>CM057471.1:17500-1465000 GCA_030035585.1 Dugong dugon
TTTATTATTTATTTATTATTTATTTTGTTGTTTTATTGGTTTGATTGGCTAATTCATTGTTTTTATTTATTTATTTATTGTTTTAATAAGGTAGCCCTGGTTTTGCAAAGGATAAGTGCTCAGCTGTTAATGTAAATTTCAACAGTCCCTTAAATCATTTCACATCTAACCAAATCCCAACTCCACCCCTAAACTGGAACCCAGACCATAATCTGAACCATTCTTGTTCAAGTGTAACCAGAACACTGCTTCACATTTTACTCTGAAACCTAAACCTGTGTATCCCTGAACTGAACTCTAACTCAAACCAAAACCCTAATTCTTAACACCCACCCTAACCCTACATTTTCATTGCTTACATGGGCTAACCTAACCATAACCCATCTCTCCTAACCCTTAAATCTATCTTCTAAACTCTAAACCTGACCCAAATCCTTACAACCATCCCAAACCTTATCCAACTCCTACCTGACCCCACACTTAACCCAAACTCAACTGTAATTCTACCTTGAAATTTAATCCAATCCCCAACCACCACCCCAACGAGGCATTATTCAGGTTTATTAAATGTCATCTCTGATCCTAAGCAGATTCTCAACTTGATCCCACTCTTGTGGTGTAAACAGGACCCAAAGGCAAGTTTCTAGATCTTCTAGTTTTCTACCAACACCCCAGTGAGTCCCACTCCTGCCCGCATGACCCACCAAGATGGTGATGTCCCTGCAGTCATTGCCCACCTCAAGAGTCCCCACCCCTGACGCACAGCACCCAGTAGCCTGGTGAGGTTTTTGTTTTTTATTTTTTTGCTAAGTTTTTATTTTAATCCAAGGACTTCGCTTCATACAAAATCTCATTGTAGAAACAATAGCGGAATCCAAAGTTTGGCTGATAAATATTATTCAGGCAGCAAACTAGTCAATCACAGATTTTTTTTTTTTTAATAAGTCCCAGTTGTGTTGCGTGGTTGGGACTTCTCTTTTTTTTTAAACACTGTTCTTAAATATAAAGTTTTGCAACAAACCTTCAATTTATATCAAATATAATTAAAAATTAACAAATAAGGAGTACATTGTATCAAAAGTACGAAGATATACATTTTCATGCACATACGTGTATATATGTATATATGTATATATTTTACATGCACACAGAACTTGTTTGAACGACAGCCACTGCTTGACTGATTCCAGATGCAGAGAACTGGTTGATGCATTTCAAATTTGGCAACTCACTATGAGATTTCCGGGGAAACACAGTAGCTCCAGAAGAGACAGAAACAAAAGTCAAAGTCAGGGAAACAGACATGACATCTCTCCCCTTCTCCCTGTGGTTTCACCAATTCTGATAGCCTGCTGGATCCAGACAAGCCCGTGAGGCTGTGTGGGTCTCACCCAACACGGCCTGGGAAAGTGGCTGTGGTTCTGCACAGAATGGTTATGTTCAACATCCAAGATAACATGGCGGCGGGGAAGGTAGTGCGGGGGAAGTCAGCATCAGAACACACATCCTTCTACTCTGCAGTATTCGCAGGAGATCACATGCAAGTCTGAGCCCTGTTTAGTTTTACCCTACTGGAATGAAATACTCTGCTGTCATCAAAGTTTCAGATGTTGTGCCTCTGCTAGGAACGTCTGTAAAAAGGTTTGGTCGCAATCGTGCTGAGTGGGTGGTGGCCTCGAGTGTTATTTCTACTGACCATGTGTGTCTTTTGTTGCGTAGCCCTACGGGTTTCATGGCATCTGCCCACTTGAACACACCCTTTACATTCCTGAGTACACACGCACGCACGCACACACACACACACACACACACACACACACACACACGCCACACATATTTCTTTAAGGAGAACCATGGGGTAAAAGCCAATAGAAATATTAAAATCGTCCAACAGAGAGATGATCTGAAATTTCAAAGTGTGGCGGGCACACAAGACCACCAGTTCTAGTGCTCCTCTCCGTGGCAGAGGGGCCTCTGTGCACCTCACCACGTCGCACACCGGCCTGAACACAGTCTCTCGCTTGGAGAGGGGCCTGGAGATTGGCTGTGCGTGAGATCAGAGACTTTCCCTGCCTGCTCTCCTGTGTCTGTGTCCCAAGCCCTGGCAGCTGGAGTAACTCCTTGACAAATGGCTTTCTTTTGGCTCCCCAACTGCCCTCACCCTGCTTAGCAGGCCCTCCAGCCTGACTCAAGGCCCCCATCCAGCAGCCTATGAAAGGGACGTGCGCTCACACATTCTCTCACCCACACAGGCTCTGATCCCTGAGAACCGGACACAGACGGTGGAGATGCCCTCACGCTCACCACACTTGGCTCACCCTGGTCACTGGTGGGCCTGTGGCCCCCCTGGACACCTGCCCACTCCTGGGAAGAGAGCGTGGGGACATGCTGCCCCGTCTCCAATGACACATGCCCACCGAGGCCACCTGGAGTTCTCACTGACGTCAGTGTTAACGCTCCTGTGACCTGCAGGGCAGGGAGCCTTGTGGGAAGTCAGCTCAGGCACTTGTCTTGGCAGCAGGATGGGGGTCACCCCTGTGGGACCCGCCTGGCCCGGACAGTCTCCACAGGAGACCTCCTCCCACAAGTCACAGAAACACACAAGGAAAGTTAAGGTCTTTCTATTGGTCTGATGTTTTTAATTTGTTACCATTCCCTTTCCTATTTTTCTGGTTTTCTATTTTTTCTAAATCAAGAACATAGAAATGACAAAAGAGTGATGGGTCTTGTGATTATAAACCACAGTCAACAGCGAGAATATTCTCCAGAGTTGGTCCCTGTCGGGCTGGCCACCCTGGCGTGTCTGAGCCGTCTCTCCAGGCACCACTCAGGGCATCACTCCTGCCACAGTGGGTAGAGTGTCCACCCTCCAGCTGCACCTTCAGGGAGGCCTCGAGCCTCATCAGCCCTTCCTGCTCCGTGAGTCTGGACGGCGGCATACAGGCCTGGGCCACACCCCTCTGAAAGGGCACTGTTGACCCAAAGTGGCCTTCCCCCTGGCCTGGCCTGGCTGCCCACGCACCGGCCTGCGTGGATGATAAAACTCATCAGCTGGAGTGCACAGCGCTGCGGGGCATGCGGGCTGGGCTCCGGGCCCGCTAGCACCAGTCATCTTGGTCAGGGTGGTGGTAGCTGTGCCGTGCCCGGCCACCAGGCGTGGGGCCCACGCTGAGCCCCAGCGTGCAGTGGTAGCCGTTGGGCACACGGCGGAGGGGATGTGGCTGGGAGGTCATCGAGGACACGTAGGAAGTCCTGGAGGAGCGGCCTGAGTTGGTGGCCACAGCCTCCTCAAAGGTGAGCGTGTCTTCAGGTGGGGGCCGGGAGGCCTCACTGTCCAGACGCTGCCCCAGGTACGGGTCGGAGCCGATCCGAGAGCCAGGTGCCAGGGGCTGGCTGAGAGGGTCTCTCTGGAGCAGTGTGTTGTGCTCGGAGAGGCCTCGGCTGAGCCGGCCAGGGGAGAAGGCAGGGAGGCTGGTCTGGACCCCGGCGAAGTGAATGGGTGAGGAGTTGGCAGTCTTGTAGGTGATGCTGGGTCGGGGGGTCAGGGGGGTCTGGGGGAGTTGCCTCCGCCCACCTCGGCCTGGGGTGCTAGCACCAGATGTTGACAGCAAGGGGCTCCCATTAACTGAACCACTACCCTACATGGAAATGGAACAAACAGACACAGGCATGTGGTGCATGGGAGGTGGGGAGAGGAGCAGGAGTAGGGGGCAGAGGGAGGAGTGGAGGGGCAGATGGAGGAGTGAGAGTGGAGGGAGGGGTGGGGGCAGAGGGAGGAGTAGGGGACAGAGGGAGGAGTGGAGAAGCAGATGGAGGAGTGAGGGTGGAGGGAGGGGTGGGGGGACAGAGGGAGGGTGAGGTCCAGTGGGACAGGTGAGGAAGGCAGGAGGGGAGAGGGTGGGGCTGGGGGCCAGCCCCAGGAGGGGAGGAAGGCAGTAGGAGTCAGGCCCAGGGAATAGGTCAGGGAGGGGGGCAGGTGCTGCAATAGGGGCAGGCACAAGCATGGGCAAGGAGTGGACCAGCCAAGACCCAACCACGAAGGTAGGGAAGGATGAAGAAGCCATCAGAGAGACAGGTGAGGCCCGGAGCCCAGGTCTGCTGGTGGATGAGGTCCGACAGAGCTGTGCCCCGGAGAGCAAGCACAAGGACACACCGGCAGATGGATGCAGATGGGTCTGAAGGGAGCAGACTCCAGAGCTCCAGGCACTGGGTTTGGGGTGGGGCCAGGGAAGGAACACTGAGGGCCCCTTACACCCTGTCTTACCTGCCTGTGGGGCCCTGGCTCTGGTGCGGCAGTGGGCGATGTGGGTTGGCTGCCAAGCGGGGGCCTGGGCGGTGCAGGCTCGCGGCTGCCGAAGCGGTCACAGGAGTAGAAGCGCTGCTTCTCCGACGATGAGGACGAGTGCTGCCTGCGCTCCTGGGAGCGACCCCGCTCCTGCCTTCGCTCCCGGCCTGGCCCTGCTGAGCTGCCCGGGGCTGCAGGGGAAGGTCATGGGGGGGAGGTCAGCACAGGGTGGGGGCGGTCAGCACAGGGTGGGGGAGGTCAGTACAGGGAGGGGGCGGTCAGCACAGGGAGGGGGAGGTCAGCAGGGGGTGGGGGCAGTCAGCACGGGGTGGGGGCGGTCAGCACAGTGAGGTGGAGGTCAGCACAGGGAGGGGGAGGTCAGCACAGTGAGGCGGAGGTCAGCACAGGGAGGGGGGAGGTCAGTACAGGGGGCCCAGGGCAGGTAGAGGTAGTCCCAACCCAGCCCCGGGACCACAGACGCTTCCCCTGGATAGACCCCGTGCTCACTGCCTCATTTGGGCTCTCCTGCTGAGTCCCCAGACTTGGGATGTGGCTCAGCCTCAGGGCCTGCCTATAGCTGCTTGGACCCCCACTCCCATCCCAGACAGATGTCTGGGTGCCACGCACCACCATCCGGGCCCGCTGGCAGGCTGGGCCCCTTGTCCAGAGACTTCTGCTTCCTCTCCCGGCGGCGGTGGCAACGGTGGTGGTGATGGTGTGCGACCTGGCCGGCTGGGGCTTGGTCCAGGGCGGTGGTGCAGAGCGGGACCCCAGGATGGCGCTGGGGGGCCAGGGTGGAGATGGAGCGCTTCATGGGGCTGGAGTCTGGGGCGGGCTGCAGGCAGGACACAGGCAGGGCCAGCAGAGCTGTGAACAGGTCCAGGCAAGACAGAGCAGGGAGGCCAGACCACAGGACCATGTCCAGCCCACCAGTCTGTCCTCTCCTTGGGGCCGGCTCGGGGGGCTCAGGGTGGGAATGGATCCTCTGTCTGCCTGCACTGAGAAGGGAAAGGGCACAGCTCCGGGTATGTGTAAGCTCCACCCAGACAGTCAGGCAGGAAGGTGGATGCAGCCAAGGAGAAAGAGGAGGAGAGGCGGGAGGGAGAGTAAGCTCA
This sequence comes from Dugong dugon, assembly GCA_030035585.1. NCBI lineage: Eukaryota > Metazoa > Chordata > Mammalia > Sirenia > Dugongidae > Dugong > Dugong dugon. The sequence goes on from CM057471.1 coordinate 22,901, forward strand.
AGGTGAGAACAACCTCCTCATGACTGCAGCCATAACCCGAGGAAGAGCGAAGGAGCCAAACTTCAGAACAGGAGGCTGGATGGATGGGCAGGGAGGAAGAGTGCCCTAAGGACACAGCAACTCTCTTGAAAACGGAACTGGCAGAGCTGGAGGGTGTGGTCATATGGTCGGCTGGGGGCTGGGCTGGGCACAGTGTCCCAGGATGCCAGAGCGGGGCAGGACTGTGGGCCGAGGTGCGTGCCTCCCCCTGGGATGGCTCGCCACCTCGAGGAGGCCCGGCATGTGACAGAGGCCTTGCTCCACAGGAGGGGCTGGGACACTGCCCACGCCCAGGTGGCATTCTCCCCATCCAATGACCTGGAACCCCCCCATCCACATACCTGTGTCTCAGCTGCAAGGCGGGGCATGGAGGCTGCTCGGCCCTGACTCTCCAGCCCGAGCTGAGGCTCCCTGGCAGGGCCACCCAGGGCCATGTCCAGCATCTGTACATCCACAGCCTGGAGGCGACAGCAGCCATCCAGTCACCCCTCACAGCCCCATGTGGTCACCCCTCCCGGCCCCACCCGATCACACCCACATGGCCCCACTGGTCACGCCCACACCCCAGCCCAGGGAGCCCTCACCGGTTTTCCTGGCTGCACCACAGGAATCTCCGCAGAATGGCCCCGCTCCAGGGGTGTCCGTGCCTCGGAGGGCAGCCCCTGGGTCTGATGAGTGCCCCAGGAGACCGACTCCTTGAGGCCACCCCCTTGTGTCTGTCTGTGGAAGAGAGGAAAAGCCTGCCCGTAGGCCAGAGGCTTACAGGCCCCCGCACACCTGCCCAGGAGCTGGACCGCAAGCACCCACCCATAGCCCTGCACTGTGGGCCTCCGGTTGGCCAGGACCAGGTCCCACACAGTGGGCCGATGGACTCCTAGGTCTACCCCATCCTGGTGCTCTGAGCCTCTGGGGTTCATCTGCACATTGGTTGTGGGAGGGCCAGGAGGCAGAGCTGAGGAGACTCAAGGAGGGTGTGGCCCTGACACCTCCCACACATCCAGCCCCAGCCCCCTCCTTGCTTCCTCCCACCCCAGAAGCCCCTTTGCTAAATCTCCTCCTCCTCGCCCCCAAACTAACCGGCCCTTCCTTACTTCTTTGACCCCCAACCTCAGGGGCCTTTCATCATTTAAATCTCTGCCCAAATGTCCCCTTTTGGGGGGGGTCTTCCCTGACCACACCCCACCCACTGCCTGCCCCTCACTACCCCCCTCTTAATACCTGCATTTTATAGACCCCTCAACCTGTGTCCAAAGCACACCAGTGTGCCCAGTTTACTGCTTGCTCCTGTGCTGGGCTTTTCCTGCATATGGCACTCAGTAAATATTTACTACATGGAGCATAGTCCAATCCTTGATCCTACAGGTGAGCGGGTTGGTCCCCTGACCCCGTAGTGGGGCCTGGTGGCCTCAGCTGACCCACATGTCCTGTGGCGACCACAGTGGCTAGAGAGCTGGACATGAGACCAGATGAGTGGCTGCTGGGGGTTCTGAAAGCATTGCCAGCACCCCTCTCTGTGTGCAAGAGGAGGGGGCCTCAGGAGGACAGGAGCTGGGCCTCTCATGGCACCATTAACCCTGAAATCGCTCCATGCCCGCAGCCAGGTATGCATAATATCATCCAGTTAAATGGCTCAAGAAAGGCCGCTAGTGCCTAAGCCAATTTGATTAGCCAATTTATTGCCAAATTGTTTGCAATACAGAGTGGTAACTGGCTTATGAAGAAACTGTAATATGGGAAATATTTGAAGTGTATTTTCCTGAACTGAAAGCGTGGCTCACATCAATCCCAAATGACAGTTCCCCATCACGGCCCCTCCAACACACACACACATTCACAGACTTACACATACACACACAGACTCATATACAAGCACACTCACACACACTCTCAAACACGCACACACTCACACACAGACACTCAGGGAGATAAGAGCCCACTCATGCACGCTCACATACATGTGCTCACATAGTGTGCACAGTCACATCCACATCCACTCGCTCATCACACACACACACACATACACACACACACACACACACACACACACACTCTCAGAATCAACTACCTAACTTTAAATGCAAAAATGGGACCTTAACCAACAAAGAGAAAAGAGAGTTGTGAACATAAGAACAGCTACTAGGTGGTTCTGAAAGGCTGGTCCCCACAATGCAAGACTGTTATGAGGGCTCTTTTGTCATGAGACAGTTCACAGTTTTAATAATGTCCTCCGAGTGTTCTGTGGCAGACTGCAAAAATGGCCACAAAACCCTCCCACCTCTGCCCTTTGCACTTCGTGGTGTCTGGCTGTCCGCCCTTTGAGCACAGCGTGGCCACATGACGGGAACCCTGAGACAGCAACACCTGCTTGAGCCCGGATGGCCACTGGAGGACAAGTGGCCAGGGCCAGGCCATTCTCTTGTTTCCAGCCACCAGACTCTCCAACCCCAGGAAGTCTTACGGCAATTTGTTACTCAGCAAAAACTATCTGATTAACAGTCCATGGCCCCAAACACAGCTAAGAACTGCAAGGCTAGACCATCAAGCTTCAAAAAGAGGATCCCCAAAACACTCCACAAAACTAAGACAATGGAGCCACAATGCTGCACCCCACCAAGATGCCCCTTCCTCCAGGCGGCAGACAATTGTTGGTGATTCTTCTCCCACCAGTGGCATAAGAGGCAGGGCACGCGTGCCTGCTTCGTGCTCAGCCCATGACGTGCTTTGCTGAATGGGATGTTGGCAGACATGATGGGATTCAAGCAGAGGCTGGATGAGTGTGTGTGGGTTCATGTGCCCCCCACCCCGAGAAGCTGGCTGGTCCAAGAGGCCTGAGCGAACCCCACCCTTTGTGTGGAGCCAGCAGAGCCTCCATCCTCCTCCATCTCCCACAATCTACCCGACTTCTCTCCTTCTACCACAATCTCCAGCAATCTGCCTCAATCTGTCATGCGTCAGCCTACCCGCAGACCACAGGTGAGGAAAAAATGATTGCTGTTTTCAGCCACTTGGATTTGGTGGTTTGTTACCCAAAATTATCATGGCAAGACAGTTAACTGATATATAACCAAACCAAACCCATTGCCGTCAAGTTGATTCCAACTCATAGCAACCCTATAGGACAGAGTAGAACTGCTCCATAGGGTTTCCAAGGAGCACCTGGTGGATTCGAACCGTTATCCTTTTGGTTAGCAGCCAAACTCTTAACAACTATACCACAAGCGTTTCCCCAGTTGATATATAGGGACTTGCCAATCTGTCTATAAAACACAATAGCTTCAGAAATCAACACAAGAATGGAGATGTGAGAAGAAACAATGTCTTAAAAGAATTAGAAAAATTAGAATATCAACAAGCCATTAACAGACTGGGGCGAGACCTCTGGGTGAAAAAAATTTCTTAACGGTTTGAGGTACCAAAGTGAATTAGATAAACGAAGCGTGGTACATCCATACAATGGAACGCTATTCAGCCGGAAAGAGAAATGAAGCTCTGATACGTGCCATCCCTTATGAACCTGGAAGGCATTGTGCTGAGTGAATTAAGTCAGATAAAACAGAACAAAGATTGTATGACCCCACTTACATTAAATGTCTAGAATAGGTAAATGCATAGAGAAAGTCAATTAGTAGTTACTAGGGGGCGGAGGGCGGGAAGGTATTGCTTAATAGGTACGGAGTTTGTGTTTGGAGTGATGAAAACGTTTTGGAAATAGATAGTGGTGATGGGTGCGCACCGTGAATATAATTAATGCCACTGAATTGTACATTTAAAAATGGTTAAAACGGCAAATTTTATGTTATACACATTTTACCACACTAAAATCATTAAAAACAAACAAACAAAGAGCCAATGATAAAGCAGAGGCAGAAACGCATTTCCCCTGAAGGAGAAAGCACGTATGCCTAGTGGGAAGTAATAGTTGGGAATACCGAAAACGGTTAAACCAGTCAGTTCAAAGCTGTTAGAGAGGCAGACTACACAAGGTACATTGTCTAATATTAAAGGAATCAACTACAAGCAGCAACAAATATTGGCTAGCTTTCAGGCAGCACAGACAAAACAATTGCTGGCTGCACTACCCATAGGTGATATGGGGTGTCCAAGGGTGGAGCCAGTCCCTGGGAATATGTGATGTGCCCTGGGGGCTCTCTGTCCTTGGAGTACCTGTCCAGGCCAACACAGGCTGTGGGTCAGCTCCTGATGAACTCAGAGGTCAGTGTGAAGAAGGCTGAGCCAGGCAGATCAAGGAGGGGGCTTATGCTTCCTCCCTCAGCCCATCTTGGGTGACACCCCTCTCACCCAGCCCACCTTGCAATCAGGGGTACTCACACAGCCCCTCCGTTGCTGAGAGAAGTGGAGCTCTTCTGCCGAAGGAAAACTCTGGCTCCTCGGAACACAGCTGGCTGTGTCTGCTCCAGGGTCGCTTTCAGAGGGTGGAACAGGGACACGGGGCCCATCTGCAAGGGGGCAGAAGGAAGAGGAAGAACTCAAGGGCTGGGGGAAGGAGCCCCCCTGGATGCGCCTCAGCAGCCCTGCTCCCACTGCACGGCACGCTCACAGTCGCCAGTTCTTGTCCAAGCCAAGCACCTGAGGTCCTTGTCCCTTGATGAAAACAGATTCCAAAGTGGCCACTTGCCTTCACTGCTTCCAACCCTATCCCTAGCATGGACGTGCCTTCAGAGACCAAAGAGTGAGGCAGGCAAGGGGCAGGAGACTCTGACAGTGTCTGCTCCCAACTTGCCAGAAAGTGGCTTCAGGAAAGCTATTCCATTTCTCAAAACCTGCTTCCCTATCTACAAAATTAGGGGATTGGACCAGATCACAGATGACAAAGATTTCATCCCATCACCAACTTGAACTGATTGGCAGAGGCTGCCTGGAGCCCCAGGCTGAGCAGAATCTTAAGATTTCAGGGCTGGGGGAGATTGTTGTGATGGATTAGTGCTGCCTGCACTGACGTGGGAATGGAGGGTACTGGTATGACTATCAGATAGTTTTCATTCCATGGTTAGATGCTTGTCCGTTTAAGTTCTGAAAATCCAGAGATTTGTCTAGGAAAAGCACTTACATAGGCCTCTAAGAGAAAGAAAAGGCTGTGTGGGAAAGTGGTCTTTGAAGATGACATCAGGAAAACTGGCTCCCAAACCACCTCAGTCAGTTATGAACAGAACAAATCATGATCCTGGGCACAGCCCGTTTACACCTCTGCTTCCTGCTTCTGTGTAGGGAAGACAGATCTGCCTTCTACTTCCCCGCTCAGGCAGTCTTTACACTATCTTCCTCTTTTCCAAAACTTACAGCCTCTGTTCTCAGCTCCCTTATCTTTCTGACCTTAACTACTAGCTCTCCAGGTCAGGGCTCCCCACTACTGCGGGACAAGCAGCTAGTAGTCAGCACAAAGCCTGTGAGGGCTTTCTGATTCTGGGGGCTGCAAGAATCTCACATCTTCCTTCTCCAAGAAGGGCCGCAGGCTTCCCACCACTGCCAAGCTAAAGAGGACTCAGAGCTACCTCTTGGGAACCCCAAAACCCCGGTACCTGGGACAGGCCTCCAGGAGCTTGATGAATCTGGTCTCTGGTGGTTTTGTTCTGTTTGTAGAAGTCAAAGATCATCAGAGCTGCATAGACTTTCCCCACTGTCATCTCATCAGCTGGAAAGAAAAGCAGAAGTTAGGGGCAGGAAGGGGTGGATGGGGTGAGCCCCACCACAAGGTTTCTGGAAAGCCCCTGGACTGAGGGGTCTCAGGAGGAGCATGGCCTCCCCCAGCTGTCCCACCCCAGCTGCCCGCCTATGCCCGAGGCCACCCTGACTTTTCACCAGAGAGCCCCGCCTCGGTCTCCTCCCAAGAAAGCGGAGCCAGATTTCTAACCTGTAAGCATCTCATCCTTTCTGGCATCTCCAGTGAGCCCTTTTGGGTCAGCCACCCCAGGGTGACAGTCTTCATTTGCCCCCTCCACACACCCCTCTACATCCCTGACTCTCCTGTGGCCCTCCCTGCTCAGCCTCTGGACAAGACAAGAAAGGTGGGGGCGGGGGGGTTTCTCAACCTCCCACTTACGTTTATGGGGTGGCACCAACAGGTCCAGAGTTTTCTGGGGCAGGTTGGCCCACACAGAGGCAATCTCCTTCCTCAGCTCTGCATCACACTGGTGCTGTTTTGTCCCAGCTGGGCCAGGACAATGGCGGTGAAGGAAAGAGAGAGGCATTAGGAGGCATGCTACAGTTACCATTGCAGGGAACAAGAATGGGGCAGGAGGAGTGACACTGTGTGGTAGGAAAGATGGCAGGTGTGGGCACTGGGAGAAAGTGCAGAGGGAAGGAGCATTGCTGTGGAGGCTGGGGCTAATCATGCCTCTCCCTCCTGGGAGCATGCCTAGAGAAGGAGACACACCAGCTGAGCATTCATCTGGAATGTCTGTGCATATTTGTGTGCATGTGTGTATGTGTGTAAGCATGTGTATGTTGGGGAAAAGGGTGGCAATGGGGATGGGGAAGGGATATAGTAATATTCCAATCATTCATCCATTCATTGATTCATTCAACAACACTTTCTGAGCATCCACTAAATGTCAGGTACTGTTGTAAGTGCTAGGGCAAAAAAAAATTCCTTCCTTCTGGAGTTTACATTACTTTATTCTACACTAAAGTAGAAATAGGTAAAAAAAAAAAAAAAAAAAAATCAGTATGTTGGATAGTGAGAAGTGCTAGAGGAAAAGCAAAGTGGAGAAGGGTACAGGAAATATTGAGGAAGTTTCAATTTTGGACAGGGTGGCTGGGAAAGCTCTCATTAAGAAGATGGCCTTTGTGTAAGACCCTGAAGGCAGAAAGCAATCAGCAAGTGCAAAGGCCTTGGTGTGTCAGACAAAGAGCCAGGACAGCGATGTGGACGGAGCAGGGGATAGGAGAGAGTGGTAGATAGGAGACTCTGAGGAGGGATGCCAGTGCATAATCTGATTTTCTTAAGTTGGGTTTATTAAGGTATAATTTACATACAGTGAAATTCACACCTTTACTATTATATAAATTTTGGTAAATGCATATAATTGTGTATCCACTACCAATTAAGATATAGAACACTTCCATCACCCTCCAGAAATTCCTGTGTTCCCCTTTGTAGTTAACCCCCGATTCCTACTTCCAGCCCCTGGCAATCACTGATCTGTTTAATATCTGTATAGTTTTCCTTCTCCAGAATGTTAAACAAATGCAATCATGCAACAGGCACTGTTTTGTGTCTGACTTCTTTCATTTAACATGATGCATTTGAGGTTCATCCATGTTGGTGCATGCATCAGTAGTTTCTTTTTATTGCTGAGTACTATCCCATTGAATGGATAAATGGATAAATGGATAATAAGCCACAGCTTATTTATCCCTTCACCAGCTGATGGACATTTCAGTTGTTTCCATTTGGGGCAATTATGAATAATAAAGCCACTATAAGTACTTCTATACACGTTTTTGTGTGGATGTATGTTTTCATTTCTCTTGGATAAATACTTAGGAGCCGGCTTGCTGAGCAATATGATAAGTAACTGCCAAAGTGTTTTCCAAAGTGGCTGTACCATTTTGTACTCCCACCAGCAGTACATAAGACTCTAGTTGCTCTGTGTTCTTGTCAGCACTTAATATTGTTATTAAAATTTTTATTTTAGGCATTAGAATAAATATATACTGCCATATCATTGTGGTTTTATTTTTAATTTCTCAAAAGATCAACAATATTGAGCACCTTAACATGTGTTTATTTGCCTTCCACATATCTTCTTTGTTGACTTCAAATCTTTTGCCCACTTTTATTGGGTTGTTTTCTTATTACTGAGTTGTGAGAGCTCTTTATGTACTCTGGATACCACTCCTATATCAGACATGTATTTTGCAAATATTTTCTCCAACTCTTTGGATTGGCTTTTCATTTTCTCAAGTGTCTTTCAAATAGTATAAGTTTTTAATTTTGATAAAGTCCAATCTATCAATTTTTTTATGGCTCATGCTTTTTGTGTCCTATCTAAGAGATCTTTGCCTAACCCAAAGCTGCCAAGTTTTTTCTCTTGTGTTTTCTTTTGGAAGTTTTATATTTTAGATTTACATTTTATAGACAGTGAAACCTGTGGGTCAAGATTTCTTTCTTTTTTGAATATGGATGTCTAATTTTTACAACACCATTTGTTAAAAATTGCCTGTGCAACTTTATCAAAAATCAGTTGACCATATGAGTCTATTTACGGAGTCTTTTGTTCCATTCATCTATGTCTTTATCCTTTCACCAATACCACACTGTCTTGATTAATGTAGCTTGATAAACTCTGACTCATAGCAACCCCACAGGACAGAATAGAGCTGCTCCATAGGGTTTCCAAGGAGCACCTGGTGGATTCGAACTGTTATCCTTTTGGTTAGCAGCCAAACTCTTAACCACTGATAGCAAGCTTTAAATCAGGTAGAGTGAGTTTTTCAACTTCGTTCTCTCTCTAAATTGTTTCAGTTATTCAAGTTCTTTTGCTTTTCTACATAACTTTTAGAATCAGCTTGTCAATTTCAAAAAAAGGCCATTGGGATTTTGATTGAGGTTACATTGCATCTATTAAATGAATATCGGGAGAACTGATACCATAAAATTATCGAGTCTTTCAATCCATGAACATGATACAGTGCTTATTTGGGTCTTCTTTCATCTCTCTCATCAATGCATTGAAATTTACAGCATATGAATGTTTTATATATTTTTTAGAGTTATCTAGCAATACTAAGTACTTTATAGTTTTGGTGCCATTTTGCTGTCGTTAGCTGCTGTGGTAAAATGAGTTCCTTTATGTGATCTTTTGCCTTGTTCTTTGGAAAAACAGCTTGAGAGATTCTCCCCTAAACCCTGAGGAGTTACCATTGCCTTGGTTTTCTACCCCAGAGGGCTTGTTACTCTTGCCAGGTTGTTTGACATTTTCTGGGAAAATCGTAAATAACTTGGTTTGATACTGCCTGCCTATAGGGTCGCTATGAGTCTGAATCGACTCAAAGGCAATGGGTTTGGTTTGGTTTTTTTTGGCCTGGCCCTGAGCTGCAGCCAGCTCTGTGATTGGTATGCACCTTGCAGGGACTGGACTATAGACTATGCAAATGAGGTGAGTTGTAGCCCAGCCACACTTACTATGCAAATGAAGTGTCTGTTACCTACCAAGAGAGGATTGGTCAGTTTGTGGTCCTGGTGGGAGGGCCAGGCCTTGAAACTGATGAGGAGTTTGTATATATAAGCTGCCAGCCCCACAGAGATTTGGGAGACATAAAGAAGCAAGAAGAGAAGCAGCAGGAAGCAGAAGAAAGAAAGCAGAAAGAAGTAGCAGAGAGAGACAGGAGGCAAGAAATCTCCTAAAAGAGCTGTGATATTGGTCAAGGGCTGTGACACTGAAAACAGCAAAAGACCCAGGAGGGTCCCAGTGGCAGAGCCAGCATTGACAGACAGCAGGGCCAAGAAGAGCCTCTCCTACTGAGGAGCTGAGAGAGCTATCTTGCATTGAAGAAAGGTAATTTTGCCTACATGCTTTCTGATTCTGATTCCTGAGTTGTAGCCTATTGATCCTGATCCTGAGTTGTACTCTAGTCCTTAAAAAACCACTTAAATGTAAGTACGGTCTGTGAGTTCTGTGTGGCCATTGCAGTGGATTATTGAACACAGAAGAGAAGTAGAGATTGCTGTGGGAGAGATAACTGTTGACAGAAAAGGTTGGAGAGTGGAGGTATGTCTGACCCTCATTTCATAGGGATCAGCTTTGCGCTGATTCTGGTCATTATCCCCCCTGCAGTTAGACAGATTCAGGTTCTGACGCTGATATCATTACTCCTGTCATTTTACAGTTTCCATTGAGTCAATTCTGACTCATGGTGACTGCATGTGTTACAGAATAGAATTGCTCCATAGGGTTTTCTTGGCTATTATCTTCACAGAAGCAAATTGTCAGGACTTTTCTTCAGTGGTACCTCTGCATAAGTTCAAACCACCAAACTTTAAGTTAGCAGTTGAGAGCAAATCACTTGTGCCACCTAGAGACCTTGGTGCTATTTAAACATTTTCAACTGTGTATTACTATTATGTAGAAGTAAAATTGATTCTTGTGTATTGACCTTGTAGCTTGAGACCTTGCTATACTCACTTAATAGTTTTAGTAACTTTGTTATAGACTCTTTGGGATTTTCTGCATATAAGTTATAACTAAAGGCAGTTTTATTTCTTCCTTTCCAATTGGTATACCTTGCATTTCTTTTTCTTGCCTTATTACAGTGTCTAGACCTGAATTTAGAGACCATCTCAAGAACATATTTGACATGCTGAACACTAATGACCGAAGATCAGATGAGTTGTGGAACAATATCAAGGATATCATATATGAACAAAGCAAGAGGTCATTAAAAAGACAGGAAAGAAAGAAAAGACCGAAATGGATGTCATAAGACTCTAAAACTAACCCTTAAACACAGAGTAGATAAAGCAAAAGAAGAAATGATGAAGTAAAAGAGCTGAACAGAAGATTTCACAGAGCAGCTCAAGAAGACAAAGTAAAGTATTATAGTGACATGTGCAAAGACCTGGAGATAAAACACCAAAAGGGAAGAACATGCTCTGCATTTCTCAAGCTGAAAGAACTGAAGAAAAAATTCAAGCCTCGAGTTGTAATCTTAAAGGATTCTACAAGGGAAATGTTAAATGACTCAGGAAGTATCAAAAGAAGATGGAATGAATATACAGAGTCACTATACCAAAAAGAATTGGTTGACATTCAACCATTTCAGGAGGTAGCATATGATCAGGAACCAATGGTACCGAAGGAAGAAGTCCAAAATGCACTGAAGGCATTGGTGAAAAACAAGGATACAGAAATTGACAGAGTACCAATTGAGATGTTTCAACAAACGGATGCAGCACTGGAAGCCCTCACTCGTCTATGCCAAGAAATTTGGAAGACAGCTACCTGGCCAACCAACTGGAAGAGATCCATATTTAGGCCTATTCCCAAGAAAGGTGATTCAACAGAATGCGGAAATTATCTAATGATATCATTAAAATCACACACAAGTAAAATTTTGCTGAAGACCATTCAAAAACTGCTGCAGCAGTATATCAACAGGGAACTGGCAGAAGTTCAAGCCGGATTCAGAAGAGGACATGGAACCAGGGACATCACTGCTGATGTCAGATGGATCCTGGCTGAAAGCAGAGACTACCAGAAAGATGTTTACCTGTGTTTTATTGACTATGCAAAGGCATTTGACTGTGTGGATCGTAACAAATTGTGGAAAACATTGCAATGAATGGGAATTCCAGAACACTTAATTGTGCTCATGAGGAACCTGTATATAGATCGAGAGGCAGTCATTTGAACAGAACAAGGGATACTGCTTGTTTTAAAGTCAGGAAAAGTGTGCGTCAGGATCATATATTTCACCATACCTATTCAATCTGTATGTTGAGCAAACAGTCCAAGAAGCTGGACTATACGCAGAAGAACAGGGCATCAGGGTTGGAGGAAGACTCATTAACAACCTGTGTTATGCCAATGACACAACCTCGCTTGCTGAAAGTGAAGAGGACTAGAAGTACTTACTGATGAAAATCCAAGACTACATACAGCCTTCAGTATGGATTACACCTCAACATAAAGAAAACAAAAATCCTCACAACTGGACCAGTAAGTAACATTACGATAAATGGAGAAAAGATTGAAGTTATCAAGGATTTCATTTTACTTGGATCCACAATCAACACCCATGGAAGCATCAGTCAAGAAATCAAAAGACGCATTGCATTGGACAAATCTGTCGTAAAAGACCTCTTTAAAGTGTTGAAAAGCAAAGATGTCACCTTGAAGAATAAGGTGCGCCTGACCCAAGCTATGCTGTTTTCAATCGCCTCATGTGCATGCAAAAGCTGGACGATGAATAAGGAAGACTGAAGAAGAACTGACACCTTGGAAGTGTGGTGTTGGTGAAGAATATTGAATATACCATGGACTGCCAAAAGAATGAACAGATCTATCACGGAAGAAGTACAGCCAGAATGCTTAGAAGCAAGGTTGGCGAGACTGCCTCTCACATACTTTAGACATGTTATCAGGTGGGACCAGTCCCTAGAGAAGGACATCACGCTTGGTAGAGGGTCAGCGAAAAAGAGGAAGACCTTCAACGAGATGGACTGACACAGTGGATGCAACAATGAGCTTAAGCATAACAACGATTGTGAGGATGGCACAGGACCGGGCAGTGTTTAGTTCTGCTGTACATACGGTCACTATTATTCGGAACCGACTCGAGGGCACCTAACAACACCAGAACCACAAGTACAATGTTAAACAGGAGTGGCGACAGCAAACATCCTTGCCTTGCTACTGAGGTTAGGAGGAAAGGATTCAGTGTTTCATTGTTACGTGTGACATTAGCTGTAGTTTTTTCAAAGATATCCTTTATCAGATTGAGGAAGTTTCCTCAACTCAATTACAAAGAGTTTTGTTTGTTTGTTTTGTTTTTCAAATCATGAATGGATGTTGAATTGGGTTAAGTGCTTTTTCTGCACCTATTGAGATGGTTTTCTTCTTTGATATGGTAAATTATACTGATGGGTTTTCAAATGTTGAATCAACCTTGCATTCCTGAGATAAACCCCACTTGTGACAAAATATATTATCTTTTTTATATATTGTTAGGTTCAATTTGCTAAAACTGTGTGGAAGATTTTTTTGTTTATGTTCTCAAGGGATACAGGTCTGTAATTTTCTTTTCCTGTAATGTCTTTGTCTGGTTATGGTGTCAGAGTAACGCTGGTCTTGTAAAATAAGTTGGAAAATAGCCTCTCTTTTTTATCTTCTGAAAGAGTTTGTGTAGAATTGGTATTCTTTCTTTCTTAAATATTTGGTTGGATTCATTGTAAAACCTCTGGGCTTGGAATTTGTTGGAAGATTTTTAACTACGAAGTTAATCCCTTTAATAAATAGAGTACTAATCAGGTTATCTATTTCTTCTTCAGTAAGCTTTGGTAGTTTTTGTTTTTCAAGGAATTTTTCCATTTCATTTAAGTTGTTGAATTCATTGGCATAAAGTTGCTCATTATATTTCCTTGCTATACTTTTAACGTCAGTAGGATCTTTCTCTTTCATTCTTTATACTGGAATCTTCTCTCTTTTCTCCTTGATCGGTCTAGACATTTATTACTTTTATTGATCTCCTTCTTAACAAGATCGTTTTGGCTGTCGTATTGAGGGTAGACTGAAAGGGCAAAGGCGGAAGCAGGCCAGTTAGAAGGCTACAGCAACCACCCAGTTAAGAGACAACAGTGGCTCGGACCAGGGACGTAGCAGTGGAGGAGGACAGAGGACATAGTTTGGATATTCTGGATGTATTTTGGAGGTAGAGTCAAGAAGATTTTATAAGAGATCAGATATGGACCAGAAATGTTGTGGGAAAAAAAAAACGGTGGAGGGGGATAAAGATGGGAAGGTAGTGGGGAATATCAGGAGTTCGTTTGGACAAGTTGATGTTGGAATGCTTACCGGCTCTCCAAGTGGAGGTGTTGAAAAACTTGTTAAATATCAGTTTAGAGTTCAGGGGAGAGTTCTGGGCTAAAGATATAAAATTGGAATTGATGATATTTAAAGCCTTAAGAATAAATGAGATGACAAGAGAGTGAGTGTAGATGGCAAAGAGAAGATGTCTGGAAACACAAGAACATTTGGAGGTTGGGAGATAAGAGAAACCACAAAGAGACATCAAAGAGCTTCAAAAAGAAGGGAGTGTTCATATAAGAGAAGGCTGCAAGTAAGACGGAGACTGAGAATTGACATATGGCTTTAGCAGCGTGGATCACCGGGGATCTTAACAAGAGTAGTTTCAGCGAAGTGTTGGGAGAAAGTCTAATTAGAGTATATGTGAGAGAGATTGGGAAAAGAGCAAGTAGAGAGGCAATACAAAGCTCTCAAGGAGTTGGTTGCTGTGGAGGAAAGAAGAAAAATAGGGAAGTCAGTACAGCATGAAGAGAAGGACTTTTTAAAGATGGGAGCATGTTCATATATTGATAGAAATAATCCAGTAGAGAGAACAAAATTGACAGGGCATGAAAAAGAGTAGACAGGAGCCCTGGTGTCACAGTCATTAAAGCTCTCGGCTACTAACCGAAAGGTTAGCGGTTCAAATCCACTAGCCGCTCCATGGGAGAAAGATGTGGCAGTCTGCTTCTGTAAAGATTTACAGCCTTGGAAACCCTAGGGGTAGCTCTACTCTGTGCCATAGGGTTGCTGTGAATCAGAATCGATCTGATGGCAGTGGGTTTGGTTTTTGGTTTTGGAAAAGACTGGACAGTTGCTAGAATGATGTACTTGAGAAGGTGATAAGAATGGAACCTAGTGTCTAGGGGAGGGACTGGCTGTGACTTATCCATACAGAGCTGGGGGTCCTTTTCTGACAGTTTCAATCTTCTCTGGGAAACAGGAAAAACAGTCATCAGATGAGGGGAGGTGAAGGAGTATGTGCTAGAGTTCCAGTCTCTCTTTGCCTTGGCACAAGCTCTGTGGTCATATCAGTGAGGTCTAGAGAGGGCCTGATGGCAGGACTGGGCTCCCCATGGGAGGCAGAAGAGGGCACACAGCTTCCTCAACCCGGAGAGGGATGCTGGTCCATGGTGAAGCTGAGCCAGCCTGGTCAGGTGAGCCCTGGCCACAGGAAAAGTGGTTTAACTTCACTGTACCTTGGCTTCCTTATCTGAAATGGGGTGATTGTTGTGCAGATGCACAGGTGGTTATGGGACCCTTCTCACAGCCATCTTGCTCACCTGGAGCCAGCTTGATCTCTAGCGCAGTCCGGATGAGGGCCATCAGAGTAGATGTGAAGTGGACTGTCATGTCCTCACTGGAGATGGGCATGTTCATGCGTACCAGGCGCTAGAAAGGAGCACAGGCAGATCAGGGCTAGGCCTGCCGAGGTCACCCTCACTTAGCAGGACTGCATGGCGCACAGCCCCATGAGAGTTGGGGCCGGGCCTGGGCTAGGTGGGAGTTTTGCCGGCATTCACACTTGCCTATAGACCCCACCCTCATCTGTGCTGAGGACTTGGCTTGGCTGCAGGAAGGTGGAGACCTAAGACTATGAGCATGAGGCAGGGCCATGCCCTGGCCCCTCTGAAAGAGCCAGGACCTCTCCCTGCTGGGACAAGGGGGTGGGTCCAGGCTGTGGGACCAAGGCAAAGGCTCAGTGGGATACACAGTAGGAGAGAAGGGGCAGTGGGTGGCCCCCACCCTGCCTCCTTAGCCAGCATCCTGCGGTATCTGGACCAGGGGTGGGTGGCCAAGGGGTACTGCTGAGAGGTCCAGCTCCTGGGGAGGCGTCCCTCAAGGGTGACAAGCTGGCTTCACTCAGCCCTATCAGGAAGGCTCCACCCTAGGCTCCCCTCAACCCTGGCCAGGGCCTGGGAAAACTCTTGATGCTCCTGGAAGGCAGCCCTCTCAGCTGGAGGCAGCAGAAGGCACCTCAGGAACCTGCTCTTTCCTGTGGGAGGAGCTCAGAGGCCTTGTCAGCATAGGGGGTGCTAGCCCTGGCTTCCCAGTGGACACACACACTCTGCCCCCATCTCCACACCAGATAGGCAGCCGGAGGAAAACATGTATCGTCCGGGCACAATCGGTAGCTGCCTGGCTGGAGACACAGGCATGATTGAGGCAGTGACTCTGGTGGAGCTTCTGAGGCCCGAAGGTGGGTCTGACACACCCCAGGTGGGTGGCAACTTAGCTGCCAGTTAGCCCAGGAGCCCAGGGAGGGAACTAAGGAGCAGGCTTGGGGTCCTCCTGTCCCTTCCAAGCCCCTGCTCCCTGTGGCTGGGCAGCTGCCCCAACACCTTCTCTGGGGAGGGGGCCACACAGTCTTGTCCCCAGCCTCCTGCCCCAAATCCGGAGTCCTCAGCCTGGCAGGGGATGTGCTGGCGACATGAGCACAAACGGGCCCAGAACTTGGTCCTGCTGGAATGCTGGCAAAGCTCCACTTGGTGTGTCCAATCTCGGGTCCCAGGACCTCCTGTGTGGCACACACTAGGAAGGCTGGCGACCAACGTGGCAGCAAGAAGCAGAGGAATTCCTGTCCCAGGAGGGGAGCCAGGGTGGGGAGAGAACTGAGAACAAGCAGATGATTCCCAAGGGGGAAGAGTGCCAACCATGGCTGGGGGCAACCACCCTCCACAAGGATCACAGACAGCCCTGGGCCCAGACCCACCAGCAGGGCACCTTGGACATCTCTTGGACCCCTCCTCCATGCCACAGCCTCCCACCCCCCAAGGCCTCCCTGGGTATCCTTGTACCCAGAACCCAGACTTGGCCAGCTCAGTGGGAAGGCACCAGGCCTGGACGGAGCTCTCCTCTTTGGGATACAGCTGCAGGTTTGAGGCAGGCACGTACCACAAACATGCGTCCACACAGGGAGGGCCAGGAAACGTGCATGCAGATGTTAAGGCCTCTGTGCGGGGGCTTGGAGGGGCCATTCGGCCCCCAAAATCTGCGCTGAATCAGGTAACAAAGCAGAAGCCTAGATCCGGCACAGCAAGCGGCAGTGGGGACCAGAGATGTCCAGAAAACAAGAGAAGACAGACCGACAGATGGACAGCAGAAGGCTCAGGGCGGCACAGGCACTCGTAAGTCTGGAAAGGTGCTAAGGCACCTAGGGGTGGCTGAGGGGGGCAGATGGGAGCAGGCTGGGGGCTAGGGCCACGTGACCTGCTCTGGGGCACGAGACCAGCCGGGATCCCGAGACTCCCCACTCTGCATCTCCGGGGCTGGGGACGCCCAGGAATGTAGCAGGATGCCCCCCTTCTTTCTTAACCCCCTCAGAGCCTGGGAGGCCCTGGAGACAACCCTCCTCCAGCTCAGGGGTTCGGCTGTCATGGAGCTGGGTGGCTCTGCGGGGGCACCAGGGCGCACAGGTCCCACTGGGGCTGCACCTCCACCTGCCGAGGCTCGGGGGACAGAGAAGCTGGGTGTGGTACTGAGCCCAGAACAAAAACCGGCTCATGTTGGCATGAACTGTCAAAAGGCTGATCTGTGCCCTCATTTCTAGGGAGGGAAAGGTGAGTGGGGGACTTGCATTCAGCTTCCCTGACCAGTCTCTCGGGGCTTTCAGAGGGAGACACTCAAGGAGGGGATAGGGGCTGGGCAAGGGGGCACGCGTCAGTGTCATGTCCGTTTGTCAGGGAAGGGAGCAGGGTGGGGCTAAGCGGGGAAGAAGGAAACAGTGACACAGGCAGGAGCAGAGAGCCAGCACGGCAGACAGACAGACGCATGGACAGACCACGCCCGTCTGGGAAGACGGAGCCCCAGCACAGACAGCCGGGGGGGTGCAGGGTCTACCTTATAGGCAACGCGAGCGGGGCATTTCTTCCCCAGGCCCAGAGGTGGGGACATGTGCTTCAGCATCTCAAACATGTCATTGTAACTGATGCGCCCACTGGAGACCCGTCCCAGCGGCAAGGCACACAAGGGTCCACAGGAGGAGCCACGAGGCGGGAGCAGGGTGGGAGAGGCAGGGCGGGAGAGATGGGGTGGGCAGACAAGAAAACAGATCCAGTTAATCAAAAATGCCAGGCTAAATGCCAAAAATTAAAAATAAGTAAAATGAGGGATTTCTCTGCTCTCCTTTTGATCCCACCTCAGCACCCTCTCCCGCCACCCCCACCCCCTCCTCCTGGAGTCTAGCAGAGACCCCAGCGTCTCACCTCCAACTCAGCCCTCAGAGGGCGGCGGGTAGGGATGGTTGATGTCTAAGCTAATGAACATGGAAGGGATGAGGGAGGGCTGCAACGGGCTGGCTTGGGGTTGTTAATTTCTAATTTTACTTTTTTAGAAACCACAGTAATGCCGAATCAGAGCACAGCTGTTTTCACCATGCCAGGGAAAGCTGGCAGACAGAGTTATGTGACAGGTGGGCTGTGGCTCAGAGTGCCACAGAAGAGACTTCAGCTTTCTTTGATGGTCAAGCTTTGCTTCCAAATTAGGCTAGAGGCTAAAAAAGTGAGAAAACCTAAAACAAACCAGAAAACTGGAGGGAGCTGCTCTGTCTGCAGGGAACCCAAGCAGGGCAGGCGGTGGTGGGACCTGGTCTGGAGACCTCTCTTGTGCTCCTCTGACAGTGCTCGGGTGAGGCTGGGCCCCACACAAGGGGTGGACTAGCCCTCAGTGTGGGGCCCAGGAACCAGAAGGTTCTGGATCCAGGGAGGTGTCTGGGGGACAGTGACTATGTCTTCCCAAGTTAGAGAGGCCATTGGGCTGGAAGTCTGCACCCAACCCCAGGGAAAGGCCTGCCCTGGAGGTGCAGGCGTCGGGAAAGAAAGGGCACGGCTGAGCCTCGACCTCCTCCCGCAGGTCCGGCTCTGGGCCCCAGTGAGCAGGAAATCCAGAGGCAGGAGGGACATGTCCTGGGCCCTGCTCTGGACTCTGCTCCTCCCCAGGGACTGGAAAGCCTCTGGGCTCTTGGGGAGAGCTACTGTTTCGCTGGTGCCTATGCTTCCTCCTCTGGGCCCTCCTCGAGCCTGAACAACGTCGGCCCACCCTTGGACAAGCCACCTCCTTGGCGCTGCAGGCCCGGCCGGCCCAGAAAGCTCTCCTGTTGCACTGTCTCATAAGGCTGCCTGGCCCCAGCCAGCTAGGGGTTGGGAGGTTAGATGGGAACCAAAGCATCAAGGAGGTCGGAGTGCGAGGGGCGGGCAGGGGGAGAAAGAGGTGAGGTGTTGTTCATTCCCAAACCAGGCAGGGCAGACGCCACAGGGAGTGTGTGCTGTTTGCATTTCGGGAGGGAAGAGTATGTCGGATGGAGGCTCTGAAGTTGCAAACCTTGTAGGCCAACCTACGAGGGCAGTTCTTCCCTAAGCCAACGGGTGGCGCAATACAACGCAACAAACTGTACATATCCTTATAATGAATCCGGCAACTGGAAAGGAAATGTCAGAGGTTATGGCAACAGAGGCGCGATGCAGCCCCCCGCCCACCCGCCCAGTTGCGATGGGAGATGTGGCCTTGTGTGTCGTGGAGGTGGCTGGGGAGCTAAGAGAAGGTTCCTGCTGGGGGGCCGGGACTGGAGCTCCCCAGGAGGCAGGCTACCCAAGGCAACTTCTGGAGCCAGATATAGGGCAGGGGACACCCAGGATGGAGCACAGATGTGTCCCTCTGCCAGCCCTGTCCTGAGCCTCCACTCTGCACATGGTGTCCCCTCCCTCCTCCCAGGCCTGCCCTGTCCCCCAGTCCTCCACCCTGCCCTTCTCTCCACCCCTCTCCCTACCCAAGCTTGCTGCCCAAGCACCGCAGTGCCCCCAGGAACCTCAGAGGCACCTGTCCATCTGTCTAGTGACTTCCCCATCTCCCTGGACACACTGCATCCCCTCTGTAACACCAGCTTGGCTACAACCTCACCCTCTTCCCAGGATCTCAACACTGGCACCCTCAGGTTAACTTCAGTGCTTTGCACTTGGGTGCTCTCCTACACTTGTCCCCACTCCTCAGTCTAGTCAGTTCCAAACTGTGTAAAATCGACTTCTGAACAAGAAGATCCAAATGCCTAGGTTAGAGAGAAGAGAGAGAAAGCCCCACTCTGCCTCAAACCAAGGTGCTTGCTAACCGTGCTGGACCTGCCACTATAGGGGGCTGGGTGCATGGTGAGACCCCCGTCCCCACCACTGCCACTGCCCCAATTCAGAGCCCCTCAGGTGCTGCAGACAGAAAATGTAGGTCTGACACTGTCAGTGCCTGATCCAAACACTGTCCAATTCTCCCCACTGTCGACAGAACAGTCAAAACTACTGTTCAGCCCAAATTTCAAGGCCACCCTCGCCTGGTCTCAGGCTCCCTTTCCAGCCACTTTGAGTTGCTTTCTCCTCTCCAGCCAGACACAGTTTGCAGGCCTCCAGCCACACCTCTGTCCACTCCTCCTGCCCTTCTCTGGAACTCAGTTCTGCCCCTTAAGTTCCGCTCAGATGCCACCTCCTCTGTGAAGGCTTTTCTGATTTGCCCAGCTGGACATGGCCTCTGCCCCCGAGACATGCCCTGGCCTCGCTCAGTTTAGCTTTGAGAGCAGGTGCTGTTCACCTGTGGGCCCCCAGTCCCAGCACACATAGGTGCTCAGAAATGTTTGTTCGATGGATGAGTGAATGTAAAAGTGGGCAGAGAGTTGGCTCGAAGCAGGTGTGATTGCAATTCTAAGTCCTTTCACGTCTCCACACTTCACCACAAAGTGCTGAGGCAACAACAGAAAGGAGGCTGGGGAAAGGCGCCACTGGAGACCAACAACTCTAATCTCTCCACAAGCACGCACACACACACAAATACCCACACAGGTGTGCACATGTACATTCATGGGCACACATGCACACATGTGCACCTATGCACAAGCACACCCACACACAGCCACACATGCGCATGCATGTGGACATAGCACACAGACATGCACTCCCAGCACACACACATGAATACACATGTGTGCCCTCACACAATGCACCCCCAAACACACGTGCACATGTGCTCATTCATGTGTGCACACACAGATGCATGTGTACACATACACACATACAAACTTGGAAAATGTCACAAGTTTCGTTGTTATTTCAAAGTTTCTCCAAGTGGTCACTTGGGAAATAAAGATGACCACATCTGTCACGGAGCCTGCTGAAAGATTTGAGGTGCCCCCTGGCCTGCCAGGACGTGGGGTCAAGAACCAAATCTGCTCAGTTGCCTCTGCCGGGGCCCCTCCACCTTGTACACCCATCTGGAGGAGCAGCGAGTTCTCTGTTAGTAGCAGGTAGTATCTGTGTTACCTCTGGGGCCTTGGGTCTTCTGTGCTACCTTGCAGGTACCACCTCTCAGGAGAGGTTATCTTTTGCTATCTACTCTTCAAATAAGGACTTTCTATATCTTATCCCCACTGTCATATGCCTTCCAGAAGGCCCTGTTCTAGACACTAAAATCTGGGAAATGATCCCAAAGCCTCAGGCCAGCCACACCCCGCTTTCCATATCTCTAGAGTCTGTTCTTCTTGTGGAGCATGTGGAGGCTCTGGGCCAACAGCTTGCAAAGGTATAGGGTTGCCGTCTCTGCCTCACTGACCTGCAACGACCTGCCTCTTCCTTAGTCCAAATAACATTCTATAAAGCGCCTCTGTTTTCTGCAGCATCATGCAGAAAAGTGTGCCCAGAAGCAGCAGCAACTATCGCAGCTTGTCAGGATGAGTCCCTGGGACTCTCCCAACTCTGTCTAGCTGGGTCTCTCCTGCCCTTGCCTGACAAGGCCCGGGCCTGGGTGTGATCAGTCTGCCCCTCCAATCTGACCAGAGAACCCTGGTGAACATCCCAGCCTTGGGCTCCAGCACAAGTACTGGATGCCACAGGGACCCATCAGGAATGTGATCAGTCTCTCCAAAGCCCAGGGAAGGAGACATGCGGCCATGAAGCACATGGAGCAGCAGTGCTTGCTCTGCAACTGTGTAACACGGCAAACTTTTTGCTAAAATGGGAAACTCACTCACAGACCCTGTGGGCCTGAAGGGCCTGGACAGGAGGCCTGTGTCCTGGCCCTGATGTTGCCAGAGGCTCTGGGACTTACCCAGCCTGGGAAGAGCCCCACACAGCACCTTCCAGATCCTTACTGTGATGGGTGAGGGTGCTCCAGAGAGGCTGCTAAGGGTGAGGGGCCCTTGTTGTCCCCATGGCCCAGACAACCTTCCAGGCCCACTGGGCCTTGAGGGTCAGGAAGCCCTGGGCACTCCTGTGCTGAGCTTCAGTTTAGAGGAAAAGAGAGGCAGAGGCACTGAACTCTGGGCAGCTGGTGTCCTCATCACAAAGAGGGACTGTCCATCTCCTCTGAGCCTCTTCCCTGACAAAGGGTGACTGGACACAGAGCCATGCAAGGGTTACAGGGCTGTCAGAGCTGGAATGACATCCACTCCTGGCTTTGTGGTCTTCCCACTGCTGTGAAGCGTGGAGTGATGGGCACCCATCCTACGTTCATGCACACTCGTTCACTTGCACACTGTGAGCCCTTGCTTTGGGTGAGACACTGAACAAGGCTCTGTGATCTCACCCAGCAGCAGCGTCTAGACCACCTCCACTTCTTGCCCTGCCTCATCCAGAGCATGGCCTCAGTAAAAACCACTTAAGTGGATGAGTGAATGAGTGAGTGAACAAGTGAAAGAGTGGATGAAGACCTGAGTCAGTAAATTAATGGATGGGTGAATGAACAAATGAATTAGTGAATGAGTGGATAAGTGAATAGGCAGATGAATGAATGAGGGAACAAGTGAATGAATGAGTGGATGGATGAATGAATGACAAGTGAACAAGTGATGAGTGATGAGTGAACAAGTGATAAGAGAACAAATGATGAGTAAATAAGTGAATGAGTGATGAGTGAACAGTATGAGTGGTGAGTGGATGAATGAATGAATGGATGAATGAGGGAATGAGTGAATGAGTGACAAGTGAACAAGTGACGAGTAAGTGAATGAGTGATGAGTAATGAGTGAATGATATGAGTGCTGAGTGGATGAGTCAGTGAATAAGTGGATGGATGAATGAGGCAATGAGTGATGAGTGAATGAGCGATGAGTGAACAAATGAGTGATGAATGAACTAGTGGTGAGCAAGTGAATGAGTGATGAGCGAATGAGTGAACAAGTGATGAGTGAATGAGTGATGAGTGACAAGTGAAGGAACAGACAAGAAGAAGGTGCTAAGTGAAACCTCAGCCCTCAGAATGAACATCTACAGCAGTGTGGTGGATCCTGTCATGGAACAGGGTCCAAACAACTCCACCTCTGGCCCTGAGCCCTCCTCTCAGGAGGCCGCTACATCTGGAAATGAGTCACTCTGTGCTTGCACCATGCAGGTTTGTAAGCATGTTAGAGCCTTCCCGATCACTCATCTGGCTCAAATGCCCTTAGCCAAGTGCCCACATGTGTGGCCCGTGTTTGTGTCAGGGACACAGGGTGCTGGCTCTTGTCCCTAAGGCAGATAGCAGAGAGCGGCTACCAGTCCCTAAGACCTGAACTGTGTTTGCCCCTGAAGCCCCTGAACTTCCTGAGGATGGTGGGGGCATGAGGAGGGCCTCCTGCCATCTCCACATGCCCTCCTGCCATGCCCCTATGGTCCCTGATGTGATGGGGCCTGTGAGAAGAGCCCCCGGGCTCACAGACCCCACAGAGTGCAGGCCTGATGCTGTGCTCCATGACCTCCAGGAACCCTCGTGAGAGCCAGGCTTAGTGTCTTAAAGGAATGTTTCTCAGACCTGGGGAGCCTGGGAGGTTAAGTACGCCTGGGAGAGGGGACACCAGCCCATCCTACACAGGCCCAGAGTCCCCTCCAGTCCTCTCCTGAGACCTGTGGGTGCGGTCCAGCCTGAGGATCAGGCTTCTCAGAGCATGGGGCAACTCACCAAGCGGCTGGGTCGTACTCAGCCCAGACCCGGATGAACTCGTCCAGGTGGTGGGGCCCTAGGATGGAAGAGTCCCGCGTAAGGTACTCAAAATTGTCCATGATCACAGCCACAAAGAGGTTCAACATCTGCAAGGTGGGAAGCAGAAGAGGTGACTAGAGAGAACCCAGCCTGTCCCCCGACCCCAGCAGAGTCTTGTGTGAGGGTGTTAGGCAGCAGAGCTACCCATTCCAAACGGGTGCCCACCCTCCCACGGACCTGTGCCTGGGCGTCCAGGATGGCTCTATAGCAGCACCACCACCAGCCCCTGTGCCAGGTTCTACATTCCACACGTTAAACTTCACCTTGATATTCAACTGTTGGCTCTTCCTCTGAAAGCTCTCCCTACTTGGACTGCCCTGCCCTGATTCAGGCCCCAGAGTTGCTACCCAAAGTCCACCCTGTCATTGCAGTTTATTATCCCCAAACTCTGGGTCACCATCTCTTCCCTGCTTAGGCCAGCCTTCAAGGAAGGCAGTGGCATTGGGCTAAGAGCTCGGGCTCTAGAGACTGGCAGTTTAGTTCTGAACCCACACATGGCAAGACATTTGACCTCTCTAAGCCTCTGTTTCCTCCCTGTGGCGATGATACCCATCTTGTCAAGTAACTACAAGGACTGGCACACGTGCTGTTGTCAGGGCTCTGCAAGGGGTCTGCCTGCACATCCGCAATCCCATTTTTCCACTCACACTTTTATCAGACCCAACCAGGTGCAGACCCACCTGTAGGGAGTCTGGCAGGATATGCTTCCAGCCACACCCTCCTGCATTTCAACCAGGGGAACGGCCCCAAAACCCGCGAAGCTGAGAGGGGGATTCATAGGGACAAGACACAGAGGACAGTGGGGAAGAGGGAAGGCTAAGCTGGGGTCTCCCTCAACTCGTCCCAGCATGTTCAGTCAGTGCTAGCCATGGGTGGGGCATCACGCACGCAGCTTCTGTGGGAGCCTCTGCAGCCAGTGGTGGGCTCAACCTGGTGCGTGTCCACAGCTCCTCAGCACTGGGTGAATTTGGTCAGCCCCAGTGTCCACCAGGGCAGTGACCCTCCACAGGGTATACCCTCCCCACTGCCCATGAGGGTATTATGAGAGATCAGAAATCCTCTCCTTGGATTCTGGCAGCTGAGGAAGCACAATTCTTGTGTTTCTCTACCCACATGCCAGCTTACCTGTCTCGGGGCATATCCTTCCCCACACCTAGACCATCCACTCTGCCCTTCAGAGCTCACAATCCACCACCAGAGAAACCCTCTGTCTTCACCTTCCCTGAGTATCCTCTGCACCTTCGTGCTCTAGCTGAAGTGTGGGTGTCCTCTCCTTCCTCTAAGAAAAGTCACCTGCTCTCTCATGCTCACATCATCTACCAAACCCCTTCTTGTGGGGAGTTTAGCACTGTGCTCGCTATTTCTGTCTCCACTTCCACTCTCTGTTCTTGTTGCTTTTACTACCTGCATGGATGGGGCAAACTGCTGGCCTCTCGGTTCTTGACTCCCATCCCAAATAATCTCCTCCACTTGCTCCTATGACTATATGCTGCACTGGTCACCACCAATGACAACACTACCTCCAAAACCTCGACATCAAACTTCCCCCTCTCTGACCCCATCTCCTACCCTTCCAGCTCACTTCCTCTAATACCTGCATTCCAGAAATTCTTTTCTACCCAGGACCTTCAATCCATTCGACCCTGCCACTTTTCCCTGTCCATCATCTCCCTTGGGTCCTCACCTCCCTCCTGACCCTGCTTTGATCCATATCCAGTGGTATTCTCAAAGTCTTGCATATACCCTAAAGTCCCCTGACTTTCTCTTCCTCCTCATACCTGTTAGGAAAACCCCAGACCTGGACGTTCCACTTCTCTACCACTTTGCCAAGTAGAGGAAAGCACACTCATGACCTGAAGTGTTCCTCAGCACCACCCACAGTTCAGTTGTCTCCTCTAGCTGTTTTCATTATCTCTTGAACATACTCTAATAAGGCTTCAGCTCCTACCATGCCAAGGAAACTGCTCTTGTAAAGGTAGCATCCACATTTCCATATCCCAGGAACAGTTCTCAGTCATCACGGTACGTGAACTCCCAACAATATCTTGGCTGGGTTATTCCCTTTCTGAGACAATTTCTTCCCTTGGCTTTCAGGGCACTGCCCTCTCCTGGCTCCCCACTCACCTCATAACTGTTCCTTCTCAACCCTGACTGCACTGCTTCCTGAGCTGAGTCTTTCCTTACTTTCTAAGCATCTGAGGTGTAGCACACATGGAATCACCTGCAGAGCTTGTTACTCAGATTCCTGGGCCCTCCTCCCAGAGGTGCTGACACAGTAAGTCTGGGCCCAAGAATATGCATTTCTGGTGACTGCTCAGGTGATACAGATGCTGTTGGCCTTCAGCCAAACCTTGCATAGCAGGGACCTAGAAGATACCACCAGCCTCATAAATACACCAAACTCTGACAACGCCTAATCTATGTCTCCAGCCCAGAGGTCCAGTAGGCGTCTGAGTCCCTCCCTCCCTCCCTCACCCAGCTTGCTGCTCCACAACTGCCCCATCTCTGGAGGTGGCCCTGTGTCCTCTCCTTCCCCTCACACCACATCCATTCCGTCAATCGTGTCAGCTCCAGCTTCGAATGTGGCCCAGCTTCCCCTACCATCTCCAGGCCACCTTACCCCAATTGTCCCCTTTCTCTCTCTACAGCCCCTCTCCTGACAAATCCACAGGGATTAAGGGCAAGATCTGAAAACATGGAACAGATCATGTCACTTCCTGCCTAAAGTCTCCTGGCACTTCCTGCTGGACTTGGAATAAAATCCAGCCTCCTAGGACCTGGTCCACCTCCCTGACCTAGCTCCACAACTCCCTCAGTGATCTGCCCCAGGCACCGGTGGGAGGGCTGCTTGTCCTAGCCCATCTCCAGGGTGAATGTCTTTCTAGAAGCTGGAAACTAGGGAACAGTTGCCACCTGGACACCTAAAACCCTTTCCATGAAAGTAAAGGCCAGGCCAAAAGGAGCTCTTAACCAAGTGGTGCTTTCTAGAATTCACAAGGCCATACTCTGGAAGACAAGGGCCATCGACAAAGAATCAGCTTGTAACATAATGTGGATTAAACTTAAGGGTCATCAGGAGATGGGGGGGCCCAAGAAAGTAGTGAAAGACTAGGACAGGCAGACACAAGAGGGATGAGCACAGTGACCAGGACTTACCAGAAAGGAACAAAGAAAGATGAAGGAGACGAAGTAAAAGTAGGCAAAGTCGCTCCCACACTCAGTGGCATTGGCGTGCTCGTCACAGGCACGGTTGCTTAGACAAGACAGCATGATCTCGTGCCAGGCCTCACCTGTGGCGCTCCTGAGGAGAAAGGCAGAGCCACATGAGGTCCACAAAGGAAGGCCCAGGACCAGCCTGAGCAGGGCAGGTCTCCAGCACCACCCAGGATCCCAGCCAGCCAAGATAGGAAATGATGGGAAATGAAGAGCTCAGCACCAGAAGAGCTGTCCCAGGTGCATGCCCTCTCTTCTAGGATCCTGATCCATGGAGAGCCTGCACTGTGTGCAAGGCCTGGGTCAAAGATGGGTGTTTCTTAAAAAGAATCCTCTAGGAAAAACTAGAAAAGAAATAATGAGAATGTTCACACATTGTGAAGACTGTAATCAATGTCACTGAATAATTTGTGTAGAAATTGTTGAACCTAAACTGCTGTGTAAACCTTCACCAAAAGCACAGTAAAATATTATTAAAAAAACGAATCATCTTGCATTGTAGTTCCAGACTGACCATTAATTGATAAAGCACTGATTATTAAAAGCGATCCACTAAGAGTTCAGTACCAGAGTGAACATTCCTTTACGGACATCTGACATTCAAACCTAACATGAACAAAAACTAAACACCTGCTCTCCCTCCAAAAACTTGCTCCATCCTGGCTTTCTCATTTCAATAAATGGTGACTCCACTGAATTGTGTCCCACAAAGATATAAGTCAACTCAGTTAGGCCATGATTCCCAGTATTGTGTGGTTGTCCCCCATTTTGTGATTGATATAATTTCCCCATATGTTGTAAATCCTAATCTCTGCCAGTGGTTAATGAGGGAAAACTGGATTATATTGAAGAAGATTAGGGTGGGATGTGACATCCTTGCTCAGGTCACATCCCTGATCCAATGTAAAGGGAATTTCCCCAGGGTGTGGCCTGCACCACCTTTTATCTAACAAGAGATAAAAGGAAAGGGAAGCAAGCAGAGTGAGGGACCTCATACCACCAAGAATGCAGCACCAGGAGCAGAGCACGTCCTTTGGACCCAGGGTTACTGCACGGAGAAACTCCCAGACCAAGGGAAGACTGATGACAACGATCTTCCTCCAGAGCCGACAGAGAGAAAGTCTTCCCCGGAGATGATGCCCTGAATTTGGACTTCTAGCCTACTAGACTGTGAGACAATAAACCTCTCTTTGTTAAAACCATCCACTTGTTGTATTTCTGTTATAGCAGCACTAGACGATGAAGACACCATCCTTTCAGTTGCTTAGGCCAGAAACTTTGGCGCCATCTTTGCCTCCTCTTCTCTCTCTCTCCACATCCTATTCATCAGCAAATCCTATTGGCTCTACTGTCAGTAAATAGCCAGACTTACCACTTCTCACCACCCTGGTCCAAGCAACAATCATTTCTCACCAGAATTGTTGCAATAGTTTCCTAACTGATCTTCTTGCTTCTACCCTACACAGCACCCAAGGTGGTCTGTTAAAAACACAGTCCAGGAGAGCAACATCAGCAAAATGGTGGAAAACCTCCTGTCCCCCCACAGAAATATTGAAAACCAAGCAGAAACTGTCAGAACTCTGTAAAACAGTCAAATGTTTACAGAAACCAAACAAACGATGAATTAAAAAAAAGACAAGTTAAAAACAGTAGGAAAGCTTTGTGGTGCTTTTACTTGCCCTTGCCCCACTCCCTCCCAAGTATGGATATAGTCTTGAAGATGGACACCTGTGTTGCAAGTGTGAGACACTGGTCCTGAGTTCTGGAATGAGATGAGCAGATTTTGTTCACAAATTACTGTGTCTGTCTGCTCTAACCTGTCTGGGGGCTGCCAGAAAGACAGACTCAGGGTGCTCATCTCTGTTTTGCTGAACTTGGAACTCACTCAGGCTAGAAAAATCAGTGGGCGTTCCTTGAAAACATTGTAATGATAACAAACAACCCACAGCCACATCGGGAAAAAGATTACAATTGAGGCATATGATAGACCACCTGAAGTCTGGGAAGAAAAGATAAGGAGAGTTTCTTTGGTAAATTAGGGCATTCAAAAACACTTGTATATTTGGAGGAATTTAGAGATCCATGGACATGTCCAGGACGCATGCTAAGAAAGACCTGAGAAGACCCTAAACTTTCACCTTAGGCTGATCCCTGGGCTCAGGGCAAGCCTGGCTAAATATAGAAGGAAAGCCCTAGTTCAGAGTCAATATGCAAAGATTTGGGGAGGTTTCCTTTCTTTTTTGTAGCTCCTGGAATTCAAGAAAATCTGTGTTGAAACACTAGCTGAACACAAACTAAAGGAAGAGAGATTTCAGTGATCACACATAATAAGGAATATAGTCTTTGCAAAAGAAACAGAAAAAGTTTGAGAAAGTCACTAAATAAACAGACTACTATAGGCTTCAACAATAAAAAACACAGTAAATCCTGGGAAATGGGGAGAATCTAATTTCCAGAGTTACCATATTATAATATTCAGATGTCCAGTTTTCAACAAAAACAACAAAAATCACAAGGCATACAAAGAAAAAAGAAAAGGTGGGCCATTCAAAAGAACAAAATAAAGGGACAGAAACTATCCCTGAGGAATCCCAGACATTGGACTTACTAGACAAAGACTTTAAAACAACTGCATTAAGTATGCTGAATGAGCTAAAGGAAAAGAAGAACAAAGAACTAGAGGAAATCAGGAAAACATATGAACAAAATGAGAATATCAATACAGAGATAAAAATTATTTAAAAGTACCAAACAAAAATTCTCGAGCTGAGCAGTATGATAACTAATTCACTAGATGGGTTCAACAGCAGATTTGAGGAGGCAGAAAAAGAATCATCAAACTTGAAGATATGACAATTGAAATTATCCAGTCTGAGGAGCAGAAAGAAAAAAGAGTGAAGACAGCCTAAGGATTCTAGGGTCCATTAATTGGACTAACATATTCCCTATGGGAGTCCTAGAAGGAGAAGGAGAGAGAAAGGAGCAGAAAGAATATTTGAAGAAACAATGGCTGAAAACTTTCCAAATTTGATGAAACAAATGAATCTACACATCTAAGAATCTCAATAGAATCCAAGTAGGATAAAATCAAAGAGATTCACACTAAGACACATTATAATCAAACTGTCAAAGGCCAAGGACAAACAAAGAATCTTGAAAACAGTGAGAGAGAAGCAACTCATCATGTACAAAATATCGTCAATAAGATTAACGGCTGATTTCTCATCAGAAAACCCAGAAGCCAGAAGGCAGTGGAATAATCTATTTAAAGTGCTGAAAGAAAGAAAAAAAAATCTGTCAGCCAACAATTCTATATTTGGCAAAACTGTCCTTCAAATATGAGGGAGAAATTAAGACATTTCTGATAAACAAAAGCTGAGGGAGTTTGTTACCCTTAGGCCTGCCCTACAAGAAATACTAAAGGGAGTCTTTCAGGTGAAAATAAAAGGACACTAGTCAGTAACTTGAAGCTGTATGAAGAAATAAAGATCTCCAGTAAAAGTAACTACATAGGCAAATATAAAAGCCAGTATTATATTTTTGGTTTGTAACTCCACTTTTTATTTCCTACATGATTTAAAATAATTATAAATGAATGTTATTGGGCACACAATGTATAAAAATGTAACTTGTGACAACAAAAACAACATAAAGGGAGGGGATAGAGCTACGTAGGAGCAAGGTTTTTGCCATGTTATTGAAGTTAAGTTGGTATCAATTAAAACTACATTGTTATAAATTTAGGATGTCAAATGTAATCCCTACAGGGACACAAAGAAAATATCTAAAAAATATACACAAAAGAAAATGAGAAGGGAATCAAAGTAGTTCACCACAAAAAGTCAATTAAACACAAAAGGAGACAGTAATGGATGAAATAAGGGACAAAAAAAAGGTATAAGACAGATGGAAAACAAAGCGAAATGGCAGATGTAAGTCCTTTCTTATTAGTGATAATTTTAAACGTAAATGGTTTAAACTCTACAATCAAAGGGCAGAGATATTGGCAAAAACATACATCATCCAACTATATACTGACTCCAGGAGGCTCACTTAAGATACAAAGACACAAATAGGTTGAAAGTGAATGACTGGCCATGGAGGACGGGTCCTCCTCTGTGCGGCTTGTGTGTGACTTCCTGCTGGGCAGCCACTTTGCTGGTTTGCCACACCTGAGTGGATGGGTACACACAGGACACACAGACCAGGAAAGAAAATCTTTGGGACTGTTATGGATTGAATTATGTTCCCCAAAAATATGTGTTGTAAATCCTAACTTCTATGCCTGTGATTATAATCCCATTTGGGAATGGATTGTCTTTTTTATTGTGTCAGTGAGGCAGGATTAGTGTAGGATGTATCTTGGGTCAATCTCTTTTGAGATATAAAAAGAGATTAAACAAGTGAGCAAGAAGTAGAGATGGGAGAAGAGAGATGCCAAGCCAAATGAAGATTGCCCAGGCGCAGAAGCTCAAAGAGACAAGGACCTTCCTCCAGGGTTGGCAGAGAGAGAAAGCCTTCCCCTAGAGCCGGCACCCAGAATGTGGACTTCTAGCCTCCTAAACCACCCCCCTTCAGAGGCCCTCTTGGCTTGACAGCAGAGTTGGGGGCAGAGGGGAGATGGTGAGCATGTCTCCCTGCCTCCTGGGTCTCCCTCATTTAGCCGAGTCTACTACCTATGAGGAGTCCCTGCGTGGCGCAACTCAACTACTAACTGAAAGGTTGGTGGTTCGAACCCACCCAGAGTTGCCTCCAAAGACAGGCTTGTGTCAAGGGCGTCTGAGACCAGAACAAGCCCTGTGCCCCCTCGAGGCTCTGCACTGGGAGCTGCTGCTTCCCTTAGGAATGGTGCAAGGTGGAGGGGAAATTCAGACCAGTAGCCCTTGCACATGGGTCCCTTGGGCCACTGAAGAGCTACAAATGGTCAGTGACTCCCTGCTGCCCTGCCCCCACCGACACCTGTAACAATACAACAAGCAGATGGACAGCTTGCAGCCAGCCACCCAGAGGGGCATCACCTGTCCTCCCAGTCCTCTCAGGCTGTGGTCCCATTGGAGGCCTATTTACTGCCACCAGGGAGTAAGGGTGAAGGTAACAGGGGACCACCTGGCCAGGACTCCCAGCTCCCCTCTCTTAGGGCTGCCTCCATCCCGAGGGAAGAAGCCCCTGAGCTGAGCATGGCATCAGCTGGGGGAACATCCTGAAAGACTCACCTGAACAGTAGCATCAAGGCTTGCAGAAAGGTTCGGAAGTTATTGTGCCTGTTGATGCTCGTGTCATCATCTAGGGCAATGTTTCCAAACACCTGGAACAGAAGAACAGCATGCTGGTACTGTTGGTCTCTGGGCACTGAGGCCAGGGACCAGGCCGGAGAGGTGTGCGTGAGGATCCCCCGGGGGACAGGTGAGCATCTGCTCCCCGGTAGAGATGACTCTCCTTAGGGGACGTGGCAGTGTCCCACAGCTTGGCATGTACTAAATTTGCCTGGGCCCTGCTATGTATGTGAAAGGAACTGCCTTGAATTCCACTCTCTGATCAGTGATGATGAAGCTCTGATAGAGCCTTGAAAACTTCTTTCAAAACTTCTGTGCAAATATCACAATGGGCTTTTTAATTCATCTTAAATTTTTTTAGAGTGAGAAACACCAATGAGAGAGTAATGCACTGAGCCTTAAAATCTGGCATCTCATTGAAAAGTTTATGAATGATCACAACTCCACCAAAGAACAAAGGTCATGACTCATATGAAGCAGGGGAAAAAAAATTTGTTTTAAATAGCATCACATCTCCACAAATTTTAAAGCAAGAGAACTTTACAATCCCTGAAATAGAGCTTAAAAATCAGTTTTCACCTATCGTTTAAGACACTGGCAGCATACCACTCTAGATTAACATTTGGCTCCAGTGAAGACTCTCCAGCCCCTACTGTTGGCCATGTGCCAAATGCTTATAACTGGGACACTACTCTGTCTTTCAAATGCTTTCCTACACAGTTGGACAGAGTGGGGAAATGAAGAAATCTAAATCATGTTGGCTAAGTTTGACCTATGCCACAATCTACATGACCCTGTGGAACCCGGAGCACAGAGGTGCTGGGATACTGGCATATTTCCCCGCTCTTCTGCTGGGTGGCTCGGTGTAAAATTAATTGAAATTTAATAAGACCCACCATGCTGGCTGGACCTAAAGACGATTCCGCTCAACAGGGGAGGCAGAGATGCACTTGCTTGGGAGACGGGGCTGGGCCTGGGTCTGGACAGCTAGTGTCTGGGACCAGGCCCGCTGCTGCCTGAGCAACTTTAAGAAAAGCTGCTTTGCTGTTGCTGTCACACAGTGACAGCAGACTGGAGTCCTCCACCCACGCCAGGAGGCACCCACCTGCATGCCGATGATGGCGTAGATGAAGAAGAGCATGGCGATGAGCAGACACACATAGGGCAGGGCCTGCGGATACGGGGATGCTCGGCATCAGCAGGTCCATAGAGGCCTGCCTCGCCCCCAGACTCCCTCACCATGGCTGACCCAGCTCCACCCCCAACAACCACCATGTCCCCTGTCACATGATGCCACAGTTTCTCCATCTGTAAACTGGGGTCATGAAATCCACCTGGAGCTTCGGTGAGTGTCAAAAAGGTTGTCCATGGGTAACTTAAATGTATTTATAAACTGCAGAACAGGACGATAAAGCCCACCCTCCCAGCCCTGCAAGGAGGGTCCTGGGCCTGCTCCTGTGTCCATGACCAGCCACCACCCAGCTGGTCTTCCAGAGGAAGAGGGTGCGAGTGACAAGGGTGAGGGCTGGGGGTCACCTTGAAGGACTGGACGAAGGTCCATAGCAGGATGCGGATGGTGTACCCCTGACGGAGCAGCTTGATGAGGCGGGCGGCACGGAATAGGCGGAGGAAGCTGAGGTTGATGAAGTTGTTCTGCAGGGAGGAGAGAGTGTCCTCTGACCTTCGGAACTCAGCCTCCGAGTGCAGGCAAGCTGTTCCCCACCCCACAAGCCCTCCCCGAGGCCCTGCAGCCCTGAAGAGAAATGGTTAAAAAGAGAGGCTAAAATAAAAAAATCACCACTTCCCATCTAAGCAGCTGAAGGCACTGACACCTTCCAGAGGTGAGCCTGTCATCACAAGCTGAGGCCCATGATGCCATCCAAGGAGGCTCCCCGCTGACAGGGGGGGCCAGGAGGTCACCTGCGGCTTCCCCTTGAATCAGCAGCTAAGCTGTGCCTGGGTACTGGACACCCCTGAAGGGACGCCTGGGCCTGGTGGCCGCGCCCTTCCCTTCCTGCCCCTGGGACCAGGCAGATGCCGCTGGGCCACTCCAGGCACCTGCAGACTTCTCCAAATCCATGCAAGTCGCTTTAGCAGATGGAATGTGGCGTCCTGCTGCCCCTCTGTGACGCAGGCCTTGGGGAGGCTCTAGCACTGTTCCCATCCAAGGGCTCAAAAATTAGCTCAACACACGCCAACAAGCCCCTGGATAGCCGAGATTACCTGGGAGAGAAGCTTCCACCCTGGCCTCAGGGCACCTGTAATTACTGGGCGCACCTCATGCAAGGAAGTTCGGCTCAGACCTGGGGTGCTGTGGGGAGGGCTGGAGCGCCTGGCTGTACCTCCTGAGAGACCAGAGTGGCAGAGCCTGAGAGCGGCTATCTGCCATTTGGTGCAGCTCAGGCTGAGACGTGCTGTATCACCAGATTCAGTCCTCCACCAGAGAGAAAAGAGCACACAGATGTGGATGGGGGCAGTGCGCAGGGCTCATGCAAGCAGACTCACAGACTCTTGCACAGGCTTTTGGGGCTGGCTTGGCGCTAGTCCAGGCGCTGGGTCAGGGAGCCTGCTCCCAGGGACAGTGGCCTACCCACTGCCTTATCTGTACTTCCCTGAGACTCTTCACTCTCAGGGGCAGGTTTCTTTGGTTCCCAAGGGGGAGGCTGGGAAGTCTGGGCTGTGTCTGCTGGACCCAGGGACTCACAGCAGGGACATGGGAGCCATGGAGAGAAGGAAGGGGCTAGGCCACAGCAATGCCGTAAGGGTTTCAGTACAAGGCAGGCCAAGTGTGTCCCATCGGAAGAGGCCAGAGAGGGCTCAGCATGTGGCTGAGGGTACGCAGTGTGCTTGGAAAGACTCTTAGTGGCTGGGCCTGATAGGAAGGCTGGGGAGGGCCTGCACTTGCCTGCTGAGCATGAGCACAGAGATGGGGGCTGCTGTCTACATGGCCAAGAAATCCCTGGACAGGGGTAAGGTAGAGCTGCTTTGCTCACAGCAGGGTGGGGAGCCCAGCGCCCAGGCCAGTCAGCATAGTCAGTCCCCGCCCCAGGCAACAGCCATCAGCACTGGGCAGCTGCCATGGACAAGGTTTCTCTCTCAGGCCTCTGGTGGGTTCTCAGGCAAGCAGCCCAAGAAAGCCATGAAGACAGAACGTCCCCAGCCTCGTACGAGGGGCTGAGCCCGTGGCTGTGCACGGTAGGGCAGCAAGCATGTGGCAGCCCGTGGCTGTGCAGTGTACCATCACCTCTGGTCTCTGCCACCCCAGAAGGGGACACAGCCTGGCCTCGTCTTCCAGAGTACCCATGGTTCCTGCTGCACCAGGTAGCAGGAGCTGCAGTGACTTCAAGATTAGGCCCTTCCTGGTGGCCACCTGACTGAGTCTGGAAGCATCTAGAGCACCATTAAAGGAACATCATCCACCACACAACGTGGTGGAAATTCACCTTGAGGGAACACTGGTCCCCTTGCTCCTTTGAGCCTCAGCTTCCTCATCTACAAAGTGGAGACATTATGAACACCCATTTCTGGTGGTGAGGAACAATTGAGAAAAGGAATTTGGGTTAGGGGATACATACATGCACACACACACATACACACATATACACATACATGCACACACATACGTACAGGTGCATGCATATACATATATAGGGACACATACACACATATGCGTGCACACATATACCTATATTGACACTCACATATACATGTATACACATACACACATATGCATACATACATGCACACACATTCATATACACACACGCATGCATGCACATGTGTGCATACACATATGCACATGTGTATATGTACACATGTGCATATGTGTGCACATACACATATGCATGTGCAGGCACATATCCATACACATATATGCACACACATACACATATAGAAACACACATACACCTAAACATACCTGCACACACAAGCACGAAATATACAGGTACATATACACATGTATACACACATACATGCACATACATACACATATATACACACGTACATATACACATAGACACAGGTGTACACACATATGATATGTAAAGTGGTGAGGTATGCTATGAAGAAAGAGGAGAGGGGATAGGAAGGATGGGGGGCAAGGGAGAAGGCTGAGGGGAAAGAACCCTGATCAAAGGCATCTGAGCAGAAACCTAACTGAGGGAAGTCAGAAGCCATACAGAAGCCATCGTTGGGACATTTCTGCAGCATAAAATGGCATTTTCTAAAAACTTAGGTTCTTCTACTCCAGGTGTAAGACCCTGTATCACAAAACATCCACTTTCTATAACAGGAGTCTCAGATATCTGTTGCTTTATGTGAATTTCCACAGTCACAGCTGGTCTGCTAGCAAGCATCTTTGCTCTTCTGTCAGAACTCCTAAGCGATCTGGAAGGGAGCCTCCATTACAGCTCCGTGCCCACAAGAACACACTGATGGAGAACATGCATCTATGCGTGGATGATGAGGGTCTTGGGCTCTCACTGTATCCTGAGCAGAGCTCACTGCCTTTCTACTTGGCCTAACTCCATCTAGATCATGAACACAGGCTCCTCTATGATCCTGGCCAGAATCTCTACGTCTCAAACACTACCGGCCCTGTGCCAGGCCTGACCCCTAAGGAAGGAGCTGTCCTGGGGGACAGAGCCGAAGGGAGAGTGCTGTGCAGCAGGAACCATGAACTCTGCATTTCAGGGCCAAGCCCATGTCCTGCCCAGACCTCCCCCTTCTGAGCCAGTCCCAGCAGGAAAAACTGCCCTTGGCACTTGCCCCTCCCACTCTAGAGACCCCCATCTTCCATGCCTGGCCAGTTCCCGGGATCAAACAGTCCCAGGAGGCGTAACAGTGCAGACAGGGCCAGAGGTGAGAGGGTGCAGCGGGACAGCAGCCACGCGCCTCAAGAGGGAGTGGTCTGAGCCACGGGAACAAGAGATGGAGGAGCGAAGCAAGCAGGCAGAGAGCAAGGGGCTTTAGGAACCGTGTAAAGTCATGAAACCAACCGTTTCCTATATGTGATGTTTTCATGGATGGACATTTGCATATTATTTACAGATTGGGGTGGTTTGAGCAGCAGGTGCACAACATACAGACGGAGACATGGGTTTTCGTATTGTATGTTGGTTGGATGGCGTGAGTCAGCAGGTAGGTGAAGGTAAATCAAGAACAAAAACAGAAAACAAAAGAGAAAATGAGTCATCAAGACAAGCAAAAACTCAAACTCTGAACACTTCACTGGAAAATTTTAGGATTTTTGTAAACTTTGCATACTTTTCCTTAAAATGCACCAAATCAAAACATGTTCCTGAAACCTGTAGGTTATGTGACAGAGCAGCATCATTTGCATTTCTGTTTGTAATGCAAATCCAGAGATGACGCACACACAATTGTTTTTTTATTTCCAGGCAAAGAAATCAATGTCAGTTTTAAGCTTACTTGGCCCTTTCCCAGGCGCCCTTGCTAAGACTAGTGAGCTATTTTGACTTTTAAGTTGGGGATGAGAACTGACACTCACATTTTTGCCTAAGGAAAAAAAAATGCATTCGCAAAGTAAACATGAAGTGACTCCAAATGAAAAAAACCACACATCCACGTGATGGCTTTCCTTTCGTCTTTTCTCCCCCAGGCGATGATGCTTGAGCTCAGCGCCACAGTGGTGAGGCAGAGTTGAGCTTCCATCGGGACATGGGCATCAAGGGCTGGGGGATTCCCTCAAGAGGTTTGTTTGAAGTAGGACCTGAAAAACAACTACAGGTAGCCCTGGCACTGACTCCAACTGTTCAGCTGCCAAGGAGCAGATGCTGTGTGTGGGCTGTTTCAGCTGCCCACACTACAGGAGGCTCCAACTTCTATGGGGGCCTCTTTGGGAGGGAGGGTCTCTAGAAAGCGGCAGGGCACCAGTGCTCTCTGTACCCACCCAACTGCACCCTGCTTCATGCCCTCTTAGCAGTGGGGAAACCCCAAAGCTATGTCCTTGCAGTTGGGGGGTCACTGTTTGCATCTCTTATCCAGGGGGTTACGATTCCTGTTCCCAAGGAGGAGGCCTGTAGGAATCAGAAACTCTGCCCACCTACCCCTCTCAGAAACCACATTGGTGCCTAACATTCCTGGAGGAGACAGAGCCACAGATAGGGGGCAGTGCCTGGGACATGCCACAGCGCCTCGGCTGGTGAGCACAGCCACCTTCCAAACCAAAAAAACAAACCCACTGCCGTTGAGTCAATTCCAACTCAGAGCGACCCTATAGGACAGAGTAGAACTGCCCCATAGGGTTTCCAAGGCTGTAAATCTTTACGGAAGAAGGTTGCCACATCTTTCTCCCTCTTTTGAGGAGCGACTGGTGGGTTTAAATCTCTGACCTTGCAGTTGGTAGCCGAGTGCTTTAACCACTGTGCCACTAGGGCTCCTTACAGCCACCTCAGTTCTGCTGAAATGGCAGGTTCCAGCTTTTTCGCTTGGGTTACTCAGATCATTAACTTTTTAAAACCATGAAATATATATAAACAAAAGTATGTGTGTATACACACACACACATACACACACACACACACACCTTTTAAAGAACAATAATAAAACAAATATATTCATCAACCAGCTTAAAAACCAGAGCATCGTCAGTAATTTTGAAGCCCTTCCTGACGGTGTCTCCCTCCCTCCTCCCCAAATGGAGCAACTATCCTTAATGCTTGTTAAGAATTGCTTTTCTTTATAATTCCACCACAAACTCGACATGCATTCTGCTTTTGCCTGTTAGTAACCTTTACTGCAAGATCACAGTGTATGTGGTCTTTTATGACTTGCTCTTTCGCTGATGCTTTTGAGAAGCATGAACGCTGATGTGGATGTAATTTGTACATTTTTCACTGCTGTGTGGCACTGCATGGTGTTGATATACCACAGCTGATGGATGCATTCTACTCTGATGGACATTTAGATGTTCCCAGTTTTCACTATCCTGAACAACGTTGCTGTGAAAATCTGCGTGTGTCCAGGCTCATCTGTATGAGATATCCTGTGGGATACATGCCCAGGAGTGAAGTTTCTGAGTTGCAGGTGAATACATGTTTGACGTCTAGGTAATGCCAAACTTTCCCAGAGAGCTTGTACCTCCACCAGCAGTGTGGGAGAGTTCCAGTTGCTCCACATTCTCACCAACACTTGGTATTGTTAGAATTTCTAATGTTCGACAAACTGGCACATGTGAAATGGCATCTTGATATTGTTCCAGTTTGCAATTTGTGGCA
This sequence comes from Dugong dugon, assembly GCA_030035585.1. NCBI lineage: Eukaryota > Metazoa > Chordata > Mammalia > Sirenia > Dugongidae > Dugong > Dugong dugon. Next base: position 62,174 of record CM057471.1, read on the forward strand.
AATCAATATCTCTATGAAACTGACACTATATCAATTAACATGATATATAACTCCATCTATCTAAGTCTTTAGTATCTTTCAATAAAAGCTTAGTAATTTTCTACATGAAGATCTTACCTATTAGATTTATTGTCAGGATTGCTGATGTTGTAAAGAAATGCAATTGACTTACCTGAGAAATCTTATATTCAGCAATCTTGCTAAACACTCCAGTTTTAGATTATTCTAGGTTTCATCCATAAATAATAATGTTATCTGTGTATAATGACAGTTTGCTTATTCCTTTTCTAATCCTTACATACTTTACTTCTTTGTCTTGTCTTATGTATTCAACAAGTATTTTCTCAGTACCTACAAAGCATCAAGCTCTATTCGAAGCACTGGGTATATGTAGTGAACAGAATAGGCAAAAGCCCATCCTCACGAAGCTGACATTTGGCATGCTGCACTGCCCAAGAGCGCAGGTTCTATGTTGTAAAGTAGTGACAACCGCATCACTGCTCTTTTCTGATTTTAAAAGGAATTATGATGTTTGCACGGGAGTTTTTAGATTTTTTAGATACTCTTTATCAAGTGAATGATTCCGAGATTGCTGGTAGTGTTTATCATGAAGACATTTTGAATTTATTGAATATCTTCTGTGCATTCATTGAGATTATCACATTAAGAGTCTCCTTTGATCTGTTAATGTAAGTTTTATTAACAGATTTGCTGGGGTTGAAGTAGAATAAACTCAACTATATGACCTTTTTGGTACACTGTTGGCTCTGGTTTGCTTACATATTGTTTAGAACTTTGCATCTACATTTATGAATGAGAGAGGTCTATAACCTTCCTTTCTTATACTATCCTTATTCTAATTTTGGTGTCAAGATTATACTGGCCTCATAAAACCAGTTAAGGAGTGTTTGCTCTTTTTCTAGTCTCTGGAAGAATTTGTTCAGCTAGGAATTACCTGCCCTTTTATTTTAAGTAGAAAATCTAACTTGTAAAAGCATCAGAATTTGGTGTTTTCTTTGTGAGAAGTTACTTTAACTACTGACTCAGCTCCCTTAATGATTTAGTAAAGAACTATTCAGGTTTTCTCTCTAATCTTTTGTCAGATTTGGTTATTTATATTTTTCTAGTAGTTTATCTGTTTCACCGGTTTTCAGTTTTATTGGCATTAAATTAAGTTGTTCAGAATATGTTATTATTTTTTAATCTCATGTCTAGAGTAATGACTCCTTTCTTAAAACTTATATTGCTTATTTGAGCTTTCTTTTTTTCTTAATTAATCTTGCCAGAGGTGTGTCAATTTTTAAATCTTTAAATAACTAAGTGTAAACTTTGTTGATTCTCTCTAGTATACCTTTGTTTTCTACTTCCTGAATTTCTATTCTTATACTTTCTTCTACTTTCCAAAGAAAGCTTACTCTACCTTTTTTTTTTCCTAACTTCTTAAGTCAGACACTTAACTCATTAATTTCTGCATTTTGTTCATTTTTCCAATACAAGCATTTAAGCCTTTAAATTTCTTTCCAAATGCCTCTTTAGCTATATCCTATCCGTTTTGACCACCATGTGTCTGTCAGTTCATTGTACTGTGGTGGCTTGCATGTTACTGTGACACTGGAAGCTCTGCCACTGGTATTTCAAATACCAGTAGGGTCACACTTGGTGGACAAGTTTCAGCTGAGCTTCCAGACTAAGACAGACTAGGAAGAAGAAACTGGCAGTCTACTTCTGAAAAAATTGGCCAGTGAAAACCTTATGAATAGCAACAGAACATTGTCTGATATAATGCCAGAAGATGAGCCCCTCAGATTGGAAGGCACTCTAAATACGACCTCGGAAGTGCTGCCTCCTCAAACTAGAGTCAACCTTAATGACGTGGATGGAGTCAAGCTTTTGAGAACTTCATATGCTGACGTGGCATGACTCAAAATGAGAAAAAATAGCTGCAAACATCCATTAATTGTAGGAATTTACGAAGTGTGAATCTAGGAAAATTGGAAATCATCAAAAAAGAAATGGAACACATAAAGATTGATATCCTAGGCATTAGTGAGCTGAAATGGACTGGTATTGGCCATTTTGAATCAGACAATCATATGGTCTGCTATGCCAGGAATGACAACTTGAAGAAGAATGGCATTGCATTCATTGTCAAAAAGAACATTTCAAGATCTATCCTGAAGTACAACACTGTCAGTGATAGAATAATATCCATATGCCTATAAGGAGGACCAGTTAATACAACTATTATTCAAATTTGCGCACCGACCATAAGGCCACAGATGAAGAAATTGAACATATTTACCAACTTCTGCAGTCTGAAATTGATCAAACATGCGATCAGGATGCATTGATAATTACTGCTGATTGGAAAGTAAAAGTTGGAAACAAAACAAGGATCGGTAGTTGAAAAATATGGCCTTGGTGATAGAAATGATGCCAAAGATCGCAGGATAGAATTCTGCAAGACCAATGACTTCTTAATTGCAGATACCTTTTTTCAACAACATAAACGGCAACTATGCACCTGGACCTCACCAGATGGAAAACACAAGAATCAAATCAACTACATCTGTGGAAAGAGACAATGGAAAAGCTCAATATCCCCAGTCAGAACAAGGCCAGGGGCCAACTGCAGAGCAGACCACCAATTGCTCATATGCAAGTCCAAGTTGCAGCTGAAGAAAATTAGAACAGGTCCGTGAGAGCCAAAGTACGACCTTGAGTACATGCCACCTGAATTTAGAGACCATCTGAAGAATAGATTTGACTCATTAAACACTAATGACGGAAGACCAGACGAGTTGTGGAATGACATCAAGGACATCACACATGAAGAAAGCAAGAGGTCATTAAAAAGACAAGAAAGAAAGAAAAGACCAAAATGGATGTCAGAAGAGACTCTGAAACTTGCTCTTGAACAGAGTAGCTAAAGCAAAAGGAAGAAACAACAAAGTAAAAGAGTTGAACAGAAGATTTCAAAGGGCAGCTCGAGAAGACAAAGTAAAGTATTATAATGACATGTGCAAAGACCTGGAGACAGAAAACCAAAAGGGAAGAACATGTTCAACATTTTTCAAGCTGAAAGAACTGAAGAAAAAAATTAAAGCTTCAAGTTGCAATATTGAAGGGTTCTACGAGGAAAATATTAAATGAGGCAGGAAGCATCAAAAGAAAATGGAAGGAATATACAGAGTCACTGTACCAAAAAGAATTAGTCAACATTCAACCATTTCAGGAGGTAGTATATCATCAAGAATCAGTGGTACTGAAGGAAGAGGTCCAAGCTGCACTGAAGGCATTGGCAAGAAACAAAGCTCCAGGAATACCAGTTGAGGTGTTTCAACAAATGTCTCACTCGTCAATGCCAAGAAATTTGGAAGACAGCTACCTGGCCAACCGACTGGAAGAGATCCATATTTGTACACATTGCAAAGAAAGGAGATCCAACAGAACTCGGTAATTATAGAACAACATCATTAATATCACACACAAGTAAAATTTTGCTGCAGATCTTTCGAAAGTGGTTGCAGCAGTGCATCAACAGGGAACTGCCAAAAATTCAGGCTGGATTCAGAAGAGGACTTAGAACAAAGGATATCATTGCTGGTGTCAGATGGATGCTGGCTGAAAGCAGAGAATCAGAAAGATGCTTACCTGCGTTTTATGGACTATGCAAAGGCATTCGACTGTGTGGATCATAACAAATTATGGCTAGGATAACATTGCAACAAATGGGAATTCCAGAACACTAAATTGTGTTCATGGGGAACCTGTATTTAGACCAAGAGGCAGTTGTTTGAACAGAGCAAGGGGATACTGCATGGTTTAAAGTCAGGAGAGGTGTGCGTCTGGGTTGTATCTCTCACCATACTTATTCAATCTGTATGCTGAGCAAACAATCCGAGAAGCTGGACTATATGAAGAAGAACAGGGCATAAGGATTGGAGGAAGACTCATTAACAACCTGTGTTATGCAGATGACACAACATTGCTTGCTGAAAGTGAACAGGACTTGATACACTTAGTGAAGATCAAAGACTACAGACTTCAGAATGGATTACACCTCAACATAAAGAAAACAAAAACCCTCACAACTGGACCAATAAGCAACATCATGATAAACGGAGAAAACATTGAAGTTGTCAAGGATTTCATTTTGCTTGGATCCACAATCAATGCTCACGGAAGCAACAGTCAAGAAATCAAACTATGCTTTGCATTGAGCAAATCTGAGTAAAGATACCACTTTAAGGACAAAGGTGCACCTGATCCAAGCCATGGTGTTTTCAATTGCCTCATATGCATATGAAAGCTGTACAATGAATCAGGAAGACCAAAGAAGAATTGATGCCTTTGAATTATGGTGTTGGTGAAGAATACTAAATATACCACAGACTGCCGGAAGAACGAACAAATGTCTTGGAAGAAGTACAGCCAGAATGCCCATTAGAAGCGAAGATGGTGAGACTTTGTCTCACACACTTGGGACATGTTAATCAGGAAGGACCAGTCCCTGGAGAAGGACGTCATGCTAGGTAAAATAGAGGGTCAGTGAAAAAGAGAAAGACCCTCAACGAGATGCAATGACCCAGTGGCTGCAATAATGGGCTCAAAACATGGCAACAACTGTGGGGATGGTGCAGGACCAGGCAGTGTTTACTTCTGCTGTACATAGTGTTGCTATGAGTCAGAATCTATTCAATGGCACCTAACAACAACAACATTCAGTTTTGATACACATTTTCATGATCTTTCAGTTGTATTTTCTAATTTCCATCATTATTTTTGACCTATGACTTATTCAGAAGCTTTCCTTCTTGAAAGTGTAGGTGGAAGTTTTAGTGCTTTTCCCCCTCACTAACTTCACTACCTCGGTCCATTGGTCTGGGCCTGGAGCTTTCACTTGCAGCAGCTCTTGCTCTGAGGGCTCCCACAGAGATTTTTTTTTTTTTTTTTTTACATCTTTTCTTTTATTATTATTGTACTTCAGATGAAGGTTTACAGAGTAAATTAGTTTCTCATTAAACAATACACATATTGTTTTGTGACATCAGTTGCCAAACCTACGACATGTCAACACTCTCCCCTTCTCAACCTTGGGTTCCCAGTTACCAGCTTTCCTGTCCCCTCCTGCCTTCTCGTCCTTGTCCCTGGGCTGGTGTGCTCATTTAGTCTCCTTTTGTTTTATGGGCCTGTCTAATCTTTGGCTGAAGAGTGAACCTCAGGAGTAACTTCATTACTTTGCTATAAGGGTGTCCGGGGGTCATACTCTCGGGGTTTCTCCAGACTCTGTCAGACCAGTTAAGTCTGATCTTTTTTTGTGAGTTAGAATTTTGTTCTACCTTTTTCTCCAGCTCTGTCCAGGATCCTCTATTGTGATCCCCGTCAGAGCAGTCGGTGGTGGTAGCCGGGCACCATCTAGTTGTGCTGGACTCAGTCTGGTGGAGGCTGTGGTAGTTGTGGTGCATTAGCCGTTTGGACTAATCTTTCCCTTGTGTCTTTGGTTTCCTTCATTCTCCCTTGCTCCAGACGGGGTGGGACCATTGGAGTATCTTAGATGGCCACTTACAACCTTTTAAGACCTCAGACGCTACCAAAGTAGGGTGTATAAGTGCCAGCTTGGTGATAAACCTTGTGGGGTGGGGGCACTGTCCTTCCAGATGAGCCAATGGCCAATATATGGCACTGGGTACCCCATAAGAGAAGGCATGGATCCAGAAAACCAGGGCAGAAGTCGGAGCGGCCTTAGATACCCAATGGGGACTATGTGTCTACCAGGCCTACAGTTTTAGGGTTAGCTAATCTAGAGGTCCTGGTTCCAGGGGTGGGAGTGCTTCCAACAGGGAACACAAAAGCATGGCTGGCACCTGGTCATTTTGGGCTTCTCACTCCAGAAGATCAGCGGGTAAGGCAAAGAGTCACCAGACTGGTCAAGCACTTGATCAGGATTATTGCGAAGGCAGAGCCGCTGCTACATAACGGGGCAGTGAGGAGTCTGTCTGGAAAACTAGGGGTAACTGGGACATTTCTCAATTCTCCTGCAACCAGTCTTAACTAGACTATTACAGCAACTACAGCAGACAAGGCATGGCAAGGAAGGGCTTGGATCCACGGGGATGAAGCCTGGCTCACCTTACCAGGTGACAACCAGAGCAGCAAAAACACTGGCCAGGGCCCAGGGTACTAGAAAGGGTGTGGAGCCTCAGACCAGTGCAGCTGTAGAGCTCTGGCTCCTCCTGACAGCCCTGCTCTGGCAAGTCTTCTGAGAGATGGTCCCCAGCCCCACCCTGAAGAATCCTTGAAGTGAGGCATGAGTTAGCTGGGTGGGGCCCGGGTGGCACGGCAGGCTGTCCCACACCCTAGCTGGTCCAATGCCATTCCCATGCACAGCAGCATGCACTGTCCTGAGACCTGTGCCTCCTCATCGGCCCCCAGGTGCAACCTTTGACAGAGGGTGAATGGGAGGGAAGACTCTGCAGCCCCTCCTCCACAGGGACGGCTGACTGAATTGGCCCTCGGGACTCTGCTGGCGCCAACACTGCTGGTCCTCCTCTTCTTCCTGAGCCCGCTCCCTCTGTGGCTTTCCTGGGAAGACTTCTTAGTAAACAACTTCTACACAAATCCTCACGTCCACCTCTGTGCCTAGAGACTTCGACCTAAGACCAAACGCACGAGGTTTTCGGATGTGGATTTCTACTGAGCACGCTCTCCTCCAAGAATGTTCGCTTCATGACTCAGATTCTGTGAACTTTGTTGAGACTAGTTTATACCCTAGGTTTGGTCAGTTCTCAGAAATAATCCATGTATATTTGATAAGAATGAATATCTCCAGTTGTTGGGGCTGTGTTATACATGTATATATATATATATATATATATATATATATATGTTTATTAAGTAAGCCTGTTATTTTATAATTTTCTAAATTTTGCTGTTTTTAGTGTATATGTTTTTTGTGTTATTGTATATGCATCTTAGACACATTCAAACCTGACTGAGCCCCAAGTGGTTCTTAGTCCCCAGCCTGGCAGACTCTCTGGGAACCACTTTCTTATCCAAGACGAACAGTTGTGACACAACACCTAACCCCCAAACTCTGCCTCTGGAGAGGAGCCCCATCTGTCTGAGGGCTCCCCGGACCCTTACTCCAGAGAGGAGGAGGCAAACCCCAGCTGGGCCTGAGACCACTGAGGGGAATGCCCTCCAGAATGAAACCACTTTGGGTCACTGGAGGGGGGCAGGAAACACTACTTACCGCAATCTCTGTTACTAAAATATCAGTAATACTTCCCAACACTGTGACAAAGTCAAAGACGTTCCAGGCATCTCTGAAATAGTTCTAGAGAGAAAGCAGAGCAGTTAGTGCTGGTGCTGGCGAGTGTGCCACACAAGACATGCTGGTGGAAGCCCCTGATCAGGAAAGGGATATGGGAATTAGACTCTCAATGCAGGCCAGATAGGAGAACTCAGGACAGAGACAGCAGACCCCGAGCCAGAAGCGAGCCATCATGGCACCTGGGTGCACACAGAACCGAGGACCACAGGGTTCAGAGAGGACGGGCTGGCCCACTGGCCCTCTGGGAACTGAGCTACGGGCACAGAACTTGAGCAGCCCCCTCCCCGCAGCCCCTGCAGTGTCACGGTGCTCTGGGGCTTGGGGAATTCCCAGCTCCAGACTGTGCACTCCATGGCCCTCCCTGCAAAGGGAGAACCAGAACCAGCCAGCATATGGCACAGAAGCAGCAAAGCCACATACCAACACCCCAAAGGCGATGATCTTCAGCACGCACTCCATGGAGAACATGGACGTGAACACTATGTTCAGACACTTCAGCATCAGCTCGTACTCGTAGGGCGCGGCGTAAAACTGCCAGGGGAGGAGCCTGTTGGCTGTGGGCTCAGCCACCCCAGGATGCCCCACTTGGACCCACCAGTGGGAGGAGAGAGAACCCCAAACCTCCCAGGCCAGAGATGGCCATCTTGCTCTCCCCTTCTGCTCTCCTGGAACCTTCTTATTGTCCCAACCCACTGACATCAAAGAGAGGGTCTGGGCTGTAGAAGTTGACTCCATCTGGGGACCCCATTGCCCGCTGGCCAGCCCGCACCTTCATCATCAGCACAGCGGTGTTGAGGGCGATCATGGCCATGATGAAGTACTCGAAGGGTGGGGACACCACGAACGTCCACGTCTTGTACTGGAATGACTGCTTGTTTTGAGGCATGTAGCGTGTCAGGGGCTTGGCACTTATGACGAAGTCGATGCAGGCCCTCTGCACAGAGGAAAGGCTGTGAACAAGGGGCCCCACAGTGGCTCTGGGGAGGGACTATACACTGCATACCCCCACCCCTCTGTGCAGGCATGGGCAGCCATGCGTGGTTGCTCCCTGGGGAGGAAGAGTCCCTGCCCCATGCTAGCAGCAAGTGGCCAGAACTGACCCAATGAGAGGGGCTTGTGTGCAGAAGGAACAACCAGCGCCCCTCCCCTCACTCGACAGAGGCCCATGCAAGGCAGGAGAGGGGCATACCTCGTTCTTCTCCAGGCTGCACTCGGACATCACCTTGTCCCCCTGCTCCTGGAAGGTGATGATGATCAAGGCCACGAAGATGTTTACGAAGAAGAAGGGAAAGACCACGAAGTAGACCACATAAAAAATGGACAGCTCCATGCGGTACCCAGGGCTCGGGCCCTGCTCCTCGTAGGTGGCGTCCACGGAGTGTTTCAGTACCCTGGGCCAGGAGCAGACAGCCAACCATTGGGCACGCACAAAGGACACAGCCTGGGACTCAAGGCCACATCACAGGAAGGGGCTAAGGACCCACTTCTGCACCTGAGCCAGGGATGGTGGGAGGCGGGGACAGGGCTCAGGGGCTTTGCTGTACTGTGGGCCCTGCTCCATAGATTCCCCTGGAGGTGGGCTAGAGGTTCCCTATGGGGCTTGTCCTCAGGGCGGCTGGTGGCTCTCCAAGGGGGATAGCCTTGGGGTCCTGACATCCCACCCCTAGAAGCGGAAGGCAGAAGAGGTCCAGCAGCTCAGCCCTGCACTGCTCAGCTGAACTCACTTGTTCATGCCTAGCTCACCTGCTCAACCAGGTCACCTGCTCACAGCCAGCTCATCTGCTCAGCCCAGCTTACTTACTCACACTCAGCTCAACTGTTCAGCCAAGTTTGCCCACTTATACCCAGCTCACCTGCTCAGCCCAGCTTACCTTTTCATACTCACCTCACCTGCTCACATCCAGCTCACCTGCTCAGCCCAGCCCACCTGCTCATACTCAGCTCACCTGATCACACCCAGCTCACTTGCTCACAACCAGCTCAACTGCTCAGCCCAGCTCACCTGCTCACCTGCCTCCAGAGTCACAGGCCTGGGCCAGGAGAAATCCTTGGCTCAGAAGTTTCTTCTAAAATAAGCCTTCCTGCCAGCTCATCACTCCTACCTTCTGAAGGGGAAGCGGAAGCTCCCAGTCTCAAGTGCCGCTGCCCAGTGGTACACTGAATCCACCAATCCCTCAAGGCTGCCCTTAATGGAGGCCAGTGTGTTAACACAGGGAGAAATGGAAGCACCCACCCTCCTGGCCTCCAGCCACCTGGAAGGATGCTTCGGAGACCACTATGCTGTCCTCTTTGGTGTAATCTTCTGCTCTGCCCAGGCTGTCAACTCTTGGAGGGCAGGACCATGCCTCAAGTTCTGGATTGAATAGTGTCCCCCAAAAATGTGTGTCAACTTTGCTAGGCCATGATTCCCAGTATTGTATGACTGTCCACCATTTTGTCATCTGGTGTGATTTTCCTGTGTGTTGTAAATCCTACCTCTATGATGTTAATGAGGCAGAATTACAGGCAGTTATGTTAATGAGCAGTACCCAATCTACAAGATTAGGTTGCATTTTGAGTCAATCTCTTTTGAGATTTAAAAGAGAGAAGCGAGTAGAGAGACAGGGGAACCTTATGCCACCAAGAATGAAGAACCAGGAGGGGAGCATGTCCTTTGGACCCAGGGTCCCTGAGCTGAGAATTTCCTAGACCAAGGGAACTTTGAAGACAAGAACCATTCCCCAGAACTGACAGAGAAAGGCTTCCCCTAGAACTGGCACCCTGATTTCAGACTTCTAGCCTCCTAAACTGTGAGAAAATAAATTTCTCTTTTTAAAGTTATCCACTTGTGGTATTTCTGTTATAGCAGCACTAGATAACTAAGACACTTCATTTGGTTCTATGACCAGTACACATAAAGGCCTATGGACTATTTGCTGAGTGATAGAAAAAACAAACCAGTGCAGAACCTGGGCCTCTGCTCCAACCACCCCCTGACTCCACCAGCTGAGATAAGCCAGATAGCCACTCACATGGGCCACCCTTCTCCCGTAGACACAGTGAACAGTGTCAGCAGAGCCCAGAGCACGTTGTCATAGTGAAAGTCATATTTCTTCCACTGCCGTGGTTGAGCTTCCACTTCCTCCTTTTCATAATCCAAATACTGACCCCTAGGAATAGAAACACAGAGGAGGTTAGAAGTTAAAAACAAGGGATCTAAATAAACCCATGTGCTATGGTCAACTGATTTTCAACAAGGTTGCCAAGACCATTCAACAGTCTTGAAAGAACAGTCTTTTCAACAAATGGTTCTGGGACAACGGGACCTCCACATGCAAAAGAATGAAGCTGGACCCCTATCTCACACCATATACAAAATTAACCCAAAATGGATCAAAGAGCTAAATTTAAGCGCTAAAATCATAACACTCTTAGAAGAAAACATATGGGTGAAATTTCATAACCTTTGATATGGCAATGGGTTCTTAAATATAACATCAAAAGCACAAGCAACAAAAGAAAATATAGATAAATTGGAGTTCATCAAAATTTAAAATTTCTGTGCTTCAAAGGACTCCATTAAGAAAATGAAAAGACAACCCAAAGAATGGAAGAATATATTTGCAAATCTTATGTCTGATAAGGGTTTAATTTCCAGAACATACCAAGAACTACTATAATCAGTAATAAAAAAGACAAATAATCCCATTAAAAAATAGGCAAAGAATCTGAATAAACATTTCTCCAAAGAAGATATACATATGGCCAAGAAGAACATGAAAAGATGCTTGACATCATTAGTCATAAGGGAAATGCAAACCAAACCCACAGTGAAATACCACTTCACATCCACTACCTGACTAGATATTTGGTGAAGATGTAGACAAAATGGAAACTTCATACACTGCTGGTGGGAATGTAAAATGGTGCAGCCACTGTGGAAAACTTTGGCAGTTCCACAAATGGTTAAACACAGAGTTAATAGAAACCAAAAACAAAACCCACCGCCATCAAGTCGATTCTGAATCATTGTGACCCTGTAGGACAGAGTAGAACTGCCCCATGGGGTTTCCAAGGCTGTAAATTTTTATGGAAGCAGACTGTCACATCTTTCATGGATGGGTTCATATCGCCGACCTTTCAGTTAGCAGCTGAGCAATTTAACCCCCGTGCCACCAAGGCTCCTTAGAGTTAACATGTAGTTTGTTGTACGGTGCCGTCCAGTCAGTTCCAACTCGTAGTGACCTCATGTATAACAGAACAATACACTGCCCGGTCCTGCACCATCCTCACAATTGTTGCTACGTTTGAGCCCATTGTTGCAGCCACTGGGTCAATCCATCTCGTTGAGGGTCTTCCTCTTTTTCACTGACCTTCTACTTTACCAGCCATGATGTCCTTCTCCAGGGACTGGTCCCTCCTGATAACAAGTCCAAAGTATGTGAGACGAAGTATCACCATCCTCCATTCTAAAGAGCATTCTGGCTGTACTTCTTCCAAGACAGATTTGTTCGCTCTTCTAACAGTCCATGGTATATTCAATATTCTTCGCCAACACTGTAATTCATAGGTATCAATTCTTCTTTGGTCTTCCTTATCCATTGTCCAGCTTTTGCATGCATATGAGGCAATTGATAATACTGTAGCTTGGGCCAGGCACACCTTAGTCCTCAAAGTGACATCTTTATTTTTAAACACTTTGAAGAGGTCTTTTGCAGCACATTTGCCCAATGCACTACGTCTTTTCATTTCTTGACTGATGCTTCCATGGGTGTTGATTGTGGATCCAAGTAAAACGAAATCCTTGACAGCTTCAATCTTTTCTCCATTTATCAGGATGTTGCTTACTGGTCTGGTTGTGAGGATTTTTGTCTTCTTTATGTTGAGGTGTAATCCATACTGAATGAAGTAGTCTTTGATCTTCATGAGTAAGTGTTTCAGGTCCTCTTCACTTTCCACAAGCAAGGCTGTAACATCTGCATAACACAGGTTGTTAATGAGTCTTCCTCCAATCCTTATGCCCTGTTCTTCTTCATATAGTCCAGCTTCTCGGATTATTTGCTCAGCGTACAGATTGAATAAGTATGGTGAAAGGATACAACCCTGACGCGCACCTTTCCTGACTTTAAACCAGGCAGTATCCTCTTGATCTGTTTGAATGACTGCCTCTTAGTCTACGTACAGGTTCCTCATGAGCACAATTAAGTCTTCGGGAATTCCCATTCTTTGAAATGTTACCCATAATTTGTTATGATCCACAAAGTCGAATGCCTTTGCACAGTCAACGAAACACAGGTAAATATCTTTCCAATATTCTCTGCTTTCAGCCAAGATCCATCTGACATCAGCAATGATATCCCTGGTTCCCTGTCCTCTTCTGAATCCAGCTTGAATTTCTGGCTGTTCCCTGTCAATGTACTGCTTCAACTGTTTTGAAATATCTTCAGCAAAATTTTACTTGCATGTGATATTAATGATATTGTTCAGTAATTCCTTAGTCTGGAAGCTTCACTGAAACCTGTCCATCATGGGTGACCCTGCTGGTATTTGACATACCGGAGGCATAGCTTCCAGCATCACAGCAACACACAAGCCCCCACAGTACAACGAACTGAGAGACAACTGGTGGAGAGTTAGCATATGACCCAGTAATTCCACTCCTAGGTATATACCAAACAGCAATGGAAACATACATCCACACAAAACCTTGTACGTGAAAGTTTACAGCAGCATTATTAATAATAGCCAAAAGGTATTGCTAAGTGAAAGAAGCCATTCACAAAAGGTCACATATTGTTTGATTCCATTTATACGACTCATCCAGAAGAAACAAATCTATAGACAGAAGACAGATTAATGGTTGCTTAGGGCTGGGAGGGAATGCAGGAATGGAGGAGTGATAGCTAAAGGGTATGAGGTTCCTTTCTGAGTCGATGAAAATGTTCTAAAATTGACTGTGGTGATGAACAACTCTGTGAGTACATTAAAAACCACTGAACTGTATGTTTTAAATGGGTGAGTTGTATGGAGTGTGAATTGTATCTCAGTAAAGCTGTTAAATAAACAAACCAAGGACCCCACAGTGTGGGGGAAACAATGGTCTTTCCAGATGAAGGGTGCTGGGTCAATTAGAAATCCACCTGGAGAAAACTTACCTCTACCTGTACCTGACACCACATACAAAAATCAACTCTAGAGTGCAGATCTAAATGTGAAAAGCAAAAATTAAACTTAAAAATATATATGTGAGAGAGCATCTCCCTGACCTTGGACTGGGTTTCTTAAACAAGACGCCAGAAGTACTAAACATAGAAGAAAAATAATATAAATTGGACTATATTAAAATCAAGTACTTTATTCTTTAAAAGACGGCATCAAAAGAGTAAATCGCACCCCACAGAGGTGGAGAAGAAGGTAATCCATAGATCTGGCAAAGGATTCCTACAAATCCACAAGAAAGAAACATAACCCAGACAGGAAAGTTGGTAAAAGGCTTGAACAGACACTTCCCACGAAAGGACCTCCTACTGGCCCATCACCTCAGACAAGATGTCCAGCCTCATTGGTTATCAGCAAGTCCAAATCAGACCACAAGGGGATCCACTACAACCTCACTAGGAAGGCTAAAAGGGAACAGACATATTGGCAAGCATATGGAGTACCTAAAATTCTCATATACGCTGGTGAGCGTGTAAACTGATACAACCACTATCTACTAAAGCTGGGCAGCCCCCACCAGAAATGTGCCCATGTGCTCACCAACAGACACACACTAGAATGTTCTAACAGCACTTCTCAAGACAGCCCCAAACTGGGAACCACCAGACGCCATCGATAGCAGAGTGGGCAGGTAAACTGTGGTCTATTCACAACAGAGAATGCTGTACAACTAGACTGTGGACCACCCTGTTCAGCGTGTGCAGCCCCCACCATTTCTCCTGGTACTTCCCTAAAGGCAGGGTCTGCAGCAGGAGGTCTGGGCCTTGTATCAACCGTCACAGCTGCTCTAAACATGGGGCAGCATCTCTGATACTTAGGCCCATCCAGGATCTCAAGGTTAGGGAGCCTTCCACCAGCACCCCAGGGCCTGAGAGTCCCCCTCAGCAGCTGGCATGAACCTGATCCCGCAGACAAGGAATGCTGGGGTCCCCAGAGCAACAGTGGGGAAGTAAGAGCGCAACCCTTGCTATTCCCTGGTGGTGGCCAGCGCACCCCTAGCAGGCCCTCCTAGAGCCCTCCTGCGGGGTCCCCATGGCTGGCTTTGGCTGAGTCTCCTGAGCCATGTGACCTGACCCTTTGGTCCCGAGGGAGCATCCCGTGTGCCCTGCCTTGGTTTACCTGCAGTCCCTCTCCAGCTCCTTGGACTCATCGGTGCAATAGAAAAACTTCCCTTTGAAGAGCTGCACGGCGATCACAGCAAAGATGAACATGAAGAGCATGTAGACGACCAGGATGTTGAGGACGTTCTTCAGGGAGTTCACCACACAGTCAAACACGGCCTGGGGATGGGCGGGGGCACCTATACACTCAGACCTCGGGGCCCTGAGGAGACTCCCGTGGGTCTGAGGCCCTGTGGACAGGGAGGGGATCCACCGCCAGCTGCCCAAAACAGCAGGAGGAGATGAGAAGTGGGCAGGTGGACGGGACCTGAGGAGAGACCCCCAGGGCTGCAGGTCCAAGTGAGGCCAGGTAAGCAAAGAAGGCTCAGAACCCAGGCTGACTATGCCAGGAGGGGCTGGGCAGGGTCCTGCTCCATCCCGCTGGCCAGTGGGAATCTGCCCAGGCTGTCCCGGGACAGATGTGGCAATGCCGTGCACTAACTCTGAGGCAGGGACTTTTGCTGTTTTGTGGCCCTGAGGTGACTCATCTGCTGCCATCACCAGCTGGGCCTCAAGAGAGGACCCCTCCTCCTCGCATATTTCTGGACAAGGCTGAGAAAACGCACCTTTCGGTGCCTTGAAGTGTGTCTCTGGCTGCTCATGCTGGCACGGCAGAGCCACAGCCCTTGCTGAGTGCCTGCTCTGCCCAGACCTGCATGCACACCAAGGACCCCGGTGCTACCTCGGCACACACAGCCGCACCCACCTTCACAGTGTCCACAGCACCATTCACCCACCAGGCCAGGCCGGGTCAGATCCCATCCTGCCTCTTCACACACAGACTCTAAGCAAACCGCTTCTGTACACTCCCCCTTGGTTAATGTCTCCAAGCTTGGTTTTCTACACTGTTAATAACGACAGGGCCTGCTGCGTAAAGCTTTGGAGGATTAAATGAGTTACAGCATGAAAGCTGTTCACTCAGCCTAGCTCGTGCTCAGTAATTATTAGATTTTAGCAGAGTTGGGTTTGGGTTCACACTCTTTCCTTAGTCCAGAATCTCAGCTGTGTTCATCCTTCAGGGCCTTCCCTGGGAACCTCTGTCCTAGTCCCACAATCCTTGGCCTCTCTGGGAGTACCCCTTCCTCCTTATGCTGCAGCTGTTGATCAGAACACCCTGGCTCATTTGGTGGTCCTTGAAAAAGAAGAGGAGTCTTAGGTGGGACTGCTATGAACAGGCCTGCCACCCCCCAATAGGGGGGTGATCTGAGAAGATAAAATGTGGGGCCTCCCCTCTGCTTATCCCACCCCATGTGGGATGCTGCAGTGGGTGGGGCCAGGTGCATGTGTGCATGCAGCACAGGCACACACATGCATGTACATATAGGCACACACATGCATGCACATATAGGCACATACATGCATATAACATGCACATAACACACCTGGCACATATGCATACATGTGCATGAATGCATGAACACACATCACACAATAACAGCACACACACAGTCGTGTACACATCCATGCAACACAAGTGTGTGTATGGGTGCACACAGACATGCACATAAGGCATGGACATGTATACATGGGCACACATGCAAGCACATAAACTCAGACATGTGCAAACACGCACACGGTCATGGTACGATAACACACACACAGGCACTAAACAGGCACATGTGCATATGCCTAGAGATGCACACAGCATGCATGTGAACACACAGCCATGCACACAGGCACACGTGAACATGAACACACATGCACACGTGTAAGTATGTACACTCGCATGCACACAATGAATGCACATGCGTGGTAACACAGAAGGCACACATATACATGTGCACATGACTAGGCATGCATGTGTATAAGCATTTACACTCGTGTGCATGCATGCACATGTGCACACATATGGTAACACAAGGCATGTACACATGCATACACACACATGCGCAAATGCACAGGTGTGAGCACACAATAACACACAGACGTGCTCACATGCACACACATGCACACGTGCAGGGACATGTGCACACATGCACACAGTCTCAAACATACTCATGCATGCATGCACGCACAGTGTTCACACATGTTAGCACAAGGCACGCGTACATGCCCATGCACACATACAGGCATGGGCACACACATGCATGAACATACACTCCCATACATGCACACGTTTGCAAGTACAGTTGCACACACACACAATACACACACACACCAGCCCACCCCGCCAGCTCCGACTTTCCAGGCTCCAACCTTGAGCTTAGGCAGCCGTTTGATGGTCTTCAGTGGCCGTAAGACGCGCAGGACTCTCAGGGACTTGATGGTGTTGATGTCTTTCCCTTTGGATCCTCTAGAAGGAGAAGCCACAGATGCAGACAGGCAGAAGGACCCTCAGGGCGTGCATGACCTCACGTGCATTCTGCCTTGGGTCCCAGGGCTGAGGACCCAGGAGCAGGAAACCACCACCAGTCCAGCCAGTGCCCAGCGTCTGGGCAGATGGACGCTAGGGCCAGGGTCAGTGGGCCCCTGGTGTCTAAGAAGACTCCAGCCTGGAGTGTGGCAGTGGTTTCCAACACCCCAGCACTCCCCTGACACCCACCCCAAACCAGCTTCCTGCAGCTGCCTGCTGAGGCCAGCCCCAAGAAGACAGGGACAGACGGGAGGGCATGCAGACCCCGGGTGGGGTGGCACAGGGGAGTCAAGAGCAGTGTGCCACTGTGCCCTTTATCACTGAACCTTCTCGAAGGGCTGGTTTTCCTGCCTCTTGGGGCAGTAAAGGGACTTGTCTGGAGTCCACCCCTACGGCTCTCTCCGCCTGTCCTCCTTCAGCTGCCCTAATGCTCCCCTGGCCAATGGAAAACGGACAGAAATGGTAAGAACAGGAGAAAGATGGGAGGGCTGGAGGGAAGGAAGAAGGAACAGAGGAAAAGACAAAGTTAGATAAGTACAGAGGCAAAAGGCGGGAGATGGGGCAGAGAGAAGATAGAACAAAGGAGAGACAGAAGACGGGGACAGACAGAGACACCAGCACCATCCAGAATGGAGCAAGCAGGAAAACCCAGACTGGGAGAGGGGTGGTGGGACAGGAAGTCAGAGATAAAGTCCAGCACGGGGAGCAAGCTCAGAAGCCCAGAGTCAGCGGCCACTCAGGGCAGTGCTTCTTGTACAAGAAAGCACATCAGCCCAGGAATCAGCAGACTGGGGTGGCCCTACCATAGTCCGAGGGCCAAGCCAAGGGTGTGGAGGGGAAGGTCTCCTGGGGGGCACGGGGAGCCTGCACTCATCACCTTCATAGGCTTCCTGCTAAGGGGCCAATCTCAGGAGCAAAGCAAACCCCACTTGGGGGGGTCTCGGCCCAGATGTTGTAGAGCAGGGGAGCTGAGGGCTCAGAGGGCATGGGATACACTCTTTCAAGGTTGCCCTAGCCCCCTCTCCTCAGAGATCATGTCTCGCAACATCCCCCGGCACCCCTGAGGGTCCCAAGGCCTGTATGGGGGGAGGAATGTCAGAGACCACCGCCAGGTGGTTTTCCTCCTCGGGATAGTGAGTGGCAGGGCCCAGGCTGGCTGGTGGCAGCCTAGCCTTTGTCTCACTCCCCATACCTGCGCTCCCCGTCCACACCAAGCACCCCAAAAGAGCCCAGACCAGAGCATGGCAGCGGGTTCCAGCACCCCAGCC
Organism: Dugong dugon; assembly: GCA_030035585.1. Lineage (NCBI taxonomy): Eukaryota > Metazoa > Chordata > Mammalia > Sirenia > Dugongidae > Dugong > Dugong dugon. The sequence goes on from CM057471.1 coordinate 80,489, forward strand.
CTCTGGACACCCACCCTTAAACCAGCTTCCTGCAGCTGCCTGCTGAGGCCAGCCCAGGAGGACAAGGGAGGTGGTGGAAACCTGAGGGATGCAGAAGGGAAGAGATACATTTTCTCCCCGGAACCGGTGTCCCAGGGGAGCGCTCCCTAAGGTGGCCCTCTGGGTGGAGTGCCACCAGGGCTCAGGCTGTGCTTCCCTCCCACCAGCCCAGCGCCTGCTCCCTCTCTTGCTTTGAGGTACCCAGCTGGACTCCACCCTTCCTCTCCTCTGGACACCTGACCAGCTGTGGCATCCTCACTCCCAAGCCCCTCACTGGCTTCCTGGCAAAGTCATCACTTCCTCTATCACATAGCGAGAGGCCATCGGAACACCCAAGGGAGACAGGCAGGGCAGGCCTCGAGGGAAAAGTTCCTTGGATGTCAGACCTCAGGCAGCCAGGTGGCCGATGGCCGGCAGCTCCTACCCACACCCCCTCTCTGCCCTCCAGCACTTGCTAGGGATGCCCTGCTCACAGGGTCACTTGTCCCCAAAGGCTGGCCAGCCCAGCCCCCTGGCAGGAGCACAACCCAGGCAGCATGCAGCTGCGTGAAGGTGGATGTGGATGAGTGTGAGGGGCAGTGACAACAGACCGACTATGATGTTGGGGACAGTGCAAGGGGATGGGGGAAGGCATTACCCCTTGAAGCTCCTACCAAGAGTCCAGCAACAGGAAGACAAAGAGAACACAGAGTCAGTGACGCCAGCAGAGACAGACGTCGCCACAAGGAGGCCTCCATCCAGGGTGCAGAGAAGATAAGGCCCCTTTCTTTGCCCTCAGTGCTTGTCACCCATGGGGTCTTCCTTATCTCTGTGTCTCGCTCACAACTCTCCAGGAGTTCCCCGGTATACCCAGTCCTGCCCCGTATCTCCTGGGACACCTGCCTCATGCTGATCCTCTGTCTCTAAGGGAGACCCCAGGCTTGGGCTTAGTGGACGACAGAGAAAATGGTCTGAAGTCCCAACAGGAGGGGACAGCCACGCGCTCTGGCTGACCACTCAGGCAGAAATAGCAGGAGGTCGCCTGGGCTGGGACTCACCTAGAGCAGGTGAAGTGGCCTGAAGCACCCCATGAGTAGATGCCACTCAAGCCCAAGGGGTGTGGGCCCTCTCCCAAGACCATGGGCTGCCTCAGGCCACAGGGTCTTCGTCACCCCAGCCCAGCCCCAAACAGGCAGGAAGACACACGTGGGGAATATGCCCCTCTAGCTGCCCAGAACCGCTGGCCCTAGACCCTGTGCTCCTGACTCTGATGAACAGAGCTTTGATTGACCTTGGAGAGGCGCTCAGGGTGGCCTGTGGACGGGGGGTTATGGAAGGTGCTGCCCAGAGAGCCCTGGGGTGGAGGGTGGGGGCAGTCCACACTGGGCATGGCGAGTCCCATCTGGGCAGGGAGGCAGGGGCTCTCCCTTCCTCCCTCACCCCCCATGCCACTCACCCCCCACACTGCATGGCTCTGGGAACTGCAGCCCGGTGGGAGGCCACAGCCGACAGGTACTTACGAGAAGGCAAACGCCACCAGGGCACCACTGACCACAATGAAGTCCAGGATGTTCCACAGGTCCCGGAAGTAGGCCCCAGGGTGCAGCAGCAGTCCCAGGTCAATCATCTTTGGGGGGAAACACGCTTTAGGGTGTGGGATAGGAGGGGAGGACATGGCTCAGGTAGTACCATCTCAGGGGAGGAGGATGCAGCTGGGTCATACTGTTTTGGGGAAGGGGACACAGCTGGGTCACACGGTCTTGGGGGACAGGGATGTGGCCTGGGTCACACCCCTTGAGGCCTCAGTGCCATTGACACAAATATTCCCATGTGGTTCATGACTGGCTGAGGCCCCCTGGAGCCTGAGGGACACTGTGAGGTCTGTCACCATCTGTTCCTCTTCACTGCACAAAGACTGCCCAGACCCTCAAGGGTCAGCTCAGGTCAGTGGGAGGAGCTGCTGGCCAGAGTTGGTGGGTCTACACTCACATCCTGCCTGTGTGATTTTTGGCAAGTAACTTAACTCTCTGAGCCTCAGCCTCCTCGTCTGTAAGGTGGGGCCTACCCCACAAGGTTTTGTGACTACGTGAACAGCAGAAGCCATGCTCATGGACACTTGCTAAGTGCACATAAAAGGAGCTACTCTGAGTGCTTGCGTGCAGCACACATCCTAAAGCTACACCGAGGACCTAGTGTGCAAGAATGTTTGCAGGTTCAGCCATACTGAATGCATGCCTGTGCAAACATGGACTCCTGTGCAAATATGTACATCTGTGCAAACACATACATTTGTGTACAGACCTGTGTAAACACACACTTGTGCAAACATGCACGCCTGTACAATCACACACCCTGTCAAGAGGGTACTGCCTGCCAACCCTGCAGATGGACAGTAATGGTCTAGCTGAAACAGTAGACTCTTGGCCTGTGATCAAATACCAGGCCCTTTTTATATGTAAGTCACCAGCATGCCCTTCCAGCAACCCTTCTGACACTGTGGTCAGCTCCCTTTCCCTGAGGTCTCTTTCCACCCCTGATGTCACATGGCCTTCCTCTTTTGCTGACCACAAGGCTGTTCTTAGGGAGGGGTTAAGCCCACACCTGTACATTAAGGAAGCCTGTAATATCACACATTGAGGAGCTAGGGTGTAGCGTGCATCCAGCACCGTGGTGAATGCACTCCAGATGGTAATAGCACTGCCATGCATCCACAGTCATCGACAAAGCCACGGTGACTGTCTGATGGCCTCCCATTCTCCATAACAACACAATGCCTCCTGTGTGAGCTTCTGCCCACACATCAGCACACACACATCATCGCTGAGCACACACACAGGCAGACCTGCCACATGTCTTCATAACAGAGGTTACAGAATTGTGGTTTGACTCTGTCCCATCTCGGTCATGAGGGAGTGGACAAGGCATTGAGGCCACCAGGGGTTGCCACATATCTCACCTTTATCACCATCTCAAAGGTGAAGACGCCTGTGAAGATGTAATCCATGTATTTTAGAACCTAGAACCAATATGAAGGTAACTCTCAAAGGCTGGGCCACAAGCTCTGAGCCAGGGACCGTCTCAGGGCTCTGAGCTTTTCTTCCGGGACCTGAAAAGAACACACGTCAGCCAGGGCCCTGCTGGTGCCAGTGGCGGGGGGAAAGGCTTGGTGTGTGTATCCCTCTGGGACCAGGGCGCCTCCTGCCCCGCCCATCTGTAGCATGTGGGAGACCATTGGTCCCACACTCGCCTCAGGAGGGGCCCAGAGGAGGAAGGAGTGTCTGGTGGGAAGACCACTGAGGACCCGGCACCCACAGGAGCCCCCACCACCAGGGACCCTCCTCCAGGGCAGGCCCACTCACGTTGTTCCTGGGTGAGTCTGTGCGCACAGGGTCCTCAGCAGCCAGGGCAACGCTGCTCAGGACAATGACCACGAGAATGACCATCTCGAAGTACTGCCTGGTCACGATGTGATGGCAGCAGCGGCGGAGCCTGGGGGAGCAGAAGAAAGATCATCACAAGACCCAGACATCGGCCCGGGGCTGGTTCCCCACACTTGACGCCTGCGTGTAGGTTCGCCCCTTAGGTAGGATCTCACTGGGGCACCTCAGGAAGGGGTTGCACCCAGAGCTGAGCTTTGCCGAGTGTCCACGTGGTTGGGGGACAGTGCCAGGTGACCAAAGGTGACTGAAAAGTGGTATCCTTGAGAAGGAGTCCCAGGAAAGTGTGGGGAGACTGCAGAAATCCATAGCAAAGGGTCAGCAAACTGGCCCTCAGGCCAAGTTGGGGAGCCCCTGTATTAGCAAACAGTTTTGGAACACAGCCACACTCATCATTTACATACCGTCTGGAGGCTTTCACACTACAACAGGAGAGATGAGTAGTTCCATTATGGCCTGCAAAGCTGAAACATTTACTGCCTGGCCCTCTACAGAAAAAGCTTGCTGTAGGCAGGACGCAAGGGGCTGCTCAGAGAGGGGGAATTTGAGACCCACCCACTTGTGGAGAGCAGACCTCTCCACTGGGGATGCACTGTGAGTAAACACACCTGTAATGTACACACCTTCTCCTAATCACCTGTTTACCTTCATTCACTGGCCAAACATTACTGAGCATCTACTCTGCTCAGGCATGCCCTGAACTCGGAGACACAGAGGGAAACAGACAAGTCCTGGCCTCGGAGGGCTTCACTCCAGGGGGGAGACACCAGGAAACAGCCCAAAAGAGAAGATATGAGACTGATGCTGATGCCCTGGTGACCAGGAGGCCACAGGGAGGGGCTGACCCCAGGGGGTGACCAGCACCCACAGGGAGGGGCTGACCCCAGGGGGTGACCAGGAGGCCACAGGGAGGGGCTGACCCCAGGGGGTGACCAGCACCCACAGGGAGGGGCTGACCCCAGGGGGTGACCAGCACCCACAGGGAGGGGCTGACCCCAGGGGGTGACCAGCACCCACAGGGAGGGGCTGACCCCAGGGGGTGACCAGCACCCACAGGGAGGGGCTGACCCCAGGGGGTGACCAGCACCCACAGGGAGGGGCTGACCCCAGGGGGTGATCAGCACCCACAGGGAGGGGCTGACCCCAGGGGGTGACCAGGAGGCCACAGGGAGGGGCTGACCCCAGGGGGTGACCAGCACCCACAGGGAGGGGCTGACCCCAGGGGGTGACCAGCACCCACAGGGAGGGGCTGACCCCAGGGGGTGACCAGCACCCACAGGGAGGGGCTGACCCCAGGGGGCACTCACCTCTCCCACCTCACAGGCTACTCACCTTGCTCCTCCAACCTCTTCCCCCACCACCGCTACAAACCCCCAGGACCTTCCATCTGAGACAGCACCCACCCCTAGCTACCACCCACCCACTCCTCTCCTCCCCTCATGCCCACTCGAGCTGCATGGAGGTTCTCCTGGTGCTGCACCCCCAGGATACTTCTCTCTTCTTACTCAAGAAGTCCTCCCTCTGGCCTCCATGATCACTGTCTCAGCCCTCTCTGCCAAGGCCCTCTGTTCTTGTAATTCCACGGTCACACAGTCCATTTCATGGCCAAGCCTCCACCTCAAGCTCAGCTCTGCCCCTAGATCCTTTGAGCCCCCGGGTGAGATCTCGGGAACATACTGCCCTCCACTCAGCCATGGAGCAGAAATGTCGTCCTTGACATCTTCCCTCCACATCTAATTTATCACCAGATTCTGCCTCCAGGTTCCTCTCCCAACATCCACTCCCAAACCTCTGCCCTGGTGCAGAAGACAGACCAACATCTCCGGGCCCAGAGCTCTCCCACCAGGTGGCCCTGCAGATGGTCTCCTTGACTCGCTCACCGACCCCCACTGCTGCAACCTGCCCTGGCTTCCCACTGTAGGCACAGGCCTGCCGCTCACCTCTGCACACCCTTGTGCCCCGCCACCCACCTGTCTTTAGCCATCCTGAGCTTTCTGTCTTCAGTTCAGGGCGTTTGCAAATGCTGTTCTCTCTACAAAAAATACTCTCTCCTGCCCTCTTCATCTTACCTCTTATTCATCCTTCAAGTTTCACCTGAGGCGTCACTTCCCCAAGGAAACCCCGAGCTTCTGTCTGGGGGGAGGGGAGCCCATTTCCACACCGTATTTACCTGGCGGTTACCTGCCCCCCAGTCCCCACTGTACCATCAGTCCTGAGAAGACAGGGGCACAGCTGCCTCTGTCACAGCACAGCAGAGTAAGTGCCCGGGAAATAGTGTGGGGAAAGATGGAGGGAGGGATGGCAGGAGAAGCAGGGTGAGGATGCAAGATGGGGGGGCTGTGGCAGCGCAGAGCCCTGCACCCACTCATGAGGGAGCTGGACGGACGTGTAGCAGGAGGGTGCGTGAGTCTGTCTGGCCTCTGAGCCACTGCAGGGACGTAGCAAGGGTAAGGAGCACCCAGGGGCAATCTCTAAGTTGCACCCCACCCCCAATTTCAAGGTGAATAGATATTGATAGCAGCAACGAGTCAGCAGAAACGTCTCTTGTCTGGCTGACTCAGTCAGGTGCCTTTCATACTTATGGCACTTTGGAATGTCATTCCATGCCTTGTCTGGTAGCCCCTTGGACTTTCGCCTAGGGCAAGTGCCCTCCTCTGCTGCCCCTACTCGATAAGCCTCTGCCCCTGCTCTAGCCTGAGGCTTTCTTGTGGTCCCTCTTTCACCCTGCTGTGCCTCTGCCTGTGGCTCTCCCCTCTCACCGAGGCTCACTTGACCCCTCTCTAACTGTGGCACCCCCAGCTCATTCCTCCCCTCTCTGTGCTGCATGTCCTTCTCACTCACCACTAGCCGACATTTCATGACTTTTACTTGTTTCTCTGGTTGATCCTGCCCCTCTCACTAGCATGTGAGCTCAGTAGGGAAGGGCTCTCTTGTCTAGTCTGTTCGTCACTCTATATTCCTGGCACCTGGAATGCTGTTTCGCACATGAATATTTGTTGAATTAATGCAAGTGCCAGGGTTGATGAGAGTGTGACGGATGTGTGAACAGATGCAGGAGACAGACATGAGGCACGGGTGCACACCTAGAGGGTAGAGATATGATGAACCGCAGGCGCTTGCATGCAGGTGGGTATGGACACAGCCTGTGTGCAGGTGGATATGGGCGGGGCCTGTGTACGGGCGGACATGCAGGTGGATACGAGTGGGGCCTCATGCAGGTGGGTATGGACAGGGCCTGGGTGCAGGTAGACTTGCAGGTGGCTATGGGTGGGGCCGTGTCCTGGGATGCACATGCGGCGGAGGGGAGGAGAGGGAGGTAGAGAGCACAGCGTTCAGGCACAAACTCTGGGGCTGGCTCTCAGGGCTGGTGTCTGAGGCAGTCAGTACTTCCTGTGCCCTGGCATCCTCATCTGTAAAATGAGGTGATAACAGTACTTCTTCTTAAGGTTGTCGTGATGATTAAATGAATGAATGTACCTAAAGTGAGCAGACCTAGTGCTGCCACAGATGCACATTCAGTAAATGTTCGCTATTGCACCCTGTGAATTCGTGATGAGTGAGCAAGGAACAAGCAGGGCCACGGCGGGTGGCGGAGACTCACAGGTTGGTGGGACTCAGACAGAACATGGAGCTGTAGGGGACGACAGGACGGGGGCCGCCCCCCATCACACCACCGGTGTCTGCCTCCTTCTTCCCCTCCGTTTGGCTCTCCAGGTCTATGTTTTCACCTATGAGGACACAGAGTCACCAAGTTAGGGGTGTGGGCACAAAAAACCCACTGCATAAACGGTCTTCCCACCTCCAGCCGCCGGGAAGGGCAGCAGCCTTTGAGGCTGACACTCTGAGGCTGAGCAGGGGACCAGGAAATGCCCTCCAGTCACTGTCACATCATGACCAGGCGAGTAGCTGGCCAGGACCATGGCTGGCATGGAGGCCGGAGACCCCATCAGACCCTCCTTGCCATTTGTCAAGAGGAGAGACAGCTCCATGGCCACATGGCACTCTGGCTGGGCTTTTGCAAGGGGCCTCAGTCCACATGTTCTACCAATACCATGGCCTCCTTGGCTCCGGAGACCAAGGCAGTAGTTCTCCCCACTCCCCAGGAGCATGGGACCCTTCGAGCCCTTAACACAGCCCTGTCCCACTGCCCCTGCAGAATCTCAGGTCAGCAGGGGAGAGTCGCAGAGGCCGTAGTCAGTCCAGCCTGGTCTTGGGTCCTCTCTGCGACCCTAGAGAAGGCGCCACCCCACCAGGCTGGGACTCAGAAGCAGAAGGACTTCTAATGCAGTGCTGAGCCCAGCAGGCTTGGATGCTGTCTCTCCTCAGTCCCCTCTGCCTGGGGCCCTCACTCTGCTCGGCTCCATGCCTGTTCATCATCTCCCTTCCCCAAGTCCATCCTCTGGTCTCTCAGAACCCTTGCCCCCCTCCCCCAGGCTCTGCCTAGTCCACAAACCAGAACCCTGAGGCTAAATGGCTGTGACCTTTGTTCCTTCTGAGGAAGGCTTTGTTTCCTTCGTGTAGTATTTTTCTCACGATTGTTTTTCATTTTTAATCCCTCTGATGGATATTTCAATTCATACGGGTAACAGAGTCCTGAGACCTTTCTGGAAACCCTGGCTCAGGAACATGCAGACAGACAGTGTGGTGACTTGGAGCACAAGCCCCTTTCCACTGCTGTCTCCCATGCTCACTTCTTTAAAGAAATATAGAAGCAAAGAGGACACGAGAGAGCAACAAAATCAATAATGCATCAAGGCCAAGTTGGGTTTATTCCAGAGATGCCAGGTCAATTTAAAATTTTTCAAAATCAATATAACTCAACCAGTTAACAGAATACTGGAGAAAAATCTTATGATCATCTCGACAGATTCAGAAAAAGTATTTCATAAAATTCAACATTCATTCATGATAAAAACAATTCTTAGTAAACTAGAAATAGAAGAAAACTTCTTTTTTACCTGATGAGGATATCTAAAAAACAAGAATATTTCATGTTTAATAGTGAAATATTGGAATCTTCCCCTGAAACTGGGAATGAAATAACAATGGTCATTATTACTACTTCCAGTCAACATTGTACTAAAGATCCGAGCCAGTGCAATGGGAGAAAAAGTAATAAAAGGGGTAAAGATTGGAAAGGAAGAAATAAAACTGCCGTTATTTGAAGATGATGTGATGATGTAAACAGACTACTCAAAAAACTCTACACACCTATGTTCATGGCAGCATTGTTCACAACAGCAAAACAATGGAAACAACCTAGATGCCCATCAACAGATGAATGGATAAACAAACTATGGCACATACACACAATGGAGTACCATGCAACGAGAAAGAAAAATGATGCGTCTGTGACTCATCTCATAACATGGACGAAACTAGAGGACATTATGCTGAGTGAAATAAGTCAATCACAAAAGGACAAATATTGTATGAGACCTCTATTGTAAAAACCCATGAAAAAGTTCACACACAAAAAGTAACAATCTTTGTTGGTTACCAGGGATGGGAGGGGGGCGGAAATACTAAATAGGCAATAGATAAGTGGTATCTTGGGTGAAGGGTAAGACAGTACGCAATACTGGGGAAACCAGCACAACTTGTACAAGGAAAGGTCATGGAAGCTCCATAGACGTATCCAAACTCCCTGAGGGACTGAATTGCTGGGGCGGAGGGCCGTGGGGACCATGGTCTCAAGGAACATCTAGCTCAATTGGCATAACGCAGTTTATAAAGGCAATGTTCTACATTCTACCTTGGTGAGTAGTGTCTGGGGTCTTAAAAGCCTGTGAGCAGCCATCTAAGATACTCCAAGGGTCTCATCCCTTCAGGAGCAAGGGAGCGTGAAGAGAAAGATTAGTCGGAAGGACTAATGGACCACAGCTACCAAGGCCTCCACCAGACTGAGTCCAGTACAGCTAGATGGTGCCCGGATACCACCACTGACTTCTCTGACCAGGATCATAATAGACGGTTCTGGACAGAGCTGGAGAAGGATGTAGAACAAAATTCTACCTCACAAAAAAAAAAGACCAGATTTACTGGCCTAAAGGAGACTGGAGAAACTCCGAGAGTATGGCCCCGAGACACCCTTTTAGCTCAGTGGTGAAGTCACTTCCGAGGTTCACTGTTCAGCTGGGGAGTGGACAGCCCCATAAAACCAAATGGGACTAATGAGGCACAGCAGTCCAGGGACAAGGACTAGAAGGCAGAAGGGGACAGGAAAGCTGGTGATAGGGAACCCAAGGTTGAGTAAGGATAGTGTTGATATGTTGTGAGGTTGTTAACCATTGTCACAGGGCAACATGTGTACAGTTTCATGAGAAACTATTTGTTCTGTAAACCTTCAGCTAAAGTACAATAATAACAAAAAAAAAAAATTCTAAATAAGTTAATTTAGCAAGACTGTTAGACACAAAGTTGTCATGGATTGAACTGTGTCCCTCAAAAATATGTGTCAACTTGACTAGGCCATGATTCCCGGTATTGTGTGATTGGCCACCATTTTGTCACCTGATGTGATTTTCTATGTGTTATAAATCCTACCTTTATGATGTTAATGAGGTGAGATTAGTGGCGATTATGTTACTGAGGAAGGACTCAATCCACAAGATTAGGTTGTGTCTTAAATCAATCTCTTTTGAGATATGAAAGAGAAAAGTGAGCAGAGAGACACGGAGACCTCATACCACCAAGAAACAAGAGTTAGGAGAACAGCACGTCCTTTGGACCCGGGGTCCCTGCGCTGAGAAGCTCCTTGACTGGGGAAGATTGATGACAAGGACCTTCCCCTAGAGCCAACGAGAAAGAAAGCCTTCCCCTGGAGCTGGCACTCTGAATACGGACTTCTAGCCTCCTCGCCTGTGAGAGAATAAATTTCTCTTTGTTAAAGACTTTCACTTGAGGTATTTCTATTATAACAGCACTATAAAAATAAGACAACAGTCATCCACAAAAATCAGCTGTATTCCTCTATACAGCAACAAAGAATGAAAATTTTTAAAATATTTCCATTTAAAATAACATCAGAAAACATCAAATATCTTGGAATAAATCCTAGAGAGATGCGCAGGACCTCTTCTCAGAAAACTGCGAAACAATTTTTAAAGTAATTAAAGATCTAAATAAATGGAGGAATAAACCATGTTCATGTAATAGAAGACTCAATATTATAAAGAAGTCAGTTCTCCCTATATTGATCTTTAGATTCAATGTAATCTCAATCAGAACCTCAGTTCATCTGATAGATAAACTGACTCTAAAATGTATATGGAAATGCAACAGAACAAGACACTCTAAGACAATCTTGAAGACAAATGAAATTTGAGGACAGCTGTGAAGACTTGTAAAGCTACATGAGCTGAGGCGCTGTGAGATGGGTATGATGACAAGACACAGCCCTCAGTGGAACAAGAGTAGCCCACACACTCACACTTGCTTTGTGATGAGCCAAGCACGGCAAAGCAAGAACGGTGCATTCCAGAAACGGTGCTGGGCCGTTGGCTAATCACATGGAAACATGAATCTGGACGCCTATGGTTCACCCTGCAAGGACTCTACTGCTCCTTCCTTCAGCGAAACACAGAAATGCTCCTTGGAGCTCCTTGTCTTTCTTAGGGTTCGTCCTGGGGAGCCACAGGCCACCCCAGTCCACTTGGTCATCTGTGCACTCCAGGGCTCATGAGGTCAAAATCAGCCTGTTCTTGGAACCTTCTGTTCCAAGGCAGGAGAGGCACTGGGGTGCCAGGGGCTGGGGTCTCACAGGGAAGGGGCACCTGCTTACATGCCTCTCTGAGAATCGACATACCCTGATGTAGTGTCCACACCCCCCCTTCACCTCTGCCTTCACACACACTCACACCTCGTCTCAGAAAGGACCCTGGCTTGGCTCTGGGCCCTCTCAAGCTGCTTCCTCCTTTCTTGATTCACTCAGTCACTCGTTGGCTCCCCTGTTCTCCCCCAACCATCTGCAGTCTGGTGGGGTGTCTCTCTCAGAGTCCCTGGTGATGGTTACATACGACACTTGGCACTGTGGTCCACCAAGGCCCCGTCGAAACGGAGCCCTCACGTACGCCAACCTCCCGCAGTGGGATCTGGCTCTGAGAGCTGCTGATGAATAGGCCCCCATGCATACTTTCCAGGAATCCTCCGAATCCACTAGAGAGCAAGGTCATGAGACGACAGGGACAGAGCCCCCAAACAGAGACCTTACTTCTGAGCTCTGCAGTCTGCACATCACCCCCTGCCCACCACCAGCCCAGGTTTCAGAGGCATCCTAAGAACCCAGATACCAGGTCCTGCCTTTTTGCTCATGGGCTGTGCAGCCCTCAATGTCACAGCACAGGACGAGAGCTCTGGGGCTCAGTTGGCCCCTGACCCACATCAACAAGGAAAGTGAGCAGGGGGCTCAGCCTGTGCAGGAGCGTGTGGTGCAGCAGGGGCTATGCCCCTGGGGGCCCCTCTGCCAGGGCCCAACTGCACCCAGCCAGAGCAGGGTGGGTCTGTGCCACTGATGGCTCCGCAGAGCCTGCAACAGGCTCAGGGGTGCTCAGAGGTGGGATGGCTTGGTGGTGCCTGCTCTCCAGGAGGTCAGTTTCAGGGCCCAGCCACTCAGCCACAGCCTAGTTCTGATCAGACCAGGCCTCCTGCCCATGGCACAAGCTCATATTTCTCCACAAGCCTCCAGCCTGCCCCTACCCTTCACCTGGAAGTCCTGGAGCACAGATGCTTACATGGATCACCTGGGCTCTTGTAAGCGCCACAGAAGGTTTGAGTACTGATTCTTCTCACCTGTGATGCTGGATAAACTTCTTACCCTTTCTTAGACATATGTGTAAAAAGAGAGACAGCACTGTCTTCCACGTTACGTAATTGTGGATATTAAATAAAACATACGTTTTGATTATGTGGTAGCTATCAGTATATTTTGTTCTCTTATTGTATTACATATATATATTATTCGTCTATTATTTTATCGTTGCATTCATCTCCCATGGATATCCAGGTTTAGGTTCTTCCACTCTAAATCAGGAGGACTAGGTATTTACAGGAGCCCTGGTGACACAGTGGTTGAAAGCTACAGCTGCTAACCAAAACGTTGACAGTTCGAATCCACCAGCTGCTCCTTGGAAACCCTATGGGGCAGTTCTACTCTGTCCTATAGGGTCACTATGAGTTGGAATTGACTCGATGGCAGTGGGATTTTTTGGTTTGGGTATTTATGGAAGCTGACATTGCTCTGCAATGCAGGACTCTCCCATGGCTACGTGGGATACATGGTCCTCTAATTCAATGCCAGCTGGTCTGAGAGGAGATGCACACACAGCAGATGCAGAGAAGAGGGAAGCTTCTCAGACCAGAATGACTAAAGACTCCTTCCTGATTCAGGGAAAATATCACGGTGGTACTTTAGCAACTGTGTTGTGCTAGGGAGACAGAGGTTGGAATTCAAGCCTGCAGGGAGTTAGAGGCTGAGGTTTATCAAGGTGGTGGACCCTGGTAAACACTGCAGACTTTCAATAGAGACCCCAAAAAGAACACACCCTAGGAATAAGGACTATGTCCAAAGAACAAAGACAAAATAAGTTTGGTATGAGTTGGAGCTGACTCGATAGCACCTAACAACAACAACGACTACTAACAACCCCTGACAGCATCAAGGTGGTTCACCAGTACTCTATCTATCTGCAAGAAGAAAACTTAGCTGTCTTTCAAGGAAGATAAAAATCATCTAGATCCTCTAAAATTTTTTAACTCAAGTGTTCAGCATCCAAAACATATACAACATACTTAAAAAAAGAAAAAAGAAAGAAAAGAAACAACCAAAAACCAAGAGAGAAAACAGTAAAAGCACTCTCACAGGAGATTAAAATCTGGAGTTATAGACAGCTTAGTTCATTCAACAGCATGTGAGCACACACTTGATGGATTGAAAAACAAACAAAAAGGCAATCGGAGCAGGGTTTCTCACAATTAAGGAAAAGCCTTAGCAACACATAGAGATCATAAGAAAACAGCGGCTTGAACATCCTCCAACAAAGCCTTCCTTTACTTCAAACAGTGACTGATTCAATGGCTTCAAGAACAGTCATGGTTTCTGCAACATTGAGAGCTGGTAGAACTGCAGATGTAGACGAAAAAGCCATAAAGGCATTTCACCCCAGAGTTTAAGACAGATGACTGATGAAGAAGGATACACAATGGATCTGCATTTTTGTTTTCATGGTACTGGTCTCTACTAAAAGCAAATGCCCTCACAGATCCTCCTCTCAAAGGAGAAAGCAGAGTTTAAGCCTCTGGGTTTAAGGCTGCAAAGGATGGATTGATTTTGATACAGGGTGCAAATGCCAATGGAGATGTAACTATGCTATTCTATTACCTCTTATTTGGATCATTCTTGCTTTTGTTAGTGTTCTGGTTATAGATTCACGTAGATATTGAGTCATTTGCCCCTACCCTTATTTTTCCTACAAGGCCTGTTATTTTTAGCACATGTATCTTTAGGAATGCACAATCATGTTACAGCAGGAATGTCTATACTTCAGTAAGAAAGAAAACAATATTAGAATAAGGTCTGAGATACAAGAAGGAAGATGAGTCAAAAAATAGTAAGCAAAGAAATTGGTAAATCTAAGTGAACATAGAGTAAAAACAATAATAATATCTATTCTGTGGTTTATAAAAAAGGACTAAAAGGTTGGACAGAAAAAACAAGTTGGGAGAAATGTCATGGGACCTAGAGTTCTAAAGAAGTTAATATACAGAATAACTATAAACGTTTTTATGTGTACAAGGTAAAATTACAAGGGTAACCACTAAAAGAATTGGTGTTGTTAGGTGCTGTCGAGTCCGTTCCAACTCACAGCCACCCTAGGTACAACAGAATGAAACACTGCCTGGTCTTGCACCATCCTCACAATCGTTGTTATCCTTGAGCCCATTGTTTTGGCCACTGTGTCAATCTATCTTGTTGAGGGTCTTCCTCTTTTTTGCTGACCCTCTACTTTACTGCTCATGATGTCCTTCTCCAGGGACTGGTCCCTCCTGATAAAATGTCCAAAGTATGTGAGATATAATCTCACCATCCTTGCTTCTAAGGAGCATTCTGGTTGTACTTCTTCCAAGACAGATTTGTTTGTTCTTTTGGCAGTCCATGGTATATTCAATATTCTTCACCAACACCATAATTCAAAGGCATCAATTCTTCTTCAATCTCCCCTATTCATTGTCCAGCTTTTGCATGCATATGAGGTGATTGACAACACCATGGCTTAGGTCAGGTGCACCTTAGTCTTCAAGGTGACATCTTTGCTTTTTAACACTTTGAAGAGGTCTTTTGCAGCAGATTTGCCCAATGCAATGCCTCTTTTGATTTCTTGACCACTGGGTGTTGACTACGGATCCAAGTAAAATGAAATCCTTGATAACTTCAATCTTTTCTCTGTTTATCAGGATGTTGCTTATTGGTTTCTTCATGTTGAGGTGTAAGCCATACTGAAGGCTGTGGTCTTTGACCTTTATCAGTTAGTACTTCAAGTCCTCTTTGCTTTCATCAAGCAAGGTTGTGTCATCTGCATAACGCAGGTTGTTAATGAGTCTCCCTTCAATCCTAATAACCCGTTCTTCTTCATATAGTCCAGCTTCTCGGATTATTCCCTCAGCATACAGATTAAGTGTGGTGAAAGACTACCACCTTGACGCACAGCTTTCCTGACTTTAAACCACACAGTATCCCCTTGTTCTGTTCAAACGACTTCCTCTTGATCTATGCACAGGTTCCTCATGAGCGCAATTAACTGCTGCGGAATTCCTATTCTTTGAAATGTTATCCATAATTTGTTATCATCCACACAGTCGAATGCCTTTGCATAGTCAATAAAACACAGGTAAACATCTTTCTGGTATTCTTTGCTTTCAGCCAGGGTTCATCTGACATCGGCAATGATAACCCTGGCTCCACGTCTTCTTCTGAATCCAGCCTGAATTTCTGGCAGTTCCCTGTCGATGTACTGCTGCAGCCGCTTTTGAATGATCTTCAGCAAAATTTTACTTGTGTGTAATATTAATGATATTGTTCAATAATTTCACATTCTGTTGGATCACCTTTCTTTGAAATAGGCATAAATATGGACCTCTTCCATGTTTGGAAGGTAGCTGTCTTCCATATTTCTTGGCATAGCCAAGTAGGCTCTTCCAGCGCTGCATCCATTGGTTGAAACATCTCAATTGTTATCCCGTCAATTCCTGGAGCCTTATTTTCACCAATGCTTTCAGTGCAGCTTGGACCTCTTCTTCAGTACCATCAGTTCCTGATCGTATGCTACCTCCTGAAATGGTGGAACATTGACCAATTCTTTTCGGTAGAGTGACTCTGTGTATTCCTTCCATCTTTTGATGCTTCCTTGGTCATTTAATCATTTTCCCCGCAGAATCCTTCAGTATTGCAACTGGAGGCTTGAATTTTTTCTGCAGTTCTTTCAGCTTGAGAGATGCAGAGCGTTTTCTTTCCTTTTGGTTTTCTAACTCCAGGTCTTTGCACATTTCATTATAATACTTTACTTTGTCTTCTCAAACCACCCTTTGAAATCTTCTGTTCAGCTCTTTACTTCATCATTTCTTCCTTTCGTTTTGGCTACTCTATTCAAGAGCAAGTTTCAGAGTCTCTTTTAACATCCATTTTGGTCTTTTCTTTCTTTCCTGTCTATTTAATGACCTCTTGCTCTCTTCATGTATGATGTCCTTGATGTCATTCCATAACTCGTCTGGTCTTCGGTCATTAGTTTTCAACACGTCAAATCTACTCTTGAGATAATCTCTAAATTCAGGCGGGAACTACTCAGGGTCATACTTGGGCTCTTGTGGATTTGTTCTAATTTTCTTCAGTTTCAACTTCAACTTGCATATGAGCAATTGTCGGTCTGTTCCACAGTCACCCCCTGGCCTTGTTCTGACTGATGATATTGAGCCTTTCCATCATCTCTTTCCACAGATGTAGTCAATCTGATTTCTTTGTATTCCATCTGGCAAGGTCCACGCATCTAGTCGCTGTTTACATTGGTGAAAAAAGGCATTTGCAATGAAGAAGTCGATATTGTTCTTGCAAAATTCTATCGTGTGATCTCCGGCATCATTTCTATCACCAAGGCCATATTTTCCAACCACCAATCCTTCTTCTTTGTCTCCAACTTTTGAATTCCAATCACCAGTAATTATCAATGCATCCTGATTGCATGTTTGATCAAGTTCAGACTGCAGAAGCTGGTAAAAATCTTCAATTTCTTCATCTTTGGCTTTAGTGGTTTGTGTGTAAATTTGAACAACAGTCGTATTAATTGGTCCTCCTTGTAGGCATGTGGATATTATCCTATCACTGACAGCATAAGACTTCAGGATAGATCTTGAAATGTTCTTTTTGATGTTGAATGCAACACCATTCCTCTTCAAGTTGTCATTCCTGGCATAGCAGACCATACGATCGTCTGATTCAAAATGACTAATACCAGTCCCTTTCAGCTCACTAATGCCTAGGATATTGTCTTAGTCATCTAGTGCTGCTATAACAGAAATACCACAAGTGGATGGTTTTAACAAAGAGAAATTTATTTCTTCACAGTAAAGTAGGCTAAAAATCCAAATTCAGGGTGTCAGCTCCAGGGGAAGGCTTTCTCTCTCTCAGCCTTCTAATCAGTGTTCCCCTGGACAAGGAGTGTCTCTGCGCAGGGACCCCGGTCCAAAGGATGCACTCTGCTCCCGGCACTGCTTTCTTGATGGTATGAGGCCCCCATCTCACTGCTCACTTCTGTCTTTTATATCTCAAGAGATTGCCTCAGGACACAATCCAGTCTTGTAGATCCAGTCCTGCCTTACTAACACAACTGGCACCCATCCTCACTCATTAACATCATAGAAGCAGGATTTACTACATACAGGAAGATCACACAGTACCAGGAATCATGGCCCAGCCAAACTGATACACACGTTTTTGGGGGGACAGAATTCAAACCATGACAGATATCAATGTTTATGTGTTCCATTTCATTTTTGACGATTTCCAGTTTTCCTAGATTCATGGATGTTTGCAGCTGTTTCTTCTCACTTTGAGTGAAGCCATATCAGCAAAGGGAGGTCCCAAAAGTTTGACTCCATCCATGTCATTAAAGTTGACTCTACTTTGAGGACGCAGCTCGTCCCCAGTCATATTTTGAGTGCCTTCCAACCTGAGGGGCTCATCTTCCAGCACTATATCAGACAGTGTCCTCTGCTATTCATAAGGTTTTCACTAAGTCTTTTCAGAAGTAGACCACCAGGCACTTCTTCCTAGCATGTCTTAGTCTGGAAGCTCAGCTGAAACCTGTCCACCATGGATGACCTTGCTGGTATTTGAATGCAGGTGGCATAGCTTCCAGCATCACAGCAACATGCAAGCCCCCACAGTATGACAAACTGACAGACATGTAGGGGAAAAGTAGAAACTTGAATTCATGTGTAAGTTGGGAAATAAACATCTGAGACCTGCAGAATCAGGAAGGGATTTGTGGAAGAGAGGAGAGTGTAGCAGGATCCTAGGAATGACGGAACACAGAGAACACCAGCTAGTGTGTTCCTCCCTAGAAGGAGAAGGCCCCACTCTAAACAGAGAAATACTTAGAACAGATCTGACACCTGGTAGGCCAGAACACTGATTCTGGGGAATTGAAAGGAAGGGGCTTGGAAAATGCTTAAGACTGGAGAGAGCAATCTCTGGAAGGCACTACTTCTAGAGGAAAAAAGAGACACTTGAAAGAGGGAGGAGTATACTTTGGCGGTTTAATGACAGAGGAAAAGAAAGAAATAAGTGGCTGAGGTCAAGGGCCTTATTAAACTAACAAACAACCAAACAAAAAATAACCAAGTCAGTTGAGACATAATATTATCAAAGAATTAAAACTAGGCAGATTCCCCCAAGTCACCACTGAGTAAAGAAACTAGACTTTTCTGTACTAATAGACGAGAGCACTCTTAAACTATAAAGCAAGTAAGCTACCCAAACTCCTCCCCACCCTACACATGTTGTTGCTGTTAGGTGCTGTCGAGTTGGTTCTGGCTCATAGCGACCCTACGTATAACAGAATGAAAAACTGCCCGGTCCTACGCCATCCTCATGATAGTTGTTATGCTTGAGCCCATTGTTGCAGCCACTGTATCAATTCATCTTGTTGAGGACCTTCCTCTTTTTCACTGACCCTCTACACTCTACACATAATCGCTCATAATTGCTGGTCGAGGAAAATTTAACACATGTTATCATTATCAGAAAAAAGAATCCCAGCATCCATCAAAACATCTACAAGAACAAAATAGAAAGTAAGGATGAAAACCAATCTACTACTAAAAATAATCAAAAGAAAAGAACAACTATAAAGCAGTGGAATACTGTAATGTAACTCTCCAACATGAATTAAATATAATTAAACAAACAATTGCTAATATGAAAAAACACCACAAATCAGGCTCAAAAATTCAACCTATAAATGGAAGGACAGCTAGAAGATGTGAGAGGGGAGCTGATCAAACTCAAGAGAAATTGAAAAAAGAGACACAGTCATCCCAGAAGTGAAACTAAACAAAAAGACAAGAGATGGGGCTCAGATGGCAGAATAGTCGGATGATCTGTGTCATCCTCTTACTACAAAGACCAAAAAAAAAAAAAACAAGTGAATCAGATATATATGACAATCTAGAAACCCTAAGTATCAAAGAAAAAGCTGAAGAATTGGACTGAGTGACGGGTGAAAGGAGAAACAATTCAAAAACAGTAGAAATAGGGAATTATGGATTGCCGGCGTCCTGCTAGCTGAGTCTGCACAGCCCGGACAAATTGAGGCAAGTAGCACCATGCCAAGATGAAACCTACCCCATGTGGTGTAGCTACACAGGAGGGACTCTGCACACACCTCCACAACAAAACAGGAGTGACACGAGACCTGCAAAAGTTAAGTGCAAGCTCCTAACCCATTGCGTGTACCACAGCCCTCCCCCCACCAGAACTCCACCGGTTGAGGATTGCTCCCTCCCCCTCATCCATTCCTCTCCCTGCTCTGACACCAGTCTGGTGGCATTCAACACCACCACACCCCCTAAGCCAGGAACTCACGGCCCTGGTCTAGAGGCACCCGCCCTTTTGCCCAGCCATGGGCACAGAGGGTCCATATGCCTGCAGCGACCTCCACACCCTCTGATCACCCACACCAGTGCCTTGCTGGCCACCTCAGCACAGCACCCACACATTGGCATAAGGGAGGCAGAGTTCCCAGCTGAAGTCCATTTTCACTGGGAGCAGCCAAGTGGGAGCTGCAGATCTGTGACATTCGACACCCGCACCCTAAGCCTATAGCTCTTGGCCCAGCCTGAGATGCTTGCTCCTTAGCTCAGCCACTGGAGTAGATGGTCCATGGACTTGCAGTGCTCCTCACCCCTACCAATTACCCACACCAGTGCCTTGCTGGACCAGATGGCACACCCTCATTAGGAAAAAGTGGGCAGGGTTCCCAGCTGAAGCCCACTTTCACCTGCAGCAGCTAAGTAGGAGCTGAAACTCTATGGCACCCAACACTGCCCTGCCTCCTAAGAAGGGGACTGAACCACTCACACCAGTGGCCTGGGGGCCAGCAGTACCACCTACTCCATCCAGCCACCCACGACAGGGGCCTGAGAACAAGTGGCGCCTTCTAATCTGTCCACCCAACAGCACCAGGCACACAAGGACGTGCTGCACTACCCCCCACCCCCGACTATGCACTGTAGTAGACAGGGGCACACCCTCCATCTGGGCAACCAGGAGCAGCCAAAAACCCCTTTCATCACCCCCTCCCCCACTGCAACCAGAGACTTGTGCCTGCTCCAAATACCTCCACACTGCCCTGCTGGCTCAGGACTGTAGGTGAGAGTCTCTGCACCACAAGCTAAATGAGTGAAGACCCAGGCACCTGCACCCCAAACAACTGGAAACTGGCAGAGCAAACACTCAACACCCAACCCAATGACCAGGAAGAACACCCCCTGCACCCACAGCCAAGTAACCAGCAGAACAGATTCATCATCTCACCAAAAATCTTGCCTACATCCTCAGCATCCCCCCAAGAACAGTGAACATATTCCCAGGCTCACGGACCAAGTAGCTGCTTAGCCAACCTGAAGACAGCAGGTGAGAGCTTCAACATGGTCAGATTAATGGCTAGAGTAGCACATACGCCCAGTCTACTTGGATATATCAAAACAAAGTAAAATTCAGGATGCAATAAACAAACATACAATAAATGAATAAATATAATAACTTCTTGATGCCTCAGAGATAGTGGTCAACACCAAATCACATAAAGAAGCAGGACAAGATAGCTCCAACAAGCAACAAAAAATAAAGAATCAGAAAACCTTCCAGAGGAAGATAAGGCAATCTAACTACCTGATAAAGAATTCAAACGAGTAATATACAGAGCTCTCCAAGAGATCAAGAAGGAGATCAGGGAAAACACAGACCAAACCAGCGAACAAACAGGCAAAGCAATAGAAGAATTCACAAAAATAATGCAAGAACAAAATGACAAAATAAATAAGCTGCTAGAAACCACACAAAACAGCAACTAGAAATCAAAAGATTAACAATGAAATTTCAGAATTAGACGACCCAATAGAAGATCATAAGAGCAGAATTGAGACAATGTAAGTCAGAATTAGTGAGATTAGAGATAAATCCTTTGACACCAATTTGTTTGAGGAAAAATCAGAAAAAAGAATGAAGAAAGCCTAAGAATTATATGGGATACTATCAAGAGGAAAAACCTACAAGTGATCGGAGTTCCAGAACAGGGGGCAGAAGGGTGGGGAGGGGATAACAGAAAACGCAGAGAGAATCATTGAAAATTTCCTGGTAGAAAACTTCCCTAATAACATGAAAGACAGGAAGATATCTATCCAAGAAGCTCAACAAACCCCATACAGGATAGATCCCAAAAGAAATTTACCAAGACATATCACAATCAAACATGCCAAACCAAAAACAAAGAAAGAATCCTGAGAGTGGCTAGGGATAAACGAAAAGTCACTTAAAAAGAAGAATCAATAAGACTAAGCTCTAATTACTCAGCAGAAGCTATGCAGGCACGAAGGCAATGGGATGACATATATAAATCCTTGAGGGGGAAAAAAAAAGCCAGTCACGAATTATATATCCAGGAGGCAGGGCCAAGATGGCGGAGTAGTCAGATGCTTCCAGTGGAACCACTGACAACAAAGACCCAAAACAACAAGTGAATTGATTATATAGGACAATTTAGGAGCCCTGAACATCAAAGGCAAAGTTGAGGAACCGGACTGAATGGCAGGGGGAGGGAGAGACGGTTCGGAAGCAGCGAGGAGTTGCCAAACCTGACACGGTGAGAGCCTGAGCCCTTCAGGCCTGATCAGCTCACAGGAGAGCTGTGAAGCAGGCAAGCAGTGGTGCTTGGGAGGTGCGTTTTCTGCACCAGGAGAGACCCAGAGGCAGAGAGTCTACACGGCCACCCAGAACCAGTGAGAAGCAGCCCTCATCAGTGAAAGATAAGTACTTGCGTCCGGCCTACCACATGGATCAAAAGCACCCCCCTTAGGGAAAAACCTCTCTCCCATTTACCTCCCCACTCCCTGCTCGGTACTGGGTCCCAGACTGGCTCACCAATTGCCGAGTCCCCTGGGCCGGAAGTAGGATCCGTCACACGCCCTGAGCCATTCTCCCGGCCTTGGAGAGTGAACGAATTAACAAACGGGGGAAAAATAACTGCCAGCACCCCTAAGCTCATGTTAGGGAACTCAGGGTAGGCACAGCTCCTTTGCCTAGGCACAGGCATAAGGGATCCATAGACTTTGATCACCTTTCCCCCTGCAGAGACATGTGTGGGCTCATTTCAACAGTGTAGGCCCTCATTACCGCAGTACAACAGGGTATGTACCTGAAGTGTAACTTCAACTGTTCCAGCTGTGAAGTGGCAGATTCGTGACACTTGGCACTGCTCTGCCCATTAAGCAGGGTCTTCACCTACCCACATCAGGGGCCTGAGGACAGGTGGCTCCACCCATGCCACCTAGCCACCTGCGATAGGGGCCCAAGAATAAGAGGCGCCCCCCAGTCCTTACAGCCAACAGCACTGGGTGCTTATAGTCCAGCTGCAAAACCCACCCACCTACTCTCTCTAGGGAACAGGGACACATATTCCTGGACACTCAGGGGTGGCTGTCAGCCCCCTGCCTTGCTCAGAGTGTGTCCCCCTGCTGCAGCCAGATGCCTGTGCCTACACCAATCACCCTTGCCTGTCTAGGACTGTAGGTGAGAACCTACACCACACACTTGGTGGCTATCTACCTGGGCACCTGAGCTGAATCCATACAGGAGGAGTGGGCAGACTCCTGAGCTCACATACCTAGTAACAGATCTAACCACCTGGTGACAGGACATTAGAGCTTCAAAGTTGCCAATAATCAAATTATCTCACAGGAGCAGCCTATTTGGGCATATCAAAACAAAACAAGAAGCTAGGACACAGTAAGCAAACATAAAATAAATAAACATAATAAATTATTGAAGTCTCAGAAACAACAGGCAATATCAAATCACATAAAGACATAGTCCATGATGGCTTCAGCAAGCTCCCAAAATAAAGAATCTAGAAACTTTCCAGAAGAGGAAAATTTCTTGGAATTACTAGAGGCAGAATACAAAAGATTAATATACAGAACTCTTCAAGAAATTAGGAAGGAAATTAAGCAAAATGCAGAGCACGCAATAGAGGAAATTAAACAGATTAGAGAAGAGCATAATGACAAATTCAACAGGCTGCAAGAATCCACAGAAAGACAGCAATCAGAAATCAAGAAGATTAACAACAAAATTTCAGAATTAGACAACTGAATAGAAAGTCATAGGAGCAGAACTGAGGCAATGGAAGTCAGAATTATTGAGACTGTAGATAAAGCACTTACACCTACTTATTTGAGGAAAAATCAGATAAAAGGATTTTAAAAAATGAAGAAACCCTAAGAATTATGTAGGATTCTATCAATAGGAATAACCTACAAGTGACTGGAGTACCAGAACGGGGCAGGGGTGGGAGGTGGTGGATAACAGAAAATACAGAGAGAATTGTAGATTTGTTGGCAGAAAACTTCCCTGATATTGTGAAAGATGACACAATATCTATCCAAGATGCTCATCAAACCCCAAATAAGGTAGATCCCAAAAGAAAGCCACAGAGACATATTATAACCAAACTTGCCAAAACCAAAGATAATTTTAAGAGTGGCTAGGGATAAACAAAAAGTCATCCACAAAGGAGAGTCAATAAGAATAAGCTCAGACTACTCAGCAGAAACCATGCAGGCAAGAAGGCAATGGGATGACATATATAAAGCCTTGAAGGAAAAAAATTGCCAGCCAAGAATTATATATCCAACAACACTGTCTCTCAAATATGATGGTGAAATTAGGGCATTTCAAGATAAAAAGAAATTTAGCGAATTTGCAAAAACCAAACCAAAATTACAAGAAATACTAAAGGGAGTCCTCCAGTAGGAAATCAGTAACGTCAGATAACAACCCAAGACTAGAACACGGGACAGAGCAACCAGATATCAACCCAGAGAGGGAAGTCACAAAAATAAATCAGAGCTAAAACACTGAAAATAGGGAAACAGATGTCAATATGTAAAAAATGACAACTTTAAAACAAAAAAGAGGGACTTAAAAAATGTAGATATAGATTTTTCATATGGACAGGAAGTCAAGGCAATATAAAGAAATAAAAGACTGATATAAACTTAGAAAAATAGGAGTAAATATTAACGTAACCACAAAGGAAACTAACAATCCTACAAGTCAAAATAAAAAGCTGGAAAAATATAAAGACACAGCAAACGCAAAATCTACAACAATGAAAAAGATGAAAACACATAAAGAAAAACAACTCAGCACACAAAATTAAATGGAACAAAGACATTGTCAACAACACACAAAAAAAGACATCAAAATGATGGCACTAAACTCATACCTATCAATAATTATGCTGAAGGTACATGGACTAAATGCGCCAATAAAGAGACAGAGAGTAACCGATCTGATAAAAAAAACATGATCCATCTATATGCTGCCTACAAGAGACACACCTTAGACTTAAAGACACAAACAAACTAAAACTCAAAGGATGGAAAAAAATACATTAAGCAAACAACACTCAAAAAAGAGCAAGAGTGGCAATATTAATCTCTGACAAAATAGACTTTAAAGTAAAATCCACCACAAAGGATAAGGAAGGACACTATATAATGATTAAAGGGTCAATACACCAGGAAGACAAAACTGTAATAAATATTTATGCACCCAAAGACAGGACTCCAAAACGCATAAAACAAACGCTAACAGCATTGAAAAGAGAGATAGACAGCTCCACAACAGTAGTAGGAGACTTCAACACACCACTTTCGGTAAAGGATAGAGCATCCAGAAAGAAGCTCGACAAAGACATGGAAGAGCTAAATGCTACAATCAATCAACTTGATCTCATAGACATATACCAAACACTCCACCCAACAGCAGCCAAGTATACTTTCTTTTCCAACGCACTTGGAACATTCTCCAGAATAGACCACATACTAGGCCATAAAGCAAGCCTTTACAGAATCCAAAGCATTGGAATATTACAAAGCATCTTTTCTGACCATAAAGCCATAAAAGTAGAAATCAATAACAGAAAAAGCAAGGGAAAAAATCAAATACATGGAAACTGAACAACACCTTGCTCAAAAACTACTGGGTAATAGAAGAAATTAAGGATGGAATAAAGAAATTCATAGACTCAAATGAGAATGAAAACACATTCTACCAGCTCCTTTGGGAGACAGCAAAAGCAGTGCCCAGAGGTCAGTTTATAGCAATAAATGCTCACATCCAGAAAGAAAGAAAGGGCCATAATCAAAACTTTAACCCTACAACTGAACAAGCAGAAAGAAAGCAGCAAAAGAAGCCCTCGGGTGCCAGAAGAAAGGAAATAATAAGAATTTGAGCAGAATTAAATGAAACAGAGAACAGAAAAACAATTGAAAGAGTTAACAAGACCAAAAGCTGGTACTTTGAAAAGATCAACAAAACTGATAAACCATTGGCCAAACTGATAAAAGAAAAACAGGCGAGGAAGCAAATAACCCATATAAGAAATGAAATGGATGATATCACAACAGATCCAACTGAAATGAAAAGAGTCATAACAGAACACTATGAAAAATTGCACTCTAACAAATTTGAAAACCTAGAGAAAATGGACAAATTTCTAGAAACTCACTACCTACCTAAACTAACACAAACAGAGGTAGAACAACTTAATAAACCCATAAGAAAAGAAGAGACTGAAAAGATAATTAAAAAACTCCCAACAAAAAAAAAAAACCCTGGCCCGGATGGCTTTACTGGAGAATTCTACCAAACCTTCAGAGAAGCGTTCACACCACTACTACTACAAGTATTTCAGAGCAGAGAAAAGGAGGGAAAACTCCCAAACTCATTCTGTGAAGCCAGAATAACCCTGATACCAAAACCAGGTAAAGACACCACAAAAAAAGAAAATTACAGACCAATATACCTCATGAACATTGACGCAAAAATCCTCCACAAAATTCTAGCCAATAGAATTCAGCAACATACCAAAAAAATAATTCACCACGATCAAGTAGGATTTATACCAGGTATGCAGGGATGGTTCAACATTAGAAAAACAATCAATGTACTCCATCTCATAAATAAAACAGAAGACAAGAACCACATGATCTTATCAATTGATGCAGAAGGCATTTGACAACGTCCAACACCCGTTCATGATAAAAACTCTCGACAAAATAGGAATACAAGGGAAATTCCTCAGTGTAATTAAGGGCATTTATACAAAGCCAACACCCAACATCATCCTAAAAGGAGAGACTTTGAAAGCATTCCCCTCGAGAACGGGAACCAGACAAGGATGCCCTTTATCACCGCTCTTATTCAACGTTGTATTGGAGGTCCTAGCCAGAGAAATTAGGCTAGAAAAAGAAATAAAGGCATCCAAATTGGTAGGGAAGAAGTCAAAGTATCTCTATTTGCAGATACGATCTTATAGACAGAAAACCCCCAAAGAATCCACAAGAAAACTACTGGAACTAATAGGAGATTTCAGCAAAGTTTCAGGATACAAGATAAACGTACAAAAATCAGTTGGATTCCTTTACACCAACAAAAAGAACTTTGAAAAGAAAATCACCAAATCCATACCATTTACAATAGCCCCCAAGAAGATAAAATACTTAGGAATAAATCTAACCAGAGACATAAAAGACCTATACAATGAAAACTACAAGTCACTACTGCAAGAAACCAAAAGAGACCTGCATACGTGGAAAAACATACCTTGCTCATGGACAGGAAGACTCAACATTGTGAAAATGTCAATTCTACCCAAAGCAATCTACAGATACAATGCAATCCCAATCTAAATTCGAATGGCATTTTTTAATGAGATGGAGACACAAATCACCAACTTCATATGGAAAAGGAAGAGGCCCCGAATAAGTAAAGCATTACTCAAGAAGAAGAACAAAGTGGGTGGCCTCACACTATCTGATTTTAGAACCTATTATACTGCCACGGTAGTCAAAACAGCCTGGTACTGGTACAACAACAGACACATAGACCAATGGAACAGAATTGAGAATCCAGATGGAAATTCATCCACATATGGGCAGCTGATATTTGACAAAGGCCCAAAGTCAGTTAATTGGGGAAAAGACAGTCTCTTTAACAAATGGTGCTGGCATAACTGGATATCCATCTGCAAAAAACTGAAACAAGACCCATACCTCACACTATGCACAAGAACTAACTCAAAATGGATCAAAGACTTAAATATAAAGTCAAAAACGATAAAGATAATGGAAGAAAAAATAGGGACAACATGGCATAAACACAATACAAACCATAAGTAACAATGCACAAGGACCAGAAGAGAGACTAGATAACTAGGAGCACCTAAAAATCAAACCTCTGTGTTCATAAAAAGACTTCACCAAACGAGTAAAAAGACAACCTACAGACTGGGAAAAAAATTTTGGCTACAACAAATCCGATCAGCGTCTAATCTCCAAAATCTACAAGATACTGCAAAACCTCAACAACAAAAAGATGAATAACCCAATTAAAGAATGGGCAAAGGATATGAACCGGCACTTCACCAAAGAAGATATTCAGGCAGCTAACAGACACATGAAGAAATGCTCACAATCATTAGCCATTAGAGAAATGCAGATCAAAACTACAATGAGATATCATCGCAACCCAACAAGGCCAGCATTAATCCAAAAAACACAAAATAATAAATGCTGGAGAGGTTGTGGAGAGACTGGAACACTTATAAACCGCCGGTGGGAATGTAAAATGGTACAACCACTTTGGAAATCCATTTGGTGCTTCCTTAAAAAGCTAGAAATAGAAGTACCATACCATCCAGCTATCCCATTCCTTGGAACATATCCTAGAGAAATAAGAGCCATCACACGAATTGATATATGCACACCCGTGTTCATTGCAGCACTGTTCATGATAGCAAAAAGATGGAAACAACCTAGATGCCCATCAACAGACAAATGGATAAACAAATTATGGTATATTCACACAATGGAATACGACGCAGTGATAAAGAACAACTACGAAGGCGTGAAACATAACATGGATGAATCTGGAGGGCATTATGCTGAGTGAATTTAGTCAGTCACAGAAGGACAAATATTGTATAAGACCACTATTATAAGAACTCAAGAAAAGGTTTAAACACAGAAAAAACACTCTCTTATGGTTGCAAGGGTGGGGAGGGAGGGTGAGGGTTATTTACTAACTATATTGTAGATAAGAATTATCTTAGGTGAAGGGAAGGACAGCACACACTACCGGGGAAGTCAGCACAACTTGACCAAACCAAAGCTAAGAAGTTTCCTGGATACAATCAAATACTTTGAGAGACAGAGTAGCAGGGGTAGGGGTCTGGGGACCATGCTTTCAGGGGACATCTAGGTCAACTGGCATAACAAAGCTTATTAAGAAAATGTTCTGCATTCTACTTTGGTGAGTGGCATCTGGGGTCTTAAAAGCTTGCAAGCAGCCATCTCAGATGTATCAATTGGTCCCAACCCACCTGGAGCAAAGGAGAATGAAGAACACCAAAGACACAAGGAAATTATTAGCCCAAGAGACAGAAAGGGCCACATAAACCAGAGACTTTATCAGCCCGAGACCAGAAGAACTAGATGGTGCCTGGCTACCACCAATAACCACCCTGACAGGGAACACAACAGAGAGTCCCTGATGGAGCAGGAGAAAGGTGGGGTGCAGAACTCAAATTCTAGTAAGAAGAGCAGACTTAATGGTCTAATTGAGATTAGAGGAACCCCAGAAAGCACGGCCCCTGGATTCTCTATCAGCCCAGAACTAAAACAATTTCCGAGGCCAACTCTTCAGACAGGGATTGGACTTGACGGTGGGACATAAAGTTATACTCGTGAGGAGTGTGCCTCTTAGCTCAAGTAGGTACAAGAGACTAAACGGGCGGCTTCTGTCCAGAGGGGAGACGGGAAGGCAGAGATAGTCAGGAGCTGGTTGAATGGGCATGGGGAATCAGGGGTGGAAACGGGGAGTGTGCTGTCACAGTATGGGGAGAGCAGTTAGGGTCACATAACAATGTATGTATAAATTTTTGTATGGGAGACTAACTTGAAATGTAAACTTCATTTAAACTACAACAATAAATGAAAAAAAAAATTAGATATCCAGCAAAATTGTCTCTCAAATGTGATGGTGAAATTAGATCATTTCCAGATGAACAGAAATTAAGGGACTATGTAAAAACCAGACCAAAATTACAAGAAATATTAAAAGAAGTCCTCCTGTTAGAGAACCAACATCAGACACAGTCCAGTAGAACACAGGACAGATCAAACAGATATCAACCCAGACAAGGAATTCACAAAAATAAAGCAAAGCTACAAGACCAAAAATAGGGAACCGGAGACATCAATATGTAAACAATGGCAATGTCAGAACAAAAAGGGGGAACAAATGGGTAGACACAGGACTTCCATATGGAGAGGAAGTCAAGGTGATATCAGGAAATAAAAGACTGGTTTAAACTTAGGGAAAAAAAGGTAAACTTCAAGGTAACCACAAAGAAAGCTAACAAACCTACCCATCAAAATTAAAAAGAAGAAAAACATAAAGACTCAGCAAACACAAAATCAACAATAATGAAAGAAATGGAAAAAAAAATCCATAAACAAAAAGAAAACACAGAAAATTAAGTGGAACAAAGAAACTATCAACACCAAGCAAACAAACAAAACAAAACCAAAATGACAGCAGTAAACTCATATCTATCAATAATTATACTGAATGTAAGTGGCCTCATGCACCAGTAGAGGCAGAGAGTGGCAGAATGGATTAAAAAAACACAATCCATCTATACACTGTCTACAAGAGACTCACCTTAGACACAAAGACATAAACAATCTAAAACTTAAAGGATGGGAAAAAATATAGCAAACAAACAATAACGACAATAATTAAAAAAAAAAAAAAACCAGGAGTGGCAATATTAATCTCTGATAAAATAGACTTTAAAACAAAATCCACCATAAAGGATAAGGAAGGACACTCTATAATGATTAAAGGGTCAATATATCTGGAGGAGGTAACCATAACAAATATATACGCACCCAATGATAGAACTTCAAAACACATAAAACAAACTCTAACAGCATTGAAAAGAGAAATAGACAGTTCCACAATAATGGTAAGAGACTTGAACACACCACTTTTGGTGAAAGATGACATCTAGAAACAAACTCAATAAAGATACAGAAGATCCAAATGCCAGTATCAACCAACTAGACCTCAAAGACATATACAGAACACTCCACCCAAGAGCAGCAAAGTACACACTCTTTTCCAACACACATGGAACACTCTCTAGAATAGACCACATTTCAGGCTACAAAGCAAGCCTTAACAAAATCCAAAACATCGAAATAATACAAAGTATCTTCTCTGACCATAATGTCATAAAAGTAGAAATCAATAATAGAAACAGCAAGGAAAAAAAATCAGTTACATGGAAACTGAACAACACCTTGCTTAAAAACTACTGGGTAATAGAAGAAATCAAAGATGGAATAAAAAAATACATAAAATCAAATGAGAATGAAAACACATCTTACCAAAACCTTTGAAACACAGCAAAAGCAGTGCCTAGAGGTCAATTTAAAGCAATAAACGTACACATCAAAAAAGAAGAAAGGGCAAAAATAAAAACACTAACCCTACAACTCAAACAAATAGAAAACAGAAAAAGAAGCCCTCAGGCACCAGAAGAAAGGAAATAATAAAGATTAGAGCAGAAACAAATTAAATAGAGAACAGAAAAAACAATAGAAAGAATCAGTAAGACCAAAAGTTGGTTCTTCGAAAAGATAAACAAAATCGACAAACCACTGGCCAAACTGACAAAAGAAAAACAAGAGAGGAAGCAAATAATCTGAATAAGAAATGAGACAGATGATATCACAACAGACCCAACTGAATAAAAATATCATAAGAGAATACTGTGAAAAACTGTACTCCAACAAATCTGAAAACCTAGAGGAAATGGACAAATTTCTAGAAACTCACTACCTATCTAAACTAACGCAAACTGAAGTAGAAAAACTAAACAGACCTATAATAAAAGAAGAGATTGAAGAGGTAATAAAAAAAAAAAAAAACTCCCGACAACAAAAAAACAACCCTGGCCCAGATGGCTTCACTGGAAAATTCTACCAAATTTTCAGAAAAGAACTCACACCAATGCTACCCAAACCACTGCAGAGGACAGAAAAGGAAGGAATACTCTTGAATTCATTCTATGAAGCCAGCATAACTCTGATACCAAAGTCAGGCAAAGACACCACAAAAAAGGAAAGCTAGAGACCAGTATCCCTCATGAACATAGACAGAAAAATTCTCAACAAAATTCTAGTCAATAGAATTCAACAGCATACCAAAAAAAATAATACATCATGATCAAGTGGGATTCATACCAGGTATGCATGGATGGTTCAACATTAGAAAATCAATCAACATAATTCACCACATAAATAAAACAAAAGAATCATATGATCATCTCAATCGATGCAGAAAAGGCATTTGACAAAGTCCAACACCCATTCCTGATAACAACTTGCAGCAAAATAAGAATAGAAGGGAAAATCCTCCACATAATAAAGAGCATTTATACAAAACCAACAACCAACATGATTGTAAACGGAGCCAGACTGAAAGAATTCCTGTTAAGAACAGGAACCAGACAAGGAGATGCCCTTTATCACCACTCTTACTCAACATGGTGCTGGAAGTCCTAACTAAAGGAATGTTTTTGTTGTTGTTAGGTGCCATCAAGTCGGTTCTGACTCATAGCAACCCTATACATCACAGAACAAAACACTGCCCCGTCCTGTGCCATCCTCACAATCGTTGTTACGCTTGAGCCCATTGTTGTAGACAGTGTGTCATCCATCTCATTGAGGGTTTTCCTCTTTTTTGCTGACCCTGTACCTTACCAAGCATGATGTCCTTCTCTAGGGACTGATCACTCCTGACAGCACGTCCAAAGTAAGACATAGTCTCGCCATCTTTGCTTCTAAGGAGCATTCTGGTTGTACTTCTTCCAAGACAGACTTGTTTGTTCTTTTGGCAGTCCATGGTATATTCAGTATTTTTTGCCAACACCACAATTCAAAGGGGTCAATTCTTCTTCGGTCTTCCTTATTCATTGTCCAGCTTTCACACATATATGATGAGATTAAAAATACTATGGCTTAGGTCAGGCACACCTTAGTCTTCAAGATAGCATCTTTGCTTTTCAACACTTTAAAGAGGTCTTTTGCAGCAGATGTGCCCGGTACAATGCATCTTTTGATTTCTTGACTGCTGCTTCCATGGGTGTTGATTGTGGATCCAAGTAAAATGAGATCCTTGACAACTTCAATCTTTTCTCCATTTAACTAGAGCAATAAGGCAAGGAAAACAAATAATGGGCACCCAAGTTGGTAACGTCAACCAATTCTTTTTGGTACAGTGAGTCCATGTACTCCCTCCATCTTTTGACGCTTCCTGCGTCATTCAGTATTTTTCCAATAGAATCCTTCACTATTGCAACTCGAGGCTTGAATTTTTTCTTCAGTTCTTTCAGCTTGAGAAATGCAGAGCGTATTCTTCCTTTTGGTTTTCTAACTCCAGGTGTTTGTACATGTCATTATAATACTTTACTTTCTCTTCTCAAGTTGCCCTTTGAAATCGTCTGTCCAGTTCTTTGACTTCATTTCTTCTGTTCACTTTAGCTACTCGATGTTCAAGAGCAAGTTTCAGAGTCTCTTCTGACATCCATTTTGGTCTTTTCTTTCTTTCCTGTCTTTTTAATGCCCTCTTGCTTTCTTCTTGTATGATGTCCTTGATGTCATTCCACACCTCGTCTGGTCTTCGATCATTAGTGTTCAATGCATCAAATCTATTCTTGAGATGGTCTCTAAATTCATGTGGCATATACTCAAGGTCATACTTTGGCTCTTGTGAACTTGTTCTAATTTTCTTCAACTTCAACTTCAACTTGCACTACGAGCAACTGATGATCTGTTCCACAGTCAGCCCCTAACCTCGTTCTGACAGATGATATTGAGCTTTTCCATCGTCTCTTTCCACAGATGTAGTCGATTTGATTCCTGTGTATACATCTGGTGAGGTTCACGTGTATACTCGCTAATTACGTAGTTGAGAAAAGATATTTGCAATGAATAAGTCGTTGGTCTTGCAAAACTGTATCATGCGATCTCATCGTCAAAGCCGTATTAACCAACTACCAAGCCTTCTTCTTTGTCTCCAACTTTCACATTCCAATCACCAGTAATTATCAACGCATCCTGGTTGCATGTTTGATCAATTTCAAACTGCAGAAGCTGGTAAAAATCTTCAATTTCTTCATCTTTGGCCCTAGTGGTCGATGTGTAGATGTGAATAATAGTCATATTAACTGGTCTTCCTTGTAGCTGTGTTTATATTATCCTATCACTGATAGTATTGTACTTCAGGGCAGATCTTGAAATGTTCTTTTTGATGATGAATGCAATGCCATTTCTCTTCAGGTTGTCATTTCCAGCATAATAGATCATATTATGTCTGATTCAGAATGGCTAATACCAGGCCATTTCAGCTCACTAATGCCTAGGATACTGATGTTTATGCATTCCATTTCACTTGTAATGATTTCCAATTTTCCTAGATTCATACTTCGTACATTTCACATTCCTATTATTGATGGATGTTTGCAGCAGTTTCTTCTCATTTCGAGTCATGCCACATCAGGAAGTGAATTTGTCGATGTTCAATCATTTCAGGAGGTAGCATATGATCAAGAACCATCGGTGCTGAAGGAAGAGGTCCAAGCTGCACTGAAAGCACTGGCGAAAAACAAGGCTCCAGGTATTGACAGAATACCAACTGAGATGTTTCAACAAATGGATGCAGCACTGGAAGTGCTTGCTTGTCTATGCCAAGAAACATGGAAGACAGCCACCTGGCCAATCAACTGGAAGACATCCATATGTGTGCCCATTCTAAAGAAAGGTGTCTTAGTCATCTAGTGCCGCCATAACAGAAATACCACACAAGTGGATGGTTTTAACGAAGAGAAATTTATTTCCTCACAGTCAAAGTAGGCTAAAGGTCCAAATTCAGGGCTTCGGCTCCAGGGAAAGCCTTTTTCTCTCTCTGTCGGCCTTCTCATCAATGTTCCCCCAGACTAGGAGCTTCTCGGTGCAGGGACCCCAGTCCAAAGGACGCGCTCTGCTCCTGGCACTGCTTTCTTGATGGTATGAGGTCCCCCTGCCTCACTGCTCACTTCTGTCTTTTATATCTCAAGAGATTGCCTCAGGACACAACCCAGTCTTGTAGATCAGGTCCTGCCTTACTAACACAACTGCCACCCATCCTCCCTCATTAACATCATAGAGGCAGGTTTACAACATACAGGAAAATCACACAGTACCAGGAATCATGGCCTAGCCAAATTGATACACACATTCTTGGGGGGACATAATTCAAACAAGGACAAAATGTGATCCAACTGAATGTGGAAATTATCGAACAATATCATTAACATCACACTCAAGTAAAATTTTGCTGAAGATCAATCAAAAGCAGCTGCAGCAGTACATCAACAGGGGACTGCCAGAAAGTCAAGCCAGATTCAGAAGAGGACATGGAACCAGGGATATCATTGCTGATGTCAGATGGATCATGGTTGAAAGCAGAGAATACCAGAGAGATGTTTACCTGTGTTTTATTGACTACGCAAAGACATTCAACTGTGTGGATCATAACAAATTATGGATAACATTGTGAAGCGTGTGAATTCCAGAACACTTAATTGTGCTCTTTAGGAAACTGGACATAGTTCAAGAGGCAGTTGTTCAGACAGAACAAGGGGATACTGCGTGGTTTAAAATCAGGAAAGATGTGTGTCAGGGTTGCATCCTTTCTTGATACTCATTCAGTCTGTATGCTGGACTATATGAAGAAGAAAAGAGCATCAGGATTGGAGGAAGACTCATTAACAACCTGCATTATGCAGAAGACACAACCTTGCTTGCTATAAGTGAAGAGACTCTGAAGCACTTACTGATGAAGATCAAACACCATAGCCTTCAGTGTGGATTACACCTCAACATAAATTTAAAAAATCCTCACAACTGGACCAATAAGCAATATCATGATAAAAGAAGAAAAGATCAAAGTTGTCAAGGATTTCATTTTGCTTGGATCCACAATCAACGCCCATGGAAGTAGCAGTCAAGAAATCAAAAGATGCATTGCATTGGGCAAACCTCCTGCAAATGACCTTTTTAAAGTGTTAAAAAACACAGATGTCACCTTGAAGACTAAGGTGCACCTGACCCAAGCCATGGTGTTTTCAGTTGCCTCATATGCATGTGAGAGCTGGACAATGAATAAGGAAGACTGAAGCAGAATTGATGCCTTTGAATTACGGTGTTGGGAAGATTATTGAATATATCAAGAACAAATCAATCTGTTTTACAAGAAGTACAGCCTGAATGCTCATTAGAAGCAAGGATGGTGAGACTTCATCTCACATATTATCAGGAAGGACCAGCCCTTGGAGAAGGACATCATGCTTGGTAAAGTAGAGG
This sequence comes from Dugong dugon, assembly GCA_030035585.1. NCBI lineage: Eukaryota > Metazoa > Chordata > Mammalia > Sirenia > Dugongidae > Dugong > Dugong dugon. The sequence goes on from CM057471.1 coordinate 116,251, forward strand.
GTCAACGAAAAAGAGGAGGTCCTTCAATGAGTTAGACTGGCACAGTGGTTGCAACAATGGGCTGAAGCATAACAAGGATTGGGAAGATGGCGTCGGACTGGGCAGTATTTCATTCTGTTGTACATAGGGTCGCTATGAGTCAGAACCAACTCGACAGCACCCAACAACAATCAGCAGCTGATATTCGACAAAGGGCCAAAGTCCGTTAAATGGGGGAAAGATAGTCTCTTTAACAAATGGTGCTGGCATAACTGGATGTCCATCTGAAAAAAAATTAAACAAGATCCATACCTCACACCACACACAAAAACTAACTCAAAATGGATCAAAAACCTAAATATAAAATCTAAAACGATAAAGATCATGAAGAAAAAATAGGGACAATGCTAGTGGCCCTAATACATGGTATAAATAGTATACAAACCATTACTAACAATGCGTAAACACCCGAAGAGAAACTAGATAACCGGGAGCTCCTAAAAATTAAATACTTATGCTCGTCAAAAGATTTCAGCAAAAGAGTAAAAGGAGAACCTACAGACTGGGAAAAAAATGTTAGATGTGATGTAGCCAACAAATGTCTAATCTGTAAAATCTACAAAATACTTCAACACCTCAATAACAAAAAGATAAGAAATCCAATTAAAAAATGGGCAAAGGATATGAACTGACACTTCACCAAAGAAGACATTCAGGTGGCTAACAGACACATGAGGAAATGTTCACAATCATTAGCCATTAGAGAAATGCAAATCAAGACTACAGTAAGACACCATCGCACCCCAGCAATATTGGCACTAATCAAAAACAGAAAATAACAAACGTTGGGAGAGGTTGCAGGGAGATTGGAACCTCATGCACTGCTAGTGGGAATGTAAAATGGTACCACCACTTTGGAAAACAACGTGGTGCTTCCTTAAAAAGCTAGAAATAGAAACACCATATAATCCAGCAATCCCACTCCTGGGAATATACCCTAGAGAAATAAGAGTCACCACACGAATAGATATATTCATATTCATGTCATTACAGTACTATTCACAATAGCAAAAAGATGGAAACAACCTAAATGTCCATCAACAGATGAATGGATAATCAAATTATGGCACATACACACAATGCAATACTACATAATGATAAAGAACAATGATGAATCTACGAAACATCTCACAGCATGGATGAATCTGAAGGGCATTATGCTGAGTGAAATAAGTCAGCCAAAAAACGACAAATATTGTATGAGACCACTATTATAAGAACTCAAGAAAAGGTTTAAACACAGAAGAAAACATTCTTTGATGGCTACAACGGTGGAGAGGGAGAGGGAGGGGAAATCACTAACTAGATAGCAGACAAGTGTTAACTCTGGTGAAGGGAAAGACAACACAAAATATAGGGGAAGTCAGCACAGCTTGACCAAAGCAAAGGCATAGAAGTTCCTAGACACATCCAAACACCTTGAGGAACCGAGTTGCTGGGGCTGGGGTCCAGAGTCTTGGGGGACATCCACGTCAGCTGGCATAACAAAGTTCATAAAGAAAATGTTCTACATCTCACTTGGTGAGTAGCGTCTGGAGTCTTAAAAGCCTGTGAGCGGCCACCTAAGATATATCTATTGGTCCCTCCCATCTGGGGCAAAGGAGAATAAAGAAAACCAAAGACACAAGGAAAATATTAACCCAAAGGACTAAAGGACCACACAAACCACAGCCTCCACCAGCCTGAGCTCAGAAGAACTAGATGGTGCCTGGCTACCAATACAACCACTCTGACAGGGATCACAATGGACGACCCGGAACAGAGTGGAAGAAGAATGTAAAACAAAATTCCAATTCACAAAAAAGACCAGACTTACTGGTCTGACAGAGCCTGGAGGAACCCCCAAGACTATGGCCCCGGACACTCTGCTGATTCAGAACTGAAAGCATTCCCAAAGCCCACTTTTCAAAGATTAGACAGGCCTATAAGACAAACAATAACACACCTGAAGAACGTGCTTCTTAGTTCAATAAACTATCCGAAACCAAAGAGGCAACTCCTGCTCAAAATCAAGACGAGAAGGCAAGAAGGGACAGGAACTGGACAAATGGACACAGGGAACCTGGAGTGGAAAGGGGGAGCATGCTGTCACATTGTGGAGATTGCAACCAATGTCACAAAACTATATGTGTATAAATTTTTGAATGAGAAATTAACTCGAGCTGTAAATATTCACCTAAAGCACAATAAAATTTAAAAAAAAGAAAAAGACAAAAGCATCTCAGAAATCACAAGGTATTCAAAGGAAAACAGACTGAAAGTTCAGCAAGAGAAAACATAAGATAGATATGAAATGGGCCCCCTAAAATGAAATATGGAATGAGTTTTTAAAAGGATCAGAAAGTGATATAAAAAACAGCAACGTATATCCAAAATTTGCATAACTGTAATGTCTGAAAAACAAACACTGTAATGTCTGAAAGACAAAAATAAAACAATGTAACAAAACTAACATTTGAAACTACAATCCTAGAATTCTTTCTTGAAATTAAACAATACCTATCAATTGATTTTGACAAAAGTGCCAAAGTAAATCAATGGAAAAAGAATAGTCTCTTCGACAAATGGTAATGAAACAATTCTACATCCATCAGGAAAAAAAAAAAACCTCAACCCTTATCTCACATCACATATAAAAATTAACTTGACACTTTGGCTTCTGGAAACATTGAGTAAAAGTACTTTCCCCTTTTAAGTACAACTATATATAAACAAACATAAGAAGACTCTGAAAGGTGGAGAGAAGAATCAGTAAGTTAATCACAGAGCGATGTTAGGATGCAATGAATGACAGAGCACAGTAAGTACTCTGGGTTTTCTTTTTGCCTCACATATGCCAGTCTTGATGCTGGAGTAAGCTGGCATGGACAAAAATAAATAAAGCCCCTAACAAAAGTCAGCTCTCCCTAGCAAAGGACAAGGAAAGGGGCCGCTTAGCAAGACACTCTACCCCAGCCAAACATCAAAAAAAAGAAAAGAAAACTTCAGCCCCACCTCCACTCATGCCAGCAAAAACCTAGTGGGGAGCCTAGACTTCCACCCAAACTAGGATGTGATGAGGCAACCCAAACCACTTACAGGGGTGGTATCAGAAAGGCAAGTGGTTAGCAGGAACTTTCTTCCCCACCCTGGGGCAACAAGGTACCCTCATTGCAATGTCAGCCTGGACTTCAACTCCCACTCAGCAGTAGTGAGGCACCTTTCCTCTTCCTTGCTAGGTTAAGTGCTGGTGGAGCATTGAGATTTTTACTACCACCCAGTGGTAATGAGGTCAACTCCCATTATGTCAGTGGAGGCTACATGGGGAGCAGTAATGAGCCATTTCTCCGTCTCCCAGCCAGGGTGGTATCAGCAGAGGACTAGTAGGGAGCTGGAATCCAACCCCTCAGCAGAGTAGTAACAAGGAGCCAGGTGTCAGTGGAGGCCAAGTGAGGAATCTGTACTTCCACCCCTACCTGGCAATAATGAGGCATACCCAGACCCTGCCCTTACCAGAGCGGTATCAGACCAGCTAAAACAGAAGATTTAAATACGATTCAGAGGCTCATAACATAATACTAAAATGTAGATTTCTATCAAGAATCACTCATCAAATGGATAAACAAAATGTGGTAAGTACATAGAATGGAATATTACTCAGCCATAAAGAGAAATGAAGTCTTGACATGTGCTACAACATGGATGACTCTTGAAAACATGCTGAATGAAGTAAGTCAATCACAAAAGGACAAATATTATATGATCCCACTTATATTAAATATCTAGATTAGGCAAATGTATACAAAACAAAGTTTACTAGTGGTTACCAGGGGCAGGAGGGAGGGGGAAAGGGGGAGTCATTGTTTAGGAAGCACTGAGTATCTGTTTATGATAACAGAAAACTTAGTAATGGATACTGGGGATGGTTGCACAACACGATTAATGTAATTGGCGTCATTGCATTGTATGTGTGAAAAATATTGAACTGGCAAATGTTGTGTTATATATATACATATACATATATATTTTTACAACAATAAAAAAAAAGAATCACTCATCATACCAAGAACCAGGAAAATCTCAACTTTAATGAGAAAAGATAATCAATAGACACCATCACCAGCATGACCCAGATGTGTGAATTATGTAAGATTTTAAAGCACCCATCATCAAAATGCTTCAGTGGGAAATTACCGTATTTTTACACAAATAATGTGCGCCTTCTATGTTTGTTTGCCAACCATGTCCTCCACCGACAAGGTATTTTCATAAGCACACTATACTAATTTCTTTACAGCAACATGTAAAAAAAGAAAAAAATTGGCATAGCAGCACTTATGAAAATACCTCACTGGCAGATGACAGGGTTGGCAAACAAACATGGAAGGTACATGTTATTTATACAAAATACAGTAAAAAAAAGAACTCGAAACAAATTTAAAAAAATAGAAAGTTTCAGCAAAGAAATAGAAATATAAAGAACACCAAATGGAAACTTTAGAGGTATGAAATACAATAACCAAAATTAAAAAACAATAGATGGCTCAATAGCAGAATGGAAAACAGAGAGGAAAGAATCAGTGAACAGAAGATAGAACAATAGATACTACTCAATCGGAACAACAGAGGGAAAACAGACTAAAAAAATGAACAGCGCCTCAGGGACCTGTGGGACTGTAACAAAAGATCTAACATTTGTGTCATCAGAGTCCCTGAATGAAAGTAGAAAGAGGAGGGATCTGAAGAAGTATTCAAAGACTCAATGAAGGAAAAATTTCCAAAATTGACAAGAGATAAAACCTAGGTTAAAGAATCCAAGAGAACGCCAAACAGAATACACCCAAAGAAATCACACCAAAACACATCATAATCAAACTTCTGAAGAATAAATACAAAGAAAAAAATCTTGAAAGCAGTGAGAGAGAAATAACATCTTACCTACGGGAAGAAAACAATTCGAATGACAGTGGATTTCTCATCAGAAACCATGGAGGCCAGAAGGAAGGGCACATTTCCCCAAGTGCTGAAAAAAAAAGAATTGTCAACCCAGAATCCTATACCTTGTGAAAATATCCTTCAGGAATGAAGGGGAAATCAAGACATCCTCAGATGAAGAAAAAACAAGAGAATTTGTCACCTGCAGACTTTCCCAAAAAGAATGGCGAAAAAAGGTTCTTCAAAAGGAAAGGAAAATTATAAAAGAGGAAATCTTGTGATATCAGGAAGGAAGGAAGAACAATGGAAAGAGTAAAAATATAAGTAAATACAATAGGCTTTCCTTTTCCTCTTGAGTTTTCTAGATTATATTTGGTGGTTGAAGTAAACATTATAACAACTCTGATATGGTTCTTAATGTATCTAGAGGAGATATTTAAGGCAATTATAATATAAACAAAGGAGGGTAATGGGACCTCAAGAGAGATAAGGTTTCTGTAATTCACGTGAACCAGTAGAATGATAACACCAGCAGACCAGGGTAAGAAATGTATATATAATGTACTGCCTAGAGTAACCACTGAAAAAAGCCCATAGAAAGATGTACACTCAAAAATATTATATATAAATCAAAACGGAATCCTAAAAAGTGTTCAGGTAGTACACAGGAATACAGAAAAAAGAAACCAGAAAAATTAAAAACAGAGAAAACAAACAAAAAACAGAAGAGCAGAATTAAGCCCTAGCAGAGTGAGCCCTGGTGGTACAGTGGTTAAGAGTTCAGCTGCGAACCAAAAGATCTGCAGTTCGAATACACCAGCTGCTCCTTGGAAGTCCTATGGGGAAGTTCTACTCTGTCCTATAGGGTTGCTATGAGTTGGAATCAACTTGATAGCAATTGGTTTTTTTCTTTGTTTGTTTGTTTATATCAATTAATTATATTAAATGTAAATAGTCTAAATACACTAATTAAAAGGCAGACTTGGCAGAGTGGATTAAAATCATGACTCAACCGCATATGTGTTATGGATTGAATTGTGTCCCCCAAAATTGTGTGTCAACTTGGCTAGGCTATGATTCCCAACAGCGTGTGGTTGTCCTCCATTTTGTGATCTGATGTAATTATCCTATGTGTTTTAAATCCTAACCTTTATGATGTTAATGAGACAGGATTAGAGGCAGTTATGTTAATAAGGCAGGACACAACCTACAGGATTAGGTTGTATTTTGAGTCAATCTGTTTTGAGATATAAAAGGAGAAGCAAGCAGAGATGAGAGAGACCTCATACCACCAAGAAAGAAGAGCCAGGAGAGGAGTGCATTCTTTGCAACCAGAGTCCCTGAGCTGAGAACCTCCTAGACTCAGGGGAAGATTGACGCCAAGACACATAGAGATTTCCAAGGAACGTTGGGCCCACAGATATTGAAAGGAGACAAGGACCTTCCCTGCAGAGCCTACAGGGAGAGAAAGCCTTCCCCTAGAGCTGGTATCCTGAATTTGGACTTCCAGCCTCCTAAACTGTGAGAAAATAAATTTCAGTTTGTTAAAGCCACCCACTTGTGGTATTTCTGCTATAGCAATACTAGATAACTGAGACAGAATGTCTACAAGAAACTCATTTCAAATAAAATGACATAGGTAGGTTGAAAGTAAAAGGGTAAAAATAAAATGCCACACAGACATTAATCTAAAGTATGCAGGAGTGGCTTTTTTATGTCAGATATTTTTTCTCTAAAGCAACGAAAATTAGCAGGTACATAAAGAAACAATGCATGATAATAATACGGTCAATTCACCAACAAAACATAGAAATCCTAAATATGTATATACCCAACAAAGGAACTGCAAAATATGTGAAATGAAACTGATAAAACTGAAAGGAGAATTAGATAAATCAACAGTTATGGCCGGAGACCTCAACATCCCTTTCTTGACAACTGATAGATCTAGACAGAAAATCAAAAAGCATACAGAAAAACTCAACAACACCATGAACCCACAGGATCTAATCAATAGTTATAAACCACTCCATTCAACAATAGCAAAATAAAAATTCTTTTCAAGCATACACAGGACATACACTGAGAGGGACCATATCCTGGGCCTTTATAAAACCGACTTTAGCAAATTTAAAAGAACTGAAATCAAATAGAATGTGTTCTCTGACCACAATGTAATCAAACTAGAAATCAATATCAGAAAGATAACAGGAAAAGTTCCAAACACTTGGAAACTAAGCAATATACTTCTAAACAATCCATGGATCAAAGAAGAATTTTGAAGGGAAATTTTTAAAAATGGAACTGAATGAAAATGAAAATATAACTTATCAAAACCTGTGGGGTGCAGCTAAAGCAGTGCCAAGAGGAAAATTTATAATACTAAAATGCTTATGTTAAAAAAGAGGAAAAGACTCAAATCAATAATTGAAGCTTCCACCTCAAGAAATCAGAAAAATAAAAGCAAAACAAACCTAATGCAAGCAGAAAGAAGAAAATAATAATGATAAGAGCAGAAATCAATAAAATTGCAAACAGAAAAAACAGAGAAACTCAACAAACCAAAATCTGATTCTTTGAAGCAATAAATAAAATTGACAAACCTCTAGCATGACTGACAAAAAAGAGAGAAGACACAAATTACCAATATCAGGAATGTATCTCGAGGATAGACACAGACCCTGCAGACATCAAAAGGATAACAAGGGAACACTACAAACAGCTCTATACTCATAAATTTGGCAACTTAGATGAAATGGGTCAGTTACTCAAAAATGACAACTAGTATGACTCACGCAGTAAGAAACAGGTAATGTGAGTGGCCCTATAACTACTAAGAAAATTGAATTCATAATTTTAGAAATCTTGAAGAAGAAATGTACAGGTATGGTGAAATGAGTTCATTTTTGGCCTTATGCCTTGGTTCTTTGGAAAAGTAGCTTGAGAGATTTTTTCTCTAAGCCCTAAGGAGTTAGTTTTGGCCTCGTTTTCTAACCCAGAGGGTTTGTTACTTTTGTCCAGCTTGATTGACATTTCCTGGGTAAGCTGTACACACTTGGTTTTGATACTTTTTGCCTGGTCCTGGGCTGCAGCCTTCCCTGTGATTGGTATGAACCTTGCAGGGATTGGTCAATAGACTATGCAAATGAGGTGAGTTGTAGCCCAGCCATGCCTATTATACAAATGAAGTGTCTGTGGCCTACCAAGAGGGGATTGGTCGGTTTGTGGTCCTAGTGGGAGGGCCGTGCCTTGAAATTTACAAGGAGTCTGCGTATATATACAGCCAACCCCACAGAGGTTTTCGGCAGACAGAAAGAAGCAAGAAGAGAAGCAGCAGAAAGAAGCAAAGAGAGAGAGGAGGCAAGGAACCTTCTAAAAGAGCTGTAACACTGGTCAAGGGCTGTAACACTGAAGACAGCGAGAGGCCCAGAAGGGGACAAGTGACAAAACCAGCAGTAACAGGCCTGGAAGGGGCGCAGCAGCAGAGCCAATGACAACAGATGGCAGGGCTGAGAGAAGCCTGTCCTCGGGGGGCCAGAAGGAGCTTGTCTTGCTGTGAGGAGCTTGTCCTGCCGAGAGGAGCGGAAAGAGCTGTGTCTTGCACTGAAGGATACTTTGCCTACATGCTTCCTGATCCTGATCCTGAGTTGCGTGTAGCCTGTTGATCCTGATCCTGAGTTGTACCCTGTTCCTTAATAAACCATTTAATGGTAAGCATCGTCTGTGAGTTCTGTGTGGCCATTGCAACAGATTATCAAACCCAGAAGAGAAGTAGAGAGTGTCATGGGAGAGGTGGCTGGTGTCCGAATTGGTTAAAAAAGAGAAAGAAAAGATTGGAGAGTGGAAGTATGTCTGACCTCCACCTCACAGGGATCAGCCTCAGGCTGATCCTGGTCCTTAATCCCCCCGCAGGTAGACAGGCACTAAGGAGGCTGACACTGCTACTACTTGCACGCCAGGTCCAGACGGTTTAGTTTACAAAGTCTACCAAACACTTAAAGAATAATTGACACCAATGCTACAGGAGCTCTTTCAGAAACATAGAAGAGGGAACACTTCCCAATTCATTTCATACATTCAGTATTACCCTGATACCAAAACCAGACAAAGATAGTACAAAAAAGAAATCTACATAGCACTGGAAGGTATAGCCAGTGCAGTAAGTCAGGAAAAGGGAATAAAAGACAAATATTCCTCATGAATAAAGAGGCAAAAAGCATTAACAAAATATTAAGAAGTAGATTTTTTAATGAGATGGAGAAACAAATCACCAACTTCATATGGAAAGGGAAAAGGCCCCGAATAAGTAAAGCATTGCTCAAGAAGAAGAACAAAGCGGGAGGCCTCACACTACCTAATTTTAGAACTTATTATACCACCACGGTAGTCAAAACAGCCTGGTACTGGTGCAACAACAGGTACACAGACCAATGGAACAGAGTTGAGAAGCCAGACGGAAATCCATCCACATATGGGCAGCTGATATTTGACAAAGGCCCAAAGTCAGTTAACTGGGGAAAAGACAGTCTCTTTAACAAATGGTGCTGGCATAACTGGATATCCATCAGCAAAAAACTGAAACAAGACCCATACCTCACACCGTGCACAAAAACTAACTCAAAATGGATCAAAAACCTGAATATAAAATCTAAAATGATAAAGATCATGGAAGAAAAAATAGGGGCAACACTAACAGCCTTAATCCATGGCATAAACAGAATACAAAACATAACTAAAACGCAAAAACACAAGAAGAGAAACTAGATAACTGGGAGCTCCTAAAAATCAAACACTTATGCCCATCAAAAGACTTCACCGAAAGAGTTAAAAGACAACCTATAGACTGGGAAAAAAATTTTGGCTAAGACAAATCCGATCAGCATCTAATCTCTAAAATCTACAAGATACTACAAAACCTCAATAACAAAAAGACGAATAACCCAATTAAAAAACGGGCAAAGGATATGTACAGGCATTTCACCAAAGAAGACATTCAGGCGGCTAACAGACACTTGAAGAAATGCTCACGATCATTAGCCATTAGAGAAATGCAAATCAAAATTACAATGAGATACCATCTCCCCCCAACAAGGCCAGCATTAATCCAAAAAACACAAAATAATAAATGTTGGAGAGGTTGTGGAGAGACTGGAACACTTACACACTGTTGGTGGGAATGTACAATGGTATAACCACTTTGGAAATGAAATTGGCGCTTCCTTAAAAAGCTAGAAATAGAAGTACCATATATCCAGCAATCCCACTCCTTGGAATATATCCTAGAGAGATAAGAGCCATCACACGAATTGATATATGCACACCCATGTTCATCGCAGCACTGTTCATGATAGCAAAAAGATGGAAACAACCTAGGTGCCCATCAACAGACAAATGGATAAACAAATCATGGTATATCCACACAATGGAATCCAGACGATGCAATGAGAAACGATGAAGCCATGAAACATCTTATAACATGGAGGAATCTGGAAGGCATTATGCTAAGTGAATTTAGTCAGTCGCAAAAGGACAAATATTGCATAAGACCACTATTTTAAGAACTCAGTAAAAGGTTTCAACACAGAAGAGAACATTCTTTGATGGTTATGAGGGTGGGGAGGGAGGGAGAGGGTTATTCACTAACTAGACAGTAGACAAGAATTATCTTAGGTGAAGGGAAAAACAGCACACACTACAGGGGACGTCAGCACAACTGGACTAAACTAAAGCTAAGAAGCTTCCCTGAATACAACCAAACACTTCAAGGGACAGAGTAGCAGGAGCAGGGGTCCAGGGACCATGCTCTCAGGGGACATCTAGGTCAATTGGCATAACAAAGTTTATTAAGAAAATGTTTTGCAACCCACTTGGTGAGTGGCATCTGGGGTCTTAAAAGCTAGCAAGTGGCCATCTAAGATGCATCAATTGGTCCCAACCCACCTGGAGCAAAGGAGAATGAAGAACACCAAAGACACAAGGAAATTATTATCCCAAGAGACAGAAGGGGCCACAAAATTCAGAGACTTCATCAGCCTGAGACCAGAAGAACTAGATGGTGTCCAGCTACCACAATGACCGCCCTGACAGGGAACACAACAGAAAGTCCCTGATGAAGCAGGAGAAAAGTGGGGTGCAGAACTCAGATTTGAGTAAAAAGACCAGACTTAGTGGTTTGATTGATACTGGAAGGACCCTGGAAGATGTGGCCCCCAGGCCCTCTGTTAGCTCAAAACTAAAACGATTCCCGAGGCCAACTCTTCAGACAAAGATTAGACTGGACTATGGGACATAAAATGATACTTGTTAAGAGAGTGCTTCTTAGCTCAAGTAGATACATGAGACTAAATGGGCAGCTCCTGTCTCATTCAGTCCTGTGTCCTCAGAGCCTACACATGGTCAGGTTCTTATGAAAATGTGAGTGAGGGAGATAGACGAAGGAAGCTTTCAGGCCCAGGAAACACATCCACAAGGCCTGGGGGGCCTGAGTGCAGAGGCCACAGGGCACATATGTAGGTGGGAAGACAATCACTCTAAGAACACCCTCCTGCTCGCCCACCCATTCTTGGCCCAGCCAAGTCTGTGGCTGCAGACCTTGGCAGATCTTATGACTGACTGCAACTATGAAGACTAGACTAGAAGTGTCATGAGGGCAAACCCTTTGCCCTCCTCCCACCACTGTGTGCCCTGTACTCTGATGCAAGCTTGCATTTAGCTGGTAGCACGCAGATATTCGCAGAAGGGAGGAGAGAATAGAGCTTAAACTTCAGTTACCTCTGGTGCCCCTGAAAGCAAAGGGGTACCAAGGGACAGACACTGACAGCACAGGACTTCCCATCAGAGTGGGAGGGACCCACACAGGCACACTGGGCCTCTGCACAAGGTGGCCTGCCCGCTGGTGCAGGGAGACACTCACTGGGCACGATGGTGGTCTCCTCCGGAGTGCCCATCAATGTCACTGGGATGAGCATGGCAGTGCTTGTCTCCGGGGGCTGACTGTCCATACGCGTGACATTTCGCTGGTTGTCTGCATCCTCTGGTTGTTCCACCACCTTCTGGAGACAGGTGCTGGGCAGCGTGTGCATAGGACCCACTCCCAGCAGCCCACTGGCCTCCACATCACAGCGCAGCTCCCTGCAGCCAAAATGCACATGCAGAGTCAACACAGCCCCAGACTCCTATTCAGTTTGCAAAGCTTCACCCTTTAACCCCTATGTAAACCAAGTAAATCCCTGCAAGTTTCTGTAATTTTGGATCTGGAAGGCAGGGACAGGACTGACTCTCACCTGACTGTCCCTTGAAACAATGCCAGGCAAGGCTGACAGCAGGGTATGTGTGGAACAGAACAATCTGCAGAAAGAAATGGCCTGGAGCAGGACATTTCCTAAGCCACCCCACCAGGGCCCACCAGGCTGGAGAGGCCAGCACAGAGCTATGTACATGTGATGGCATGGCTGGGCATCTTATGCCTGCCCCCCAGCCACGTGTGCTGGGTAGTATGTGGAAACAGAGGGATCCAATTACCCAAGGCTCTCACCGAGAGGCCAGGGAGTGGGCAAGGCAGCCTGGGTCCTCTTGGTCACGATGGCCTCATAGCCTGGCCCTCCGCGTCTGGGTCTCCTGCTTCTCACCTCTCCACAGTGCTGCCATTTCCCTTCGCCTGGCCCTCTCACTCCCCACTCTCCCAACTTTCCCAAGTCAGCATGTCCCCAGTCCATCCCACAATTCCCCCCAAGCCTCTCTCCCCTGGGTCCCTTCAAACGCTGGTGGCCACACCCTGCCAACGCAGTCCTCAGACCCTCACACGTCAGCCCTGCATGGCCTCGCCCCCAGCGCCCTCCCACCTCATCACTCACTTGGGCTGGTGGTTCCGGAGCTCCTTGTCCCTGTCCTTGTCCAGGTTCTCACCCTCCTTCTCTGCAGCCTCCTTCTCCAGAGAGTCGTGCTTGGACAGCACTTTGTGCCGGGCCCTATGCCGCCGAGCTGGTTCCTCCAGGCTCTCAGCCTCCCTGGGGGCGGCCCGGGGGCCTCCACGGTGCCGCGCCCGCCGCTCACCCTTGGCTCCGGTGCCCTCCCGGGTCTGGTCCGGAGCATGTCGGTGGGCGTGGTGACGCCGGGGCTCCTTCTCAGTTGCCTCCTCCGGGGAGCCTCGCCGATGGTGGCGCCGGCCGCCACCCTCGGGCCCTGGGCCTCGGGGCCGCTCGCTCCGGCTGTCCCTGGGGCCCGTGGGCTCCTTGCTGCGGCTGCGGTGTGGCCGGGGTCGCTCCTCCCGGCCCCCTGGCTCCCCGTTCTCAGCCTTGGGGGCCTCAGGTCTGTCCTGCTCAGCACCTGCCCCTGTGGGGGCTGGGGTCTTGTCCTTGTCTCGGTGGCGGTGGTGCCGTCGGGGCAGATCAGGGCCCTCGGCAGCCAGGCCTGACGGCAGGCGGGCAGGCTCGGCAGGCTCAGGGCCCTCCCGTGGGCCCTCACGGCCAGGCTCCACCACCAGGGGCCGGTCCAGGTGGGTCTTCATGTCAGGTCGCAGGTGGCGCGTCGTGGCAAATCGCAGTCGCTCCTCGGGGTCCATCTCACTGTACAGTGCCTCACAGCTGGCCCGCAGGTTCTGCAGCCGCAGCTGGCTGGCCCGCTGCTCCCACACTGACCGGGCTTTGGCTGAGTTCTGCTGCCTCCTGGGGGGAGAGGCAGAAGTGAGCACCCGCCCCTGCCTGCCCGCTCCCCCACCTGTCTGCCTCACAAAAGGACAGCCACAGATGGACACACAGCAATGGAGGGATGGCAGAGTGGGTGCCAGGGAGGACAGGGAGCCCTCAAAACCCCTCCTCAGGCTGCAGAGGGTCAGGAGAGGCTCAGCAGAAGTGAGAGAGCTGTGAGTGAGGGGTCAGAAAGGGGTGGGTCCCAGTGTGGAGAGGGCAGTAGCCAGGATGAGGCAGCTGGTCTTCTCAGGGCAAAGAAGGGCTGCGGCAGCTCCTGATGTGGGTCCGCCCAAACTTTTGTCCCCACAGGAGCCCAGAGATCAGGGCTGGGGTCACCAAGCTTCCAGCTCCTGGCTGCAGCACCGGGTGTGGCCCCCTCAGCACACAGCATGGGGAACCCTGTGCCCTCTGCTCATTGCTATCTCCCAGGCAGGCGCCTGGCCCATCGCCCATCTTGCCCACGCCGAAATCTTGTCAAGGCCAGACTCGCCCCTCAGCCTTGCGAGACCCTGCGCCTAGCATGGCGGCAGTGTCTGTAGGTCACTCACACAGCAGACGTGCTCAGCCATGGGCCTCAGCCCTCCCAACTTCAGGAACCTCACAGATTGGCCAGTTTCTCAGGCCCCCCGGATGGTGATGGGACCAGAAGCAGACACATGGGAGGAAGGGAGGAGCTTCTGCAGAGGACTCGAGGCCCAGGGCCACCCAAGTGCCCGAGGGAGGCCAGTCCCCACTGGCCTGCACAGACAGAGACGCCGGGGTGGCTAGGGCTGAGCCCTGCAGTTGATGGACCCCAAACCGCCCTACTGGGAGACATCCACTCCAGAAGGGGACAGCTACTCTGGGTTGCACCCTGCCAGTCATCAGTGAGCAGAGAAGTGTGTAGGCCCCTTACTGGGGAGCCCAGTGAGGCGAGTGGGCCACGCGCAGGCAGCAACTGCTGCCCTTGACATCCCCCACCTCCTTGGACACTCAAGGCCGTGCTGCTCCCGCTCAGAGGCCCCATGTCCCCATGTCCCCATCTCCTCCTCCACACCCCATTGCAGGGCACACTGCAACTGGCCCCCTGCCTTGCTGGGACCACACAGGGTTTGACTCTGAGCCATGCACTGATGTCAATGGGGAAGGGGACATCCCCAGGCATAGGAGCCACAAGGATTGGCAGTGGCCATAGACTCGTGTCTCGAGCACCCAAAAGCCAGCAGTGGGCCTGCACGGTGGAGAGTGCAGGCGGCTGAGGCTGGGGTCTGTGTGTGTGGCTGGGTGGGTGCACACGCACAGTGCTGCCCCCCATCCCAGGGCAGCTTGCCCTCTTCCAGGGATAGTACAACACGAGAGCCCAGCCAAGAGAGCCTCAGTCCTGCCCAGGGAGCAAGGAAAAGACATGACATTGAGCAGTCTGGACAAGGGAAACGGGCCCCTCCTTGTGCCTGTCTCCCCGTCCCCCTGTCCCCGTCAGGTCCACACACACCATCTCCCTGTGTTCCCGTTCCCATGTCCCTGTCCCTGCATCCCCATCTCCTCCCCATCAGGTCTGTCCATACACCATCCCTGCATCCCCCTCTCCTCCCCGTCAGGGTCCATCCACACCCTGTCCCCACGCCCCTGTCTCTTCCCCATTGTGTCCATCCACACTCCATCCCCACATCCCCGTCTCCTCCCCGTCAGGGTCCATCCACACCCCTTACCCACATCCCTGTCTCCTCCCTATTGGGTCCATCTTCACCCCGTCCCCACATCCCTGTCTCCTCCCCCCTGGGTCCATCCACACCCCGTCCCCATGTCTTCATCTCTTCTCCATCGGGGTCCATCCACGCCCCATCCGCACGTCCCCGTCTCCTCCCTGTCAGGGTCCATCCACACTCCAACCCCATGACCCTGTCTCCTCTCCATCAGGGTCCATCCACACCCCATCCCCACATCCCTGTCTCCTACCCATTGAGAACCCTCCATGTCCCCATATCCGCATCCTCGTCTCCTCTCCATTGAGTCCGTCTACACCCCATCCCCGCATCCCCGTCTCCTCCCCATCAGGGTCCATCCACACTCCATCCCTGGGTCCCCATCACCATGTCCCAGTCCCCGCATCTTCACCTCCTCCTGGTTAGGGACCCTCCGCATCCCCATCCCCACATCCCTGTGGTCATCTGCACACTCAGCCTTGGGCTGCCTCTGTCCTCGCTCTGTCTGACACAGAGGCCCAGGTTTTGGCTTGTGCAGCCACACTCATCTCTCACACTCTCTTCCTGGCCTCCAAGCTGGCCAGCAGCACAAGTGCATGTGGGTGAGGCGGGAGCCACTCTGACTCCAGCGGTGGCTCTCTTGTCTCTAACCAAATTCCTGACACAAAGCCTTGCTTTTCAGGCCCCAGGGCATCGGCCCCGCCTGAAGGGCAGCTCTGCAATATGGGAGGACTCAGAGAGGCCTTGAGGGCCTAGAGGCAACCCTGCCCTGGTTCTGGGCTCAGACGGCTTGTCACTGTAACAGCTGAGGCCACAAAGTAGCACCTGGTATATCACTGCCGACACTCACCTCCACCTCATTCCACCGTGTGAGTCAATCTGTCAGCCTCTCGGGTACAGAAAACTCTCTGCTGGCTGCCACAAAGCTCAAGGCTCAGAGTACAGGAGCCCCCGCCACCTCTCACCTGGACCCAGGAGGGACCTTTGTCCAGGAGTTTGACTGCACCCAACCTCGAGGCCCCCTGCAGGACCTGGCTTACCCTGGCTTGCACAGCTCTGCCTTGGGCTTCAGCCAGTCTAAAGCCAGCCTAGCACCCAGACGGCAGATCCACCTGAGCTAGAGCTAGGGTGCCCTGGGGATGGCAGGTGTGGCCCTCCGAGTTAGGAGGCGGGCAGGGAGGACCCCACAGTGCCCCCAGGAGCCACTAGCCATTGCTCTCTGCCACTACTGGCTCATTGAGGCCATGTTGTGCAAGCAGATGTCCAATAATGCTTGGACCCAGGGAGACAGCACTGCCAGAGCAGGCAGCTCAGGAGAAACGGACACACTCAAGACCCAGAGCAAGGGCACACGGACAGACAGCAGACACTCAGACAGAAACCAAGGGTCTGGCTCAGAGTGGCCTGAGGCCAGGCCAGGCGCTAGGACGGTGGTCTGCTCTCCCGCCCGGCCACTTGGAGGCCTCCCAGGAGCTACCCATGAAGCGATGACTTGGGGGCAAGCACAGTTAGGAGTGGAGGGCGTTGGTGTGTAGTTATTATGAAGCCATGGGTGGAATATTGTAACAGAGCGACTCACGGTGAGTTTACGCTGGAGACGGATGAGCTGCGAGATACAGTACCTCGAGTTTGCTTTACAAAACTGCACATGCAAGAGACAAAACAAAACAAAAGTGAGAAACCAGAGAGAGCGCTGAGAGACACCAGAGGGCCGGCGCAGGCACAGCGGCATCCGTGTGCGTCCCGTTGGGCAGTACGCCAGCTGTGTCCTCTAGGCAAAAGAGACGTCGAGAGGAAAAGGCAACCACTTTTCTTCCCGCCTACACAGAATGGGAGACTGAGGTGAGCACAAGCAGATCCTGCAAGTGGCCAGAAAATGAGCGATTCCCTCAGAGGCCGTCTTCCTCCACAGAGGCCCGCATCTCCTGCAGTTCCAAACACAGGGACACGTGTGCGCCCACGTGCTGGTGTGTGCATGCGTGTGCGCTCACAGAGCTCTGGGCTTGCCCTCTGCCGGGCTGGGACCACTGACCCTGTGGCACCGTGGTAACCGCTCTCCTGGCCTTCGCAGAGATACAGAAGGGGCTAGCGCGGGAGCTATGGTATCCTTACCTGTGGCACTCCCCTGCCCTGCTGCCTGACCCTGGGCTCCTTACAGAGCACCAGACCCTTTGTCCCAACCAACACGACTCACCAGGAGGGCAGACAGACAGATGCTAGGGCCAGAGTAGCCACTGCTGGCCCTGGGGGGGGTCTTTGCCCGACACAGGCCAACAGGCTGCAGCACGAAGAGGGACAGTGCCCCATCCCACATGCCTGGGACACAGGGCTCACCCCACACCTTCACCTGTGGGGCTGGTTCCCATGGTGTCTCCGGTCAAATAGGACTGACCGCCACATCAGGTTGCGGAGGAAGGCTCAAAGCTGTGTCCCAGGCAGGGCTGGGGAGACCCCCAGCCAGCCTAAACAGAAAGCAGAACAGGAGCCCCTGAGGGCTGATGCCAAGATGCACACAGGCTGCCCCAAGCTGGCTGCCCTGTCCCATGTGTGAGATGGAAACAGGGATGAGCCAGCACCCTACCTGGAGCCCACTGAGGGGGGCACCTAGAGGCCCCTGGGTGACCCCATTCCCAAGAGTGAAGAAGGACCTTTTCCTGTGTCAGAACCAGTGTGGTGGTGAGGCCAGCAGTGGACGTTGAGGATACCTGTGCCCAGGGGGTGCCCATTTACAGACAGGCCATTGCAGCAGCAGATCAGGAGAGCCCAGCCCTCTCGAGGCCAAGAGGACAGGTGTGAAGGTGGACTCGCCAGGCCCCTGCTCCCGCGAGGTGGACGATCTGAGCAAGGACAAGGAGCAGGGGGAGGAATGGCTCAGGCTCCCTTCCAGCGAGACGGCTGCACCTGGCTCCTCACCCTCCTCTCAGGAGTCTCTGACTGATGGAAGAGGCCTCCCTGCATGCACCCTGAAAATCAGGCAGTTCTGGCCTCCAAGAACATCAGAGAAGGCCAATGCCAAAAAAACCCACAGCCCATGTGAGCCGGGAGCTGGAGAGATCAAACATCACCTGCTGCCCTTCAATAGCAGATCCCACCCAGCCCAAGAGCTCTCATGACAGTGGCCTGAAGGTACATCCACCAGTCGGCAGCAACCCAGGAACAGGTAGCCAGCCAATTAAACCAACTAAATGACTAACCAAGAATTAACTGAATTGTCCAGACAACTAACCAACTAAACAATAAGCCATGAACATGCCAGCAGCTGGCCGAGCGACAGCCGCGGAGTCCACGGCTCTCCCCAGTCCCTCCCAGACTCACCGGCCCCAGGCCCTCCACTAGCTTCCTCTCCCCAGACGCCAGCGCTTCCTGCCTGGCTTAGAGACAGGGCCATGGCCCTCTGCAAACACCTTCCTAGGAAACAGGCCTCTCCTAACAACCATCAGGCAGCAAGAGGATCGCTACACACCCACACCCACACTTACACATGCACACACTCACGCACACACACATTTACACACGTGCACACCTATTCACACACTCACACGCATACACATGCACTTTCACACATGCATATGCTCACACACACATACACACTCAAACTCGCACACACTGACAGTCACACACACTGACACAGCCTCACATTCACACTGACACAGTCCCACACATGCACACACTCACAGACTCATACATTCACATATTCATACACACACATGCACACACCCTTACACATATTCATACACACTGACACACCAGTGTACTCATATACACACACGTGCACACTCACAGGCTCACACACACTCTCTCCCCCAACATGTGCAGTAGGCACACACAAACCACAGGCGCCAAGCAATGTACCATGTCAACAGTGCACACACAAGCACATGTGCTCCTGTCACAAACGTCACCCACAGACAAGCTGATGGTTGTTCCTGGCACCATGGCCACTGTGCTCACAGAAAGGGAGGGGCCTGCTGCAGAGCTGGGGGCACCGACCAGCACAGCAATGGGTGGCATGTGGGGCAGTGGATGTGGAGCCCACAGTGCCCAGTGAACCTTGAAGATAGAGCCCACGGCTCCGGGGCTGGACTCAGCCTGGCCCAGAGTGCAAACTCCAATGGGGCAGGGTCTCCATGTTCTCCCATGGCCCACCCTGAAGCCAGGCCTTGGGTCAGAATTTCCTGTCTCCTCCATATCTCCCATTCCCCAGAAGACCCTCCCCCATCCCACTGTGGCCCTTAGCCCTGGGCAGGGAGCCCCACATGGAAGCCCCAGCCCCACCCTAGTCTCTTCCCATCACAGAGCATCCCCTTGGCCATCCTTCCTCAGCCTGTCCCAATACCAAACTCTGGCAAGACATTTTTAAAGCTGCTTAAGACTCTTGGGCTACTAAGGCACCACCTATAGTTCCTCAGCTCAAAAGATACACTCTGGAAGAGCCTTGTGTAACACAGTCCGTGACTGTCTTAGACTGCTACTCATCCCAAACGAATGTCAGGGTAAGGTGGGGGCCCAGGCTCACATGAGAGGAAAGCCCAGTCCTGCTGGGCCCTTCAGGCACCTGTCCAGGAAACTGAATGCCCATGACAAGCCCAATGCCCAACCCAATGTGAGCCTTGGCTTTGCGCCCCTGCCCCAGCGAAGGCTGCCCTGGTGGGCCCTTTGTGCAAAGGCTGCTGTGGGCAACGAGAGCTGGGACTCATTCACAGCTGCTGGGGAAGGGCTTCAGCCAAGGGGCCCTCTGAAGAAGCCTCCAGAAGAAGGGCCCTGGGGAGGCCCAGCCCCAGCCCCACTACATGCTCCCAAGAGCCTTACGCTGCAATGGAGATGTTTGCGGCAGACATGGGGCTGACTTCAGCCACTTCTTTGGCCTTTTGCAGAGCAAGCTTCTGATTGGCTGCTTCTTCCATCTCCTCTTCATCCTGTTGGAGGACAGAAACCTCCAGTTACCCCTCAGAGTCTGACGTCTGCCCCAACAGCTTCACCTCTTCTCCTGGGCCTCTGTTCTTGTAGCCTTCCATACCAGTGAGGTGGCTCCTGGGGTCACACAGGCTGCCCACAGCCATCCACAAACAGCTCCCAGAGGCCCAGCCCCAGTGAGGCTCTCTGCAGCCTTGTGGCCTCCCTGCCTTCACTGGTGCTCTGGGTGAAGCCCCAAGGCTCCTTCCTTAGTGCTATCTCCTCACCAGGCGCATCTACCAGGTCCCAGCTCGTGCCCACAAGCCCATGACCACAGACCTGTGCTTCTGCCTGACCTCCTTTCCTGGCTCCTGCCCCAGGTACCCAACTGCTTGACTGTCCCACAGTGCCTCAGACTCACCAGTCAAACCCCAAACTCATTGCTCCTTTCCTCCCACCTGTTCCCTAAGAGCACCTGTGGATGCCTCCATCTACTAGGCAGCTTCAGCAAAGGGAGCAGAAGCAAAGGGAAGGCACCCTGAGGAGACCACCAGGTGCAGGCTGGCCACAGGCACTCGTGTGGGCCATGCCTCTACTGGGAGTGCTGCTCCCCAGCAATGCTTTGCTGGATTACACCACACCTGCACCCACACTTTGTTTCTAGTTGCTGCAGACTGTCTGAATTGCCTTCCTAGGGATGGCTGAGTCCATCTCAGCCCCAGAACACGGAAGAGCTGAGAGCCTTGGACAGTGCTGGTGGGTGGACATGCATGGGTAGGGACGCACACACGTGCAGACACCTGCACAGCTATGTGCAGGGCAAAAGCCCACAGAGGTTGCACATGAACGTGCACACAGATGTGCCCAGGTGCACAGCACACACATGGGATATTTGGGACATGGGCAGCAACTTCCTTCAAGGGCCTGAGAGGGGCTAACCTGGGCAAGTGCGAAACCAGGCTCAGAGCTACCCTCTGAGCTCGGAAGAGAACAACCCAGAGCCAACTGAGTCACTAGCTCTCAGATAAAACCCGGGAGCAGCCCAGCTGCAATGTGATTAGGGCCATGAGAGTGAAGGTGATGAGGTGGCAGCAGCTGTGTCCTCTGGAGGGAAATCACAGAGCAGATTGTATAACCTCAGCCCCACCACATCCCGGCTTGGGGATGAGAGACTAGTGGTGGCAGCCCGCTGGGCAGTGTTGGGCAAAGACTTTCCTGCTGAGCCTCCAGCAGAGGCACAGAGAGGTGGAGACAGAGCAGCCAGGCTGCTCCTGAGGCTCTACTGGGCCACATCAGGACAGCACAGTCTATGGACTGCTGGAGCCCAGCTGCCCACACTGGGACGATCTACAGGTGTCCCCTCCCACCCAAGGACTTGCACAGCTCCTCCCCACCCAGGACGGCCCACGGATGTCCCCTCCTGCCCAAGATGGCCCATGGGTGTCCCTTCCCCATCTGAGGACTCACACAGGTATCCCCTCTCGGCCTGGGACACCCACAGGTGTCCCCTCCACTCCGGGATTCACAGCAGTGTCCCTTCCCTGCCGTTTAGGGGATTTAGAGCTGTAAGTTTCCTAGAGCCTACATGTCCATTCCTCTCGTTTTTGTGTGGGACACTCCCCCTCCTCACACTCACACCAACCAGTGCCTCTCATGGCCGCCCGCTCCTGAGGCCAGATAGCCCCTGCTCTCACTTCTCCAGCTGCGTCTCTTGCCAGCCCCTGTGGCTCCCCACACTCCATCCTGCCTATTCAGGCCACTCTTCCCAGATAGTGACTTTTTGGGAGTCAGCCTACTGGGCACAGAGTCTCTATGAGCTTCCTAGGATACATGCCCCACACACGAGTGGCATCCTAACTTCCTCCTGTCCAGGACCTTAAGGAAATGCCCTGGACAGTGGTCACATGAGACCTTCACCCAGGGCCTGGCTCTTCTCATGGTCCTGCAGCTTCACCCCTATCAGGTGAATTTGCCTCCACCCCCAACACCTGAACTCAGGTGGCTTCCATATGGTGTGGACCTGACCCCATCCCCCCGACACCCAGGGGCTGCAGGTGACTTCCCTACCTACATACCTTGGTCAGCTCCTGAGCATTGGCGAGGTTGTCCACCGCGATAGCCAGGAAGACGTTGAGCAGGGTGTCTAGTTGGCTCCAGCTAAGGAAGGGAACCTCTGCCAGTGGCACAGCTAGGATATTGCCCTGGTCCTTGGCATATGGCACCACTGAGCACTTTCTGTTAACCTGGTATGGCCCAATGCCCTCCCTTAAGCACGGTAATGTGTTAATTAAAAGGTTAATGAGCTTGACTTGTATTTTTGAGCTGATATTATGGTAAAGTTATCTAAAAGAGGGGTGTCAGATGTTTTGACAGGGGTGCAATTTCAGTGCTTGTCATAAGTACCATTTTCTGAAGGTACATTACTGGCCGTACCAGGTTAACAGAAACTATTCAGTAGCACCACACACCCAGGGTTGGCACACCTGCCATACCTGCCGTAACCTAGTTATGCTTCTGCTCAGGTGGATGCACTCCCACAGAGCTAAACCACTGCTTTCTCTGTGAAAAATGGGGCCTCCATTGCCCAATCCCCACTAAGCCAGAGGTCTCCAGGCTGCAGAAAATTCCACTGCCTCAAGAAGCTTGCTTGGCATGCCCCGTAGCTTTTCGTTAGAATCCTGGTTCCTTTGTTTGGCACACCCCATAGCTTTACTTTAGAATTCTGGTTCCCCTCTCCTTAACTGCTGCCCCAACACTAGAGGAAATTGGTGGAAGCAGTTTAGGTGCTGTCGTAGATTGAACTGTGTCCCCCAAAAAATATCTGCCAACTTGACTAAGTCATGATTCCCAGTATTGTATGAGTGTCTACCATTTTATCATCTGATGTGATTTCCCTATGCATTGTAAATGCTATCATTATGATGTAATAAGATGGATTAGCGGCAGTTATATCAATGAAGTCTACAAGATTAGATAGTGTCTTAAGCCAATCTCTTTTGAGATATAAAAGAGAGAAGCGAGCAGAGAGACATGGGGACCTCATACCACCAAGAAAGCAAAGCACGTCCTTTGGACCTGAGATTCCTGCACTGAGATGCTCCCAGACCGAGGGACGACTGATGACAAGGACCTTTCTCCAGAGCCAATAAAACAGAAAGCCTTCCCCTGGAGCTGACGCCCTGAATTTGGACTTGTAGCCTACTGGACTGTGAGCGAATAAATTTCTCTTTGTTAAAGCCATCCACTTGTGATATTTCTGTTAGAGCAGCACTAGGTGACTAAGACAGGTGCCATGTGAACATTCAGGATAACCTTTTAGCTCATTAAATACCTCAGGCACCATAACCTCTCCACCTCTGGGTGGAGTTTAACCACCATTTTCTGAACATGTGGTGCATGAAGTTATATGTAAACCCCATTGTGCTTGCATAGTATGATTAAGAATGTTGCTAATGTAACTTGTATAAACTTCCTACTTGTAAACCCCTTAAAGGTAACCTTTCCCCTCACCCTCACTGAGCAGCCTTGGCGGCGGCAGCCCTAATTGTCTCCTCTCCCTGCACAAAAAAATAAAGTTGCCTTTCTACTCTCCCACCTCAGTCTCTCATTTATTGGCTGAAATGAGTCACAGCGAGCAGAACCTGGGGTTTCCACCCAGCAACATTTCTGGCAAGCCAGCCAGGAGTCATCTGCTCGGTTCCAAAGGCGGATCAGACAACAGACCAGCTCCGATGTCTGACGCCACCAGGAGATTTCTCCTGGAGACCATGGAGCAGCCCTGGAAGCTAATCCACCTCAGACCCAATGGTGACTCTGTGGACGACACGAAACGTGCCTGGATTATTTGGTAAGTACCTATCTAAGGCCTTAGAAGAGTCTCAAGAAGTGGGAGGAATTGACCATTGAGAGAATTAAAAGCTCTGGTATCTGGGGTTATTTGGTAAATAACAGGGTAATTCCTAGGTAAGGCCTTAGAAGAGTCCCATGAAGTGGGAGGAATTGATTGTCAAGGGCGTAAAAGTTTCTAGGTATCTGTTATTAGGTTGGTGCACCAAATTAGGTTGTGTGAATGTGTAAGGTATATATGTGTGTCCAGAGAATGGGGAACATTCAAGGGATCCCTAATTGCAGCCCCTTAGGATGCATCCTTATGAATAGGAAATATTTTGGGCCAAGCCCCATGAAAAAGAAGAAAATGATTTTCCTTTGCAACGCTGCCTGACCACAGTATAAATTAGCAGATGGTGAGGAAAGGCCAGCAAATGGGTCCCTAAATTATAATCCTATCCTCCAACTTGATCTTTTCTGTACTCACAAGAGTAAATGGGATGAAAAGTATTATGTGGAAGCCTTTATGACTCTGTATCAGGACAAGGGATTGCAGAAGAAATGTAAAATTCTAGTCCAGAAAGGGGCCAGAGAATCACAACCAGTCTTCCCTCTGACCCAGAGGAAGAATCCTTATTGCCCTTGCCTGCCGATATTGCTACCCCCTTATGCTTCCGTTCCAGGAGAAGTAGCTGCACTGGCAACGATTCCCACTGCTAAACCCTCTAAGTCTCTATATCCACCTCTCCAAAGTCCTTCAACTTGGCATTGGGCTCACCACCCCATATGCAGAGTGGAACGGTCTCTGGGCACCCCATTTTGGTGACTAGGGAAAATGAAAGTAACATGAGGGCAACTGATTTTTGGGAGAGCCATAGCACGGCTGAGCCAAGGGGCATGCACCCCGCTCCAACAAGTCCTGGCAGGAGATGCCAGCGTGGTCTGGGTCCACCAACCTTTCTCAACAAGTGATCTTTAAAACTGGAAAAACCATTGGCCCAGGTATGGGGAAGACCCTAAGAGAATGGGGACCCTGGCTGGGATCAGAATACTGCCAAGGGACGGACCCACCTTGCTTATCATAGGGAGTCCCTTTTAGAAGGATTGAAGAAAAGGGTGTCTACACAAAAAAAACTTGGCAAAATACATAGGATCAAACAAGAACCAACTGAAGATCCCTCTAAGTTTCTGGAAAGAATTTATGATGCTTTTAGACAGTTTGCAGACATGGATCCCGAGAGTTCCGAAAGTGCTCTCATAGTGAATGTGATTTTTACTGGGCAGAGTGCTCCAGATATATGGAGAAAAGTCCAAAAACTTTAGGAAGGTGTGGAGTTGGGGATCTCACGGCTTGCTGAGCTTGCCTACCAGATATATTCCAACTGGGACCAGGACCAGGAAAGGAGAAAAACCACCAATCAGAAGAGACAGGCCACATTCCTGGCTGCCACTGCGCAGGAAAATGACCTGTATCCTGGTGGCCCGAGAAGAGGAGAGCCCCTGCGGAAAGAAGGAGGTGAGAGGTCTTGACCCCTGTTAAACTGAGACTAGTGCATCTGGTGCAAAGAGAGAGGGCATTGGAAGAGAGAGTGCCCTAAATTCCTACCCAGAGGTAAGAAAGAGCCTGGGGGCTGCCCAGTGCCCCCATGATGCCAATGGGGGAAGATTCAGATTGAGGAGGACCAGAGGCGAGTCCCCCACGTGAGCCTCTGGTTATAATGAAGGTAGGGGAGGACCTGTATAGTTTCTAGTGGATACCGGAGCAACCACTCTGTCCTGACCCAGAAAATAAAAGACAGCTCTGACGAAACAAACTGTATCGGTTGTGAGAGTCTCGGGTAAGAAGAACCTCCCCCTCCTCCATCCTCTAACCTGCTCCACACAGGGGTATTCATTAACACATTCTTTTCTCTACATGCCTGACTGTCCTGTTCCCCTGTTGTTAAGAGACTTGTTGTGCAAACTGCAAGCACAAATTTCTTTTGATAAAGGGACCATGCAGATGCAGGTACCACCAGAGAATGGATGACAACTGCAGATGACCCTTACCACCGAGTCACTCACCAGTTATAGCACAGAAGGACACTACCAGGATTTGGTATGCCCAGACATTGAGGAAGCAGTGGTCCCATGGGTATGGGCCAACAAGGTGCCAGGATGAACCAGAAACATTCCCCCGATGGCAGTCGAGCTCCTACCTGGCATAGTCCCCGCCCCCCACCCAACTTAAGCAATACCCCATCCAGGTAGAGGCCTAACAGGCAGTGGGAAAAAATCATCACCAGATACCTGAAACATGGACTGCTCAGACCGTGCCCATCACAGTTCAACACCCCCATCCTGCCGGTGAAGAAGAAAAATGGAAAATACCAGTTCACTTACTATCTGTGAGCTGTCAACCAGGTAACAGCCACGGTCCACCCTGTAGTTCCCTACCCGTATACCCTGCTGTCAGCCTTGTTGCCCACCTTTTCCAGGTTCACTGTGCTAGACCTGAAGGATGCCTTCTTCTGCATCCGAGTGGAGGAGAAAAGTCAAGAAATCTTTGCCTTCAAGTGGGACGACCCAGGAAGAGGACAGAAACAGCAGCTGTACTGGAAATTCCTCCCACAGGGCTTTAAAAACAATCCTACTCC
Source organism: Dugong dugon (assembly GCA_030035585.1). Classification (NCBI taxonomy): domain Eukaryota; kingdom Metazoa; phylum Chordata; class Mammalia; order Sirenia; family Dugongidae; genus Dugong; species Dugong dugon. Next base: position 142,930 of record CM057471.1, read on the forward strand.
TTTTGGATCAGCTTTGGCCCAAGAACTGAGACAACTCACCCTGACCAATGGTGTCCTCCTCCAATACGTGGACAACCTACTGATCACCAGTAGCAGTGAGTACAAGTCAGTCCAGAACACCACAGAAGTTTTGAACTTCCTGGGAAACACAGGGCATCACGTCCAGAAGAAAAAGCTCAGGTCAACAAAAGGAGGTGATTTATCTGGGTTTGAAAATCAGACAGGGAGAGCAAGAACTCTTCCCCGCCCAAAACGATGCTATCTGTATATTGGCAGCCCCTACCAACTGGAGACAGCTCTGAGGTTTTTATGGAATGGCTGTTTTTTGCCGCATCTCAATCCCAAATTTTGGGCTTATTGCCAAGCCTTAGAGGTAAAAGACACAGACCCCTTAGAATGGACTGGGATACAGCAACAGGCTTTTGATTCCATTAAAACAAAGTTGATAGACACCCCGGCCTTATGACTCCCTGATATGAGTAAACCTTTTGACCTGTTTGCACATGAGTCTGCAGGAGTGGCGGCCAAGGTACTTACCCAGACTCTTGGGACTTGGAAGTGGCTTAGTGGCGTGCTTCTCAGAGCAGTTAGATCTGGTCACCAGAGGCCAGCGTGCCTTCGGGCAGTAGCGGCAGCAGTATTAATCATCAAGGAAGCTGAAAAACTCACCCTTGGCCACCCTCTCTGGGTGACCATGCCCCACTTGGTTCTGACCATCTTAGAGAAGAGAGGGTCACACTGGATCTTCCTGGGGCCAATGGCCCAGTACCAAGCAGTACTGTTAGATGACCCAGCCATCACCCTATGAGAAACTGCCAGTTTAAACCCAGCCACCCTACTGCCCACCTTGCCAAAGCAAGAAAAGGAACATGATTACCTAAAGACTATTGACCTGTTGTATGCCAGTCAGCTTGAACTCACTGACCAGCCGCTCCAAAACCAAGACCTTAAACTGCTCACTGATGGAAGCAGTTACATGGAACAAGGAGAAAGAAAAGCTGGATATGTGGTGGTCACTTTGGAGGAGGTTCTAGAGGCTAATGTGCTTCCCCCAGGTACCTCTGCCCAGAAGGCCGAGCTCATTGCCATGCTGCAGGCCCTTAGAATCACCAAAGGTAAGCAAGCAACTGTTTATACTGATTCCAAGTACATATTTGGAGTATTGCATGCACACGGGGCAATCTGTAAGGAAAGAGGGCTCCTAACAGTAGGAGGTAAGGACATTAAATATTCTCAAGAGATCTTACAACTTTTACAAGCTGTTCTCCTACCACCCAGATAGCAGTAATAGACTGCAGAAGGCATTAGAAAGGGGACACCACAGTGGCCAAGGGTAATTACAAAGCAGATGAAGCAGCAAAGAAAGCTGCAATCCCACAGAAACCTATCGCAGTAGCCCTGCTAATTCCCCATTAGGAGTTACTGCCACCTGACCTCCACCTGGAAACCCTGGTGGTGTAGTGGTTAAGAGATACAGCTGCTAACCAAAAGGTAGGCAGTTTCAATCCACCAGGAGCTCCTTGGAAACCCTATGGGGGCAGTTCTACTCTGTCCTATAGGGTTGCTATGAGTTGGAATCAACTTGATGGCAGCGGGTTTGGTTTGGTTTTTTTTTGGACCTCCACTCGGACTATTCCCAACAAGATAAAGACATTGCCAAGACCTGGGGGGCCACTCTAATCAAGGATGGACAGCTGTACATCCCCCATGGAAAGATTCTCATTCCATCAAAACTCATGCACCCTATGCTACAGAGAGTCCACCAATCCACCCATTATGGACATGATGGACTATATGATTAGATTAAGAGACATTTAATTGGACCAAAGGTCCATGCCACTAATTCGGCAGTGGTAAAGAGCTGCCCACCTGTGCAAAAAATAGTCCTGAACAGCTGAAGCACTCTCAGGGGTCCAGCGAACTGGGGCAATGCCTGGAGATGACTGGCAGGTAGATTTCACTGAGATACTTCAAGATCCTGGGAATTACAAATATCTGCTAGTCTTTATCAACACCTTCACTAACTGGGTTGAAGCTTTTCCTTGCAGGACTGAAAAGGCCACCAAGGTTGTGAAGCACCTCTTGAATGAAATCATCCGCTATTCAGGCTTCCTGTCTCCATTGGCAGCGTCAATGGGCCCCATTTTGTGGCCTTGGTGGTGCAATTGGTGGCAACTGCCCCGGACATTAATTAGAACTGACACAGTCTAGAGACCCCAGTCTAGCGGTAAAGTAAAGCAGGCTAACCAGACTCTGAAGAGACACCTAAGCAGAGCTGTGCCAAGAGACCAAATTGGTATAGACAAAGGCACTGCCCATACAGGCAAACTAAAACTTAGTCCATTTGAGCTATTATACAGGCACCCTTTATTAGAGAACCCCAATACAACCAATGTAGCTTGCCTTAATAATGACCAACCTCCCTCCCTCCACAAGACTGGAGATGTTCAAGTTACTAAATACTTGCAGTCTCTTTGGGCAGCTCTGTCTTCTCTCCACAGATACGCTCACCTGAGGAGCCAGCCTGAGCCAGAGGTACCCTTCCATCCATTCCAGCCTGGTGATTGGGTCTTTCTCAAGGTGTGGAAAGCAGAAGTGGACCGGCTCCTTTGAAGTCTTCTTGGCTACCCCGACAACTCTCAAACTCAAAGAGACTCGAAGCTTAGATCCACCATATTTTAATAAAGAAAACGACCCCACTAGACGCCAAGGGACAAATTCTTCAGAACTGTGAGAATTGGACTTGTGAGCCAGTCGAGGACCTTAAGTCCTTGCTTTCCTGACATTCTCCTGCATGGTGAGATCCCCCAAAGACTCTTAATAATGCTAATAACCTTGGTGTTAGAATTCTGTCTCCTACAGCTGTATACTCTACTTCAGCAGGTTAGATTGCTGTAGACCTTTCACTGAGCAGAATCAACCATGAACAGGGTGATATAGTTATTCCTAGGAGTCGCCCTATGTGTAAATGCTGGATGGGATTTCAATGTTCTTAATAGGTTGCACCAGGCAGTTGTAAACCATACTGCATGCGCTAACACTTGCTGGATTTGTTCACACTCTCTTTTGCATGTAGGGCAAGCATTACCCACAATCCCTGTGCCTCTCCATCCAACTTACTGGCTAAAAGAAGAGGGGGTGCAATTAATAAATAAAAACAAAACCCTAGGCAGAGTCCAATACACCATTGTGAGGTCTGACTATCCAGCAGCTTGGTGCATACAGTGGCATCCTACCCATAATGCCTCAACAGTAGGACAGTGGCCACAGTGCAATCCTACCTGGGTCTATGCTAACCAAACATAGACTAAGTTCAATACCAACATCTTTTTTAAATAGGACAGCACTAGCAGTTGTGTCAAAAAAACTAGGGCACAATGTAGCTGATCAAAGTATTATAATTCAGTCTTCCAATTTCCCCCTACAACCTACTCAAATAGACACCAAGGACTTTATTTGTTGTGTGGGCATTCAGCCTATAAGGCATGGCCAGCTCATCATACTGGCACATATACACTGGGCTGGATATGGGCAGGAGGCATACATTTACTACCCCTAGAATGGGTTCTGTATTCTACCAGAAGCATCTATAGGTTTAAAATAGAAACTACAGATAATACTAAGAGTGCCTGGGAAAAGGCACAGAGGGTGCTACTGTCAGTGCTTGGGACTGGGAAAAATTATGATGACACTGATACCCTGTACCAGTTCATTAAGAATGTATCTCTGGACTGTAACACTTATACACTGTTGGTGGGAATGTAAAATGGTACAACCACTTTGGAAATCTATTTGGTGCTTCCTTAAAAAGCTAGAATACAAGTACCATATGATCCAGCAATCCGTCTCCTTGGAATATATCCTAGAGAAATAAGAGTCGTCACACAAATAGATATATGCCCACCCATGTTCATTGCAGTACTGTTCACAAGAGCAAAAAGATGGAAACAACCTAGGTGCCCACCAATGGATGAATGGATAAACAAATTATGGTATATTCACATGATGGAATACTATGCAATGATAAAGAACAACGATGAATCCGTGAAACATAACATGGAGGAATCTGGAGAGCATTATGCCGAGTGAATTTAGTCAGTCACAGAAGGACAAATATTGTATAAGACCACTATTATAAGAACCCAAGAAAAGGTTTAAACACAGAAGAAAACATTCTTTGATGGTTACAAGGGTGGGGAGGGAGGGAGAGGGGTATTCACTAACTAGATAGTAGACAAGAATTATCTTAGGTAAAGGGAAGGACAGCACACACTGCAGGGGAAGTCGGCACAACTGGACTAAACTAAAGCTAAGAAATTTCCTGAATACAACCAAATACTTCCAGGGACAGAGTAGCAGGGGCAGGGGTCTGGGGACCATGCTTTCAGGGGACATCTAGGTCAATTGGCATAACAAAGTTTATTAAGAAAATGTTCTGCATCCTACTTTGGTGAGTGGCATCTGGGGTCTTAAAAGCTAGCAGGCAGCCATCTAAGATGCAACAATTGGTCCCAACCCACCTGGAGTAAAGGAGAATGAAGAACACCAAAGATGCAAGGGAAGTATTAGCCCAAGAGACAGAAAGGGCCACATAAGCCAGAGACGGCATCATCCTGAGACCAGAAGAACTAGATGGTGCCCGGCTACCATAAATGACCTCCCTGATAGGGAACACAACAGAGAGTCCCTGACGGAGCAGGAGAAAAGTGGGGTGCAGAATTCAAATTCTAATAAAAAGACCAGACTTAATGGTCTGACTGAGACTGGAGGGACCCTGGAAGATATGGCCCCCAGACTCTCTGGTAGCCCAAAACTAAAACCATTCCCAAGGCCAACTCTTCAGACAAAGATTAGACTCGACTAGGGGGACATAAAATGAAGAGTGTGCTTCTTAGCTCAGGTAGATACATGAGACTAAATGGGCAGCTTCTGTCCAGAGGTGAGATGAAAAGTCAGAGAGGGTCAGGAGGTGGTTGAATGGAAACAGGATATCAGGGGTGGAAAGGTGGGGTGTGCTGTCACAGTATAGGGAGAGCAATTAGGGTCACATAACAATGTATGTATAAATTTTTGTATGAGAGACTAACTTGAATTGTAAACTTTCACTTAAAGTACAGTAATTAAAAAAAAAATGTATCTCTGTCACTTGAGACAGTAGCCAATACCACCAAAAGCTTGACCCAGACTTCACAGAAACCAAGGTTCTGCAAAACCGGTTTGCCTTAGATCTAATGTTAGCTTCTTATGGAGGAGTTTGTATATATATCAGTGTTAGCTGTTGTTCTTTAGTCAATGCATCTAGACAGATTGAACATCACAATGAAAAGTTGAGTTCAGTAGTCAGACAACTACAACAAGATTGTGTGACTGCCGAACAATTAGTGATGCCTTCAGGTCCTGATTTTAGCTGGCTGACATCATGGTTCCCCAATCTAGGGTGTTAAAAATCATGGGTTGCTTTTATAGTGTTAATAATGACCATAGGTATATGCTCCTGCTGTTGCATACAATGCAACCCCACATGCACGTCCTGGTTAAAAAGGCCAACTGTTCAAGCCTATGCCCAATATCTGCCCCCTCCCTGAGAACATGCCAAACAATTCCAAGCCGGACTATGGTTCAGAATGGACACTCGTCCTGAATGAGCAATGTCCAAAAAAGAAAAGGAGGGAATAAGACAGAGGTCCTCAGGCTGTGGAAAATTCCACTGCCTCAAACAGCTTGCTTGGCATGTCCCATAGATTTACATTAGAATCCTGTTTGCTTTGCTTGGCATGCCCTGTAACTTTACATTAGAATCTAGTTCCCCTCTCCTTAACTGCTGCCCCAAACCAGAGGAAATTGGAAGGAACAGGTTTAGGAGCCACACTGACCTTCAGGATAACCTTTAGCTCATCCAGTACCACATGCGTCATAACCTCCTCACCTCGGGGTGGAGTTTAACTGCCATTTTCCGAACATGCAATGCATGAAGTTCTACGTAAACCCCATTGCACCTGCATAGCACGATTCAGAATGTTGCTGATGTAATTTGTATGAACTTCCTGGCCGTAAACCCCTTAAAAGTAACCTTTCCCGTCACCCTCCCGAGCAGTCTTGGTGGCAGCAGCCTTGACCGTCCCCTTTCCTTGCACAGCAAAATAAAGATGCATTTCCATTCTCCCACCTCAGGCTCTCATTTATTGGCTGAGACAAGTCATGCCAAGCAGAACGTAGGAATTCCACCAGCAACTCCACAAGCCTGCAGCCTCCAACCTGGACATCCCCCCGACGTCCTGCCCGCTTCCAGACCTCTGGTCACCCATCTTCCCAGTCCCTCCTTCAATCTGCCTCACACTGCCCACCCTCACCCAGTGCTCACAGGAGCCTTTCCAGGCAAGGGCAGGCTATGCACAGCACCCTGCCATGGCTTCTCCAGCGGCACTCATGTTGCCTCCCTCCATTCTGGTCACTGTGGGAAGCTCCCCACAGCCCCTACTTCATCGGCTCCAGGTAGGACCAGAACACCTCCTGGTCCCGTGGGCAGAAGCACCCCAGGGCTGAGGCTGTGGACACCAGTGGTAGTGGAGTTCTCTCCCTTCCTTCTCTAGGGTGAAGTCTTGGCACCCTCTCCCCAAGGAGCTTTCTTTCTGGGGTGAGCACAAGAGGCAGGTTCTCACGATGCGTGAATCATGGAAGCTGCTCACCACTACTGAGAGCCTGCCATGGGTGAGTGCCAGCCCCATTGGCCCCTCCCAGGAGCCCCGTGAGGAACCCAGGCTCAGGAAGGGTCCCAAGTGAGGGGTGTCCTGTGTGCTATCTCCTCTCTGTCTGCCTCCTGAGCCTCATCAGTCCTCTCTGCTGCGAGCTGTGCCCTTCCTGCCAGACCACACTCTCCCTACCACCACCAACAGTGCCTATGCCTGTGCCAGTGCCCTCACTCTGTGGGCGTTCCTGAGACACTGGCCCAGATCCCTCTCTGCTGTGGGGGCCATCCCCTGCATTGCAGGATGTTGAGCAATATCCCTGGCCTCCATCCACTAGATGCCAGTAGCACCCCTACCCCAGGTCATAACAAGCAAAGGTATCTCCACACATTGCCACGTGTTCCCTGGCTGTGTTCCATAGGATTAGAGACCATCACCACGGCCCCAGAGACTTGGCCTTTGCTAGCTGAGGCTGCTCTCTAGCTCTGGGCCAGAACAAAACCCGAGCACGTTCTGTGTGATGCCAACAGTGATGACCTGATCTTGCTCCGTCTCTGGCGGGGTCCTGGGTGAGCTCCCACCCAAGGACTCGTAGGCAAGTCTGCTTAGGTCCAGCACCATCCCCAAAGTCTGCTCAGGCCCAGCACTGTCCCCAGCCTTGGTCACCAACCCTCACAGGTCTTCAGAACCGAGCAGAAGGGTGCACACAGGGAGCACGTGAAGGCCACTCTCCTGGCTTGAACGGGCAGGCCCAGGCTCAGCTGTAGCAAGGTGGGCACCGGTCCCTGGTCCTTGTCTGAGGAACACTGCACCCTCCTTCCACCCGTCAGCCCCACTCACACCTGCTTCCTTCTGTACCAGCCTCCTTCTCCAAAGCAATTCAGCCCCTCAGGCCCTTGGGTCTCCCCTCCTGCAACTCACACTTAGCCTCCTGGGGAGGATGCAACCCCCCGAGGGTCCCAGAACCTGTGGCTGCTCAGCAGGGGTGCCCCATAGTTATGACATGCCAGGGGTTGGGGGTGGAACAGGAGAATGATTAATGACAGAAGCCTCGCCTAGGCCAGCCTAGGAGAGATACCCACATGGAGACAGAAGCTGAGAGAAATAGTCCCAAGTGCCGGGGCGGCAGAGACAGGACGGACGGACAGGGGCAACAGCGGAGTTGTGTTGGTCTGGGAAACACACACAGATCTTTCTTCTGCCACAGGATGCTCTGCCGTGTAGTTCTCAAGGTAGCTCCCAGGCCTCAGGGTCCCCTGGGCACTTGTTGTTAATGCTCATTCTTGGGTCCAGACCAGGGAGTCAGACCTACGGTGGCCCCAGTCTATGCTTTAATAGCCCCCACAGGGCTCCCATGCCCATCTGAGCCCCTGGCAGCCTCCAGCCTGGACGGCCCCTTGGCCCAGGACCTCCCTTGCCCTCCCTTTACCCTGCAAAGGCATGAGCCCTGCAGACTCTTCCTGCCTGACTCTCCTGGATCTGGCCCTTTTCGCCGTGGCTTGCCAAGTTCCAAAGAATCTCCACACAGGGAGCCATCCCCACACAGCCGCATTGGTCACCCTTCCACAGAAAAACTTTCTATTTCCCTGCAGGTGCTACAGTAACAGCAGGGACGGTTTTTAAAAGCTCAGTGCTAAAAAGTAATTAATTACTCAATTAAGTTAAAGGTAAGAATAACCTCACTGCCCCTGCGTGTTCCCAGGGGTGTGGACCACAGTGCCCGACCCAAGCTCCTTGCAGCCGCCATCTGCCCTGAGACTACTTTCACCCCCCAGACTAACTGCGCAGCTTCCACAACTTGCACTGTGTGAGAACCTGAGTCTCATGCCCAGCACCCACCATCCTAAAGTGTTCTTCACACCTGACACCGTGTGCCTCATCCTGGAGGGGCCAAGGGCAGCCACGGCGAAGATGAGAGAGGCCGCCCAGGCTGAGCACCTGCCACCCCGACCCCAGCCCACAGAAGGATACAATTTCCAAACAACGTCAGGACAATGAAGTAAAAGGATGAGAACATGCCTTTGCTGACTCCACCTTGTGACTCGATCCCGTGATACATCACTGCATTCCAGTCCTCTCCAGTCAGGATCTGTGGAAAGAATACCATGGCACATGCCTGTCTCACCACCTCCACTCACACACAAGCACATGGACACGCACACATACACATACATGCACATGTGACATATACGTGTGCACACATGGGCATGCACATGTGCACACGTGGGCACACACACACACACACACACACACATATGCTGGGGCCAAAACAGGGCATGGCTGCATCCTGAGATCCCCCAGGCATGCTCACACACGCACACACACACAGTCTTCAGAGGATGGTGCTTCCGCAGGTTAAGGTAGCCCACAGTCCTCCAGAAATACTTCCAGGAGACAGCTGCTGAGCTGGGTCAGGCCTTGAAAGATGAGGAAGTGCTAGATTCTCAGCCAAGAATGGAAAGGGCGCTCCAGGCAGGGAGAGGAGGTGGGCAGAGGTGAGGAGGAAAAACGCAGCAGTGAGCTCAGGCACTGAGAAGCTGAAGCAGGCTGGAGAAGCAGAAGCTCATGGACCCCCAGAGCCGCCTACCCACTGCTTACAGCTGAGAACACTGAGGCCCAGAGAGGGGCCTGGGCTACTGAGGCCACATTCCATAAGCAGGGCCTTTGACTTCTCCTGGTGGGCCCAGGCTGTGAGGGCAGCAAAATGCCGCTTTTATGTCTTTATTTTTGAAAAAGTACAAAAGGATAAAACAACAGAACACTCATGTGTGCACCACACAAATGGAAACTATTAGCATTTTGTCATGTTTTTTAAGAAATTAAATATCATGGATAAAGCTGGAGTCCCCTGTGCTGGAGTTCCTGGTCCCACCACCCATGATCTCTCCCTACAGGCAACCTCCACCATGGAGCTAGTGAGGATCTAGGTCCTGCAGTTCCACACCACACCACACACATATGCGTCTACAAACAAAACACCAAAAAACAAAAACCCATTGCCATCAGGTTGATTCCAACTCACAGTGACCCTATAAGACAGAATAGAAATGCTCCACAGGGTTTCCAAGGAGCAGCTGGTGGATTCCAACTGCTGATCTTTTGGTTAGCAGCCAAGCTCTTAACCACTGCGCCAGCTGGAGTGTTTTCAGCACCTACCAGGTAGTGTCAGACTACACATAGCAGTCTGCAACTTAACCGTTTTTACTTAATATTCTCTCTCTGAGGTTTATCCGTGTTGGTGCATACACATCTACTTATTCATGTAAACCAATGCGTCATCTTCCTGCAGCTTATTTTCCCATTCCCTCCTGACAGACACTTCTGTGGCTTCCAGTTTTCTGCTAGTCCATCTCCTTGTGCACATGTGAAGCTTGTCTGAAATTGGAATTACTGGTAATCGGCTGTGCACATCTTAAGCTTAACGAGAAGTCTCCAAGGTGGTTGTCCCAAATCATGCCCCAGCTGCGGTGTGGAAAGGTCTCCCTCTCATCCTCACCCCACTCTCTGATGGCCTCGTTATACTCGCTGATCTTTCCCAGCCTGATGGGGAGGAAGGCTAAGCTAGGGAGGCTGACGTTTTCTCCCAGGCCACTGGCCGTCCAGATATCCTCTCTGTGACCTGCTTTTTCCACAACTTGGCCCGTGTTGCTGGTGACTTATCTTTTTCTTAATGACATGTGAGGCTTCTTCACGTATTCTTGTATAGATGAATTTTCCATCTGCAATATCTATCGGAAATAGCCTCTTCCAGTCTCCTGCTTGCTTTTAACTTATTTTTGTATTATACTTTAATGGAGTCAAATTTATCAGTCTTTTCTTTACGGCTTCTGCAGTTTGTGCCTTAAGAAATCCCTCTCCATCCCAAGGTATAAGGATATTTTCCTCAAAGAATTTTTATTTTTTTACTTTTAGGTTTCTAATCCAACTGGAGTTTGTTGCTGTTGTTTTGTGTGGGGATAAGGTAAGGATCAAATTTTCTTTTTTCCATATAGAAAGCCAATATTCCCAGACCCTTTTTTTGAATACACTATCTTTTCCCCCATTGGTTTCTAATGTTGTCTTTCTCATATAAGCAAGTCCCTAAACATGCTTGGGCACACCTCTGGGTTCTCTAGTCTGTTCTCTTGATATTTTGTATTTATGTATACCACACCATCTTCATTACTCTGTTGTTGTTATTAGGTGTCGTCAAGTCAATTCTGACTCACGGAGACCTCGTGTGACAGGACAGAACTGCCCCCATAGGGATTTCTTGCCTGTAATCTTAAGGGGAGCATATCACCAGGTCTTTCTCCCACAGAGCCTCTGGATGGGTTTGAACTGCCAACCTTTTGGTTAGCAGCCAATCACTTAACTGCTGTGCCACCAGGGCTCCTTTTCTGTAAAGCTCATTACTGTAGCTTATAAAAAGCCCTAATACATGGGGGAGAAGGGCAAATCCCCCTTCTTGGTTTTCTGTTTCAGGATCATCTAGGCTATTCTTGGACATTCGCTCTTCTACCAAATCAATGCGCTGAATTCCAAGGGCAGTCCTGTCAAGATTTAGATTGGGATTGCACTGAATTCATAGATTAAATAGGGGAGAGCTGACGTTTTTACCATTCTAAGGCTCCCCACTTACAAAAATCTCTCTTCATGTATTCAGTTCTTCTTTTAGGCTTTGGGGGTGGGGGACTTCACTACCATCAAGAAGAAGAGCCAGAAGTGGAGCGTGTCCTTTGGACCCAGGCTCCCTGCGCTGAGAACTTCCTAGACCTAGGAAACAGAGAGGAAGTTGTAACACCAGAGATGGCAGGAGATGGCGAGAAGCAACAGCAAGCATGGTAGAGTCCAGTGGCAGAGAAACAGCAGCAGCAGAATGAGGAGACTGGCACAAGATAGCTAGGTGGGCTTCCCAGGCTTCCCATGGAGTGGAGCAATGTGGCTTCAGTGGGCGTGCCAACCCATGGAGCAAGAGAGCTGAGCACTTGGGCAGGAGGCTTGCTGGTGGAGTGGGGTGCCTCCAGACACTTGTTGGTAGAGCTAGGCTAGCCAGCCCACAGACTGAGAAACCAGAGCACCTTCGGCCAGGAAGCCTCCTGCTGGAGTGGGGTGCCTCCAGGCACTTATCAGTGGAGCTACACAGCTTTGTAACATTTGCCCAAGCAAGGCAGAGGTCTGAGAGCTGAGAGAGAGGTCTGCCTTTGGGCCCAGCTGAGAAGAAGCTGTCCTGATTGAAGAACTGTATCCTGAGTTGTTCCTGTTACCTCCAAGTTGATCCTGATCCTGAATTGTAACCTGTTACTTCCCTAATAAACCCTATAATCGTGAGTATGGTCTGTGAGTTATGTGTGGCCATTGTCTGGTATTCTCTGCTTTCAGCCAGGATACATCTAACATTAGCAATGACATCCCTGGTTCCCCATCCTCTTCTGAATCCCACCTGAACTTCTGGCAGTTCCTTATCAACATACTGCTGCAGTCACTTTTGAGTGATCTTCAGCCATATTTTACTTGCATGTGATATTAATGATATTGTTCGATAACTTCTGCATTCAGTTGTATCGCCTTTCTTGGGAATAGGTATAAATATGGATCTCTTCCAATCGGCTGGCCAGGCAGCTGTCTTCCAAATTGCTTGGCATAGACGAGTGACTGCTTCCAGCACTGCTTCCGTTTGTTGAAACATCGCAATTGATATTCCATCAATTCCTGGACCCTTGTTTTTCTCCAATGCTTTCAGTGCAGCTTGGACTTCTTCCTTCAGTACCACGGCCCACTGATCATATGCTACCTCTTGAAATGGCTGAACATCGACCAATTCTTTTTGGTATAAATGACTCTGTATTACTTCCATCTTCCTTTGATGCTTCCTGCATCGTTTAATATTTTGCCCATAGAATCTTTCACTATTGCAACTTGAGGCCTGAATTTTTTCTTCATTTCTTTCAGCTTGAGAAATGGTGAGCATGTTCTTCCCTTTTGGTTTTCTATCTCCAGCTCTTCGCACATGTCATTATAATACTTTACTTTGTCTTCTGGAGCTGCCCTTTGAAATCTTCTGTTCATTTCTCTTACTTCATCATTTCTTCCTTTTGCTTTAGCTACTCGACATTCAAGAGCAAGTTTCAGAGACTCTTCTGACATACATTTTGTCCTTTTGTTTCTTTCCTGTCTTTTTAAAGACCTCTTGCTTTCTGCATGTATGATGTCCTTGATGTCATCCCACAACTCATCTGGTCTTCAGTCATTGGTGTTCAACATATCAAATCTATTCTTGAGATGATCTCTAAATTCAGGTGAGATATACTCAAGGTTGTACTTTGGCTCTCGTGGACTTGTTCTAATTTTCTTCAGTTTCAACTTGAACTTGCATATGAGAAATTGATGGTCTATTCTGCAGTCGTCCCCTGGCCTTGTTCTGACTAATGATATTGAGCTTTTCTATCATCTCTTTCCACAGATGTAGTCGATTTGAGTCCTGTGTACTCCATCTGGCAAGGTCCATATGTATAGTCACTGTTTATGCTGGTAAAAAAAGGTATTTGCAATGAAGAAGTCGTTGGTCTTGCAAAATTCTATCATGCAATTTCCGGTATCGTTTCTATCACCAAGGCTGTATTTTCCAACTACCGATCCTTCTTCGTTTCCCACTTCTGCATTCCAATCACCTGTAATTATCAATACATCCTGATTGTATGTTAGATCAATCTCAGACTGCAGAAGCTGGTAAAAATCTTCTATTTCTTCATTCTTGGCCTTAGTGGTTGGTGCATAAATTTGAATAGTAGTCGTATTAACTGGCCTTCCTTGTAGGCATATGGATATTATCCTATCACTGACAACACTGTACTTCAGGATAGCTCTTGAAATGTTCTTTTTGATGATGAATGCAACACCATTCCTCTTCAAGTTGTCATTCCTGGCATAGTAGACCATACGATCGTCTGATTCAAAATGGCCAATAGCAGTCCATTTCAGCTCACTAATGCCTAGGATATTGATCTTTATGTGTTCCATTTCATTTTTGATGATTTCCAATTTTCCTAGTTTCATACTTCATACATTCCATGTTCTGATTATTAATGGATGTTTGCCGCTGTTTCTTCTCATTTTGAGTCATGCCACATCAGCCAATGAAGGTCTCGAAAGCTTGACTCCAACCACATCAGTAAAGGGGACTCTACGTTGAGGAGGTACCTCTTCCCCAGTCGTCTTTTGAGTGCCTTCCAACCTCATGGGCTCATCTTCTGGCACTATATCAGACAATGTTCTGCTGCTGTTCATAAGGTTTTCACTGGCTAATTCTTTTCAGAAGTAGACTGCCAAATCCTTCTTCCTAGTCTGTCTTAGTCTGGAAGCTCAGCTGAAACCTGTCCTCCATAGGTGACCCTGCTGATATCTGAATACTGGTGGCATAGCTTCCAGCATCACAGCAACATGCAAGCCCCCACAGTACGACAAACTGACAGACACGTGGGGAACAAGGAAGATTACAGCCAAGAAAACCTGTAAAGCAGTTCTAGTCTGTAACACATGGGGTCGTCACGAGTTAGAACTGACTCAGTGGCAACAGGTTTGGGTTTTTTGGCTTATTACAGATTGATTCTTGTATGTCAAACCATACCCTTGCATTCCTGGGATAAATGACACTTGGTCATGATATACAATCCTTTTGATATGCAGAGCTCTGATCATAAATCACGTAGTTCCCTGCTTTAGAAGTCCCTCTGGCAGCTCCCCATTTCCCCTTGGAAGAGAGCATCAGCCTTTCCTCTGCCAGCTCTCTAGCACCTTCCAGCACACACCCTACATTCTCACCACTCCAGACTTTGCTCACCATTCTCACTGCTTTGCCTGGAACACTCTGCCCTGTTTTCTTCCCTGACCCTCAAGATTCTGCTGGACAGTCCTGGTCCAATGAACCCACAAGAAGAAGTAATTTCTTCCCATCAGCTCCTGCCCCTCCGCCATGAAGCTGGTAACACTCTCAGTGAAGATTATGTGGCCAGCCTCTGCCAGAGGTCTCAGCTTGGAGACCATTCTTCTCTTTGTCTCCAGAGATGACACAGATCCTGTCACCCACTAAGTGCTCAAAATGTTTGGGAGACCAAATTTTGGAAGTCACTGGCCTGTGAGTGAGCCAAAGCTTTTGAAGTATCAGAGAAGTGAGAACAGCACTGGGTTGACAAGCCTCTTCGCATTTAGGGAATCAGAGGAGGGGGGAGACCACAGAGCAACTCAAAGGAGAGATGGTGGGGAGGACAATGAGAGTGGTACAGGTCTTGGCAGGTGAGGAAAGAAGCACCTTTGGGAAAAGGGCTCACCCTGTAGGGTTGTCACTGCTGGTGAAGAGCTGCTGAGCTCCACCCAGAGATAGGCTGTGAGAGGAAGTGAGGGCATTGCTGTAAGCACCCTAATTGAGGAGCCCAGGGGAAGAAAAGAGGGAGAGGGGTAGTCTGAGAAGGTCTGCAGGTGCAAATCTTTAGGACTGACTGCTCCTTTAGCCAATCACCCAGTTCGGTTTTGCGGTACAGTGAATTGCTTTAATATGCCCTTTATAGCCATGGTCTTGTGACTCCCACAAAACAATTGGGTGAGACTATGAAAATAAGGTGCTTGTGATCCACCAAGGGGATTGGACAGCCTGCTAATAATGCAAATAAAATGCATGGAACCCTTGGGGTGGGACTATGTAAATAAGGTGCATGGAACCATTGTAGGGGATTGGTCAGTTTTGCTATCCTGCTATGCTTAAACGGAGCCAATCCTTAGAGGCTGAGGGGGACCTCACTACCATCAAGAA
Source organism: Dugong dugon (assembly GCA_030035585.1). Lineage (NCBI taxonomy): Eukaryota > Metazoa > Chordata > Mammalia > Sirenia > Dugongidae > Dugong > Dugong dugon. Next base: position 158,401 of record CM057471.1, read on the forward strand.
GAAGAGCCAGAGACCAGACTTAATGGTCTGATTGAGACTGGAGGTACTCCGGAAAGCATGGCCCCTGGATTCTCTATCAGCCCAGAACTAAAACAATTTCTGAGGCCAGCTCTTCAGACAAGGATTGGACTGGACTGTGGGACATAAAGTGATACTCGTGAAGAGTGTGCCTCTTAGTCAAGCAGAAACAAGAGACCAAAGGGGCAGCTTCTGTCCGGATGTGAGATGGGAAGGCAGAGGGTTAGGAGCTGGTTGAATGGACATGGGGAATCGGGGCGGAAAGGAGGAGTGTGCTGTCGCAGAATGGGGTGAGCAATTAAGGTCACATAACAATGTGTGTATACAATTTTGTATGGGAGACTAACTTGAAATGTAAACTTCATTTAAACTACAACAATAAAATAAAAAAAGAAGAAGAGCCAGGAGTGGGGCACATCCTTTGGACTCAGGGTCCCTGTGTTGAGAACCTCCTAAACCCAGGAGACAGGGAGAGCCGTAACACTGAAGACAGTACAAGATGGCAGAGGCACGGGACTGGCAGATGGCTGCAGTGGGCTTGTCAACCCATGGAGCAAGACAGCCAAGTGCCTTTGGGCAGGAGGCTTGCTGGCAGAATTGGGTGCCTCCTGGCACTTATTGGTAGAGCTAAAAATCCTTCTAACACTTGCACAAGCAGGGCAGATGCCAGGGCCAAGAGTAGCCTGTCCTGAAGGGGCTGAGAGGAGCTTGTCCTCAGGGAGCCTAAAGGAGCCTGTCCTCAGAGAGCCAAGAGAGACGCTTGCCTCTGGGCACCCCCAAGAAGGTGTCGTGACTGAAGAACTGTATCCTGAGCTATTCATGTTACTTACAAGTTGATCCTGAATTGTAACCTGTTACTTCCCTAATAAGCCCCATAATTGTAAGCATAGTCTGTGAGTTCTGTGTGGCCACTGCCACAAATGATCAAACCCAGCAGAGAAGTAGAGAGTGCCATAGGAGGGACAGTCAGTGTCAGAATTGGTAAAAAGGTTGGAAAGAGGAGGTATGTCTAACCTCCACCTCAAGGGAATCAGCTCTGGGCTGATGCTGACCTTGATTCTCCTCCCCACTCCTGAAGTTAGAAGAGGAGGTCTGCCATACCATTTTTACAGGTTTGAACTGTCTGTTAGAAGGATCCCTCCTTTGAGAGAGTGGGCACCAAAGGACCACTTGCCTCATACACAGCCCCGACTTGGGCCAGAAGTTAGGTCAGCAGCCTCAGGGGCAGGGGTCAAGCCGAGCCAGTGCTTGGAGCACATGCAGCCCAGGGGCCTTCCTAAGAGTCATGGAGGGCAAGACAGGGCCTCAGACACAGCATCCACACAGGTTTTATGGGGTTAGAATGCACAGTGAGGTTATCACACTGGGGAGGCTGGCCCTGGGCAGCATTGGTGGGGCAATAACCCCATGAGGGGAAAGCACCCACCAAGAGATCCCTCAAAAGGGAATCCTCTAAGAGGTCAGGGACTGCCTGAGCCAACAAGGTCCTGCCCACAGCCTTGGTTTTCCCAGGAGCAGTGCCTGGGCATGTTTCCGGGTACAGAAGAGAGCTGAGTACTGGAGATGCTGAAAGGAGAAGTTTATGGAAGCTGGGTTTTTGGTCTTAGAGAGAAAATAAGACAGATATGACTCCATGTCTAAGGGCCAAGAAGGTAAATGAGTGGCTTGGAGCCCAGTGGCTGCCGGGCAGTACCCAGGCAGCTAAATACACCCCTTAGGCCGGCACTACAGACGTGTGGTTTCCCTCCCAACCCAGGGTGGGGTCCATAACGGCAGCCCACATTCTGTAGACCTGCCCATCTGGCTCCCTGCTTGTTCTGTTTTGTGGAGAGTGCTATCTATAATGCCGGCTGTCAGGATTGTTCAGGGAGCTGAGGAGGGGCTTCAGGGGAGACTGCCTTCCCAGCCCTGGGGGAGACTAGCGCTAAGCAGGCTGGGAGGGTGTGGCGGCAAGGCAGCACCTTACCTGGAAGACGGTGAGGATGGCAGCAGGGAAGGTGTCAAAGTTGGTCGTGGGAGTCTCGTCCTGGAAGTTGAACCTGAGGAAACAGGAAGTCTCAGGAAGAGTCAGCACCACAGGAGCAAGGAGGTACAGCCCCTCAGCACTCACAGTCACAAGCTGCAAAGGGGCTTCTTTCTCAGTGTCACCAGCCCAGGGAGGGGAGCTCTCCACACAGCCCCTCCCAGCCCCTTCAAGGAGGAAGGGAGCAGAGGACACCTGAGCAGCACAGTCGGCTCTGCGGTCTGCCTCCCCACGGGGCCCAGCCTTGCACCTTCCCATCTGGGCTTCACTTACTGTCCCCCAAACAGCTGCATCCCCAGCAGAGCGAAGACCACTATGAATAGGAAAAGCAGGAAGAGGAGGCTGATGATGGACTTCATGGAGTTGAGCAGAGACACCACCAGGTTTCGTAAGGAGTTCCAGTACCTGTGGGGCGGCAGAGTCTGGTCCAAACCCTGGGCTGCGCCCAGCACTTGGCACTCACACCTCTGTGGCTAGAGCTCTTCCCCAGAGTCTGACTCACAGTCTGGAAGCCATTCCCTGGGGTCCATCAAGAGGGCAGGCTCTGGCCAGTGTGGATTCCCTGTCTTTCTCTAAACCTGTCCTCCTCTTCCTCATCACCCTCCTCAGCAGAAAGACACCCCATCCGTCAGGTGCCACTTCCAAACTTCAATTTCCCTCACCCTCTCCAACATCCAACGGGCCACCAAGTGTTGTAGTTCAGAGCTTGCAGAGCAGGACACAACTGTTTCCTATTAGCCGGCGCCAGAGCAAGAAGCAGCAGCCACTTCCTTAGCCAGGAGTCCCACTGAAGATTCCCACTGTGAGAACCATCAGCTGGGGCAGGCGAGTGTGAAGGGTGAGCCCGTTTCCCCAGTGACTGAGCCATATTTGGAGGAGACCCTGGCCCCTTTCTCTCTCCACCCCTCCCCACAATGCTCTTGCAGGGAGGATCCACATCCATCTTCAACCTCCAGCAGGGCTTGGCACGTGGTGTTTGTCAGAATAGACCAGTGGTGGCTGGTGACTAGCCTCCCCCACTGTGATCCCATCCCTGGAAGGGCTTCAAGAGTCCCAGGTACATGCTCTCCTGGGGGCACACAGAATCTCCCCCAGCCCCAGCCATCCTCCACCCCTACACACCCCAGCATCCTCCACTCCCCCACATTCCAGCCATCCCTTGCCCCTCACCCCTGGTCATCCACCCTGTCTAGCCATCCATCCCCCAAGCCCCAGCATCTTCTGTCCCTCCGTATTTCAGCCATCTACCACCCCCAGCAATCCTCTGCCACATCACACCTCTGCATCCTGTACTGTGGTGCCTACCACACCCCCATAACTCTGGTTTCTTCTCTTCTAGCTGGGCCCCCTCGTAAACTCCAGGCCCCACATGCAGTTGGCCAACAGGGTTGTTGATAACCCTCCTCAGAGGTGAGAGGACAGGAGGACCCAGAGAACTCCTGGAGCCCTGCAGGCCTCTCCCTCACCCCAGCCACCCTGGCCTCTAGCTGAACAGCATCTGCACTATGGGGACTTCCCCCGCACGCAGGGTTGGGGGACCTACCACAGTAGGTCTGTGGGGATGGGAAGGGGTGGGCACCAGGCAGATTCGGGAGAGAGGTCAGGGCTGGGGGTCCCAGGCCTAGCAGGCTATCCTGAGACCACCTTCCTCTCTCCAGAGTGGGTAGATTTGGGGGGCAGGAGGATGAAAAAACTCCCATCTGACAACTTCTATTTTGTCTATTGATTAAGAAGCAAAGCTGTCCTTTGAAAGCTGGGAAGGGAGACAGTTGGATTTAAGAGAAAGCTGTAGAGAACCGCGGGGAACAGCCAACCAGAGGAAGGGAAAGGCCTTGGTGCAGATGCCTGTCGGGAAAGACCCAGGACAGGGCTGCTGACGGGCAGAGGGATGCTGGCTGGGGGACACTGCTAGCACGCTGCTCTGTTGCCATTTTTTTATACCTAAGCTGACTATAAGCCACAAAAAGGGATTCTAGGCAGTGCCATGAAAGACCAGTGCCATGAATTCCTAGGAAGGAGTCATTTCAGGGTTGCTTCACCCAGTCCAATCCCACTGAGCCTTCGGACCACGTACTTGGTGACCTTGAAGATCCTCAGCAGCCGGAGGGCCCGCAGCACACTGATCCCAAAGGAGGTTCCTGGCTTGATGGCTGCCCAGACCACTTCAAAAATGCTCCCCACAATGACCTGCAACAGAGGTGACATCAGCCTTGGGGTGCATGCAGGTGTGTGCCCACACATGAGCCTGGAGTAGAGCATGCCCTGCCTCTGAGCAGGCTGCCTCTGTCTGTAAGCTCCACCCTGCCCCCTACCTGTAGCGCAAGGCACACACCTCACACTGCGTTGTTCCAGTAATCTTTGAGATAGGCTGCAGAGTTCCACAAGTCCTGAGCCAGAAAGACACAGGGACACAGGATGTAGACACAGGACTAGGCCTGCTGATTTCCTGACAGGTCCCAGAGCCACCTGGTCTAATGCCTCCTCAGGGCTTGGTCACACAGCCCAGTGGCCTGCAGCGCCTTCTTACACACTTCTGGGCAGGGCAGTCAGATGTCCTTTAGGTTAGAGAAACTGGCCTCTTTGTAACTCCCCTTAGCTGCACCCACTCCGAGACAGTCTCATGAACTGTGTCTTGAGTCTCTTCTTCTCCTGATGACCAGGAGCCAGCACACGGTCACCATCTGTTCCATTGATGGAGTCTCCACCAAGGTGCTGGGAGGTCAGTCAGACATCCAAAACTCAGTAAAAGCTGTGAGAGACGGGTGCCCTCCTCCAGCCTCCCCACATGTGGACTTGGAGCAGAGCCATCCAGGTCAGGCCCTGTATGAGGACTCAAAAAGGGAGAGGGTGGGGCCAGAGCACAGCAGACCTTCACCACCTGCCCTCTGGGAAGGACATCCAAGGGGGCCCAGATTGATCCTCCTGTTGGCCACCCACACCTCACTGGGGCACAGCCTGGGCTCACGGTCATGATGAGCACCCATGCCCTCTGAATGGGCGTGGCTGATTCCCATTTCCAGACACGTACTTCTGCGACTGGTGTGGAGGACTCACTGAAGTTCATTTTACTGCACTTGGAGTGAAGGGGTGAAGATCAGGAGGTAGGGATTTATCCAAGGTTTTGGTGCTTTTCACTATTCTCATATCAACAGCAAATCTGATCAGCCTAACATCAACGTTCTCATCCAAGTCTCTGGAAAAAGGGTGAGTGTGCCAGGACAAAGCCCTGTGGTCCATCACTAGAGACTGCCCCACTGGTTAACACTGATGTATTAGCCAGCAAGTGCGGGCATTGTGTTCTGCCCACATGCGGTCATCCATTCACACTCTTCCACCTCGGTCTCAAATGTCTTGTGACAGCCAGATGCACCACTCTAAAGCATCTGGGATAACACTACCAATATCAAAAGGGTGAGTTTGCCAGAACCTGTCCTGAGCAGCTGTGCTGGCTCCTGGTCGTCATCACTGACTTTCCTCAGCACTCACGGATCGTCTAGGTGTTTGTCCCGGTTGAAGCCTGCAGTTCTCCAAATCTACTCTTTTCATTGTCAGTCTTCCAGCAGCTCTCCTGCTTTCCATCCATCCTGAAACTTTGTCTCCACTGATTCACGTGGTAGGCAGCCTCTGAGATGGCCCCCGATAATCCCTACCTCCTGGTCTTCACCCCTTGTATAATCCCGTCCCCTTGAGGGTAGGTTGGACTAATTACTCACATCTAACAACTACCATATGGCAGAAGTGATGGGACGCTACTTCCTAGAGTAGGTTACAAAAAAGACCGTGGTCTCCATCTAAGGTGCTTTCTCTGGCTCTCTCGGATCACCAGCTGTCATGCTGGAGGACACTCAGGCAGACTATGAGAAGCTCAGGTGACCAGAAGCTGACACTTTCCAACAGCCACGTGAGTGAGCTTGGAAGCAAATTCTCCAGCTCTGATCCAGCCTTGAAATGAATGCACCCAGCACCCACTCTACTGTAACCTCATGAGAGGCCTCAGGCCAGAGGTACTGCTAAGCCACGCCCAGATTCCTGGCCCACAGAATCTGTGAGGTCATCAACAGTTATTGTGTAAAGCTGCTGAGTTTGGGAATAATTTGTTATAGAGCAACAGATAAGTAATACAGTTCAGTAACCTTGTGTGTAAATTATCCCCATGTCCTAGGATCCAGTTAGTTCAGACCATAAGATGAAGATATATTTGACAGCTCCTCACCTCTCTGGGTTCCCTCTGCCTACATGCCGAGAAGGCAAACCATAAGAAGAGCTGATGTCTCCCCAGCCACCTACCAAAATCGGCGCCCTAGGCAGCCCCACTTTCCTCCTCAGAGACCAGGCAGCCATGTGTGGTGGAAAACAATGGCCAAGGGTCAGAACTCCTGGGTGCCACCCTGACCCCACAGCACACTAGCTGGGCAGCGTTGGGCACATGCCATAATCTGTCCAGGTTCCTCGACGATGAGGTAAAGTTGTTGTGAGGACTTAACAAAATCAAGGACACAAATGCTCTGTCAACTATAGAAGTTCGGTGCTGACGACAGGGAAGACTCAAAGTTAGAGCTAAACTGAATCTACAATTTAAAGTTTTGCTTCCACCTAGGCACAGGGTCCCCTCCCCAGCTACCGAGAACTCCACAGAGACTGAAGTTATTCCTCTGGGGTGCTGCACGTCCACTCCTTACTCAGAGTCTCCAGCAGCCAGAAGGCAGGTGCCCACAGTGACGCTTCCCAGGCTCTGGCCTCAGCACCAGGACCAAGCATTCATTCTGCTGTGTCGGACAGGATGACCCTCATGCTGCCCTGCCCTGAGCCCCAGCTGGCCTCAGAAGCATCCTGCCATTGAGGCTCTCCTGACTTACAGAGGCTGATAAACGGGCCCAGGCCACCCCCACACACAGTATGACAGGCTGGTCCTCGAGCCATCACAGCCTCTCCATCCTCCCAGGAGAAGCCCTGGTGTATGTGTCCAGGCAGGGTCCACAGGATGATAGGAATTGGGACCACAGGGCTAGTCCAGGGGTTCACAAGGCCCCAGGCACAGAGAGGCTGCAGAGCCTTTGCCACAGCATCACTGGAGTGGACAGGGCTCAGAGAAAGATATGTGTCCCAGGGAGGTGGTGACCAGAGGGGGCAGAAAAATCACCGACTGCTGAACTCAAGAAAAGGACCCACAGGGGTGGAAGCCCCACCACTAGTAGGGTGGGGAGAGAAGATGTCCAATCACAGGAGCAAACCTGATCTTGAGATTGCAGGCCATGGGGCCGGGAAGGACAGAGCCTGGCCAGAGGCCTTCCCTCTGCTGACGGTGGCCCTCTAGGACCCCTCTAGGTGGTCCTCTGACTCATACAGGCCATGGTCCCCTCTGTCACCTGGGGCCTTACTCCACAGCCTCCAGCTGGTCCAGGTACAGCATATGGACTCTCAGGAGGCATCTCACTCACCCCAAAGTCGAAGCAGTTGAAGGAGGACCGGAAGTAGCTTCTGGGCCCAAGGCCATACATCTTCAGGGACATCTCTGTGAGGAAGAGACCCAGGAAAACAAACTCTGCAAAATCTAGGAGAAGCCAGAGAGGAAGAGGATTAGCACATGCCTCCTCCTGCCCTGGCCACAGCACAAGGGGGAAGACACCAGAATCTGGGTTCCCCCCACCCCGGCCTGGTCTGCAGCCTGATGGGGGGACCCCAGACACCAGGCCCCCCAGGTCTGGCCTGCAGCCTTGCTCTTTGAAGCCCGAGGCTCTGGAGAGGAGTCATGGATCAGAAGAACGCACAGAGGTACCTGTCCAGCCCCAAACATGGCAAGTGCCCAGTGCCGTGGGACAAAACAAGCAAGCTCAGCGGGATGCAAGCTCCCTGGATCCGGAGCCAGAGAGCACAAATCACAGAGGGAGGAGGACTGGGGGACAGCGACACCCGAGGAGGAGCCAGGAGGTGGCCTCTGCCTGGTTCTTCATCCTTGTCCACCCTCTGACCTTGGGCCAGGCCTCTTCAGCCACTCTTTCCGGGGGGACCGACATAACCACCCTCCTCGGACTCCCACAGCACCATTTGTTGTTTGTTTTCTTTTTTTTTTTTTTTCCTTTGGTTACAAATCCATTTAAATGTATTTCTAAGGAAACACACAGTTTTATACATTTGAAAATTGAAGATAAATTTGATCGTGATGATGCACTTAAGCTTAATCGTGTTTCCATATAATATGGTTATATTTACTTTTTTTTTAATTGTACTTTAGATGAAGGTTGACAGAACAAATAGTTTCTCATTAAACAGTACACATATTGTTTTATGACAATGGTTAACAACCCCATGACATGTCAACACTGTTCCTTCTCAAACTTGGGTTCCCTATTACCAGCATTCCTGTCCCCTCCTGCCTTCTAGTCCTTGTCCCTGGACTGTTGTGCCCCATTAGTCTCGTTTCGTTTATGGGGCTGTCTAATCTTTGGCTAAACAGTGAACCTCAGAAATGACTTCATTACTGAGCTAATACCCTTGGGGTTTCTCCAGTTTCTGTCAGGCCAGTAGGTCTGGTCTTTTTCTGTGAGTTAGAATTTTGTTCTACATTTTTCTCCAGCTCTGTCCAGGATACTCTGTTGTGATCCCGGTCAGAGCAGTCAGTGGTGGTAGCCGGGCACCATCTAGTTGTACTGGACTCAGTCTGGTGGAGGCCATGGTAGTTGTGGTCCATTAGTCCTTTGGACTAATCTTTTCCTTGTATCTTGTTTTCTTCATTTTCCCTTGCTCCCGAAGGGGTGAGACTGGTGGAGTATCTTAGATGGCTGCTCACAGGCTTTTAAGATCCCAGATGCTATTCACCAAGGTAAAATATAGAACATTTTCTTTACGAACTGTTATGCCAATTGAGCTAGATGTTCGCTGAGACCATGGTCCCCACAGCCCTCCGCCCAGCAATTAAGTCCCTCAGGGAGTTTGGATATGTCTATGGAGCTTCCATGACCTTTCCTTGTACAAGTTGTGCTGGCTTCCCCAGTATTGTATACTGTCTTACCCTTCACCAAAGTTACCACTTATTTATTGTCTGTTTAGTTTCCCACACACACCTCTCTCATCCCTCATAACCAATAAAGATTGTTTCCTTTTGTGTGTAAAGTTTTTCATGAGTTTTTACAGTAGAGGTCTCATACAATCTTTGTCCTTTTGTGATTGACTTATTTCACTCAGCATAATGTCCTCCAGTTTCATCCTTGTTATGAGATGCTTCACAGATTCATCATTGTTCCTTATCATTGCATAATACTCCATTGTGTGTATGTACCATAGTTTGTTTATCCATTCATCTGTTGATGGGCATCTAGGTTGTTTCCATCTTTTTGCTTTTGTGAGCAATGCTGCCATGAACACGGGTGTGCATATGTCTGTTTGTGTCATGACTCTTATTTCTGTAGGATATATTCCTACGAGTGGGATTGCTGGATCGTATGGTATTTCTATTTCTAGCTTTCTAACGAAGCGCCATATCAATTTCCAAAATGGTTGTATTATTTTGTATTCCCACAAGTAGTGTGTAAGATTTCCGATCTCCCCGCAGCCTCTCCAACATTTGCTATTTCCAGTTTTTTTTTATTTATGCCGGTAATGCCGGGGTGAGATGGTATCTCATTGTGGCTTTAATTTGCATTTCTCTAATGGCTAGTGATCGCGAGCGTTTCCTCATGTGTCTGTTGGCCGCTTGAATGTCTTCTTTGGTGAAGTGTCTGTTCATTTCTTTTGCCCATTTTTTAATAGGATTATTTGTCTTTTTGTTGTAGAGGTGTCGGATTTTCTTGTAGATTTTAGAGATTAGACCTTTGCCTGACTTACCATGTCCAAAAATTTTTTCCCAGTCTGTAGTTTCTCTTTTTACTCTTTTGGTGAAGTCTTTCAATGAGCCTAAGTGTTTAATTTTTAGAAGATCCCAGTTATCTACCTTATCTTCTGGAGTTTGTTGTTGTTGGTTATGGTTTGTATCCTGTTAATGCCCATTACTAGGGCCTCTAGCATTGATCCTACTTTTAATTCTATGAACTTTATCGTTTTTGGCTTTATATTTAGGTCTTTGATCCATTTTGAATTAGTTTTTGTATATGGTGCGAGGTATGGGTCCTGTTTCTTTTTGCTTGTTTGTTTGTTTGTTTTTTGCAGATGGACATCCAGTTTTGCCAGCACCATTTTTTAAAAAGATTGTCTTTTCCCCATCTGATGGACTTTGGGCCCTTGTCAAGGATCAGGTGACCGTAGGTGGATGGATTTACATCTGGGTTCTCAATTCTGTTCCACTGGTCAATGTATTCGTCATCGTACCAGTACCAGGCTATTTTGACTACTGCAGCTGAATAGTAGGTTCTGAGGTCCGGTAGTGCAAGTCTTCCTACTTTATTCTTCTTCAATAGTGTTTTACTTATCCAGGGCTTCTTCCCTTTCCATATAAAGTTATGGATTAGTTTTTCCATCTCTTTAAAGAGTGTTGTTAGTATTTGGATCGGGATTGCATTGTATTTGGAAATTGTTTTGGTTAGAATTGCCATTTTCACAATGTTGAGTCTACTTATCCATGAGCATGGGATCTTTTTCCATTTATGTAAATCCCTTTGGGTTTCTTGCAGGAGTGGTTTGTAGTTTTCTTTGTATAGGTCTTTTACATCCCTGGTTAAATTTATTCCTAAGTATTCTATTTTTTTTTAGGGGATATTATAAATGGTATTGTTTTCCTGATTTCCTTTTCCTCGTTCTCTTTATTGGTGTATAGGAATCCAACTGATTTTTGTATGTTTATCTTGTATCCTACTACTCTGCTGACTCTTTCTGTTAGTTCTAGTAGTTTTCTTGTGCAGTCTTTAGGGTTTTCTATGTGTAGTATCATATCATCCGTAAACAGGGACAGTTTAACTTCTTCATTACCAACTTGGATGCCGTTTATTTCTTTTTCTTGCTGTATTGCTCTAGCTAGGACTTCCAGCACAATGTTAAATAGGAGTGGTGATAAAGGGCATCCTTGTCTTGTCCCTGTTCTCAAGGGGAATGTTTTCAGCCTCTCTCCATTAAGAATAGTGTTGGCCATTGGTTTTGCATAGATGCCCTTTATTATGCTGAGGAATTTCCCTTATGTACCTATTTTATTGAGAGCTTTTATCAGGAGTGGGTGTTGGACTTTGTCGAATGCCTTCTCTGCATCGATTGAGATGACCATGTGATTGTTTTATATTATTTATGTGGTGGATTACATTGATTGATTTGCTAATGTTGAACCATCCTTGCATACCCGGTATGAATCCTACTTGGTTGTAGTGTATTATTTTTTTAATACGATCCACAGCACCATTTGATGTGAGCTTTGCTCACATGTTCACCCACTCATTGGAGGCTTCTCCACGTTCCTAGCATCCTGCCTCACCCAGGAGGCTCCCAGGAGGCACGGACCTTGCTCAAGGCCCCAGGCACTGCTCCCTCCCTCAGCTCTGTGTGCCCCTTTTCCTTCCCGCCAGGCCAGCGGGGCTGCCCTGGGAATTTGAGGCACACACCTCTCAACCCAGCCTGAGCAGAAGGGGAGTCCAGAGGAATGAGGCATCAGCGTAGCAGCATAGATCTAGGCCACCAGGCACTGTCAAACCAGAAACCACAGACTCCAGAATAAGATGGTGGTCTTTGATCCCCCTTCCCAAGAGCCGAGCTGGAATCAGCATATGATTTCAGCAGGGCCCCAGGGAGTAGCTCAGATGCAGGGCAGAGCTGCCTCGAGCAGCCCGGAGCACAGAGCAAGCCTTCCCGGGCTTGGGTATGCAGGCCTGTCGGGGGAGTGGGTCTTAAGCAGAAGCAGTTCCTGAGACAGAACGTGAGAGGATGAGGGGGCTACACACCTCATCCGTCCCTGAGTACCCTGAAACTTGGCTTTTGTCTCCAGATCTCCACCAAGAGCTGCACTGCCCAGGGCCAGCCAGCCTTACCACGTCTCTCCTGTACAGACTCTGCGGCCCACCAGACACCCTGTCTTTTGGACAGACAGCTGGCAGCTTGCACGGCCCAAGGGTCTTGAGCAGGGGATCCTTTTCTGCGGACTGAGCAACTCACACCCACTGCAAGCCGGGCCACAAAACCAGCCAGAACCTCCCCAGGGTCCCAAGGCAGGTGTGGGTGAGTGAAGAGGAGACAAGTTCTCTCCCAAGAGAAGCTGAGGCCAAGGCCAGAGGCAGGGGGGGTCACTGGCCCTAGGCAGGAGCCACTCAGGGCAGAAGGACCTGCTCGGATGGAAGAAGGCTGGGCCTAGCTGGTGCTGACTTACACCTCCTCCACCAGCTGGCTGAGGGGTGGCGAGAAAGCCACACCCCCTCTAGCCCCACTCGGGCACCCCAGAAGATTCAGGGGACAAACACAAGACCTGGAAAGACCCTGGTCTCTTGACCACCAGGCTGCAGAGCCCCTTCCATACAAGGTGACAAAGCCGCAGCCCTTGCACCTCAGGGCTCCACACACGAACTCGGTTCCCATGGGAGAGGCCACAGGGATGGGACCTCCCACCTCCCACATGCCGGACCCTGGAGGTGAGGCTGCTCAGGAGCTTGAGCTAGAGCACTTTGCAGGGAACAAGTGCAGGAATTTCCAAAGGTGAAACTCTCAGAGAGAGGAACAGCCCTTCACAGTCCCCTGCATTCTGCTTGCCCTTCCACTCAAATAGAAGGCAATGCCCTGGTTGTGCTGCTCAGCCCCCCCACCCCTGAGCCGCAAGAGGACCCCTCAGTCATTTGTTCACCTTGCAGGCCTGGTGCCACCGTGAGCCAGCAGGGAGACAGCTGGTCCATCCCTCCAGGAGCTCACAGACTGGGGGGTAGAGAAGACCATGAAGACAGCATCCCATTTACCAGGTGGACAAAGTGCTGGGGACGCAGACAAGGATGGTCTGTCCATCCCACGGGACATGAGAGGCTCAAAGGCCAGACAGGATGATATGGGTCTGAGAGAGGATCAAAGGGACAGGCAAGGGAGGGCGTGGCAGAAAACACATCAAGTCCCTGCTTCTTGTCCCTCTCTGGCCAGAACTCAGTCCCTGGGCTTTGCCATGCATCAGGGCCTCAGATGCAAAGGCAGCCCGCAGATGTGCCTGCTGGCTAAGGGAGATTTGAGGACATGTGTCCTGGCCAGCAGCCAAGCCACCTCCCTCAGGTCCAGCCCACACCCACCGGACAAGGCCTCCCCTCCAGCCATTTCTGCACAGGAGAGGGACAGAGAGCACAGTGCAGACAGAGCAGCCAGGGCAGAGCCCAGCCCAGGATGCCTGCGGCCTGGCCCAACTCCCGGCACCTCAGCCCTGCACACAGACACACAAGCAGGCAGTGCAGGTGGCCTTCCTGCTCACCCGCAGTGCCACCCCCTGGGACAGACAGTAACCATGAGACTGACCGGGCCCAGCTAGGGTGGCCCAGTAGGGGGAGCCCTGTTTCCCCACAGGCCCTGGTTCCCTCAGCCCCTCCACTCAACCCCCAAGAGCAGGAAGACCTCAGCTCAAGGATTCAAGGAAGATAATGAGCTTATCCGAGCAAAGTCCCGAGACACCAGCCATAGCTCCAGGACAGTGAGTCAAGGCCCCCCAAAACCATCCTCCCCTTCCTCTCCCAGAGCCCAAGCTGCGTTGTCTGCTGGGGGCCCCTGAGCACCCTTCCATGCAATACGAGAAACAGAGCCCAATACAAAAGTCTGGGGAGCTGGAGCCTGGAGCCAGCTCAGTGGTCCTTGGGGCCGAGGTGTCTCCTCCTTCGGGGCCTTCCAGCCGGGACATGAGACCACTCGGGAGTGGAAGGCCTTGAGGCTCTATATGCAATGGTCCAGAAGAGGGACACATGACCAGCCTGCCAGGCAGAACAGACCCACAGCCTGGGTCAGGGGAAACCAGAAGGGACGGGGTCAAGGCTGAGTACTGATGCTGTGGTCGGGCAGCCCTAGAGCCGGCAAAATCAGGACTGCACCCAATGGCCCCTCAGCCCACCCATGGAGCCAGGATGACCACAGGTGAGGTTCCCTTCCTCTTACCAGACCACAGGGTCCAGGCCAGTGCCCACGGATCCTGCCCAGGACGCGGCCCCGCTGGGTCTGCTGTGCCCGCTCTTTTCTCCAGCTGCACCCATGAGCACTCTGGGCTCATGGTCCAGTGAGAGTCTCTGCTCTGCAGTGGTGCAGACCAGCCCTGTCCTGAATGTGCTGGCCCACGGAGTACTCTGGAGAGCTACACAGTGCTCACCGCCCACTGGCTCAGCTCTCCTTGGCCTCAGTACAAATCACTGTGCCCAAGCTCATGGCATCCACAAGGCACTCAGATGTGCACCTGTGGGTTCTATGAGATCAGGGGTAAGGGGCTGAACATGACACAGGGCGAGAAGTGTGGCTGACTCCACGGCACAGAGCCTTTGGCCCTAGCCTCTTAGCCCCACCCCCTCAGCACACCAATATATACGTAAGTGAGCACACATGCACACACATGCATTTGTGCACACATACATGCAAACACACTGACATATGCACACACAAGCATTTTGGGACCAAGGAGGCATGGGAGCTGTGAAGAGGCCCTGTGGACCTAACCCAGGACCAGAGAACTGAGTATATCCTCAGACACAGGGCCTTACTGTGTCTGCCAGAAAAGAAATCCACCTTAGAGGTCACTATAAGTTTAGTCAGACCTCAACTTCAGGGTTCACGGGGAGAGGGTAAGTCCCTTGCTGGAGCCCAGAAGAAATACTGCCCCTGGAATGGTGCAGGCACCAAGCAGGCTGAGTACAGCTGACCCCTGGGGAACAGGAAGACCAAAGGCCAATGGCAGGAGGGGAAAACACAGCAGACCATTTGTTTGTTTGCTTGTTTCAATCCTCTTTCAGATGAGACGATGGACCAGGACCAAGTTCCACGTGGCCCACAGGGCCCAAGGGTATGAGGGGTCGGTCCTGGTCCCTGGAGAAAGTGAGGAGCCCAGACTGGCATATTCCTCCTTACCCTATATGGACCTATGGCCGGCCAGGGCAGGACTCGTGACTTGGTTCCTGGGGTCTGTTTTGAGGTGAGCTCTGATCAGGGATGGCCAAGGACGCATCCAGGTCCCAGCAATAAAAGGGAAGAAAGAAGATGGGAGTCTTTCTCCTCAGGAATTCCAGAGCCAAGTTCCCTGGTCTGTTGGTCTAAGACCCCACACACTGGCCTTCTCTTCTAGGCGCCCTGGCCCTCACTCACTTCTCACCCCTCTAGATGGCAAATGGGGTACTGCCAGATCAGCTGGGCTTGCTTGCAACCCTGGGTCCAGGCTCTGGCCTTGGGCAGCCCTGAGTCAGAGCCCTGAGTCCTACACCACAGAGACCTGGAGCAGGGCTTCACAGCCCAGAGCAACCCAGTCCCCCAGCAGAGACCCCAGGCTCTGGGCAGGGCTGGGGCCCAACAGGTGGTTCAGAAAGGAGGCAGCAGTTGCAAGGCACCGGCGGTACCTACACAGGGCAGTGGTGAGCCGCTGCGGTTGTTTGTAATGCACTATGGCCACACAGAACGTGTTCAGAGCCACCACGCACAACACCACCCAGTAGAAGCTCTGTGCCTTCACCATGCGGCGGATGAAAAACCGGAACATCTTCTCCTTCCGCCGGAAATAGGAGGAGCTGTCGTTCTTCCCACTTTTGAGGCTGGTGCGAGCAAAGGGGGAACCTGGAGAGGACAGGGTTAGTGAGGGTGCAGGTCCCACCTGCCAGGGTGCCCCTCCTGACAGGCTGGTGCCAGTCCTCCTATGGCAACCCCCCCCCCAACAAAGCCGACAGGTCACCCATGGTGACTAGCCTCCAGGGGGCAGAACTGGACAGAGCACGGACGCGAACGCCCCTCTGGGCCCCAGCACCCAGACCACCCTCCAGGAGCTCCACCCTGATGCCCCCAGGCCACTGTCCATGGGGGCTCTCTCAGCGTTTTTTCTGAAGACATCAATCTGACCTTGTGACTCTCTTGCTGAAAACCTACCTACATAGGGTCCTTAGACCCCACCCCCACCCCAATTATCACAAGCTCATCACCACCCATTACTCTTATTTGCTGGTTGACCTGTTTGTGCCAGGCTCCCAGGCTAGATGGCAAGCCCCTGAAGACGGATCAAGCTGAGCCCCTCAACAAGGAAGAGCTCAATGAGCAGGAGTGAGCAAGTGGACATCCCTGGGCACCGGGGCTCCAGTTTGCGCGTATCCATGCAGACCCCACTGTGTCTCTGCAGGAGTGCACGTCTGTGCCCTATGGGGGCTTCTCCCATGTGCAATAGGGGCCTGGCACGTGTGTGTGGGCACACGTGCACCTGAAGGTGTCTGTGCTAGTCCATGCCTCCGTGCCCAAGCTGCGTGTCTCCCTGTCTGCTCTGCACCTCTAGCTTGGGCGTGGGGTTCCTGGGTGAGTGTGCACATTATGTGCATGTATGTGTGTTTTTGCATACACGTATACATGACCACTGTGCTCTCAGCAGCACACTACAGCACGATCGGGCTAGGGTTTTGGATTCACTGAATGAGGACAGAGCCCCAAGGCCTCTGGAGGGACTGTGTACAAGCTGAGTGGCTGCATCCAGGCAGACAGAAACCATCACAAACAGCCCCAGGGCCCAGAAGAGGGTCCAGCAGAGACTCGCAGGGCCTTAATGACAAATCTTGGCACTCAAGGTGCCAGCCTTGCCCCTTCCCATGGAAGACATTGTCAGCCACAGCCCTTGTTCTGGCTAAGCCAGGGCACAACGTCAAAAATCACGTCCAGGGATACTGAGGCAGCCATTGCCAATCATCAGAACTGGATCACACAACAAAGCCTCCTGGCGAGCCCCACTGAGTGCTGGGGACGGCCAAGGTCACAGCCAGACGCACCCACCCCTCCTCAAGGGCAGGCTTACCAGCCTCTAGAGAGGGCAGCAGAGGGGCACGGAAGGAACAACGTCCAGACTTGGACAGCAAACCTACATGCTCAGAAACCCCAACACCCACACACTCTTACTCAGAGACTCACACACACACACATACAACAAAACAGAGCCACTAAGTCACGCACACACTCGACATCACACCCCCAGACCCTGACCATGCTCACTCTCGAGGATACACCAGACACACACAGAGACACATCAGGACCACACATGCACACGCTTAGAGACACACTCACAGGCTCGAGGTACACACCTACAGGCACGCATGTGAGACCACCAGAAGGATGGTGAGGACGTGTGGCTCATGTGGATCACTGAGCACATACACCTAGCCAGTGAGATCAGCAGCACTTCCTCCACGGGAGCGCCAGGACCACCCTACCCTTTTCATTGCAGTGTGCCTAGGTGGACATCAGTTAGGGTGATGCCACTGAAACGGACAGAGTAGACAACTCCACAACTTGGTCCCCCACTAAAGCAATGATTAAGCTGACAAAAGTTGGCAACGTCAACTTTTTCTCGTCTCTAAAATCTAATAATAAATTTACAACAACCAGGGAAACACTTAAAGAAGAAACTTGTTTCCGTTGAGTCGATTCAAACTCATAGTGACTCTATAGGACAGAGTAGAACTGCCCCATAGGGTTTCCAAGGAGTGGCTGGTGGATTCGAACTGCCGAACTTTTGGTTAGCAGCCAAATGTTTAACTGCTGTGCCACCAGGAGTCCAAGCCTACAGCACCCGGTATTCCCAGGTGGTCTCCCGTCTAAGTACTAACCAGGCTCAACCTGCTTAGCTTCTGAGATCAGACAAGATCAGGCACGTTCAGGGTGGTGTGGCTATAGACATTTTCTTTATTAGGGAAGTAGTAGGGTATAATTCAGGACCAAGATTAACTTCTAAGTAACAGAAATAACATTGGACAGGATCAGTTTGTCTATCAGGACAGCTTGCAATCAAGACAGTACTCAGTTCCTTGTCAGCTGTGCCCACAGGCAGGCTGCACTTCTCAGCCAGGCCAGCCTCCTCTCAGCCAGACTAGCCGGCCCTTCTCTCTGCCATGCTAGCCTCCTCTCAGCCTCTGCCCTGCTTGAGCAAGTGTTACAGCTCTTTTGCTGTGCCGACAAGTACCTGGATGTACTCCACTCCACCAGCAAGACTTCTGCCGAAAGCCGCTCACCTCTCTCACTCTGTGGACTGGCAAGTCCACCACAGCCACGCGCTCCATGGGCTGGGAAGCCCACTGCAGCTGTCTCATGCTTGTTTCCTGGTTCCTGCCATCTCACAACACTGCTGCTCGTGCCACTGCCATGCCGTCTCTCATGATCTCTCCCCTTCTTGTGCTATCTCACGCCATCTCCATTATTATAGCTCTCTCTGTCTCCTGGGTCTAGAAGTTTCTCCACACAGGAACCCTAGGTCCAAAGGACACACTCCATTCCCAGCTCATCTTCTTGATGGTAATGAGGTCCCCTTTGGCCTCTGGGGAATTGACTCTTTTATAAACCTACTCCTCCCACCAAGACCACCTCAGAAAGCCACAGTCAGCTAATTTGCTTAGTAATCAACCAGTCTTCACAAGGATTTTATGCACCGTATTTGTGTAGTAAACTCTCCATTCCCTGCAAAGGTTTTATATATCTTATTTGCATAATAAACTGTCCAATCACTTTGCAAGATTGTGGCTTAGCAAATCATCTTGGCATAAGTAGAAACCCAGGCCCAGAAAGGTCTTATATAAACAGAAATCCATTACACTGCAGTAAGAGAACACCATAAACAACTATATGCCAATAAAATGGATAACCTAGATGAACTGGGAAAATTGCTAGAAACACACAAACTACCAAAACTGACTCAAGAAGAAATAGAAAATCTGAATAAAACTATAACAAGTAAAGATATTGAATCAGTAATCAAAAACCTCCCAACACAGAAAAGCCCAGGACCACACAGCTTCACTGGTGAATTCCACCAAACAAAGAAGAATTAACACCAGTCCTTCTCAAATTCTTCCAAAAATAGAAAAGGAGGGAACACTTCCTAAATCATTCTGACAGGCCAACATTGCCCTGATACCAAAGCAAGACAAAGACATAACAAGAAAACTACAAACTGATATTCCTTATGAACACAAATGCAAAAATCTTAAATAAAAGGAAGCGAGGCCAAGATGGCGGAGTAGTCAGACGCTTCCAGTGGACCTTTTTACAACAAAGACCCGAAAAAAACAAGTGAATCAATTATATATGACAATGTAGGACTCCTGAACATCTAAGGCAAAGTTGAGGAACCAGACCAAGTGGCAGGGGGCGGGAGAGATGGTTCAGGAGCAGCGGAGGAGTTGCCAGAACTGACTCGGTGAGAGCTTGAGCCCTCCAGGCCTGATGAGCTCACAGGTGAGCAGTGAGGCAGGCAAGCAGCCATGCTTGGAAGGCACGTTTTCTGCACCAGGAGAGACCCAGCACCAGAGAGTCTACTCGGCCACCCAGAACCAATGAGAAGCAGCCCTCAACTGGTGAAAGATAAGTACTTGCATATGGCCTACCGCATGGATCAAAAACACCCCCCTTAGTGAAAAACCTCTCTCCCATTTACCTCCCAGCTCCCTGCACTGCACTGGGTCCTGGACTGGCTTCAGCAATTGCCGAGTCCCCTGGGCCAGAAGTAGGATCTGTCACACACCCTGAGCCACTCTCCAGGCCTTGGAGAGTGAACAAATTAACAAACAGGGGAAAAAATAAACTGCCAGCTCCCCTAAGCCAGGAACCCAGGGTAGGCACAGCTCTTTTGCCTAGGCACAGGCATAAGGGATCCATGGATTCTGAGTGCCTTTCCCCCTGCAGAGACTTGTGTGGGCCCATTTCAACAGTGTAGGCCCTCATTACCGCAGTACGACAAGGTATATACCTGAAGTGTAACTTCAACTGTTTCAGCTGTGAAGTGGCAGATTCGTGACATTTGACACTGCTCTGCCCATTAAGCAAGGTCTTCACCTACTCACATCAGGGGCCTGAGGGCTGGTGGCTTCACTCATGCCACCTAGCCACCTGCAATAGGCACCCAAGAATAAGAGGTGCCCCCCAGTCCTTACAGCCAACAGCAATGGGTGCTCATATTTTGGCTGTAAAACCCACCCACCTACGTGCTCTAGAGAACAGGGACACGCCTTCCTCCTGGACACTCAGGGGCAGCCGTCAGCTCCCTACCTTGCTCAGAGTATGTCCCCCTGCTGCAACAAGATAGCTGTGCCTACACCAATCACCCATGCCTGTCTAGGACTGTAGGCGAGAGCCTGCACCACACACTTGGTGTCTGTCTACCTGGGTACTTGAGCTGAATCCATACAGGAGGAGTGGGCAGACTCCGGAGCACACATACCTAGTAACAGATCTAACCATCTGGTGATAGGACATTAGAGCTTCAAAGGTGCCAATAATCAAACTAGCTCATATGAGCAGCTTATTTCAGCATATCAAAACAAAACCAGAAGCTAGGACACAGTAAGCAAACATAAAATAAACAAATACAATAACTTATTAATGGCTCAAAGACAGCAGTCAATATCAAATCACATAAACAGGCAATCCATGATGGCTTCAGCAAGCTCCCAAAATAAAGAATCTAGACATTTTCCAGAGGAGGAAAATTTCTTGGAATTACCAGAGGCAGAATACAGAAGATTAATATAGAGAACTCGTCAAGAAATTAGGAAGGAAATTAAGCAAAATGCGGAACACACAATAGAGGAAATTAAAAAGATTAAGGAAGAGCATAATGACAGATTTAACAGGCTGCAAGAATCCATAGAAAGACAGCAATCAGAAATCAAGAAGATTAACAATAACATTGCAGAATTAGAAAACCCAATAGAAAGTCATAGGAGCAGAATTGAGGCAGTGGAAGTCAGAATTAGTGAGATTGAAGATAAAGCACTTGACCCCAACTTATTTGAGGAAAAATCAGATAAAAGGATTTTAAAAAATGAAGAAACCCTAAAAAATATGTGGGAATCTATCAAGAGGAATAACCTATGAGTGACTGGAGTACCAGAATGGGGGGGATAACAGAAAATATGGGGAGAATTGTTGAAGATTTGTTGGCAGAAAACGTCTCTGATATCATGAAAGATGACAACATATCTATCCAAGATGTTCATTGAACCCCACATAAGGTAGAGCCCAAAAGAAAGTCACCAAGACATATTATAATCAAACTTGCCAAAACCAAAGATAAAGAGAGAATTTTAAGAGAGGCTAGGGATAAACGAAAAGTCATCTACAAAGGAGAGTCAATAAGACTAAGCTCTGACTACTCAACAGAAACTATGCAGGCAAGAAGGCCATGGGATGACATATATAAAACCTTAAAGGAAAAAAACTGCCAGCCAAGAATTATATATCCAGCAAAACTGTCTCTCAAATATGATGGTGAAATGAGGGCATTTCCAGCTAAACAGAAGTTTAGGGAATTTGCAAAAACCAAACCAAAATTCCAAGAAATACTAAAGGGAGTCCTCTGGTTAGAAAATCAGTAACATCAGATAACAACCCAGGACTAGAACACAGGACAGAGCAACCAGATATCAACCCACATAGGGAAGTCACAAAAATAAATCAAAGCTAAAACACTGAAAATAGGGAAACAGATGTCAATATGTAAAAGATGACAACATTAAAAAATCTTAAATAATAGTAAGCCAAATCCAGCAGCATATTAAAAGGATTACACACCCTGACCAAGTGAGATTTATCCCAGGAATGCAAGGATGGTTCAACTCAAAAATCAACGTAATAAACCACATTAATAAATGAAAGAAAAAAAAATGATCATCTCAGTTGATGCAGAAAAAGCACTTGACAAAATTCAACATCTTTCATGATAAAAACATGCAAAAAAACTAGGAATAGAAGTGAACTTTGATTTATCAACTTGACAAAGTGTACTTATGAAGAACACACAGCTAACATACTTAATAGTGAAAGACTAAAAGCGCTCCCCCTAAGATCTGAAACAAGACAAGGATGTCTGCTTTTACCACTGCTATTCAACACTGTACTGGAAGTCCTAGCCAGAGCAATCAGGCAAGAAAAATTAATAAAAGGCATCCAAATTGGAAAGGAAGAAGTAAACCTACATCTATTCACAGATAACATGATCCTAAAGAATGTACCAAAAAACTATTAAAGCTAATATACAAATTCAGCAAAGTTGCAGGGATCGACAGCAACACAGAAAAATCACTTGTATTTCTATACATTGTTGTTGTTAGGTGCCGTCAAGTGGGTTCCGGCTCATAGAGATGCCATGTATAACAGAACAAAACACTGCCCGGGCCTGCACAATCCTCAAAATTGTTGTTACGCTTAAACCCATTGTTGCAGCCACTTTGTCAATCGATCTCGTTGAGGATCTTCTTATTCACTGATGCTCTACTTTACCAAACATGATATTCTTCTCCAGGGACTGATCCCTCCTGATAACATGTTCAAAGTATGTGAGACGAAGTCTCATCATCCTTGCTTCTAAGAAGTATTATGTTTGTACTTCTTCCGGGAAAGATCTGTCCCTTCTTTGGCAGTCCATGGTATACTCAATATTCTTCGCCAACATCATAATTCAAAGGCATCAATTCTTCTTCGTTCTTCCTTATTCATTATCCGGCTTTCGCATGCATATGAGGCAATTGAAAACACCATGGCTTGGGTCAGGGGCACCTTAGTCCTCAAGGTGACATCTTTGCTCTTTACCACTTACAGAGTTTTTTTGCAGCAGATTTTCCCAATGCAATGTGTCTTTTGATTTATTGACTGTTGCCTCCATGGGTGTTGATTGTGGATCCAAGTGAAATGAAAACCTTGACAACTTCAATCTTGTCTCCATTTATCATGATGTTGCTTATTGGCCCAGTTGTGACGATTTTCGTTTTCTTTATGCTGAGGTGTAATCCATACTGAAGGGTGTGGTCTTTGATCTTCATCAGTAAGCACTTCAAGTTCTCTTCACTTTCAGAAAGCAAGGTTGTGTATCTGCAAAACACAGGTTGTTACTGAGTCTTCCTCCAATCCTGATGCCCCATTCTTCTTCATATAATCCAGTTTCTCAGATTATTTGCTCAGCATACAGATTGAATAGGTATGGTGAAAGGATACAACCCTGACACACACATTTTCTGACTTTAAACCACACAGTATCCTCTTGTTCTGTTCAAAAAACTGCCTCTTGATCTATGTACAGGCTCCTCATGAGCACAATTAAGTGTTCTGGAATTCCCATTCTCTGAAATGTTATCCATAATTCTTTTATGATCCACAGAGTCGAATGCCTTTGCATAGTCAATAAAACACAGATAAGCATCTTTCTGGTATTCTCTGCTTTCAGCCAGGATCCATCTGACATCAGCAATGATATCACTGGTTCCAGGTCTTCTTCTGAATCCAGCTTGAACTTCTGGCAGTTCCCTGTTGATATACTGCTGCAGCAGTTTTTGAATGGTTTTCAGCAAAATTTTACTTGCATGTGATATTAATGATATTGTTTGATAATTGTGCATTCGGTTGTACCGCCTTTCTCGGGAATAGGCATAAATACGAATCTCTTCCAGTTGGTTGGCCAGGTAGCTGTCTTTCAAATTCCTTGGTATAGACGAGTGAGCAGTTCCAATGCTGCATCTACTTGTTGAAACATCTTAACTGGTATTCCATCAATTCCTGGAGCCTTGTTTTTCACTGATGCTTTCAGTGCAGCTTGGCCTTCTTCCTTCAGTACCACTGGTTCCTGATCATATACTACCTCCTGAAATGGTTGAATGTCCACCAGTTCTTTTTGGTATAGTGACTCTGTGTATTCCTTCGTTTTATTTTGAAGCTTCCTGCATCATTTAATATCTTCCCCCATAGAATCCTTCAATATTGCATCTTGAGGCTTGAATTTTTTTTTCAGTTCTTTCAGTGAGAAAAGCAGAGCATGTTCTTCCCTTTTGGTTTTCTATCTCCAGCTCTTTGCACATGTCGTTAGAATACTTTGTCTTCTCAATCCGTCCTTTGAAATCTTCTGTTCAGCTCTTTTATTTCATCATTTCTACCATTCGCCTTAGCTATTCAATGTTCAAGAGCAATTTTCAGAGTCTCTTCTGACATTCATTTTGGTCTGTTCTTTCTTTTCTTTTTAATGACCTCTTGCTTTCTTCACGTATGATGTCCTTCCACAACTCATCTAGTCTTCGGTCATTAGTGTTCAATGCATCAAATCTACTCTTGAATCGTCTCTAAATTCAGGTGGGATATACTCAAGGTTGTACTTTGGCTCTTGTAGACTTGTTCTAATTTTATCTTCAACTTGAACTTGCATGTGAGCATTGATGGTCTGTTCCACAGTCACCCCCTGGCCTTGTTCTGACTAATGATATTGAGCTTTTCCATTGTGTTTCCACAGATGTACTCAATTTGATTCCTATGTATTCCATCTGGCAAGGTCCATGTGTATAGTCGCCATTTATGTTATTGAAAAAAGGTATGTGCAATGAAGAAGGTCATTGGTCTTGCAAAATTCTATCATGTGATCTCTGGCATTGTTTCTGTCACCAAGGCCATATTTTCCAACTACCTATTCCTCTGTTTCCAACTTTTGCATTCCAATCACCAATAATTATCAATGCATACTGATCGCATGTTCGATGAAATTCAGACTGCAGAAGTTGGTAAAAGTCTTCAGTTTCTTCATCTTTGGCCTTAGTGGTTGGTGTGTAAATGTGAATAATAGTCTGGTCTTCCTTGTAGGTGTATGGATATTATCCTATCCCTGACAGCACTGTACTTCAGGACAGATCTTGAAATTTTCTTTTTCACAATGAATGCAACGTCATTCCTCTTTACGTTGTCATTCCTGGCATAGTAGACCATATGATTGTTTGATTCAGAATGGCCAATACCAGTCCACTTCAGCTCACTAATGCCTAGGATATTGATCTTTATGCATTCCATTTCACTTTTGATTATTTCCAATTTTCTGAGATTCATACTTCACAGGATCCAGTTTCCGATTATTAATGGATGTTTGCAGCTGTTTCTTCTCATTTTGAGTGGTGCCATATCAGCAAATGAAGGTCCCGAAAGCTTGTCTCTATCCATGTCATTAAGGTCAACCCTACTTTGAGGAGGCAGCTCTTCCCCAGTCATAACTGGAGTGCCTTACAACCTAAGAGACTTATCTTCTGGCACTATATCAGACAATGCCCCACTGCTATTCGTAATGGTTTCGTTGGCTAATTCTTTTCAGAAGTAGACCACCGGGTCCTACTTCCTAGTTTGTCTTAGTCTGGAAGCTCAGCTGAAACCTGTCCGCCATGGGTGACGCTGCCAGTATTTGCATACCAATGAAATAACTCCCAGTATCACAGCAACATGCAAGCCCCCACAGTACGACAGACTGACAATTTGGATGCCCTTTACTTCTTTTTCTTGCCTTACTGCTCTAGCTAGGGCTTCCAGCACAATGTTAAATAGGGGTGGTGATAAAGGGCATCCTTGTCTTGTTCCTGTTCTCAAAGGGAATGTTTTCAGCCTCTCTCCATTAGGAATGATGTTGGCTGTTGCTTTTGTATAGATGTCCTTTATTATGTTGAGAAATTTCCTTTCTATACCTATCTTATTGAGAGTTTTTATCAGGACTTGGTGTTGGACTTTGTCAAATGCCTTTTCTGCATCGATTGAGATGATCATGTGATTGTTTTATTTTATTTATGTGGTGGATTATGTTGATTGATTTTCTAATGTTGAACCATCCTTGATACCTGGTATGTATCCCACTTGGTCTCAGTGTATTATTTTTTCGATATGATGCTGAATTCTATTGGCTAGAACTTTGTTGAGAATATTTGCATCTATGTTCATGAGAGATATTGGTCTGTAATTTTCTTTTTTTGTGGTCTCTTTGCCTGGTTTTGGTATCAGGGTTATGCTGGCTTCAGAGAATGAATTTGGAAGAATCTCTTCCTTTTCTGTGTCTTGCAATAGTTTGAGTACTGGTGTAAGCTCTTCTCTGAATGACTGGGAGAATTCTCCAGTGAAGCCATCTGGGCCTGGCCTTTTTTTTTGTTAGGTTTTTTTTTTTTTTTAATTACCATTTCGATTTCTTGTTATGGGTCTGTTCAGATTTTCAACATCACTTTGTGTTAGTTTGGGTAGGTAGTGTGTTTCTAGAAATTTGTCCATTTCCTGTAGGTTTTCAAATTTGTTGGAGCATGGTTTTTCATAGTACTCTGTTATGATCCTGTTTATTTCAATTGAGTCTGTTGAAATGTCCCCCATTTCATTCCTTATTTGGGTTATCTGTGTTCTCTCCTGTTTTTCTTTTGTTAATGTGGCCAGTGGTTTGTTGATTTTGTTGATCCTTTCAAAGAACCAACTTTTGGTTTTGTTGATTCTATTGTTTTTCTATTCTCTATTTCATTTATTTCTGCTCTGATCTTTATTATTTCCTCCCTTCTGGTGGCTGTGGGCTTCTTTTGCTGTTCCCTTTCTCTTTGTTGGAGTAATGAAGCCAATGTTTTTACTTTGTCCCTATCTTCTTTTTTGATGTGTGCATCTATTGCTATCAATTGACCTCTGAGCACTGCCTTTGCTGTGTCCCAAAGGTTTTGGTATGATGTGTTTTCACTCTCATTTGAGTCTAGGAATTTTTTATTCTGTCTTTGATTTCTCCTATTACCCAGTGGTTTTTAAGCAGGGTGTTATTCAGTTTCCATGAATTTGATATTTTTCCCTTGCTTTTCCTGTTATTAACTTCCACTTTGATGGCATTGTGGTCAGAGAAGATACTTTTTACTATCTCAGTGTTTTGGATCCTGTTGAGGGTTGCTTTGTGGCCTAAGATGTAGTCTATTCTGCAGAGCATTCTATGTGCATTGGAAAAGAATGTGTACTTTGCTGCTGTTGGGAGGAGTGTTCTATATATGTCTATGAGTTCAAGTTGGCTGATTGTGGCCTTTAGATCTTCTGCATCTTTGTTGCGTTTCTTTCTAGATGTTCTGTCTTTTATTGAGAGTGGTGTGTTGAAGTCTCCTACTATTATTGTGGAACTGTCAATTTCTCTTTTCAGTGCTGTTAGAGTTTTTTTATGTATTTTGGAGCCCCGTCATTGGGTACGTAGATATTTATTATGGTTATGTCTTCATGTTGGATTGTCCCTTTAATCATATAATGCCTTTCTTTGTTCTTTATGGGGGATTTTGTTTTAAAGTCTATTTTATCTGAGATTAGTATTGCCACTCCTGCTCTTTTTTGGTAGCTGTTTGCTTGATATATTCTCTTTCATTCTTTGATTTTTTAAAAATTTATGCCATTGCTTCTATGGTGTGTCTCTTGTAGACAGCATATTGATGGGTCCTGTTTTTTTATCCATTCTCTCACTCTCTGTCTCTTTATCAGTGCATTTAGGCCACTTACTTTCAGTGTGATGATTGATAGGTGTGAGTTTATTGCTGTCATTTTGTAGTGCTTTTTCTCCTTTATTTCTTTTTTTGTGTGTGGTGCTGACATTTTCTTTGTTCCTCTTACTCTCCTGTGCTGAAATTTTTTTGTTTGTGGATTTTTTTTTTCATTTCTTTCATTTTTGTAGATTTTGTGTTTACTGAGACTTTATGCTTTTCTTCTTTATTTTGATGAGTAGGTTTGTTAACTTTCTTTGTGGTTACCTTGACATTTATCCCTATCTTCCTAAGTCTGAACCAGTTTTTTATTACTTGGTATGGCCTTGACTTCCTCTCCATTTGAAAGTTCTATACCTACACAATTTATTCTCTCTTTTATTGTTCTTACCTTGTTGTCATTTACAGATTAACCTTCCTGGTTTCTTGTTGTAAATCTTTTAGTTTTGTTTTATCGTTAGAGTTCATTACCCAGGTTTGTATCTGACTGATGCGGTCTTTCATCCTAGATTCAGGCTGTTGTCTGATGTTGTTGGTTCTCTAACTGAAGGACTCCCTATAATAGTTTTTGTAAGTTTGGTTTGTTTTTTATGTATTCCCTTAATTTCTGTTTATCTGGAAATGTCCTAATTTCACCATCATATTTGAGCAAGAGTTTTGCAGGATATATTATTCTTAGTTGGTAATTTTTTT
Source organism: Dugong dugon (assembly GCA_030035585.1). Lineage (NCBI taxonomy): Eukaryota > Metazoa > Chordata > Mammalia > Sirenia > Dugongidae > Dugong > Dugong dugon. The sequence continues at coordinate 186,475 of CM057471.1, forward strand.
CTTTCAAGGTTTCATATATCTCATCCCATTGCCTTCTCGTCTTCATGGATTCTGCCAAGTAATCAAAGTTTAGTCTTATTGTTTCCCTTCTGTATGTGACTTTTCATTTTTCTTGAGCTGCTCAGAGGATTCTTTGTCTTTGGTTTTAGCGTGTGTGATTATGTCTTGGTGATTTTCTTTTGGGGTCTATCCTATGTGAGCTTCGTTGAGCTTCTTGGATGGTCAACTTTTTGTCTTTCATGATACTAGGGAAGTTTTCTGTCAGCAATTCTTCAATGATCCTCTCTGAGTTTTCTGTTTTCTCCCCTTATTCTGGAACTCCAATCACTCACAAAGTTTTGCTTTTGATTGTATCCCACATCATTCTCAGCGTTTCATTTTTCTTCATTCTTTTCTCTATTTTTCCCCAAAGTGGTATCAAAGGATATGTCTTCAGTTTCACTGATCCTTTCTTCCATTATTTCAAACTTGCTCCTCAAACATTCTGTGACACTGTCCATTTCTGAAATCTTGTTGTTTATCTTTTGGATTTCTAATTGCTGTTTTTGTATGATTTCTAGTTGTGTGTTTATTTTGAGATTTTGTTCCTGTATTATTTTCCTGAATTCTTACATTATTTTGTCTGTCTTTTCCATGATTTTGTCTATTTTTTCCTTATTTTTGTCTTCTTTTTCCATCATCTCTTGGATAGATTTCCTGAATATTAGAGTTTTGAATTCCCTATCAGGTAGCTCCAGTGCCTTCTCTTCTACTGGAAGGCCATCTGGTGTTTTATTTTGCAAGCGTACTGGTACCACCCTGTCCTGTTTTTTTTATATGTTTTGATACTGTCTGCTGTCTTCAGGACATTCAGTAATTATTTTCTTTGTTTATTGGTTGCAGATTTGTTTGTTTTCTCTTGCTTTTTTGTTTTATTTGGTTATGTCTGGGCAGGCAGCTGGGTGATCTTTGTTGTTTGCTTGTCTGTGGGCATGATACTTCTCACCACCTTGTCCAATGGGCAGGGCCAGTAACTCAGCTATGGTGCAGCAGGGCAGGCGCAGCAGAGGGGCAGGGGCAGGGATGGGTCTCTTGTGGCATGTACTGAGGCTGACAGGGTAGGGCCAGAGGGCAGTGCAGGGCAGGGTCTGATGGTCTGTACCTGTGCTGCTTGGGGGTGTGGTGCTCAGCGCACAGTGCAGATAAGCAGGAAGGAATGGGAGGATAGGATATGTGCAGCCAAATGGGTGTGGGAAAGATGAGAAAGAAACAGAGGCCAAATAAATAAAACAAACCAAAAAAAGGTGCTGCGGGAGCCTACCATTGGAGTGGCACAGACTCAGGGAAGCCATGTGCTGGTGGCTTTCTAGCCGGGCAGCGTGGCAGAGCCCATCAAAAAGGGGCAGAGTCAGCTCACAGGGCTACATGGGTGGGAGAAAGGAATGGAAGGAAGGGACAGAGAGATAAGAAACTGCAAAAAAAGAGAGAAAGTCACACGTGGCCAGGTGGTCAGGAGAAAGGAAAGGAAGGTAGAAAGAGACAAGAAACCAAGAAAAAAAAAATGTCAGGTGGTCGGGAGGAAAGAAAGAAAGGAAGATAGAGACAAGAAACCAAGAAAAGAAAAAATGTCCCCAGAGAGCCCAGTGGCATGGTGGCATGGACCAGGGAGGGGATCCCCAGCCAAGCAGCACTGCACAGCCCATCTAGAAGGAGTGGAGATGGCACATGGTGCCAGGTGTTCAGGAGAAAAGAAAGAAAGGAAGGTAGAGAGAGAGAGACAAGAAACCTAGAAAAGAAAAAAACCCCAAGGAAGTCAATGGCTTGGCAGCATAGACCCGGAAAGTGGCTCCCCAGCTGAGTGGCACTGCACAACCTACCGAGAAGGAGCAAAGAAGGCACATGGCACCAGGTATTCAGGAGAAAGGAAAGACACGAAGGTAGAGAGACAAGAAACTGAGAAATGAAGTAAAAAATGCTCCCAGGGAGCCCAGCAGCGTGGCAGTGCGGACCGGGGAAGGGGTTCCCCTGACAAGCAATGCTGCACAGCCTGTCAAGAAGGAGCAGAGATGGCACACGGCACCAGGTATTTGAGGGAACAGAAAGGAAGGAAGGCAGAGAGAGACAAGAAACCAAGAAAAGAGAAAAAAATCCCCAAAGGAAGTCACTGGTTTGGTGTCATGGACTGGGGAAGTGGTTCCCCAGCCAAGTGGTGCTGCTCAGCCTATCAAGAAGGAGTGGAGATGGCAGATGGCATCAGGTGTTCATGAAAAAGGAAAGGAAGGAGGTGAGAAAGAGGGAAGAAACCAAAAGAAGCCTAAAAAGCAACAACAGCAACAAAAAAATGACACTGAAGGAGCCGGTTGATGGGGGTGGGATGAGAACAAGTGGCAAGGAGCCAGCATCTCCACTGCTGGAAAGCAGTGGAGGCTACGCAGGGGGAAGAAGCGTGGGGTATGGGAAAGCATGTATCCCTGGTTACTAGGTGCTCTGTCTCCTGCGGGGAGCTCCGTGAAGCTGCCTTCCTGTACTCCCTGTCTGCCGTTCTTGGTAGCTAAGGGGTCCACAATGGCAAATCCATGCCATGTTAACTGATAGGGGACTTCCACTCCATAGCTCTCCTTGTTCTCTGTTCTGTGAGTTTCTTATTCCATTCAGTGCTTGGATGAGTTCTTTATCCCTTCATTTGATGCTTTGAGTTCCAGGACTGACATTTGTATCTGTTTCACTTAGTTTTCCGGGTCTTTGCTGTGAAGGGACAGCGTGGTGCTTCTGTCTATAATGTCATGTTGGCTCCACCTCTCCCAGTTGTGAGGATTTTTGTTTTCTTTATGTTAACGTGTAATCCATACTGAAGGCTGTAGTCCTTGATCTTCATTAGTAAGGGCTTCAAGTCCTCTTCATTTGTGACAAGGTTGTGTCATATGCATATTGCAGGTTGTTAATGAGTCTTCCTCCAGTCCTGATGCCACATTCTTCTTTATATAGTCCAGCTTCTCAGATCACTTTCTCAGCATACAGATCAAAAAAGTATGGTGAAAGAATATAACCCCGACGCACACCTTTCCTGATTTTAAACCATTCAGTATCCCCTTGTTCTGCTTAAACAACTGTCTCTTGGTTTGTGTACAGGTTCCGCACAAGCACGATTATGTGTTTTGGAATTCCCATTCCTTGCAACGTTATCCATAGGTTTAAACCTATAAAACTTTTATAAGAAAACATATAGGTAAATGTTAATAACTTGGATTTTGCAATGGTTTCTTAGATATGACAAGATAAACACAAGCAACGAAAGAAAAACATAGATAAATTGTACTTCATCAAAATTAAAATTTTTTGTACATCAGAGAACACCATCAAAAAGGTAAAAAGGCAATGCAAAGAGTAGGTAAGAATATTTTCAAATCGTATATCTGATAAGGGTCTAGCACGCAAAATACACAAAGAATTCATACAACTCAACAACGAAAAGACAAATGCACCAAGTAAAAAATGGACCAAAGACTTGAATAAACATGTCTCCAAAGAAGATATACAAATGATCAACAAACATAAGAAAAGATATTCAACATGATTGGTCATTACCAGTGCCAGCTGTCATTGAATCAATTCCAACTCATGGTGACCCCATGTGTGTCAAGAGTAGAACTGTGCTCCACAGGGTTTTCAATAGCTTATTTTTTGGAAGTCGATTGCCAGGCCTTTCTTCCAAGCGCCTTTGGGGGGGACTCAAATCACCAGACTTTCAGTAGCAGCCAAGCATGTTAATCATTTGCACCTCCAAGGGACTCTGACTAATCATTAGAGAAATGAAAGGCAAAACCACAGGATACCTCTTCACATCCACCAGGATGGTTATAATCAAAAAAATAAAAAACAACAGGTATTGGTGTCTTAGGCTGGGTTCTCTAGAAAAGCAAAGTGAATAAATTCACAATGAAGTGTACACACACACACACACACACACACACACATATATATATATACACACACAGAGAGATTTATAGCAAGGAAATGGTCATGAGGTTGTACAGGCTGGAAAGTCCCAAGTCCACAGTCAGTCTGGAGGCTTCTCCTGACTCACATGGCTGCAGGAGCTGGCAAACCCAAGACTGGCAGGTCAGATAGCAGGCCTCTGGCTCACAGACTATGGAGGCTGACAAATCCCAAGACTGGCAGGTAAGCTGCTAGCTCAAGTCCCAAGAACCAGAGGTCAGGTGAGGAGCCAGTTGCAGAATCCAAAGTGAGCAAAAAGCCAGCAAGCTTTGCCAGAAAGTCCACATATACTGGATGCAGGCCACACCCCCAAGGAAACTCCCTTTCAACTGACTGGCTGCTCATAGCAGAGCTCATCATGGAGGTGGTCACATTATATCAGATCTCATTATGGAGGTGATAACATCATTACATAGCTGCCAAACCACATCATAACTGCTGAACCACTGAGAATCATGGCCCAGCCAAGTTGTCACACAACCTTAACCATCATAGTCCACACCTTGTCACACTGGCATACACATCTCCTCAAACCACACACAATCTGTAAATAAAGACAATTATAAAGCTTTACTTGTGCCCAACATGATACAGTTAATACACGTACAACCAAAAATGTACTAGACCTGCTTACATCTTATATTTTATAAGTGAAGAAAACAAAAATATTTCATGCACACTTATAAGGAAGAAATACTCAATAACAACTATAGTCCTCATTTCTGCAACTAGTCATGTAGTAATAGCCGGTATTTAGAACTACCTTCTTCCACTACCCATTCCATATTCTCTTTATCCTCAGCAAGCACCTCAACTGGCCGCGGTTCTTTGCCTGGTGGGGTGACCCACAACTTCATACCTGAAGGGTCTGGGCCATTAGTAGTCATGTCAGAATCGGGTTGCTGTAGCTTTCCACTGACTTTAATCACAGGGCATGGTAGTACTAAGAGACGTCCAAGGGATCTATTGTATTCCAGACATACTCTTCTTTACCTCCATTATGTGCTATCAATCCGATTTCCTCTTGGTAATCAGGATCGGCCACACCAGCCAATACAGTAACTCCTTTCTTTGCCCATTGATCCAGAGACATGAAGAGCCCAAAGGGGCTGAATAACATTCTTAACTTCCAGTTCAATGGAATCAGTGTTATCTCATGGTGGAAGCATTCCTTCCTTTGGAACTAAGACCTCTAGACATGCAGAATGTAGGGTCACTGGGACAGGAAGCAAAAATTCTGAGAGTTATTAGGAGTAATAGTGTGTGGTGCCACTCCCATTTCCACCCCTTAATTCCTGGACCCATAAATCCTGGCTAAGGGAGAAACAGCATCATATATTGGATGCTAGTTTAGAGCATATACAGCCTCTTGGAAAACACTGCACCAACCCTGCAAGGTATTGCTACCTAGCTGGTGCCACAATTGCGTGTTTAGAAGGCCGTTCCATTGTTCTATCAAGCCAGCTGCTTTAGGATGATGCGGACCATAGTAAGACTAGTGAATTCCACGAGTATGTGCCCATTGCTGCACTTCCTTTGCTATGAAGTGAGTCCCTTGATCCGAGGTGATGTTATATGGGATACCATGGTGGCAGATAAGGCATTCTGTAAGTCCACAGATGGTAATTTTGACAGAAGCACAGTGTGCAGGGAAGGCAAATCCATATCCAGAGTAAGTGTCTATTCTGGTAAGAACAAAAGGCTGCCCTTTCCATGATGGAAGTGGCCCAATGTAATCAACCTGCCACCAGGTTGCTGGCTGATCACCTTGAGGAATGGTGCTGTATTGGGGACTCAGTCTTGGTCTTTGTTGCTGGAAGACTGGGCACTCAGCAGTGGCTGTAGCCAAGTCAGCCTTCGTGAGTGGAAGTGCATGTTGCTGAGCCTATGTGTAACCTCCATCCCTGCCACCATGGCCACTTTGCTCATGAGCCCATTGGGAAATTATAGGAGCAGCTGGGGAAAGATGATGACTGGTTTCCACAGAATGAGTCATCCTATCCACTTGATTCTTAAAATCCTCCTCTGTCGTGTTCACCCTTTAGTGAGCATTCACATGAGACATAAATATCATCATTGCTTGGCCCGTTCAGAGACGTCATCTACATACCTCTTCCCCACACCTCCTTGTCTCCAATTGCCCAATCATGTTCCTTCCAAGTCCCTGACCATCCAGCCAAGCCATTGGCCACAGCCTATACATCAGTATACAATCACACATTTGGCCATTTCTCCTTCCAAGCAAAGTGAACAACCAGGTTCACTGTTTGAAGTTCTGTCCTTTGGGAGGATTTTACTTCATCAGTATCCTTCAGGGAGGTCCCAGAAAGGGGCAGTAGTGCTGCCACTGTCCACTTTCAAGTGGTGCCTGCATATTGCCCGGAATCATCTGTAAACCAGGCATGAGTTTTCTCTTCCTCAGTAAATTGGTCATAAGGAACTCCCTGTGAGGCCATAGGTGTAGACTGGGAGAGGCAGACAATGTGACAGAAGTGGAGACCATGGGCATTTGAGCCACTTTCTCATACAACTTGTGCCTTCAGGTCCTGCTTGGGCCCAATCTCGTATATACCACTTTCATTTAATGATGGAGTGCTGCTGTGTATGTCCAACTTTATGACACTGTGTGTCAGACAATACCCAGTTCATGATGGACAGTTCAGGCTGCATGGTGACTTGGTGGCCCACGGTTAAAGCATTCAGTCTCTACTAAGGCCCAGTAACAAGCCAAAAGCTGTTTCTCAAAAGAAGAGTACTGATCTGTAAAGGATGGCAGGGCTTTGCTCCAAAATCCTAAGGGTCTATGCTGTGATTCACCAATAGGAGCATGCCAAAGACCTAAACAGCTTCTCTATCTGCCACGGACACTTAAAGCACTATTGGATCAGCCAGATCACACAGCCCAAGTAGCAGAGCCGCTTGCACAGCAGCCTGAACCCATTGCAGCCTTTTCTTGGTCTGAGCTCCACTCAACACTAGCAGCTTTTCAAGTCACTTGGTAAATAGGTCAGAGTAGCACCCCAAATGAGGAAGACATTGCCTCCAAAATCCAAAGAAGCCAAACAGGCATTGTGCCTCCTTTTTAATTGTAGGAGGGGCCAGATTGAATAACTTATCCTTCACTTTATAAGGAATATCTCAACATGCCCCCTAGGAATTTCACTGAGATGGAAGGTGCCCGAATTTTTGTTGGATTAATTTTACACCCCCTAGCATGCAAATGTTTCACCAATAAGTCCAGAGTCATTGACGCTTCTTCCTTACTAGGTCCAATCAGCATAATGTCATCAATGTAATGGGCCAGCGTGACATCTTGTGGAAGGGAAAGGTGATCAAGGTCCCTGTGGACTAAATTATGATATAGGGCTGGAAAGTTGATATACCTTTGAGATAGGACAATAAAGGTGTATTGCTGAGCTTGCCATCTGAAGGCAAACTGCTTGACTTAGTCCTTTGAAACAGGTATGGAGAAAAAAGCATTAGCCAAATCAGTAGCTGCTTACCAGGTTCCAGCAGAGGTATTAACTTGCTCAAGCAATGAAACGACATCTGGAACAGCAACTGCAATTGGAGTCACAACCTGGTTAAGTTTTCGATAATCCACTGTCATTCTCCAAGATCTATCTGTTTTTTGCACAGGCCTAATAGGAGAGTTGAATGTGGATTTGAGGGAATCATCACCCCTGCATCCTTCAAGTCCTTGATGGTGGCAATAATTTCTGCTATCCCTCCAGGAATGTGGTACTGCTTTTGGTTTACTGTTTTCCTAGGTAGGGGCAGTTCCAATGGGCTTCCACTTGGTTTTTCCTACCATAGTAGCCCTTACTCCACTTGTCAGGAATTCAATGTGCAGGTTCTGCCAGTTGTTGAGTATGTCTATTCCAATTATCCATTCTGGAACTTGGGAAATCACTGCAGGATGGGTTCGGGGATCCAGTGGACCCACTGTGAGCTGAACTTGAGCTAAAACTCCATTAATAACCAGACCTCCATATGCCCCTATGCTGACTGGTGGGCCAAAGTGATGTTTTAAGTCTCCTGGAATTAGTTCAGAGCCAGTATCCAGTAATCTCCCAAAAATCTGATTATTTCTTCTTCCCCAATGAACAGTCACTCTAGCAAAAGGCTGTAGATCTCTTTGAGGAAAGCTAGAAGAAAGATTGACAGTATAAATTTTTGGCAGTGTACTGGGTTCCTTCTTCAAGGGAACATAGCCTTCCCTTCTTTCAAGGGGTTGTGGGTCTGTAAACTTGCTCAAGTCTGGGAATTGATTGAGAGGCGTGACTCTCTATTCGATAATTCAAGTTAGACTACCATTCACTTGACCTAGAATTGTTCCGTTTGTACTGATCAAGTAAATATTTAGTAGATTTCCAATCTATTTTACCCCTAGGGACACCATGACTAAGTAGACAATGCCCTAAATTGATATGAGTCAGATTATTCTGATTACTGCTTTGATTCCACTGTCCATTATGGTAACCACGCCCAACTTGTCTTTGTCGACTGAGTGCCACCACTTGTCCTCCAGCACCACGGGGTCCAATCAGCCCCACTGTAGTTAGGTGTCTTAATTCAGTGAGGGCAGTTCCCACTGTCAAAGCTGACTTACAAAAAAATATCAATCACAGCAGTCTTCAAGGATGCTGGGGCTCCCTTCACAAATTTGTTCCTCACAACTGTGGTAAAAGGTGTGTCTTCTGGGCACTCCATGTGTGGGTCTGTGGGTCTAACCTGATAAATCTACTCTAACATGCCAATTTCCCTAAGCCTTTGGATACTATCTTCTACAGTATACCAAGGCAGGTCTGGCACTTCAACTTGATTTAGTGTGGGCCACAGCATAATCCATGCTTCAGCAAATCAACCAAATAAACTATTAGATCCTTTCTTAACCTCTCAGCTGAAACACTGAATGAAGAATCTATGCTTAGTTGGCCCACAGTAATCAACTCAGACTGATCCAACTTTATGTTCTTTGCACGATTACCCCACACCCTTAATAGCCATTCCCACACATATTCCCCAGGTTTTTGTTTTCACATATTAGGAAACTCATACAGTTCTTCTGGAGTGTGGCATACTTCCTCCTGGGTCACGCTTTGTTCTTTACCTTTTAGGGCCTCTGGGACTTAAGTCTAGTTATAGGTACAGAAGCAAAAATGGATTGTGGAAATGTGTTCTGACAACATGCAGCAATGTCATAAGGCATTTGCCTCAGGCAATGCCCCAGAAGCCTCCCAGGGGATGACTCAGACAAACGCTTTTGAGACACAGCTGGGTTAATCTCACCAGATGGGGGTGGAGGGGCTAATTGTTTTATTGGGGAGGGTGGCTTAGCACATAAAGATGGAGTAATCTCTTCAGATGAGACTGAGAGGGCTGATTCTGTTGGCAGGAGTGGTTCAACAGAATTTAGGGGCCCAGTGTCCCCAGATTGCTAATTATCTGCCCATATGTCCCCACCCCAAGCTTCAGGAATACATTTCTTCCTAATTAATGCCCTCACTTTAACTTCAGACACCATTCGAGGTTGGGAATTCAATTAGCATTGTAATTCAACCATTTAAGACTCTGGGTTTTGTTTTTTTGGCAATATCAGCTCTGTTACTACAACAAATAAGGCTTTTTTTCAAGGCACAAGTAGAAACTTTCAGGTCATTGATGGCGCACTTGAGCTGTGACTCTGAAGACTTGAGCTCATCTCTTTCTTCCACCATTTTGTGTAGTGAAAATAAGACCAATCAACCAGCTTCCTTATAATTCTCATTATGAAAAAATTGTAGAAAGATATCAAACATGTGAACACTCAGAGCCTCACCTCTCACCAGTACCTGATCTATTGGTGGTGATATTTTGCGTATTCTTATTGCCACCTCATGCCATGGATTAGCAGGGCCCTCTTTACTAGAGAAAGCAGAGTCATCAACATCTTTAAGACTAACCAGACTTGAGAACCAATTTAGAAAACTCATTCTTACGATTTTGTTTCTCTAGAACCACCCCACTCCTGGTATCAAATGTCTTAAGCTGGGTTCTCTAGAGAAGTAAAATCAGTGAAGCATATAGAGACAGAAAGACAGAGAGACAGACAGAAAGAGAGATTTATATCAAGGAAATGGCTCACACAGTTGTAGAGGCTGGAAAGTTCCAAGTCCGTGGGTCAGGCTGGAGGCTTCTCCTGACTCACGTATCTGCAGGGGCTGGCAAACCCAAAATTCACAGGTCAGATACTAGGACTCCAGCTCACAGACTTCAGAGGCCGAAGAATCCTAAGATCAGCAGGTAAGCTGCTAGCTCAAGTCCCAAGAACTGGAAGTCAGGTGAGGAGCCAGCTGCAGGATCCAGAGTGAGCAAAAAGCCAGCAAGCTTTGCCAGAAAGTCCATGTATATTTGATGCAGGCCACACCCCCAAGGAAACTCCCTTTCAGCTGATTGGCTGCTCACAGCAGACCTCATCATGGAGGTGATTACACTATATCAGATGTCATTATGGAGATGATCGCATCATTACATAGCTGCAAAACTACATTGTAACTGTCAAACCACTAAGAATCATGGCCCAACCAAGTTGATACACAACTTTAACCATCACAGTTGGTGAGAATGTAGAGAAATTGGAAATTTTCACCTATTGCTGGTGGTACTGTAAAATGGTACAGCTGCTATGAAAAATAGTTAGGTGGCTCCCCATAAGTTAAACAGATAGTCACCATGTGATCCAGCATGTGGTATACACACAAAGGAATTAAAAGTAGGCATTCAAACAAAAACTTGCACAATGATGTTCACTGCAGCATTATTTACAATAGCTGAAAGGTGGAAACAACTCAAGTATCCATTAACAGATGACTGCATAAACAATATGTGGTGCATACTTATAATGGAATATTATTCAGCCATAGAAAGAACGAAGTCTTGATATATGCTACGTTGTGGATGAATCTTGAAAAAATTATGCTCAGTGAATAATCCAGACACAAAAAGCCACATATTGCATGATTCCATTTATGTGAAATGTCCACAACAGATAAATGTAGAGACAGAAATCAAATTAGTGGCTGCCAGGGGCTGGGGGACAAGGTGAGTGAAGAGTGACTGCTAATGGGAAGCATTATACTAAATAAGGACATACAAGATTCTTCCATTAGAAACAGAGACCAAGAGACTGGGTTCAAAAAAAAAAAAAAAAAAAAAAGCAAAACCCACCCAACTGCTGTTTACAAGGAGACAAGCTGGCACAACCTCAGAGTGTCTCACAGCCTTCCACACCTCTCTAGTGATGACTCTCGGCCTTAGGTCTGCAGCCCACACCTTTCCCCCAGCACTCACCCATATATCAAGGGCCTCCTTGACATCTCTACCTGCTTCTCCAAGAGGCATCTCAAACCCAGCATGTCCTAGCCTGAGCCCTTGACATTGGTCCCCAAAAAACCCATGGGCCCTACGGTCCTGCCTCTCAGCCAGCAGCTCCTCTGTTCTTCCAGTGACTCAGCCCAAAACGTGGAGCGGTCCTTGACTCCTCTCTTCCCTCACACTCCATGCCCCATTAGTCAGCAAATCCTGTTGGCTTATCTTCAAAAAATATCTCAAATCTGACCACGTACCATCCCCTTCACCGGACCTCCAGTCCACGCCCTGCCTGGTGGACCCTTTGGTCTATCCCAAGACCGGGGGCTCTTGACCAAACACAAGCCAAGTGACACTTCCGTCTACAAACCCACCACAGCTGCCCATCCAGACAGAGCAAAAATCGGAGTCTCTGCTGACAGAGCCCCTGCATAGGGCCCACTATGACAGCCCATTCCCATTTCCTCTCTTCTTGCTCTCCCCAGCCCATGACACCACCTCTGGCCGCACTAGCCTGCTGGATATTCCTTACATATGCAGGGCACAATCCTGCTTCAAGATCTTCACACATGTTGCCTGGAATGTTCTTTCCCCCAAGGGCCCCTTGAGCTGACTTTCTCACTTCCTTCAGCTTTTGACTCAAAGGCAACATCTTTCCTGAGGCCTTCTCTGGCCACTGCATCTAAAATTCCATTCTCCCAGTCAAGCCCCTTTCTTCTCTCCTTCACTTCTTCACACACAGCATGATCTGACCCGCTACATATCATACGTACTATTTTCTCTATTGTCTGATGCCCCCACTGAACAGAAACTCCAGGAGCTGAAGGGGCTTTACTATTCTGGCCAGTGCTGTCTCCCCGGTGACTTGGACTGTCACTGGCATCTGGTGGGCACTTACCAACACATGTGTGATGAATGAATGACTGAGCACAGGAGCGGCTGAAAGGATGATGAGGATGCTATCTGCAGCTCTACAGAAACAAGTTTAAAAACCCAGAGAAAAGGGATGACTTCCTGGCAAAATATAAATTCCAAAACTGGTCCAAGTGCTTTTCTTTTTTTTTAAACTATTACATGTTGTAGAAACAGATTTTTAAAAAACTAACTCGCCAGTTCATTTCACAAAATCAGAATAAAAACTCTAGGTGAGATAGGAATAGAAGGAAGCTACTTAAATGGTAAATCTGAAAAAAATCGTGATGAAATGACAAGGAATTCCGATCTATAATAAGCATGAGCGCCTTATTAAATGAGAAGATAAACGCAAACAACCCACTAGAAAAACAGAAGATACGAAGAGTCACCAAGAAACAAATCCAGGTGGGAAACAAACACTTAGAAGAAGGTGAGAATCACTAGCAGGGATCAAAACGCAAGTGACAATCCCAATGACTCATCATTCTGTACTCATCAAACTGGCATCAAACTGTCAAAAGTCGGAAGGAGCCAGGACACATAAGCAAGAGAGGGGGCAGACGTCCCCCAGCAATGCCAGTGGAGCTGTGAGAGCCCAGCCTTCCTGGAAAGAAGTGTGATGACCACTCTTAAAATCCAAACACTCTCTTCCCCTCGGCAGCCCTGCTCATGGCGGAGAAAAAGAAAAAAAACCCAGAAATAAGTGAATGACCATCAGTAGGGAGCCGCTGCGCAAACGATGGCGGCCCCACTCGCAGAGGACCAGCAGCAGGCACAAGAGTGAGTGTGGAAACTGGCTGACTGGGAGGGCATCCAAAGGGCGCTGATGCGAAAAGGCTATATAAAATCATTTTTGTAAAATGAAAAAGACCCCCAAAACTCTACGTGTTTCTGTGTGTGTGTGTGTGTGTGTGTGTGTGTGTGTGTGTGTTGTCTGAGGTAAGCATGGAGAAATAAAGTGTACATCCTAGGCTGTTAACACGGATTACCTGGGCCTGAGTGGAGACAGGAAGCCCCCAAAAGGAAATCTGTATCTACATCTCTATCTATGTCCACTGTTAAAGAGTTCTGTTTCATATAGTGTGATAAGAAAGTGGGAAGCTGGTTTTCTAACGCAGGTCTACCACAGACGGCAAGCATCAGACCGTATCTGACCTGGCACCCAATACAGAAAGCCACCACTTGCAAGTATCCCTCGCACCACTGAAGGTGGGGCCCCTTTGTGGTAAGAGACACACTAACAGGCCATCCAGTGGGCAAAACCCACCACATGCTCAGAGCAGCAGCCACAGCTGGCCAGAATCGAAAGCTCAGGAGTTTGCAGGGGTCTCCAGAAGGGGTACAGTCCCCTCCTACCTCCTGGGCCAGAGAGACACGGGGCAGCCCTCCTGCCATTGGGGCAGACACCATGAGCTCATGGAGAGGGTGAGTAGTGGGGAAGGAAAGGAGGGGAGGGTGACCCCCGGGGTCTAGAGGACAGGGAGGTAGGGCCAGGGGGCCTCGGGACTCACCAACGGGGCCTAGGTCGGCAAAGCGGTCCTCGCCCTCCTCAGCATGGATCAGATCGTTCCTGCTCTTCTTGGTGGCCGCTCGCTTCAGCACTGCTTTAAACAAGGACAGGGAAGGCCCCAGTGAGCCAGAGCCTTAGGGGGCTGCCTCTGGTGGGTGGGCTGGCCTGAGGATGCGCTTATCCTTCCCGGAAAGGGCAGCCTATCCTGGGGCTGAGGCCCAAGCTGAGGTGGAGGCAGGGCAACCCCTAGGCCCCTTCGATCCCTCTCAGTTCCCACAGCAGAAGGGACAGGGAACTTGAAGGTGGGTCCCTGCCTTTCCCTTGTCTCCAAAATGAGGTCAGTGGGGAAGGCCTAGCGACCAGGAAGACAGAAACCAGGCCGCAGCAGGTGGGCCAGCTGAGGTGTAGCTGGGCTGCTGGGCCTGGCCTGGCCCTCCCGGGGCCCACCTCCTCCCCTGCCGCCCAAGTCATGCCGGGAGCCCCTTCCATGGTCTCTGGGTGCAAGCGTCACTCTGAGTGCTGGGGACAGATACAACCGCGTTAAACCTGCAGTTTTAAAGCTTCTAGAAGCAGTGCCGTCCAACAGAACTTTCTGTGATGATGGAAATGTTTTCTGTGCACAAACCAGAATGGCAGCTGCTGGCCACACGTGGCTATTGAGCCCTTGAAATGGGCTCTGCCCAGCCAGGAGGCCACAGAAGAGAGTCTGAGGCCCAGAACAAGAAGGAGCCAGTGCTGCCCCACCCCACCACCCACGTTCAGAGGGCACCCTCCACCCAAGGCCACACCTCAGGACACCACCTCACACAGGCCCTCCTTGACCAGCAGAGACAAAGGAAAGGCCACAAATGGTCAGGGTCACGGAGGGCTACACCCTGGCGGGGGCCCTGCCCTGCCCTTCAGAGTGGGTGGCCCCAGGGCACAGGGAGCCCTGCCGGCTCTGACAGCACAGGGGCAGGGCCCAGAGGAGCAGCAACACGGCCAGGGGCAGTCTGGGCCCACCACGCCCCCTGCCCTCTCTCCCCCGCCCTCATGTGATGAGCTCGTTCCCAGGACCGCCAGCCACGGTCTCACCAGGAGGTGGGGCCCCAACCGCATGGCACCGCGTGGTATGTGTGCTGTACAAGTGCGCATACGTGCCTGTGCATGTCTGCATCGGGACAACGGTGTGCACACAGCATCGCCTGTCACACCTGCAGGGGTGTGCCTTGCGGCTGTTCGCCCAGCCCTCAGGGCCCCCCACTACCTGAGGGGCGTAGGCAGGAGAGCCACCTACCATCCAGTGGGGACTTCTCCTCTGCATTCTTGTCCTCCTCGGCCAGCATGACCTCCTCTGTGAGAAAGACCCTGCCTCAGTGGGGGCCTTCCTGCCTTGCCCCACTGGGGCTCATCCCCAGAACACCCCAGCAGAGGCTCCGCTCTGCATGAAGGCCTGCCTTCCCAGCTCCTGTGCTTCCAGAAGCTGGTAGGTCCCAAGGCCAAGCATTCTCTAGCAAGAAAGGGTACCCCTCAGCAGCCCATAGACAAGGCCGGGGAGGAGGGCCAGGCAGCTGTGGTGCCCCTGGAGTCTCGCACAGGACGTGAGCAGGCGGCTCTACAGACAGAGTCCAGCCTGGGCTCCAGGGGCAGGTGAGTCAGTACACAGAGGGCTCAGGTCCAGGCCAGGCCACAGGGTCTGGCAGGCAGAGCTCTAGGCGTGGCCAAGCCAGAATCCTCCATGAGAAAGGCCATCGTCCTCAAGGCCACCATCACCCCTGGTGCCAGGACCCCAGGTGGGCTGGAGAGAAACGCCTGTCGCTGTTAAGCCCCCAAGATGACCTCAGCTTTCCTCCACTAGGCTGGGGGGTGGGGCCTCATTCACACCAGGGCCAGTGGCCCTTGCTGCAGCCTGACAGACTCAGAAACGGGGTAGGGGCAGACCAGGGCACAACAACCCCACTCCCGCTGGCTCTCACCGGCCTTGAAAATCCACTCTAGGTACCCGTTGAGCTCCCGCTCGATCTGCTGCTGCCGGCGGAGCTTCAGGAAGGCGCGGCGGTTCTCCACCCTCTCACGCTCTTTGGCAAATTCTCTGTAGAGTGTGGGGGCCGAGAAGGTCAGCAGGTCAGGTGAGGGAAGCCACAGCACCTGCAGCCCCGCAGGTGGGAGGCCCCCAGAGGCACAGGGGACCAGGCAGAGGCTAGGACGGCAGACGCAGGCCACAGGCCACCCCCCACCCCACCTGCGAGGAGCGCCCATCTGCTTCTTCTGCCTGTCTGCATGGCCCAGGAAGACCATCCCTCCCCAGACCCCACAGTACTTAGAGACAGCACCTTGATCCCCAGAGGGCAGAGCACCTGGACCCACAGTGCCTAGGCACAGACACACGCACACGCACACACACACCATGTGCCAGGCCCTATTATGTGTTGCCCAGACCCTGCAGAGAGCTTCTGGGCAAGAATTTCCCAGAAGAGAGCTTTCACTTGGCTTCCTCTGTGGGTTCAGGCCAAGAGCCATTTCTGGGTGAGGAGGGACCAACAGGGGCAGGGTAAGAGGGAGCTCAGGGCAGGGCAGAGGTGGAAGAAAAACATTCTGAAGTCCTTGTAGCCTCCTGTACCAAACCTACGAGGCTCATGAAGAGCAGAGAGAAGAGAAACCCTCTGCCCTCTTGAGCCCCAGCACCCTCTCAGCTCCTCTTGAATCCACAGATGCAGGGACAGGCAGAGAACAGACACTCTCCCTGAGCCCCAGCAAACCCACCCACGATAGCCACGCAGCCAAGCTTCCAGCTCCTTGTGCCCCAAAGAGGCCATTCTCTCTCACATACACACACACACACACACACACACACACACACACACACACACACACACACGCTCACTCTCACGCATGCATTCACACATCCACACACACATGCTAACTCACATATGCACATATATGCACATGCATGCATGCCTGTGCCCATATACATGCACACACATTACACATGCACACGTGCATATGTGCACACAGACATGCGTGCATACATGCATTCTCACGCATATGTGTGCACACATACACACATGCATGCACACACACATGCACACAGAGATGCACACTGCATGCATGCATACATATGCACACACACATGCATGCAGCAGCACCTAGCCTGGCCCAGCCTTCTCAGCTCAGGCTTGGGGCAAGATTCAGGTCCCCAAAGGTCTGGCAGGTACTGCTCACACCCCCACAGCAAAAGAGCAAGGCCTGCTCTCAGTCAGGTGGCCATACCCCTCCAGGAGAAGCAGGCTTTGGGCTCTAGTGGAGAGGTCCAGGCAGGCCTGACTCCTGGAGCACAGCCACCGTGGGAGGGGAGCTCGGCTCAGGCTTGACCCAGAGCCCATGGCCCCAGGAAGTCCCAGGACCTGTTTCAGCCCCAGGAATGAGACGAGACACTCCCGCCCAGACCTCCTGCCCTTGGCTTCTGTGGGGTCCATTTTGACCTCTTGTTATGGACTGAATTGTGTCTCCCAAATAATCCCATTTGGGAATGGACTGTCTTTGTTATGTTAATGAGACAGAATGAGTGTAGGGTGTGTTTTGAGTCAATCTCTATTGAGATACAAGAGATTAAACAAGCAAACAAAAGAAGCAGAGATGGGGGAAAAGAGATGCCAAGCCACGTGGAGATCGCCCAAGAACAGAAGCTAAAAAGAGACAAGGACCTTCCGCCAGAGTCGACAAAGAGAAAAAGACTTCCCCTAGAGCCGGCACCCTGAATTCTGAGTTCTCGCCTCCTAAACTGTGAGAAAATAAATTGCTATTTGTTAAAGCCTTCCGCTTACGGTATTTCTGTTATAGCAGCACTGGATAACTAAGACACCCCCCAACCCACTTGTGGGGCAGGAGAGCGGGCTCATCTAAGAGCCACAAGCAGAAGCTCAGGCGTGGCAGTCTGGCCCAGCACAGAAAAGGCACGTCTCAGATGACGGCCTGCAGCAGCCCCATCTTGTCCAGGCTCTGGTGTCTCACAGTCAGCGTCCTGATTAGGCTCCTCTGGGAGGCTGTGAGGGTGAGGGCCCAGGGAATGGAAGAGAAAGTGGCTGACTGGCAACCTGCAGGGCGAGTTGTCTCCAGCGTGCCCGGCTGCCCAGGCAGCATCTAATCAGTGGTCAAGGGTGTTGCTGCTGCCTCTAAAATGTACCTAGCATAGAATCCTCGGAAGCCAACTGAGTGTTGGCTTAAAGCGCCCCCACCCTCTCCCAACCTCCTAGGACTGGAGTCCCTCTGGGGAATCCGGGCACCTGAAGGAGGGCTCAGCAGGGACTGATGAAGAAAACCACCCTGTATCGCACCTCCTCCACCCCGCACCCGTAACCAGGATGCTCCAGGAGGGAGAGAGCTGGGAAGCCCCAAGGTTCATACCCTGCTTGGCTAGGGGACACTCCACAGGGCTGCAACACTGCCTTGGCCCTCCACCTCCACTCCCACCACCAAGCCTCACTGCATGTTCTCTAGTGCACATCGCACAAAAACGCCCTGACCATCTACCTCCTACCACCCAACATCCCCAGTGTCCCGCCAGCCTCCCCACTGTGCACTGTCTTGCAGTCCACACGTGCCACACCCTCCGCACCTCCTCAGGCTGTCCTCTACATGGACTGACTTCCCCCTTCCTGCTCCTTCTCACACCTGGTCCCTTTGGATCTCGGCTGAGATGCTCCTTCCCCAGGTGCCCCCTCTGAGCCCCAGGCCCCTCCTGGCTTCCAGCATGTGTGGACCCCACGACCCCAGCAGGCCAGGAGCTCTGTGCATCCCTTGTGCTGTAAGGCGCTTCTAGGAGCAGGGCAAGCCTAGGGACACCGTCTTTGGTCCCAGCTGCCTCCCCCAGGCTGTTTCTTTCCAGTCCAATGGGACAGCCGCTCTTCAGTCCACCAGACTCTGCCCTTGACACCGCCCCCCGCACCAGGAGCCTGGAAGCAAGGACCTACAGAGGGATGGAGCCATGCCCTCCAGCTGTGCAGGGATCTGAAGCCAGGCTGGGGCTCAGAGGCAGGCCAGGCCCCATCACTACCTCCTTCCCAGCACAGCTTCCTTTGTCCCTGCCCAGGCTGTGTGCCCAGGGCTGGGTCAGGAAGGGCCTCTCTCCAGAAGGAACTCCCAGCCTTGTGTCCCCTTGCCCTCTGCTGGAGAGGTGACCAGAGGGGAGGGGGCAAGCCTAGGGTCAGGAGTGGAGTGGAGGCCTCAGGGGTCATTGCAGCAGACACTCAGGGGGCTGTCCCGCTTCCCAAGAAGCCCCACCATGAACACACCCAAGTAAGATATAGCAGCCCCTCCCCATGGACCAGAAAATCCTGAGGCCCTGAGGACAAAGGCCATAGGGAGGTGAGGTAGGGTGGAGGTGAGGAGGCCAGGGAGAGGGGATGGTTCAGGGAGGGGTCAGTATGGGGGCACAACGAAAGGCTGGCCAGAGCCCAGGAGGCTGGGAGCACCACCCACCCACAGAGGGGGAAAGCAGTGGAGGGATGGCCCCCACCCAGTCCTCCTCAAGTTGCACACACCGCATCTGCTTCCGTCACCATTCCCCTTGCCCTGAGCACACAGAGGGCACAGCCTATACCCCGCACAGTCTCTTACCCTGAGAGCACGCCCAGTACCAAGTTGAGCATGAAGAAGGAGCCGATGATGATGAGGGGAATGAAGTAGAGCCAGTTCCAGGTGTTACCAGCTGCGTCATTGGTCTGCAAGCAACAAGAAGAAGGTGAGGAAGGGCAGGTGGACAAGTTCCACAGCCCTAGCCACAGAAGCCACCCCTGGTGGGCAGCCAGAGCCAGCCAAGTTTTGGGGCTGCATCCAAGCTCCAGTTTCAGGGCCCCAAGTTAGTTCTGCTTCTCAAAAGCAAGCACTGGTGGTGCCCAGGCCAAGGTCCAGGCCAGGGTCCAGGCACCATAGTTGGACCTGCCCACCCCCTGCAGAGCTTTCTCTTGGCTGTGGCTCTCACTATACAAAGTGTGCTCAGCCCTCCCAGCCCCTTCCCAGCATTGATCAAGTGCCAAGGAGTAGCTCTGAGTAGGAGCCAAGGATGCCCAGGACACCTTGAGGGCCACATGCCCAACCTCTGCTTAGACGCCTCACCAGCAGGACATTGAGGGCCTCCCAGGCTACCTGACCACCACCCTAGGCAGCTCCAAAGAAATGTCCTCCTAAAGGAGTCCCTCAGGCCCCAGTGGCCATCTCTAACCTCCATCTGCAGTGGCTTCTGCAACTCAAAGGAAACTATGAGCCCCTGGGTCACCTTTTCTCCAGGGTGGGCTGAGTCTCTCACAGGCTCCCACTGTCCATTTCTCATCTCTGTCTGGACTGAGACAGAAACCAGATCTTGGGCTGAGAGCAAAGAGGGGCCATCTCTCTGAGACCTTCTGCTTTTTATAGCACAGCCCACAAAGGGAGAGCTCCTCTGAATATAGTTCAGTCCCACAGTTTTGTTTTTGTTGGATCCCGTGGAGAATTGGCTGACAGGGGCAGAGAACCTCTGCCTCCGGAGCAGAAGGCTGGAGATAAAACACGGGGGCAATGGGTGCTGAGAGTGAGTGACCACTAGGCACCTTCCTCTTGTCTTTGGAAGCAGTGCCCATGTCGAGGACCCCTGCCTGACCAAACCAATGGAGGAGGGTGGCAGCTGGGCACGGCCTGTGACTGTGGCAAGGTGCCCAGTGATATTGTTTGGGCTCCTACCCTCCAGTGTGCGCTGGCTTCAGCGAGATTTTCAGACTTCACCCCTGGTAAATGCTGGGCCCCTGGACTGATGCAGCACGTGGGTCCTAACCCTTGGGCCCATGGACACTGACCCCAGAAAGACAGACTCCCAACTCTAACTACAATGCATATTTCCTGACCACGCTTCTGCCCACATCTCACACACAACGTAAGCCCAACAACAATGGCCACAACTGAAGTTACCAACATCCCTGCAACTGTACCCTCAAAATCTGCCTCCGTTCCTGTGACACAGGAGAAATTTCACCACTGCAATCTCATCCCTCTACCTACCTGCAGTCCCTGGGTGGCACAAATGGTTCAGCACCTGACTACTAGCCAAAAGGTTGGCAGTTTGAACCCACCCAGAAGCACCCTGGAAGACAGGCCTGGCAATCTTTTTCTGAAAGGTCATGGCAGTGAAAACTCTGTGGAGCAGTTCTACTCTGCCCACTCAGGGTCGCCATGAGTTAGAATCTACTCAACAGCAGCTAACAACAACTCACCTACCCAAGGACTTTGCTCCTACAACTTCCCCTCCTACTGGATCATTCCCACTGGAAGCCAGGCTACTGGAATTGATTTCATCTTAAAAAATAAAAAGCAACAAAAACAAAAAACAACTTGTGTTTCCAGAAAGATGACTTAGATGTATTCTTCCTTATTCCACTCACTCAGCACAACTAAAAACCCTGGAAATTATATACAAAGCAAACATAAGAAGACTCTGAAAGGAGACAAGAGGAAGAAAGACTGGCTAGGGACATTAGGACTGAAGGAACAACACAGTGATCAGTTCCCTGGGTGTTCTTTTTACCTCATATATCCCAGACTTGGAGCTGAAGGAGCTGGCAATCCAGAAACAACAGCTGGTGCAGAGAAAAATGTGCCAACAAGAGCCCATGCTCTCTGACCAAAAAACCAGGAAAGGGAAGCCCAACAAGGCAAAAAACTGTTAGACAATAATTGCTTTGCTCCAGCCAAATACCACATGGAAAACTGTGGCCCCACCTCCACCTCTGCCAGAAAAGACCCAGTGGGGATCCAGTGGAGACATCCACTCCCACATGGCAGTAGTGAGGCATTCAGCCTACCCTCCCCACTGCGGTAGTGTCAGAGGAGGCCTAGTGGAGAGTCAGGCCTATCACCACTGTCCATTGATAATGAGGTCACACACACACATCGTAGTGTGTGGAGACCATGTGGGGAGATAACAAGGCACTCTTAACCCTCCCAACCAGGGAAGTATCGATAGAGCCAGAACTACCACCCTACCCACCATGATGAGGAGCCCTCCACCACATGTCACAGGGCCCAAGTGGGGAACCTCGTCTTGCACCTCCACCTGGCAATGACCTGCCAGAGCAATGTCAGAAGAAGGCAGGTGTCTTAGCTATCTAGTGCTGCTGTAAGAGAAATAGCACAAGTGGGTGGCTTTAACAAAAAGAAATTTATTCTCTCACAGACTCGTGTAGGCTATAAATCCAAATTCAAGGCACCAGCTCCAGGGGAAGGCTTTCTCTCTCTGTCTGCTCTGTGGGAAGGTCCTTGTCATCAATCTTCCCCTGGCCTAGGAGCTTCTCAGTGCAGGGACCCTGTGTCCAAAGGATGCACTCTGCTCCCGGCTCTGCTTTCTTAGTGGTAGGAGGTCCCCCTGTCTCTTTGCTCACCTCTCTTTTTTATATCTCAAAAGAGACTGACTCAAGATACAGCCTAATCCTATAGATTGAGTCCCACCTCATTAACATAACTGCCTCTAATCTTGCCTCATTAACATCATAGAGGTTAGGATTTACAACAATAGGATAATCACATCAGATCACAAAGGGGTGGACAACCACACAGCCCTGGGAATCATGGCCTTGCCAAGTTGGCATACATTTTTGGGGGACACAATTCAATCAACGGCAGCAGCTAAACCAGAAGGTTTAAATTAGATCCAAGTCTTATGACAAAATATCAAAAAATGTTCAGTTTTCAATAAGAACAGTAAGATCTCAAACTGAATGACAAAAAGATAATCAGGGTGTAGGAGGGGCCAAGACGGCAGAGTAGTCAAGACATTTCCAGTGGTATCTCTTACAACAAAGACCCAAAAAAAACAAGAGAATCGATTATATATGACAATCTAGGAGCCCTGAACATCAAACATAAAGTTGAGGAATCAGACTGAGTGGCAGGGGGAGAGAGAGATGGCTCAGAAGCAGCGAGGAGTTGCCACACCTGACCCAGTGGGAACTGGCACCCTTTGGGCCTGATCCACCAGCGTGCACAGTGAGGCAGGCAGTGGCATTCATGACACATTTTCAATGTTGGGAGAGACCAAGCAGTATAAGGACTACTCAAGCCTCCAGAACCAGTGAAAAGCAGCGTTCAATCACCAGATGATAAGTACTTGTGTCTAACCTACTACATGGATCAAAAACACCCCATTTAAGAAGAAACTCTCCCCCATTTACCCGCTCCCTCCCCCTCTGCACTGGGTCCCAGGCTGGCTTCAGTGATTACCACATCCCCTGGGCTGGAAGTAGGATCCATCAGGCACCCTGAGCCATTCTCCTGGCCTTGGAGAGGGAATAAATTAACAAATAGGAAAAAATAATCTGCCACCTCCCCTAAGCCAGGAACTCAGGGCAGGCACAGCTCCTTTGCCTAAGCACAGGCACAAGAGATACACAGACTTTGAATGCCTTTCACCCTTGCATAGACCTGTGTGGGCCCATTTCCACAGTGTAGGCCCTCATTAGCACAGTACAACAGGGTATATACCTGAAGCCTAACTTCAATTGTATCAGCTATATGGTGAAGCGGCAGGTTTGTGACATTTGACACTGCCCTGTCCATTAAGCAGAGTCCTCATCTACCAACATCAGGGACCTGAGGACTGGTGGCTCCACCCATGCCACCTAGCTACCTGCAACAGGGGTCCAAGAATAAGTGGTGCCTCCCAGTCCTTACAGTCAACAGCATTGGGTGCCCATAGTCTGGCTGCAAAACCCACCCACCTACACACTCTAGGGAACAGGGACACACTCTCCTCCCAGACACTCAGGGGCAACTGTAAGGCCCCTGCCTTGCTCAGCCCATGACCCTCTACTGCAGCCAGATACCTGTGCCTACTCCAATCACCTCTGCCTATCTAGGACTGTAGGTGAGAGCCTGCACCACAGACTTGGTGACCTACTACCTGGATACTTGAGCTGAATCCACACAAGACAAGTAAACAGACTGTTGGGCTCACATACCTAGTAACAGATCTAACCACCTGGTGACAGGACGTTAGAGCTTCAAAAGTGTCAATAATCAAACTAGTTCATGACAGCAGCCTATTTGGGCATATCAACACAAAACAAGAAGTTAGGACACAGTAAGCAAACATAAAATAAATAAATATAATAACTTATTGATGGCTCGGAGACAATAGTCAATATCAAATCACAAAAAGAGGCAGACCATGGTGGCTTCAGCAAGCACCCAAAAGAAAGAATCAAGAAATCTTCCAGAGGAAGATAACTTCTTGGAATTACTGGAGGTAAAATACAAAAGATTAATATACAGAACTTTTCAAGATATCAGGAAGGAGATAGGCAAAACACAGAACAAGCCAAGGAACACACAGACAAAGCAACAGAGGAACTTAAGATTACAGAAGAGCACAATGACAAATTTAATCCATAGAAAGACAGCAAACAGAAATCCAGAAGATTAACAATAAAATCTGAGAATTAGACACCTCAATAGAAAGTCATAGGAGCAAAACTGAGGCAATGGAAGTCAGAATTTGTGAGATTGGGAGGTGGGGCCAAGAAGGCAGAGTAGTCAGACGCTTCCAGTGGACCCTCTTACAACAAAGACCTAAAAAACAAGTGACTTAATTATATATGACAATCTAGGAGCCCTGAACATCTAAGGCAAAGTTGAGGAACTGGACTGAGTGGCAGGGGGAGGGAGAGACAGTTCAAAAGCAGTGAGGAGTTGCCAGGCCTGACCCAGCAAGAGCCTGAGCCCTGCAGGCCTGATCAGCTCATGGGTGAGCGGTGAGGCAGGCAAGCAGCAGTTCTTGGGAGACACGTTTTCTGCACTGGGAGAGGCCCAGCACCAGAAAGTCTACTCAGCCACCCAGAACCAATGAGAAGCAGCCCTCAATCAGTGAAAGATAAGTATTTGCATACGGCCTACTGAGCTGATCAAAAACACCCCCCTTAGGGAAAAACCTCTCTCCCATTTACCTCCACGCTCCCTGCTCTGCACTGGGTCCCAGACCAGCTTCAGCAATTGCTGAGCCCACTGGGCTGGAAGTAGGATCTCTCACACACTCTGAGCCATTCTCCCGGCCTTGGAGAGTGAACAAATTAACAAACAGGGGAAAATTTAAACTGCTCGCTCCCCTAAGCCAGGAACCCAGGGTAGGCACAGCTCTTTCGCCTAGGCAGAGGCATAAGGGATCCATGGACTTTGAGTGCCTTTCCCCCTGCAGAGACTTGTGTGGGCCCATTTCAACAGCATAGGCCCTCATTACCGCAGTACAACAGGGTATATACTTGAAGTCTAACTTCAACTGTTTCAGCTGATAAGTGGCAGGTTTGTAACATTTGACTCTGCTCTGCCCATTAAGCAGGATCTTCAACTACCCACATCACGGGCCTGAGGACTGGTGGCTCCACCCACGACACTTAGCCACCTGTGAGGCCCAAGAATAAGAGATGTCCCCCAGTCCTTACAGCCAACAGTTTTGGGTGCTCATAGTCTGGCTGCAAAACCCACCCACCTATGTGCTCCAGGGAACAGGGATACGCTTCCCTCCTGGACACCTGGGGGCAGCCGTCAGCCCCCTTCCTTGAGCAGAGTGTGTCCCCCTGCTGCAGCCAGATGCCTGTGCCTACACCAATCATGCATGCCTGTCTAGGACTGTAGGTGAGAGCCTGCACCACACACTTGGTGTCTATCTACCTGGGCACCTGCGCTGAATCCATACAGGAGGAGTGGGCAGACTCCTGAGCTCACATACCTAGGAGCAGATCTAACCACCTGGTGACAGGACATTAGAGCTTCAAAGGTGCCAATAATCAGGATTAGTGAGACTGAAGATAAAGCACTTGACACCAACTTATTTGAGGAAAAATAAGACAAAAGGATTTTAAAAAATGAAGAAACCCTAAGAATTACATGGGACTCTATCAAGTGAAATAACCTGCCAGTGATTGGAGTACCAGAATGCGGGGATAACAGAAAATACAGAGAGAATTGTTGAAGATTTGTTGGCATAAAAATTCCCTGATATCATGAAAGATGAGAAGATATCCACCCAAGATGCTCACCGAACCCCACACAAGCTAGATCCCAAAAGAAAGTCACCAAGACATATTATAATCAAACTTGCCAAAACTGGAGATAAAGAGAGAATTCAAAAAGCAGCTAGGGATAAACAAAGAGTCATCTACAAAGGAGAGTCAATAAGACTAAGCTCTGACTACTCAACAGAAACCGTGCAGGCAAGAAGGCAATGGGATGACATATATAAAGCCTTGAAGGAAAAAAAAATTGCCAGCCAAGAATTAGATATCCATCAAAATTGTCTATCAAATATGATGGTGAAATTAGGGCATTTCCAGATAAACAGAAGTTTAGGGAATTTGCAGAAACCAAACCAAAGTTACAAGAAATGCCAAAGGGAGTCCTCCAATTAGAAAATCAATAACATCAGATAACAACACAAGACAGGAACACAAGACAGAGCAACCAGATATAAACTCAGATCGAGAAGTCACAAAAAAAAAATCAAAGCTAAAAGGCTGAAAATAGGGAAAAAGAGATGTCAATATGTAAAAGATGACAACATTAAAACAAAAGAGAGGGACCAAAAAATGTAGTCATAGATCTTTCATATGGAGAGGTCAAGGTGATATAAAGAAGTAAAAGATTGGTTGAAACTTAGAAAAATAGAGGTAAATATTAGGGTAACTACAAAGGAAACTACCAATCCTACAAATCAAAATAAAAAACAAGAAAAACATAAATTTTCAGCAAATACAAAATCAACAACAACAAACAAGATGAAAAGAAAATACATAAAGAAAAATGACTGAGCACAGAAAATTAAGTGGAACAAAGAACTGTCAACACAAAAAAAAAGACATCAAAATGACAGCACTAAACTCATACCTAACAATAATTACACTGCATGTAAATGGACTCAATGCACCAATAAAGAGTCAGAGAGTGGCAAAATGGATAAAAAACATGTTCCATCTATATGTTGCCTACAAGAGATACACTTCAGACTTAAAGAGACAACCAAATTAAAACTCAAAGGACAGAAAAAATATATCAAGCAAACAGCAATTAAGAAAGAGCTGGAGTGGCAATACTAATCTCTGACAAAATAGATTTTAAAGTAAAATCCACCACAAAGGATAAGGAAGGACACTATATAATGAGTAAGAGGTCAATACACCAGGAGGATATAACCATAATAAATATTTACACACCCAACGACAGGGCTCCAAAATACATAAAGCAAACTCTACCAGCACTGAAAACAGAGACAGATAGCTCCACAATAATAGTAGGAGACTTCAACACACCACTTTCAGTGAAGGACAAAACATCTGGAAAGAAGCTCAATAAAGACACGGAAGATCTAAATGCCACAACCAACCAACTTGATCTCATGGACATGTACAGAACACTCCACCCAACAGCAGCCAAGTATACTTTCTTTTCCAATGCACATGGAACATTCTCCAGAATAGACCACATATGAGGCCATAAAGCAAGCCTTAACAAAATCCAAAGCATTGAAATATTACAAAGCATCTTTTCTGACCATAAAGCCATAAAAGTAGCAATCAATAACAGAAAAATCAAGGAGAAAAAAATCAAACACACGGAAACTGAACAACACCTTGCTCAAAAACTACTGAGTTATAGAAGAAATGAAGGAAGGAATAAAGAAATTCACAGAATCAAATAAGAATGAAAACACATCCTACCAGAAGCTTTGGGACACAGCAAAAGCAGTGCTCAAAGGTCAGTTTATAACAATAAATGCACACATCCAAAAAGAAGAAAAGGCAAAAATGAAAACATTAACCCTACAACTCAAACAACTAGAAAGATAGCAGCAATAGAAGTCCTCGGGCACCAGAAGAAAGCAAATAATAAATACCAGAGCAGAATTAAATGAAATAGAAAACAACTGAAAGAGTTAACAAGACCAGAAGCTGGTTCTTTGAAAAGATCAACAAAATCGATACACCATTGGCCAAACTGACAAAAGAAAAACAGGAGAGGAAGCAAACAACCCAAATAAGAAATGAGATGGGCCATAGCACAACAGACTCAACTGAAATTAAAAGAATCATAACAAAATACTATGAACAATTGCACTCTGACAAATTTGAAAACCTAGAATTAAATGAACCAATTTCTAGAAACTCACTACTTACCTAAACTAACACAAACAGGTAGAACAACTAAATAAACCCATAACAAAAGAAGGGATGGAAAAGGTAATTAAAAAACTCCCAACCAAAAAAAAAAAGCCCTGGTTCAGATGGCTTCACCGGAGAATTCTACCAAACATTCAGAGAAGAGTTAACACCACTACTACTAAAGGTATTTTAGAGCATAGAAAAGGATGGAATACTCCCAAACTCATTCTATGAAGCCAGCATAACCCTGATACCAAAACCAGGTAAAGACACCACAAAAAAAGAAAATTACAGACCAATATCCCTCATGAACATAGAAGCAAAAATCCTCAACAAAATTACAGCCAATAGAATTCAACAACATATCAAGAAAATAATTCATCATGATCAAGTGGGATTCATACCAGGTATGCAGGGATGGTTCAACATTAGAAAAACAATCAATGTAATCCATCACATAAATGAAACAAAAGACAAAAACCACATGATCTTATCAACTGATGCAGAAAAGGCATTTGACAAAGTCCAACACCGATTCATGATAAAAACTCTCAACAAAATAGGAATACAAGGGAAATTCCTCAACATAATTAAGGGCATTTATACAAAGCCAACAGCTAACATCATCCTAAATGGAAAGAGTCTGAAACCATTCCCCTTGAGAATGGGAACCAGACGAGGATGCCCTTTATCAACACTCTTATTCAACATTGTGCTGGAGGTCCTAGCCAGAGCAGTTAGGCTAGAAAAAGAAATAAAGGGCATCCAAATTGGTAAGGAAGAAGTCTAATTATCTCTATTTGCAGATGATATGATCTTATACACAGAAAACCCCACCGAATCCACAAGAAAACTACTGGAACTAATAGAAGATTTCAGCAAAGTTTCAGGATACAAGACAAACATACAAAAATCAGTTGGCTTCGTCTATACCAACAAAGAAGACTTCAAAGAGGAAATCACCAAATTAAAACCATTTACAATAGCCCCCAAGAAGATAGAATACTTAGGAATAAATCTAACCAGAGACGTGAAAGACCTATACAAAGAAAACTATAAGACACTACTGTAAGAAACCAAAAGAGACCTACATAAGTGGAAAAACATACCTTGCTCATGGACAGGAAGACTCAACACTGTGAAAATGTCTATCCTACCCAAAGTAATTCCACCCAGATACAATGTGATCCCAATCCAAATTCCAACGGCATTTTTTAGTGAGATGGAGAAAAAAATCACCAACTTCATATGGAAAGGGAAGAGGTCCCAGATAAGTAAAGCATTACTGAAGAAGAACAAAGTGGGAGGCCTCACACTACCTGATTTTAGAACCTACTATACTGCCATGGTAGTCAAAACAGCCTGGTACTGGTACAACAACAGATACATAGACCAACAGAACAGAATTGAGAATCCAGACGTAAATTCATCTACCTATGAGCAGCTGATATTTGACAAAGGCCCAAAGTCCGCTAAATGGGGAAAAGACAGTCTCTTTAACAAATGGTGCTGGCATAACTGGATATCCATCTGCAAAAACTGAAACAAGACCCATACCTCACACCATGCACAAAAACTAACTCAAAATAGATCAGAGACCAAAATATAAAGTCTAAAACAGTAAAGATCATGGAAGAAAAAATAGGGACAATGCTAGGAGCCCTAATACATGGCAAAGACAATATACAAACCATAAGTAAGAATGCACAAACACCAGAAGAGAAACTAGATAACTGGGAACTCCTAAAAATCAAACACTTACGCTCATCAAAAGACTTCAAAAGACAACCTACAGACTGGGAAAAAATTTTTGGCTACAACAAATCTGATCAGTATATAACCTCTAAAATCTACAAGACACTGTAAAATCTCAAGAACAAAAAGACAGATAACCCAATTAAAAACTGGGCAAAGGATATGACCAGGTACTTCACCAAAGAAGACATTCTGGCAGCTAACAGATACATGAGGAAATGCTCACTATCATTAACCATTAGAGAAATGCAAATCAAAACTACAATGAGATAGTATCTCACCCCAACAGGGCTAGCATTATTCAAAAAAAAAAAAACACACACAATAATAAACGTTGGAGAGGTTGTGGAGATACTGGAGCACTGGTGCAAAAGTAAAATGGTACAACCACTTTGGAAATTGATTTGGTGCTTCCTTATAAAGCTAAAAATAGAAGTACCATATATCCAGCAATCCCACTCCTTGGAATATATCCTAGAGAAATAAGAGCAATCACACGAATAGATATATGCACACCCATGTTCACTGCAGCACGGTTCATGATAGCAAAAAGATGGAAACAATCTAGGTGCCCATCAATGGATGAATGGGTAAACAAATTATGGTATATTCACACAATGGAATACTACACAATGATAAAGAATAATGATGAATCCATGAAACATAACATGGATGGATCTGGAAGGCATTATGTTGTTGTTGTTTTTGTTAGGTGCTATCAAGTCAGTTCCTAACATAGTGACCCTATGCACCACAGAATGAAACACTGCCCAGTCCTGCGCCATGCTCACAGTCGTTGTTATGATTAAGCCCATTGTTGCAGCAACTGTGTCAATCCATCTCGTTGAGGGTCTTCCTCTTTTTCGCTGATCCTACTTTACCAAGCATGATGTCCTTCTCCAGGGACTGATCCCTCCTGACAACATATCCAAAGTATGTAAGATGTAATCTTGCCACCCTTCCTTCTGAGGAGCACTATGGTTGTACTTCCTCCAAGACAGATTTGTTCATCCTTTTGGCAGTCCATGGTATATTCAATATTCTTTGCCAACACCACAATTCAAAGGCGTCAATTCCTCTTTGGTCTTTCTTGTTCATTGTCCAGCTTTTGCATGCATATGAGGGATTGAAAACAGCATAGCTTGAGTCAAGTGCCCCTTAGTCCTCAAGGTGACATCTCTGCTTTTCAACACCTTAAAGAGGTCTTTTGCAACAGATTTGCCCAATGCAATATGTCATTTGATTTCTTGACTGCTGCTTCCATGAGTGTTGATTGTGGATCCAAGTAAAATGAAATCCTTGACAACTTCAGTCTTGTCTCCGTTTATCATGATGTTGCTTATTTGTCCAGTTGTGAGGATTTTTGTTTTATGTTGAAGTGCAATCCATACTGAAGGCTGTGGTCTTTAATCTTCATCAGTAAGTGCTTCTAGTTCTCTTCACTTTCAGCAAGCAAAGTTGTGTCATCTGCATATCGCAGGTTGTTAATCAGTCTTCCTCTAATCCTGATGCCTCTTCTTCTTCATATAGTTCAGCTTCTCAAATTATTTGCTCAGCAAAAAGATTGAATAGGTATGGTGAAAGGATGCAAGCCTGACGCACACCTTTCCTTACTTTAAACCACACAGTATCCCCTTGTTCTGTCAGATCAACTGCCTCTTGATCTGTGTACAGGTTCCTCATAAGCACAATTAAGTGTTCTGGAATTCTCATTCTTTGCAATGTTATCCATAATTTGTTATGATCCACACATGCAAATGCCTTTGCACAGTCAATAAAACACAGGTAAACATCTTTCTGGTATTCTCTGCTTTCAGCCAGGATCCATCTGACATTAGCAATAATATCCCTGGTTCCATGTCCTCTTCTGAATCTGGCTGGAATTTCTGGCAGTTCCCTGTAAATATACTGCTGCAGCTGCTTTTGAATGATCTTTAGCAAAATTTTACTTGCATGTGATATTAATGATATTGTTCGATAATTTCCACATTCATTTGGATCACCTTTCTTTGAAATAGGCATAAATATGGATCTCTTCCAGACAGTGGGCCAGGTAGCTGTCTTCCAAATTTCTTGACTTAGACGAGTGAGCACTTCCAGTGCTGCATCCATTTGTTGAAACATCTCAGTTGATATTCCATCGATTCCTGGAGCCCTGTTTTCCACCGATGTCTTCAGTGCAGCTTGGACTTCTTGCTTCAGTACCATTGGTTCCTGATCATATGCTACTTCTTGAAATGGTTGAGTGAAATTAGTCACAAAAGGACAAATACTGTAGAAGACCACTATTATAAGAAGTCAAGGAAAGGTTTAAACACAGAAGAAAATATTCTTCGAGGTTATGAGGGTGGGGAGGGAGAGAGAGGGGCACTCACTAACTTGATAGTAGATAAAAATTATCTTAGGTGAAGGGAAGGACAACACACACTACAGGGGAAGTCAGCACAACTGGACTAAACCAAAGCTAAGAAGTTTCCTGAATACAACCAAATACTTAGAGGTACAAAGTAGCAGGGGTGGTGTTCTGGGGAGCATGGTTTCAGGGGACATCTAGGTCAATTGGCTTAACAAAGTTTTTTAAGAAAATGTTCTGCTTCCCATTTTGGTGAGTGGCGTCTGGGGTCTTAAAATCTAGTAAGCAGCCATCTAAGATGCATCAATTTGTCCCAACCCACTTGGAGCAAAGGAGAATGAAGAACGCCAAAGACACAAAGAAGATATTAGCCCAAGAGACAGAAAGGGCCATATAAACCAAAGACTCCATCAGCCTGAGACCAGAAGAACTAGATGGTGCCCAGCTACCACCAATGATTGCCCTGACAGGGAACACAACAGAGAATCCCTGACACAGCAGGAGAAAAGTGGAGTGCAGGACTTAAATTCTAGTAAAAAGACCAGACTTAATGGTCTGACTGAAACTGGAGGGACCCCATAAGACATGGCCCCTGGACTTTCTGTTAGCCCAGAAGTGAAGCCATTCCCATAGCCAACTCTTCAGACATAGATTAGACTGGACTATAAGACATAAAAGGACACTCGTGAAGAGAGTGCTTCTTAGCAGAAATAGATACATGAGACTAAATGGGCAGCTCCTGTCTGGAGGCTAGATGAGAAGGCAAAAAGAGACAGGAACTGCTTGAATGGACATGGGTAAGCCAGGATGGAAAGGAGGAGTGTGCTGTCACAGTATAGGGAGAGCAACTATGGTCACAAAACAATGTGTGTATAAATTTTTGTATGAGAAACTAACTTGAACTGTAAACTTTCACTTAAAGCACAATAAAATTAATTAATTAACTTGAAAAGAAAATTCAATCCATCAGAGAATTGAGGTCACACGGCAAACCACTGCTCCAAAAACCAGAGATAACAGGCAGATACAGAAAAAACCAGTTTACCAGAGGAGAAACCACAGTTGGAGCCAGCATCAGATAGGGATGTTTAAAGGGTAATTGACTAAGTGCTGGAGACTGAGCTCTGACTAGCTTGAGAAGTAAAAACTCCTAGAGGTCTAGCCTTAGGGAAGCCCCCATGCTTTCTTTAGTTTTATTTCCAGGGGGCTCCACCAGATTTTCACTGTGAAGACTGAAGAAAAATCCCCTCAAGATTCCAGCAGGGAAGGGGAAAAGTAATTATTTTTAAATAGTGCTCTGTTCTCCTTAACAACAGCCTTCTTTCAAGTGAAATTATGTTATTAAAACCTAATGACATGGGAGAGGGAAATACCCAGCTCCAGTCCCCTGTAGCCTTCCTGCCTCACCTAAGAGGTGGGGAAAAAAAGAAGAAACTGAAAAGCACTTATGAAGATCGCAGTCCAGGGGCACAGGCTCAATGAAACACTGAGACCTAATTAAAGGCTCACAGAATGCTTCCCTTCCCTCCACATCTTACCATCATATTAATAAGTCTCCTGTATAATAGCAGAGCATTACAGCTGAAGAGAACTGCAAGGCTCAGACTCTATTTAAGGAGTCTTTAGGGAAACCCAAAATCAACAGAGGAGTCAAAAACAAGGACACCAGAGGAATTTTAGCCTCTGACACTTACAACTAAAACAGTAAACACAACCTAACTCCTAGCCAGATAAACACAAACTCCTAGCCCTCATCTTCTTTTTCTATTTACCTTGGTTCCTTTTACCTGATACATCATGTGTAGCTTTCAGCAAAAAATCACAAACGATGCTAAAAGCAAAAAATACAGTCTGAAAAGACAGGGCAAGCATCATAACCAGACTCCAATATAGCAGAGAATTTGGGATTAACAAATCAGGAATTTAAAATAACTATGATTAGTACTCTAAGAGCTCTTATGGAAAAAATGTACAAGAACAGATGGATAATGTGAGCAGAGAAATGGAAACTCTATGAAGGAATAAAAAAGAAATGATAAAAATAAAAAATATTGTCACAGAAATGAAGAATGGCTTTGATGGTCTCATCAGTAGACTGGACATAGCCCAGGAAAGAATTGGTGAGCTTGAAGATACATCAATAAAAACATTCCAAACTGAAAATCAAAGAGAAAAAAGAATGGAAACAAAACAGAATAGAATACCTAAGTACTACAGGACAATTACAAAAGAAAGTAAGGTTTATACATTTCACCCAAACTGGTAAAATGATACTAGTAGAGTGGGATGGGATAAAAACCAGCCCCAGTCCATTGCTGCTGACTCAATTCTGACTCATAGTGACCCTGTAAAACAGAGTAGAACAGCCCCATAGGGTTTCTAAAGGCTGTAATCTTTACGGAAGCAGATTGCCACATCTTTCTCCCTGATTGGGATAGTTATGTGTATATAATGTAATGTCCACAGCAACCACTAAAAAATCTACACAAAGAGATAGCACTAAAAACACCAGATAAATAAAAATGGAATTCTAAAAAAATGTTAAAGTAAACAGAAGGAAAGCAGGAAAAAGAAAACAGAGAAACAAGCAAACAAAAAAACAGTAAACAAAAACAAAACAAAACACTTGAGCTCCAACATATCAATCACTCAATGACGTCAAGTAGATTCCAATTCATAGCAACCCTATTGGACAGAGTAGAACTGTCCCATAGGGTTTCCAAGGCTGTAATCTTTATGGAAGCAGACTGCCACTTCTTTCTCCTACAAATCAGCTGGTGGGTTTGAACCACCAACCTTTCCGTTAGCAGTCGAACAATTAACCACTGTGCCACCAGGGCCCTTTAACATATGAACAAGTACATTAAAATGTAAATGGTCTATATACACAATTAAAAGACAGAATTGGCAGAGTATATTAAAAAGCATATATGCTGTCTACAAGAAACTCACTTCAAATATAGCAATATAGGCACGTTGAAAATAAAAATATGGGAAAAAAGCATATCATGCAAACATTAATTAAAAGAAAACAGAGAAGCTATATTAACAATAAAGTAGACTTTAGAGCAATGAAAATCACCAGAAACAGAGAGCAACATTACATGATGATAACAGAGTCAAACCACCAAGAAGGCATAGCAATCCTAAATGTGTATGCACCAAACAACAGACTTGCAAATATGTGAAGCAAAAACTGACAGAACTGAAAGAGGAAATAGACAAAACCACAATTATAGTTGGAGACTTCAACACTCTTCTCTCAATAACTGATAGAACAACTGGACAAAAGAATCAGCAAGGGCATAGAGGAACTCAATAACACCATCAACCAACATGATCTAATCCACATTTATAGAACACTCCACCTAACAACAGCAGTATACATATTCTTTTCAAGTGTCCACAGAACATATACCAAGATAGACCATATCCAGGGCCATAAAATAAACCTCAACATATTTAAAAGAACTGAAATCATGCAGAGTATGTTCTCCAACCACAATGGAATCAAATGAAATCAATAATAGAATGATAATAGGAAACTCTACAAACATTTAGAAACTAAAGCAACGCACTTGTAAATAATCCATGGATCAAAAAGGAAGTCTCAAGGAAAATAAAAAATACATGGAACTCAATTAAACTGAAAATAAAACTTCACATTTATTGGTTATTAAATATTGAACCAGCCTTGCATTCCTGGAATAAAACCCCATATAGTCATGTGTATATAATTCATTTTATAATTCTCTTTGCTAATTTTTTTGTTAAAGGTTTTTGCATCTATATTTATGAGGGCTTTTGTTCTGTAGTTTTCTTTCTTTTTTTTTGGTACTGTCTTTATCTGGTTTTGGTATCAGGGTAATACTAGCTTCAAAAAGTGAATTGGGAAGTATTCCCTTCTCTTCTTTTTCTGGAAGAGGTTGTATAGAAATGGCGGTCATTTTTCTTTAAATGTTTGGTAGAATTCTGCAGTAAAACCAGTTGGGCATGGAGATTTCTTCATGGAAATTTTTATTAATAACAACTTCATTGAGATATAGTTGACATATCATAAAATCCACCCTTTTAAAATGTAATCCTCCACCATATTAACAGACTAAAGATGAAAAAATCACATGATCATATCAATGCAGAAAAACCGTTTGACAAACTTCAACATCCAATCATAATAAGAACTCTCAGAAACATAGAGGACTGCCTTAACTTGATAAAGAGCATCTATCAAAAAAACCTCCAACTAACATTATACTTTTCCCTTAAGATCGGGAACAGGCAAGTATGTCTGCTCTCACCACTCTTATTCAACACAATGCTGGAAATTCTAGCCAGTGCAATAAGGCAAGAAAATAAATTAAAACATACATATTGGAAAGGAAGAAATAAACTGTCCCCATTTGCAGATGACATGACTGTCTATACAGAAAATTCCAAGTAATCTACAAAAAAATCTGTTGGAACTAATAAGTAAGTTCAACAAGATCACAGGATACAAGATAAGCATACAAAAATCAATTGTATTTCTACATACTGGCAATGAATACATTGACACCAAATTAAAAATCAATATTATTTACAATAGTTCAAAAAAAGAGAAAAATTTAGTTGTAAAACTAGCAAAACATGTACACAATTTCTATGCTGAAAACTATAAAACACTACTGAAAGAAATCAAAAAAGATCTACAGAAATGAAGAGACATAGCACCTACTCTGTCCTGTAGAGTCGCTAAGAGTCAGAATCAACTCAATGGCACACAACAACAAGGAGCCCTAGTGGCGCAGTGGTTAAGAACTCAGCCACTAACTGAAAGGTCAGTGGTTCGAACCCACCAGCCACTCCACTGGAGAAAGATGTGGCAATCTGCTTCCATAAACATTACAGACTTGGAAATTCTATGGGCTGTTCTACTCCGTCCTATAGGGTCACTGTGAGTTGGAAAAGACTGGACAGCAACAGGTTTTGTTTTACTATGTTCATGGATTGGAAGACTCAACGTAGCAAAGATGTCAATTCTCCCCAAACTGACATACAGGTTTTATGTTGTTGTTGTTGTTGTTATCAGGTGCATCAAGTTTGTTCCAATTCACAGTGACCCTATGTACCACAGAACAAAACACTGCCCAGTCCTGTGCCATCCTCACAATCACTGTTATGCTTGAGCCGATTGTTGCAGCCACTGTGTCAATCCATCTAGTTGAGGGTCTTCCTCTCTTTCACTGACCCTGTACTCTACCAAGCATGATGTCCTTCTCCAGGGACTCGTCCATCCTGATAACATGTCCAAAGTAAGTGAGACAAAGTCTCGCCATCCTTGCTTCTAAAGAGCATTCTGGCTATACTTCTTCCAAGACAGGTTTGTTCATTCTTTTGGCAGTCCATGGTATATCAGTATTCTTCGCCAACACCATAATTCAAAGGCCTCAATTCTTCTTTAGCTTTCCTTATTCATTGTCCAGCTTTCACATGTGTATGAGGCGATTGAAAACACCATGGCTTCGGTCAGGTGCAACTTAGTCTTCACGGTGACATCTGTGCTTTTTAAAACTTTAACAAGGTCTTTTGCAGCAGATTTGCCCAGTGCAATGCATCATTTGATTTCTTGACTGCTGCTTTCATGGGTGTTGATTGTGGATCCAAGTAAAATGAAATCCTTTACAACCTCAATCTTTTCTCCATTTATCATGATGTTGCTTATTGGCCCAGCTGTGAAGATATTTATTTTCTTTCTGTTGAGGTGTAAACCATACTGAAGGCTGTAGTCTTTGATCTTCATCAGTAATGCTTCAAGTCCTCTTCACTTTCAGGTTTTATGTAATTCCTATCAAAATCCCAGCAGGATTTTTCTTATAGATATCAATAAGATTATTCCAAAATTTATGTGAAAGGCAAAGAAACTAGAATAGCTAAAAAAAAAAAAAAATTTAAAGAATAAAGTGGGAGGACTCAGTCTACTTGATTTCAACAATTATTTATATAGCTACGGTAATCAAGACTGTGTGAAATTGGCAAAGGGTTAGACACATAGATAGACAACCCAAAAACAGTCACACAAATATGCCCAACTGATTTTTGGCAAAGGTGCAAAACAATTCAGTGGAGGAAATACGGCCTTTCCAATAAATAGCACTGAAGCAACTGGACATCCATAGGCAAAAACAAAAACAAAAACAAAAAAAAACCTAAACCTCACAATTTCTGCAAAAATTAACTCAAAATGGGTCATGGACTTACATGTAAAATGCAAAATGATAAAACTTCTAGGAAAAAACTTAGGAGAAAATCTTCAGAATTTTGGGTTAGGCAGAGTTCTTAGACTTGACACCAAAAAAAAAGGAAAAACTGATAAATTGAACTTCAACAAAATTTAAAATGTGACCATGTGAAGAGGATGAAAAGACAAGCTCTAAACTGGCAGAAAATATATGCAAACCACATATCCAACAAAGAACTAGTACCTAGAATATATAAAGAACTCTCAAAATGCAACAGTTTAAAAAAAAAAAGAGAGAGATCCAAACAGAACATGGGCAAAAGTTATAAAGAGACATTTCATCAAAGAAGATATACAGATGGCAGATAAGCACATGAAAAGATGTTCAATACAGTTAGCCATTAATGAAATGCAAATTAAAACCGCAATGAGATATCACCACACACCTATCAGAATGGCTAAAATAAAACAACAGTGACAACACCAAACACTGAAGGATATGGAGAAACTGGATCACTCGTATAAGGCTGGTGGGAATGTAAACGATACAGCCACTCTGGGGAACAGCTTTAGCTTCTTAAAAAACTAAGCATGCAGCTACTGTACAACCCAGAAATTATACTCTTGTGTATTTATCCCAGAGAAATGAAAATTTATGTTCACACAAAAAAACTATACCCAAATGTGTATAGCAGCTTTATTCATAATATTTAAAAACTGGAAACAACTCAGATGTCCTTCAACAGGTGAATGGGTAAACAAATTGTGGTACATCCATACCATGAACTACTACTCAGCAGTAAAAAGGAATGAACTACTAATACATGCAACAAGCTGGATGAATCTACAGGGAATTAACCTGAGTGAAAAAAAGCTGGTCAAAAAGGTAACATACTGTATAATTCCATCTTCATAAGATTTTTAAAAGGACAAAATTATAGAAATGGAGAACAAATTGGTGGGTACCAGAGATGATGGAGGGGCTAGGGATGGTAGGGAAGTGGTGTGGCTGTAAAGGGGAAACCCAAGGGATCCTCGTGGTGATGAAAATGTTCTGTCTTGACTGTGTCAATGTCGTTATCCTGGTTATGACATTGTACTGCAGCTTACAAGACATTACCATTAGGAAACTGGGTAAAGGGTACAAGGGATTATGCTAATTTATTTCTTTAAATTGCATGTGAATCCACAATTATCTCAAAATAAAAAGTTTGATTAAAAACAAAAATCCCATTTCCCTTGACTCCGTATCTCCCTGCAATTACCGTTTCCTGCTCTATTTCCTTCATGGGGAAACTCTCTGAAAGCGGTGGTTACACTTGCTATTGTCCTCATTTCTTTACTTCCTGTTCTCTGTAACCCACACATTTCAGGGTTGTGTCCACATCACTAAAACCGATCTTATCAATTTTACCAACAACCTTCATCTTGCCAAATGCAATGGTCAAGATTTCTCTTCTTAGCCTTAATAATGCTGGAGAATTTGTGGAGAGACTGGAACACTTACACACTATTGGTGGGAATGTAAAATGGTACAACCACTTTGGAAATCCATTTGATGCTTTCTTAAAAACCTAGAAATAGAAGTACCATACGATCCAGCTATCCTGCTCCTTGGAATATATCGTAGGGAAATAAGAGCTGTCATATGAATAGACATATGCACACCCATGTTCATTGCAGCACTGTTCACAATAGCAAAAAGATGGAAACAACCTAGGTGCCCATCAACAGACGAATGGATAAACAAATTGTGGTATATCCACACAATGGAATACTGCGCAATGGTAAAGAAAGCAATGAAGCCGTGAAACATCGTATAACATGGAGGAAGCTGGAACTTATTATGCTGAGTGAATTTAGTCAGTCACAGAAGGACAAATACTGTATAAGACCACTATTATAAGAACTCAAGAAAAGGTTTAAACACAGAAGAAAACATTCTTTGATGGTTACAAGGGTAGCAAGGGAGGGTGAAGGCTACTTACTAACTAGATAGTAGATAAGAATCATCTTAGGCAAAGGGAAGGACAGCACACACTACAGGAGAAGTCAGCACAACTGGACTAAACCAAAGCTAAGAAGTTTCCTGAATACAATCAAGTACTTTGAGAGACAGAGTAGCAGGGGTAGGGGTCTGGGGACCATGCTTTCAAGGGACATCTAGGTCAATTGGCATAACAAAGCTTATTAAGAAAATGTTCTGCATCCTTCTTTGGTGAGTGGCATCTGGGGTCTCAAAAGCTTGCACGCGGCTGTCTAAGATGCATCAATTGGTCCCAACCACCTGGAGTAAAGGAGAATGAAGAACACCAAAGACACAAGGAAAGTATTAGCCCAGGAGACAGAAAGGGCCACATAAACCAGGGACTTCATGAGCCTGAGACCAGAAGAACTAGATGGTGTCCAGATACCACGAATGACCGCCCTGACAGGGAACACAACAGACAGTCCCTGATGGACCAGCAGAAAGATGGGGTGCAGAACTCAAAATCTAGTAAGAAGACCAGACTTAATGGTCTGACTGAGACTGGAGGTACCCCAGAAAGCATGGCCCCTGGATTCTCTATCAGCCCAGAACTAAAACAATTTCTGAGGCCAACTCTTCAGACAGGGATTGGACAGAACTGTGGGACATAAAGTGATACTCGTGAGGAGTGTGCCTCTTAGCTCAAGTAGATACAAGAGACCAAAGGGGCAGCTTCTGTCCAGAGGTGAGATGGGAAGGCAGAGAGGGTTAGGAGCTGGTTGATTGGACATGAGGGATCAGGGGTGGAAAGGCGGAGTGTGCTGTCGCAGAATGGGGTGAGCAATTAGGGTCACGTAGCAATGTATGTATACAATTTTGTATGGGAGACTAACTTGAAATGTAAACTTCATTTAGACTACAACAACTAAAAAAAAAAAAAAAAGATTTCTCTTCTCATGTTCCTTGACTCTCAGCAACATCTGACCCAGTCGAGCACTTTCTTGAGACTCTTTCTTTACTCTGCTTCCAAGACACCACACGCTCATGATGTTATTCCTCCCTCTGAAAGGCTCCATCTTAGTCTCTTTTGCTGACTCCTGATTTCTTACTAGGTCCCTGAATGTTGGAATCCCCCAGGGCTCAGTCTTTGGCTTTCTCTTCTCCATCTACACTCATTACCTAGGTGAGCTCATCCTCTCCCATAATTTTAAACTTCAAATGTACACCCTTAGCCCTGCTGCCCTCTGAACTCCCTGTTCACACAGCGAACCACGTACCCAACATCTCCACTTAGATGAAAATATTTACCTAAAACCATGCACCGCCAAAACAGAATTCTTAAGTGCCACCACCACCCACCAATGAAAGAAAACTAAGCAAATATCTTGCACCCAAATTTCCCCTTCTCAGTAAATAGCACCACCTCTCCCAGTGGCTCAAGTATCAAATCTCATGTCATCTTTGATTCTTCTTTCTCTGACACTGCACATCCAATCTATGAGCAAGTCTCATTTGCTCTGATTTCAAAATACAGCCTTTGCACTGATACATCTGAATACTATTTCCTCTCATCTTTATTAGTACAATAAACATAATAATATATCTATAATATGTCATAAACCAACACTATAGTTACCCCCCACTGTCTCTTTAAACAATGTCAGTGGGGGTAATCCTTCCCATACCTCTGGATGCAAATTTGGACAGATCCAGGGGCTTTTCTGGTCACTTCTGGGTAATAGGAAGTTCTACAGTCACTTTAAGTTACGAACAGCATCTCAATCCAGTAATGAAAAGTGTCCAGTCCCAGCTGGTAATCAAAACCTCTAGCACGTTTTACACTGTGACCGTCTAGGCGCCTAAGCTGGCCTGCCACAGCTGGTCACTTCAACTGGAGAGGAAGGCGTGGTCCCTCTTTGCTTCTCCACGCCTAGCATTTTCCTCCTTCCTCAGCTTGCTAGTCTGACCCTAACAGTGTCAAACAAGGGAGGGAAAAGAAGCAGGCAGGGACAGTCAAGTTCTTCCTGGTGTGGCGCTGCTGTGAGATAATCTCATCTCTGGCCTAATGTGAGTTCACTGCTGACTCACAAGGCACTTCCGTGGGTTCTTCAGCAGCCCTGTCTGGTTCGACCTACTTTGTAAGTTGCGGGTGAACCATTTCTCCTCCAGTTGGAAAGTTGCCCCACAGCAGCCAGCTCTTCAGGAGTACATGGGCACAGGTGCTCTCTGCTGGACCCTCTGTTTGTCCCAGTCAGCTCTGCAGCTACAG
The DNA here is from genome assembly GCA_030035585.1 of Dugong dugon. Taxonomy (NCBI): domain Eukaryota; kingdom Metazoa; phylum Chordata; class Mammalia; order Sirenia; family Dugongidae; genus Dugong; species Dugong dugon. The sequence goes on from CM057471.1 coordinate 228,935, forward strand.
CTGGCCCAGAGGGACACTCACACATATCCTTCCCTGGACTCCAGCCTCGGGGGCGCTCTCGACCTCTCCCTGCCGCACTGCTACAGATCAACGGCTTCTGCCCCCTAGTCCTCAGGCCTGAGCCAGGTGCAATGCCTCTGACCCTCCAAATTCAAGGAGGTAAATACATCCAAATGGGCCTGAAGATCTGAGGGGTGGGCCAGCCCTCTCTCCAAAGAATCCTCTTCAAAAATCCCTCCAGTCTCCAGCAATGGCCCCTGCTCTGCCCTTGGTGTAGATGAGTCTATCCGCCAGTTTTCATCCACCTGCTCTAGTCATCCAGCCTTCTGGCTTGGTGCCCAGCAGACTCTCCAGGGAGCATCCTGTGGCACCCGTGTGCCCAGCTTCTTGGCCTCAGTCAGGCCTCACCCGCCCGCACCCCAGGCGAAGGGAATATCTTCTAACGGGTCACTTGCTGCTCCTTCACCCTCCTCTGTTTGTCTCCATCACACTTGCCATTGTTTGGACCCCTGTTTCTCAATATCGCTCCTCATTTTGAGGACTGCAGTGAGCCTGGCCCAAACCATGGTATTTTCAATTGCCTCATATGCATGCGAAAGCTGGACAATGAAAAAGCAAGACTGAAGAACTGACACATTTGAACTGTGGTGTTGGCGAAGAATATGAATATACCATGGACTGCCAGAAGAATGAACAAATCTGTCTTGGAGGAAGTACAGTCAGAATGATCCTTTGAAGCAAGGATGACAAGACTTCATTTCATGTACTTTAGACATGTTAACAGGAGGGACCAATCTCTAAAGAAAGACATTATGCTTGGTAAAGTAGACGGTCAGCAAAAAAGAGGGAGACCCTCAATGAAATGGACTGACACAGTGGCTGCAACAATGGGCTCAAACATAGCAATGATTATGAGGAAGGCACAGGACCGGGAAATGTTTTGTTCTGTTGTACAAAGGATTCCTATGGGTCAGAGATGATTCAACATACCTAACAACAACAACCTGCCCCTCTGCACGGGACCATCTACAGAAGAGCCTTGCCCACATGGGTCCTGTGGAAGTCTGTGTTGAATGAAACCTCCATGGCCTCCCTGACTGGGGCCCTCCAGCCCCTGCCTAGGGGCACAGACACAGACAGGGCAGCCTGAGTTGCCTGCAGCCTTGCCCAACCCAGTGGACCCTGAGGGCTATGCAGACCTGGTCACGCAGACGCTTTCAAGTGGGGCTGGCAGGAATGTAGCCAGCTCGAAACTATTTTTAGGGTCCGTCTTTGTGAAACTGTTCCTTGATCTGCTGTGGGGAGAGAACGGCCAAGCTTTTCATCCCCGCCTTTGTCCCCAGTCTCTGTTCTCTTGATCAGACAAAGCCTGTCACCAGACACAACTCCCACTCTGAGGAAGGATTCTGGTTCAATGGACCCTGAGCCAGCTGCTCCTTAACTCCTCATGTGCTGTTGACCTACTGGGGTGGCTCAGCTCCCTAGCATTTATTGAGACCCTGTGGGATGCCCAGCCATGGCCCACTGGGGGCCCATGAACCCCTGGGGAAGGTGCAGGGCAGAGGCTCTGTCTTCCTTTCCCTGCAATCCACCATAAAGCCACCGTTACTCAGGGAACACAGAGGCAGGGAGAGAGGCACAGGGTCCCCAAGCCCCGCCCTCTGCATATTCCTGGACAGCCGCCAGGTGACAGCACCTTGAACTCTGGGCCACCAGCACAAGGGCAGAGCACATACTGCCTACCCAACACATGCTAGTCCACCAGCCACACCTTCCTGACAGACCTTCCTAAGATCCTGTTCACATGTACCTTCCTTCTCCTCCCAAAGCCCCAAGATACTCACCTAGTTGTCCTCATGCCCTGTAGCTCCCAGGACACTGGGTGGTAGAAGGCAGCAGGGGGAGGAGGGGCTTCATTAGAAAAAAGGAGACTGAGTCTTCTCAGGAGTCTATGGTGGGGTGGGAGATGAGCTACCAGGCACCTCCCCAAGGGTCTCATACTCAACTTCATCATGGCCATCTGTGGAGACTGGCCAGCATCCCAGTGAAACCGGGAGACCAGAGAGGACACAGACACAGACAGGCTGGTGTGAGGAGAGTCTTGCATGTCCTGGAGCTTTCCTGTGCCTTCACTCAGGGCAGCCCGGAATCCTGTGCCCACCCTCCCCAGGCACCTTGAGAACAAGGCCTAACAGCACACTGTGCCTGGACCGCACATCAGAAGACCCATAGGGCTGCATGCCACCCACCAGCCTTAGGCCCCTGGGTAAGTCGATCAGTTTCTCCATATCTTGGTTTCATCATCTGTACAATGGGTTCTTAAGAGGATTGAACGGGTGGCCATGTACACAACACATCACACAAGCCTAATGTGGAGACAGCTACTTCTGCATGTGCGCTGCTGTGGATGGTGCTATCTTCCTCAGGGCATTTTCCTGTCCTCCAACCCCCAGCCCTCAGCTTCACTTTCATCAGGGAGGCTGCCCCAGAGATGCCAGGAGGACAGAGGTCAAGAGCTGGAGTTGAGACTGACAGGGGTGGAGGGCTGCTCGGTCAGAGTGAGACCCCTGAGGCCAGGTCACTGAAGGAGAAGAATCAGGGACAGATGGCAGGTGGGGTAGATGGGAGACCCCGAGGTGGAGCCATTTGAAGAAAGGAGCCATGACTTTATCCTAGGATGAAGAACAGAGGCTGGGGCTGGACAAAGGAGGGGCCCTGAGGCAGCAGCCCTGTGCTCTAGGCCCATCCCAGCCAGCGCCCAAACACCACTCACATTGTAGAGGATGTCAGTCCAGCCCTCCATGGTGATGCACTGGAACACTGTCAGGACAGCGAACAAGATGTTGTCAAAGTTGGTGATGCCAAAGTTGGGCCCCGGCCAGTACTCCCGGCACTCCATGTCTTCCTCACACAACCGGGCCGGGGCCTCCTTGCCACAAGGGAAGTCTCCCACAGGCTCTGCATCTGTGAGGAAGAGAACCAAGCCCAGATTTGAGCAAAGATGCTCTCCAAGCTCTCCAGTCCACGGTAGGCTGTGGACCTGCAGACTCACCGAGGCTGGCAAGAGCCAGGCACCAAGGAAAACTTTCTCACCACACCTCCTGTGTCTGCTCCAGCTCTCTCCTCCTGCCCGGAACCTGTCCCTGCACCTGAACTCTGGACCTACCCTCCCAAGGAGCTGTGGGACAACCTCTCCCTGTCCACTGGAACCTGCCCATCTTTATTCAAACATGCTCAGGATGTTTTCCTCTTAAAACCAAAAACAACACACTCCTGAGACCCACTTCTTCCTGCCACTGCCACCATGATTTCTCCTCTCCCTCACTGCCTACATGCCAGCCTGGTTCTCCTGGCCTACAGATGGGACTGTCACTTGAGACAGCAAGACCTTGGCCCACCCAAGCTGGACTTGGCTGCTGGGCAGTGCAGGTGCTTGTCACCAGCACAACCCAGAGCCAACCTGACAGGTACCCAGAGGATCGCCTGGGGTCCCAGGCCTTACTGGGCTGCCTTCTCAGAGGGGTTCTGCTTCTACTGACCCGCAGGCCTACATCAGGTGGAAAGGAGATACCAGGAAACCATGCCAACTTCCACACCAAGGTGGCAAGCAGCATCCTGCTCCCAAAATCTCATCAAAGGTGTAGAAAAAATATTTTGAAAACAATACATCTATAACAACACATGGAAATCCCTCTTATCAACATAAGAGAAGTTGAGGAATTTCTAGGGGAGAAAGCAAATATTCCCAGGCTTAGAGGGCAAAATCATCAACATGTTTACTCCACTCCCCTCCAAATGTCTTGATAAGAAGCTTATAAAGTAGACTGTGAAGTCATAGTTTTTCTACTTGAAGACAAATGCATTTTCTGTGAATAATGACAGTTTTATTTCTCCTCATTTCTAGAAATGATTTTTCTCTCTCTTTTTCTTGTCTCACTACACTGGCTATGACCACCAAAGCTACTGGGACAGAAGTCACAATGTGGACCCCTGTTTTGTTCTTGACTTTAAAGGGAAGGTTTTTCAAGTCTTACAGTTAAGTATGTTTGCAGAAAATTTTAGGGAGTTTAAGCAAGTTCCTTTTTATTTATAGTTTGATAAAAGTTTTCTGTTCTTTATCATGAATGATTTAAATTTTTTAGTGAAAGCTTTTTCTGCCTCTACGGAGATGATCATATGGATTTTCTCCTTTAATCTGTTTGTAGCTCAAGCCAAAAATCAGGGTCATCCTTAACTCTCCTCTTTGTCTTACACTCCATCCACGTACAATCTCCCTGGAAATCCTGTTGGCTTTATCTACAAAATATATCCAGAACTTGACCCATTCCAACCACCTCCACCATAACACCCCAGCCCCAGCCCGCACCATCTCTTCCCCAGATTATGATATTCTCCAAATTATCCCTGCCTCTGTCTTTGCCTCCCTACAGCCTCTCTCCCCAGAGCAGCCAGAGAACCCAGAGACTGTCACTCCTACTGAAAGCCATCCACTCAAAGCAGGACTGTGAAGCCCACGTGATCATCCCTCTGTCCTGGCGCTCCTCGCTGCCAGCTTTGCGCTGACACTCACTGTGCCAAGCCTCTCAGGCCAACGAGCACACTCCTCCTTCTCACTCACTCAGACATCCACTCAGTTGTCACCTTAGCAGAGGGGACTCTGCCCCCTCTCTAAAGCAGGTCCCGAGTTTCTATTTCAAATACCCCTTTTGTATCCTTCTTAGAACTTGCCACAGTCTGAACTTACTTTATGCATTTGTTTATTATGTCCCCTGCTGGACTGTCCCTAGAGTAGTGCCTGTCTGCCAGGTGCATGAGTCTGGGGCCCCCAAGCCCAAGGAAGGGGCTGCTATGCCTACCTGTGCTGTTGGGGAAACAGGCCTTGTGGAATTTGCCCATGTAGAACTCGAGGCCAATGATGGCAAACATGAGGATGGCGAAGAAGAGAAGCAGCCCGATCTGCAGGAGCGGGACCATGGCCTTCATGATGGACTTGAGCACTACCTGCAAACCTGGGCGAAAGCAGGCAGGACAGTAGTCAACAAGCAGAGGGACAGAAGAGAGGGTGGGTGAGTGGAACAGCAGAGCCTGGGGCAGCAGTGAGAGCTTAAGAGGCAAGGAAGACCTAGGAGCCCTCACAGTGAAGAGAGAGCAGTGGTGAACACAAGGCCTGGGAGAGGAGGACAGATAGTGGGCATAGCTGAGAATCCTTGGTGGACCAAGCCCAGGGTTCTGGGAAATGTTGGCTGTGCAGTGTCTCAGTATGGGAAGGGCAAGGCATGGGGTGTCCAAGCATGAAGTCCAGAGGGGACTGTGGGCTGGTGGACTAGGGAAGGCTCAGGGTGCGGCAAGAAGAGGGGATCTTGGGAGAGAAGGGCAGGGGATCATGAGGAGGAAAATCAGGGATCCAGAGGGGCAAAAGCAGGGAACCCTGAGGGGGAAGAGCAGGGGATCCTGAAGGGAAGAACAGAGGATACTAAGGTGGAAGAGCGGGAGATCCTGGAGGGAAGCCAGGGTGTCTGGAGACCCAACTTCTTGGGGAAAGTGAAGCAGAAGGACCTGTCCCCCTGAGTGCTGTGATCTCACCACCACCACCCTCTGGCCTGCCCCAGTTCTTGGGTACAGGACTGGCAAGATCCAGGTCTTCCTCACAGTGTCCCCAGGGGACACATCACTAGCTTCCCTGCCCTCCTGGGCTGTTATGCAAACCTAAAACCAAACTTCCACCACACTGGACAACCATGGGAAGGGATGGTCCCTGGTGCTCAGGTCATCCCAGCCATCCTTCTGTCCTCTCCTTGGCTCCTTGAGCTGCACAATCCAGGAGCATGTCTAAAGGCTGGTTTCAGTTCCAGAAGCCCTACAAACCCTGAGCCAAGACAGGCAGCGCTTTGGATGTTTTCTCAGGCCTCCTGCCCCCTCTGCCTTGGTCCATCCCTCCTTTGTTCTTTTACCCTAGAGGAAGGATCAAGAACTGGAAATACAGCAGAGTGTGTGAGGAGGAGAAAAGCTTCCATCTAGGGAAGCCAAGTCAAGGCAAAATAACAGGGCCACCCTCTAGGCCTTATGGGAAAATGAGACAGACTAGAGAAGGCCTGCTCCTCTCTCCTTCCACTTGGTTCCCTGGGATCAAAAGCAGCAAGCTCAGAGCTCACCAAAGCCAAAGGGCCTACTGCTTAGAAGCTTAACTGGCCATGGTGTGTGTGTGACTGTGGGGGGATGAGAGGGTCAGTGTTTGAGGCATTTGGGCCTTACTGCCTTTGCTGGACTCACTTGGAATCCCAGACACCAGCTTCAGGGGCCTTAACACACGCACAGCCCGCAGAGTCCGCAGGTCGAAGTCGGTGCCAGCCGTGGTCAGGATCCTGGCAGGAACAGGAGAGGAGGGAAGTAAGGGCTTCAGCAGTGAGTCAGGAAGAGATCACACTCCTCCCACCACCCATGTGTGTTCCCCTCAGAGCAGCAACACCATCATGTCTGTGTGCCCCACTATTCCCCTGTCTGGGCACAGGGCAGTAGGAGGCTGAATTCAGATCCTTCACCAGGACATGTTGACAATGGCATCTTACCCGCATGGACATCCTTGGTTCAAAGGCACTGCTTCTAAGAAGGCACTTAGCCCTAGCCTGACCCATGAACCCAAACTAACCCCAACTGCACTCCAAGCAGCCTCCCAAGAAGTGGTGGTGAGTGGTGGCAGGAGCAGTATGGAGCCTGAGAGACTCCTGAATGTCACCACACATCACCTTTCCATGCCTTGTCTCAGGAGGTCAGGAAAACGTGAGGCTGGGAGATGGGGTAAAGGGTTCAGAAGACTCAGGCAAACTATTCCCATCAGTTCCATCCCCATAAAGAAAGACTGCAATACTTCCCATCATGCAGTATGATGGATCACTTTTATATTACCCTTCTAGCCATGGTCTTGTAACTCCCACCAAATGATTGGGTGGGACTATGCAGATAAGTTGCTTGTGGCCCACCAAGGGGATTGGACAGTTTGCTAATAATGCAAATAAGGTGCATGGCACTCTTGTGGGGGTGGATCCATGCAAATAAGATGTATGGAACCTCAACAAGGAGATTGGGCAGTTTTGCCATCCCACTAGGCTTAAAATGAGCTATCTCAGAGGTGGAAAGGGGGGACCTCACTACCACTGAAAGAAGAGCCAGGCATAGAGCATGTACTTTGGACCCGAGGTTCCAGTGCTGAGAACCTCCTAGATCCAGAAGAGAGAGAGAGCTGTAACACTGAAGACAGAGTGAGATGGCGAGAAGCAGTGGCAGAGAAACGGTGGCAGGAGAACAGGAAGATCAGCACAAGATGGTGCAGTGGACTTCCTGGCTCATGGAGCAAGGTGGTTACTGTAGGCTTGCTGACCCACAGAGCAAGAGAGCTGAGTAGCTTCAGGCAGGAGACTTGCTGGCAGAGTGGGGTGCCTCTGGGCACTTACTGGCAAAGCTAAAGAGCTTTGTAACACTTGCCTGAGCTGGACAGAGGCCAGGTCAAGGGGCACAGAGGTTGAGGGGGAGGCCTGCCTGCAGGTACAGACGAGGAGCTGTCCTGACTGAAAAATTGTATTCTGAGTTGTTCCTGATACTGAACTGTAACGTGTAACTTCCCTAATAAACCCCATAATCGTGAGTATGATCTGTGAGTTATGTGTGGCCATTGCAACAAATTATTGAACCCAGCAGAGAAGTATAGTGCCATGGGAGGGATGGCTGGTGTCAGAACTAGGAAAAAGATCAGAAGTATGTTGATCTCCACCTCACAGGGATCAGCCTTGGGCTGATGTTGATAGTAATTTTCTATCCTCCCCCTTGTGAAGCTAGATGAAGAGGTCGGACAATGCTACCACCACACCATTTTTAAACATCTTAAAAAATAAAACAAAATTCCCTTGACCCCCCCATCCATCTCCTACCACAGCCTGTTTTTCTGCTCCCCTCACATCAAAACTCATAGTGTCAAATACTGGGGAAGCCAGCACAGCTTGTACAAGGCAAGGTCATGGAAGCTCCATAGACACACGCAAACTCCCTAAGAGACCGAATCACTGGGCTGAGGGCTGTGGGAACCATGGTCTCGGGGAACATCTAGCTCAATTGGCATAACATAGTTTGTAAAGAAAATGTTCTATATTCTACTTTTGTGAGTAGCATCTGGGGTCTTAAAAGCTTGTGAGAGCGGCCATCTAAGATACTCCACTGGTCTCACTCCATCTAGAGCAAGAAAGAATGAAGAAAACCAAAGACACAAGAGAAAAATTAGTCCAAAGGACTAACAGACCACAGCTACCACAGCCTCCACCAGACTGAGTCCAGCACAACTAGATGGTGCCCAGCTACTACTATTGATTGCTCCGATAGAGATCACAATAGAGGGTCCCAGACAGAGCTGGAGAAAAATGTAGAACAAAATTCTAACTCAACAAACACACACACACAAAAAAAAAAAAAACAGACTTACTGGTTTGACAGAGACTGGAGAAACCCCGAGCGTATGGCCACCGGACACCCTTTTAGCTCAATACTGAAGATACTCCCGAGGTTCACCCTTCAGCCAGAGATTAGGCAGGCCCATAAAACAAAACGAGACGAAATGGGCACACCAGCCCAGGGGTGAGGATGGGAAGGCAGGAGGGGACAGGAAAGTTGGTAATGGGGAACCCAACGTCAAGAAGGGGAGAGTGTTGACATGTTGTAGGTTTGGCAACAAATGTCACAAAACAATACGTGTATTAATTGTTTAATGAGAAACTAGTTTGCTTTGTAAACCTTCATCTAAAGTACAATTTAAAAAAAAAAAATTCATGGTGTCAGTACTCAGTCTCTCCACTTCCCCACCTTTCAGTTCTCTTTAGCCTTCTCCAACTAGGTTCTTGCCTGCCACTCCAGTGAAATGCTCTTGTCAAGCCTTTCTCTCACCAGTTCTAATGATCAAATCTCCTTTATAAGCCATTTCTTCTCTTGCCCTTATATCAACACTCTCTTGTTTTCTTCCTGATTCTCTGGGGGCTCTTCCTCAGTCTCACTTGCTAGCTTTGCTTCCTCTACAAGACTCAAACATTGGGTGCCACATCATGCGTCATCTCCGAATAGCTTTGAAAACTACTGTGTGCCTATTACTCCCAAATTTACATCTTTAACCCAAGCCTGGAGCTCCCGGCTCATAGATCCAACTGCCTTTTTAACATTTCCACTTGGATATCAAAAAAAAGCATATCAAACATGACATTACTAAAGAACTTGTGATTCTCACTCCCAATTTGCTCCTTCCCCAGTGCTCCCACTCGCAGTAAACTGTTTAATCCAAAACCAAGACTCCATCCCTGACTCCTCTCTCATACTCCACATCCAACCTGCCCACAATTCTGGGCTCTACCTTTAAAATGCACCCACGACTCTTGGTGAAAAGGGTTTTGTGCTTCCTGCCCTGAATACATAGCAGTGAGAGATAAAACTTGAGATGGATCTGGGGGCCAAAAATAAGATAAATCTCTCAGTGGAAAATAAATGAAGGAGAACAAGAAAGCCTCCTATTCAAACGCAAATGTCACAGCACATGAGGAAACCCAATGCTGAGAGTTATTCAACAGTCAATTATTAGAAGATGAATTTAGTGCAGATGAAATTAACAAATTATGAAGCAAAAATGCGTAGATATAAAGAATGAGTTAGAAGTCTTGGCAGTGAACAAATAATTATTAATATGTTTCAGAACTCAGTAATAATACATGACACATACTATAAACTGGAGACCCAGTTTGAGTGCTAGTGAGGTAGAAGACAGTACTAAAGACAGAATTAAAGAATTCACTCATAAATGTCAGGAAAAAAAACAAGGAAAAAAGTGAAAGAGCAGTTAAGTGACGTGGAGGTTAGAACAGAGACTGCAGCACACATCAAAACTGAGTTCCAGAAAAATAGAGGGAATGGTGAGGAGATAACATTTAAAGACTTAACAGAGGAGAAATTTCCAGAATTAAAGACATGAGTTCTTAGATTTAAAGCTTACAAATACCAATCAGAAAAATAACTTGGATCCAAAGTCAACGCCCATGGAAGCAGCTGTCAAGAAATCAAACGACGCACTGCACTGGGCAAATCTGCCACAAAATATCTCTTCAAAGTGTTGAAAAGCAAAGATATCATTTTGAGGATTAAGGCGTACCTGTCCTAAGCCATGGTATTTTCAATTACCTCATATGCATGAGAAAGCTGGATGATGAATGAGGAAGACGGAAGAAGAACTGATGCCTTTGAATTGTGGTGTTGGCGAAGAACATTGAATATACATGGACTGCCACAAGAACGAACAACTCTGTCTTGGAAGAAGTACAGCTAGAATGCTCCCAGGAAGCAGAGATGACAAGACCTCGTCTCACATACTCTGGACGTGTTATCAGGAGGGACCAGTCCCTGGAAAAGGACATCATGCTTGGTAACATAGAGGGTCATAGAAAAAGAGGAAGACCCTCAACAAGACGGATTGACACAGTGGCTGCAACAATGGGCTCAAGCATAACAATGATTGTGAGGATGGCGCAGGACTGGGAAGTGTTTCCTTCTGTTGTACATAGGGTTGCTATGAGTCAGAATCAACTCAATGGCCCCTAACAACAACAACAAATAACTCCATAGCTAGAAACAGCATGAGGAACTGCAGACCTCAAGCATAAAAATAAAATCTTAAAAGCTACCAGAAAGAAAAAACAAAATATCTAGAAAATAGGGAGAATTAAAAAGAGGGCTTCACGTCAGCAAATACACATGCTAGAAAACAACTAAGTAATATATTCAAAGCACAGCAGGAAAATACCTGTCACCTTAGAACTTTATATCCAGCTAAAGTGTCAATGACAACTGAGGGCAAAATAAACACAGTTTCAAGCATAAAATAAGTCATCATCCCAGACCTTCAGCAAATAATCAACTTAAAACAACAAGAAAATGAAACCCAAAGGGAATGCAAAAAATACAAGAAATAATAGTAGGCACAGAAAATTATTTTTAAGTAGTTAAATTTAATTAACCATTGTTTTTTAAAAAGGCATATTCAGTTTTTTGTGTGCTTATTTTTTGCATGTAAAACTAATAGCCTAGGCAACAATAAAAACATTTACAGAAGGGCTTCTTCCACAGGTAGTTACAGCAAACTGTGGTAGAGAGCCTAAATCACTCTTCATTATGCTCGACCAGGGGATGGCAAATGTTTTCTGTTAAGGACCAGATAGTAAATATTTAGGCATTGCAGGTCACACACTTTCTGTGGAAACTACGCAACTCTGTAGTTGTAGCATAAAAATAGCCATAGATATACATAAATGAATGGGCAGGGCTGTTTCCCAATAGAATTTCATTTACAGAAACAGGCAGCTGGCCAGATGGGTTGTAGTTTCTCAATCCCTGAGTTAGACCAACACATAATGTAGATGTTGTTGTTACGTAGGTCGAGTCAGTTCCGACTCATAGTGACACCATGTAAAACAGAACAAAACACTGCCTGGTCCATGCCATCCTCATGGTGTCCTTCTCCTGGGACTGATCTCTCCCAATAACATGTCCAAAGTATGTGAGATGTAGTCTCGCCATCTTTGCTTCTAAGGAGCATTCTGGTTGTGCTTCTTCCAAGACAGATTTGTTTGTCCTTTTGGCACTCCATGGTATATTCAGTATTCGTCATCAACACCACAATTCCAAGGCCTCAATTCTTCTTCAGTCTTCCTTATTCATTGTCCAGCTTTCACATGCATAGGAAGCAATTGAGAACACCATGGCTTCGGTCAGGCACACCATAGTCTTCAAGGTGACATCTTGGCTTTTCAACACTTAACAGAGGTCTTTCACAGATTTGCCCAATACAGTGCATCTTTTGATTTCTTGACTCCTGCTTCCATGAGTGTTGATTGTGGATCCAAGTAAAATGAAATTCTTGACAACTTCAATCTTTTCTCCATTTATCATGATGTTGCTTATTTGTCCAGTTGTGAGGATTTTTTTCTTTATGTTGAGGTGTAATCCATACCAAAGGCTGTGGACTTTGATCTTCATCAGTAAGTGCCTCAAGTCCTCTTCGTTTTCAGCAAGCAAGGTTGTGTCAACTGCATAACACAGGTTGTTACTGAGTCTTCCTCCAATCCTGATGCCCCATTCTTCTTCATAGAGTCCAGCTTCTCGGATTATTTGTTCAGCATACAGATTGAATAGATATAGTGAAAGGATACAACCCTGACACACCTCTTTTCTGACTTTAAACCACGTAGTATCCCCTTGTTCTGTTTGAACAACTGCCTCTTGATCTATGTACAGGTTCTACATGAGCATAATTAAGTGTTCTGGAATTCTCATTTTTTGCAATGTTATCCATCATTTGTTGTGATCCACACAGCGGAATGCCTTTGCATAGTCAATAAAACACAAGTAAACATCTTCCCGATAGTCTCTGTTTCAGCCAGGATCCATCTGACTTCGGCAATGATACCCCTGATTCCACGTCCTCTTCTGAATCCAGCTTGAATTTCTAGCAGTTCCCTGTTGATATACTGCTGCAGCTGCTTTTGAATGATTTTCAGCGAAATTTTACTTGCTTGGGATATTAACGATACTGTTTGATAATTTCCGCATTCAGTTGGATCATCTTTCTTGAGGATAGGCATAAATATGGATCTCTTCCAGTCAGTTGGCCGGGTAGCTGCCTTCCAAATTCCTTGGCATAGACGAGTGAGCACTTCCAGCACTGCATCCATTTGTTGAAACATCTCAGTTGGTATTCCATCAATTCCCGGAGCCTTGTTTTTCGCCATCATAGAGGTAGGATTTAGAACACATAGGAAAATCACATTAAATGACAAAGTGTGGACAATCACACAATACTGGGAATCATGGCCTAACCAAATTGACACACATTTTGGGGGGATACAATTCAATCTATAACATCATATATTATATTTCTGCAATTAAATTAGAATCCAACAATAAAAACACATTTTAAAAGAAAATCTACATTATAGAAACCCTCAAATGCACATCTACTTAACTTATGATATAAAAAGGAAGTAACATGGAAATTACAAAATAATTAGAACTCATCAACAATGAAAATATTACATATTGTGCAGGATTCAGTTAAAGTGATGCTTTGAATAAAATTTAAATGATTTTTTTAAAGTGGAAAATAAATAAATATTGAAATGTCCCAAGAAGCCTTTAAAAAAAAAAAAATACCAGGATAAATTTAGAGAAGGTAGAAAAATGGAAATAACAGAAATAAGAGTAGAAATTATATAAATAGAAAATAAAGAAACAAGAGAAATCTGGACCTTTGAAAAGTCAATAAAATGAGCAAGACATTCACAAGAAGAATCAAGAAAAAGAGTGTACGCACATGTACACACTCTTGCAAACACATGTGTGCACTTTTATAGAAGTAAAAAGAGAACATGACTACAGACAGGACAGATTTTTAGAATCACAAGAGAATAGTAACAATTTTATGCCAAAAAATTTTAAAACTTAGATGAGATGAATATACCCCCCAAAAAAACGAATTACCAAAAGTGACCCAAGAAGAAGAACGCCTGAATAAACTATGGACTATTGTATAAGATTTCCATTGCTACATAAAACCTTACCACAATTTGGCAACTTAAAATAGCATCTATTTATCAGCTCTCAGTTCTGAAGGTCAGAAGTCAACAAAGGTGTTATAAAAATATTATTTATAATAGCAACAAAAAACTAAAAAGTATCTTGGAATAAGTCCAATAAAATATGTGCAAAACCTGGATGAAAAAAGTTACAAAACATTCTTAAAGGACAAGATAATAATGGAGAGATGATCTGTATTCATGGATGAAACAACTCAACATCGTGCAGATGTCCCTTTCCGTCAAATTAATCTATAAAGTCAATGTAATTCCAACCAAAATCCCAACAGAGTCTTGGTAGAATCTGACAAGCTCATCTTTAAATCCACATGGAAGTGCAAAGGGCCAATAATAGCCAAAATAATTTTAAAGAAGAACATATGACAGATTAGTCCTAGCTTTAAAGAGATTGTAAAGCTATACCAAGTAATATTACAGGTTACTAGGCAGGGAAAGATTGGGACAGAAGTGAGAGCCCAGAAATAGCTCCCCCCACTTCCATGGAAACCTGAGGTTTGATGGAAGTGGCAGTGCTGTTACAAATAAGGACAGACCATCAGCAAATGACGTTACACAGGAGACAGGTAAGCACCATTCACAAATTCCAGATGTACCACAGACCTAAGTGTGGAAACCAACTTTAAAACTTTGAAAAGAAAATATAAGAGAACAGCTCTATGACTATGAGGTAAGGAAGGATTAGACATAAAAATACAAACTATGAAGTAATGAATTGATAAATTTGAGTACGTTAAAATTTAAACTGTACCATAAAGATAATATAGAGAAAATGAAAAGAAAAAGATGTTTGCAATGCCTATAACTGACAAAGAATTAGTCTCCAGAATATATAAAGAATTCTTACAAATCAATATGAAAAATACAAATAGCTTATCAGAAAAAATCAACAAATTACAAAAGAGGAAAAAAAACGCCAGCCATCAGGGAAATTCCATATTAAAACAACCCAGAGATGCCATCTCACGTCCTTAGTTTAGGGGGAAAAAACGTGAGCCCACAGTGTCGAGCAGCAGCACTGAAGGTGGGAGAGAAAAGCGGTGAAATCATTTTGGAGAACATTTTGCTACTTCCAGTAAATTTTAAAATGAGCATCCCTGTGGCCCAGGAAAACCACTTCTAATCACATACTAGCCACCTCACATAAACGCACACGAAATATTCATAGGTATGTTCATAGTTTCACTGTTTGTAATAACGAAAAATGGAAATGACCCAACTGCTAATCACAAAGAGAGAAGAAAATTTCACCGTGGCACATGCACACAATGGAATATTATTCTGCGATTAAAAATGGATGAGCATGTAAAATTAAATAAACCTACACATATTAACATGGGAAAAAATTTAAAACAATGTTGAGGAGTGAAAAGACAAGTTTTAAAATGATTATATATATGTTTATGTGTAAACACACACAGTGCAAACCATACAAGTAATACTATATATTATTTATAGATACGGATATATACAGTAAAAGTTGGAATAAACACATACACACGAATGATATTCACAAATTAGGATAGCTGTTGTATTCAGAAGACTTCAACTGTGTCTACAATGTTTTGTTTCTCTAAGAAAAATCTCCAAATCTAACTGAAAACCTACAGGAAGTGCAGCGAGGGGGGAACTTGCGTGTAAAACAGCACACAGGGATGCAACCAGCAAAATCTAGACTATGAAAAGCGCAAACAACCCAGATGATGAAAAGGTACATGAGAAGCTCCAATGCCATTCCTAAGAAGACACAAATTACATAGAAAGAAAGAGTAATTGCTTCTTTCTCCTTACAGCTTTTCTGTCTGCCAGGCATCATTACACTCATAGGCAAAACACTGAAATATCAGTGAAGTGACTTTAGACGTAGCGCTGGCAAGTCAGACAAAGACGTGAATGATACAGAAAGTCTTTCTAACATGAAAGATCTGTTGTGGTCCTGCAGGACAGGAAAACTTTTTTTTTTTTTTTTTTAAATGAAGGCTTCAGAGGTGTTTAGACCCATGAGGGAATATATCTACAATCTCAAGAGCCATAAAAATACAGAACACAACTAAGTGCGGTGAGTAGCTCAGGCAGGGAGTCAATGACCCCCAGTATTGAGTTGAGAGGCCCCTGGCATGGTTCATCCATGCTTCAGAAAAGAAGTCTGTCCTTGTCCTAGACAAGGGATGCTCTTGGGATCAGGAAACCTCAACAGGTTGATGCGGCAACCCAGAAATGACACGGGAAGAAAATCCCAATTTCATTTGTTATGAAGTGACAGTTTCCTTAGAGGGTTAGCAAAGTTAACCCCAGGAAAACTTATAAGATAGATATATAGATGTATGTGTAGAGACAGAAATAAGGAGTCCTGGTGGCACAGTGGGTTAAGTGCCCAACTGCACACCAAAAAGGCAGCCGCTCTGTGGGAGAAAGCTGTGGCAGTCTGCTTTCGCAAAGATTCACAGCCTTGGAAACCCTATGGGGCAGTTCTACCCTGTCCTAGAGGGTCTCTACGAGTTGCAATCAACTTGATGGCAATGGATTTACAGAGATAGATATATAACACACATAGACACAATATGATAATAAATATGTAGAAATGGTTATTAAAATCAAACCTTTCATATTAATATTTTTACATTATGATTGAGAGAATTCACTGGAATCACCAAGAGGTTGGCAGTTTGAATCCACTAGCCACTCCTTGGAAACCCTATGGGGCAGTTCTACTCTGTCCTACAGGGTCACTAGGAGTTGGAATTGACTCAACGACAAACAGTTCATTCGTTTGTCTGTCTGTTTTAAATTGGAATCACCAACATGCTAAATGTGGCTTCATTTAGCATCCTATCAGCCCTGTGCTGATTTAATTTAGAATAAACTTCTAAATTAAAATATGTAATGGAATAACTGATTTAGACTTGTGATTTTAAGTTGAAAACTTAACAAGTTTGTAAAAAGTGCTGGAACATTTAAATAAATTAATGATTCACCATATTTACACTTTAATTTCCTAGATATAAAATAAGTAATTACTTAAGAATGGAGCAGTGGTGGTTCAGCGGAAGAATTCTTGACTTCCATGTGGGAGACCAGGGTTTGATGCCCAGTTAATGCACCTCATGTGCAGCCACCACCTGCCTATCAGAGGATGCTAAACAGGTTTTAGCAGAGTCCCCAGCGTAAGATGGACTGGAAGAAAGGCCTGGGGATCTAATTCAGAAAATCAGCCGATGAAACCCTGTGGCTCACAAAGGTCCAATCTGCAACCGATCATGGGAATGACGCAGGACGGAGAAGCATTTCCTTCTGCTGTTCATGGGGAGCCACGTGTCAGGGGTTAACTCGACAGCAGCTAACAGCAACAACAGAGTCCTTAAGAAGGTCTAGTTATATTAAATTTATAAACGGAAATTTTAAATGTTTGACATTAAATACATTTATAAAATGCAATAAAATATTTCTTGGTGTCTCATTGAAAATGACTGTTAAAAATTGCTAAACATATTTTCATAAGCTGAATCTAAAAGTTTTTAAAAAAGAACTAAGTTTTTGGATTTATAACTTTAACACACTGAATGCTGATTTTTAGGAACTAAAGGAGTTTCTGAATCATCTTTTCTATGCACAAATCCACTCTTAAGAGTGCCAAAAGCCTAACATTTATTATGAAAAATTTTCTATACAATCAGATAAAATAAGAATTACCACATAATTCTCATTTTAATAGTGTTTCAAGAGTTCTGGCCAACATAATAGAACACAAATAAGGAAAGTAACGGAAAAAATTAATACCTCTGTCAGACAGTGATAAAACTCCCAGGAACCTGATGGACAGCAACGGTTCTTGGATTAGGGTAACAGGACTAGCATCACCCGGGAACCTGTTAGTAAAGTCAAATTTTGGGGACCCCCCCCCCAGACCTCCCAAGTCAGAGACTCTTTGGGTGGGCCCAATAACCTGGATTTGAACAAGCCCTCTGGAGATTCTGGCACACACTCAAGTTTCAGGAGTACGTGGTCAGGAGCACCAGTGTGAAACCTTCCTCCTGGTTTGTGTGTGCCCCACCACTGCCTCTCACAGGGGACAGAAAGCAGCTTAAAGCCTTAAGAGTACAGTACAACAAGGCAAAAGTAATTTAAGGAGAAAAAAAAAAAAACAGAAGTGGAAAAGCAACCTGTAGTTACTGTAATTACACCTGTGCTGAGAAATTTGGGCTGATAGAAAAGAAAACAACAAACATCAAAACCTAGCTCCAAGCCTGTTGTTGGCAAACAAAAAGCTTGAGTCACAAGTGATTTGAATTAATACCCAAGCTCAGTCATGTGACAAGATAAACACAAATACTCAAAAGCCAATCATGATACCAACTACGACTAATTAGAAAGTACACTGAAATAAAAACCCCTCAACCACAATGCATCAAAAAATATAAACCATTTAGAAATAACTTTAAAAATATGAGTGACCTACATAAAGAAGACTATAAAATCTTATCTGTAACTGGGGCTTGCGTAAATGTTAAGACATACTGTGCTCCTGGAAGGATAGACAAAAAAAATTGTTTTAACCTTGATCCTCCATAAATCAATTTAGATATTCTCTGTAGAAGTCAAATAATACCCCAGGAGGAATTTTTTGGACTAGAACAAAATGATTACAAAATTTACCTGGAAAATTAGGTAGGTAAAATAATTAAAGACGGACTCAGGGAAAAAGAGTAAGGAGTCAAGTGTTTGTTTCATGAAATATTAAAGCTTTTTATTTAGTTCAAAGCTGCATTGTCCACAACAGCCAAAAGGTGGAAACGAGTCAAATGTCCATCACCTGAAGACTGGATAAACAAAACGTGGTCTATCTGTTGTTGTTGTTAGTTGCCGTTGAGTCAGCTCTGACTCATGGCGACCTTATGTATAACAGAATGAAACTTTGCCTGGTCTGGTGTCATCCTTGTGATCATTGTAGGTTTTAAGTCCATTGTTGTCGTGATCGTGTCAATCCATCCCACTGAGGATTTCCCTCGTTTTCACTGATTATTACTCAGCTGTGAAGAGAATGAAGTTCTCACACATGCTACAACATGGATGAGTCCTGAAAACATTATGCGAAGTGCAATTAGTCAGTCACAAAAGGACAAATGCTGTATGCTCCCAGTTATATGAAACACCTAGGACTGACAGATGGATAGAGACCGAAAGTAGAATAGTGGTAACCAGGGGTTTGGGGAAGGGCAGTGGGGAGTTATTGCTGAAGGGGTGCTGCGTGTTCTGTCTAGGGTGATGAAGAAGGTCTGGAAAGAAATAGTGGCGGCAGCTGTACAACATTGTGAGTGTGACTGATGGCACTGGATGGGACACTTGGAAATGGTTAAAATGGCAAATTTCACATTGTGTCTATTTTACCACAAAAAAAAAAAAAGAAAGAAAGAAAGAAGCCTTAGTTAGAGCTCAGCAACTAGACATGGGGCATTGACCTGAGAGGCAGTCAACGAACCCGAATCAAAAGCACAGGAACCCATCTGTGATGCACAAAAATGCCTAATATACTGTTTAAAAAAAGTGGGAAAGTAAAGAATTTTCCAGTTTCATAATTTACAGGGAAAATAAAGTGGCCATCCAACTTTTAGTAATTTGTCCCGAAGAAATAATCAACAGTGTAAAGGTGTACCTAAAAGATGTCTTATGGCTTTATCTGTGGAAGCCTAGTTGGAAATAACCTAAATGCTCAGTGACAGGCACCAACTGAGGCCCATCCACAGTGTAGAACGGTGTCTGTTAAGAGCAGTGTCCTGGAAGCCCAATGAGTTGCTAGAAAGGCCCCAGTATCAGGCTCCAGGGGCAGTAGCCCAACTTCCGGACTCCACACTACATCCTGTGCTGCCCACGCTGGCCCATGGGATGCAAGCAGGATGCCTGCAGAGCCCTGGAGTGTGATGCCAACTGTACAGAGAAACCCTACACATGTAGAAAAGCTTGGCGGGAAACAGCTCCAAACATCAGCATCTTAGGAGAGAGGGGTTGTAGATCATTGTTTTTATTCCCTTCTGTCATGAACATTTTTAAGTAAGAAAAACAGAATGCTTTTACTTAAACAGAAGAGGGAAATGTTCATTCTCCACTGACAAAATAAAACAGTGTTGAGGTACTTTAAAAAATGTTCTATTAATGACAGTAAAAAAAAAAGTAACTACAGCACATATCACGTATTCAGCTAATACTTCCGGAGTGCCTACTGTGTCCTGAGCACTGGGCATCAGAAGAAGCCCTTCGGAAGGCAAGGAGGCCACATCAGGGGCCGCAGCACGTCCTGAAGCTTAGCTCTGTGCTCAGTAAAGGGTATTGAGGAAGTAGGGACATTTCTAAACTGACATGTGCAAAGCACCCACACAGGTAACTCACAAAAGCAAACACAAGTAGAATGTGAATATCCTCAGGCTCATCAGTCATGGAAACTGAAAAGTAAAACATCATAAGGTACAAGTTTACACCTAAAAAATTAATAAGAGCCTTAAAAATATAATAACCAGTGGTGGCAAAGTTGAAGTTAAACTAATGATATAAGGTAAAGCTGATACATCACTTTCAGAAACCACCGGGGCAAAATGTATCAAGAACCATAAAATGCTTGAACACTTACCCAGTCTACTTGGGTAACTTGAAACACTGAAATAATGTAAAACTAAAAAGCTACAGTTACAAAGATGGTCATCTTTCACCAGTAATGTTTAATAACCCCAAACTAGACCCACGTCAGTGTTCAGCAACAGAGAAACAGCCATTGTGCAATAACGGAATATGAGGTGGCCCTCACAAATACTAACATAAGGTATAGAGGCAAATGTGTTCGCAACAATGTGAAAAGAAAAAGACGAACCGATACACACTACAGCATGAACAAACCTTGAAAACAATGTGCTAAGTGAAAGAAGCCAGACACAAAAGCCCCCTTCTGTGTAATTCCATTGATATGAAAATGCTCAGACAAGGAAATCTACGCAGACAGAAAATGGATTAGTGGTCGCCAGAGGCTGAGGGTGGCAGGGGGTGGGGGAGAGATGGGGACTGATTGCTAATGGCTATGGGGTTTCTTCTGGGGAGATGGAAATGTTCTAAAATTAGATAGTAGTGATGGTTGCACATCTCTGTGGATATTCTAAAAGCCACTGAATTGCACGCTGTAAAAGGGTGAATTTTACGATATATGAATGAATATAGACTATGAATAATAAAGCTGTTATTTAAAACAAGAAAAAAGTAAGATGCAAAACCTTTATGTAAATTCTGAGTACAATTACATGAAATACACGGGGTCTCAGGTCTCAGAGCACCTACTCATCCAGCTGGGACCGTCGTCAGCCCAATCCTCAGACCCAGGCCACCTCTGCCTACAGGGCAACAGCACAGGCACACAGGCGTGGCATGGACATGGGATACATTTCATGCATACACAGACACAGGGACAGACACAGGGACACATGGACACACAGACACAGGGACAGACCCAGGGACACATGGACACACAGACACAGGGACAGACCCAGGGACACATGGACACACAGACACAGGGACAGACACAGCGACACATGGACACAGTCTTAGAAACAGGAACACACAAACACACAGGAATACATGGATACACAGACACACGGACACAGGGACAGACACATGGACACAGGGACACATGAACATAGGGACTCACAGACACAGAGACATATGGACATGCAGACACATGGACACAGGAACACACAGATACACAGCACAGGGACACATGGAAGCCTGCATGGGCACCCCAGCCAGTTCTCCTTGACAGTCCCTTGTGAATCCTTCCCTCACACTGCACCTAAAGTCAGGGAGAGGTCACTTGCAACCACATTGGTGTGGAGGAGGGTGGGACCAGGCAGCTGCCATCTTGCCCCCGCCCTGCTCAGTAGACCAGAGGAGGGGCAACCACATGCTGCCTGGCTTCTCAGCACCCTGACGCATTCACCCTGCAGGGGCTCTGACCAGAGCCACAATCCCTGCCAGCACCCCCGCGCCACCCTGCCAACCCCAATACATAAGCAGAATCAAGGGGACCATGTGTCCTCATTGCCCAGGACTGGCCTGCACAACCACCACAGGTGTCCCCTTTGACTTTGGACAATAAATTGCCAAGAAGGGTTTTGCGTGAAGTCGCCCACCACACCCTCTGGGGACACTGTGACTTCCAGAAACAGTAATTCTGGCTGCAGCAGGTGGCGCTGGGCTGAGAGGGACAGACCCCGTCGAGGCTGGGGGAAAGCCTCTCCCCCTAACGTGACTTGAGGAACAGGTCCCCGGCATTTGAATCTGGGCCTGTTTCTTCCTGGACCCTTCACTTTGGACAAGGCACGTGGCTTCTTCCGGCGTCCAGTCCTTCATCCCTGCAAGGGTAACATTCCGCTCAGATGACCCAGAGATAGTGGCCTGGTTGGCAGGATGGGCGGGGCGTGTGAGGGTGGGAGGGGCGTGTGGGCTGGGCGGGGCGGGGTGGTGGCGGCCACCCACAGTGGCTCTCTCCCGGGCACCGCCTGCCAGTCAGGGTCAGCCCGCGCGCTGCGGCGTCACCAGAAACTGGTTTGTCACCAAGTTTCCAGGTGCCAGTTCTCACCTAGGAGGCGACTGGCCGTTGCCATGGTAATAGCCTGTGGGTCTAGACCAAAGAGGCCACTGCAGACACCTCTCAGCCTTCACATCAGGGCAGAGCAGTGAGGAGGAGCAGAGCGGGAAGCACTGGCCCAGGCGGGCTCCGCATGAAACTGCGCCCCTAGCCCCAGCTGACAGCCCGGCCCCAGAGGCCCAGGGGTTGCTTCACACCCAGGAGACCTCAGGCAGGCGCTGGGCTCCAGAAGAAGGTCTGGATGAGAAAGAAATCCTCAAGCAAGCCGGACCATGGACAACACTCATGGGCTGCTACCGTGTGCCAGGGACTCCCAGGACACCCCAGAGATAGGTGCCAGTAACTCTGTCCCACAGAGGAAGAAATGAGGTTAAGAGAGTACACTCAACTGTCCCGGCTCGCAGCCCAAGAAAAGGTGGATCAGCACTGGACCAGGTCTGTGATTAGGGTGTCCCAGAACCCCAAGATCACACGCTAAGGTAAAGCCTCACACACAGCAGAAGCGTTGCGGTCCTTTCCCAAAGTTCAGGAAAGGTTACAGCCACACACAGTCACCCTTCCCATTCCCCCCAACCCCGCCAACAGGACTGCAGGACAGGTGGGGGCCCCACCAAGTGGACAATGCGGCCTCCAGGCCCCAGACTCATGGTAAGAGACCCTTGCAGGCCCCCTACACTGACCAACCTGACCCTTGCCACCCCCACCTCCACTGGGAGAGGGTGGCCCCAGCTGGTCATCATGTCCTTGGGCTGGCTGGAGTGCTCTGTCCAGCTTGGAAGAGGTCTATTGCTTTCGTTAAGTGCAGCAGAGCTCTGACCAGTGAATGTGGCAGGCACAGAATGTGTGCAGCAGCTGTGGAAACCCCAGGAGATGCCCCCAGCACTGCCTTCAGAGCCCTCTTTTTTGGGTAAATTTTTACTCCTCCTGCATGTCCAAAGGGTCAGGGTGGCTTAGTGGTTAGGAGCACAAACTCTGGCTCAGTCTAGCTAGAATCCCACTCTGGTTCCTCTCCTTCCATCCGTGTGATCTCAGCAAATTCTGAGCCTCTCTCAGTGTCCAGTCTGTAGAATGGGGATGTTACCCTCACCCAGCAATAACAAGGAGCCCCTGTCAATGGAGGCCAAAGGAGAATCTGAACATTTACCCCACCTGGCAGTAACAAGGCAGCATCCTTCCCTTCTAGAGAAAACCAGCTAAAACAAAAGGTTTAAATGAGATCCAGAGTCTCAGAAAAGAATACAAAAATGTCCATGTTTCAAAAAAAGTCACTCATCATACAAATACCTAGAAAGATCTCAAACTGAAAGAAAAATATAATCAATAGATGCCAAGACTGAGATGGCAGACATGTTGGACATCTGACAAAGATTTTAAAGTAGTGAAGATAAAAATGTTCCAATGAATAATTAAGAACATGCTTGAAACAAATGAAAAAATAGAAAGTATCAGCAAAGAAATAGAAGATGTAAGGAAAACCAAATGAAAATTTATAACTGAAAAATACAATAAACAAAATAAAAGCTTAAGTGAATGGGATCAATGGTAGAATGGAGGGGACAGAGGAAAGAATATGTGAACTGGATGATAGAACAACATAAATTCCCCAATCTGAACAACAGAGGGGAGGGGGAGGGAGGGGATGACAGAGCCTCAGGGACCTGTGGGACTGTAACAAAAGATCTCATGTTAATGTCATCAGAGTCCCAGAAGGAAAGGAGAAGAGGGTGGGGCTGAAAAAGTACTCTAAAAACAATAATAATAATAATAATGGCTGAGCACTCTCCAAATTTGGCAAAAGACACAAACCTACAGATCCAAGAAGCTGAGTGGACCCCAAACAAGATAAACCCAAAGAAATCCACAAGACACATCATAGTCAAACTTGTGAAAACTAAAGACAAAGAAAAAAGTCTGGAAAGCAGCCAGAGAAACATGAAATCTTACCTATAAGGGAAAAACAATTCAAATGACAGTGGATTTCTCATCATAAACCATGGAGGCCAGAAGAAGTGGCACAATGTTTTCAGGTCCTGAAAGAAAAGAACTGTCAACCCAGGAAACTATACCCAGTGAAAATATCCCTCATTCCTGAAGGAGAAATCAAGACATTTTCAGAGAAAGAAACATTAAGAATTTGTCACCAGCAGATCTTCCCTAAAAGAAGGTTCTTTAAATAGAAAGGAAATGATAAAAGAAGAAATCTTGGAATTTCAGAAAGGAAGGAAGGAAGAAGGAAGGAAGGAAAGAAGGAATAAAAAAATGAGTAAATACAATAGGCTTTCCTTCACCTCTTGAGTTTTCTAAATTATGTTTGGTGCTTGAAGCAAAAATTATAACACATTCTAATATGGTTCTAAATGTATGTAGAGGAAATTTAAAGTCAATTACATTACAGTTACATAGGAGAGGTTAATGGGATATTAAGAGCAGTAAGGCTTCTATACTTCACTTGAACTAGTAAAATGATAACCCCACTAGATTGGGATTAGTTATGCATATATAATGTAATACCTAGAACAACCACTGAAAAGAAAAACTATACAAAGAGGTATACTCAAAAAATTTATACATAAAACAAAATATAATACTAAAAAATGGTCAGGTAATCCACAGAAATGCAGGAAAAAGAAACTATAAAAATTAAAAACAGAGAGAACAACCAGAAAACAAAAAATAAAACAGCAGAATTAAGCCCTAACATACCAACTAATTACATTAAATGTAAATGGTCTAAATACAGCAATCAAAAGACAGAATTGGCAGAATAGATTAAAAAACATGCTGTCTACAAGAAACTCACTTTAAATAAAACTACATAGGTAAATTGAAAATAAAAGGGTGAAAAAAGATGTGTCATGCTAACATTAATCACAGAAAAAACGGGAATGACTGTATTAATATCTAATAAAGTAGAATTCAGAGCAAAGAAAATCCCCAGAGACATAGAGGGACTTACACAGTGATAGAAGGGTCAATCCACCAAGAACACATAGAAATCCTCAATGTGTAAGCACCAAACAATAGAGCTGCAAAATATATGAAGCAAATGCTAATAGAACTGAAAGAAGAAATAGACAAATGAACAATTATAGTTGGAGACATCAACATCTCTCTATCAATAATTGATAGAATAACATAACAGAATATCAGCAAGAATATAGAAGAACCCAATAACACCATCAACCAACAGGATCTAATGCACATTTATAGAACTCACCACCGAACAAAAGCAGTATACATATTCTTTTCAAATGCTCATGGTACATATACCAAGATAGACCATATCCTGAGCCATAAACAACCCTCAACAAATTTAAAAGAGTTGAAATTATAGAGTGTGTTCTGTGTTACAGATAGGTAACAGGAAACTCTCCAAATATTTGGAAACTAAACAACATACTTGTAAATAAGCCGTTTGTCAAAGAGGAAGTCTCAAAGGAAATTAAAAAATAAATAAAAACACATGGAACTCAAATGAACTGAAAATAAAACATATTAATAAAATTTGTAGGGCACAGCTAAAGCAGTGCTGAGAGGCAAAGTTAAAGCACTATATGCATACATTAGAAAAGAAGAAAAGTTTCAAATCAATAATCTAAGCTTCCACCAAAAAACTGAGAAAAAGAGGAGCAAAAGAAATCCAAAGCACACAAAATGAATAAAGTAATAAAGACAAGGGCAGAAATTGATGAAAATGAAAATAAAAAATAGAGAAAATCAATGAAACAAAGAGCTGATTCTTAAAAACAATCAAAAAAATTGACAAATCTCTAGCAAGACTGACAAAAAAACAAAGAGAGAAGACATAAATTACCAATATCGGGAATGAAATGGGATATCACTGAAGAGCCTGCAAACATCAAAAGGATAATCCAAGAATACAGGGAACAACTCTACACACATAAATTTGACAATTCAGACAAAATGGACCACTTCATCAAAAAACACAAACTACCACAACTTTTCCAAAATGAAACATATAATTTAAATATCCCTGTAACTATTAAGGAAACGGAATGAAAACGCTTCAAAACTCCAAAGAAAGAAGTCTTCATGCCCAACTGGTTTCAGTGCATAATTCTACCAAACATTTAAAGAATTAATGCCGTTTTTACACAAAATAGAAGAGGGGGCAACATTTTCAAATTCATCATATGAAGCTTGTATTACCGTGAAAACACAACCAGACAAGAGAGTTAAAAAACAAGATAGTACAAAACAAGACAGTACTAAAAAGGAAACTACAGACCAATAGCCCTTGTGAATATAGACACAAAAATCCTTTAAAAATATTAGCAAATAGAATTCAGCAACATACAAAAAGAATTATATAACACTACCATGTAGGATTTATTCTAGGAATGTAATGCTGGTTCAATAATCAGTAATCAATCAATGTAATCCACCATATTAACAGACTAAAAAAGAAAACTCACATGATCATATCAAGGCAGAAAAAGCATTTGACAAAATTCAACACCCATTCATGACAAAAACTCAGAAAAATAGGCGTAGAGGGTAACCACCATAACTTGATAAAAAGCATCTGCAACCTATGGCTAAACTATACTTAATGGTGAAAGGCTGAATGTTTACCCCTTAAGACTGGGAACAAGGGTAGGATGTCCACTCTCACCACTTTTATTCATTATAGCACTGGAAGTTCTAATCTGTGCACTAAGGCAAGAAAATAAAGGCATACAGACTGGAAAGGAAGAAATAATACTGTCCCATTTGCAGATGACATGACTGTCTATATAGAAAAATCTCAAAGAAGCTACCAAAAAAAAAAAAAAAAGCTATTAAGTGAATTCAGCAAGGTTGCAGGATGCAAGATAAATATACAAAAGTCTCTTGTATTTCTATATATTAACAACGAACATGTGGAAACAAAAATTACAAAAAACAATCCCATTACAATCATTCAAAAAAATAAAAACACCAAAGACTGGCAAGGATGTGGAGGATCTAGATTGCTAGTGGGAACATAAAATGTTACAGTTACTTTCGATAACAGTTGGGCAGTTTCTTTAAAAATAAAACTTGCAACTACAATAAGACCCAATAATTGTACTCTTGGGCATTTATCCCAGATAAATGAAAACTTATGTTCACATAAAAACCTATACGCAAATGTATATAGCAGCTTTATTCATAAGATTTCAAAACGTGGAAACAATCCAGCAGTCCTTCAGCAGATGAATGGTTGAACAAACTGTAGTCCAAACGTATAATGGAATTCTATTCAGCATACAAAAGATTAAACTATTAATGCCTTCAGCAATCTGGCTCAATCTCCAGAGAATTATGCTAAGGATAAAAAGCCAATTCCAAAAGGTATCATTCCAAAATATTCTTGAAATGACAACATTATAGAAGTGGAGAACAGATTAGTGCCTACCATAGGTTAAGGAGAGGCTAAGGTTGATAGGGAAGTGGTATGACTTTAAAGGGCAACATGAAAGACCTTGTAGTGATGAGGAAATGTTCTGCATCTCAACTATGATGTCAGCATCCTATTTGTGATATAGCACTACAGTTTTCCAAGATGTTTCCATTAGGAGAAACTCGGTGAAGGGTACATGTTGCTGTTATTGGTTGGTGCTGTCGAGTCAAGTGACTCTATGTACAACAGAATGAAACACTGCGGGGTCCTGCACCATCCTCACAATCATTGCTGTGTTTGAGCCCTTGTTGCAGCCACGGTGTCAATACACTTCATTTGCGCCGATCGTCTACATTACCAAGCATGATGTCCTTCTCCAGGAACTGGTCCCTCTTGATAAGATGTCCAAAGTACGTGAGACAGTCTCACTATCCTTGCTTCTAAGGAACATTCTGGCTGTACTTCTTCCCAGACAGCTTTGTTTATTCTTCTCGTAGTCCATAGTATATTCAATATTTTTTGCCAACACCACAATTCAAAGGTATCAATTCTTATGTCTTCCTTATTCATTAAACAGATTTTGCATATGAATATGTGGCTACTGAAAACACCATGGCTTGGGTCAGGCACACCTTAGTCTTTGCTGAAGATTTGCCCAGTGCAATGGGTCATTTCATTTCTTGACTGCTGCTTCCATGGGCATTGATTGTGGATCCAAGTAAAATGAAATCCTTGACAACTTCAATACTTTCTCCATTTATCATAATGTTGCTTATTGGTCCAGGTTGATGATTTTTGTCTTATGTTGAAGTGTAATCCATACTGAAGGCTATAGTCTTTGACCTTCATCAGTAAGTGCTTCAAGTCCTTTTCACTTCTTGCAAGCAAGCTTGTGTCATCTGTATATCGCAGGTTGTGAATGAGTCTTTCTCCAGTCCTGATGCCTCCTTCTTCATGTAGTCTAGTTTCCCAGATTATTTGCTCAGCATACACATTGAATAAGCATGGTGAAAGGATACAACCCTGACGCATACCTTTCCTGATTTTAAATCACACAGCGTCCCCTTGTTCTGTTCAAACACTGCCTATTGTTCTATGTACAGGTTCTGCATGAGCACAATTAAGTGTTCTGGAATCCTGATTCTTCGAAATGTTATCCATAATTTGTTATGATCCACAAAGACAAATGCCTTGCATAGTCAATAAAACATAGGTAAACGTCTTTCTGATAGTCTCTGCTTTCAGCCAAGATACATATGACATCAACAATGTACTGCTCATTCCACTACGTCTTCAGAATCCACCTGGAATTTCTGGAATTTCTCTGTTGATGTACTGCTGCAATTGTTTTTGAATTCTCTTCAGCAAAATTTTACATGCATGTGACATTGATGATATTGTTCAATATTTTCCACATTCTGTTGGATCACCTTTCTTTGGAATGGGCACAGATATGGAACTCTTTTCCATTTGGTTGGCAAGGTAGTTGTCTTCCAAATTTCTTGGCATAGACAAGTGAGCACTTCCAGCGCTAAATCTGTTTGTTGAAACATCTCAGTTGGTATCTGTCAATTCCTGGAGCCTTTTTTGTTTGTTTGTTTGTTTTTTCCCAATACCTTCAGTGCAGCTTGGGCTTATTCCTTCAGTAACATCAGTTCTTGATCATATGCTAACCTCCTGAGATGGTTGAATGTTGACAAATTCTTTTTGGTACAGTGACTCTGTGTGTTCTTTCCATCTGCTTTTGATGCTTCTTGCGTTGTTCCATATTTTGCCCATAGAATCCTTCAATTTTACAACTCGAGGCTTGAGTTTTTTCTTCAATTCTTTCAGCTTAAGAAATGCTGAGTGTGTTCTTTCCTTTTGGTTTTCTAACTCCAGGTTTTTTTCATATTTCATCATAATACTTTACTTTGTCTTCTCAAGCTGCCCTTTGAAATCTTGTGTTCAGCTCTTTTACTTCATCATTTCTTCCATTGGCTTTAGCTACTCTATGTTCAAGAGCAAGTTTCAGAGTCTCTTCTGATTCCATTTTGGTCTTTTCTTTCCTGTCTTTTTAATGACCCTTTGCTTTCTTCATGTATGATGCCTTGATGTCATTCCACAACTCATCTGGTCTTTGGTCATTTATGTTCAGTGCATCAAATCTATTCTTGAGATGGTCTCTAAATTCAGGTGGGATACACTCAAGGTCCTGCTTTGGCTCTCATGGACTTGTTCTAATTTTCTTCAACTTCAGCTTGAACTTGCAAATGAGCAATAGTTGGTCTGTTCCACAGTGAAGGGCACATGGTGTCACTCTATATTATTTATTATAACTGTCTGTGAATCTACCATTATCTCAAACTAAAAACTGTAATTTAGATCAAGAGGTGTTAATAACAGCCCCTAGCTCATATAGTATGGCTCTAGGATTATTTATCAAAACAGTAGTCAGTACACAGAAAACCCCAAGAAAGCATGATAATTTTTTTTTATTTTATTGTTGTTGAGAATATACACAGCAAAACATACACTAATACAACAGTTTCTACATGTACCATTCAGTGACACTGATTACATTCTTCAAGTTGTGCAACCATTCTAACCCTCCTATTCTGAATAGTTCCTCCATCATTAACATAAATTCACTGCCCCCTAAGGTTCCTATTCATTGCAAGTACCTTTTTTCAACAACATAAATGGTGACTATACAAGTAGACCTCACCATATGGAAAACACAGGAATTAAATCAACTAGATCTGAGGAAAGAGACGATGGAAAAGCTCAGTATCATCAGTCAGAACAAGGTCAGGGGTTGACTGCAGAAGAGATCATCAATTGTTCACATGCAAGTTTAAGTTGCAGGTGAAGAAAATTAAAATAAGTCCACAAGAACCAGAACACAAACTTGAGTACATCCGACCTGAATTTAGAGACCATTTCAAGAATAGATTTGACACACTGAATACTAATGATCCAAGACCAGATGAGTTGTGTGATGACATCAAGACGTCACACATGAAGAAAGCAAAGGGTCATTAAAAAGACAGGAAAGAAAAGATCAAAATGGATGTCAGAAGAGACTCTGAAACTTGCTGTTGAATATACAGTAGTTAAAGCAAATGGAAGAAATGATGAAGTAAAAGAGCTGAACACAAGATTTCAAAGGCCAGCTTGAGAAGACAAAGTATTGTCATAGATTGAATTATGTCCCCCAAAAAATGTGTGTGTCAGTTTGGCTGGGCCATGATTCCTGGTATTGCATGATTTTCTTATATGTTGTAAATCCTTCCTCTATTATGCTAATGAGGGAGGATGGGTGGCTGTTGTGTTAGTAAGGCAGGACTCAATCTACAAAATCGGATTGTGTCCTGAGGCTATCTCTTGAGATATAAAAGAGAAAAGTGAGCAGAGAGACAGGGGGACCTCATACCACCAAGAAAGCAGCGCCAGGAGCAGAGCATGTCCTTTGGACCCAGGGTCCCTGCATGGAGAAATTCCTAGTCTGAGGGAACATTGATGAGAAGGCTGACAGAGAGAGAAACTATTTCCCTGGAGCTGCTGCCCTGACTTTGGACCTTCAGCCTACTTTACTGGGAAGAAATAAATTTCTCTTTGTTAAAGCCATCCACTTGTGGTATTTCTGTTGTAGCAGCACTAGATGACTAAGACAAGTACTATGATGAAATGTGAAAAATCTTGGAGTTAGAAAATGAAAAAGGAAGAACACGCACAACCTCGAGTTGTAAAACTGAAGGATTCTATGGGCAAAATATTGAACAATGCAAGAAGCATCAAAAGCAGAAGGAAGGAATACACAGAGTCACTGTACCAAAAAGAATTGGTCAACATTCAACCATTTCAGGAGGTTAGCATATGATTAAGAACCGATGTTACTGAAGGAATAAGTTCAAGCTGCACTGAAGGTATTGGGGGAAAAAACAAGGCTCCAGGAATTGACTGAATACCAACTGAGATGTTTCAACAAACAGATTTAGCACTGGAAGTGCTCATTCGTCTTTGTCAAGAAATTTGGAAGACAACTACCTGGCCAACCAGATGGAGGAGTTCCATATTTGTGCCCATTCCAAAGAAAGGTGATCCAACAAAATGCAGAAAATATCAAACAATATCATTAATATCACATGCAAGTAAAATTTTGCTGAAGATAATTCAAAAGCAGTTGCAATAGTACATCAACAGGGAAATTCCAAAAATTCAAAACGGATTCAGAAGAGGACGTGGAATGAGAGATATTATTGCTGATGTCATACGTTTCTTGGCTGAAAGCAGAGAATACCAGAAAGATGCTTATCTGTATTTGATTGACTATGCAAAGGCATTCAACTGTATGGATCATAACAAATTATGGGTAACATTTCAAAGAATGGGAATTCCAGAATACTTAACTGTGATCATGTGGAATTTGTACATAGACGAATAGGCAGTTATTCGAACAGAGCAAGAAGATACTGCATGGTTTAAAATCAGGAAAGGCGTGCATCAGGGTTGTATCCTTTCACCAAACTTATTCAATCTCTGTGCTGAGAAAATAGTCCTAGACCTGGACTATATGAAGAAGTATGTGGCATCAAGATTGGTGGAAGACTCTTTAGAAACTGCGATATGCAATTGACACAACCTTGCTTGCTGAAAGCAAGAAGACTTGAAGCACTTACTAATGAAGATCCAAGACCAGAGCCTTCGGTATGGATTACGCATCAACATAAAACAAAAATCCTCAAAACTGGACCAAAAGCAACACATGATGAATGGAAAAATATACTGAAGTTGTCAAGGATTTCATTTTACTTGGATTCACAATCAATGTCCAAGGAAGCAGTAGTCAAGAAATTAAAGGACATATTATATGGGGTCCACCATGCGTCTGTCAGTTTGTGGTACTGTGGGGGCTTGTGTGTTGCTGTGATATGGAAGCTTTGCCACTGGTATTTCAAATACCAACACAGTCATCCTTGGTAGACAAGTTTCAGGGGAGCTTTCAGACTAAGACAGACTAGGAAGAAGGACATGCCGGTCTACTTCTGAAAAGAATTAGGCAGTGAAAACTTTATGAATAGCAGCGGAACATTGTCTGATACAGTGCCGGAAGATAAGCCCTTCAGGTTGGAAGGCACTCAAAATATGACTAGGGAAGAGCTGTCTCCTCAAAGTAGAGTCAACCTTAATGACGTGGATGGAGTCAAGCTTTTGGGAACTTCATTTGCTGATGTGGCAATGTACGAATCCAGGAAAATTAGAAATCATCAAAAATGAAAGGGAATGCATAAAGATCAATATCTTAGGCATTAGTGAGCAGAAATGGGCTGGTATTGGCCAAGTTTTGAACCGGACAATCGTATGGTCTACTATGCTGGGAATGACAACTTGAAGAGGAATGGCGTTGCATTCATTGTCAAAAAGCACAATTCAAGATCTACCCTGAAGTACAACGCTTCCAGTGATAGGATAATATCCATATGCCTACAAGGAAGACCAGTTAATACGACTGTTATGCAAATTTACGCACCAACCCCTAAGGCCAAAGATGAAGAAACTGAAGATTTTTACCAACGTCTGCAGTCTGAAATTGATCAAACATGAAATCAAAACGCATTGATAATTACTAGTGATTGGAATGTGAAAGCTGGGAACAAAAAAGAAGGATTGGTAGTTGGAAAATATGGCCTTGGTGATAGAAAAGACACCGGAGATTGCGTGATAGAATTTTGCAAGACCAACGACTTCCTCATTGTAAATACCTTTTAGAACAATATAAATGGTGACTATATACACATGGACCTCACCGGAGGGAAAGCAAGGAATCAAATCGACTACATCTGTGGATAGAGACAATGGAAAAACTCAATATCATCTCTCAGAACAAGGCCAGGGGCCAAATGTCAGAACAGACCATCAACTGTTCATACGCAAATTCAAGTTGAAGCTAACGAAAATTAAAACAAGTCCATGACAGCCAAAGTACGACCTTGAGTACAACCCACCTGAATTTGGAGACCATCTTAAGAACAGATTTGATACATTGAACACTAATCACTGAATACCAGATGAGTTGTGGGAAGACATCAAGGACATCATACATGAAGAAAGCAAAAGGTCATTAAAAAGACAGGAAAGAAAGAAAAGACCAAATGGATGTCAGAAGAGACTCGGAAAGTTGCTTTTGAACACAGAGTAGCTAAAGCGAATGGAAGAAATAATGACATAACAGAGCTGAACAGGAGATTTCAAAGGGCAAATTGAGGAGACAAAGTATTATAATGAAATGTGCAAAGACCTGAAATTAGAAAACAAAAGAGAAGAACACGCTCAGCATTTCTCAAGCTGAAAGAACTGAGGAAAAAATTTAAGCCTCCCGTTGCAATTTTGAAGGATTCTATGGGCAAAATATTGAATGGCCCAGGAAGCATCAAAAGAAAATTGAAGAAATACAGAGTCACTATACGAAAAAGAACTGGTCAACATTCAACCATTTCAGAAGGCAGCATATGATCAAGAACCAATGGTATTGAAGAAATAAGTCCATGCTGCACTGAAGGCACTAGAAGGCAGCAGACAGGAAAACTGGTAATAGGGAACTGAAGGTCAAGAAGGGGAGAGTGTTGACATGCCTTGGGTTGGTAACCGAAGTCACAAAACAATATGTCTACTAATTGTTTAATGAGAAGGTAGTTTCTCTGTAAACTTTCATCTAAAGTACAATAATAATAACAATAATAAAAGAAAGAAAGAAAGAAAAACAAGTTTCCGGGAACTGACAGAATACCAATTGAGATGTTTCAACAAACGGATGCAGCTCTGGAGGTGCTCACTCATCTATGCCAACATATTTGGAATACAGCTACCTGGCCAACCGACTGGAATAGATCCATATCTGTGCCCATTCCAAAGAAAGGTGATCCAACAGAATGTAGAAATTATTGAACAATATCATTAATATCACATGCAAGTAAAATTTTGCTTAAGATCATTCAAAAGCAGTTGCATTAGTATATTGACAGGGAACTGCCAGAAATTCAAGCCAGATTCAGAAGAGAATGTGGAACAAGGGATATCATTGCTGATGTCAAATGGATCTTGGCTAAAAACAGAATACCAGAAAGATGTTTACCTGTGTTTTACTGACTACGCAAAGGCATTCGACAGTGTGGATCATAACAAATTATGGATAACGTATCGAAGAATCGGAATTCCAGAACACTTCCTTGTGCTCATGCGGAATCTGTACATAGACCAAGAGGCAGTTGTTCAAACAGAGCAAAAGGATACTGCATAGTTTAAAATCAGAAAAGGTGTGTGTCAGGGTTGCATTCTTTCACCATACTTATTCAATCTGTATGCTGAGCAAATAATCTGAGAAGCTGGACTGTATGAAGAAGCATGTGGCATCAGGATTGGTGGAAGAATCATTAACAAACTGCCATATGCAGATAACACAATCTTGCTTGCTGAAGTAAGGAGGACTTGAAGCACTTACTGATGAAGATCAAAGACTACAGCCTTAGTATGGATTACACCTCATTATAAAGAAAGCAAAAATCCTCACAACTGGACCAATAAGCAGCATTGTGATAAATGGATAAAAGATTGAAGTTGTCCCACCAACAACTGCTCCGACAGGGATCACAATAAAGGGTCCCAGACAGGACTGGAAAAAAAATGTAGAACAAAATTCTAACTCACAAAAAAAAAAAAAAGACTGGTCTTACAGAGGCTGGAGAAACCCGGAGAGTATGCACCCTGGACACCGTTTAAGCTCAGTAATGAAGTCACACCTGAGGTTTACCCTTCAGCCAAAGATTAGACAGGTCCATAAAACAAAACAAGAATAATGGGCATGCCAGCCCAGGGGCAAGGATGAGAAGGCAAGAGGGGACAGGAAAGCTGGTAAAGGGGATCCCAAGGTCAAGAAGGAGAGAGTGTGGACATGTCGTGGGGTTGGCAACAAATGTCACAAAACAGTATGTGTATTAATTGTTTAATGAGAAGCTAGTTTGCTCTGTAAACTTTCTTCTAAAGTACAATTAAAAGAAAAAAAAAGATCAGCGTTGTCAAGGATTTCATTTTACTTGGATCCACAATCAACGCCCATGGAAGCAGCAGTCAAGAAATCAAAACAACAAATTGCATTGGGCAAAAGATCTCTTTAAAGTGTTGAAAAGCAAAGATGTCACTTGGAGGACTAAGGTGCACCTGACCCAGACCATGATATTTTCAGTTGCCTCATATGCATGCAAAAGCTGGACAATGAATAAGGAAGATGGAAGAAGAATTGATGCCTTTGAATGATGGTGTTGGCAAAGAATATCGCCAGAAGAACGAACAGGTCCGTCTTGGAAGAAGTACAGCCAGTGTGCTCCTTGGAAGCAAGGACGGTGAGACTTCATCTCATGTACTCTGGACATGCTATCAGGTGGGACCAGTCCCTGGAGAAGGACATCATTCTTGGTAAAGTAAAGAGTCAGTGGAAAAAGAGGAAAACTCTCAACGAGATGGACTCACACAGTGGCTGGATCAATGGGCTCAAGCATAACAAGGGTCATGAGGACGGCGCAGGACCGGGCAGTGTTTCATACTGCTGTGCATAGGGTTGCTATGAGTCAGAACCAACACTATGACACCTAACAACAACAACAACTAGGTTCCTATCTAATCTTTCCATTTGCTATTGTCACTTTCATCCCATATAGGTAGTTCTTAAAAGAGCATAATGCTCAAGGCAGACATTTTTTACTAGTTAAGCTAAACTATTGTTTGGTTTTAAGAAGACGTCAGGGGATATTTTTGGTTTAAGGTTTAAAGATTATCTCAGGGCAATAGTTTCAGGGGTTAGTCCAACCTTCATGGATCCAGGAATTCTGGAGTCCATGAGAACTTGAAATTCTGTTGTACATTTTTCCCCTTTTGATCAGGATTCTTCTATAGAATTTTTGGTCAAAATGTTCAGTAATAGTAGCCTGGCACCATCCAGTTCTGGTCTCATGGCAAAGTAGGCAGTTGTTCATGGGAACAATCAGATACACATTCCATATCCTCCTCCTATTCCTGACTTTCCTTCTTCCTCTGCTGCTCCAGGCAAAGAGACCAATTGTTGTGCCTTGGATGGCCACTTGCAAGCTTTTAAGACCTCAGGCACTACACAGAAGCACTGAACATGTTATTAGGCCCTCAGATTTCCCATGAAACTATGACCCTAAACCTCCAAACCAAGAAACGAAATCCCATGATGTTTTTGGTTGTACATAAGGATCCTCAGCAGCTACCCTTTTTTTTTTGGTCATTGTTGTAAATATGTCTATCACACAACTTTCATCAATTCAACTTTTTACAGGTGTACAATTTATTGACAGCAATTGCAATTGGCTTTTCAACTCTCCCCTTAATCAATGTGATATTTCCATCACCATTAACTTAGCTCCCTCCCTCCCATCCCTGATAACCACTAATAAACTTTGTTCTCTATACATTTGCCTTTTCCTGTCTTTTTATACAAGCGAGGTCATGCAATATTTGTCCTTTTGTGATTGACTTATTTTACTCAGCATAATATCTTCCAGCTCCATCCATATTGTAGCATGTATCAAGCCTTCATTTCTCCTACTGGCTAAGTAGTATTCCGTTGTATGTATGTACCACATTTTGTTTATCCATTCATTTGTTGATGGACATTTAGGTTGTTTCCATCTTTTGGCTATTGTGAATAGTGCTACAATGAACATTGGTGTACAAGTCTGTTTGAGCCTCTGCTTTCAAGTCTTTCGGGTATATACCTAGGAGAGGAATTGCTGGATTATATGGTAGTTCTTGTCCAGCTTTCACATGCATAGGAGGTGATGAAAACACCATGGGTTGGGTCAGGTGAACCTTAGTCCTTAAAGTGACATCTTTGCTTTTTAACACTTTAAAGAGGTCCCTTGCAGCACATCTGCCCAGTGCAATGCATCATTTGATTTCTTGACTGCTGCTTCCATGGGTGTTGATTGTGGATCCAAGTAAAATAAAATCCTTTATAACTTCAATATTTTCTCCATTTATCATGATGTTGCTTATGGTTCAGTTGTGAGGATTTTTGTTTTCTTTATGTTGAGGTGTAATCCACACTGAAGGCTGTGGTCTTTGATCTTCATCAGTAAGTGCTTCAAGTCCTCTTCACTTTCAGCAAGCAAGGTCATGTAATCTGTATATTGCAGATGAAAGCTGTACAATGACTAAGGGAGACTGAAGAATTGATGTCTTTGAATTATGGTATTGGCAAAGAATATTGAATATACCATGGACTGCCAGAAGAACGAACAAATCTGTCTTGGAAGAAGTACAGCCAGAATGCTCATTAGAAGTAAGGATGGCAAGACTTCGTCTCACGTACTTTGGACATGTTATCAGGAGGGACCAGTCCCTGGAGAAGGATGTCATGCTTGGTAAAGTAGAGGGTCAGCGAAAAAGAGGAAGACCCTCAACAAGATGGACTGACATAATGGCTACAACAATACGCTCAAACATAACTACAATTGTGAGGATGGCACAGGACAGGGCAGTGTTTCATTCTGCTGTACATAGGGTCACTGTGAGTTGGAACTGACTCAATGGCACCTAACAACAACAACATGGTAGATCTATTTGTAGTGTTTTTAGTAATTGCCACACTGTTTTCCACAACAGCTGTACCATTTTGCATTCCCACCAGCAATGGTTAAGTGTTCCAATTTCCCCACATCCTCACCAGCATTCATTATTTTCTGTTTGTTTGTTTTTTATCTTAGCCATCCTAGTGGGAGTGAAATGGTATATCAGTGTGGTTTTGATTTGCATCTCTGATTACTAATGATGCTAAGCATCTTTTCATTTGTTCACTGGCCATGTGAATGTCCTCTTTGGTGAAATGTCTATTCAAGTCTTTTGCCCATTTTATGATTGGGTTATTTGTCTTGTTGTTAAGTTGTGGAAGTTGTATATATATTTTGGTTATTAGATTCTCGTCGGATATATGGTTTCTGAAGATATTCTCCCAGGCAATAGCTTGACTTTTCACTTCTTTGGTAAAGTCTTTTTATGAACAAAAGTTTTTAATTTTTATGAGATCTTATTTATTTATTTTGTCTTTTGTTATTTGTGCTTTTGTTATTATGTTAGATAATCCATTGTTAAAAGCTAGGCCTGACAGTTTTGCCTCTGCTTTTTCTTTTTTTTTTTTTTTTTAATATTTTATTGTACTTCAGGTGAAGGCTTACAGAACAAATAGTTTCTCATGAAACAGTAGTACACATGTTGTTTTATGACATTGGTTAACAACCCCACAACATTAAGCCTCTAAATTCTCAACCTTTTTTTTTTTTTTTATGAAAATACAGATAGCCAAAGATACACCGTTTCAAAAATTTCTACATACACAGTTCAGTGACATTGACTACGCTCTTCCAACTGTGCTGTTATTCTCACTTAAGATGAAGGCTTACAGAACAAAATAGTTTCTCATTTAACAGTTACTACACATGTTGCCCTATGACAATGGTTAACAATCTCACAACACATCAAGAATATACTTACTCCACCTTGTGTTCCCTATCACCAGGGGACTTCCTTGTCCCCTTCTGTCTTCTGGCCCTTGTCACTGGACTACTGTACCTCATTAGTCTCATTTGTTTTTTTTGGTTTTTTTTTAACACCATTTCAAAACTTTTTACTTACACATTTAAGTGATATTGACTATGCTCTTCCAATTGTGCTGCCATTCTCACCCAATATGAAGGCTTACAGGACAAAACAGCCTCCCATTTAATAGTTACTACAAATGTTGCCCTATAACAGTGGTCAACAATCTCACAACACATCGACAGTGTCCTTACTCAACTTGTGTTCCTTATCATCAGTTTCCTACTCCCCCTCTGCCTTCTGGCTCTTGTCACCGGACTCCTGTACCTCGTTAGTCCCATTTAGTTTTACTGGGCTGTCCACTCCCAGGCTTAACATCGAACCTCAAAGGTAACTTCACCTCTGAGCTGAAAGGGTGTCTGGGGGCCACACTCTTGAGGTTTCTCTAGTATTCTTTAGGCCAATAAATCTGGTCTTTTTTTTGGGGGGGGGAGTTAAAATTATGCTCTACATCCTTCTCCAGCTCTGTCCAGAACCCTCTGTTGTGATCCTGGTCAGAGCAGTCAGCGGTGGTAGCCAGGCACCATCTAGCTGTACTGGACTCAGTCCGGTGGAGTCCTTGGTAGCTGTGGACAATTAGTCCTTTGGACTAATCTTTTCATTGTATCCTGTTCTCTTCATTCTCCCTTGCTCCCGAAGGGATGAGACCAGTGGAGTATCTTAGATGGCCGCTCATAGGCTTTTAAGACCCCAGACACTACTCACCAAGGTAGAATGTAGAGCATTATCTTTATAAGTAGTGTCATGCCAATTGAGCTAGATGTTCCCCGAGACCATGGTCCCCAGAGCCCTCCATCCAACAACTCAGTCCCTCGTGGGGTTTGGATGTGTCTATAGGGCCTCCATGACCTTTCCTTGTGCAGGTTGTGTTAGTTTCCCCTGTACTGTGTACTATCTCACCTCTCACCCAAGGTGCTTTTTCTTCTAAAAGTTTTATGGTTTTATTTTGCACATTTAGGTCCTTAATCCATTTTGAATTTGTTTTTGTGTATGGTGTGAGGCATAGATCCTATTTCATTTTGCTGTGAGTGAAAATCCAATTTTCCCAGCAACATTCATTAAAGAGACTCTTCTTTCCCAACTGAATGGACTTAGCACCCTTGTCAATAATCAGTTGACCATAGATATGTGGGATTATTTCTGGACTCTCAATTCTATTCCTTTGGTCTATGTGTCTAGTGTTATACCAGCATCAGGCTGTTTTCATTATTGTAGCTGCATGTTTTAAAGTCAGGAAGTGAGCCTTCCTACTTTGTTCTTCTCTTTCAACATTGCTTTAGCTATTTGAGGCCTCTTGCCATTCCGTATAAAGGTAGTGCTGTTTTTTCTACTTCTGTAAAGAAGGCTGTTGGAATTTTGATCAGGATTGTGTTAAATCCAGAGATGACTTTGAGAAGTATTGACATCTTAACGATATTAAGTCTTCCAGTCTATGAACATAAAACTTCTTTTCATTTATTTAAGTCTTCTTTAATCTCTTTCAACAGTGTTTTATAGTTTTCATTGCATAAGTCCTTTGCATCCCTGGTTAGATTTATTTCTAGGCATTTTATACTATCTTAGATGTGATTGTAAATGGAATTGTGTCCCTAATTTTCCATTCAGATTTCTCATTGCTGGTGTATAGAAACCCAACCGATTTTTGTTTGTTGACCCTGTAACCTGTAGCTTTGCTAAATTCCTCTATTAGTTCTAGAAGTTTTCTTGTGGACTCTTTGGGATTTTCTATATATAGGATCATATCATCCACAAATAGTTTTTACTTAGTTTTACTTTTTTTTTTACATAGTTTTGCTTCTTTTCCAATCTGGATACCTTTTATTATTTTTTTTTTCTTGTCTTATTGCTCTGACTAGAACTTCTAATACAATATTGAATAGAAGTGGTGAGAGCAGGCACCCATGTCTTGTTCTTAATTTCAAGGGGAAAGCTGTCAGTCTTTCTCCATTAAGTATAATGTTGGCTGTTGGCTTTTCATATATGCCCTAAATCATATTGAGGAATTTTCCTTCTATTCCAATGTTCCTTAGGGTTTTCATCAAGAAAGGGTGTTGGGTTTTATCAAATGCTTTTTCTGCATCCATAGAAATGATCATGTGGGTTTTTTTCCTTTGTTCTATTGATGTGGTGTATTTTGTGATTGATTTTCTAATGTTGAGCCATATGTGCATTCCTGGGATAAATCCCGCTTGGTCATTGGAGTATGACTCTTATAATACGCTGTTGGATTCTATTTGCTAGTATTTATTATTCTATTTGCTAGTATTTTTCCATCTATATTCATAAGAGATATTGGCCTGTAGTTTTCTTTTCTTGTGGTGTCTTTGTCTAGTTTGGGTATCGGGGTTGTTTGCTTTACAGAATGAATTAGGGAGTATTCCTTCTTTCTCTATCTTTTGAAGAGTTTAAACAGTATCGGTGTCAATTCTTCTCTAAATGTTTGGTAGAATTCCTCAGTGAAGTCATCTGGTCCAGGACTTTTTTTTTCCCTGGGAGATTTTGATCACTGATTCTATCTCGTCACTTGTTATGAGTCTGTTGAGACATTCTATTTCCTTTTGAGTCAGTTTGGGTAGGTTGTGTACTTCTAAGAATTTGTCCATTTCATCTAGGCTATCCAGTCTCTTGCCATACAGTTTTTCATAATATTCTGTCATAATTCTCTTTATTTCTGTTGAGACAATTGTAATGTCTCCTCTTTCATTTTTTATTTTGGTTATTTGCATCTTTTCTTTGTCAGACTAGCTAAAGGTTTGTCAATTTTATTGATCTTTCCAAAGAATCATCTTCTGGTTTTATTGATTCTCTCTATTGTTTTTCTGTTTTCACTTTTATTAATTTCTGTTCGATCTTTGTTCTTCTCGTAGGTTTAGGCTTAGTTTGGTCCTCTCTTTCTAATCTTAGAGTTGTTGGGTTAGGCTGTTGATTTGAGATCTTTCTTCTTTTTTCATGTACACATTTATTACTATAAATTTCCTTCTGAGTACTGCCTTTGCTATATCCCATGAGTTTTCATATGCTGTGCTTTCATTTTCATTTAACTCTAGGAAATTTGTGATTCCTCTTTTGATTTCTTCCTTGACCCACAAGTAGTTTAACAGTGTGTTGTTTAATTTCCATATGTTTGTGTATTTTCCTTTTTTTTCTTTCTGTTATTGATTTCTAGCTTCACTCTATTGTGGTCAGAGAAAATACTTTGCATGATTTCAATCTTTTTAAATTTATCAGACTTGCTTTGTGACCTAACATGGCATCTATCCTGGAGAAAGATCCATGTGAACTGGAGTAGAATGTATACTGTGCTGTTTTTTGGGTGGAATGTTCTGTATATGTCTGTTAAGTCCAGTTGGTTTATGTTGTTGTTAGGTACTGTCAAGTCAGTTCTGACTCATAGTGACACTGTGTACAATAGAGCGAAACACTACCCAGGTCTGGGCCATCCTCACAATCATTGCTATGTTTGAGCCCCTTGTTGCAGCCACTGGGTCAATCCATCTAGTTGAGGGTCTTCCTCTTTTTCACTAATCCTCTACTTTACCAAGCATGATGTCCTTCTCCAGGGACTGGTCCCTACTGATAACATGTCCAAAGTACATAAGACAAAGTCTCACCATCTTTGCTTCTAAGGAGCATTCTGGCTATACTTCTTCCAAGACAGATTTGTTCATTCTTCTGGCAGTCCATAGTATATTTGATATTCTTCACCAACCCCATAATTCAAAGGCAGCAAGTCTTCTTGGGCCCTCCTTATTCATCGTCCAGCTTTTGCAAGCATATGAGGTGACTGAAACTACTATGGCTTCAGTCAGGCACACCTTAGTCCTCAAAATGACATCTTTGCTTTTTAACACTTTAAATAGGTCTTTTGCAGCAGATCTGCCCAAGGCAATACGTCGTTTGATTTCTTGCCTGCTGCTTCCATGGCATTGATTGTGAATCCAAGTAAAATGAGATTCTTGACAACTTCAATATTTTCTCTATTTATCATGATGTTACTTATTAGTTCAGTTATGAGGATTTTTGTTTTCTTTATGTTGAGGTATAATCCATACTGAAAGTTGTAGTCTTTGATCTTCATCAATAAGCACTTCAAGTCCTCTTTGCTTTCAGAAAGCAAGGTTGTGTCGTTTGCATATTACAAGTTGTTAATGTGTCTTCCTCCAATCCTGACGCTGTGTTCTTCTTAACACAGTCCAGCTTCTTGGAGCATTTTCTCAGCATAGAGGTTGAATAAGTGTGGTGAAAGAATAAAACCCTGATGCACCCCTTTCCTGACTTTAAACCACCCTGTATCCCCTTGTTCTGTACAAACAACTGCCTATTGGTCTATGTACATGATCCACATGAGCACAGTTAAGTGTTATGGAGTTTCCATTCTTTGCAATGTTATCCATAATTTGTTTTGATCCACCCAGTCAATTGCCTTTGCACAGTCAATAAAACACAGGTAAACATCTTTCTGGTATTCTCTGCTCTTAGCCAAGATTCATTTGACATCAGCAATGATATCCCTCATTCCATGTCCTCTTCTGAATCTGTCTTGAATTTCTGGGAGTTCCTGGTCTGTGTACTGCTGCAAACACTTTGGAATGATCTTCAGCAAAATTTTACTTATGTGTGATATTAATGATATTGTTTGATAATTTCCACATTCTGTTGGATCACTTTCTTTGCAATGGGCACAAATATGGATCTCTTCAGTTAGCTGGCCAGGTAGCTGTCTTCCAAATTTCTTGGCATAGACAAGTGAGCACTTCCAGTACTGCATCCATTAGTTGAAACATCTCAAATGATATTCGGTCCATTCCTGGAGCCTTGTTTTTCATCAATGCCTTAAGTGTAGCTTAGACTTCTTTCAGTACCATCAGTTCTTGATCATATGTGGCTTCCTGAAATGGTGGAACATCGACCAGTTCTTTTTGATACAGCAACTCGGTGTATTCCTTCTATCTTCTTTTGATGCTTCCTGCATTGTTCAATATTTCGCCCATAGAATCCTTAAAAATTGCAACTGAAAGCTTGAGTTTTTCTTCAGTTCTTTCAGCTTGAGAAATGTCAAACCTGTTCTTCCCTTTTGGTTTTCTAACTCCAGGTCTTTGCACATTTCATTATATTTTACTTTGTCTTCTCAAACTGCCCTTTGAACTCTTCTGTTCAGCTCTTTTACTTTATCATTTCTTCCATTTGCTTTAGCTACTCTATGTTCAAGAGCAAGTTTCAGAGTCTCTTCTAACATCCATTTTGGTCGCTTCTTTCTCTCCTGTCTTTTTAATGACCTTTTGCTTTCTTCATGTATGATGTCCTTAATATCATCCCACAACTCATCTGGTCTTCCATCATTAGTCTTCACTGCATCAAATCTATTCTTGGAATGGTCTCTAAATTCAGGCAGGATATACCCATGGTTGTACTTTGGCTATCGCAGACTTGTATTAATTTTCTTCAGCTTCAACTTGAACTTACATATAAGCAACTGATTGTCTGTTCTGCAGTCAGCCCCTGGCCTTTTTCTGACTGAGGATATTGAGGTTCTCGATTGTCTCTTTCCACAGATGTGATAGATTTGATTCCTGTGTATTCCATCTAGTGAGGTCCATGTGTATAGTCATTGTTTGTTATGGCAAAAATGTATTTGCAATGAATT
This sequence comes from Dugong dugon, assembly GCA_030035585.1. Lineage (NCBI taxonomy): Eukaryota > Metazoa > Chordata > Mammalia > Sirenia > Dugongidae > Dugong > Dugong dugon. Next base: position 273,901 of record CM057471.1, read on the forward strand.
AGTCGTTGGTCTTGAAAAATTCTATCATGTGATCCCCAGCATCGTTTGTATCACCAAGGCTATATTTTCCAATTTCCAATCCGTCTTCTTAGTTTCCACCTTTTGCATTTCAATCAGCAGTAATTATCAATGTATCTTGATTGCATGTTTGATCAATTTCAGACTGCAGAAGTTGGTACAAATCTTCAATTTCTTCATCTTTGGCATTAGTGGTTGGTGTGTAAATTTGAACAATAGGGACCACGGTCTCAGGAGACATCTAGCTCAATTGGCATAACATAGTCTAGAAAATGTTCCACATCCGACTGCGATGAGTAATGACTAGGGTCTTAAAAGCCTGCAAGCGGCCATCTAAGACACTTCTACTGGTCTCCTCCCAGCTGGAGCAAGGGAGAATGAAGAAGATCAAGGACTTAATGAACCACAACCTCCACCAGACTGAGCCCAGAACAACTAGATGGTGGCCAGTTACCACCATCAACTGCTCTGGGAGGGATCACAATAGAGGGTCCCAGACAGAGTGGGAGAAAAATATAGAACAAAATTCAAATTCACACACACACAAAAAAAGACCAGACTTGCTGGTCTGACAAAGACTGGAGAAACCCCAAGAGTTTGGCCCCCAGACACCCTTTTAACTCAGTACTGAAGTAACTCCTGAGGATCACCCTTCAGTCAAAGATTAGATAGGTCTATAGGACCAACAAAAACACGTGAGAGACATGTTTCACAGTTCAATCATGTATACGAGACTAATGGGAACACCAGCCCAAAAGCAAAGACAAGAAGGCAGGAAGGGACAGGAAAATTGTACAAATGGAAACAGGTAATCTGGGGTGGAGAAGGGGAGAGTGTTGCTACATCGGGAAGTTGGAAACCAATGTCACAAAACAATCTGTGTATTAACTGTTTAATGAGAAACTAATTTGCTATATAAACTTTCACCTAAATCACAATAATAAATAATAAATACAAAGAAAAAAATTTGAATAATAGTCATATTATTAACTGATCTTCCTTGTAGGCATATGGATATTATCCTATCACTAACAGTGTTGTACTCCAGGACAGATCTTGAAATGTTCTTTTTGATGATGAACGCGATGCCATTCCTCTTCAATTTGTCATTCCCAGCATAGTAGACTGTGGGGATATATGCCATTTAAACATGGCTGCACTATTGACAACTGCAGCCCCCACAGGCCTCTATGCTGCACAGCATGTTGAGACTTGTCTCCAACATGTCGAGACTTGTCCGGATGTGTTTTCCCAAACCTAGTGTCCCTTTACTGATTGACCTTTGCCCGTACTCAAAGCCCATTGTTTTGTTAATTGCCTTGTTGATTGCTGTATTGACTATAAAATAAACTCCTGGGACTGAAGTGGGGGTCGACTCCTCAGAGTGACCCTCCTGGCCCCACTTCTCTGTAAGAGTTGTGCAGTTGGTTACTGTCTTCGCCTTCCCGATTACCGTCGCCACTGCGACAGATGGTGCCCCGTGTGAGGGGCTGTGACAGTAGACCATATGATTGTCTGATTCAAAATGGCCAATACCAGTCCATTTCAGCTCACTAATGCCTAGGATATCAATCTTTATGCATCCCATTTCATTTTTGACAGCTTCAAATTTTCCTAGATTCATACTTCATACATTCCATGCACCAACTATTAATGGATGTTCGCAGCTGTTTCTTCTCATCTTGAGTTGTGCCACATCAGCAAATGAAGGTTCCGAAAGCTTGACTCCATCCACAGCATTAACCTCGACTTTACTTTGAGGAGGCAACTCTTCCACAGTCGTATTTTGAGTGCCTTACAACACGAGGGGCTCATCTTCCGACCCTATAACAATGTTCCACTGCTATTCATAAAGCTTTCACTGGCCAATTTTTTTAGAAGTAGATTTCCAAGTCCTTCTTCCTAGTCTTTCTTAGTCTGGAAGCGCCGCTGAAACTAGTCCACCATGGGACACCCTGCTGGTATTTGAAATACCAGTGGCATAGCTTCCAGCATCACAGCAACATGCAAGCTACCACAGTACGACAAACTGACAGCGTCATTCCTCTGTTTCCTTATTGATCTTCTTTGTAGAAGTTAAGTCCAATATTCAAATCGTTGTAGTGAAGTCTCCAACTATTATTGTAGTACTATTTCTCCCTTCAATTCTATCAGTCTTTGCTCCAGATATTGGATGCATGTATATTTGATTGTTAAATCTTCTTGATTAATTGTTCCTTTTATCAGTATATAATGTCTATCTTTACCTCTTCTAATGGGTTTTGTCTTAAAGTCTACTTTGTCTGATATTAAGACTGCCATCCCAGCTCTCTTTTGGTTATCATTTGCATGGAATACTTTTTTCCGTCCTTTCACTTTCAACCTATTTGTGTTCTTCGGTTTGAAGTGTGTCTCTTGTAGGATCATGTGTTTTAATTCATTCTGCCACTCTCTGCCTTTTGATTGGAGCATTCAACCCATTTACATTCACTGTAATTACTGATAAGTAACTTACTTCTGCCATTTTGTTGTTTTTTGTGTGTCTTAAGCCTTCTTTGTCTTTATCCTTTACTACTGTTTGCTTTGTGTTTTGTTGGTTTATTGTAGTGAGACTTTTTGCTTCCCTTCTCTTTTCCTTTTGTGTATGTCTATTATATATTTTCTTAGTGGTTATCATGAATATTACATTTAACAGCTTGTATTTACAACATTCTATTTTACGCCATTCCTCTCCCCATCCTCTTGTTGTTGTTATCACTAATTATGTCTTTATATTTCATATGCCCTGTAACAGAATCTTATCCTTGCTTTTTATATATTTGTTAATAAAAAACATGAAGGAGAAAACATTTAGAATTATCAAGCATGAATACCTTATTACTAGCTCTTATACTTGCCCATGCATTTCCCTTTATTAGGGATCTTTTTATGTACAGCTTTGAATTACTTTCTAGTGTCTTTTCCCTTCCATCTACAGAACTCCCATTAGAATTTTTTGTGGAGCTGGTCTGGTGGATATGAACTCTCTCAGCTTCTGTTTGTCTGAGAATGTTTTAATTTCACCCTCATTCTTGAAAGATAGTTTCGCTGGGTATAGTATTCTTGGCTGACAGTTTTTTGTTTTTTGTTTTTTTTTTGCTGTTGTTGTTGTTTTTCAGCACTTTAAATATATCATTCCATTGCTTTCTGGCCTCCAACGTTTCTGAGGAGAAATCAGCACTTAATCTTATTGGGGGGTCTTTTGTATGTGACTTTGCCTCTCTCACTGCTTTCAGGATTCTCTCTTTATCTTTACTCTTTGAGATCCTAACTATAACGTGTCTCGGTATACATCTCTTTGAGTTTATCCTGCTTGGGGTTCTTTGAGCTTCTTGGATTTGCAGATTCATGTCCTTTGTTAGATTGGGGAAATTTTCTGTCTTTATTTCTTCAAATACTCTTCCTGTCCCTTTCTCTCTTTCATCTCCTTCTGGAATTCCCATGATCTGTACATTAGGTCTCTTGCCATTGTCCCATAATTCCATTAAACTGTGTTCAGCTTTCTCGAGCCTCTGTTCTTGTTGCTCTTCAGGGTCTGTAATTTTAACTCTCTTATCCTCTAATTAACTGATTCTTTCTCCTGCCTGATTAAATCTGTTGGTAAGTTCTTCTATCGTGTTTCTCATTTCAGTTATTATCCCTTTTAGTTGTAATATCTCTTTTTTTAGATCCTCGTTTTGTTCTTGCATTGTTTTCCTTAATTTCTTTTAGCTCTTCGTTCATGTTTTCCCTTAGTTCTTTAATTATGTTTAATGCTGTTGTATTGTATTGTTCCGTTCTCATTATTTGGTCATCCCTAGATGCACTTTCACTCCTTTTGTCATGTTCTTTGGATGGTCCACTCTGTCTCTCTTCTTTGTGTGTGTTGTGATGGGGCGGGGGGGGGGGGGCATTGAAATTGTCAAGGGTATTAACTTTCTCAGTGTTCACCAGTATTTGGAGTTTTTGGCCACACTAGTTCTTCTGCAAAAAAAACTCTTAGGCAGGCACAGCATTCAGCCTTTGCTTACCATTTCCTTGCCCTCTCTGTGACAGCTCCTTCTCTTTCCCTGGTTTAATTAGGATTCAAAAGTTCCAGGTCTCAGTTTTCAACCTTCAGTCTCTCCCAAACACACCAGAGAACACACTGGTCAGTTTGTCCACCAGTGGGCATCACCACTCAGGCAAGATATCATGTGCTAATCAGTCTGTCAACCAGAAGGCACAGTCTTCTCTCTCTGGTTATTACTCCTTTCCCTCCGTCGTTTCTGCAACCACAGTTTTAGTCAGAAAACTCGCACCCAGCAAGCCCCCTTCAGGACTGAGTGTTGTCCCTCGGTTTTGCCCTAGGCTTCCTTCCGTGCTCTGTGGGAGCTGCTTATATCTGAGCTGGCATTCAGAGGAAGCACAAGCAGATTTTCCTCCATTTCAGGAGGAGGAGGGGCTGACACTCTCTGGAAAGACCTCCAAGAGATCTGTCTTGTTGGTTTCAGAGCCTCAGTGGCCCTGTGGTAGTTGGGAGAGCAGTCTCCACTTAAGCGACCCACCTCCTGACTCCACTGTGGGGAACCTTCTGTAGGAGTCCGTATCAGTCCAGCAGCCAACAGTTACTAGTTGGGGGAGGGGTTGTCATACTCTGAATGGACCCCCAGGGAGGTCTGCCTTGTTTCTATCAGAACCTGCTCCATAACATGTTGGCTGTGGGTGTAGTCTCCACCCAAGATGCCTTCTTCCCGATACACAGCAGCCTCAGTCATCAGTCCTCAGTGCCTACTGGAATGGGGAGCAGACAGACCCAAACTGATCTCCAGGGAAGTCTTTCCTGTTGGTTTCAGAGGCCTGAACTATGAGGTGCACAAGGAGGCAGGTAGAGTGTTGACTCTGAGAGCAGACCACTCCACTGCACGGACCTTCTGTAGCAATCTGAAGTAGGCTTACAGCCAACAGTGCCCAGGTGGGAGAGGTACTGGCACACATCAAACAGACCCCCTGGGGAGGTCTACCTTGTTGATTTTAGAGCAGAAGTTTGGGTTCCTGTCTCTTTGTATAGGCAGGGGTTGTGATGGTTAGGGAAGCAGACTCCTTTTCTGGGTCCACTTCCCAGTTCACAGCAGCCAGCAGCCCATGTGGCTGGGGAGAGGGGCAGAGATGTTGGGAGAAGCGATTTTCCTACCATATGCAACTCATTGATTAGTTGATTCTTGCCTATCTGAGAGTTCTTCGCTGCTCTCCTCTGCTCCCCAATTCAGAGTCCCTCAAAGCTGAGCACCATTTTCTTGTTGTGTTTGTGAGGGAAGATTGGAATGATGATCTGTTTACGCCACCATCTTCCTAGAATTCTCACTGTAAGCATTTATTTTTTATTCATCCTTTTATGTCTCAGGCTCTTATGCAGCCCACTGTCCTCTCTCTGCCAGCTCTGGCAAAGAATCTGGGGGCTCTGCAAGTGGCCTGTACCGCCCACCCCACATCCCCAGGCTGCAGACCCTGGGAAGCACAGGAGGCAAGGCACCACTCAGGGAGGGGCCTTCCCTCACTGGAGAAAGCCCCTCACTGGAGCAGGTGCAGAAGCCAGCACAAGGCTAGACCCAGGGCAGGGGTATGGTGTGGTAGGGGAGCAGCAGAACTGTCTGCCCTGTGTCCTGTCTGCGTGCCCACAAGCTGCCGGGGTGTCATTGGGTTTGGTGAATCTTTAGGAACCTGTGAGTCTTGGCACTCAGCCCAGTGGCCACTCCTGTGGAAGCTGGCGCTGCCTGCCCCTCACTCTTGGCCTCCAATCTCTGCCTGCTGCAGGACCAGAGCCACCCTAGGATTGATTAGGAGAGGGGAAGCAGGCCACTGCTTCCCCCGCACTGCACTCCCAGAACGAGGGATGGGGGAGGGGAGTTACAGGCAAAGTGGAAGAGCTGCAATGCAGGGTTCCTCAAGGGTTCCACCCTGGACAGGGGCCTGCATGCAATGCAGGGTTCCTCAAGGGTTCCACCCTGGACAGGGGCCTGCACCTAACCGATGGAGTACACACCTCCTGCAGCCTCCGCAGGGCCCACCCTCCAGCTCCCTGCCCTGGGCCGTCCTTGGTGCCAGGAGCCGCGGCAGGTCGGGCCCAAAGGCTGCTGGGAAGAGCAGTGAGGAAGTCCCCGCAGTTGGAAGAAAAGGTGGGTGGCGATGCTGGACCCCGCGAACACTCGATGGGGGCCCACAGCACCCAGCAACGGCAGGCTGACAGGAGGAATGGCCAGGGAGACCCTAGAGCGGGGCCAGACCTTGGGGCGGGGCCGGTAGAAGGGCAGGAATGAAGGGCGGGGCCAGTGAGGCGGGGCCTGGAGAGGAATGGAGATAACAGGAAGGGCGGGACCAGGAAAAGGGGAGGGACTGAAGGGAAGGGGCGGAGCGGGGCCGGGGCGGGGCCTGGTGGAGGGTTGAGGCCGACAGTAGGGACGAAGTGGGGGCGGGGCGGGACAACCGGAAGGAGAAGCCAACTGAGCCAGGTTTTGGAGCTGGAGTGGGGTGCTGGGCCGAAGGAGAGGGAATCTGTTTTCCTGAAACCTGAGTCTGGCTGCACAGTGAAGTGGAGAAAGGACCAGAGGGGATGGACCTCAAGCAGGGACGGGGGGGGGGGGGGGGGGGGGCACTTAAGGAAAAACAGCCCTGCCCTGGCACTTTGGCAGCCCCCTCCTCTCTGCGCAGCCAGAGCAGGCCGAGGAACCCGGATTCCCTCCTGATCCGCACCGGTAGGGTAGGGGAGCACACCTGGGGTCTAGTAGGGCCAGGCCTGGCTGAAACCGGTTCCCAGTCCTGCTCTGACGCCCCTTCCTCCAGTCCAGGGATCAGTAAGTCTGCGCCCCACCCCACCCCCACCCCTTCACGGCTTTGGCTCAGACTAATAGGAGAAGCCATTAGCAACCATTCTCACCTCAGTGTGAATTTGCAACTCTACGTTCCAGTGAGAAACAGGAAGGGGGGCGGAGAGAGTGGAGGCCAGGAGCTGAGCAGGAAGGAAGCGGGACCCTGAGACTGGGCCCCTGCCGACACCCCAAGTGCCCGCAGGCGCCCATCTCCCCTGCAGCAGGAGGAGGACTGCAGTGCTCACTGGCGATGGCCTAGTGTCCGCTGCACACCCAGGCTTGGAACAATGAGCACTGGCCTGGAGTGGCTGGAGGGGCGCCATAGACTTACCCAAGCCAGGCAGGCCAAGGCGGGGGCTGCTCCACCAGGCAGGCCAAGATCGGGGCGGGGGGTGGGGTGGGCAGGCAGGCCAAGGTGGGGGGGCAGCTCCACCAGGCAGCAAAGGCGACCCCTCACCAGTAGGCAAAGTGGATCACTCAGTCTGGGAGGGAGGAAGGGGAGGAGACCTCAGGCACAGGCACAGGTCAGGCCCCCTCACCGCCCTCCTCCATGTGGGGGCCTGTGAGATGAGATGCCCCTAAACTCCACCTTGTCACACTCCCACTGGAAAGCCTCCAAGGCCTCCCAGCTCACTCAAATAAAACCCAAAGACCTCACCTCGTCCAGCCCACACCGACCAACATTCCAACCCATGAGGCCCAACCCAGCAGAGTCTCAGCCCCTCCACCAGTGAGCGATATCCCTTTCCCCACTCCCAGCTGAGCTCAGATGTCAGCTGTTTCTCCTCCACCCGCAGCCCACCTGCAGGCACTGTCAAGGACTGTGGTGCATTCAGGCCAGGTGTCCTAGCAAGTCTTCACAAGCATTCTGGGGCCACAGCACACCACAGCGGCCACAGCCAGCAGGCAGCACCCCGCTGAACAAGGCAGTCAGCTTCTCCGCCCGGCCCCCACAAGGTATGTGGGGGTGCTGAGGTCCCAAACGGGACACCTGGCCAGCAGTAAGCAGCAGGTGAAAGGTGACACCCCTCCCAGCCTGCAGGACTTGGCAGGATCAAAGCCACGGACCTGGGGGTGCTGCCCTCAGGGTCAGCTTTCAATAGGACAGGACAGCGGGCTTCCTCTGAGGTCAGGCATTTGGGACCCCCTCCCCACCTGGGCTCAGGGTCCTTGACCCAGGGACTCCCAGCAGGGCCCACCCTGGCCACCTGCACCCTCCTGTGTGTGGACGGAGTCAGCAGGTGGTTCAGGACCCAGGAGGGGCCCGACTCTGGCTTCCCAAGGTGAGGGTAAAGGAATTCTAATCCATAGAAAGAAGGGCTGCTGGAGGGTGGTGGGATTTCACTACCCTGGCCTCCTGTGTTACATAACCCACCACAGCCCCTGCAGACCAACCCCAGGGCCCTGGCCACGCAGGGCCCTGAGGGGCAGGCCAACTCCAGCTGCCTCAGCACCCCTACTCAGTCACCCACAGTCAGACTGTGTGGCGTTCCTGTGGCCACAGCCTACATAGTTCAGTGCCATCTCTGTGACACGGCAGCCACCAGAGCCAGGAGGATTCTGAGACACCAAAGAGGGACATGGGGCTCCAAAAGGCTCCCTCAGTTGCTCTGGGGCCCTCACAGGCCCTGGCTTCCTGTCACAAATTAGCTCCCTCCCCACTGGTCCCAGCCACTGGGGCGGGGGGCAGACTGCAAAGGCCATTTCCAGTCTCAGGTGGGGAAGGGAGAGGGAGTCCTCCTAAGGCCACTAGCAAAACCCCCACTAGGCATCAGACACCCACCAGCAACCCCCAGAGACACACCCCAGCAGCTCCCCCAGCTGTGCACTGGAGAACCCCATCCCCAGCAAGCCCCAGTGTGACCAGACATCACCGGAACACAGTCACAGGGCACTAGGACTGAGGAAGGGCCAGGGATGCAGCCGGTGGTTCAGTGGCAAAGGACTTGTCAGAAAGTCCCCAAATGTGACACTGCTCAGGCACCCTCACTCAGACACGGACTCCAGATTCAGATACGATGTGGCTGGTCACCCCATGCCAAGGCACAGTGTCCCTGTCACCCCACCTGGAGTGTCACTCCTCACCTGGTGCTAGACATCCGTGGTGTCTACCTGTCCTGGCTCTCAGCTGAGCCACCCCAGTCCCCCAGGAAGCACCTGCTGCTGCACCATCCCCACATCAAGCATCTGCCACATGTCCAGCAGGAGGGGGACACAGTCGGTCGCTGGTGGCTGCAGCTGGGCCCAGGAGGCTTAGGGCCAGCACCGGCTGCGGACTGTCAGCCTGACCTCTGGGCTCCACTGGCCAGCTGTCCCTTCCTCCCCAGTGTGGCTCCGCGCCCTCCCTCCTCATGAGAGGCCAGCCGTCCCTCCCTCCCCACCATGACTCCATGCCCTCCCTTCTCATGAGAGACCAGCCGTCCCTCCCTCCCCAGCATGACTCCGTGCCCTCCCTTCTCATGAGAGACCAGCCGTCCCTCCCTCCCCACCATGACTCCATGCCCCCCCTTCTCATGAGAGACCAGCCGTCCCTCCCTCCCCAGCATGACTCCACGCCCTCCCTTCTCATGAGAGACCAGCCGTCCCTCCCTCCCCAGCATGACTCCACGCCCTCCCTTCTCATGAGAGACCAGCCGTCCCTCCCTCCCCAGCATGACTCCGTGCCCTCCCTTCTCATGAGAGGCCAGCCGTCCCTCCCTCTCCACCATGACTCGATGCCCTCCCTTCTCATGAGAGGCCAGCCGTCCCTCCCCAGCATGACTCCATGCCCTCCCTTCTCATGAGAGGCCAGCCGTCCCTCCCTCCCCAGCGTGACTCCGCGCCCCGCCTTCTCATGAGAGACCAGCCATCCCTCCCTCCCCAGAGTGACTCCGTGCCCTCTCTTCTCATGAGAGGCCCAAGTCCAGGAGGGGAGAAACCTGCACTCTAATGACATGTCCTAGAAAGAAACCCCAGTTTAATTTGGAGTAAAATGAGAAGCTGTGGTTGGAAATGTTCCCTCAGGAGCTACCTGCCTGAGCTTGGACACATTTCTTCTCCATTCCCGAGGGCTGTGAAGAGCCACGATGGGGGCAGGTACAGTGGGGCCCTGGGATTTGGGGGCACCGAGGTCCTGGGATCTGGGGACACCAGGGCACCCTGGGATTTGGGGACACCAGGGCCCTGGGATCTGGGGACACCGAGGTCCTGGGATCTGGGGACACCAAGGTCCTGCGATCTGGGGACACCGAGGTCCTGGAATCTGGGGCCACTAGGGTCCTAGCATCTAGGTACACTGGGGGTCCTGGCATCTGGGGAGCCTGGGATCTGGGTACACCAGGACCCTGGGGTCTGGGGACACCAGGGGTCCTGGGATCTGGGGACACTGGGACCCTGTGATCTGAGGACACTGGGATCCTAGGATCTGGGGAACACTGGGGGCCCTGGGATCTGGTGACACCAAGGTCCTGGGATCTGGGGACACTGGAGTCCTGGCATCTGGGTACACTGGGGGTACTGGCATCTGGGGGCCCTGGGATCTAGGGACACCAGAGGTCCTGGGATGCTGGAAGAGACCCTGGGGTTCTGAGGGAACCCTGACCTGCTGCCCTTGCCTCTGACCCCACTTGGAATCAGTGGACCCCTCAGGGAAAGGCTAGGGTGGGGGCTTCCCCAGGAAGGAGGGCTGAAGGAGGTGAGGGCAGGGACTGACTGGGCAGAGGTGGGCTCAGGCAAGAAGGGCCGAGGCAAGGGTCAGCCTGGGGAAGGCTGGTGCCAGACACACAGTCCCTGTAGGCTTACACCTCCACAGTCTGTCCAGAATCTGACATTTCTCTTCATGAATCCGCTGGGGTCTGGCCCCACTGCCTCCACTTGGTTCACACCTGGCTCACACCTGTCCTTGCTTCCTACATGTCTGTTTCACAGCATCTCTTCACTCCTCAAGCCCTAACCTTCTCACTACAACCACACTCAGCCAAGGACAGACGGCTGGATGGAGAAGTGGGTGAAGCGAAGGAGGGCGATGGGGGGCAGAGGCAAGACAAGGCCCTCAGCTGTCACCGTCTAAATCAGGGTGTGCTGCCACCCGCCGCACCTCAACTACCCTTCTCGATGTGGTGGCCCAAGATGCTTCAGAGCGTGTCCTGGTGTGGGCCAGGCTCAAGCTTGTGGGGTCACTGGAAGCCTCCACATCAGAGCGTTCTCCCATAGACCATTCCCCACCCCAGCCCTCTCTGTTGGGGGGCGCTGACTCAGCCTGGCACCCCATACAGGAAAAGCATTCCTGAGGAGAACCTCCCTGTCTCAGAAATCTGCTATGGGGACAAACGATCGAGTCAGCCGCAGACGCAGACCAGAGGCCCTTCTCCTGAGTGTGAGGCAAGCTGAGGCTAGGGCCCCCCACCACTCTGTCCCCACCACAACCCAAGGGACAATGGAAGCCCCTGGTGGTCCCCACGGACTGGCCCAGCCAGCCTGGCTCTCAGCTCCACAGCACTGACCAGCATTCTCCACCCAAGCAAGTTCCCCAGGGCAGGCCCCACCCAAGGCTCCATTGCCCCTTGGGCACCCCAGAAACACCCTCTGGCCCGGCCCAGCCCTCACACCCCACTTGGCCTCCAGCTGCGGCACCATCTGGCCAGGGCTGCGGGTGCCCACTGAGCTAAGCCAGTGTCAGCCACCCCACTCCCCACAAGCGGATGCAGGTTAACAAACGCCCCCAGAGCCCTAAGGCAGAGAGCCCCCAGAGCCCTAAGGCAGAGATAACAGTAGAGCTTAGAGGCAATATGTGGAGGTCAGGGCTTTCTAAGGCAGGAGAAAGGCACGGTCCCACGGTGCTTCTTCACAACCTCCACACCCACCTCAGAGGCAGGGGCGACCTGCTGGCCCTGGGGACTAGCTGGCTTCGCCAGCAGCAGGGCCTCCCACAGGGACCAGGAGCCAGTGTCCTTGTCAACCGTACCCCTCCACACCCAATTAAATGAACCCTAATTAAAAACAACCAAGTAATGAGAAGCAACCCCCAACAGCTCCCCACAAGGGACCTCAGCTCAGGAGGAGTAGGGTCCTTGCCTAGACACCCCATGGGGTGGTGCTCGCTCACCCCAAGACAGGACTCAGCACCTCCCTGCCTCACTTGTGTGCACACAGAAGCACACGCGTGCACACACAGTATGCAGATGCACACAAGTGCACACATGCACATGTACACATGCTACAGAGGCACATGTGCATGCATGTGCACAGACACGTGCACACACATGCATACACCCTCTCACACATGCACACACATGCATACACCCTCTCACACATGCACACACATGCATACACCCTCTCATACATGCACACACGTGCACACACATGCATACAGCCTCTCACACATGCACACATGCATACACCCTCTCACACATGCACACACGTGCACACAGATGCATGTGCACATGTGTGTGCATGCACACAGGTTCACGTGTTCCTGTGTGCCACACAAAAAAGCAACAGAGTGGCTCCTGTGTGGCTCTGGGTCTGTGCTCGATCCCAAGGGACGCAGGTACCCCCACACCTAGGGATTCCCCTCCCAACAAGCACCACGTCTAGGGATGGAGTGCAGAGAGAGGAGTCTGGAGACCGTAAGCACCAACTCCCCACCCTGCTCCTGCAGACACGGAGAAGGAGCAGAGACTTCCTGACCCAGAGGAGAGAAACAGCAAAGGCAGAAGAGGGAAAGACAGAGGAAGGACAAGAGAGAAACAGAAGGTTGGAAAAGCAACAGAGACAAAAACAGAGGCATCAAGAGGGAAAGAAATAGAGACAGAAGGGGCTGGAGGTAAGAAACGGGCTAGAGACAGAGAAGACTGGGGATGGGGGACAGAGAGAGGGAGAGGGAGAGATTGAGAGCAAGAGAGAGGGCAAGAAGGGGAGAAAGAAAAGGAGAGACATAGACGCGCCAAGACAGAAGCAGAGAGGTAGGAAAGAAAGAGGAAGAGGTGGAGAAACAGAGAGAAAAAGATGGGTATAGGGAGGCTCTCCATGACCCAAGTAGGGGGCAGAGTTAGGGTCCCAGGAACTCTCGAGATCCTCTCAATGAAGATCCTCTCAGTGGGTCCCCCAGGAAGGTGAGTCAGTCCTATCCTCACCTCTGCCCAAGAGTACGGTCAGTCAACCCCAGGGGAGAGAGAGCTGCCCAGGGCACCCTCCTCAGCAGGCCCCAGGGCCCAGAAGACCCAGGGGCCCTGCCCAGGGGCAGCTGCAGGTACCCCTTCCTTGTCCCCCAAGCAGCCCACACACTCAGCACCTTGAACAGGACCCTGCCTGCCCCACTCAGCCCCTAGGTGGCCCAAGCACAGAGAACTGGTGCTGTGCACCACCCATCAAGACCCCTTCGGCTTCAGCCACTCCCTGCTCAGCAGAAGCTCCCCGACCCCTCCTGGTGCCACCCCTCACTGGGCTCTGGGGATACTCTGAAACATAAGATGACGACCTTGTGCTCAGGGGACTGTGTCTAGAGGTCGGGGAGATGTAAACAGCTAGTGACTCTTCTCAACACCACGAGCGCCGCCACAGAGCCCCCGGAGCTCGGTCCTCAAGGGGCCACCCTTGCCCCACCACCTCCAGGTCTCATTTCACAAATGCTCACCCTGACAGGGTATCCACCATGGGGCAGGGGGCATGCCACTGACCCCAGGTAAGGGAGTGACATCATGCACCCCACTCCAGAAGGTATGCCTGTGTGTGTGCACGTGTGTGCATGTAAACGTGTGCATATAAACGTGTGTGCATGTGTATGCACGTGTGTAAGGCCTGCGAGCACAGGTGAGCACTGTGTGTATGCAAGTGTGCACTCGTGTGTGTGCATGCATGTGTGCATGTGTGTCCGTGCCCCCTGGAATCCACAGGTCTCCAAACAGAAGGCCCCATCATCCCTTCCTTTCTTGATCATTATGAAAAACAGTACCAAATGAGAGTTGCCCAGATACTCGATCTGTCCCAATTTCAGAGGCTCCCACCCCATCAGGGTGACCGAGGAGGAGCCCGAGGCAGGAAGGCAGCACAGACTCAGGCGATGGACGTCCTTCCTACAGGGAAGCAACCAGGACAGAGGGGAACTGCACACGCCACAGACACCCCCAAGGGCCCCAGCTCTGCAGACACTGCCCTCACGCAGCTGAGAAGGTGACCAGGGCCAGCCATCAGCAAGAAGAGCAAACAGTGTGGGTTCCCAGACCTGGAGCAGGTAGAGGCCCCAGCCACGGGCAAGTGGCTGGGGCCTCGCTCTGAAGGCCTCACTGGGGAGCCCACTCAGCAACTTTGCTTTGCTCTCACATGCAGGGCCAGTGGGGTGTGAGCCCAGATCCAGAGGCACACAGAGCCGCCTCCTTCCTCCTCCACACTCAACCCAAACTTCATCTCCATCAGCCGTGCCTGTGCCAGGCCAGGCCAGGTGTCACTGGGCAGCCTCTGCCCACACAAGTGAGGAGGCGCTGGCCTTGGAAAGAGGACTCTGGGCCACGGGGCTCCCTTCTGTGTGATCCTCCCTGGACCACAAGATCTCAGCCAGAAGCCAGTCACAAGCCCTCCAGGATCAGGGGTGCAAGCAGGTTCTGTGAGGTGGCCTCCCCTAGAATTCACCACCACCTCACCATGGAGCAGCAACACTGCAGCCCCACACCCACCAGACAAATGGAGAGACTGAGGCACGGAGGCGGGGCTCATGAAGAAGAGAGCGCACTCCCCCAGCATCAGCCACCCTTCCTGGATCTTCGGGATTGTTTGGGGAATTGCAGGCTAACTGTTAGGGTCCATTTTGAGGAGGAAAGTGGCTGGGGAAGGACATGCTGATTTAGCTCCTTCTTGAAGACACAGCCTCCCGATTGCTACAGAAGAACTCTACGGCGGACGCTGCCAGGCAGCGCGGGCCGACGCACACAAGTGCCATTCCTGGTCACAGGTGGCAGAGGGCAGTCGGAACGCAAGGCTCACCTACACTGAGCGACGGAGGCCACAGTCCCACGAGATCCTCCCTTCTCAAGAAGGGGCAGCCCCGCCCCCACGGGAAGGCCCTCGGCCATCGCGCCCGTGCCCACCCCCGCCCCCGGCACTATGCCCCACACCTACCCTGTGAGCACCACCACAAAGTCCATGACGTTCCAGCCGTTGCGCAGGTAGGAGCCTTTGTGGAAGACGAAGCCCAGGGCGATGATCTTGATGCCCGCCTCGAAGCAAAAGATGCCGATGAAGTACGGCTCTGTGTCGTCCTGCAGGGAAGCACAGGGCAAGGGTCGCCACTGTCCTCCCCGGGCACAAGGACGCAGCAGCCGGCGCGGGGAGACCACCCTCCCAGCCACACCCACTGTCCCAAGTGGACCCAAGCCCTGCCGGACACCCAACAGACTTCTTCCAAGAACCGTCCCCACCACACCTGGTCCTGGGGTTATGTCCCCGCCATCCACATGGCCAGCAACGTCCCAGCCACACCCAGGAGGTACCTGCACCCCTCCCCCTGGCATCTCTGCCTCACTGGTTCACAGCCGCCAAGTCCCACCCTGTTAAAATCACTGCAGCGGGTTTTTGCTTGTAGGAAGATAATGAGGATGATAATAAAAGCAATATTGCTGGATATTTACAACGCAGGTTTTTCCTGAATTAACTCAGGTTCTCCTTTCAGCACCGTGTGATTAAGTGTCCTCATCATCCCCATTCTAAAGGTGAGGAAACTGAAGCACAGAGAGGTGAAGTGGCCCAGACGCATGTGGAGAAACCGGGATTCAAGCCCAGAGGGGATCTGGACGCCAACCTCGGGCTCCAGACCACCCTGGAGCGTGGCCTGGATAAAGCCCTGCCTTCCAGCACCGGCCAGGTACACCTATTCTCCCAGCACGCCTTCTGGGCGCAAATCTGGGTGGGGCAAGCAGACATGGAAGCAGAGTTCCACCAGGGCACAGAGTAGTGACCCCAGCACCCGTGCAGCCTCCAGGGTGGCAGCTTGGACAGTGGAGGCCAGGCCTGAGATCTTGCTGTCAGGGTGGAACCCAAGGTGTGAATGAACCAGCTCAGAGCTCAGTCCAGACGAGGCAGGCATGCACCTTGTGGCTCACCAACGCTGACAGGCCAGCTGCTGACAGTCCACTCAGGGACCCGCAAAAGCCAAGTGCTGGGTGGCAAGAGGCACCCCTCACTCAGGGAGGGCGGCCAAGAAGGCCTCCAGAGCAGGTGGGCCCCAGAGCCTGGGGTGTGAGCTAGCCAGACAGAGAGTGGGGTCGGGAGGGGGCTGGACACAAAAAGCCAGTGTGAGAGGCAGCCTGTCTGCACAGGGTAGAGGCTGCCTTAGGAAAGGGCTAGTGGGAGCCCAGGAGGGTTTGCCCTTCAGAAAGATGCTGCCTGGTCAGGGAGATGCCTGGGGAGGGGAAGAGAGGGCCAGTCAGCTCCTCTCGGCAACGTGTGCCCCCCTAGGAAGCCTGGGCCACCTGACCCGCCTCCACCCTCTGCCTGCACCTTCTTGTCCCACCCTTGTGGGGCTGGCCCCCAGGCTGGCTGGCAACAGCGACCATGGATGCTGCTGGCACCCTAGGAGCCGAGCGTCTCGCAGGCCTGCCCGCCCGCTCGCCTGCACGCACGCCCGCCCGCCGGCCGGCCGTCCTGCCGCCCAATGCTGACTCATGGCTGATGTCCCTGGAGGGGAGCCTTTCTTGGCCTCAAGGCTCTAGTCTAGTTCAGCTGGGGGGGGGGGGGGGTCCCTGTCTGTGAGGGGAGGGGCTGCTAGCCATCTACCCTGGAGAATGGCTGGGCCCTAGCAAACACAGATCTGCACAGAAGCTTTTGGATCAAAAGGAGAGTACATGCCCAGCCCCAGAGACAGACTGGCCAGAGCCAGCAGATGGGAGTCCCCAACCCAGATCTCTCTCTTCCCAGCCCCAACCTTGACCAGCAGAGGCTGAGTGCCGGCGGGAGCTGGGGATAGAGTGCAGGCAGCCAGGGCTACGAGCTAGGGGCTCTGGCCAGAGGCAGCTCTCGAGGTTGGTGGGTGGGTGAAAAGCAGATCCCCTGAGAGACAGGCCTGGCACGCACATAACCCTCCTACCCACTCCCAGCAGCAGTAGCTCCTCAGGTCTGAGCCAGGAGCAGCCCATCTTGAGAGCAGGCTGTGACTGAGGGTAGGACTGGGGTCGGGCAAGGGTTCCTTCCTTCCGTGGCATCTTCCCCTCAGCTCCCTGTCCCCTGGTGGCCTGTTCAGCCCCCAGATCCCGGCACAACAAAGCAAACCCTCACACCCTCCTAGCCTGCCAGGGCAGGAGCTCAGCCGGGTGGACGCCCCCTCACCCATCCCCATCACATTTGCCACCCAGCCAGCCCCATACTGGCTCCCTGCCGCAGCTCTGGCCCTACTTGGGCCAGAATTCACTCTCTTCCCAATTCCCAAAGCCCTCAGGGATCTGGCCACACCCGAGGCTGGCTTCAGAGGCTGTCCACAACCCAGGGCTCAGGTCCTGCCTCCCACTCCCACACGCCTCCCCAGACAGAGCACTCAGGATGCAAGGCAAGTGATCCCACTGGGTTCAGTCCCTGGGCCAGAGTCACCAAAAGAGACGCCGCACGCCCTGTGCCTGGTGCCTGGAGCACAGCCTATACCTCCCCGCTGTGTTTGTCCTCACACTGTCCCCTGACTTCTGCCACCAAACCCCACTTGACCTTCCAGGCTGTGCTTAAAGAGATGACCTCTCCTTGGAATCCTTCCCCCTGGGGGTAGCATCGCCTGCCTCCTCCAGCCCCCACTGCTGGGCCTTTGCAGCTGTGTTAGGAAGGAAGTTCAGGACTAAGACTTACCAACACTAAGCACCTAATATGCATTGTTTCCTGCTCATCTCCAGGTTGAAGGTGGAGAAACAGAGCTTGCCAGGGTGTGAACAGAGTGAACAGCCTCTGGATACCCATCCCCACACCCTAGAGAGGCCGTCTCCTTGGGGACCTCAGAGGAGGCAGTTCAGGGTGTCCCCCAGGCCTCTCTGCTGAAGGCCACAGTCTCCCAAGCCTCCAGGATCACACCCCAGGCCCAGCCAAGGAACCGGGCTCAGAGGGGAAGCTCGGCAGGGGCCACACCCTCACCTTTGAAGTGGTGCTCACCTTCCTGGGACACACCCCTTCCCTCCGACCTATCCCCTCCTAGAGACTCCACCAGGCTGGCCCCTCAACCCCCACCTTAATGTCTCTTTCGGGGGGGGGGGGGCATGGTTCCCATCCTTAACTCACACCTCACCCTCCTGGCACCCTGGGTCTTCCCAGGCTCTTGGCTTCAACCGAGGACACCACAGGAGTCTGCCTGGGGAGGGGTGCTCCGCATGGGAAGGGGTGGTCCCCACAGGGAAGGGCTCCCCAAGCGGGGCTGCAGGGGAGACTGAGCAAGAGATTGATGGTCCTGGAGTCAGGGCCACACCACAGGGCCAAAGGGAGGGGCCAGGGCCAGCCCGCCCTCAAGCTGGCACTTACAGCACCTGAACCTCTGACAGCCCGTCCAAATGCCCCCTCTCAGATCTGACGTTTGGAACTTAGATTCTTAGAGAAAAACCTAGCACTGTGTTCCTGGATGGGCCTATTTGGGGTGCGAGGATGGCTAGCAGCACAGGACAGACCACCTGCTGGCTACCGTGGCCTCTCAGGCCACCCTTCCCCATCCGGGCGGAGATGGCTACCTGTTGTCCTGGCCCTTGAGGGTCGTTAGCCCCATGGGGTTCTGTCTTTTTCCTCAGCTGAAGGAGAAAGGAGGGAGCTTCCTGCTCGAGGAACTCTGAGTGCCAGTCAGAGCTGGACAAAAGGAAAGCGGGGCAGACAAGCCAGCCCACACCCACCCCATCCGCGGCCCTCGGGGACTCACCAGTCGCTCGGACATAGGCGTCTTGTCCCCGTCAGGGAGGTGCTGCTCCAGGGCCAGCACGATGCAGTTAGCGATGATGGTGGCCAGGATCATGTACTCGAACGGAGTGCATGGGTTAAGGACTGGCCGAGAGGCTGGGGGGAGGGGACGAAGGCCGCGATGACAGACGCGCAGCGCAGCAGTCCTGACCATGCCGCCTCCGAGGGGCTGAGAACGACCGGATCCTGAGCCCCCCTCCTGTGAATGAGGGCCGCTCCCATCGCTCCCCGCCTCCACGCCGGGGGCCACCACGAGACCGGGCCTCTGCAGTGGCGGCCTCCAACCGTCTCGGCCGGTCCCGTGGCCGTCAGCACCGCGGACAGAGCCTCCGCCCGGGCTCAGCCTGCTTTCGCGCGCGAAGGGAAGGGGCTGTGCGCCCCAGGGCGAGAATGGAAGGAGGGCCAGGCGCAGGCGCACGCTGCCGCCTGAAGACACACGTCTCCACATGCACCTACACAGGCACGTGAACATACATGTACCGACAGTCGTGGCGCTCGCGCACACACACCAACGCACGCGCAGCACCGGCTTCATGATGGCCCCGCAGAGATACACCCGCACCTGCAGCCAGGCTTGCAAGGAGTCCGGGTGCACATGTGCCCACACCTACAGACGTGAACGCGCCCTCGGTGCCCTCCAGGCTGGCCGCGCGCTCCGCGACCCAGACCCGGGTCACGGGACCTAGCGCGGGCAGGGCCGAGCCCAGGAGCAGGGGCTCCGCCCAGCGTCCACCTCGCGGCTGCCGCCGCGACCACACGCACCACACACGCCGTACGAACACACACGCACGAGCGCACACTCACATAAACACACGCGCACACACACACACACCCACACCCCCACCCACTCCCTACCCTCCCCACCCGCCCCCCCCACACACACACACACGGCGCGCAGAGGGGAGGCCTCCGACGCCCCGCCCCGCCCCCTCCCTGCCGCGCCGTCTCCGCGGCGCGTCTCCCCGGGTCGCACCCTCCTCCGGCCCCAGGAAAAGATGGCCACTGCGCGCAGCGTGCGACCCGCCCCAGCCGCCCGCCCTGCCGCCCCTCCCGACCCCGCGGGACGCGGACCCCGGTCGCAGTGTCCCAGCCGGACCCGGCAGGATATGGCCACTCGGTGATGCGCTTGGCGTATTTGCGGACGAGGTTGTCCTCACTGAAGACGAAGAGCGAGCGGTTGACAGTGAAGCAGTTCTGCTTGACCGGGATGGGATTGTACAGCGCCATGGTTCGCGCGCGCTGCGCGATCGATTGCTTGTAGAGGACCCTCTGGCCGGGCTGCAGTCCCCCCGGGCCTGGGCCGCCCACCCCGCCGGCCCCGCCGCCCCGGGCCCGCTCCCCGCCGCCGGCGCCCCCATAGCGGCCGCCCAGCTCGTCCCCAAAGCGGACCATGGCTCCTGGGAGCGCCGGGCGCCGCGCGCATCACCGGCCAGGCGGCCCCGGAGGGAGGGCGCGGGCCCCCGAGAGAGGAGCTCTTAGCGGGACCGCCCGCGAAGCAGCCGGATCTCCACCCGGACCTCGCCGGCCGGGTCCCCTCGCCGCCGCCGCCGCACCCGACTCAGCGGCCGGGCGCCGCGCCCTATAAGGGGCTGGTCACGTGGCGGCGCCGGCCAATCCGCGCGCGCCCCGCCCGCGAGGCCCGCCCCGCCCCCGCCGCCCCCGCCCCGCCCTGGGGCTGCGCCTGGGTCCCCAACCTTTCCCCCGGCGCCCAAGCTCCTTGTGCGCCCCTGTAGTGCCCGGCGCCCCGGCCCGGCGCTGGCCAGATGCTGAACCAGTCGCTCGCGTCCCGGGAACCGGGCGGGGCTGCAAGCCCTCGACGGCCGAGCTGCCCGACGTCTTCCTGAGCGCGCGTCCCTCGGGCCCCCCAAACTGCCCACAAGGGCCCCCAGTCTGCCTGCTGACCAGCTCCTCGCCCCGGATTGGGGCACCACAAGCCCCGGAGATGCTTCCAGGAGAGTCATTTCCGGGATCCCCGCGTTGCTTCCACACCTCGCCCTTCCCCGCGGCCACCGCGTCTCCTCGCCGCCCCTCTCTGAGGACCACCGGCCTCTTCCAAGAGGTTGTTCCCAGGCCCGCTCCCGCCCACTTCCAGCCATCCTTCCAGGGTCTTTGACATCCGTAGAGGCGTTGCTTCTACTCCCTGGTCTCCGGGTTTTCGCGGCGAACAACTCTATCCTGGCGTCCCTCCGTCTTTGTTCATGCCCCAGACCTTGCCATCACCAGACACTGAATCACTTCCAGTGTCTGTTTCAGACCTTCCTTTCCCCTTTCCTTCCTTCCTACCTAAATACTTAATGAGAACCTATCATGTGCTGTTCATCCATCCATTCATTTATTCACTCAACAAACCTCGAGGAGCACCTAAGTGCCCAATCCTGCTTCATGAAGCTGACACTAAGGTTGGCAAATATTTGCACAGTGCTTGCTTCGTTCTGGAGCCCAAGTGGCACAGTGGTTAAGAGCTGGCTACTAACCAAAAGGTAGGCAGTTCCAATCCACCAGCCAATGGGGCAGTTCTACTCCGCCCTTTAGGGTCACTATGAGTCAGAATGGACTCCACGGCAACTGTTTTTTTGTTTGTTTGCTTCATGCTAGGTGCTGTTCTGTATGGTTCACACACAATTCATTTATTCAATCCTCGCAGGTCTAGGGTAAGGAATCTTCCCAGGATCACGGTCCTAAGAGTGGCAGAGGAGGCAAAGCAGGTGTTGAGACTCTGTCCTCTTAACCAATACATGGAGAGCAAATACATATCCCACCCAGGATCAGGGAAGCGTACGTGCTATGAGGAAAGTACTACAGGGAAACAAGGTTGGGAAGGACAGTGGAGGCGGCTCTTCCACCTGGGGTCAGGGAAGACCCCTTTCAGAAAGTGACCTTTCACGGAGTGGACCTGCACATTGCAAAGGCCCAGAGAATGGGGTCCAGGCATAGAGGCAGCAAGCATGGGGCCCCAAGGAGGTGTCTGGCTTCTGTCTAAGTGGGATGGGAAGTTACTGGAGGTCTTTGAGCAGAGCCATTGTCATCTGCTCCATTTTCTAGAAAGACCCCTCTGGCTGCTATGTAGAGGGTGTGTATCACTTAGGATGCATTTAGCGTGAAGCCAACCAATGCCCAGCACAGACAGTTTTAACCTCGTGTTACAAAAAGTCCCAAACTATAGAGTTTCAGGAATACAGACTCTTCCATCCTTCTTGCCATGATCACCACGTACACCTTTTGTTCTCATACTTGTCACCTCATGGCCTCAAAGTGGCTGCTGTAGCATGAGTGACCATGCCTTTACACTGCCATCCCAAACGTGAAGTCAGTGCAGGCATAAAAAGAATATCTACTTTTTACTTCCCACAGTCCCCTGATACCTGGCACATAGCAGGCAATCAAGGAATATTTATTACATAATAGGATAAAAACAAGGTTCATGAATAAGAAAGCAAAGGGTGTCTTTGGCACACTCAAGCGCCCCATTCCATAGGACTCATAGCACTCTTGAACTCCTCCACACAGCACCACACAGTAAGGAGGTGTCTGAGGAGAACCTCCTTCCAAGCCCTCCACCCAGTTGGTCCTCCCCTATCATATATTTGGGCATGTTATCAGGAGAAATCAGCCCCTGGAGAAGGATCTAGTGCTTGGTAAAGTAGAGGGTCATCAAAAAAGAGGAAGCCCTCAAGAAGATGGATTGACACAGTGGCTGCCAACAACAGGCCCAAGCATAACAGTGATTGTGAGGATGGTGCAGGATAGGGCAGTGTTTCGTTCTGTTTTACATAGGATCGCTGTGAGTCAGAACCAACTCAACGGCACCTAACAACAGCAACAACAATCATATCTCAGGCATCAAAAATTATCTTTCTCCCATCTTCCACCAAAAACTAAAACAAATATAATTAAACAATAACCCAAACCACTGCCATCAAGTCGATTCCGACTCACAGTGACTCTACAGGACAGAGGAGAACTGCCCCATAGGGTTTCTGAGAATGTAAATCTTTACAGAAGCAGACTGCCACATCTTTCTCCCGAGGAACGGCTAGTGAGTTCAAATCAACAACCTTTCAGTTAGCACCCAAGTGCTTTAACCACTATGCCACCAGGGCTCCTTAAAAAAACAATAACAAACTCATAAAAGAAGAGACAATCAAAATAACAAAATTTTTCCCATTTCCACTCCTAGACCTCACAGATAGTGAAGGAAAAAATTTTTCTTCATGCAATGGTCATCACTATTTCCAAAACATTTTCATCACCCCAAACAGAAACTCTGTTAAGATTAACTCCTCTTTCCCCCTCCCTCTCATCCCTGGTAACCTCTATACATTTGCTTATTCTAGACATTTCATGTAAGTGGGATCATAACACGTTTCTCCATTTGTGTGTGACTTACTTCACTCCATATAACCTTTTCAAGGTTCATCCGTGACTTAGCATGTATCAGTTATTTTCTTTTCATGGCTGAATAATATTCCATTGTATGGATATGTCACATTTTTAAAAATAAGTTTATGATATCCTTTTATAAAGGTTTATCAGAAGCCCCTCCAGCAAAATTCTCCTTCACTGGGCATTGGGCATTAGGCAGCCCAGCCACGTGGCCACTCCAGGCCCCAAGGCTGGTAGGACGTCAGATGTATGGCAAAGGGGGCAGGACTGCCATCATCGCTGGGGTGAGCACATGGTTACCCCAAACAGGGTCCACTTAGTCTGTGGGGAGCTTCCAACAGGCCTGCCATGAGAGAAACAGGAAGGCCAGTGAGGGTCTTGATAGCATCACAGGGAGAGGTGGTAAAGCTCAGAGGAGCGGCCATGAGCAGTGCTTAAGTGTTTAAGAGCTGGAAATGGCTGAACCACCAACGCATTGGATGTGAGGTGTGAGGAAGAAAGAAATTGAGGCTCTTAGATTTTGGCCTGAGCAAATGTGTGGGTGGCAGTGCCCTTTACTGAGACGGGAAGATGAGGGGAAAAGCTCGTTAGTCACAGAATGGGAATCAAGAAGTGCGTGTCTGGAACAAAAGTGGAGATGCCAAGTAGACACAGGGTATCTCTCAGGACCTCACACAGCCGGTTACAGCCGGAGGTACAAATGCCGAGGCTGGCTGGAGACCTTGTGTTGCCCCCTTCCAGATCGTCTCCCACCCTCCTCCACTCTATCCAGTACCCTGAGGCTGACCTGTGTAGCCACATCAGCTTGCTCCCTTGACGGCTGGCCCCTGGGTGTGCTTGGCCGAGGGGAAGCACCAGTTGGTACTTGAGGGGGAAGAGGAGAGAAGAGTCAGAGCATTTGTTCCTCAGCTTCCTCCTGCTGAAGCCTCACCTGGAGGTGCCACTCCTGCCAGGTGGCCTCTCTGCCTCCTTTCAATTCACAAGTTCCAGTGGCTGCTCGCTGCCCTTGTTTCTGTGCCTGGGCAGTGACAATGGGATTCGTCAGCCTCTGCAGGCTGTGAGCCAGCAGCCTGTGGTCTTGCCCATCGATCTTGGATTCATCAGGCCCTGTAGCTATGTGAGTCAGGAAAAGCCTCCAGCCTGATAACTGGCCCACAGACTTGGGACTTGAAAGCCTCTACAGCTACATGAGCCATTTCCTAGAGATAAATCTCTCTCTCTGTCTCTGTCTCATGTCTGTTGTTGTTGTTAAGTGTCATCAAGTTGGTTCTGACTCATAGTGACCTTATGTACACCGGAACGAAAAACGGCCCAATCCTGCCCCATCCTCACAATCATTGTTATTTTTGAGCTTATTGTTTTACCCACTTTGTCAATCCATCTGGTTAAAGGTCTTCCTCTTTTTCACTGACCCTCTACTTTACAAAGCGTGATGTCCTTCTCCAGGCACTAGTACTTCTGGATAACATGTCCAAGGCATGTGAGACAAAATTTCACCATCTTCGCTTTGAAGAGGCGCTCTGGCTTGCAAGGCGGACTTGTTGGTTCTGCTGGCAGTATTGTTCAGTATTCTTCACTAGCCACCGTACTTGAAAGGCAGCAGTTCTTCTTCTGTCTTCCCTCAAAGTGACACCTTTGCTTTTTAACACTTAAAGAGGTCTTTTGCAGCAGATTTGCCCAATGCAATACATCATTTGATTTCCTAACTGCTGCTTCCATGGAAGTTGATTGTGGATTCAAGGAAAACAAAATCCTTGACAACTTCGATATTTTCTCCTTTTATCATGATGTTCCTTATTCGTCCGGTTGTGACGATTTTTGTTTTATGTTGAGGTGTAACCCATACTGAAGGCCGTGGTCTTCTATCTTCATCAGTAAGTGCTTCACGTCCCCTTCACCTTCAGCAAGTGAGGTTGTGTCGTCTGCATATCACAGGCTATTAATGAGTCTTCCTCCATTCCTGATGCCACATTCTTCTTCATATAGTATAGCTTCTCGGATTACTTGCTCAGCATACAGATTGAATAAGTATGGTGAAAGGATACAACCCTGATGCACGCTTTTCTTGATTTTAAACTGTCTTAGTCATCTAGTGCTGCTCTAACAGAAATACCACAAGTGGATGGATTTAACAAAGAGAAGTTTATTCTCTCACAGTCCAGTAGGCTACAAGTTCAAATTCAGAGCATCAGCTCCAGGAGAAGGCTTTCTCTCTCTCTGTCGGCTCTGGAGGAAGGTCCTTGTCATCAGCCTTTCCTTCATCTGGGAGTATCTCAGTGCAGGAACCTCAGGTCCAAAGGACGCGCTCTGCTGCCAGCACTGCTTTCTTGGTGGTATGAGGTTCCCATGTGTCTCTGCTTGCTTCTCTCTTTTATATCTCAAAAGAGATTGGATTAAGACACTATCTAATCTTGTAGCCCTCATCAGCATAACCTCATCACAGTGATAAAACTTACAGCACATAAGGAGATCACATATAACCTCATCATAGTGAGTTTACAACACATAAGGAAATCACATCAGATTACACAATCACACAATACTGGGAATCACGACCTAAACAAGTTGCTACACACATTTTTGGGGGGACACAATTCAATCCATGACATAAACCATGCACTATCTCCTTGCTCTGTTCAAACGACTGCCTCTTGGTCCATGTACAGGTTCCACATGAGCACAACTAAGTGTTCCAAAATTTCCATTTTTGAAATGTTATCCATAATTTGTTGTGATCCACACAGTCGAATGCCTTTGCATAGTCAATAAAACACAGGTAAACATCTTCCTGGTATTCTCTGCTTTCAGCCAAGCTCCTTCTGACATCAGCAATTGTATCCCACATTCCTCGACTTCTTTTGAATCCAGCTCGAATTTCTGGAAGTTTCCCGTCGATGTACTGCTGCAACATGCTTTTGAATGTTCTTCTGTAAAATTTTACTTGTGTGTGATAGTAATGATATTGTCCAATAATTTCCACATTCTGCTGGATCACCTTTCTTTGGAATAGGCTCAGATATGGATCCCTTCCCATTGGTTGGCCAGGTAGCAGTCTTCCAAATTTCTTGGCATAGACGAGTGAGCACCTCCAGCGTGTATCCATTTGTTGGAACATCTCAATTGGTATTCTCTCAGTTCCTGGAGCCTTGTTTTTCCCAATGCCTCCAGTGAAGCTTGGTCTTATTCCTTCAGTACCATTGGTTCTTGATCATATACTATCTTCTGAAATGGCTGAACATTGACCAATTATTTTTGGTTCAGTAACTCTGTGTATACTTTCCATCTACTTTTGATGCTTCCTGCGTCATTCAATATTTTGCCCATGGAATCCTTCAAAATTGCAACTCGAGGCTTGAATTTTTTCTTCAGCTCTTTCAATTTGAGAAATACTGAGTGTGTTCTTCCCTTTTGGTTTTCTAACTCCAGGTCTTTGCACATTTCATTATAATACTTTACTTTGTCTTCTCTTGCTGCCCTTTGAAATCTTCTGTTCAGCTCTTTTACTTCATGATTTCTTCCATTTACTTTAGCTACTCTACATTCAAGAACAAGTTTCAGTCTCTTCTGATATCCATTTTTGTCTTTTCTTTCTTTCCTGTCTTTTTAATGATCTTTTGATTTCTTCATGTATGACAACCTTGATGTCTTCCTACAACTCATCTGGTCTTCAGTCATTAGTGTTCAATGCGTCAAATCTCTTCTTGAAGTGGTCCCCAAATTCAGGTGGGATGTGCTCAAGTTTGTATTTTGGCTCTCGTTGACTTGTTCTAATTTTCTTCAGCGTCAACTTGAACTTGCATATGAGCAATTGATGGCTTGCTCTGCGGTCTGCCCCTGGCCTTGTTCTGACAGATGATATTGAGCTTTTCCATTGTCCCTTTCCACAGATGTAGTTGATTTGATTCCTGTGTTTTCCCTCCAGTGAGGTCCACGTGTATAGTTGCTGCTTATGTTGGTGAAGAAAGGTATTTACAATGAAGAAGTCATTGGTCTTGCAAAATTCTGTCATGTGATCTTCAGCATCATTTCCATCATCAAGGCCGTATTTTCCAACTACTGATCCTTCTTCTTTGTTTCCAACTTTCACATTCCATTTTCTCCTTAAGGGTCCTGCAGGTTTATATAAGATTTATTCCTAGGTGTTTTGTATGTTTTGATACTATAATAAAATTACATTTTCTGTTGCTCATGTTTAGAAAAGCAATTCTCTTTATATATTGATTTTTGTATACAGCAATATTGCTAAATTTTTTTATTGATTCTAATAATTTTTTGTTGGATTTCTTTCTGTTTTCTACATAATCATATTGAAAATAGTAAGTTTTATTTATTCTTTCCCAGTTATTATATCTTTTATTTCTTTTTCTTATCTTCCTATGTGCACTAGGATTTGCTGTGCTACCTGGTACGGTGATGGACAGAAACGTGACAGTGGGCACCCTGATGACTTATTTCTCATCTTAAATAAGATGCTTTTGAAATTTCACCATTAAGGGTGGTGTTTGCTATGTTCTTTTTTTAAGAAACAGATATACTTTATCAAGTTAAGAAATTCTCTTCTATTCCTAATGTCTAGGAGTTTTTATCATGAATAGATGATGGATTTTATCAAATGCTTTTTCTGCATTGAGATAGTCATCTAATTTTTCTCCTTGTATATGTTACGGTGGTGGTTTTCATTAATTGATTTCCTAAAATTAAAGCAACCTTGTATTCCTGGGTTAGATCAAACTTGGTCATGATCAATTATCTTCTTTATATATTATTAGATTTGGTTTACTAATCATTTGTCTAGAATGCTTGCAGCTGTGTCCCTGAATGACATTGCCTGTAATTGTCTTCTCTTGCACAGTACTTATCAAGTTTTTGTATCAAGGTTGTGTTGGTCTTATGAGTTGGGGGACATTTCTATAGGAAATTAATTTTTTGAAAGTACAGTGGAACTCACTGAATAGACCTGATGTTTTCTTTGTGATTTTTATCTTAATGGTTATAAGACTAGTCAGGTTTTCTATTTCTTCTTGAGTCAGTGTTAGTCCAATTATATTTTTCTGGAAATGTATTAGTCTAAAATTGTTCCTATTATCGTTTCAATCTATGCTATAGTTATGTCTTTAATCTGTGACTATGTGTTCTTTTTAGTTTCTATTATTGTTTATGTATTCTGTCTCTCATTCTTGCCAGAGATTTGTCATTTTTATTAGTTTTGTTGAAGAAAAAAATTTTGGTTTTACTGAGCCTCTCTATTCTGTTTTCTATGTCATTAATATCTGCTCTTTATGTTTCCTCTCCTTTCCTTTGTTCTAGGTTTATTTTGCTTCTTCAGATGGATGACTAGATCATTAATTTTCAGCATCTCATTTTTTTAATGTAAACATAAATTTCCCCATGCGTCTGTCAGTTTGTCATACTGTAGGGGCTTGCCTGTTGCTGTGATGCTGGAAGCTATGCAACCAGTATTCAAATACCAGCAGGGTCACCCATGGCAAACAGGTTTCAGCTGAGCTTCCAGACTAAGATACACTAGGAAGAAGGGCCCAGCACAGTCTACTTCTGAAAAGGACAAGCCAGTGAAAACCTTATGAACAGCAGCGGAACATTGTCTGATATAGTGCCAGAAGATGAGCGCCTGAGGTTGGAAGGCACTCAAAATATGACTGGGGAAGAGCTGGTTCCTCGAAACAGAGTCCACCTTAATGATGTGAGTGGAGTCAAGCTTTTGGGACCTTCATTTGCTGATGTGGCATGACTCAAAATGAGAAGAAACAGCTGCAAACATCCATTAATAATCGGAACATGGAATGTAAGAAGTGTGAATCTAGGAAAATTGGAAGTTGTCAAAAATGAAATGGAACACATAAACATCAATGTCTTAGGCTTATTAGTGGACTGGTACTGGCCGTTTTGAATCGGACAGTCATACAGTCTACTATGCCGGGAGTAACGCATTCATCTTCAAAAAGAACATTTCAAAATCTATCCTGCAGTACAGCACTGTCAGTGATGGGATAATAGCCACACATCTACAAGGAAAACCAGTTAATATGACTATTTTTCAAATTTACACGCCAATCTCTAAGGCCAAAGATGAAGAAATTGAAGATTTTTTCCAACTTCTACAGTCTGAAATTGATTGAATATGCAATCAGGATGCATTGATAATTACTGGTGATTGGAATGCGAAAGTTGTAAACAAAGAAGAAGGATCAGTAGTTGGAAAATATGGCCTTGGTGATAGAAACGATGCTGGAGATCGCATGATAGAATTTTGCAAGACCAATGACTTCTTCATTGCGAAAACATTTTTTCAACAACATAAATGGCAATTATACACATAGACCTTGCCAGATGGAATACGCAGGAATCAAATCAACTACATCTGTGGAAAGAGACGATGGAAAAGCTCAATATCATCAGTTAGAACAAGGCCAGGGCCAACTGCAGAACAGACCATCAACTGCTCACATGCAAGTCCAAGTTGAAGCTGAAGAAAATTAGAACAAGTCCATGAGAGCCAAAGTATAACCTTGAGTATATCCCACCTGAATTTAGAGACCATCTCAATAATAGATTCGATATGCTGAACACTAATGACTGAAGACCAGACAAGCTGTGGAATGACATCAACGACATCATACATGAAGAAAGTAAGAGGTCATTAAAAAGACAAGAAAGAAAGAAAAGACCAAAGTGGATATCAGAAAAGACTCTGAAACCTGCTCTTGAACTTAGAGTAGCTAAAGTGAAGGAAGAAATGATGAAGTAAAAGAGCTAAGCAGAAGATTTCAAAGGGTGGCATGAGAAGACAAAGTAAAGTATTATAACGACAGGTGCAAAGACCTGGAGTTAGAAAACCAAAGGGAAGAACACGCTCGACATTTCTCAAGCTGAAAGAACTGAAGAAAAAATTCAAGCTTCGAGTTGCAATATTGAAGGATTCTACAGAGAAAATATTAAACAACACAGGAAGCATCCAAAGAAGATGGAAGGAATACACAGAGTCACTATACCAAAAAGAATTGGTCGACATTCAACCATTTCAGGAGGTAGCATATGACCAGGAACCAATGGTATTGAAGGAAAAAGTCCAAGCTGCACTGAAGGCGTTGACGAAAAGCAAGGCTCCAGGAATTGATGGAATACCAATTGAGATGTTTCAGCAAATGAATTCAGTGCTAGAAGTGCTCACTCATCTATGCCAAGAAATTTGGAAGACAGCTATCTGGCCAACCAACTAGAAGAGGTCCATATTTATGCCTATTCCCAAGAAAGGTGATCCAACCTAATGTAGAAATTATCAAACAATATCAGTAATATCACACGGAAGTAAAATTTTGCTGAAGATCTTTCAAAAGCGGCTGCAGCAGTATATTGACAGGGAACTGCCAGAAATTCAAGTCGGATTCAGAAGAGGACGCGGACTGAGGGGTATCACAGCTGATGTTTGATGGATCCTGGCTGAAAGCAGAGAATGTCAGAAAGATGTTTACTTGTGTTTTATTGACTGTGCAAATGCATTTGACTGTGTGGAGCATAACAAATTATGGATAACATTGCAAAGAATGTGAATTCCAGAACACTTAATTGTGGTCATGAGGAACACATACACGATCAAAAGGCAGTCATTCGAACAGAACAAGGGGATACTGTGTGGTTTAAAGTCAGGAAAGGTGTGCGTCAGGGTCATATCCTTTCACCATACCTATTCAATCTGTATGCTAAGCAAATAATTCAAGAAGCTGGGCATCAAGATTGGAGGAAGAGTCATTAACTATCTGCTATATGCAGATGACACAACCTTGCTTGCTGAAAGTAAAGAGGACTTGAAGCACTTATTGATAAAGATCAAAGACTACAGCCTTCAGTATGGATTACACCTCAACATAAAGAAAACAAAAATCTTCACAACTGGACCAATAAACAACATCATGATAAACAGAGAAAAGACTGAAGTTGCCAACGATTTCACTTTACTTGGATCCACAATCAACACCCATGGAAACAGGAGTCAAGAAATCAAAAGGCGCATTGCATTGGGCAAATCTGCTGCAAAAGACCTCTTTAAAGTGTTAAAAATCAAAGATATCACCTTAAAGACTAAGGTGCACCTGACCCAAGCCATGGTGTTTTCAGTCACCTCATATGCACAAAAAAGCCAAACAATGAATAAGGAAGGTCGAAGAATTGATGCCTTTGAATTATGGTGTTGATGAAGAATATTGACTACACCATGGACTGCCAAAAGAACAAACAAATCTGTCTTGGAAGAAGTACAACCAGAATGCTCCTTAGAAGCAAAGATGGTGAGATTACATTTCACTTACTTTGGACATGTTAGCAGGAGGGACCAGTCCCTGGAGAAGAACATCATGCTTGGTAAAGTAAAGGGTCAGGGAAAAAAAGGAAGACCCTCAAGGAGATGGATTGACACAGTGGCTGCAACAATGGGCTCAAGCATAACAATGATTGTGAGGATGGCACAGGACGGGGCAGTGTTTCATTCTTTTCTACATAGGGTTACCATGAGTCAGAACTGACTCAATGGCCGCCAACAACAACGTTGTGTGTTTTCTATGTCATTAGTATCTGCTCTTTATGTTTCCTTTTTTCTCTTTTGTTTTAGGTTTATTTTGCTTCTTCAGATGAATGAATAGCTCATTAATTTTCAGCATCTCGTTTTTTCTATTGTAAACATTTGGAGATATAAATTCCCCTCAAATACTGTCTTATCTTCATTAGTTTGTTTCATTTTCATTATTGTTCAGTTCTAAATATTTTGTTATTTTCTTTGTGTTCTTTTGAGTGTTTATTAATTTTCAAACGTCTGAAATAGTTATCTTTTTGTTATTGATTTCTGACCGTGTATTTTGGCAGAGAACACAGTCTGTATGAAGTTTGTTGATGCTTCAGAGTCCAGTGTGCAATAAATTTTCCTACACAGTCCATATATATGCCTAAATGATCGAAAAGAATGCATGCTCTCTAAATGTTGGGTTTCAATGTTTCAAGCTTTTTAATTTTATTATTCAAATCACCTATATATTTGTCCTTACTGATTTTTGTCTGTTTGATCTATTAAATACTGAAAATCAGTAACAATTTCTTGTATGCTAGTCTATCCAACATAATGGTAAATTTGTCTATTTCTCCTTGTAGTTGTGAATTTTTCCTTATCTATAGATTTGAACCTCTATTATTAAACACTTAAAAGTTGAGGTTGTTTATCTCTCCTTGATGAATCAAATTTTTTGTCATAATATAGTACCTTCTTTATCGCTAGTTCTGCTTTTTGTCTTAAGTTTATTTTGTCTGATATAAATATAGCAACACCAGCTTTCTTTTGGTTAGTATCTGTCAAATGTGTCTTCTTCTATCTTTTACTTTCAACATGTATGTATCTTTATGTTTTAGATGTGCCTCTTAAAAACAGTATGTAGTTACTACATTTTTGTTTTGTTTAAACTAATCGGATGATTTTTATGGTTTATCTAGAGTATTTATCCCATTTGCTAAAATTTCTGATAATGTAAATTTATGTATTGTAATTTCTTTATTTAAATGTGTCCTTTCTATTCATCCAGCCAAAGTCTCTGGGTGGGTCAACTGGTTTGCAATCAGCTGCTAACCTAAAGATTGGTGGTTTGAACGAATCCAGCAGCACCATGGAAAAAAGACCTGGTGATCTGCTTCCGTAAAGATTACAGCCAAGAAAACCCTATGGAGCAGTTCTACTCTGTAATAGTGGGGTCACCTGAGTTGGAATTGACTTGATGGCAATGGGTTAGTCATCCAACCTTTTTATCTGTTTTTCTTTCTGTGACTTTTTTTTTTGGATTGGCTTTATTTTCTACCTTTTTTTCTCCCTAATCAAAGTCTGGAGCCCTAGTGGTGCACTGGTCAAGAGCTCAGGCTGCTAACCAAAAGGCTGGTGATTAGAATCTACCAGCTGCTCCTTGGAAACCCTATGGGGCAGTTCTACTCTGTCCTATATTGTCGCTATGAGTCAGAATCGACTCTATGGCAATGGGTTTTTTAATCAAAGTCTAAAGTTGTTCAGTATCTTCATTTTCCTCCTGACCAACACAAGGACCTCAGAACACTAAATTGAAACTTCCCTCTCTTGTATTCTATTATCACAGTCGTGCATTTTAGTATTATCTTCCTTTAAAACAAACAAAACCAAAAAGACACATAAAAACCAAAAACTAAACCCATTGCTGTTGATTCCAACTCATAGTGACCCTATAGGACAGAGTAGAACTGCCCCCATAGGGTTTCCAAGCAGTGCCTGGTGGATTCGAACTGCCAATCTTTTGGGTAGCAACCGTAACTCTTGACCACTATGCCACCAGGTTTTCCAAAAACACCCATAGGACACTACTGTTGTTTTAAACAGTTGTGGCTGCCATGAAAATGTGCTTCCTGGGCTCCAACTATGGGGCACCTGAGTGACCAAGGGCCCAGCCTCTGCACTCTGAACTGGCCACATGTTTGTACTGCGGCTACCCGCGTTGGCTCGGAAACTCCCAGGTGGCTTTACTGAACCTTTCCGAACTTTTCATGGGGCCCTGGTGGCGCAGTGGTTAAGAGCTTGGCTGCTAATCAAAATGTCAGCAGTTCGAATCCACCAGCTGCTCCTTGGAAACCCTATGGGGCAGTTCTATTCTGTCC
This sequence comes from Dugong dugon, assembly GCA_030035585.1. Taxonomy (NCBI): domain Eukaryota; kingdom Metazoa; phylum Chordata; class Mammalia; order Sirenia; family Dugongidae; genus Dugong; species Dugong dugon. The sequence goes on from CM057471.1 coordinate 307,695, forward strand.
TATAGGGTCACCGTGAGTCGGAATCAACTCAATGGCAATGGGTCCGTGGTCTAGGACGCTCCTACCCAACCTCTCCTTCACCAGAAGTTAGACCTGCATCATAGCCTGAGGCCGCTCCCAGCCTCTCCCTGCTCTGTCGCTATCTTCTAATAATGATAACAACAATAATATCATCATCATCATCTCATGAAATCCTTGCACCTTTAACTCCATCTGCATCTTGGAGGACCTGGACTGATATACGTGGCCCCTCCTTCCCAGGCAAGGGCTGGCTCTTCTTCTGGGCTAGAAGGTGCTGCAGAAGTATCTTCCTCACAGGGAACAAGGGCCCCTCAGAGGCTGCCCTGCCAGCCTGCCAGGCCATGCGGTTGTGTTAGCTGCCTCGAGTTGGTCCGGATTGTTGGCAACCCCAGGCACAACAGAATGAAATGCTTTCTGGTCCTGTGCCATGTCCATGATCAGTTGTGGATCAGACTGTTGTGATCCATAGGGTTTTCACTGGCTGGTTTTTGGAGGTAGATCATCAGGGCTTTCTTCCTAGTTCATCTTAGTCTGGAAGTTCCACTGAAACCTGTTTAGCATCTTAGCCACATGCAAGCCTCCACTGACAGACGGGTGTTTGCTGTGCGTGAGCTACATTTGCCAGGAATGGAAGCTGGCTCTCCTGCATGGAAGATGAGAATTCTACCACTCAAGCCCCAACATAAGCCAGCTAAGCCCAACAAGGGAGGAAAGACCCAACGATACAGCCCAACAAAGACAAGAACTAGCCAGCATGCACCGGAGGAGGAGCCGAGAGAACTCCTGAAATTGGGTTGCAAGGTGCTTGATTGAGAGGGCAGAGTTTAAGGCTAAATGAGCAAAGACATTTTCTCAGGACACGGGATTGAAGGCCCTGGCAAGAATCATAGGGGATGGGCAGACTCGCTCCTGAGCTAACTCTGAAAAGCCTGCGGAAAGCAGTAGCCAGCTCTCAGGGAAGCCGGAGCACAGGGGAGGGGGATGGCCACTGGATAAAAGTGGCCGAGGGAGCTGGCGTGTGGAACAGTATGTCACGAGGCCAGAAGACCCCAGAGGATATGGTTCAAGAGATCACCAAGAGGACACCTGGACACCTGTCTCCAGGCCATGGAGAATGCATTGGCCGGGAAGGGCGGGGGACAGCATCAGATTCACCAGGAAGTGTGATAGGGTGGCCAGTCACAGTGCTAGGCTCCGTAACACCCATGGGGGTGGCACCAAAGGAGGCTAGGGGCGTGGTGTCCACAGGGGCTGCCTAATATGCAAAAGTGGAGCAGCAAGGCCGAGGGGCAGGGGATGACGCAGTTGTCTGGTAATAAGTCCAGACCCCTGCTCAAGTTCTAGGCCTGAACCACTTTCAGATCTGCAAGCCACTGACGAAAGAGGTGCTGGTGCCCATCAGGATAGGCCTGGCAGCATCTTGGCAAGTACATGCTGCCATGGCCCCTTTTCCTCCCTGGAGCCTGAGCTCGTACAGCTGGGTGAATGGACTGGCAGGGGAATAGCCAGACATCAGACTTATGGACAGAGGGTCTGGGCTGACCTGGAGATCTGAAGCACCACCATGGAAGCCCCATTGGGGGATGTCATGGGTTGAACAGTGTCCTCCAAAAATGTGCGTCAAAGTCCATGCTTCCCAGTATTGTGTGAATGTCCACCGTTTTGTCATCTGATGTGATTTTCTTATGTGTTGTAAATCCTACCTCTTATGATGTTCATGAGGTGGGATTATCAGCAGTTATGTTAATGTTGCAGGACTCAATCTACAAGATTAGGTTGTGTCTTAAACCAATCTCTTTCGAGATATAAAAGAGAGAACCGAGCAGAGAGACATGGGGACCTCATACCACCAAGAAACATGAACCAGGAGAATAACGTGTCCTTTGGACCTGGGGTCCCTGGGCTGAGAAGTTCCTCATCCAGATAAGATTGATGACAAGGACATTCCTCCAGAGCTGACAGAGAGAGAAATCCTTCCCCTGGAGCTGGCACCCTGAATTTGGCCTTCTAGCCTCCTAGACTGTGAGAGAATAAACTTCTGTTTGTTAAAGCCATGCACTTGTGGTATTTCTGTTAAAGCAGCACTAGATGACTAAAATAGGGGGCCTGCAGGGGCCAGGTGGCACAGAGCCTGGGGTCTGAGTATGCAGATCTGCTCAGTGGTCACCCCAGCCCCTGTGCCAGATTGGACTTGAGCAGGTTGTCTGTTGGCATAACCCCAACACTGGGCTCCTGGTCTTCGGAGTAAGAGACATCATAGTGGGAAGGTCCAGTGCAAACCTCTGACTCTGCTGTCTACCCCAGCCAGGAGTGTAAACCAAACACAATACTGTATCTTCAAGGATGCAGAGGTGGTCCCCTTAGGCCAGTCCCTCAGAAACTGGTGGAGAACGGCTGTGGACCCCTGCAGACAAACACATCACAGCCCAAACATGGCTGCTGCACCATGTTGATAAGGTTTCAGGTTATCATATTGTTAAGGGAAGCAACTGTTTGGTGAATGCATCTTTCCCATTTGTCTTAGTCATCTAGTGCTGCTATAATAGAAATACCACAAGTGGATGGCTTTAACAAAGAGAAGTTTATTTCCTCACAGTAAAGTAGGCTAGAAGTCCAAATTCAGGGCGTCAGCTCCCGGGGAAGGCTTTCTCTCTCTGTTGGCCTTCTCATCAATCTCCCCCTGACCAGGAGCTTCTCCGCGCAGGGACCCCGGGTCCAAAGGATGCACTCTGCTCCTGGCACTGCTTTCTTGGTGGTAAGAGGTCCCCCATTCTCTGCTTGCTTCCCTTTCCTTTTATCTCTAGTAAGATAAAAAGTGGTGCAGGCCACATCCCAGGGAAACTCCCTTTACATTGGATCAGGGATGTGACCTTAGTAACGGTGTTACAATCCCACCCTAATCCTCTTTAACATAAAATTACAATCACGAAATGGAGAACAACCACAAAATACTGGGAATCATGGCCCAGCCAAATTGATACACACATTTTTGGGGGGACATAATTCAGTCCATGACACCATTCCAGTTAGAAAAGGGGATCAGAAACCATTCAAGTTCACATGGAATAGTGTTAGGTACATCTAGCTTTAGGGCTGTGTTAATGGTCTCGCTCGCTGTCACCTTCCATTGCAGAGTTATGCAGAGCACACTACAAGGGTGGCAGGGACATTTCCTGCTGTTCTTGGAAGGGGAAGGTGCTGAGATTGTCACCTTCTCTATTCTAAGGGTGTAGATCAGTGGGGTCCTCAGTCAATGGAGGATCTCCTATAGACTCTGCCTCAAGCAGGCCCAAGGTTGTCTCTCACACTCCTGCTTCAGGATTCTGCCTTGACTCTGGATTCCACTTTCATTTTGTTCGGCCCCAGTGAAATCCTTACCTACTTGCCAACTTAGAATACATTTAAAAACTGGTGTCTCATACTTTTGTCCAGCATTTTTAGTTTTTTTGTTGGGAAGAGTTGGTCGGGATATTTGGTCCACTATGCTGCAGGAGGTGGAAGGCTAGCAGGCACTTGTTCATCATCATTTGACTGCTCTCTCACTGGAACACTTCCTCTGCTATTCACACTTACCTGGCTGTACTTAACTCCTGCAGCTGCTCCTTGGTTTCCTATGCCAGTTCTTCTTCTTCTATTCAACCTCTAAATGGTGAGTCATGGGGCTCTCTTCTCTTCTCTTTTTTTTAAGGAGATCTCGATCATTCTTCATGCCCCTACCCTAATCATTCCGTATGTCATTAATCTGCTTTGTTTTATTTTATTCCTAGAACTTATCGCTACCTGAAGTTATTTCTAATACTTGTTTGTTCACTTGTTTATTATCTGTCTCTCCCCACTACAGTGTGAGCACCTCAAGGGTAGGAACCGTGACTCTTTTTGTTCATTGCTGCATCCCACTTAGACAAGTGCGTGATATAGTAGGTGCTCAATAAGTATTTGTTAAGTAACTGGATAAACACATCCATGACTTTAAAAACAATCTATATGTCCTGACTCCCAAATGTATCACTGGCCCAGACTTTCCTCTTGAGCTCCAGATCTAGTTGCACAATGGTTAAGCACTGAGCTGATAACTGGAAAGGTGGTGGTTCGAATTCACCCAGCAGTTCCTCAGGAGAAAGACCTAGCAATTTGCTTCCATAAAGATTACAGCCTAGGAAACCCTATAAGGAAGTCCTACTCTGTCACCTGGGGTCACTGTGAGTTGGAATAGACTTGACCGCACCCAAAAACAATAACTGATATCAATACAGACATCAATACAAACACCTCAAGCATAGCAACTCTAAAACTGGTGCCTCAGTCTTCCCAGACCTGTCCTCCTGGGCTTCTGCATTTTCTCCCATCCAGTTTCAACAAATGGATGCAGTGCTGGAAGTGCTCACTTGTCTATGCCAAGGAATTTGGAAGGCAGCTACCTGGTCAAGCATCTAGAAGAGATCCATATTTATGCCTATTCCCAAGAAAGGTGATCCAACCTAATACAGAAATTATCAAACAATATCGTTAATATCACATGCAAGTAAAATTTTGCTGAAGATCATTTAAAAGTGGCTGTAGCAGTATATGGACAGCGAACTGCCAGAAATTCAAGCAAGATTCAGAAGAGGTTGTGGAACGAGGGATATCATTGCTGATGTCAGATGGATCCCAGCTGAACGCAGAGAATACCAGAAAGATGTTTTATTGACTATGCAAAGGTATTTGACCATGTGGATCATAACAAATTATGGATAACATTGCGAAGAATGTGAATTCCAGAACACTTAATTGTGTTCATGAGGAACCTGTACACAGATCAAGAGGCATGCATTTGAACAGAACAAGGGGATACTTGTGTGGTTTAGATTCAGGAAATGTGTGTGTCAGGGTTGTAGCCTTTCACCATAATACGTATGTTGAGCAAATAATCTGAGAAGCTGGACTATATGAAGAGGAATAAGACATCAGGATTGGAAGGCTCATTAACAACCTGTGTTATGCAGATGACACAACCTTGCTTGCTGAAAGTGAAGAGGACTTGAAGCACTTACTGATGAAGATCAAAGACCACAGTCTTCAGTATGGATTACACCTCAACATAAAGAAAACAAAAATCTTCACAACTGGACCAATAAGCAACATCATGATAAACGGAGAAAAGATTGAAGTTGTCAAGGATTTCATTATACTTGGATCCACAATCAACACCCATGGAAGCAGCAGTCAAGAAATCAAAAGATGCACTGCATTGGGTGAATCTGCTGCAAAAGACCTCTTTAAAGTGTTAAAAAGCAAAGATATCACCTTTAAGACTAAGGTGCGCCTGGTCCAAGCCATGGTGTTTTCATCACCTCATATGCATGTGAAAGCTGGACTACGAATAAGGAAGACTGAAGAATTCACACCTTTGAATTGTGGTGTTGATGAAGAATATTGAATATACCACGGACTGCCAAAAGAACAAACAAATCTGTCTTAGAAGAAGTACAACCAGAATGCTCCTTAGAAGCAAGGATGGTGAGATTACATCCCACATACTTTGGACATGTTATCAGGAGGGATCAGTCCCTGGAGAAGGACATCATTCTTGGTAGAGGATCAGTAAAAAAGAGGAAGACCCTCAACGAGATGGATTGACACAGCGGTTGCAACAATGGGCTCAAGCATAACAACAACTGTGAGGATGGTGCAGGACGAGGCAGTGTTTTGTTCTGTTGTACAGAGGGTCGCTATGAGTTAGAACCAACTTGACGGCACCTAACAACAACAATAACAACAGTTTCAGAAGCAGAAATCTGGCAATGATCTTTGATGTTCCCACACATAGCCCATCATCCAATCTTGTCAGTCCTAATTTCTAAAGATATTTGGGAGTGATGTCAGCAAAAATGGTGGATGAGAAGATTCCACCAATGTCCATCCCTCCAAAATAGCACTAAATAAACTGGCCAAAACTGTCAGAACCAACTTTATTGGAACTCTGGAAACTAATCAAAAGCTTACAGAAACCAGTTTTTTACAGACAACAGCTGAATTTCAGTAAAAGAGCTTTGTTGGCATTTAAACTTACCCTAGTCCCGTCTCCTGCTCACCTGCTTGGTGGTGCATTCCTATTACAGCTACCTAGCACTGAAGACAGCAAAAACAGAACTTATTGTTTGTTTTAACTTGTCTCTTGGCTGCCAAAAGGACCAACTCAAAGGGATTGCCTTTATTTGGCCTAACTTGAAGCTCTCCCAGGGTTGAGGTGGCTACCTGGGGGGCATTTGTTGAAAAAACGTAAAGGCAAATGGATTACCTGCTGCCACCTGAAGCAAGAGATTAGTTGGGGCAAACAACAGACTAACCACAAAGCTTGGGAGGAACGGATGGGGAATTAGATTCTTTGGGAAATAAGGGCTTTAAAAAATTCCCACATATTCCTGGGAATCTAGAGAGTCATACACATGCTCAGGAACGAGCACATGCTCATAAATGGCCTGAGAAAGCCCTAAGATTTCACCTCTGGCTGACTTTCAGGCTCTATGCAAGCAGCAACTGAAGGCTAAGAAAGAGTTGTAAACTGCCTGGCTGAGTGTTGAAGGCTTGCCCTAACACACACAGAGCCCATCTGCAAAGACTGGGCTATTTTTTCCCCAAGAATTTAGGGAAATCTCTGTCAAATCACCAGGTGACCACAAAGCTAACAGACTAGAGACTTCAGTGGCCACACATGACAAAGAATACAGACTTCAGAAAATTAGTTCAGAAAAGTAATTAAACAAAAACCAACAATTACAAAAAGCAACAGCAAATCATAGGGTGTGGGAAGGATCTGATTTCTAGAGTTGTCACCTTATAATATTAAAAATGTCCAGTCAAAAAAATTATGAGGCATGCAAAGAAACAAGAAAGTATAGCTGATACAAGGGGTGGGGGATAGGGAAGAAACTCTCTGAGGAAGTCCAGACATTGGTCATACTAGATAAAGACTTAAAATCAACTATTATAAATATGCTCAGATTTACAGAGAACTAAAGGAAATCATGAGAGTAATGACTGACCAAATTGAGAATATCAATAAAGAGATAGAAATTATAAAAAGGAGCCAACAAAAATTCTGGAGCTGAGAAGTACAATAAATGAAGTGAAAAATTCATTAGGTGGTTCAACAGATTTGAACAGACAGAAGAAAGAATCAGTGAACTTGAAGAGAGGACAACTGAGATTACCCAGTCTGGAGGAGCAGAAAGAAAAAAGAATTTAGAAAAACAAACAAAGCCTTAGAGACCTGTGGGATACCATCAACTGTACCAACAACATACGCATAGAGGGAGTCCCAGAAAGAGAAATGAGAGATAAAGGAGAGAGATACAGAGGCAGACTATTTGAAAAAACAAAGACCAGAAACTTCCCAGATTTTTTAAATGTTTTTTTTTTATTTTTGTAACTCCAATATCTAGAACTCAATTATTGATTCACAAATGCATTGCTTATATATACGTGTGGGTGTGTGTATGTGCATGTGCATATGTATGTGTATATATATATGTATATTGATTAAGCAGCAACTGCAATATTTTGGCTGAGGGACTGAGGGAGCTGAGCAGTTTGGAGAGGCAGTGAATGAAACTTCACAAATTTGATGAAAAGCATGAATCTACACATTTAAAAGCTCGATAAACTCCAAGTAGGAAAACTCAGAGACCCACACTAAGACATATTATAATCAAACTGTTGAAAAATAAAAAGACAATCTAGAAAGCAGCAAGAGCAAAGTGATTTATCACATACAGGGAATTCTCAATAAGATTAACATTTGATTTCTCCTCAGAAACCATGGAGACCAGAAGGCAGTGGGATGACATATTCAAAGTACTGAAAGGAAGAAAAAACAAATACAAAAAACTGTCAACCAAGAATTCTATATCCAGTGAAACTATACCAGATAGTATCATAAATAAATAAAAGCAGAGTCTTAATCACTAGTAGACATGTTCTACAAGAAATGCTAAAGGGAATCCTTCAGGCTGAGGTGAAAGGATACTAGACAGTTAGTGTGAACCTACATGAAGAAATAAAGAACAGTGGTAAATATTAAAGTCATGTAGAAAACAAATAGTAAAATGGCAGAGGAAAGTCTTTCCTTGTGGTTGTTATGTTGTTAGTTGCCATCAAGTCAGCTCCTACTCACGGTGACCTTATATATAACAGAATAAATTATTGCCCGGTCCTGTACCATCTTCAAGATCATTGGTATGTTTGAGTCCATTGTTGCAGCTATTTTGTCAATCCATCTCATTAAAGGTTTCCCTCAGTTTCATTGGTCCTCAACTTTACCAAACACGATGTTCTTTTCTAACAATTGGTCTTTCCAGGTGACGTTTCCAAAGTAAGTGAGTCAAAGTCTTGCCATCCTCGCTTCTAAAGAACATTTGGATTATATTTCTTCTAAGAATGATTTGTTCATTCTTCTGGAAACCCATGGTTTATTCAATATTCTTTGCCAACACTACAATTCAAATGCATCGATTCTTCTCCTCTCTATCTTTCTCATTATCCAACTTTGGCATGCATATGAGGCAGTGGAAAAGACCATGGCTTGGGTCAGAAACACCTTAGTCATTACAGTTACATCTTTGCTTTTTAAAACTTTAAAGTGGTCTCTTGGAGGAAATTGCCCAATGCAACACATCGTTTCATTTCTTGACTGATGCTTCCATGAGTGTTGATTGTTAATCCAAGTAGAATGAATGCATTGACAACTCCAATTTTTTCTCCGGTATGTTTTGGTCCAGTTGTAAGGATTTTTGTATTCTTCACATTTAGTTGTAATCTACACTGAAGGTTGTGGTCTTTTCTTCATCAGTAAGTGCTTCAAGTTGTTTTCATTTTTGGCCACTAAGGTTGTATCATCTACATATTGCAGGTTGTTAGAGTCTTCCTCCCATCCTGGTGCTGTGTTTTTCTTCATATTGCCCATCTTGGGTTCTTTGTTCAGCTTACAGAATGAATAAGTGAAAGGATAAACCCTGCTGCACACCTTTTCCAAATCTGAACTATGCACTGTCCCCTTGTTCTGTTTGAACGACTGCTTCTTTATCCATGCACAAGTTCTACATGAGTAAAATTAAGTGTTCTGAAATTCCCATTCTTTGAAATGTTATCCATAATTTGTTATGATTCACACAGTCAAATGCCTTCTGGTATTCTCTGCTTTCAGCCAAGATCCATCGGACAACAGCAACAATATCCCTTGTTCCACATCCTCTTCTGAATCCAGCTTGAACTAATGATCGTTCTCTGTTTATGTACAGCTGCAGTCAGTTTTGAATTATCTTCAGCAGAATTTTGCTAGCATGTGATATTAATGATTTCTTCAACAATTTCCATATTCTGTTTGCCTTTCTTTGGAATTGGCATGAATATGAATCTCTTCCAGTTGGTTGGCCAGGTAGCTGTCTTCCAAATTTGTTGACATAGATTAAAAAAAAAAAAAAAAAAAGTGCTTTCAGCATTGCATCTGTTTGCATCTCAATTGGTATTCTATCAATTTCTAGAGGCTTGTTTTTTGCCAATGACTTTAGTGCAGCTTGAACTTCTTCAGTACCAGTGGTTCTTGATCATATGCTACCTCTTGAAATGGATGAATGTCTACCATTCTTTTTGGTATAGTGACTCTGTATATTCCTTCCATCTTCTTTTGATAGTTCCTGTGTCCTTCCTTATCAGGAATTAAATTAAATGTAAATGTATTGAGATCTCCAATTAAAATGCAGAAGTTTGCAGAATCCATGAAAAACAACATGATCCAACTATATGCTGTATTAATACCAGAAAAAATAGACTTTAAAACAAAAATTCTTACAAGACGCAAAGAATGACACTGTATAATGATGAAAGAGTCAATTCATGAGAAGGTATAACAAATATAAACACACATGCACCTAACAACAGAGCACCAAAATATATGAAGCAAAAACTGACAAATTGAAGAGAAATACACAGTTCAATAGTTAGAGACTTCAAAATCCCATTTTCAATAATGAACAGAACAACTAGACATAATAGCAACAAGAAAATAAAGACTTGAACAACACTAAGAACCAAATAGACCTAAAAAGTACGCTCCACGCTACAACAACAGAATATACATTCTTCTTAAGTGCACACAGAACATTCTCCAGGATCTACTATACGTTAGGCCACAAAACAAGTTTTGACAAATTTAAAAATATTGGAATCATACAAAGTATCTTCTCTGAGCAATAATAAAAGGAATTCTGAAAAATTCACAAGTATGTGGAAATTAAACAATAAAACACTCTTAACCAATGGGTCAAAGAAATCACAAAGAGAATTAGAAAATGCTTTCAGATGAACAAAAACACCACATACCAAATGTTATGGGATGCAGCAAAAGCAGTGTTCAGAGGGAAATTTATAGAATACAAATGGCTGCATTAAAAAGGAAGAAAAATCTCAAATCAATAAATATTCTACCTTAAGGAAATAGAAAAAGTAAACTAAACCCAAAGCAAGCAGAAGGAAGGAAATAATAAAGATTAGAGCAGAAATAAACAAAATATAAAATGCTGTTGTTAGGTGTCATCGAGTCAGTTCCCACTCATAGCGACTCTATGTACAACAGAACATAACACTGCCAGGTCCTGCATCGTCCTCACAATCATTTAAATGTAGAATAGGAAACAAAATAGCCAAAAAAATAAAACCCTAAAAATTGCTTCCCAGAAAAGATCAATAAAATTGACACACCTTTAGCTAGATGGACCAAGGAAAAAAATAAAAGACTCAAATTATTAAAATCAGGAATGACCTTACGGAAATGAAAAGGATAATAAGAGAATACTATGAACAACTGTATGCCAACAAATTAGATAACTAAATGGAATGGATAATCTCCTAGAAACCCCAACACTACCTCAAGAAGAAACAGAAGACCACTGTTATGGGTTGAATTGTGTTCCCCTTCCCCCAAAAGATATGCTAAAGTATTAATTCCCAGTACCTGTGAATGTGACCTTACTTGGAAAGACCTCTGCAGATGAACTTAGTTAACATGAGGTCATACTGGAGAAGGGTGGGCCCTAATCCAATACAACTGGTGTCCTTATAGACAAAGGGAAAGAGACACAGATAGAGAGACACAGAGGGAAGACGGCCATTTGAAGATGAAAGTAGAGATTGGAGTGATGCTGCCACAAGGCAAGAAACCCCTGAGGCTGCCGGAAGCTGAGACCAGAAAGAACTTCCTCTAGAACCGTCAGAGACAGCATGCCCCTGCCAACATGCTGGATTTGGCCTTCCAGACTCCAGAACTGTGAGACAAAAAGTATTTGTCATAAGTCACATATTGTTGTTGTTAGATGCCCTTGAGTCAGTTCTGACTCATAGAAACCCTATGTACAACAGAGTGAAACACTGCCCAGTTCTGCGACATCCTCACAGTCATCATGCTTGAGTTCATTGTTACAACCACTGTGTCAATCCATCTCGTTGAGGGTTTTCCTCTTTTTTGCTGATCCTCCACTTTACCAAGCATGACGTCCTTCTCCAGGGGCTGGTCCCTCCTGATAACATGTCCAAAGTATGTGAAACAAAGTTTCGCCATCCATAATTTGTTATGGTTCACAGAGTCAAATGCCTTTGCATAGTCAATAAAACACAGGTAAACATTTTTCTGGTATTCTCTGCTTTCAGCCAGGATCCATCTGACATCAGCTATGATATCCCTGGTTCCACGTCCTTTTCTGAATCTGGCTTTAATTTCTGGCAGTCCCCTGTTGATGTACTGCTGCAGCCGCTTTTGAATTATCTTCAGCAAAATTTTATTTGCAGGTGATATTAATGATATTGTTTGATAATTTCCACATTTGGTTGGATCACTTTTCTTGGGAATAGGCATAAATACGGATCTCTTTCAGTTGGTTGGTGAGGTAGATGTCTTCCAAATTTCTTGGCATAGACAAGAAACATCTCAACTGGTATTCCGTCAATTGCTGGAGTCTTGTTTTTCACCAATGACTTAAGTGCAGCTTGGGCCTCTTCCTTCAGTACCATTGGTTCCTGATCATATGCTACCTCTTGAAATGGTTGAATGTCGACCAATTCTTTTTGGTATAGTGACTCTGTGTGTTCCTTCCATCTTCTTTTGATGTTTCCTGCATTGTTTAATATTTTCCCTGTAGAATCCTTCAATATTGCAACTCAAGGCTTGAATTTTTTGTTCAGTTCTTTCAGCTTGAGAAATGTCGAACGTGTTCTTCCCTTTGGTTTTCTAACTCCAGGTCTTTGCACACGTCATTATAATAATTTCCTTTGTCTTCTCGAGCCACCCTTTGAAATCTTCTGTTCAGCTCTTTGACTTCATCATTTCTTCCTTTTGCTTTAGCTACTCAACGTTCAAGAGCCAGTTTCAGAGTCTCTTCTGACATCCATTTTGGTCTCTTCATTCTTTCCTCTCTTTTAAGTGACCTCTTGCTTTTTTCACATATGATGTCCTTGATGTCATTCCACAACTCATCTGGTCTTTGGTCACTCGTGTTCAACAAGTCAAATCTATTCTTTAGATGGTCTCTAAATTCAAGTGGGATATACTCGAGGTTGTACTTTGGTTCATATGGACTTCTTCTAATTTTGTTCAGCTTCAACTTGAATGTGCATATGAGCAATTGATGGTCTGTTCTGCAGTCGGCCCCTGGCCTTGTTTGGACTGATGATATTGAGCTTTTCCATTGTCTCTTTCCACAGATGTAGTCGATTTGATTCCTGTGTATTCCATCAGGCAAGGTCCTGTATAGTCGCTGTTTTAATTGTTGAAAAAAGGTATTTGCAATGAAGAAGTTGTTGTTCTTACAAAATTCTATCATGCGATCTCTGCATCATTTCTATCACCAAGGTGATATTTTCCAACCACAAATTCTTCGTTTTCAACTTTCACATTCCAATCACCAGTAAATATCAATGCATCCTGATTGCATGTTTGATCAATTTCAGACTGCAGAAGTTGGTAAAAATCTTCAATTTCTTTATCTTTGGCCTTAGTGGTTGGTGGGTAAATTTAAATGATAGTCATATTAACTAGTTGTGATGGTTAAGATTGTGTGTTAACTTGGCTGGGCCATGATTCTCAGTGTTTGTATGTGATCGTTCCCATGATTGAATATGCTGAGTAGCCAATCAGTTGAAAGGGAGTTTCCTTGGGGGTGTGGCCTGCATGTGAATATAAGCAGACGTTCTGGCTTTTTGCTCTCTCTGGATCCTGCAGCTGCCTCCTGTTCATCGAACCTTTGGTTCTTGGGACTTGAGCTAGCAGCTTAACTGCTGATCCTGGGATTCGTTGATCTTCACAGCCTGTGAGTGGAGTCCTGCTTTCCAACCTGCTGATCTTGCGTTAGCCAGCACCTGCGGCTATGTGAATTGGGAGAAGCCTCTATCCTTTGGGATGTTCCAGCCTCTACAGTTGTGTGAGCTGTTTCTTTGATATAAATCTCTATATATATTTATATGCTTTACTGGTTTTGCTTCTCGAGGGAACCCAGCCTAAGACACTGGTCTTCTTTGTAGGCATATGAATATTACCCTGTCACTGACAGCATTGTACTTCACGATAGTTCTCGAAATGTTCTCTTTGACAACGAATGCAACGCCATTCCTGTTCAAGTTGTCATTCCCGGCATAGTAGACCATATGATTGTCTTATTCAAAATGACCAATACCAGTCCATTTCAGCTCATTAATGCCTAGGATATCGATCTTTATGTATTCCATTTTTGATGACTTCCAGTTTTCCTAGATTCATACTTCATACATTCCACATTCTGATTATTAATGCATGTTTGCAGCTGTTTCTTCTCATTTTGAGTCATGCCACATCAGCAAATGCTTGACTCCATCCATGTCATTAAGATGGACTGCACTCTGAGGAGGCAGCTCTTCTGCAGTTGTCTTTTGAGTGTCTTCCAACCTGAGGGGCTCATCTTCTGGCACCATATCAGACTATGTTCTGCTGCTATTCATAAGTTTTCACTGGCTAATTCTTTTCAGAAGTAGACCACCAGGTCCTTCTTCCTAGCGTGTCTTAGTCTGGTAGCTCAGCTGAAACCTGTCTGCCATGGGTGACCCTGATGGTATTTGAATACTGGTGGCATAGCTTCCAGCATCACAGCAACAAGCAAGCCCTCCTAGTAAGAAATATATGGGTATATACAATTGTCAGAACTCATCAAACTACACACTTAAAATGGGTGCATCTTATGTAATTAAATTACACCTCAATTAAGTTTGTTTAAAAGTTTTAAAAAATTCTCATTAGGCTTTTTTTGTAGGAATTGATATGGCAATTCTAAAATTTATATAAAAATGCAAAGGACCTAAAATAGCAAAAAAAAAAAAAAAAAAATCAAATCATCATCTTTAAGAACAAAGTTGGAGGACTTAAACTACACGTGATCTTGATACTAACAATAAAGATACAGTAATAGCTAATTTGGCAAAAAGACAGAAAAGAGAGCAATGGAGCAGAATAGTCCAGAAATAGATACACACGCACATGCTAACTTCTACTAAGCAGCCAAAACATTTGGGGTGGGGGGAGAATAGTCTCTTAAAAAAAATCAGCAAAGGAGGCTGGGACAACTGGAAATATTCATGTGATAAAAATGAACCCTGATGGCTACCTCAGTCCATTCACAAAAATTAATTTGATTTGTACATCAAATATAAAATCTAAAACTATAAAGCTATAGAAGAAAACAGAAAAATGTTGTCTCAAGTTTGGGGTAGATAAAAATACCTTAAGATAGAGAACACACCAATTGAAAAAAAATGATAAATTGGATTTAATCAACACTTAAAACTTGTGCTCTTAAGTAAATGAACAAGTTACAGATGGGGAGAAAATATTTAAATACTTCATGTCCAAAAAGGACTGTAACTAGAATGTATAAAGAACTTTTACAACTCAATAATGAAAAAACAGCCCAACTGAAAAGATGTTCAACATGATTAGGACAATGCAAATGAAAACCACAATGAGATAACCACCACACACCCGCCATGATGGCTAAAATTAAGATCGAAAATACTTCGTGAACAACAAGAACTCTCCTACGTGGTGGGTGTGCATGTTCAATGGCACTACCACAGGACGCAATCTGGCAGTTTCTTAATGTTAGACATGTACTTACCATGTGAATCATCAACTCCATTTCCAGGTATTTACCCTAGGCCAACAGAAACATATGCCCACCAAAAACGTGCAAGAATGTCCAAGGCCACTTAATTTGAAAACAAAAAATTGTAAACAGCCCAAATGTACATCCACAGGAGAATGGGTAAACAAATTTGGTAAATTCATAATTTGGAATTCTCTTTAGTAATAAAAAGGATCAGTATACGGATGCTCCATAAAATGTGAGCAATAGAATCTGAGCAAAAGAAGCTAGACCAGTGAACCTACTGCATGGCGCCATCTATGAAGTTCTAGAACAGGCAAGACTAATCTATGGTGAAAGAAATCAGAGGAGTTGCTTCTTGGGGGTGGGGACTGACTGGGAAGAAACAAAAGGAGATTTCCTGAGGTGACGGAAATGTTGTATATCTTAATAAGAGGTGGGTTACACGGGTGTATGCATTTGTCGAAACTCATTAAGCAGTACACCTAAAATCTGTGCATTTCACTGTATATGTATTATACCTCAATAAAAAACTTGCATTGCTATTTCACACTATATAATAAATAAATTCCACCTGGATTCGAGCTAAACTTTAAAATACTAAAAAAAAGCACTGGAGAATATTTTTATAATTTGGTGATGGAGGTCTTTCTAAATATGATACACGATCAGAGGTTACATGACAAACTTTGCTACACAAAGAATTTAAATTCAGCATGGGTATAAAGTCACCATGCGTCTGTCAGTTGTTCATACTGTGGTGGCTTGTGTGTTGTCGTGATACCAGAAGCTTTGCCACTGGTATTTCAAATACCAGCAGGGTCACCCTTGGTGGACATATTTCAGCGGAGCTTCCAGACTAAGACAGGCTAGAAGGAAAGACCTGGCAGTCTACTTCTGAAAAAATTGGCCAGTGAAAACCTTATGAATAGCAGTGCAACATTGTCTGATAAAGTGCCAGAAGATGAGCCCCTCAGGCTGGAAGGCACTCAAAAGACAACTGCAGAAGAGCTGCCTCCTCAAAATAGAATCGACCTTAATGACATGGATGGAGTCAAGCTTTCGGGACCTTCATTTGCTCATGTGGCATGACTCAAAATGAGAAGAAACAGCTGCAAACATCATTAATAATTGGAACGTGGAATGTATGAAGTATGAATCTAGGAAAATTGGAAATCATCAAAAATGAAATGGAACGCATAAACATTGCTATCCTAGGCATTCGTGAGCTGAAATGGACTGGTATTGGCCATTTTGAATCAGGCAACCATATGGTCTACCATGCTGGGAATGACTACCTGAAGAGGAATGGCATTGCATTCACCGTCAAAAATAACATTTCAAGATCTATCCTGAAGTACAATGCTGTCAGGATAATATCCATACGGCTACAAGGAAGACCAGTTAATATGACTATTATTCACATTTACTCACTAACCACTAAGGCCAAAGAGGAAGAAACTGAAGATTTTTACCAACTTCTGCAGTCTGAAATTGACTGAACATGCAATCAGGATGCATTGATAATTACTGGTGATTAGAACGCCAAAGTTGGAAACGAAGGATTGGTAGTTGGAAAATATGGCCTTGGCGATAGAAATGATGCCAGAGATCACATGATAGAATTTTGCAAGACCAACAACTTCTTTATTGTAAATACCTTTTTTCAACAATATAAACGGCTACTATACACATGGACCTCATGGATGGAAAACACAGGAATCGAATCGACTACGTCTGTGGAAAGAGAAGATGGAAAAGCTCAATATAATCAGTGAGAACGAGGGCAGGGGCCGACTGTGGAACAGACCATCAACTATGCATATGCAAGTTCAAGTTGAAGCTGAAGAAAATTAATACAAGTCCACAAGAGCCAAAATACATCCTTGAGTATATCCCACCTGAATTTAGAGACCATCTAAAGAATAGATTTGGCACACTGAACACTAATGACCCTGAAGACCAGATGAGTTGTAGGATGACATCAAGGACATCATACATGAAGCAAAAGGTCATTAAAAAGACAGGAAAGAAAGAAAAGACAAAAATGGATGTCAGCCAAGACTCTGAAACTTGCCTTTGAATGAATGTAAAGTAGCTAAAGTGAATGGAAGAAATGATGAAATAAAAGAGCTGAAAAGAAGATTTTAAAGGGCAGATCAAGCAGACAAAGTAAAATATAATGAAATGTGCAAAGACCTGGAGTTAGAAAACTAAAAGGGAAGAACAAGCTCGCCATTTCTCAAGCTGAAAGAAATGAAGAAAAAATTCAAGCTTCGAGTTGCAATTTTGAAGGATTCTATGGGCAAAATATTGAATGACGCAGAAAACATCAAAAGAAGATGGAAGGAATACACACAGTCACTGTACCAAAAAGAATTGGCCAGCATTCAATCATTTCAGGAGGTAGCGTATGATCAAGAACCGACAGTACTGGAGGAAGAAGTCCAAGCTGCACTGAAGACATTGGTAATAAAACAAGGCTCCAGGAAATGATGGAATACCAATTGAGATGTTTCAACAAACGGATGCAGCACTGGAGGTGCTCACCCGTCTATGGCAGGAAATTAAAAAGATCCTTCAAAAGTGGTTGCAGCAGTACACTGACAAGGAACAGCCAGAGATTCAAGCTGGATTCAGAAGTGGATGTGGAATGAGAGATACTATCGCTGATGTCAGATGGATCTTGGCGGAAAGCAGAGAATACCAAAGAGATGTTTACCTTGTTTTATTGACTATGCAAAGGCATTCAACTTTGTGGATCATAACAAATTATGGATAACATAAGAATGGGACTTCCAGAACGCTTAACTGTGCTCATGTGGAACCTGTACATAGACCAAGAGGCAGTCATTCGAACACAGCAAGGGGACAGCGCATCGTTTAAAATCAAGAAAGGTGTGCGTCAGAGTTGCATCCTTTCAGCATACTTACTCAATCTGTATGCTAAGCAAATAATTCCAGGAGCTGAACTATATGAAGAAGAATGTGGCATCAGGATTGGAGGAAGACTCATTAACAACTTGCATTATGCAGATGACACAACCTTGCTTGCTGAAAGTGAAGAGGAATTGAAGGACTACAGCCTTCAGTATGGATTACATAAAGAAAACAAAAATCCTCACAACTGGACCAATGAGCAACATCATGGTAAACGGAGAAAAGACTGACATTGTCAAGGATTTCATTTTCCTTGGCTCCACAATCAATGCCCACGGAAGCAGTGATCAGGATATCAAATGACGTATTGCAATTGGGCAAATCTGCTGCAGAAGACCTCTCTAAACTGTTGAAAAGCAAAGATGTCACTTGGAGAACTAAAGTGCACCTGACTCAAGCCATGATGTTTTCAATCACCTCATATGCATGCGAAAGCTGGACAATGAATAAGGAAGATGGAGGAAAAATTGATGCCTCTGAATTATGGTTTTGGAGAAGAATATTGAATATACCATGGACTGCCAGAAGAACAAACAAATCTGTTTTGGAAGAAATGTAGCCACACTGCTCCTTGGAAGTGAGGATGGTGAGACTTTGTCTCACATACTTTGGACATGTTATCAGGAGGGACTAATCCCTGGAGAAGGACGTCATGCCTTGTAACATAGAGGGTTAGCGAAAAAGAGGAAAACAGTGTCTGCAACAATGTGCTCAAGCAACGCTTGTGAGGATGGTGCAGGACTGGGCTGTGTTTTGTCTTGTTGTACAAAGGGTTGCTGACTCGACGGCACCTAACAACAACAACATGGGTATAAAGAATGAGAATTCCAGAACTCTTAACTGTGCTCATTCAGAACCTGTACATGGGTCAAGAGGCAGTCATTGAAACAGAGCAAGGGCATACTACATGGTTCAAAACTGGAAAAGGTGTGCAGTAGAGTTGTATCCTTTCATCTTACTTATTCAATCCGTATGCCAAACAAATAATCCAAGAAGCTGGACTATAGGAAGAAGGCGGCATTAGGACTGGAGGAAGACTCAACAACCTGCGTTATGCAGATGACACAACCTTGCTTGCTGTAAGTGAAGAGGACTTGAAGTGCTTACTGATGAAGGTAAAGACCACAGCCCTCAGCATGGATTACACCTGGATATAAAGAAAACGAAAATCCTCACAACTGGACCAATAAGCAACATCATGATAAATGGAGAAAAAAATAAAGTTGTAAAAATGTCATTCTTTTTGGATCAACAATCAATGTCGGTGGAAACAACAGTCAAGATATTCAATGATGTATTGCATTGGGCAAATGTGCTGCGAAAGACCTCTTTAAAGTTCTAAAAAGCAAAGACATCACTTTGATGACTAAAGTGCACCTGACCCAGGCCACGGGCTTATCAATTGCCTCCGATGCATGCAGAAGCCGGACAATGAAAAAAGCAAATGGATGCATTTGAACTGTGGTGTTGTCAAAGAATATTGAATATACTGTGGACTGCCGGAAGAACTAACAAATCAGTCTTAGAAGAAATACACCTGGAATGATCCTTAGAAGCAAGTACGTAGAGACTTCATCTTGCTTAATTTGGACACATCATCAGGAAAGACCAATTGCTGGAGACCAATATCATGCTTGGTAGAGGATCAGCAAAAGTGAGGAAAACTCTCAATGAGATGGGTTGACACAATAGCCTGAACAATGGGCTTAAACATATCAAAGGTCATAGAGATGGCACAGTCCAGGCAATGTTTCGTTCTGTCGTATGTAAGGTCGCCACGAGTTGGAGTCCACTTGTCAGCAACTAACAACAACATAAAACTACAATATAACAACAGCTCCCACAGATAAAATTATAAACCCAGTAGAATTTTACACAAAGGCAATTCACACAAAAGGCCAATTTCTAATAAACATAAGGAGATGTTTCACTTCATCGATAATCAAATAAGTGCAAAATAACACACTATCATTTTTCCTCTATATGAGTGGAAAAAGTAAGAAATGGAATAATGCCCAATGCTGCACATGGGGAAATGTACCCTGTTGGTGGGGTAACACTAGTATGCATTTTATGGATGGCGTTTTGGTAATGTATCCCAAAAGGTCCAATATGTGATGCCCTGTGACTACTTCCCAAAGGAGATAATTGCTCAGGCAGAAATAGATGGAGGTACAGTTCTTCCTCCCAGCATTGCTTCTGTGGATACTGGAATGTGCACTGGTGTACTGGTAGGCGGTTTAACTATGGTGCAGCTATTGAAGGAAGTATCATGTACCTGCTGAAAACTGGCATAAGGCCCATGGATGCAGGCAGGGGAGGTTGGCAGGGGTGGCTCCCCAGGACAGGATTTCTCTTCTTCCAGCTCATACGTGTTGTTTTTCCCAATGAACAGATGTAACTTTTACAGAAATAACTGCAACTCAGCCTGAGTGCTCACCTGGCCTGAGCAGGCTCTTGCCTGTCCAGCCCTGGCACCTGCCTGTCCTGCACTCTGCACACCTGTCCCTCCTCAGAGACAACCCAGCCCCCTAGACCCTCGACCCTCAGCTTCCCCATCACAGAGACAACTACACCTGTCGCCTACGATCCCATCCCCCACGGGGGCTGAAATGCCTCTAAGGCATCAACCTCAGTGACCAGACTTGCAGGTCCTGATGGTCCTGAGAGTGGGAGGAGTGTTGGTGAGCGTCCACTCTGGGGACAATGGCTAAGACGAGACAACAGGAGGGTCCTGCATTGGAGATTGGGCTGGGCTGACGAGCAGAGTCTCAGTCAACACTGACCACCCAGCGTGTCCACTGGCCTCCAAGGTGGAACTCAGACCAAAGGTGCCACTGGGGTGCTGTGGAGGGGGCAGGGCCTGCAGAGGGGCCAGTGGAGGGCCTTGGATCTCAATTCCAGCTGCCTCCCGTCCACCTGGCCTCCCTGGTGGGGCAGCCCTGAGCCCTCCTAAGCCTGGGCCCTGACTCTCCCACAAGCCTCCAGTGCCCCTCCTCATCCACTCAGACCCACCAGACAAGAAAAGGCAATGAATGAGCTGGTGAAGGTTGATGCCAAAATCCTCCTGGAAGGAAGTGGCCTTTGTTCAGGGCCAGAGTCAACATCCTGTCCTGCAGCCTCCTGCTGCGGTGTTTTGGCCAACAGCTCCCTGACCTGAGCCTGGCTTCACCTGCTTCTTAGTCACCTGCCCATAGTGCTTGCCTGTCAGAGTCACCTTCTCATCATACTTGCCCAGTGGGCTCAAATGACCATCAGTGTCACCTGCCTGTTGGGTTCATCTGTCCTTTACGGTCACCTGTCTATAGAGCTCTCCTGCTGGTTGGAGTCATGTGCCTACCAAGCTCACCTGTGTCGGGCTTACCTGCCCACATGGAGGGACGCTTGGGTTGTCTTATTGACAAAATGCATTGAGGTGTTACTGTTCTAGATAATTCTGTGAGTTCTGTACATAAATACGGAGCCTTCGAGTTGCTTCTCAGAGGGTTCACGCTCCCCTGCAGGGATGACCAGCCCTGCCCCAGAGGCCGATTTGGGTCTGCGGTCTAGCGAGGGCCACAGCCTCACCCTACAGAGCCTCCTATGTGGCCAGTCTGATATGGGGTCAGCATGTGCCTGGAGACCTGACTATAGGGTCCCCTAAGCCCATAGGGAGCCTCACAGCTGCACTCAGCACCATCTGCCCAGGGCATGGTCTCAGCTAAAACCGCTGGTGCCCCCGCTCCTACAGCACCTGCCCACCAGCCCCACCTGGGAGCCATTTCTGAGGAACAGCAGCCCCTGACCTGCCACAGGCCTCACCCCTGCAAGAAGGCTCTGGAGACAAGGCTCCTGCACCAAGCCGTGGAGCAGGGCGAGCTCCTTGTCTTGCAGGAGGAAAATGTCCTCGACCCAGTGGCACCCTTAGCCAGCACTGCAGCTGCCACAGAAGTCCACCCTCCACAGTGCTGTGGGGCACAAGGAAAACCACCTGCCCAACCCCTGCCAACCCCACCTTCAGGCCCATGGAGCAGCGGCCACATTCACCCCACCTATGCTTGCTGCCTGGCTCAGGAGGAGGAAGGCGGCACCTCCACAGCCAGGGGTACTCACCTGGTACTGCCCCATCTAGCTCCAGACTGAGGCCTGGACACACAGCACACACGCGTGCAGAGACAAATACACACATGCAAAAGCACTGACACGTGTGCAGACACCCACATGTACACATGCATGCAGACGTGCATGCACACATACACACAAATGGAGACACACCTGCATGCAAGACACAGATGCACACATGCCCTCACACATACGTAGACACACACGCATGCTCCTGACACCTGCCTGGGGAGGCGTCCGCCCTCCAGGACACATCTGGGGAGAAAAGGAAGCCGCAGCTATACGTGTGCTTGGCTCTCACCCGCTCCAGGTCCCAAGCAGGGATGACCCGGCCGACAGGCCCTCCGTTCAGGGCGCCAGACAGCAGAACGGGCAGCAGAAACCAGCTGAAATATGATGTCATGATAAAAACCTCACTTAAAGTACTTCTTTTTTTATTGATTTCATTGAAAACAGAACAAGAAATGGTCTGAGCCAAAAGACCGCTCTTCAAACTGTCAAAAACATCTTAACAGAAAAAAATAAACATGACTGCATCGTGAATGTTTAGAAGATCGCACAAAACCCCACGGTTACCGCACTAGTTACAGGATTTAAAAAGATATATGCCGAAAAAAAGTATGTGACCTGCTGGCCACCACACAAAAGGTGATGGCGAATTTATTCACACTACAAGACTAACATTTTAAAAAAAGGTTTTCCTGCGTTTTATTCTAAAACCACTTTGTTCTCATGTACAGTTGATATTCACGTGGTGAGTAGAAACCACACCAGGTCAGCACCATTGTCTGTTTTATTTTTCATCTGTCCTAATGTTCAGTAATGGTAGAAAATAAATCAGTTACTGTCATCATGGCGTGTGGCTTAAAAATCAGGGGGGTGCTCATGCCCACACTGGCAGCAGCTGGCGCGGCCCTCACGCTCACCAAGCTGCTTTCTCACGAGGAAATGCAGCCAGAGGCTTGGAACAGGGCGAGACAGAGACTTTCTTTTGAAAACCAAACCAACATTTCCTCCGGAATTTTCTCCAGGACGGCGATGGTGGTCAGGAGACCCAGCATCCTTGGTGCCCAGCACGCAGCCACGCAGGCGCCGGGGTCAGCACGGGAGACGGCACTTTGGCAGGCTTGCACAGGCCTCTTCCAGAGAACACTGCCGATGGCCCAGGTGGGGGCGGCACAAAGCCGGAGGAGGGAAAGGGAGACGTGGAAGCGGCAGCCTGCACGCAGAGACTCACAGGGCGGCACCACCGTGGGTACCCAAGGTTCCGCTCAGCCCTGAGCACGGCCCGGTTGCAAGGCTGCGGTGTTCACACGAGGTGGCCCTGACCCACCCAGGAGCTTGGCAGAGACTTATCATCACCCCAGCCTCCTCCGGTGGCTGGCATGGCCGAGACCTCACGCCCACTCGATGTCCGCAGGCTCCCGCCCTCTAAACATAGTCTAAGCAGTATTGAGTGCTGGAGCTTCCCGCCCCCTCCCTGCCCTCATAGGGGGTCGGCAGTGGCGGAGGAGCTGGTGTCCGGCAGACCGTTCTCCTGGGTCTCCTGGGCTGCACTGGCCTGCCGCTGTGCCAGGGCTGTGCTCGAGTGCCGGCACTTGGGGGAGCCGCACTGGCACCCAAACAGCTTGCCTTTGATGTCCCAGAAGCGGTCCCCGTAGTCAAACCTGTGGGGAGAGCAGGCTGGACTCAGGTGGGCTTCACAGACAGCGCCATGTGTCTGGGGCGAAGAAGTCGGCCCTCTGCCCAGGAACCCCAGCCACCCCACACCATCCGAGCAGAGCCACATGGGAACTGGCAGGGAATTCCTTTCACTGCAAACCCCAACCACAGCATCTGAAAAACCCCTCTGTTCCAAGCTAAAGACAACTGTATGAGTTAAGTGTCCCCACGTGCTGTGACACTGTGTTCTTTGGTCTCATCTACACAGGCCTACAGTGACCTGGTGGGCAAAGCCATGGACCTGATGCACACAAGGTGGGGTCCAGGGCCCAGGGCGCCCAAGGTTCTGCCCAGAGTGGAGGGAAGAAAAGCTGAAACAGCACGCGCCTTGGGCACAAGCTGCCCGTGCTCCTGCCTCCAGAGGCAACGCTGCAAGCAGCCTCACTGGTTCCTCAGGAGCAGACGCTTGCGCTCTGGAGTCAGCCCGGCTCCAGTAGTCCCTGACCACACTGCCGCCTGCATTCTAGAAAGACGCCTCTGGGACGGGGAGGGGGTTGGAGCCTGAGGGGCCACTGAAAGAGCTCACTGGGGGGTATGGAGGCTCCTGCTGTAGTCCGACCACCAAAGGAACAGTGAGACCCGGCCTGGGGTGACTCCAGATGGGATTGTGCGACGGTGAAGACCTGGGGGTGGTGGCTCTTCTCAAGCAGAAATCAGGGGGTGAAGTGGGGGGTGGTGTTGTCTTGGACCCTAGCCAAGGGGCCCAGCTCCACCTGGGAGGAAGGGAGGGCCAACCTCTTGCCAGGCTGAGGGCAGCCTCCCCAGGCCCTGCTCTTCCCTGTACAACTTGTGAGTGTACAGCCCCCACCCCTCCATGAACAAGGGACCGGCGATGGGGGCAGACAGTGGGGCAGAGGGTATCGGCTTCTGCAGCAGGAGGACGTGTGGATGAGGGCGGCACTGTCCTCTGTTGCCCTGGAGGCGGACGTGGGGTTACCTCGAGGACAGGGCTGACCTGCTGGGAACGGATGGATGAGGCCCATCCAGAGGATCTGCACCTGCCCACTGTCTTCTAGCTAGCCTCACAGGGACCTGAGGGGCGGCCCTATGGCACACCGGGCCAGTGCCCTGCAGAACGGCCCCCTGGCCAGCAACACATCTCCTACCACATGCCCCCCGGGACAACTATCCCAGCTGCTGGCTGTCCAGAGCCCCACCATATACCTCCTGCACCCCCACAGACCCCCCCAAGATGCCCCCATCTGCGCATATGCACATGCATACACTCAGTACCCCCATGCCCCCCCACGTATGGTACCTCCATGCCCCCTCACACACACACACACACACACACGGTACCCCCATGCCACCCTCACAGTACCCCCATGTCCTCCCCAACAGTACCCCATGCCCCCCGAGAGTACCCCATGCCCCCTCATACACAGTACTCCATGCCCCCTCAACGTACATACACACAGCATCCCCATCCCCCCTTCACACACACACACGGTACCCCCATGCCCCCCCTCACATACACAGTGTACCCCCAACCCCCCCCATATACATGGTACGGCCTCAGGCCCCTCCCCATGTGCTCACCACCCTCCCCCGCTGCCCGCCCCACAGCACCTACCCCAGCTGCTCGCCGGCCACAATGGGGCGGGTGCTGAAGAGGGCAACACGGGGGAAGCGCAGGTCCTGGTGGGACATGAAGACGCGCACGGGAACCAGGTTGGGCTCGCAGTGGTGGTTGATGAAGCGGCTCACGTTCCCGTAGAAGCGTGCATCGATGCAGTACACGTCTCCGTCCTGCGGGAGAGGGCGCTCAGCACGGCTGAGCCGGGGGCTCCACCTAGGGACCTCCTCCTGAGCAGGCCCGGTGCCCCTCGGTGCCCCACCCACTCCACAGCCCCAGGGTGGCTGGTGAGAACGGGCACACACTGCACCCCGAACGAGGGCACCTGGTCTAGGAAACAATCCCCACGTGGGCATGAGTCAGCTGGGCTGGGAGCACTGCCCCAGGCAATGCGGCCTGATGCCCCAGGACTACCAGCTCACGCTGTCATGGTGCTGTCACAACCCACGGGATGACCAGAAGGCTACCTGCTCACTTCACAGCGACTGGTCCCAATGAGGATGCTCCGGACATAAGAGTGCCCCAGAAACGTGGAGCCTGGAGTGGCAACAGGGCCGTCAAGCAGGTGAGAAGAAGGGCTGACGGTGGTGGGCGACACCTGCCCCCAGCCCGTGGGTCCTGAAGGAGCACCACGCTCTGACGCACAGAGCTGTAGGCTGAGGGCAGCTGTTGTTCCGGCCGCTGAGTTTGTTGGGCAGCAATGGATGCTCCCCAGAGCCCAGGAGCAGGGTCGGGGTAGCTGGGCGGCCTGGGATGAGCCGAGTCCTGTGATACCATCACAGGACTCTCCAAGGCAGCGCAGAGAGAACAGCAAAGGCAGCACGTGGGGACTCGGCACGCATCCAAGCTGTGGCCGCACGAGGCCCTTCCTCCACCACCCACAGACAGGTGCCTCACACCACCGTGGGCACAGCACCTCAGCACCTCTTGTGCAAGGGGGAAGAAATGAGAAATACATACTTTATGTCTGTAAACGGTTACTTGTTGGGGTGGAGGCAGAGGACAAGGACAGAAGCAATGCTTCCAACATAACCTTTTTGTATGCTGTTTACTCTTAACTAAAATACAAATGGAATAAAAAGTCGATCCTAAAATTGGAAATGAACTAAAACATATGTATCTAATTATATATCAGAACAACAATTACTTCAAGTACTACAATGTACAGAGCTTTGTATGCCTGAGGTGCAATTACTTAATATGGCCCTTTAGCCACCGTCTTTGAGGCTCCGACACAATGGCTGGGTGGGACCATGCAAATAATGTGTATGAGGTGTGGTGACTGATGTTGTGTGTTGGCTTGGCTAGGCCATGATTACAGTACGGTACAGCTGTCCTCCATTTTGTGATTTGATGTAATCATTCTAATTATCCTCCTTTATATATACTATAAATCCTAACCTCTACATGTTAATGAGGCAGGACTGGTGTGGGGTGTTATCCTGAGTCACAGCCTTGCAGGACAGAGTGACTCAAGTCCCACCTTTACCCAAGTCATGCCCTTCCCTGGTGTGTGGCCTGCATCCAAGGTATGTGAGTGTTCAGGGTCGGGGGGAGCTCTCTCTGTCTGCAACTGGATCCTGCATCCAGCTTGTCACTGTGTGACCTCCAATTCTTGGGACCTGAGCCAGCAGCCAACCATCTGACCTGCTGATTCTGGGATTCATCAGCCGCCACAGCCCTGTGGGCCAGCAGCCTGTCATCTGACCTGAACTGCCAGCCTCCAAAGCCCTGTGGGCCAGCAGCCTGTCGTCTGACCTGAACCTCCAGCCTCCACAGCCCTGTGGGCCAGCAGCCTGTTGTATGACCTGAATCACCAGCCTCCACAGCCCTGTGGGCCAGCAGCCTGTCGTCTGACCCGAACCACCAGCCACCACAGCCTTGTCAGCCAGCAGCCTGTCATGTCGTCTGACCTGAACCACCAGCCTCCACAGCCTTGTGGGCCAGCAGCCTGTCATCTGGCCTACTAATTTGGGTTTGTTGGCCCGTGGCCACATGAGTCACAAGAACCCTATGCCTGACCCATGGATTTGGGACTGCCAGCCTCCACAACCACGTGAGCCATTTCCTTGATATGGTTCATTAGTTCTGTGGATGTTGCAGATTATGGAACCCAAAAACGGGAAGGAGAGTACCGAGGGGCGGGAGAGAATGTTAGATGTTAGAGATGATGGCGTGGTACAGCAGTTTGAAAAAGTTGGACATTTGGGACATCTTTAACCTCTGCCTCATAGGAACCAGCTTTGTGCTGATCCTTATAAAAGAAGTTATTCATTTAATACCCATAGTGGAATATAGGCTGACAACCAAAAATTGCAAAGAAATCATAAACGTCCTTCAATCCATATACTGGTGGTTACTGTTAGTAGTAATATTAGTAATACTCCTCAGAAACTTTAATGTACGCTATTATTAGCAGCCATCAAGTCGGCCCCAACTCATGGCAACCCCATGCACAACAGAACGAAACACTGCCCGGTCCTGCACCATCCCCATAATTGGTTGTAGATGAGACCACTGAGATCCAAAGCATCTTCAGTGGCTGATTTTTGGAAGATCATCAGGCCTTTCTTCCCAGATCGTCTTAGTCTGGACGTTCTGCTGAAACCTGTTCAGCATCACGTAAACACACAAGCCTCTACTGACAGGTGGGTGGTGGCTGTGCCTGAGGTGCATTCATCGGAAATCAAACTCACTCTTCCACATGGAAGATGAGAATTGTACCAGTGAACCACCACTACCTCATATAATCCACAGGACTGCCTGCCAGGGCACACAACTATCTGTTGTTGTTAGGTGCCATCAAGTCGGCTCTGACTCATGCTGACCCCATGCATGACAGAACAAAACGTTGCCCAGTCCTGCACCATCTTCATGATCACTGGTACGTGTGAGCCCACGCTTGTGGCTACTGTTGTCAATCCACCTCATGGAGGGAGTCCCTCGTTTTCTCTGACCCTCTACTTCTATTTTTTCTAAAACTGATTTGTTCCTTCTTCTGGCAGTCCACAGTATATTCAATATTCTTCGTCTAACACCACAATTTGAATGCCTACCCTTATGAATTTAACTGATCATAACAGGGACTTAAAATGCATTTTAAAATATTCCAGTAGTTTTCAAAAAGCCCTGGATGGTCTGCCTGCTTTTCAGAAAGTGTGTGGACTGGGGGAGAGCTGTTTGCTGTATGTGCCCTGGGGCCCCAAGGCCAGGGGTCCCTGCGGAAAATGCCCTGGTGCCCTCACCTCAGCACAGGGCCAGCACTGAAGCCGACAAGGTTCATGAGAAAGCAGGAGTAGTCACCCGTCAGCGACAAGCAGCCAAC
The DNA here is from genome assembly GCA_030035585.1 of Dugong dugon. Lineage (NCBI taxonomy): Eukaryota > Metazoa > Chordata > Mammalia > Sirenia > Dugongidae > Dugong > Dugong dugon. The sequence continues at coordinate 336,538 of CM057471.1, forward strand.
GCAGGACCCCACAGCAAAATCAGACATTCTCAGGTCTGACATAATCAGCCTTTATGGCCCAACCCGTGCACTGTACCTTGTTGTCAAGGTCAAAGAGGTAAGAGTCCTCTTCCCGGACATCAGCCTCGGAGTCGGAGATGAGCTCCCCAACGTACCTGCAGGGAGAGGCGAGGTGTGTGTGAGGTGGCTACTGCCTCCCGCCTTGAACAGTCACTGAATGAATGCATGAACAAAGTACCACAGGAGTGTAGCCGACCCCAAAAACCACGTCGACCAAGTATTTTTAGAGAATTTTGCCTGTGACTGAACAGGACTTAGCTAGATGGAAAAAACAGTAACAGTCATACAGAAACTTGCGTCTGGCAATATGGGAGACTAGGAGTCAGGAACTGTCCTCCCGCTAAAGACAACCACCAATGCTGGCGGGTCTCTTCACACACTCACGCGCTGTGAGGTAGCAAAAACGCCCGCACCGTGAAGCGAGCAAGGTGAGGGGCCTGAGCGGTGCAGAGGCCTGCAGAAAAAGAGGTGCTGGGAACGGTTAGGGCACCCCGAGGCACCGGGCTCGCAGCCCGAACCGCCCTCTCGGGAGGGCCCCTCACCTGCCACCGAAAGGTGCTGGAGGCCAAGCTGCAGGGGAGTCGCTCACTGCCCACACCCAGAGAGGACAGCAAGGGTGCCTCCGGCTACTTTTAGAGGCAAAGACAGGAAGGAAACCAAGAGAGGAACCTGCACGTGCTACTTTGAACCACAGACAAAAGGGAAAAGCTTATCTGAAAAATTCTGAACACAAGGGTCTTTGGTATTTCCACTGAAGGAAAACACTCCGTCCCTATTCATCCTGGGAGTCAGGCTGAGAGTGCACAGCTCTCCCTTGCTCACTTGCCCCCTCCCCAGGTCATGCACGGAAGGCCACCTGTTGCGCCCCCCGCAGTCCCAGTCCTCTGCCAAGACTCTGAGAGAGACTGGGACAGCGAGATCCACCCACCCTGGGAGGACAGACCTGTAACCAACTACTCAGCTGATGGATGTGAGACAGGACAGCCAGGCTCAGGGACAAGCACAGGTGAGAAGGGCCAGTCACCAAGGCCCCACCACAAACATCCAGAGCCACCAGCCATCCAGCTCGCTGTCTTGCTGGAAGAGTGCTTGTGGTCTCTTGAGTGTGGGGCCAGGGCCACATGCCAAAGTCTGGATCCCGCCTACTCTGGCTGTGCCTCGTAACCCCACCAAGCCCACATCCCCATGGTACCCCGGGAAGCCCCCCAATGTCCTGAAAGCAGGCTGCAATTCTGCTCCCGCCTTCTGTGGTCCCCAAACTACCTGGCTGTCCCCAGAGACTGCCCACGAGAGGGTTGGGACTCACGTACTCGCAGACGAAGGTACCCAGCGGGATATCCTGCAGGGCCCGAACGCCCCAGCCCATGTTGTGTGTCCGGTAGAGCTGGAGCCGAGTCCTGGAAGCAGAGAGCGGGTGAGTGGCTGGTATGCCTGCAGACTCACCTCACACTGGGCTATCTGCACGGCGGCAGTCTGTGCTCACAGGGGTCTCGTAAGCCCATCATCGACATGAGTGACATAAGCAAGGGGACGGGAAACAGAAGTTTACGTCTGGAACCACTTTAGAACTTCACCTGTGATGCTAAGTAACGGCTTCAGAGCAAATCACGTGACTCAGGCACTTGCTGACGCATGTGAGCATGCAAAGTGTTAAATGGCTCACGCCCGTGGGAGCACAGGGCCCAGTACATCTTAGCGAGGACAAGGACCACATCATGCACCGTGGGTCCCCATCTCTGCTGTACACCAAACAGCTGTGCAGGAGCCAGTGAGCCCACACAGTGAGGGGCAGATAGACACACAGCAACGGTGACAGAACTACAGACAGCAGAGCTCCTCCAACCTCTGGCAAAACACTCCTGGGCAGAGCTTTCAGGGACAGGCACACAGGCCCCAGACCACCCCCATGATGGTGCTCCAAGTGCAGCCTCTTAGGAGCCCAGGACCATGCGGGACGTGGCCCAGGAAGACCGTGGCCTCATGGGAGCCTCATGTGCTGCTCAGGCTCATCCTATGACGTGTAGGGTCCAGGTCCCAAGGCGGGAGGTGTGGTCTGTCCTCTGTCCACCCCCTGCACTGTCTGCTGCACACCGAGGACAGGGATATTGGGCTCAGCGCCAGCCCTCTGTTCTCTGGTTACTAGCATACATAACTGTCTTCCTCATAACTAGGTTCCAGATCTCTTATCACCAGAACACGGGGAGGAAAAGGCTCATGACCAGAACGTGGGGCTGAGGGCCCCAGGTGAAGGCCCCTGAAGCAGCGTCAAGCCTTCATTGAGAAAGGTGAGTCTCCTAACACCATCAAAATGTCGTTAAGGGACGCAAAGAATAGAGACGATGTAAATATGATCTGAGCATTAAAAAGGAATTACAATAACCCCAGTCAGTTGAAGAATGTATGCTGTATGTGTGAACTTGGTAACATCGGTGATTTCCACTCCAAGTCCCTTTCTGTTTTAGCGCAAAAGATCCAGTCTGTTCCTTCTTTCAAGCCTAAAGTTAAAAGTATCAAATTTAAGTCTAAGGTGGTAGAAAACAATTATTTTGTAATTTAAGGTATATGTGACATTTCCAGAGGATGAATGGTTACAAGTGCGTCATTAGCTGTACGCATTCATGTGGGTGCGCGCGCACACACATACACAGGTAAATATACCATCTTCCTATCTGTGAAACACACACGTGCCTAGATACAGTGAACTTCTCAAGGAACTTGAATCCTTTTCACACTTTTAACACACAGACCCTTGGTATTACCCTTTACTAAACGGATTAAAATTCTAAACTCCATGTGGGTCTCGGGGTGATATCCGAGCTCTGAAGCTTAAGCTGTAATGCCCAGAGTGAGTGGGGGCTGGTCTGCAGTGGAGGGTCATACGCACGCCCTGAGCTGATTCCCTCCGTGCCCACTTCTCCCACGGCCGATGCCCCTCAGTGCCAGTGCTCCCTCCGCCCCACCTCCCCGTCCAACTGCAGCCTCAAGGTCCAGCCCAGCCGGGCAGGCCTCACCTGAGACCGTTCTGCACAACCCTGTTGCGGCAGTTCCTCCAGCAGGCGCAGGCATGATTGCACTCGAAGATCAAAGGCGGCTCTGCCATGTTAAACTCTGGCAGCAGGCGGCCATCCTGGGGAGAGACACACACTTGGTGCTGCTGGCCGCTGCTCCTGAACCCACAGACATGAGTTCCCACAGAGCACCCCGCATGGTCTCGACTGACATCAGAACCACTGCTTCTAGTCAAACCAGCACCTGGGGACTCAGGGTTAAGACAGAAAGCCTCAAACCAGACCCCAGAGAGCTGCTGACCGCGGTGTAAGGACCTGTGGTCTGTCCGCAACTTAGCCCTCCGACTCCTCTGCTCCCTCACGCCCTCAACCGACACTCTCACAGCCCATTAAGAGCTCCCAGACCCCTCAGCTGGCTCCTCCTCTGGTCACCCACTAAAACCACCAGGTCCCTCACCACCATCTGGACCCAGCTGTTGGCCTTGCAAACTCTGGAGGAACGCAGCCAGCTTCCCCTCCACTACCCCTCTCTCCACTGCACCCCTGCTCTGCAGAGGCCGCCGTTTCGCTCAGAACAACACAGGCCACGCCGCCCCTGCAGCTCCCCTTCCGTGTGCTGTTCCAGCTCCCTGAACTTCCGCTTTTGCGGAGAATCACCTGTGCCCGCTGGACCCACACCTCCCCTTCACCCTGTCAGCCTGCTTTGCTCCCCCAGATGACCTTTGGGCACTCCAAACCACAGATCACCCCAAACCACAGACCACCACAGCTCTCAGCTGCTGGACGCTCTCTTCCTGACGCCCTTGGGGTGTGGTATGCACTGGGTTCCTGGATGCCGCCCACGCCCAGCGCCCTCTCTGCAGCGCCACCACTGCCTGGCTTCCCTCCCTGGGGGGTGGGCACACGTCCACCTTCTTCGCGCGGCCACCCTGATGCGACAAGCACCGAGCAGCAATCCTTCAAACGAGCAAACAGACACCTTTTCTTCCTGCGGCCCCAGCTCAGTGGGACGCACCACTGTCCGGTGAGAGACGCTCCACCCCCACCACCAGGGAGGACAGACGGCCGCCCATCCCCACTACTGGGGTGGACAGACGGACAACTCACCACCTGGGGAAACAGACGGACACCTCACCCCACCTCTGGGAAGAACAGACAATACCCCCCCAACACAGTCCAGTCAGCCACAAAGGAGCAGCTCACGCCTCTTAACGACCTAAGAACCCGCGTCTTCACTCCGTGATTGCCATCAGGATCTCACTCCCTGTCTGTTGCCCTCATTTGGTCTCCACGGTGAGTTCACCCCCATGCCCCCCAACGCTGCGGAGGCCCCTGAACCAGACGGAACTCTGGCTCCAGCCTGATCAGCTCACCTACCTTATCATACCAGCAGCGCATGCTGAGCTGGCCACACATGCAGTTACTGGAGGAGCAGTCGTCCATGCAAATGCAGTACTGCGGGAAGAGGGAGGGCGGCTACAGCGGGCAGCCACTCGCACCCGCGCCCACGCCCACGCCCACTCCTTAGCCCATCCTCCCACGCCCGGCCCGGCCGGTCCTCCCACGCCCCCGGCCCCAGCCCGTCCTCCCACGTCCCCGGCCCCGGCCCGTCCTCCCACACCCCCGGCCCCGGCCCGTCCTCCCACGTCCCCGGCCCCGGCCCGTCCTCCCACGCCCCGGCCCCGGCCCGTCCTCCCACGTCCCCGCCCTGGCCCGTCCTCCCGCACCCCAGCCCCAGAGCATTCTCCCACGCCCCAGCCCCCTCCTCAGCCCATTCTCCCACGCCCATGCCCCCTCTGCACTCCTCCAGTGCCTCCTCCCCAGCCCCCATTCTCCCGCACCCCCGCCCCAGAGCGTTCTCCTGCGCCCCAGCCCCCTCCCCAGCCTGTCCTCCCAAGCCCCCGCCCCCTCTGCACCCTTCTCCAGTGCCTCCTCCCCAGCCCCCATTCTCCCACGCCCACGCCCCCTCCCCAGCCCGTTCTCCCGGGCCCACACCTGCACAATTTCCATTGGCCCTTAAATGACTCATCTCTTACACAGATGTGTACTACTGCCCCATCTCAAGACACGCAAGTAGACTGTAGTCTCCCAGAGGGAAAGGAGAGATACTGAGTGCCCGCTGGAGGGGGGAGAGGGCAGGAGAGGGATGCACTGCAAAGGGTGAGGCATGGTGGAGGGTGAACGGGCAAGGGGGAGCACGACCCTAGAGAGGAGCTAGAAACAGTCCAGTCTGGATTCAAGGCCTGTTACTAAAATGGGAAATGCCAAGGAGTCAGGGCTCAGTGCCCTGAGGAGGGAGACAGACGGGCGCTCAGTGCCGTGAGGAGGGAGGGAGACAGGGCCCAGACGGGGCTCAGTGCCGTGAAGGAGGGAGGGAGACGGGGCCCAGTGCTGTGAGGAGAGAAGGGGACAGGATTCTTTCCTGTGATGAGTGAAGGAGGCAGGGCTCCTGCAAACCCTTACTTGGGCGCATGGGGGAACATGTCAAGTGATGGGACACAGCACTGCTCGCAGGCCCGATTGCCCTGTGCTGCCCTCAGATCACTGTCCTGCACGGGTTTCTCGTGCACCAGATGGGACTGGCAGTGCAAGCTAGCCGGGGCGACCAAACACAGTGCCTACCAGTCGTCACCCCTGCAGACATTTGGGCAGTGCCGGGGTGCTGGGTGAGAGAACCCTCTGGAGAGTACCTGAAAGAGTCCAGGGCCGTGCTAAGAAAGGACTAGCTATTCTGGAAGTTTCCTTATCTGCCCTCCAATGGCTGGCTCTCAACTCTTTACTGGAGATCAGTGCTGAGAAAATGGGTCTCCTGGAAAGTCCCCCAAAACTCGGCACTCTAGAATGGAGAGAACCTGGAGCCCTCCCTCCTTCCCGCACGCCTGACCTGCAGGTGAGTGATGTTCCTATCGATGTTCATGGGGGACGTCACACAGTTCTGAGACACGTATTTGTAGTTGCTGGGGCATGGCTCGCTGTCCACCGCGTTGACGCAGGGAATGGGGATGCGTTCGTAGCCCCGCGCGATGTCTCTGCACAGGCGGGAGAACACACCTTTCGCTATTACAGGGTTTGCCCAAAGTACGAGGGAGCCGAAGAGCATGAGGGAGCCAAAGCACACCTAGCAGAAGGATCCGGGCCCGGACCTTCAGCTCTGTCCACTTTAAAGAGAAGCCCCACTGCAAACCCCCTACCCCGTTTACAGTCTGCTATAGCAGCCGCCACGTGCAGGGCATCTCCGGCTCGGCCCGCTCACCTGCTCACCATCCGCTCCTTTGGGGCGGGCCGGTCTGGTGCCGAGTCTCGAAGGGCCTTGCTCATCTGCAGGGCCGTCCACACCTGGGAGTTGAGGCTCGCACACTGCAGGGGTGTCTCGCCCTCCTTGTTCTTCAAGGTGATGTCAGAGTCCCAAGAAAGGAAGAGGCTGAAAGAAAATATGTAGGCCAATAGGACACTGTAAAAAAACTTAATGATGAGATTTACAAAATGACCACAATCAGTAAACGAAGAGAACACACCATTCATTCCAAAATAACTTCGGCAAACTGGCTGAGCAATAATTTGGAAAAGAGGAGCTGTAACTCACTCCAAAACACACCTCATTACTCCTCCCCCCGTTCGCTGCAAAAGCCTTCTTAGTTTTCTTAGCAGAAGGGCGTGTAAATAACTGGGCTTGCTATTTGGATTTTTCATTCAAATTTGCCCTCAAGGATAGAAAGGGAATATTCAGGCTGCAGTGAACCCAGCTGCTGTCTCCACCTGAGGCCGCTAGGTCCTGGGTCTGGGCTCGACAGGGTGGTCTCCCAGGTGGGCTTGTGTGCAGAAGGGTGCAGGCCCGAGCCCCCCTGCCCAGCCCTGCCCAGGATCCTGTGTACCCAGCCCAGGCGCTTGGGTCAAGACCAGCAGGATCCTCGTGTGCAGTGAGGAGGAGGATTTACCTGAGCAAAGGCTCAGTCTGGCTCTGCCCCTGCCCCTAATTAGGACCAGCGGCCCCAGGTTTCTTCCTAGAAGTAGAACAAAGACTGTATCTAGGACTCAAATCACGTGGCATGAATGACAGGTGGGAAGAAGGTGACGTATGTGGCTCTGACATCACGTAGGGGTTAAGCCCCTAAATTTGAAGAGCTCTGGAGCTGGCAGCAGCTGCATGACAATGCGTCTCTTTCTCTCCGTGGAGGCCGGGCCCCAGCCCCCACAAGCTTGACCCACCACCCACACCATCTGGGTGGGAGGTGTGGGGTCTGAGATACACGTTGGGCATAAATACTTGGGGTTTGTCACAATGACTTCCCCAAACCAGAAATAAACAGTAGCTGACTTCAAATGTGAAATGACCAGGGACCTCCTCTGTTTGTGTAGAGGGCTTCCCTGGACACCCAGGGGCATGCCCCCCACCGGGAGCAGAGGGTGCATCCACCGTCCAGGGGGATCCACAAGAGCCCTGAGTGGTCAACGAGTGGCCGGCCACGTACACGACACATTCGTAGCGGTTCTCCCGGGCAGCGATGTGCAGCGGCGAGTCCCCATGGATGTTGACGGCATGAAGATCACACTTGGCGGCCAGCAGGATCTCTGCGATTTCCATGCAGCCTGAAAATGCTGCCCAGTGCAGGCAGATGTTCTCCTCCTAGCGAGAGACACAGGAGACCTGTGAGCGTGGTCTGCAGCCACAAAAGCCTGACTTGGTGGACACACACACACACTCATGGAGGAGCGTCCACTGGTGTCTGGATGAGGAGGGGATGTCAGGAGGCGTGGTTGCACATCCCCGTGGACACTGCAGTTCCATCAGAGACCAAGTGGGAAGTGGCTTTGCATTTCACCAGAGACCAGGACTCTAGAAGGATACTTCCCTTTTAAATATAAATATATAAAGGGAATACCATAGTACATGATATTTTAAAAACAGGGGGAAAAAAGTCATCCAGAGGTATACCACCCTAAGCACAGTACATTTTTTTTTTAAATTTTATCGTGTTTTAGGTGAAAGTTTACAAGGCAAATTAGTTTCTGCTTCAAAAATTTATACACCAATTGTTTTGTGACAGTTGCAATCCCTGCAATCTGCTGGCATCTCCCTCCTTCCCTTCACCCCCCAGGCTCCTGGTGTTCATTTGTCCAGGTCTCCTGTCCGCCCGTGCCTTCTCGTCTTCACTACCGGGCAGCTGCTGTCCAGCTGGCCTCATACACGCAACCCAACCGAGAAGCGTGTCACTCGCGAGCTGTCGCTCGGCAGGCCTGTCTGGTCTTTGGCTGGAAAGTGCACTTCGGGAGTGGCTTCAGTTCAGAGTCAGCACGTTTCTGGAGACCACCGTCTCAGGGGCTCCTCCCGTCTCTGCCAGACCAGTAAGTCTGGTCTTTTTTTGTGAATTTGAGTTCTGTTCTACGTATTTCTCCCGCTCTGTCCGGGACCCTCTATTGTGATCTCTGTCAGAGCAGTTGGTGGTGGCAGCCAGGCACCATCTAGTTCTTCTGGGCTCAGGCTGGTGGAGGCTGTGGTTCGTGTGGTTCATTTGTCCTTTGGGCTAGTATTTTCCTTGGGTCTTTGGTTTTCTTCATTCTCCTCTGCTCCGGATGGGATGGGACCAATAGATGCATTTTAGATACCTGCTCGCAAGCTATTAAGACCCCAGACACTACTCACCAAAGTGGGATGTAGAACACTTTCTTTAAGAACTACGTTAAGCCAACTGACCTAGATGCCCCCTAAGGCCACGGTCCCCAGCCCTCAGCCCCAGTAACTTGGTCCTCTCAAGGTGTTAGGATGTCTCTAGGAAGCTTCTATGGCTTTGCCTTGGCCAAGTCGTGCTGACTTCCCATACATTGTGTGTTGTCTTTCCCTTCACCAAAGTTGACACTTATCTACTACCTAGTTAGTGATTTCCCCTCCCTCCCACCCCTTCCTTCCCTCATAACCATTGAAGACTGTTTTTTTCTATATGTAAACCTTTTATTGGGTTTTTATAAGAGTACAACACATTAACATTTGGGGATACTATTCTATTTTTTTTTTTTAAATTATACTCATAAGTGTTATAATCACAACATAGGGCAATAATTGTGTAAGATTTGAAAAACACCCATTTAATAAAATTAAAAATTTATTTTATAAAGGCCTATATAAAATAAGACCACCACCACCTGTTCGTCAGTTTGTCCTACTGTGGTGACCTACGTGTTGCTGTGATGCTGGGAGCTCTGCCACCACGATTTCAAATACCAGCAGGGTCGCCCATGGTGGACAGGCTTCAGGGGAGCTTCCAGACTAAGACAGACTAGGAAGAAAGGCCTGGCAATCCACGTCCGAAAGTCAGCCAATTAAAACCTTATGCATCACAACAGAACACTGCCTGACTCACTTGCTTTGGACATGTCATCAGAAGGGGTCAACTGATGGAGAAGGACATTATACTTGGTGAAGTAGAGGGCCAACTAGGGCAGAGACCCACACTGCTACGGACTGGCACAATGGGCACAATGAGGGACTTGAACATGTTGGTGATTATGAGGATGATGCAGGACCAGGCAAGGTCTTGTCTGTCATACGTAAGTTCACTATGATCAGGAGCTCACTCAACGGCAGCTAACTATAACTAAAATAAAACTTTACACCACATGTAAAACATATGATTTATAAACTGACTTACAAAAGATAAAAGACGAAGAGTAAGTGTTAATGTGAGAACATGTTCATCCTTTTGCCAGAAAGCCCAGCAACAGACATGAAAAAATCAGATAACACTGAACATGTGTCACCCTGAGGACAAAGATCGACCAGCAGCCGTGAATGACGCCCACCCCTGCTTCAGCCCCGACTTGAGCCTGTCTCCCCATTTCCGCACACCCTTCTCAGGTCGGGGCTGCGTTCTCCCATGTGCTCACGCGGCTCACACTGTCACTGACAGGGGGATGGCCCACGAGTTCACGGCTTGTAACTCCTCAGTCACCTCTCAAGGGGGTGTTCGGTTAGTTTCTTCCTTTCAGATATGACGCTGGTGACATTTCAGTACTTACGGGTTTTCTCTTCCGGAGTCACTTCTCAGGATGAGTTCTCTGGCTCAGAGGCTATATGCCGTCGATAGCTCTCGATGGACACCGCCCACAGGCCACCATACGGGCCGCAGCGAGTCTGCCTGCCTGGCAGTGCTCACCCCATCCACGACCCACGACTGGCTGCATGCCCTGCCAGGGACCGCAGGAGGCAAAGCCCCAGGCAGAGCCCACCACAGGGCCCGTGACGGGCTGTGTCGCCAGCGGCCGTCCTTGCATGCCTCTGGGGGGCAGACGCTGGCTGGCCCAGGCTGGGGCTGCAGGAGCACACCTGTGCTGTGCAGCCGCTCCCTCACTTACTCTCCCAGCTTCCACTCTGTGATGGGCATTTGGGACTTTCAGTTCTGCGAGCGCTAGCATGGTGACAACAAAGCAGAACTGCATGGTTCATTTTTTTGTCACCCCACCAACGAACAACCAGAGCCCCAAGCATGGGCTTCTCTCCTTTGTCTGCTTCCAACAGAGGAAGCTAGATCTTACCTAGGGCGCTCTCCTCTAGCTGCTCTTCTCGGGAGCCCCCCAGCCCTGCTCTCTGTCACTGGCCCCTCTCCACATGCACAAGCTCCTTGAGCAAAGTGCTGCTTCCCAAGGGACCTCTTTTCTTTTCCCTTTATGAGAACGTCTTTGATTTTACAACCAGTACTCCATTTTTAGAACTTTCCAGTTCACTGGAGCACCTCGCAGCATGGGGTCGCGCAAGCCCCTCGCCGCCTGAAGCCACCTCTGGGTCGTGACGAGGCTGGCCTACCCTCCCTGACGACTTCACTTCTGAAACAATCAAGGGGACCTCTGCGCCCAGCCAAGGAGAAAACAGCCACAACACACGTGACAACTGTCTTTAAGACACCTGGCGTCAGGCACTGACGGGCTGTGAGCCCGGGGAGATGAGACAAACGAGGGGTCCTGGACTGTACCAGTCATGGCCGTGGTGCAGGGAGGGGGCGCAGAGCCCAGGGAAGAGGGGTCCTGGACTGTACCCAATCATGGCCGTGGTGCAGGGAGGGGGCACAAAGCCCAGGGAAGAGGGGTCCTGGACTGTACCCAATAGTGGCCGTGGTGCAGGGAGGGGGCACAAAGCCCAGGGAAGAGGGGTCCTGGACTGTACCCAATCATGGCCGTGGTACAGGGAGGGGGCGCAGAGCCCAGGGAAGAGGGGTCCTGGACTGTACCAATCATGGCCGTGGTGCAGGGAGGGGGCGCAAAGCCCAGGGAAGAGGGGTCCTGGACTGTACCCAATCATGGCCGTGGTGCAGGGAGGGGGCACAAAGCCCAGGGAAGAGGGGTCCTGGACTGTACCCAATCATGGCTGTGGTGCAGGGAAGGGGGCGCAGAGCCCAGGGAAGAGGGGTCCTGGACTGTACCCAATAGTGGCCGTGGTGCAGGGAGGGGGCGCAGAGCCCAGGGAAGAGGGGTCCTGGACTGTACCCAATCATGGCCGTGGTGCAGGGAGGGGGCGCAGAGCCCAGGGAAGAGGGGTCCTGGACTGTACCCAATCGTGGCCGTGGTGCAGGGAGGGGGCGCAGAGCCCAGGGAAGAGGGGTCCTGGACTGTACCCAATCATGGCCGTGGTGCAGGGAGGGGGCGCAGAGCCCAGGGAAGAGGGGTCCTGGACTGTACCCAATCATGGCCGTGGTGCAGGGAGGGGGCGCAGAGCCCAGGGAAGAGGGGTCCTGGACTGTACCCAATCATGGCCGTGGTGCAGGGAGGGGGCGCAGAGCCCAGGGAAGAGGGGTCCTGGACTGTACCCAATCATGGCTGTGGTGCAGGGAGGGGGCGCAAAGCCCAGGGAAGAGGGGTCCTGGACTGTACCCAATCATGGCCGTGGTGCAGGGAGGGGGCGCAGAGCCCAGGGAAGAGGGGTCCTGGACTGTACCCAATAGTGGCCGTGGTGCAGGGAGGGGGCACAGAGCCCAGGGAAGAGGGGTCCTGGACTGTACCCAATAGTGGCCGTGGTGCAGGGAAGGGGGCGCAGAGCCCAGGGAAGAGGGGTCCTGGACTGTACCCAATCATGGCCGTGGTGCAGGGAGGGGGCGCAGAGCCCAGGGAAGAGGGGTCCTGGACTGTACCCAATAGTGGCCGTGGTGCAGGGAGGGGGCGCAAAGCCCAGGGAAGAGGGGTCCTGGACTGTACCCAATAGTGGCCGTGGTGCAGGGAGGGGGCACAGAGCCCAGGGAACTGTGAGTCCGGGGAGACCAATGCTGCTAGAGTTCACAGAGAACCCAGAGGAGCAGTGCATGGCGAGAGGACATGGCCCAGAAGCTGCCTTGGTGTCTGCAGGGCATCACAGGGAGGACCACTGGGTGGAGCCCTCAGGAGGGGCTGGCCTCAGGGTGGGGCAGAATCAGCACTAGATGGAGAACCCACCTAACACATCTGAAAAGCAAACTCCAAAACAATCCAACTGTTCCCGAGTAACTTTAACTATATCCCAGAACAAAGGCCAAGGATACTTACAAGGAAACCCCAAGAGTATGGCCCCCAAACACCCTTTTAGCTCAGTGGTGAAGTCACTTCTGAGGTTCACCGTTCAGCTGGGGATTGGACAGCCCCATAAAACCAAATGGGACTAATGAGGCACAGCCGTCCAGGGACAAGGACTAGAAGGCAGAAGGGGACAGGGAAGCTGGTGATAGGGAACCCAAGGTTGAGAATAGACAGTGTTGACATGTCGTGGGGTTGTTAACCATTGTCATAGGGCAACATGTGTACTAACTGTTCAATGAGAAGCTATTTTGTTCTGTAAACATTCATCTAAACTGAGAAGAGCAGCACAACTGGAAGAACATAATCGATATCACTGAATTGTGCATGTAGACATTTTTGAAATGGTGTACCTTTGGCTATGTATATTTTCAGCAAAAAAAAAAAAAGTTCCAAAAAGGAGAGTGTTGACATGTCGTCGGGGTGTTAACAATGTCATAATAATGAGAAACTGTTTGTTCTGTAAACCGTCACCTCAAGTACAATTAAAACAAAGAATACTCACAAGGACAAAAATGCCCAGCCCTCAACAAAGCGAAATTCACCATGTCCGGCATCTAGTCAAAGCTTACCCGGCCGGCAAAGTAGCCAGAAAATATGACCCAGAATGAAGAGAAAGATCAAGCAGTCAAAACCAACCTAGAATTGATGCAGGTATTAGAATCAGATGAGGAGGATAGTAAACTAGTCAGCAAAACTGTATTTGGTATGTTCAAAAACTTACGTAGAGACGTATTTTTGAAAATGTTAAAATGACCGAAATTGAACCTCTAGAGCAGAAAACAACAATGTGTGAAATGAAAACATAATGCATGGGTTTACAGCATAGGAGACACTGCAGGAGAAAGGATTAGTGAATTTGAAGACAGAGCAATAAAAACTCTTGAAATAGAGTAAAAAAAAAGAAAACTTTCTTAAACCAACACAGCATCAGTGAGCCGTGCGGCAACTTCAAGCTGGCTAATAACTGGAGTACCTGAAAGGGAGGGGGCAGAAAAAGCGTTTGAAGAAATGACTGAAAGGTTTCCAAATTTGATATATCCTCTAAACCCAACCAACTCAATTAACCACAAGCATAAAAACAGTAACATCAAGGCATATCATAAATTGTTTAAATCTATTGATAAAGAGAAAATCTTAAAAGCAGCCAGAGGAAAAACATAGGTACAGCGGAACAAGATAATGATGACAGAAGATTTCTCGTGGAAACAACGCAAGTGGGAACTCAGTAAGACAACATTTGTGAAGAACTGAAAGAAAAAAACTTGTCAGCCTAGAATTCTGTATTCAGCAAAAATATCTTTAAAAGCTGGAGGTGAAATAAAGAAATTTTCAGGCATACAAAAGAATTCATCCCGAGCAGACCAGCACTACAAGAAATGTTAAAGGAAGTCAGACAGAAGGAAAATGACACCAGACGGAAATATGGACGTAGGACTTACAGATGGAAAAGAGAGCACTGGGAATGACAACAGAGTAAACGCCATCAACTGTTCGCTGTTAGAGTCTCTTCAAAAGAATCGACGGTTTAAACGAGCTAACAACACTATACCCTGGGGTTAGAAGACTTGTATATGTACTCCCCCCGGGAGGGGAGAAAAAGAAGTATACTACGTTAAGGCTCATCTGCTATACAGGATTTCAAAACTGATTATAAAGCAAAGTAATCGAAACAGCGTGATACTGGTATAAAGACAAATATACAGAACACGCAACAGGAGAGCCCAGGAATTAACTCACACGACTGGTTTTGGACAAAGGTGCAAGGGCAATTCAGTCAAGAAAGAATAACCTTCTCAACAAACAGCGCTCTAACAGCTAAAAATCCAGTGAAAAAAAAAAATGAACGCCAATTCATACCTCACACCATGTACAAAAATTAAAGTCAAAATGGATCACAGACCTAAGTGTGAAACCTAAAACTATACAAACCATTCTAAGAAAACATGGGAGAAAATCTCTGGGATACTGGGTTCGGCAATGATTTCTTAAATACAACACCAAAAGCATGATCCATCGAAGAACAAAAGGATAAATCGAACTTCATCAGAATTAAAAACTTCTGCTCTCCAAAAGACACTGTAAGGTGAAAGAAAAGTCATAGACTGAGGGAAAATATTTGTAGAGCACAATCTGATAAAGGACTTGTACCAAGAACATATAATAAACTATGAAAGCTCAAAAATAAGAAAACAAACAATCCAGAAAAATATAAACAAAAAAATGCGAGCAAACTCTTCACCAAAGGAGATATATGGATGGCAAATACGCACATGATAAAATGCTTAAAGATCATTAGTTATTAGGAAAATTAAAAACACAATGTGATACCACTACAAGCCTGTTAGCATGGCTAAAATTACAAAAGACTGACCACCCCAAGTGCGAACAAGATGTGGAGGAAGTCTCCTACATCGCTGGTGGGAATGTGAAATGGTGCAACCACTTTGGCATACAGTTTGGCAGTTTCATAAAAAAGTTAAATACACACCTACGTGTGATCCAGCCGTTGCACTTCCAGGCATATACCCAAGAGAAATGAAAACAAGCCCACACAAAGACTCGAACGTACAGTCACGTGTCACTTAATGTCCACGATACATTCTGTGGAATAGGATGTTACGTGATTTGGACATTGTGTGAACACCATGTTATAGGCAGTCCCTGGGTTACGAATGTCTGACTTGCAGGCAACTCCCACTTAAGAACAGAATGTCATAAAGCCTATTATATTAAAAATTTAAGTTAAACACAATGATTCATAATAATGAACGCATGCACTACTTTGTGAGGCTCATGAAAACATCGTGCTGTTTGGAAGTGTTTAAGTGTTTTATACGCATAGAAAGGTAAACTATATACTATATAGTAAGTCAAACATTTGACTAACTGATGCTAAATAAGAACCGTATGTACCTATTCTGACTTACCTACAAATTCAACTAAAGGACAGACTTAGGAATGAATGTCATTTGTAACTTGGGGACTGCCTCTATATAGGAGACATGACATACACGTGTTGTGTGCGCGAAGCTGCTGTGTTTGCTATGTCCAGTTACATCCGCTATGTCCCGTTCTCCGGTCAAGATTTCTGAACTCTAGTATAACCTTATGGGACTGTGGACGTATATGTGGTTGGACGTTGCCCAAACAGTTATGCGGGGCATGACTATAAATAAATGTATATGAACACAGGCAGTTCCCACCTTATGCTGTATTCGAGTCATGAAGAACTGCACTTAGGACCTTTGTTTTGGTACATCTTGTTAGTAATATGTACTACATAAAAAATTTTGCAGTGCGTAACTCGCTGATGTGATTATTCTCTGATGTTCACTCGTAGATGTTCAAAGATCATATTTATAAAGATACCGATAATAAAAGGCAATATAATGAAAGCTAAAAAAAAAAAAAGAGATATTTGACTTATGTCAGAACCAACTTATGACAGGGTTGTCGGAATGGAACCCCATTGTAAGCCGGGGACTACCTGTATTCACAGCAGCTTTATTTCTTTTCTCTCTTTTTTGAAATGTAATTACCGATAAACTTGTGTTTAAATCTACCCTTTTTTAAACACTGTGCTTTAGATAAAGGTTTACAGAGCAAACGAGTTTCTCCTTAAACAAATTAATACACATACTGTTTTGTGACACTGGCGGTCAACGCCACGACGTGTCAACACTCTCCCCTCTCAACCTTGGGTTCCCCATTTCCATTCATCCAGCTTTCCTGTCCCCTCCTGCCATCTGATCCTTACCCCTGGGCTGGTGTGCCCATTTAGTCTCATATACATGGCTGAGCTGCATGTATTATTGTTTGTTATATGGGCCTGTCTAATCTTTGGCTGAAGGGTGAACCTTAGGAGTGACCTTAGTACTGAGTTAACAGAGTGTCCAGAGGTCATACTCTTGGGATTTATCCAGTCTCTGTCAGACCAGTAAGCCTGGTCCTTTTTTGACAGCAGCTTTATTTCTAACAGTCTAAAACTGGAAATAACCCAGATGTCCATCAACAGGTGAAAGATAAACCAACTGTGACACATCCGTACAAGGGAATGCTCCTCAGCAGTAACAAGGAAGGGACTACTAATAATCACGACGACATGGATGAGTTTCAGAATTGTGCTTAGTGAAAGAAGTCAGACCAAAAAAGCCCATCTGTGTGAAACCAGAACATGCAGACTAACCCAGTGAAAGCAGCAGACCAGTGGATGACTGGGGACCAGGACGGGGCTAATGAAGCCGAAGGAGAAAACTTCTGGGACTAAGTGGTGGTTATGACCATGTTCACCATCCGGACTGTGGCAATGGGTCTGGGGTTACAACTTATCCAAGGGTACACCGGCCAGCTGTACATCAATAAACTGTTAAAATGAAGTTAACTGATAAAGATTTTTAGCCTAGAAATGACAAACCTGCGATGCAGTCCATTCTTCCATTCTAGTCAGAACCACGGCAGAGCTCACATTTCCTGAGAGCTGTGCTCTCGTGGCGTGGATGAACTCTCTGGCCCCGACAGGAGGCTGAGCATCTGTTCTATCCCAGGACACGAGACAGAGGGGAACTCAGGTCTCTGTGTTCTTAACCACCCCAGCAGACTTCAAGGAGGTAACTTCCACAAAGGGCAGACAAAAATGTCAGCAAGGCAAATCAAGACTGTGTGGACCCACACTGGACTGCCACTAGAAAGAGAAGAGCTACAGCGTGTGACCTCACTCCTCTTCCCTTCCATCCAAACGCTTCCCACCCAGGTCTGTAGTTCTCCTCACACCACCACCATTGTCCCAACGATGCTCGAGACTCTGAGTGGGGGCAACGGGAACAGACGCTGGTGGCATTACACAGCAGAGCCGCCGCGGTCCAGGACTGGCCAGCCCCAGAGAAGACTGTGGCAGGCAGGCCTGGGCAGCTTCGAGGAAGCCAGGGGCCAATGCTCGGGATCTGGGGAGAAGCAGAACCTGCCCAGGGGGACAGGTCTTCGGATATCGGAGGGGCTTCAAACGCTGAGCAGCAGCAGGAGTGGCAAGGCCTGCTGCATGCGTCCCTTCTTTCTCCCAGCAGGTATGTGTCTCAAGTTCCATCTGGCTAAGCCCCTGGGACTTGCAGCGTCAGCATCTCTCCCAGTCAGACATGGAGCTCAGACACTGGCCATGCAGTATTCAACAGTGCTCCTTCAGAAGTCACTTTTGTATGTCAGACCTTCCTTCTTTACTCCCCGTTTCCAGCTTTTGGTGACTCTCTGTAAAGGCAGGCCTACAGCCCTATGCTCACACATTTCACATTCCTCCACTTGTCCTGGGAGGTGACAAAGGCATGGGGTGTAGGGCACAGGCCAGATTCCTCCGATACATCTTGCTTCCCAGCCTTGGGACAGCAATGGTTCATGCCCACCTCGATGCCTGGCCACCCCACCATCCCCTGATCCTGAGCCCCCTGAAGATCTGCCAGTAAAGCCCGTCCGCTGCACATTCGGCAGTTACCTGCTGTTAGTAATAATCAAAGTATCCCGACGGTCCCAAAGGCTGGAGGGACTTGGGATCCCCTCACTTTGACCCTAAACCCTACTCTCTGGGCACATAAACTTATTCTTAAAAACTAACCATCAATGCAGCATCACAAATCACAGTGCAGAAAACCAACACATAGTCCCCCATTCACTTTCCCGCCTTTCTTTCCCTTCCAAGGCAACAGCTGTGGGGAGGGCAGTGACGGCACTGGCCATGGATCACCGACACTGACCACCTCCTCGGGCATCTCCAGGGGCCAACCATGGACACAAGAAAGGCGGGAGATGGGAGCTGGGGGCCCTCACATCAGCCCAGACATGCGCTCTGAAAACAACTCCACACAAGGCCACATGTGCGGCTACCTTGGCACCCCTCTACACTTCCTTCCGGCAATCAACTGACACGCACAGAATCAGCATGGAAAAACACGGGCGTGGACGAGGTGATATCACACGGTAAGGAAGAGTGGGAGCTGCAGCCAGTGCTGAAAAAGGTCATTCAGAGGGCAGGTATCACCCACGTGTCCTGGCCCCCATCCAACCCAGGACAGCTGCCTCCAGGAGAGGAGCTTCTGGATAGTAACGACAATGAGGACGCCACAGCCACAGCCACAGCGACTCACGTTGTCTCGGATGTTGATGTCAGACCCCTTGGAGAGCAGCAGCTTCACGAGATCAACATGCTTGTACTCGGTGGCCCAGATCATTGGCGTCCAGCCACCATCATCCTAATTTCAAAAGAAGAAAACAGACAGTGACAGCTACTGGAGACTAAGCCTGACGGTGGGTTACAAAGTTCAGAGTGGACCTGCCCCACAGAAGTCCCCCACTGTGAAGGCCCCACGTACACAGCAGTCCTTGGGGGCAGACTGCTCCAAGGCCCAGGGAGCTACCCGGGTAACACAGCAAGTCCAGGACAGAACAAGAGCTGGCCAAGTCTCAGGCACACATGTCCAAGGAGGGGTGGTAACTGGACCCCTCGCACACGCCCTCCAGTCAGGCCTGCTGGGCAGGTGCTGCCTGCAGAACATGTCACACACTCAAGTGTTAGAAAAATCTAGCAGGCCCAAAAGAATGCCAACAGTCTTGGTTTTGAGGAGTCCTAGTGGGGATGGTGTCTGAGCATCCTAGTGATCAAAGAGCAGGGAGCCAGGGCCAGGGGGCAGGGGGCAGGCGACAGGCAGCTGTGGGCAGGGACCAGGGAGCAGGGGGCAGGGAGCAGGCGGCAGGGAGCAGGGGGTAGGGGGCAGGAAGGCAGAGGCAGGGGGCAGGGGACAGGGGGCAGGGGACAGGCAGCAGGGGGCCAGAGGCCAGGAAGCAGGGAGTCAAGGGGCAGAGAGCCGGGAGCAGGGAGCAAGGGGCAGCAGCTACCAAGGGAGGGGCTGAGGAAGGTCAGCAGAAGGGGCCATGCAGGGGGCCGAGCTGTCCTCACAGTGGAACGGAAACCTCTGGAGGACAGTAGCAACAGACAAAGTCTCTGTGCAGTCACGAGAAGTCGGGGTGGCTCTATGTGTGAGGGCGCAGGGCCTCACCTGACAATTGACGTCCATCTGTCCATTGGAGAGCAGATACTGGACAACGTCGTAGTGGCCCTTCTTGGCAGCCAGGTGCAGACACGTGGAGCCCTCTGCGTCCTGCAATACAGACACGACTGAGGCCCCACAAGCACGACCTTGAGTCATCACCCCGTCACAAGGGAGACGGAAGGGCTGTCCAACTGGCCTCGTCCACTGGGCCCTGGTGGCTCTCACCATGACACACACCCACACATCCCCACGATGGTGCCCCAGGACCGTTCCAGGCCCTTCCACGGTCTCTGCTTGCTCTGGCCTTCACCCTCAGCATGCTCGCAGCAGCGGTGCACAGGAAGGCAGTGTGACTGACGCAGTACGGGCTGTCCCTGAGCTGCAGAAGGTCGGAGAACGATGGTATAGAGTGTGGACAAAAGGTGTGTACGTGCTGCTGTGGGGGGGCTCCAAGCACACAAAGCTCTGCTTCCTCAAGGACACTGAGCTGCCACGTGTGGGACCATCTCAAGAGAGAAGAGGAGGCAGCCCATGATGAGACCATGCCCAGGAGGCCCCAGGACACACAACTGCCACAGCATTACCAATGCCCCATGTCACTAGAGCCGGGGCAATCCCAACCCGAGTGTGCGTCTCCCCGATGACAGCGACCACAAGGCCCGCGTGGACACACTTCACTGTTTCTCTTACGCAGACCGTTTGTTGCTTTTGCGCCCCATTCCTGACTTTTGTCCTTTATTTCCCCCAGCCATCACTTCTAACCTCACAGCAGTGGTCGTAGATTTGATGAGCATCCTGACACACATCTCTCTGAAACCCACAGATTTACCACCAAGCCTACTGTTCTCAAGACAGGCCCACACTCCTAAACCCCAGGTCACCGGTGCTGAAAACCTTAACTGTATCATAAATACAAAACGTATGGCTGCTGAGCTAAAAGTTTTGTGTTACTTTCGTATGTTCTCAGCCATTCGAGTAGCTACAGTTGGACGAGCCCTGAGATACTGGAAAACTGCTGCCCATTTAAGGACACACAAGAGGGAGGCTCTGAAGGTGCTCTCACCCACTGGAGACAGAGCCAAGAGTTCCCACTACAGGGATGCTCTGCCTGAGGAAATGTGATCCTACGTGCCCCGAAACCCCAGCCAGGCAGGAGGTAGGAAAGGCGGGGGAGGGAGGTGAGAGGGACTGAGAAGAAGGGAAGAGATGAGGGAGGGAGGGCCTGGGAGGAGGGGCAAGGGAGGGGACAGCTTGATGTTATTTTATTAATTTTTGTTTCTTTGAAAAATCTTTATTTCATTCTCACTTTTTTGGAGGTTCATTTCCTGGATGTAGAATTATAGGTTGGCAGGTTTTTTCTTTCAGAATAAAAATGTTCATTCCATTATCATCTAGTCTCCACTGCTTCAGATGAGAAGTCAGCAGCCATTCGTAATATGTTGTTTGCCAGTATGCAAAGTGCTGTTTTTCTTTGGCTGCTTTTAAGATTTTCATTATTTTTGGTTTTTAGCAGTTTCACCATGGTATGTTAAGGTGTTATGCAGAATAACAATAACACTTAACATACCACAGTGAAAAAATTCAAGTCTCGAGCTGCAATGTTAAAGGATTCTACGAGGAAAATACTAAATGACACAAGAAAGCATCAAAAGAAGATGGAAGGATTAAACAGAGTCACTGTATGAAATAGAATTAGTCAGCATTAAACCATTTCAGGAGGTAGCATATGATCAAGAACCAATGGTATTGAAGGAAGAGGTCCAAGTAGGGCTGAAGGCATTGGCAAAAAAGAAGGCTCCAGGAACTGACCGAACACCAACTGAGATGTTTCAATAAACAGATGTAGCACTGGAAGTGCTCACTTGTCTATGCCAAGAAATTGGAAGACATTTACCTAGCCAACCAACTGGAAAAGATTCGTATCTGTACACATTCCAAAGAAATGTGATCCAACAGAATGCAGAAATTATCAAACATCACTAATATCACACACAAGTAAAATTTTGCTGAAGATCATTCAAAAGTGGTTGCAGCAGTACATCAACAGGGAACTGCCAGAAATTCAAGCCAGATTCAGAAGAGGACGGGGAACCAGAGATATCACTGCGGATGTCAGATGGATCCCAGCTGAAAGCAGAAAATACCAAAGATGTTTACTTGTCTTTTACTGACTATGCAAAGGTATTCGACTGTGTGGATCATATGGATAAAATTGCTAAGAATGGGAATTCCACAAAACTTAATTGTGCTCATGAGGAACCAGGACTTAGACCAAGAAGAAATCCTTCAAACAGAGCAAGGGGATACTGTGTGGTTTAAAGTTAGGAAAGGGGTGCGTCAGGACTGTATCCTTTCACCATACTTATTCCATCTGTATGATGAGCAAATAATCTGAGAAGCTGGGCTATATGAAGAAGAACGGGGCATCAGTATTGGAGGAAGACTTGTTAACAACCTGCGATACGCAGATGACACAACCTTGCTTGCTGAAAGTGAAGAGGACTTGAAGCATTCACTGATGAAGATCAAAGACCACAGCTTTCGGTATGGATTACACCTCAACATAAAGAAAACAAAAATCCTCACAACTGGACCAACAAGCAACATCAAGATAAATGGAGAAAAGACTGAAGTTGTCAAGGATTTCATTTTACTTGGATCCACAATCAACACCCATGGAAGCAGCAGTCAAAAATATCAAGACTCACTGCATTTCGCAAATCTGCTGCAAAAGACCTCTTTAAAATGTTAAAAAGCAAAGATATCACCTTGAAGACTAAGCTGGGCTTGACCCAAGCCAGGATGTTTTCAATCACCTCATATGCATGCGAAAGCTATACAATGAATACGGAAGACCGAGCAAGAATTGATGCCTTTGAATTATGGTGTTGGCTAAGAATATTGACTATATCATGGGCTGCCAGAAGGAACACATCTGTCTGGGAAGAAGTACAGCAGGAATGCTCCCTAGAACCAAGGATGGCGAGACTTTGTCTCACATACTTTGAACATGTTATCAGGAGGGATCAGTCTCTGAAGAAGGACATCATGCTTGGTAGAAGGTCAGTGAAAAAGAGGAAGACCCTCAAGGAGATGGACTGACACAGTGGCTGCAACAACGGGCTCAAGCATAACGACGACTGTGAGGATGGTGCAGGACCGGGCAGCGTTTCACTCTGTTGTACACAGGGTCGCTATGAGTCGGAACCGACTCGACAGCACCTGACAACAGCAACACGTTTAGGTGTGGTATTCTTTGTATTTATCCTGCTTGGGGTCTGCAGATCGATACTTTTTTTTTTTTTTTTTTAACCAAATTTGAGAAATTTACGGTCATTATTTCTTCAAATACTTTTTCATACTGAATTTTCTGTTTTTCTGGGACTTAATACATTAGACTTTTTGATATTTTACTACAATCTGTTTTTCAGATTTAATCATCTCTATTGCGGTTCTTCAGTTTCAGTGACCTTTCCTCTAGTACATCTCATCGGCTGTTGATAAGTTCATTCATAAATCTATCACTTCAGATACTCTATTTTTCATTTCTAGAATTTCTACTTGGTTCTTCTCAACAGTCCCCATTTCTCTGCTAAGATTTTCCATTGGTTAACTCATTAAAGCCACATTTTCCTTTACATCCTTGCATGTTATTAAATCTGCTCTGAAGTCTCTACTACTTACAAGCTGTGGCTTATCTTGTTATATCTGCTATTGATTTTTCTCCCCTTGATTACAGAACGCGTTCTCCTGCTTCTTCCCATATGTAGTACTACTTAACTGTACACCAGATATTGTGGATAACCTCTAAGTAAAATGAACTAACTTGTCTTGACTTCTGTTCAGCCAGGAAGTTAATTTACAAAGAGATCTTCTTGAGCTTGACTAAGATTTGGTTTTAGGTTTTTTGTGAGGTCTGCTGAAGCAGCACATTAATTCCAGGGTGTGCTTTTTACTCCTAAAACGTGGCTGAACGCTCGTGGTGTTAAGAAGATTTCTCCACTCTTTATTCTTCCCCATTTCTCCCTCTACCAGTCCCTGGTAATCACTAATCTACTTTGTCTCTATATATTTGTCTATTCTAGATTACACAATATTTGCCCTCCTTGATCTGGCTTATTTCACTCAGCATTATATTTTCAAGGTTTATCCATGTTGTAGCACATATCAGAGGTCTTTTTATGGCTGAAAAACATTTCATTATATGAATGTAACACATTTTGTTTTTCCATTCATCTGTTGATGGATATTTGGGTTATTTCCCCTTTTTGGCTATTGTGAGTAATGCTGCAATGAACGCTGGTGTACACATACTTGTTTGCATTCTTCTTTCAAATCTTTTGGATATATACCTACGAGTGGAATTCTGGGTCATATGATAACTGTTTAAGTTTCTGAGGAATCACAAAAGTAGTTTTTTTAGTGGCTGCACCATTTTACATTCCCAACAGCAACAGACAAGTGTTCCTACTTCACCTCCTCACCAACACTTGTTATTTTCCATTATTTTGATAATAACCATCCTAGTGGGTGTGAAGTGGTATCTCGTTATGGTTTGGATTTACATTTCCCTAACGACTAGTAATGTTGAAAATCTTCTCTAATTTATTAGCTATTTACATAGCTCATTGGAGAAATGTCCACTCACGTACTTTGCCCATTTTTAAATTGGGATATTTGTCTTTTATGTTAAAGGAGTCCTGGTGGTACGATGGTTAGAAGTGACTGACTGCTAACCAAAAGGCTGGCAGTTCAAAACCACCAGCGGCTCTGTGGGAGAAAGATGGGACAGTCAGCTTCTGTAGAGATTTACAGCCTTGGAAACCCTGTGGAATCGCTATGAGTTGGAAATGACTTGATCACAGTGGGTTTGGTTTTTTGGTTTGGTTTTTATGTTCAGTTCTTTATATAGTCTAGATATGAAACCCTTATCTATTATTTGGTTTCCAAACATTTTCTCCCATTCCAGAGGTTATCTTTCGCTTTCTTGAAAGTATACCTTAATATAGAAAAGTTTTTATTCTGATGAAGTCCAATTTTTTTTTTCTTTTGTTGCTCATGCTTCTGGTGTCTTATTTATGAATTCGTTTTCAAAAACAAAACCCTGAAGCTTTATCCCTATGCTTTCTTCTAAGAATAGTTTTAGCTCTTAATTTAGGTCATTGATCCGTTTTGAATTCACTTTTATACACCGTGTGAGCTATGTGCCTGTCTTAGTTACCTACTGCTGCTGTAATAGAAATACCACAAGTAGACGGCTTTAACACAGAGATAATACATTCTTTCAAAGTCTAGAAGACTGAATTCAGGGTGCCAGGGGGAAGGGTTTCTCTCTCTCTGTGGGCTCTGGCAGAAGGTCCTTGTCATCAATCTTCCTCAGTCGAGGAGCTTCTTAGCACAGGGAACCCAGGTCCAAAGGACGCACTATTCTCCTGGCACTTGTTTCTTGGTGGTAGGAAGTCCCCCGTCTCTCTGCTTGCCTCTCTCTTTAGCTCAAGAGAGACTGACTTACGACACAACCTAATCTTGTAGGCTCAGTTCTGAATCACTAACATCATAGATAGGATTTACAACACATAGGAAAATCACATAAGACGACAAAATGGTGGACAATCATACAATACTGGGAATCATGGCCTAGCCAAGTTGAAACACATTTTGGAGGGACAAAATTTAATACATAACAGTACCCAAATTCATTGTTTTGCATGTGGAGATCCAATTGTCCCAGCACCCTCCACTGGAGAGACTATTCTTCCCCCGCTGAAAGGGCTTAGGACCCTTGTTGACAATCAAATGAGCAAAGATTTATGAGTTTATTTCTGGACTCTCAATTTTACTCCACTGGTCTATGGCCTTCCTTATACCACACTGTTTTGACTTTTCAGTACGCCTTAAAATTAGTAAATGTAAGTATTCCTATTTTTCTTTTTCAAGATTGTGCTAGCTATTCAGAGCCCCCTGAAATTCCATCTGAATTTGAGGATTGGCCTTTCCCTTTCTGCATAAAACGCCGTTGAGTTTGTACTGATTCTGTAGACAACTAAGGTAGTATTGATATCTTAACAATATTAAGTCGTCCAATCCATGAACACAGATGTCATTCCATTTATTTAGGTCTTTAATTCCTTTCAGTGATGTTTTACAGTATTCAGTATACAAGTCTTTCACAACCCTGGTTACATTATTCCTAGGTATTTCATTCTTTTAAACGCTACTGTAATTGGAATTGTTCCCCAGATTTCCTTATTAGATTGTTTACTACTGGCATATAAAAACACAACTGATGTTTGTGTGATCTTGCACCCAACGTTGATGAATTCGCTCACTAGCTCTAACAGCTTCCTTGTGGATTCTTAGGGGTTCTCCACATATAGAATCATATAATCTGCCAACAGAGATAGTTTCATCTTCCTTTCCAATTTAGATGCCTTCTATTTTTCTTGCCTAATTGCTCTGGCTAGAACTTCTAGTACAATGCTGAATAACAGTGGTGAAAGTGGGCATCCTTGTCTTGTTCCTTAGCAGGAAACCTTTTAGCTATTCCAAGTTGAGTACGATGTTAGTTGTAGGTTTTTCAGCAATGACCTTTATTATGTTGAACGCTTTCCCCTCTATTCCTAGTTTATTGAGTGTATTTATCATGAAAAAATGTTTAATTTTGTCACATGCCTTTTGTGCTCAATCAGGATGATCCTGTGGTTCTTTTCCTTCATTCTATTAATGTGGTGTATTACGACGATTGATTTTCTTATGTTGAACCACCCTTGCATTCCTAGTATAAATCCCACCAGGTCACAGGACTGAAGAAAAAATTCAAGCCTCGAGTTGCTATATTGAAGGATTTTATGGGGAAAATATTAAATAACCCAGGAAGCATCAAAAGAAGATGAAAGGAAAACACAGAGTCACTATACCAAGAAGAACTGGTTGACATACAACCATTTCAGGAGGCCGCACATGATCAAGAGGCGATGGTGCTGAAAGACAAAGGCCAAGCTACACTGAAGGCACTGGTGAAAAGCAAGGCTCCAGGAACTGACAGAATACCAACTGAGATGTTTCAACAAATGGACACAGCGCTTGAAGTGCTCACTCGTTTATGCCACGAAATTTGGAAGACAGTTACCTGGTCAACTGACTGTAAGAGAACCATATTTATGTCTATCCCCAAGAAAGGTGATCCAACAGAATGCAGAAATTATCAGAGTATCCATGCAAAGGCATTCAACTGTGTGGATCATACCAAATTACAGATAACATTGTGAAGCATGGGAATTTCACACTTAACTGTGCTCATGAGGAATCCGTACATAGATCAAGAGGCAGTTGATTGAACAGAACAAGGGGATACAGGGGAGTTCCAGCAAAATGGCACTCTAGGCAGAAGCACCATGCTGTCCCTCCACAGCAAAGATCCGAAAAACTAAGCCGAACAGAGAATACAACAATCCTGAAACCCTGAAACATCAAATGAAGAGATAAAGAACTCAGCCAATCACCAAATGGAGTGAGAAAACTGACAGAGAACAGAGAGTGAGCAGAGATTCACGCAGAGGTTCCCTACCAGCTAACGCAGTGCGGATCCGCCATCTTGGACTCCTACTGGAGACGAGCAAACAGGGGGTTAGAGAAAGCAGCCTCACAGAGCATCCAGCAGGAGACAAAACAACCAGTAATTTTCGATATACGCTTTCCCACCCCCCACTCTTCTTCACCCCGACTCCACCTCCTCTGCTTCCTGCGGCCACAATCTCTCGGAAACACCGGCTGCTTGGATTCCATACACCTGAACGGGTGGCTCTCTGAGTGCCATTTGTTGGCTGCTGATGTTGCTTTTTTCCGCTTCTTTTGATTTCTACCTTGCCTCTCGCCACCTCCCCCTCCTTTTGCTCGAGTACCTCGCTCCGTGCGCCATCTTTGCTTCTTCCTGAGGGGCTGCAGAGCTCCGGTAATTTGTGATATACACTTTCCCACTCTCTACCCTTCTTCACCCACACTTGGCCCCCTCTGCTTCCCGTGGACACAGTCTCTTGTCCAGAAACACCAGCCCGCACTAGCTGGCTCTCTGAGTGCCATTTGTTGGCTGCTAGTGTTGCTTTTCTTTTTCTGCTTCTTTTGATTTCTTACTTGCCTCTCACCACCTCCCACTCCTTTCGCTCAAGTACCTGGCTCCGTGCTCCATCTTTGCTTCCTCTTGAGGGGCTGCGGAGCTCTGTTCGAGTGTGGAGCTGCTTCCCGGTCTGGGCTGCCGTGCTGGTGGGATCCCGGGGCTTTCGTTCGTTTGTTTGTTATGAATTGTTTGTTTGTTTTCTTTTCCTTTTCTTGAGTTGGGAGCCCTTTCTGGCCAGGCTGAGCTGCATGGCAGGGAGACTCCCCCTTGGCTTCCACAGACCTGCAGAGGGAGCCCTGAGGACATTTCTTTCTTCGTTGGTTTTTTTCTTTTTCCTATTTTTTTGGGGGCCTTTCTTGTTCTTTTTTAATTTGCTTTCTTTTCTTTTCCTTCTTTTTCCCTTTTTGTCTTTCTTCAATGCTCAGTTTCTCGTCTCTCTGTATCTTCCTTCTCTTTCTGTTCCCTGAATACCTGGGGTTGTATACCTCTACGCCTTCTAGCCAGGCTGTACTGCAACACCTGAGAGTGACTTCCCCAGACCTCATAGCTGCACCGGTGGGATCCCTGGGAACTTTGCGGTTCTTCAACCTTTCTGATTCTTATTTATTCATTCTTTTCTTTTCTTCCTCTTCCCCCTTCTGTTTTTCTCCATTTCATAGTCTCTCATCTCTCCACTCCAATGGCAAGCTCCCCTAGCATTCTTTTTAGTTTGTTTGTATGTTTTTGGCTCCTGTTCCTCTCTCCTCTCTCCCATATCCATCTTAGCTCCACACGTAACAATCTCCCTGCTGCATCCTGCCTACCTGCACCAGGCACTTGACATCACACCACCAAGCAGGACAGACACGGCCTACTGGAACCTGCCCTGCACTGATTACTGACCTGCTCTGGTGGCTGTAGTAAGTGCCACAAACAACCCGTCCCAGTAACTCCTCTTCAGCTAGACCTGCCCTGCTGTACCATATCTGAGTGACTGACCCTGCCAGTTGGAGAAGGAGGCGAAAAGTACTGTGCCCACAGACGAGCAAACAACAAAGAACACACAGTGCGCCTGCTCAGACATAGTCAAATTTTTTTTTTAAAGAAGGGACGAAACAAATCTACAATCAATAAACGAGAAAAATAACTACTAAATGCCCTGAAGACAGCAGACAATATCAAAACATTTACAAAAAAAGGACAGGATGGTTCCAGTAGGCATCCAAATTAAAACACCAGATGACTCTCCTGTGGAAGAAAGTGCACTAGAACTACCTGATAGGGAATTCAAATCTCTAATACTCAGAATTCTCCAAGAACTGAGGCAAAAAGCTGACAAACATAAGGAAAAAATAGACAAATTCATGGAAAATACAGACAAAAAAATTGGAAGAATTCAGGAAAATAATGCAGGAACAAAATGCCAAAATAAATTCACAACTAGAAATTATACAAAGAGAACAATTAGAAATCCAAAAGACAAACAACAAGATTTCAGAAATGGATGATGTCACAGAAGGGCTGAGAAGCAGATTTGAAACGGTGGAAGACAGGATCAGTGGAATTGAAGACAAACACTTGGATACAACTCTGTTTCAGGAAAACTCAGAAAAAAGAACAAGGAAAAATGAAGAGACCCTGAGAGTTATGTGGGACACAATCAAAAGCAAAAATTTTCGAGTGACTGGAATTCCAGAACAGGGGGAGAAAACAGAAAATACAGAGAGGATCACTGAAGAACTGCTGACAGAAAACTTCCCAATATCACGAAAGATGACAAGCTGGCCATCCAAGAAGCTCAACGAACCCCATAGAGAAGAGACCCCAAAAGAAAATCACTGAGGCATATCATAATCACACTCGCCGAAACCAAAGACAAACAAAGAACAAGGGGATACTGCGTGATTTAAAGTCAGGAAAGGTGTGTGTCAGGGTTGTATCCTTTCACCATACCTATTCAGTCCGTATACTGAGCAAATAACCTGAGAAGCTGGACTATATGAAGAAGAATGTGGCATCAGGACTGGAGGAAGACTTAGTAACAACCTGCGTTACGCAGATGACACAACCTTGCTTGCTGAAAGTGAGGAGGACTTGAAGTACTTACTGATGAAGGTCAAAGACCACAGCCTTCAGTATGGATTACACCTCAATATAAAGAAAACAAAAATCCTCACAACTGGACCAATAAGCAACATCATGATAAACGGAGAAAAGACAGAAATCGTTAAGGATTTCATTTTATTTGGATCCACAATCAATACCCATGGAAGCAGGAGTCAAGAAATCAAAAGATGCATTACATTGGGCAAATCTGCTGCAAAAGGCCTCTTTAAAGTGTTGAAAACCAAAGATGTCACCCTGAAGACTAAGGTGCACCTGACCCAAGCCACAGTGTTTTCAATTGCCCATATGTATGTGAAAGCTGGATGCTGAATAAGGAAGACCGAAGAAAAACTGATGCCTTTGAATTCTGGTTTTGGTGAAGAATTCTGAATATACCATGGACTGCCAAAAGACAAAAGAATGAACAAATCTGTCTTGGAAGAAGTATAACCAGAATGCTCCTTAGAAGCAAGGATGGCAAGACTACGTGTCACATGCTTCGGACACTTTATCAGGAGCGATGAGTCCCTGGAGAAGGACATCATGCTTGGTAAAGCAGAGGATCAGCGAAACAGAGGAAGACCCTCAAAGATATGGATTAACACAGTGGCTGCAACAATAGACTCAGGCATAACAACGATTGTGAGGATGGCACAGGACCGGGCAGTGTTCTGTTCTGTTGTACATAGGGTAACTACGAGTCAGAACTGACTCAATGGCACCTAACAACAACAACAGGTCACGGCATATAATCCATTCAATATGCTTGCTGTTCAATGGAGAGCTCTCCCCATGCATTCCCTTCCCTCAGGGACTGTGTTCTGTCCTATCATTCAATGCCTGAAAACAGCTACCTCATATGGTTTCTCCAGTTTTATAGACATTCACAGTGGGAGAGTAAATTTCTTGTTCATCTACTTCTCTATCCCTTGCCTGGAATCTTATGATAACTTGTCTCTGGCCAACATGCTTGATTTCTGGAACATTTTTCTTTCTGTTTTCCAATGGTCATGGAATAGGCTACAAACTCTTGAGAGAGGGGTTTGGCCATTCTTGGCAGTTAACTGTCTCTCAGTGGTCCATAAGCACTTAGCACAGAACTTAACCAACTAGGAAACTTACAGGCATCTAAAGTCCCAGTCAGCATTAAGGCTGCTTTTGTCCACAGTAAAATTTCTCTGGCTACTTAAAAGCTTAATAATAACAACGTAATTCAGAAGCCTCAGTATCTTCATTCAAATGATAATTTGTCCAGAAAATGATGTGTGCATATGGACCCTGTTGGTCATCATTTTAAAAGAAATAACAGTAACAATAACAGCCTGCTGTTGTTGTTCTTGTCAGGTCCTGTCGAGTCAGTTCTAACTCATAGTGACCGTATGTACACAGAACAAAATACTGCCTGGTCTCACACCATCCTCCCAATCATCGCTATGTTTGAGCCCATTGTTGCAGTCACTGTATCAATCCATTTTGTTGAGGGTCTTCCTCTTTTTTGCTGACCTTCTACTTTACCAAGAGACTGGTCCCTCCTGATAACATGTCCAAAGTATGCAACACGAAGTCTCACCATTCTCCCTTCTAAGGAGCGCTCTGGCTGTACTTCTGAGACAGGTTTGTTCATTCTTCTGGAAGTCCATGATATATTCAATATTCTTCACCAGCAACATAATTCAAAGGCATACATTATCCTCTGGCACTCCCTTTATTGTCCAGCTTTCATATGCATACGAGGCAACTGAAAATACCATGGGTTGGGTCAAGCACACCATAATCCTCGAAGTGACATATTTGCTTTTTAACACTAGAAAGAGGTCTTTGGTGGCAAATTTGCCCAAGGCAATGAGGCACTTGATTTCTTGACTGCTGCTTCCATGGGTGTTGATTGTGGAGCCAATAAAATGAAATCCTTGACAACTTCAATCTTGTCTCCCTTTATCATGATGTTGTTTGTTAGTCCAGTTGTGAGGATTTTTGTTTTATGTTGAGGTGTAATCCATACTGAAGACTGCAGTCTTTGATGTTCTTCAATAAATGCTTCGAGTCCTCTTTGCTTTCAGCAAGCACTGTTGTGTATCTGCACCTAGCAGATTGTTAATGAGTCGTCCTCCAATCCTGATGCCCCATTCTTCTTCACATAGTCCAGCTTCTTGGATTTTTTGCTCAGCATACAGACTGATTAAGTGTGATGAAAGGATACAACCCTGATGCACACCTTTTCAGATTTGAAAGCATACCATATCCCCTTGTTCTTTGAGGATTAAGGTATGCCTGACCGAAGCCATGATATTTTCAATTGCCTCATATGCATGTGAAAGCTGGACAATGAATAAGAAGATCTAAGAAGAATGGACACTTTTGATTTATGGTGCTGGACAAAAATACTGAAAATATCATGGACTGCTAGAAAAACGAACATATCCGTCTTGGAAGAAGTACAGCCAGAATGCTCCTTAGAAGGATGGCAAGACTTCATCTCACGTACTTTGGACATGGTATCAGGAGGGATCAGTCCCTGGAGAAGGACATCATGCTTGGTAAAGTAGGAAAAAAAACCAAAACCAAACCCGCTGCCATCTTCCGACTCATAGCGACCCTACAGGACAGAGCAGAAATGCCCCATAGGGTTTCTAAGGAGCACCTGGTGGATTCGAACTGCTGACCTTTTAGTTAGCAGCAGTAGCTCTTAACCACTATGACACCAGGGTTGCCGGTAAAGTAGAGGGTCAGCGAAAAAAAAGGACGACCCTCAAGATGGACTGACACAGTGGCTGCAACAATGGGCCCAAGCATAACAATGATGTGAGGATGGCACAGGACTGGGCAGCATTTCGTTCTGTTGTACACAGGGTCGCTATGAGTCGGAACCGACTTGACTGCACCCAACAACAACATTTTTATGGCAATATACCAAAATGAAAACAAACATTTGAACCAAGTTCACAGTCTATCCTGAGGAAAATAATCCAAAAATGTTATGAATTAAAATATTCTTTGAAGGAGTGTTTATATAAACAAAAATTTAGTTAAAAATTAAATGCTCAAGGGAAAAAATTCTATTAATCAATAAATTACTCATTTCTCCTGGCTAGCTTTACGGAAAAAAGCCAGTTAGATCACTATGTTACATCACATACCACAGCAAATTTCAAATAATTAAGAATTTAAAAGAGAAATGATAAAAAGTACTACCTGAAAATATGCATGTTATCACAATGGAAAGGGTTAATAGCTATTTACCTACAGTTACTTGTAAAAAAAATTAAAGGCTTCCATATCTCAAAAACCACTAAAAACAAAATAAAGGACTAACTACAAACTTGGAACAGTATTTGTAAAATATCTGACAAACAGTTGTTATTTGTCACCTGCGAGAAGCTCTTATGAAAATCAAAGATGAAAACAGGAATACATCAATAGAAAAATGAATAGAGGACATAAGGAAACAATTTACAAAATTAAAACCATAGATGTTCAATAACTATATACAAAGTAATTTTCACTCTAACAAAAGAAAATTAAAATAATTTATTAAAACTACTTTGTTTGCATATCACATTGTTAACCTATAAGAAAACTGTAACACTCAGCACTGAAATGGGTACGAGGGGGCGTATTTTCAGGCGTACAGTGTGAGGCTTCCCAGGTAACACGCAGGGTCTCCAACACGCCCACGATGGGGGCTGCCACTCAGTAACGGGCCTGGCTCACGGCCTGCGGTGAGGTTCCACCGGCGCCTCCAACTAGTTGGTCAACAAAATTCACCGGGGCTGACATTGAGGGATGTGGACGGGCGGAGAGCCAGGAGCCAAGGGCCACAGGGGAGTGCGACTCTACCCTGCTCGGTGTGGCTGGGTGACTGTCTCCTTCGTTTCAGTAGCTTGTACTTTCTCTGCATTAATTCTGGTTGACTTTTATAATCAGAAAAAAAGACTTTATTAAATTAAAAAAAAGATTAAGTTGAGGTTAGCACAGTGCCATGGGCACTGGTCTGGGCGCGGCCTGGTGGGTGGAGGGTGTGAAGGCGACCCTGTTCAGACACGGCCACCTCCACCGGCGCCGGCCTAGTCTACCCTGGACCCATGGCTCGTGACTGACGGGGGATTTTAGTTCTCGGGTGAGAATTGCCCTGGACGAGCCGGCAGTGGCATTTCCGTTCCTCAAACCACACTTGGTCCTTCCAGTGGCCTTGAGTCCTCCCTGGACACCCCCCACCCCAGCTGACAAAAGCCATGCCGGCTGTACTCTCGGACACCTCTGATGGTGGGGTGGTGCTGGAAACACACGCCCCGTCGTCTTCCGGAGGAACCACAGGGTGAGCGGAGCTGACACACACACCCCACACGCAGTCTCCACTCACTGCACACACACCATGCAATGGGCTCTCTGTGGGGTCTAAGTAGGACTCTTTTAAACATATTTCCTACGTGCACACTCTTGAGGAGCCAAGGCTTGCATGCACTGGCTGTGGGCCTGGGTGGGCCCTCCACTTGCCATGAGGGCGAGAGCCCCCACCCCAGCCTGCAGTTGTGGTGAGCAGCACAATGTGGAGACCGCTACATATGCCAGAGGTGGTCACCCTCCTTGTCTTGCTCCTGAAACGTGGGCCCACCTCACCCTCCTGAACACATCCCTTCCCAAAGCCGGTGCACAGATGGGCACATGCCAACAAGCTTGTCCCCATGACCATACTGTGGCTTGGCACCCTCCCTCACACCTCAATGCCCGGTGCGGCCACTCTGCATCCTGCCAGATTTCCCAAGTGTGTACCACGCACAGTGCTGAACAGCTGAAACATCCACCCAGCAAAGTCCTCACAGCTGCACTCTCTACAAACCAGGGTCATGGGAGGTGAGGTGAACCCCCTGCACACAGCCAGCGTTTAGGGTGCAACTCACCAAGGAACCAGCCCCCTAACTGGCAGGGGACATGTCTAGACACAAAGGCAGTGACAGGGATGTGCACGCACCTTGGGGTCCACGAGTGCTCCCGCCTTGATGAGGTACTTGACTGCGTCCAGGTGGTTGTTCTCCGCAGCCTCCATCAGTGGGGTTCGCTGGTCCTCAGAACAGGTGTCAATGTTGGCGCCCGCCTGGAACACAGACAGGTGAGAGTGGACTGCGGGGCAACTGTAATCACCCAAGGGAGATGCACATGCTGCAAGCGTCTGAAAGCAGATCTGACGGACGGCACTACATTTGCTTCCAATGATCAGCTAAACTGGGCCTGTCAGAATGAATCCAGGAGCAGACTACTCTCTTACTCTGACCCTTTAGTTCCTGAGTGGTGTTCTTCCTACACTTCATTTCTCAATAAAGAACACAGCTTCCTCCAATGCTGATATCTTACACAACCAGAGGACACCCCAAAACCAGAAAGCTGGCACTGGCACCCACTGTTAACTGCACACAGACCTCCCTGCAATGCCACCATTTCCACGTGGACTCAGGTCATTTTTCTGTTTTGCTATAAATAGACAACACTGACCCATGCTGCTGAGGCTCCCTTCTCGGTGGAGAAAGCAACAAGGGGATGATGGGACAACAAAGGTTGGGACAACCCCAGCTCGGGGAGGGAGGGTGGGAGCATGTCTAGGTGCAAGCAGGATTCTGATTCTTGACCTGAGTGGTTATGCTGGGGTTCATTTCATAATTTTAACTTTTCTGTATGCATACTGTGTATTTGTTAAAGATACAAACACACACCAAAAAGAAAAAACAAAGAGAAAACATTCTTTCCCAGGAGGACACACTGCCTTCTAAACAGAAAGGATGGGAGCTGCAGATGGTGGAGGTGCTTCTTAAATGAGCTGAGAGAAAACAACCGTCACCAAGAATTCCAAATCCAGGAAAAGTATCTTCCGAAGAGCCTCCACACGCCATCACCAAGCAACCCTAACCCCGTGTCTTAGACTGGGTTCTCCAGAGAAGCAAAACCAACAAGGTGTGTGTGTGTGTGTATACATACATATATATACATATCTATATAGATTTATCTCAAGGCTGGCAAGTTCCAAGTCTGTGGGTCAGGCATCAGGGTGGAGGCTTCTCTTAACTCATGTAGCGGCAGGAGCTGACGGACCCAAGTTCAGCAGGCCAGATAGCAGGCTGCTGGCTCATGGGCTACAGAGGCTAAAAAATCTAAGATCAGCAGGGGTCAGATAATGAAGAGCCAGATGTGGGATCCAGAGCCAGCAAGTGGACTTTGC
This sequence comes from Dugong dugon, assembly GCA_030035585.1. Lineage (NCBI taxonomy): Eukaryota > Metazoa > Chordata > Mammalia > Sirenia > Dugongidae > Dugong > Dugong dugon. The sequence goes on from CM057471.1 coordinate 372,574, forward strand.
CAGAACGTCCATATATATATATTGGATGCAGGCCACACTCACAAGGGAACTCCCCTTACAAACTGGCTGATCACATCAGATCACATCATGAAGGAAAACATTATTGCATAACTGCCAAAAAGTATATCATTATGTAACTGTCAAACATGGCCCAACAAGTTGACAAGCAACTTTAATCATCACAGTCCACCCCTTGTCAACTTGGCACCTGTACACATCTCCTTAAACCACACACAATCTCCAAATAAAGTCCATTACCAAGTCATACCTGCACTAAACACAATACAACATATGTACAACCAAAAACACACTAGCCGCGTTTACATCTTATATTTCATAAATGAAGAAAACAAAAATATTTGAGGCACACATACAAGGAAGAAATACAACAATTACAGTCTTCATTTCTAAAACTGGTCACATGGTACTAACAAGTATTTAGAACTACCTTTTCCCACCACCCATTCCGTATTTCCTTTACCTTTAGTAAGCACCTCAGGTGGTCGTGGCTCTTTGCCTGGTTGAGTGACCCAAACCTTTATCCCTGAAGGGTCTGGGCTCTTAGCAGTCATGTTGGAATCGAGTTGCTGCAGTTTTCCACTGACTTTAATCACAGGGCATGGTAGTACTAAGAGACGTCCTAAGGGATCTCCTGTATTCAAGAAGTACTCTTTTTTATCTCCATTATGCAACATCAATCTGATTTCCCCTTGGTAGTCAGGGTCAATCACACTGGTCAGTATGGTAACTCCCTTCTTTGCCTGTTGTTCCAGAGGCATAAGGAGCCCAAAGTGGCAGGATGGCATTCTTAACTTCTGCTTCAATTGAATCAGTGTTGTGTCGCCGGGTGGGAGCATTCCTCCCTTTGGAACTAAGACCTCTAGACTCGCAGCGCACAGAGATGTGGGGACAGGAAACAAAAATTTTGGGAGTCAGTCACCAAGGGTAATAGTGTGTGGTGCCGCTCCCATCTCCACCCCTTGATTCCTGGAACCGTGAATCTTGGCTGTGGAAGAAATACCACCATATATTGGACACCGGTTTAGAGCCTCCTAGATAACACTGCCCCAACCCTGTAAGGTACTGACACATAGCTGGCACCATAATTGTGTCTTTAGAAGGCCATTCCACTGTTCTACCAAGTCAGCTGCTTCAGGATGACAGGGAACATGGTAAGACCAGTGAATTCCATGAGCACCGGCTCAATGCTATACTTCATTTTCTATAAAGTAAGTCCCTTGATTCAAGGTGATGCTGTGTGGGATACCATGATGGTGGATAAGGCATTCCGTGAGTCCATGGATGGTAGTTTTGGCAAAGGCACTGCATACAGGAAAGGGAAATCCTTATCAAGAGTAAGCATCTAAGCCCAGTGAGAACAAAATGCTGTCCCTTCCATAATGGAAGTGGTCCAATGCGATCCATCTGCCACCAGGTTGCTGGCTGATCGCCTCGAGGAATGATGCCATATCGGGAACTCAATGATGGTCTCTGCTGCTGGCAGATTGGCCATTCAGCAATAGCTGTAGCCAAGTCAGCCTTGGTGAGTGGAAGTCCAGGTTGCTGAGTCCACGCATAATCTCCATTCCTGCCATGATGGCCATTTTGTTCATGAGCACAGTGTGCAATGACAGGAATGGCTGCAGAAAGAATTCGATTGGTTTCCACAGCATCCTCTTGGCTATTAAAATTCTCCTCTGCCAAGGTCACCCTTTGGTGAGCATTCCCATGAGATGCAAATATCTTCATTTCTTTGGCCCATTCAGAGAAGTCTATCCACATACCTCTTCCCCATACCTCCTTGTCTCTAATTTTCCAATCATGTTCCTCCCAAGAACCTAAAAATCCAGCCAGACCACTGGCCACAGTCTATAAATCAGTATACAGTCACACATCTGGCCATTTTTCCTTCCAAGCAAAGTGAACAACTAGGTGCACTGCTCAAAGTTGTGCCCACCAGAAAGAGTTTCCTTCACCACTGTCCTTCAGGGAGGTCCCAGAAAGGGGCTGTAGTGCTGCCGCTGTCCACTTTGAAGTGGTACCTGCACATTGCACAGAACCATCTGTAAACCAGGTATGAGTTTTTTCTTCTTCAGTCAACTGATCATAAGGAACTTCCCATGAGGCCACAGATGCAGACTGGGAGAGGGCAGATAATGTGACAGGGGTAGAGACCATGGGCATTTGGGTCACTTCCATATGTAACTTCCTTGTGCCTTCAGATCCCACTCACACCCAATCTCATATATACCACTTCCATTTAATGATGGAGTGCTGCTATGCATGTCCTACTTTATGACTCTATGGGTCAGATAACACCCAATTTATGATGGGAAGCTCAGGCTGCATGGTGACTTGGTGGCCCATGGTTAAGCATTCAGTCTCCACTAAGGCCCAGCAACAAGCCAAAACTGCTTCTCAAAGGAGAGTAGTTATCTGCAGAAGATGGTAGGGTTTTGCTCCAAAATTCTAAGGGTCTGCACTGTAATTCACCAATAGGGGCCTGCCAAAGACTCCAAACAGCAACCCTAACTGCTACTAACACTTCAAGCACCATTGGATCAGCTGGATCATATGTCCCAAGTGGCAGAGAAGCTTGCACGGCAGCCTGAATCTGTTGCACAGCCTTCTCTTGTTCTTGCTAATCAAAATTAGCAACTTTTTGAGTCACTTAACATGCTGGAGTAGCACACCCAGATAAAGAATATGCTGCCTCCAAAATCCAAAAAGGCCCAAGAGGCATTGTGCCTCCTTTTTCATTGTAGGAGGGACCAGATGCAATAACTTATCTTTCACTTTATAAGAAGTATCTCAACATGCCCCAAACCACTGGACTCCCAGAAATTTCACTAAGGTAGAAGATGCCTGTATTTTTCCCACCCTCTAGAATGCAAATGTTTTACCAGTAAGTCCAGAGGCATTGACACTTCTTCCTTACTCGGTCTGATCAGCATAACATCACCAATGTAATGGACTAGTGTGACGTATTGTGGATGGCAAAGGCAATTAAGACCCTTGCAGACTAAATTATGACACATGGCTTAAGAGTAGATATACCCTAAGGTATGACACTGAAGGTATATTGCGGGCCTTGCTAGCTGAAGGCAAATGCTTCTGGTGTTCGTTCAAAACTGGAATTGAGAAAAAGGCACTGGCCCAATCAATAGCTGCATACCAGGTACCAGGTGATGTTATTATTAATTTGTTCAAGGAATGAAACCACATCTGGAAGAGCAGCTGCAATTGGAGTCACCGCCTGGTTAAGTTTTCAATAACCCACTGTCATTCTCCAAGATCCATCTGTTTTTTGCATAAGCCAAATAAACAAGTTGAATGAGGATGTGGTGGGAATTACCACCCCCGCATCCTTACAAGTCCATGATGGTGGCAGTAATGTCTGCAATCCCTCCAGGAATGTGGTATTGCTTTTGGTTTTCTATTTTCCTAGGTAGGGGCAGTTCCAACAGCTTCCACTTGGCTTTTCCTACCATAATAGCCCTTACTCCATTTGTCAAGGATCCAATGTGGGGTTCTGCCAGTTGCTGAGTATATCTATTCCAATTATGTATTCTAAACAAAAATAAACAAACAAAAACAAAACCCACTGCCATCGATTCAATTCCGACTCATAGCGACCCTACAGGACAGAGCAGAACTGTCCCATAGGGTTTCCAAGGAATGGCTGGTGGATTCGAGCTGCCGACCTTTTGGGTAACAGCCGAACGCTTAACCACTGCGTCACCAGGACTCCATTATACATTCTAGAACTAGGGAAATCTTACAGGATGGGTTCAAGGACCCACTGTGAGGCAGACATGAGCTAAGACTCCACTAATAACCTGACTTCCATATGCCCCCTTGTCTTAGTCATCTAGTGCTTCTATAACAGAAATACCACAAGTGGATGGCTTTCACAAAGAGAAATTTATTCTCTCACAGTCTAGTAGGCTACAAGTCCAAATTCAGGGCGCTGGCTCCAGACGAACGCTCTCTGTCGGCTCTGGAGGAAGGCCCTTGTCATCAATCTTCCCGTGGTCTGGGAGCATCTCAGTGCAGGAACCTCAGATTCAAAGGACACGCTCTGCTTTTGTGACACTTCGTGGGGGTAGGAGGTCTCTCTGCTCACTTCTCTCTTTTGTATCTCAAAATAGAATGGCTTAAGACACTATCTAATCTTGTAGACCTCATCAGCAGAACTGCTAATAGTCCATCTTATAACATCACAGTGATAAGTTATATAACTCATAGGGAAATCACATCAGATTACAAAATGGTAGAAAATCATACAATACTGGGAATCATGACCTAGCCAAGTTGACAGATACTCTGGGGGAGCACAATTCAATCCATGACACCCTCATTCTGACTGGTGGGCCACAGTGATGTTTTGGGTCTCCTGGAATTAGTGTCAGTTCAGAGCTAGTATCCAGCAATCTCCGAAAAGTCTGATTATTTCCTTCTCCTCAATGAACAGTCAGTGTCGTAAAAGGTCGTAGATCCCTTTGGGAAAGACTGGGAGAAAGATGAACAGTATAAATATTTGGCAGCGTAGTGAGATCCTTCCTCAAGGGGACCTGGCCTCCCCTTCATTCATGGATTGTGGGTCGGTAAACTGGCTCCAGTCTGGAATTGACTGAGAGGGCATGATTCTCTATTCTGGTGATTTTAGTTAAGACAGCTGTTTACTTGACCTCGAATTCTTCTCTTGTACAGATCAAGTAAAATATTAAGTAGATTTCCTATCTATTTCACTCCCAAGGATACCATGACCAAGTAGCCAACGCTGTAAGTCCATATGAGTGAGAGTATTTTGATTACTGTCTTGACTCCACTGTCCATTACGGTAACTATGCCCACCTCGTCTTTGTCGACTAAGTGCCACCACTTGGCCTCTAGCATCACCGGGACCAATAAATCCCATTGTAGTTAGGTGTCTTAGTTCAGTTAGGGCAGTTCCCACCGTCAAATCTGACCTACATAAAACAGCAATCACAGCAGTCTTCAAGGATGCTGAGGCTCCCTTCACAAATTTGTTCCTCATCATTGCGGTAAAAGGTCTGTCCTCCGGGCACTTCACGTGTGGGGCTGTGGGTCTAACCTGATAAATCCACTCTAACATGCTTAGTCATCCAGTGCTGCTGTACAGAAATACCACAAGTGGATGGCTTTAACAAACAAGTTTATTCTATCACAGTCTAGTGGGCTAGAATTCCAAATTCAGGGCATCATCTCCAGGGGAAGGCTTTTTCTTTCTGTCGGCTCTGGAGGAAGGTCCTTGTCATCAACCTTTCCCTAGACTAGGAGTTTCTCGGTGCAGGGACCCTGGGTCCAAAGGACACCCTCTGCTCTTGACACTACTTTCTTGGTAGTATGTAGTCCCCATGTCTCTCTGTTTACTTCTCTCTCATATCTCAAAAGACATTGACTTAAGACACAACCTAACCTTGTAAATGGAGTCCTGCCTCATTAATATAACCACTGCTAATCCTGCCTCATTAACATCATGGAGATAGGATTAATAACACATAGGAAAATCATATCAGATGACAAAACGGGTGACAATCACACGTAACTGGGAATCATGCCCTAGCCAAGCTGACATATTTTTGGGGGATACAAATCAATCCATGACACATGCCAATTTCTCTAAGCCTTCTGACAGCTTCTTCTACAGTATACCAAGGCAGGTATGGTACTTTAACTTGATTTAGTGTAGGCTGCCGCATAATGCACACTTTAGCAAACCAACCAAATAAACTATCAGATCTTTTCCTAACGTCTCCAGCTGAAACACTGTATGAAGAATCTGTGCTTAGTAGGTCCATATCAATAAACTCAGATGTCCCAACTTTATGTTCCTTGCACCATTATCCCACACCTTAATAGCCATTGCCACATACAGTCTCCAGGTTTCTGTTTGTAGACATTAGAAAAGCCAAGCAGTTCTTCTGGAGTGTAGTATACCTCCTCCTGGGTCACACTTTGTACTTCAGCTTTTGGGGCTCGCTGGGACATCTAAGTCTAGTATATGTACAGGTCTAGAAGCAAAAATGGGTGAGGGGTGCATCCTGGGAACATTCAGCAGTGTCTTATAAGGCATCTACCTCAGGTGATGCCCCCAGGCAATGTCCCAGGCATTGTCCCAGGTGACTCTTCAGACAGAGCTGGGTTAATCTCATCAGATGCGGGTAGAAGGAACAATGGTTTTACAGGGGAGGGTGGCTTAGCAGACAAAGATGGAGTGAACTCTTCAGATGGAGTAAGAGGGCTGGTTCTGTTGGCAGAAGTGATTCAACGGAATTTAGGGACTCAGTGTCCCCAGCTTTCTGGTTATCTTCCCATGTGTTCGCACCCCAAGTTTCAGGTCCCATTTCTTCTCAATCAGTGCCCTCAATTTAACTTCAGACACCACTGGAGCCTGGGAATTCAACTGGTGACATAATTCAGCCACTCCTATGATAAGACTCTGAGTTTGGCTTTTGGCAGGAAATAAGGCTTTCTTCCAGGGAACAAGTGGCAACTTTCAGACCTTTCATGCTGTGAGAGACTGCGACTCTGAAGCCCTGAGCTCATCTCTTTCTTTCATCACTTTGTCTTGCGAAGGCAGGACCAACCAACCATCTTCCCTATACTTCTGATTCTGACAAAATTGTAGAAAAACATCAAACATGCGATCACCAGAGCCTCGCTTCTCACCAATACTTGATTTACTGGTGGTGACATTCCGTGTGTTAATACTGCCACCTCATGCCATGCATTAGTAGTGCCTTCTTTACTACTGGAGGCAGAGACATCAGGGCCTTTAAGACTAGTCAGACTTGAGTACCAATTTAGAAACCTCATCCTTATGAGTTTGCTTCTCTAGAACCCCTCTCAGTTCCAAATGTCTTAGGCTGGGTTCTCCACAGAGGCAAAACCAGTAAAACAAACACACACACATACACACACACACAGATTTATATCAAGGAAATGGCTCATGAAGTTGAGGAAGCTGGCAAGTCCCAAGTCCATGGATCAGGCGTCAGGCTGGAGGACTGTCCTGACTCACGTAGCTACAAAAACCCAAAACCAATCCTGTTGCCGTCGAGTCGATTCGGACTCATAGCGACCCTACACGATGGGGTAGAACTGCCCCAGAGTTTCCAAGGAGTGCCTGGTGGATTCAAACTGCCAATCTTTTGGTTAGCAGCCATAGCTCATAACCCCTACATCACCAGGGTTTCGTGTAGCTATGGGGCTGACAAATCCAAGATCAGCAGGTCAGATGGCAGGCCACTGACTTACAGGCTGCAGAGGCTGATGCATCCAAGATCAGCAGGTATAACAGCAACCTGCTGGCTCATGCGCTATGGAGGCTGACCAATCCAAGATCAGCAAGCAATAAGGCAGGCAACTGGCTCAAGTCCCAAGAACCAGAGGTCAGACGAAGACGAGCCGGATGCAAGATCCAGAGCAAACAAGTGAACTCTGCCAGAACATCCAGATATATTGGGTGCAGGCCACACCCCCAAGGAAACTCCTGTTACAACTGATTGGCTGATCACATCAGATCACGTCATGTAGGAGGACATCATCACGTAACTGCTAAATCACATCATTACATAACTGCTTTTCTGTATCATTACACAACTGCCAAATCACTGAAAATCATGACCCAGCCCAGTTGACACACAACCTTAACCATCACGTCCCAGCACTCACAGTACCCAGGCTTGTGCTAAACCGTCAAGCAATGCCGATAGAGCCCAAGTCCCTGATGCTGTCCACATGGCTTGGCACATCTGCTATCCCTCCCACCATGCCCTCTGGACTGCCAGGCCTATCTTCCGCTTCCCACACCCTTCACGGCTTCTGGGAAGAAGGTGCAAAGAACATTCCAGCTAAGTCACACTCCCTCTCCTAGTGCACAGCAACCCTGCAGCCCTCTGACAGGGCACCAGTCTCCACTATCACTGTGTGCTACTCTCCTTCCTCGTCCTTCAGCCCTGGAACCGCCCATAAGCCTCTGGTCACCTGTGACTCTTGAATAGTTCCAGTGGTGGATATCCACTGATACCCGACCCTTCTGGTTCCCATATCCACCAGGTGACCCTAGGCATCACAGCCCACGTGCCTTGGCCTCCTCATCTCCCAGGAGCCGCCCACCCACGTCAGCCACGCACCCTTCGGCTGTCACCAAGAGGTGTCTGGCAGTGTGGCCTCTGCAATGCATCAAGTTTCCCTGGGCATGGTGGGGACAAAGGTTAAAGTCACCTGTATCAGCATGTGGCAGACATCCACATGGCCAGCCTCAGCAGCAGCATGCAGTGGACAACGCTTGCTCTGGTGTTCCATCTTGAAGTTGGGGTCAATTCCATCCACTGCGGGCACATGGTTTCTGTGGTTACTTCACTGGTCACTTCCGACGCAGCCAGGGCACTGCACCCAGGCATCGTGAGGAGCCCCGTGTGGTGTCGGGAGATGACAGGGAGGCCGTGTGGTGATGGAGGAGTGACGGGGAGCCCCACATGCCATAAGAAGAGGGGTGACAGGTTGCCCTGTGCGGTGATGAGTGGGTGACAGGGAGCCTTGTGCAGTGTTGAGGGTGACAGTCCCGAACGGTGATGGGGGGTGACAGGGAGACCCGTGTGGTGATGGCGGAGTGACAAGGAGCTCCATGCAGTGTGGCCGGAGTAATGGGAGTCCCAAGCAGTGTCAGGGGTCATGGGGAGCCTTGTACAGTGATAAGGGGTGACAGGGAGATCTGTACAGTGTTAAGGGTGACCGAGGGACTCGTGTAATGCTGGGGGCGACAGGGGGCCCCATGCAGTGTCAGTGGTGACAGGAACCCCATGCAGTGTCAGGGTTAATGAGGAGCCACGTGCAGTGTCATGACGTGCGGCCCTGTGCAGTGCTGAGGGTAATGGGGACCCCTGTAGTGTCAGGGGTAATGAGAAGCCCCATGCAGTGTCAGCAGGGTGATTGGAGCGCCATGCAGTGTCAGTGGTAACAGGGAGCCCCAAAGGGTGATGGGGAGCCCCATGCAGTGTTGGGAGTGACAGGAAGCCCTGAGTGGTGACGGGAGTGATGGGGAGCCCCATGCACTGTCAGGGGTGACAGGGAGCCCCATGCAGTGTCGGGGGTGATGGGGAGCCCTGAGTGGTGATGGGGGTGATGGGGAGCTCCATGCAGTGTCACATGTGACATGGGGCCTCATGCACTGTTGGGGTAATGGGGAGCCCCGTGCAGTGATGGGGGTAACAGGGAGCCCTGTGCAGTGATGGGGTTAACAGGGAGCCCCGTGCAGTGTCACAGGTAATGAGGAGCCCCACGCAGCATCAGGGGTGACAGGGGCCTCCATGTGGCGGCGTGGACACACTCACCCAGCATGAGCAGCACCTTCTGCAGCTCACCCTGCCTGGCAGAGAAGTACAGCTGCTTCGGGTGGAAGCGGAGCTTCTTGGGCCTGTGGGGAGCACGCGGTGGCGTCACACACGCCCGCCCACTGTCCCGGCACCATGGCTGTAAGCCAACCTGAGGACGCAGACCCCATACCAGTATCCCCGGGCTGTGGACCACTCTGGAGGCCTCACCAGCTGATGCCATAGGGTCTACGGCAAGCACAGCGACGGGGCCCTGGGGGCTGCCTGCTGCCTCAGTCCACTAGCTGAGGGCAGGAGGCCAAGGAGATGCCTGAACAGCCAGTTCAGTCATGCCTAGCAGACCGTCTGCTGCTCGTTTGTGCTAAAGGAAGAGGCCCAGAGCAGCTCAATACTGAAAACATGATTTTGCTTTGAAATCCTGATCCAATAAGTAAGTTAACAACAAGGAATGGGAGGATGAACAGTGGGCAGTAGCCTGGGCCAGGCCGAGGGCCAGGCTGACTCATGACCACGGTGTGCACAGTCAGGGAGACCCGGTGAGGCCAAGGGCCAGGCTGACACACGACCACGGTGTGCACAGTCAGGGAGACCTGGTCAGTCCGAGGGCCAGCTGACGCATGACCACGGTGTGCACAGTCAGGGAGACCAGGACAGGCCGAGAGGCTCGCAGGAGATGCACCATGCACCAACTTTGTATCAGGGCAAAAAGCAAACGTGGCTCCGTCCACTCAGCCCCACGCGTGCCTTCCCAGGAAGTCACCTGTGCCCTCTGTAGGCCAAGAGGGGGGCTCTGGAGCAGTCAGTCGGCCACAGGACCATCTGGTCTAACCTGAGGGTGAGCGGCAAGCAGCCTGCCCTAAGCCCTGAAGCACCTCCTGTGTCAGCCACAGCCAGGGGAGTGTCTGTGCAGAGCCCCACTGAGACCACATCCCTTCCCAACTTCAAAGGGACCCCTTCTGTTGCTCCAGAATGAGTAGGACAGTCACCTGCAATAATGACCCCAAACGAAGCGAACACACACCCACAAAGCAGCCTGCTGTACGAGCCACTGCAGTGGCCCCACAGGCAGAGGTCCCACAGCTAAACTGTGGAACAGCCCCCTAAAGAGTTTGCTCGTCAACAGTGAGCGTCCCCAGGACTTGACAGCACACACGGGGGCATATGAGGCACTAATTCACAGGAGGCTCTGCTCGGCAAGGGGGAGAGGGCAGGGAAGAGAGACTGGGAAGAGAGCATGTGGGCACGGCCACGCTCGCCGCACCACCTGGGCATCTGGCAACACAGCGAGCCTTACTTCTCCGAGTCCAGTGCGATCAGAGCACTCTCTAGCGTCTCCTTGCCTGGCCCCTGAGGGAGGCCGGGTGCTGGCTTCACGGGACCCGATGGCCCTGTCAGCTCGAACCCCTCATGCGCCTGCATGGTCAAACTCTGTAGTTTGTCTCCCTCCACGAGCTGGGTCCCGGCACCGCTGCAGGGAAGGGAGAGAACAGAAACACTGGGCTGAGCGGACATGGCAGCACCCCGTCCCCAGGAACCCCACTCCCTCCACATGTGGCTCAGATGGGAGTGCGGTGATGGCCTCCCCACTTTCTCACTATTTACCCTGAATGACCCGGCCAGAGACATGGAGTTAGATTCCCTGGGAAAATGATGTTCACAAACTCTGCAACTCTTGCAGGGGCTTCCTGTCCAAATTTGCTTTGTAAATGAGCTTCAGATAGAATCTATCCAGCCTGCTACCTCAACCCAAAAGAAAGAAAATCTCATCAACACTGGGAATCAACACGCATGAAACACAGAATAAATGTGAAGGAGCCGACAGCGCCCAGTGTTTCGTTTGGAGATGTCCACAATCTGAGTCTCTCTCAAATGGCCTTCAGTGGGGTTTTCCACTTTCTTCATGTCAGTCTATTTACTGCGCTGGGTTTTTTCCTGGGCAGCTGGGAATTTCATTTCCCAGCTGCTGGTAGGGAACAAGGCCATTGACTTGTGCTGTCACTGTCTGATCTGATGTGTCTACTAACTCCTCATGCTAGGACCATTCCAGCTATTTCTACTGGACTCTTTCAGGAAGACAACTGTCATATGTTTCGTACGTGAACACGTCTAACTCTTTGAGTCTGTGCTTCTTGGTCTTCAGCTAGGGCCTCCAATCATAATCTCAAACAAGGCGGTGAAGCGGATGGCAGTGGTGGAGGGTAACGCTCGCGACGTACACAGACAACTAGGGGAGGGCTGAACTGTTGACAAAAGATGCTGTGACGCACAGCTATGAGGACAGTGTGACACCAGCTCAAACCAGACCCATGAGCCACAGAGCTGAGCTGAGTCGGAGAGGCCATGAGCCAGCGGCCGTGAATGAACCATGGCTTCAACCTCGTTCGGTCATGGTCAACAAAGTGAAATGTGAACAGACTTGAAGTTTTACAATTCTGAAGCCCTGGAATGGAAGACTCGGAAGAGATGAAGTGAGCCCTTTCAGGAGCCTCATGAGTGAGACTGGATTATTGGCAGGACTGTGGAGAGTGGTGGAGCCCTGGTGGCACAGTGGTTAAGTATTTGGCTGCTACCCAAAAAATCCACCAGCCGCTTCTTGGATACCCTATGGGAGAGTTCTACTCTGTCCTATAGGGTCACTATGAGTCAGAATTAACTCGATGGCAACAGGTTTTTTGGTTTGTGAAGAGCGGCACACATTCAAAGAGGCACTGCCAGCCACCTTCTTTGATCTGGGCATTGCTGTTCTGGCTCTACTCTAAATCCGAAGGGCCAGAGATTTGGTTGCTATGCAATGCATACACTGCCCTTGTTTTTTAGAGGCTGTTAAGTTTCTAGCAAGACTTCAACCCATAATTTTTCCTGTTCCAGTTATCATTCTGGTTCGCCCAAACTCTAAAAATTTGGGTCTATTCTGGTTTCACTTTGTCAGCCATGACTGAACCAGGAAGAACCAGTCCAAAGCCCTAAAATAAACGAACTTCTGTGTTCTGAAACGTCAGTGGCCAGAGTCCATGAGAAGCTTTTAGATGAAAGAGTAGAAACCAGCAACAGTTCAGAATGACACATTTTCAGCTCAGTGACTGGGACAGTGCCACCAGATTCACTGCAGATGCCCAGGCAGCTTTCTGGCCCCTGGCAACCTGGCGGCCCGTCTCCGGAGCCCTCTGGCCCTCCACTCACCCCTCTGGAGCCCTCCGCTGCCCTGGCGCACCTGCCGGTAGTTGTGTCGGCCCTGCCCTCGGCGGCGGCCTTCTCCGGCCCGGACACCGGAGTCACAGTGGAAGTTGTGTCGGCCTTGGCGATGGTCACCTCCCGGGCCTTAGCAGCCTCCTCGCCGCAGTGGGGGCAATAGCTCATGTTGTTGACACGAGAGGCACAGTCCTTGTGGAAGCGATGGGAAACGCTGCTCTCAGGCTGACACTCCATGAAATTACCCTGAAGGGAGAAGAACTTGCTCAGATGGGTTGACACGGTGCAGCCTGGGTGACACCTCCCTTGTAGGCACCTCACAGGGTGCTTCCAGGCATCCTGCTTGGAGGGAAGACACCAAAGCCAGCAGAGCTGCCTCATCCTCTCCACCCCACAGGGGAGGCCCCAGGTCTGCAGCACCACTGTGCCCTGAGGGAATGGCCTGACCATGAACGGTCAGCCAAGGGTGTGAGGCTGACCGGGGAGGCCACTGTCCCTGTCCACTGGTGGCAAAGGCTGTGCCTACTGCCAAGGTCCGTGGTCTCAGCCTGGTCAAAAGAGGCCCTCACATGGGCTGCATTAAGGCTACAGGCACAAACCTACCCAATGAGGCACAAGACCTATGCCCTGGGCCAGGACCCTGGGAGTCCCCGCACCAGGCTGCTGCCCTCTGCCTGCTGTCCTGAGCATGAGTGTCTCTGGCTACTCACCTCTCCGTCCCACTCTAGATTCACCTCCACAGGGCTTCAGCCTGTCCTCTCCTGTAGCCCCCTGCCCCATACATGAGCCCCCCCCTCCACCCTCCCCTCCAGTCAACAGTCCTAGAGCTTGTGTCTGCCAATGATGATAACAACAGCAGCAGGGTACGCCACAAGCTTGACCAGCCCTGACCAGTGCATGCAGGTCACGGAGCCCTTACCAACGCCGGGCAGCAGGCACACTGGTGAGAGGTGAGGGAAGAGCCAGCAGAGTGGACACCCTGCCCAGGGTCATGCAGTGGGGGTGTGGGCGGTAGCTTGGCTCTTGGCACCTTGGTCTGTAACCACCAGACTGGACAGCTGTCTCCACTTACTCATCCCTGCCAATCCCCCCTCTGCCTCTGTTTGACCAAACTACGAAGAGCTCTTACGAACTAATAGGAAAACTGAGGGCCAAAGGACAGGAACGGCAAAACACAGCAACACAAATGAGCAAGAAATATAAAAAAGAAGCTCAAACTCATTCACGTTAAAAATGTAACGTGAAAAAAACAGATGTGAGTTTTCAAACTTCTAACTTATCGGGATTAGCTGGGACAGAAATAACTGGCAGTGTCCAATACAGAAAGAATGTAGATGTTCATATGTATCGAGGATAAGAGTACAAATCCAACTCTAATGCCCATTTCTCAAGGCAACCTGAGATCACTCCCACAACAGAAACACAAGGACAAGGGTTCCACCATTTTGCTGTAAACCTGCAGCATGGGTCCTGGAGGCTGAGGGAGGGCAGCCAACAGCATAGCCCCATCTAAAAATACCCCGTCTAAACAAGGCATATGCATGGGAAACCCTGGGAGAACCTGAGGGCTGCATTTAGAGCAAGGCTTCGAACCACTTCTTCCAGGTTCAGTCACAGCCGACCAAGTAAAACCAGAACAGACCCAAATTTTTAGAATTTGGGTGAAATGCAACAGTCACCAAAACGGGTAATCAGAATGGGAAAAATTACAGGTCGAAGCCCTGCCAGAAACTTAATCTTCCTTTTAAAAAACAAGGGTAACCAAATCTCTGTCCCGCCGGATACTGAGAAGAGTCAGAAACAGCGGTGCCCCACTCCAAGATGGTGGCCAACAGCACCGCTTTGAATATGTGCTGCTCTCCACAGTCCTGCCAATAATCCAATCTCACTCATGAGGCTCCTGAAGGGGCTCACCACGCCTCTTCTGAGTTTCCCATTCCAAGGCTTCAAATCTGTAAAAATTCAAGTCTATTTCAGTTTTGCTTCTTTGGCCATGACTAAACAGGTTTGAACTGGCTTAAAGCGCTGGCTTAAAGGCTACTCCAGTTCCATGTATATTTAAAATCATCTGAGTTTTTAGTAAGGAATTTGTACTATTTTTCCTCTTAAATGATGTTTTAACATTAAATTTCTTCTGCCACTGCACACCAGCGTGGACTTTCTAAACAGAAGCAAAGTATTACAGTCTCCTTCTCTAATTCTAGCCCCTCAGGTACTAGCCGTCCCCTCCTCTGATTCTCACCCCTCAGGTACTAGCCGTCCCTCCTGTAATTCTCGCCCCTCAGGTACTAGCCATCCCCTCCTCTGATTCTCGCCCCTCAGGTACTAGCCGTCCCCTCCTCTGATTCTCGCCCCCCAGGTACTAGCCGTCCCCTCCTCTGATTCTCGCCCCTCAGGTACTAGCCGTCCCCTCCTCTGATTCTCGCCCCTCAGGTACTAGCCGTCCCCTCCTCTGATTCTCGCCCCTCAGGTACTAGCCGTCCCCTCCTCTGATTCTCGCCCCTCAGGTACTAGCCGTCCCCTCCTCTGATTCTCGCCCCCTCAGTTACTAGCCGTCCCCTCCTCTGATTCTCGCCCCTCAGGTACTAGCCGTCCCCTCCTCTGATTCTCGCCCCTCAGGTACTAGCCGTCCCCTCCTCTGATTCCTCGCCCCTCAGGTACTAGCCGTCCCCTCCTCTGATTCTCGCCCCTCAGGTACTAGCCGTCCCCTCCTCTGATTCTCGCCCCTCAGGTACTAGCCGTCCCCTCCTCTGATTCTCGCCCCTCAGTTACTAGCCGTCCCCTCCTCTGATTCTCGCCCCTCAGGTACTAGCCGTCCCCTCCTCTGATTCTCGCCCCTCAGGTACTAGCCGTCCCCTCCTCTGATTCTCGCCCCTCAGGTACTAGCCGTCCCCTCCTCTGATTCTCATCCCTCAGATACTAGCCGTCCTCTCCTCTAATTCCCGCTCCTCAGGCAACTCCATCCCCTCCGATTCCTGCCCTTCAAGCACCGCTGTCCCTCTCCCTCTGATTCCGCCCCTTAGGTGAGCAGTGTGCAAGGCTGGTGTGCATCTTGTCACAGCTTCTTTTCTGTTCACACAAATACACAGATAAAGAGAATTAGAACTACACTTCTCTAATCAGAGGATGGGAGGATATGACTCCCGCCACAGGACCTTACTGGACACAAAATAAAACCAAAGCTCTGCCAAGGCTTCCAGAACTGCAAGTGACAACTCCAAGGGCAGGAAGCACCCCTACCCCTGCCATCACCCCACACACAGGGAAAGCATACCTGGGGGCAATTGTTTAAGGAAATCTCAGGTTTTCCAAGCAAGACTGCATACAGGAGGAAGTGAACACCCTCCTCATTGGCCAACATCCGTGCCAGGCTAGTCATGCCCAGAAGCCTGTGGGACAACACAGAGTCCAGTCCTCAAACTAAGCTCAGAGTAGAGGCACACAGGCCCCTGGTGGAGACAATCAGCACCAGGGACACTCACCCATGCCCCATTGAAGGAATCAAAGATGTGGCCAGCACTGCACAAATGAGCCCCAGTGAAATAAAATATGGAGATTCTGCCACATTTAAGAAAAGGCAAGGACTGGGTGGGACACAGCATGTAAAAGACAAAGAAACCAGTCCAGACCAAAAGACAATCCAGGGAACAAAGGAAAATTTCCAATGGGTGTTTCATGTTCTAGAAAATCTTATTCAGAGCTTGAATTCCAAACAACAAGACCCTGAGTTTGAAGAGAAGACAAAACACTAACAGTGGGGGTAGCTCTGGAACAGATAAATAAGTGCCATGTAACAAAGGTACAGAGACGGCTCCCTCGGATGTGAGCAGTAGTCAATGCTTACTAATGCCAACATTCCAATGAGGAAATGATACATCACCGCACAGGTGGTAAAGGACAAGCAACAAAACATTTGAGGAAAAATAAAATCAGATCTCACACCAAGAATTTTAGACTGTTTTAAGTTATTTTAAGAAAGTTTTTCTGATTACAAAACCAGTGCTTGTAGTAAACATTTCAAACGTTAAATATATAACTTATCAACTTACGGTCTGCGAGCCCCCATAATTAACAATTTGGTACTTATTTGCTCAGACTATTTTTACGTATAAACAAATACACATACATAGTATTTTTACAGAATTGGGATCATATTCAACATATTAAATACTTAATATGAAAAACAAAACTACTGAACTATTAGGACACAGTATAGGTGAATACGTGCATACATACATATACATACACTGGAGTGGGGAAATCATTTTGTATCATAATTCCAAAGGCAGAAATTATAAAAAGACTACTAAATTTGATTACACAGAATTTTAAAACTCATATATGTTGGAAAGCACTGCAAAGAAATACAAACAGCACAGCAAAACTCTTTCTAATACACATGCCAGGCCAAGGGTGTGGATCCAAGCTCACAAGACGCTCTCTCAAAACCAACCAGAAGTAGAGGTGTCTATCATGGATTGACCTGTGTCCCCCAAAAATATGTGTCAACTTGACTATGCCATGATTCCCAGTACTGTGTAGTTGTCTTCCATTTTGTGATCTAATGTAACTGTCCCATGTGTTGTAAATCCTAATCTCTGCCTGTGGTTAATGAAGCAAGATTATGTTATGTTAAAGAGGATTAGGGTGGGATGCACCTCCCTTACTCAGGTCACAGCCCAGGGGAATTTCCCAGGGGCATGGCCTGCATCACCTTTGGACCCAGGTCCCTGGGCTGAGAAGCTCCTAGACCAGTGAAGATTGATGACAATGACCTTCCGCAAGAGCCAACAGAGAAAGAAAGCCTTCCCCACGAGTGGGAGCCCTGAATTTGGACTTCTAGCCTCCAAGACTGTGAGATCATAAATTTCTGTTGTTCAAGCCATCCACCTGTGGTATTTCTGTTAAAGTAGCACTAGATAACTAAGAACAAAAACCAAACCAAACTCGTTGCCATTGAGCCAATTTTGACTCACAGTGACCCTAGGGACAGATTAGAACTGCCCCACTGAAGTGGTTGGTGGATCTGAACTGCCGACCTTTTGGTTAGCAGCCAAATGCTTAATCACCACGCCACCAGGGCTCCAGATAACCAAGACAGCAGCTCACAGAAGAATGGACACAGCACACGAAAGGACAACTTGCAAAAGGAAGCGCACAGAAGGGCCACCACAGAAACTCACCCCACTAGACACTAAAGACATCCACACAGATCAGAGAACGACCCTCTTGTTGGCACACCAGCAGAGGTCAGAGCCGGGAGATGCCCACAGTGACAGAGGGGAGAAGACACCTGCTCTGAGACACGGCTGGTGGGACACACAGAGACACTTCCTCCCTGGAAGGCGACCTGGATGTGGTTTCTAACAACAGCTACTATGGAAACAACGGAACCAGAGGCCCCGAGGGTCTCGAGGACATCGTCACAGAATGACTTATGACAGGAAATCTCAAACAGTCTTCTTGACACGAGGCCCCTGGAGCAGAAGGCCACCTCCCACAGACACTCCCTAATGGGCAGTGACGACCCCTGGCTCCCTGGAATTCAGATGAAGCTAATGGATTTTCCTAATGCAGCTGCGTACCCTGACACATGGGCAGCACCACTGCCTGTGTTCCTCTGGCTCCCGTGGGACTAGACACACCGGCCAGGAAGCCAGCGGCCTCTCTGGCCTCAGACTGCTGACCACCCCCTCAAGCCAAACTCCAAGGTCACCTGACCCACCATCATAGGCCGAGGGTCACACCACGGGCTGGGCACTGTCTGAGAACAGTCAAGGCACAGGGCATCAAGGGGTCTGCCCTGCCCTCCCCTCTCCGTCTGTAAAAGCCTTTGTGACCTCAAGTCTCCGTCCCTCCAACTGCCACCAACATGGCCCACACCATAAAGACACACCCCACGCCATGTCTCTCCAGAACGCACCTGTGCTGCAGGAAGAAGGGGTCAGCACCCACCGTGAAGCCTAAGCTGAGGACCACGGGGGAGCTGCAGGAGAAGACAGAGGGGCAGAGGTGTGGGGGAGGGTCAGACCAGACACACAATTTGTCAAGACTGAGAGCTACCCGACTTCAGGTGAAAGCCGAGACAGGTCCAGAGCCAGGATGCCCAGAGTTACCCGACTAACTGAGATAGTGAAGATGCAGAGGGTTCACGTGGGGCTGGGGACAATGGCACCGGGTAAATCAGGATGAAGGGAGGAGGGGGCACAGAGGACGCTCATCTGACAAATACATCCTAAGGCTGACCTGGGGGAGGCAGGGAGTGGGCAGCAGCATGGGCAAAGGCCCAAGGGGAGCCAGCCAAGCACCGCGGGGACATCACAGGGGCTGGGACCCTCACGACAGGCACGGCCAGGATGCACAGTATCCAGGAACTAGTGCTGAGAGATCCCTGCTCCTAAGAAAGGCGGCAGAACACGCCTGTGGGAGACAGCTGGCCAGGTCAGCGCGGCCTGCAGAGCGGGGCTGGGGTTACTGCTGGCTGTGTCAGCGGGGCCTGCAGAGCGGGGCTGGGGTTACGGCTGGCCGGGTCAGTGGAGCCCGGAGAGCGGGGCTGGGGTTACGGCTGGCCGTGTCAGCGGGGCCTGCAGAGCGGGGTTGGGGTTACAGCTGGCCGGGTCAGCAGAGCCCGCAGAGCGGGGCTGGGGTTACAGCTGGCCAGGTCAGCAGGGCCCGCAGAGCGGGGCTGGGGTTACCGTTGTCCCGGTCAGCAAGGCCTGCAGAGCGGGGCTGGGGTTACAGCTGGTCAGGTCAGCAGGGCCCGGAGAGCGGGGCTGGGGTTGCAGCTGGTCGAGTCAGCAAGGCCCGCAGAGCGGGGCTGGGGTTACAGCTGGCCAGGTCAGCAGGGCCCGCAGAGCGGGGCTGGGGTTGCAGCTGGCCGGGTCAGCAAGGCCCGCAGAGCGGGGCTGGGGTTACAGCTGGCTGGGTCAGCAGGGCTGGCCCAGAAAGAGATGCGTGATGCGAGGAGCAGAAGGCAGAGCCTCAGGGAAAGGCAGTGGAGGGGCAACAGATGCATGCAGTCCTGTGGCTCAGACCTACCGCCGTGCAGAAGTAGCCGCAGCCGGGGCAGCACTGGTGCTTCACCATCCGTGCCCTGTGGTCCTCGCACAGCACCAAGAGTGGCACTCTGTTAGACGGGCGCATCAGCTCGAATTTGGCCACGCTGTTGGTGCACCGGCCTAGCTGCAGACAGACAGACACAGGTTTCAGTGACAAGGTGCAAGGGAGGCTGCCCACCTGTGCACTGGGCACCGAGGGGCCAGGCCTCGCAGCGCCAGCACACAGCAGGCGCTGAGCACACGTTTGCTGACTCAGCTGACAAGAATGTGTGAGTGCCTCCTCAAACCCAACAGGACAAGAGTCAGAACTCCAGGAAGAACACAACAGGGATGTCCTCCAACCAGTCGAACGGGAAGACAGCAGCTACACAATTAGTCAGAGTACGTCCAGGGTGACAGGAGTGACAGTGTCTGCGTGTACGCTGTAAAGAGAAGCAGGCTGTTCCCACAGGCAGAAATCAAGGAAAACGTTGCAGTGAGTTTGTATCTGCGCTGGGTATCGAAGAAAAATGGATGTACTTGGCCAAGCAGGACAAACAGGCCAAAGAATGTCACAGGCTAGAAGTGGGGACAGCGGCAGGGTGAGCCTGTGAAGCCCCATCTGCTGGGGTGGCTGGAGCCACCACACACGGAGGTGACGGCTGAGACTGAGAGGCGAGACGCACAGCACCTGGAGGGCCTGACGGAGGCCAAGGGGCAGCAGACCATGATCTGAAGGTTCAAGCGCAAGGCCGTCCTGGAAGGGAAGAGACCGCCTAACATATTGCTCTCTGCAGCACACCTGGCGAAGGGCTACCCATTCGCTATGTACAGCTCTCTTACAAACAATAAGGAAGGGATAATAACCCAACAGCAGAATAAACAAAGAAGCGATCACAATTGACCAGAGAAGAAATACAAACGCCCAAAAACAAACGACAAAGGGTCCAAACGTCCTGCTAATCAAGGAAATGCACAGTGAGAAGCCTGCACTGGTGCCTCCACTCTGCAAGCCAGCCTGTGGGCCCCAGGGAGAAAGACATCTGACTCTGCTGGCGCTGTCCAAACTTCCTGTCAAGCAATTTGGAAACATGAGCTTGCAAACGCATATTCTTCTCTAAAGATCACCTGAAGATCTAATTGAACAAGTGCACAAAGATACGTCCACAAAAGTCCTCCAACAGAGAACTAGCTGAACAACACCCACTGAAGTCCATGTGCAAACAGGAACAGGTCATATCACCTAAGTCTGAAAGGCTTGTTAGTGGCCAAAGATGAGAAAACTGAGCATCAAAAATACAGAAATATTTTGGGGAAGACAGCTGCAGCCTCAGCAGTCTCCTGGAATCTGCACATAAAAACAGACAGAGCCAACGTTCTCTGGTGGTTACCAGGGATGGGAAGTGGAGGGGGCATCGCTCTCTAGACAGGAAACACTTGTTATTATCGGGTGATGGGAAACGTAACACCAAATGAGGGTGAAATGTGCACAGGCTGACCGAGGTAAACGATGTCACTGAGATGTACACAAGAAAAAAGGACATTTCGGTAACAGCTATGGTATGTATAACTTTGCAACGAGAGCTACAATAACCAAAAAACGTATGTGTGGGTATATATGCATGTATGTAGGCAAAAAAAAAAAAAAAAAAAAAAAAAAAAACAGAGCAACCAGTGAGCAAAACCAAAACCCATAGGCAACATTACAACAAAACCAGGTGACTACCACAAACGCAAGACACAAGTGGGCAGAGAGAAACCACCGTGGGCCATGAACCCTGCATGGTCTTGAGTCTGTGCAGGAAGAGAAGGCAGGGAAGCAGCATCTGTGGGCCCCAAGACCAGGAGAACCCAAACTACCAAGAGGGGCTCGGTGGGGAGGACCGGGGGAGGACAAAGCTCAGCTGACCCGTAGAGGCGCTACCCACTCCAGCACGGCATGAGTCAGGGCTGCAGCTCAGCTTCCAGGACCCCTCAAGCTGACCTGCTGGGATGCCCTCAAGCTGACCTGCTGGGACCGCCTCTGCTGCAGGGTTTGGGAATGGAAAAGCTGTGGGAACTGAACCAAACCGAACCAGATGGGACAATAAAAATGAGGAAAAGAGACGCTCTCACTTAGTGGCCCTCAAAAATCTCTGGCTTCGGGATCTTTTTATTCTTTCAAAAGTTATTACGGATCCCAAAGAGCTTTCATTTTCATGGGTTGTACCTATCAGCATTTACCATATTAGAAATTGAAATAGAGAAAATTTAAAAACTTTATTTACAAATAACAACAAATCTATCACACGTTAATATAAACAACATATTTTAATTTAAAAAAATAGCTATTCTCCAAAGCAAAAAATTTTTAATGACAGGTACTGTTTTATATTGCTTGAAAAACTCTAATATCTGGTTTTCAAAGACAGTTGGATTCTCATAGCTGCTTCTGCAGTAAGAGCAGACAGCTGCGGACATTAGGTATTACTCAGATAATTATAATTGTTCTTTGATACGATACCAAAACTCAACAAGCAGAAACTTCTTAAAGATTAGTTGCAGTGTGTCATCTCAAACCATACTGAAAACTTCCTGATACCCATTACATTAAGGCCCATGGGTCTAGCACTCTGAATGATCTCCTACCAGTGCGTGATTCTGTAACACAGTGGAGACCCACGGCTAACGGAGCATCACAGGCCTTCCGAAGACATGGTGCAGAACTCCACTGCACACCAATGAGGGGAGAGAGGGAAGAGGCACATGACTTTGGAAGAGTTATGAAAATAGCTTTGACCTACAGAGCCCAGGAAAGAATCTCGGTGACTTCCACAGGTTCCCAAATTACTCCTTCTGAACTATTGGGGGAAAGGAACAGAACCAAGAAACCAAGTGAACCACCATATTTTTATCATTACACAAAAGGAACAGAAGAGGGGGCTCTGTGAAGTTAGAAAAGCCTTCCTAAAACTATTGCCTGATAAAAATGAGCAAGAGAATAGAAATGAAGTGAAATCTCACATAAAAAGTCTAAGATAGAGAAGAGAATCATCTCTACAGACAATGAAAGCATACCAGAAAGATCTGCACACGTAACAGAACTATAACCTGCTGTTTCGAAACAATCTAAGATAAGAAGGTACAAGAGATGAAAGAACAACAAAAATGAGAAACAGAAAAACTCAGAAACAAGAGGACAGAACTCAGGAAAGAATCAGAAAGAAAAGAGTAATTAGAGACTTAAAGACTAAATACCAGAAGAGAAATAGAAGGTGAAAAATGGGAAAATTGTGGAAGTCCAAAGGAAATTAAAAAGATTCAAACAAAGACAGATATCGAAGATATAGACAAAAAAAGTCTACCACACAAATATGAATTCCTGAAGAAGAAAACCAAAGGAAGGAAATAAAACCCTAAAAGCTAACGTTTGAGAAAACGTTCCAGAAATTTAAAAGGAAAAAAAAAAAAAATGAAACTATATACTGAAGAAAAAAATACCTTAAGCATCTAGAAAAAAGGAGCATGTGACTTAAAAGCAAAACTGACTTTTGAGCATAAAAACCAAAAAACCCGTTGCCTTCAAGTCGATTCTGACTCACAGCAACGCCATAGGACAGGGTAGAACTGCCCCAAAGGATTTCCAAGGAGCAGCTGGAAGATTCCAACTGCTGACGTTTTGGTCAGCGGCCGAGCTCTTAAGAGCTGTGCCACCAGGGATCCTTCGAGCATAAAGGGCAGAGACAAATTGTCATCGACATGCAAGACCTCAGGGAGTACTGTTCCCAGGAGTCCTTCTGGAGGAATCTACTAGAGCCCCAGAACTCACTCAAACCTGCTACCTATCTTTATAAACAGAAGTTTTAGTGGAACACAGTAATGTCCATTTGGCTACTTTTGTGGCAGAGCCAACTAGTTGTGACAAAGACTGTCTGGTCCACAAAACCAAGATTTACTATCTGACTCTTGCTTCCCACGTTCTCGGGAATAAGCTTGAGACAACCAAAATATACTAGAGGACTGGAGGGAAGCATTAAACACAGTTATCTGTAAAACTAACATGAAATGAAGGCTCAGACAGAGAGCGGACTCCCTGGGTAGTGCCAACAGCTGGGTGCTCAATTACTAGTCAAAAGGCTGGTGGTTCAAACCCACCCAGGGGCACCTCGGAAGACAGGACTGGCGATCTGCATCCGAAAGGTAATATGGTCTACTATTCCGGGAATGATAAATTGAAGAAGAATGACGTTGCATTCACTGTCAAAAAGAATTATTTCAAGATCTATCCTGAAGTGCAATACTGTTAGTGGTGGGATAATATCTATACTCCTACAAGGAAGACCAGTAAATACAACAATATATTTATTATTGAAGATATATCTTCAATATCTTTAAGACCCTATGGAGTAGTTCTACTTTGCACACATGGGATCACCATGAGTCGGAGTCAGCTCGACAACAACAAAGAGTGAACATATATAATAACTTTATGCTCTGAAAATGTAAACACAGCTTAGTAATTTTTAACTGGGGGAATGGGGAGAGCATATAGAAAAAATGTTAACATTTTCCATAAAGATATTGTGGTTACACGAACATTGTTACTCTGAGAATGTTGGTGTGTAATACAAGATAAAATATATTACTATTTATGGGATACTCTACTAATTCTATCATGTCTTGTGACTTTGAAAACCAGGATTCTCAAGGCAGAAGAAAGGAGACATGTGTAATGCAGACAAGGATAAGAACTGAAGGTATGGCTACAAAATCAGGAGGTATTTCATCAAACACACACACACACACACACACACACACACACACACACACACACACACACACACACACACACACACACACACACACACACACACACACACACACACACACACACTCATGCATATATATTCCCTACCTCTCTCCATTGGTAAGGTCTAAAACAATGATTGGTCTAGTAGCAACAAGCATTCCTATGATCCAAATTATGATTGTAAAATAAAATTTCTCACTAAAACAAGGGGGAGCTTTGTAGGAAACAGATGCTCCCAGGGCAGAGAACACACAAGGTGAGTGAAGAGCACCTGTCCCACAGGAGAGCAAGGAAGCCCTCAGAGTCCTGTCAAAGGACTCAGGGCAGGATGAAGGTGTCTCACTGGCCAATGATGTGACAATTCGAGCTCCAATAACAACAGTAACACGAAGAATTAAAATTCATCAAACATGCACAAGTGTTGTCAGATGCCTTTGAGTCGGTTCTGACTCACAGCCACCCTATGTACAACGGAAAGAAAAACTGCTTGGTCCTGCACCATCCTCACAATTGTTGTTCTGCTTGAGCCCTTGTTGCAGCTACTGTCAATCCATCTTGCAGAGGGTCTTCCTCTTTTTTGCTGAACCTCTACCTTACATGTATGATGTTCTCCTCCAGGGACTGGTCCCTCCTGATAACATGTCCAAAGTACATGAGACGAAGTCTCGTCATCTTCACTTCCAAGGAGCACTCATGCTGCACTTCTTCCAAGACAGATTTGTTCGTTCTTCTGGCAGTTCATGGTATATTCAACATTCTTAACACGCACCATAATTCAAAGGCATCAATTCTTGGGTCTTCTTTATTCATTGTCCAGCTTTCACATGCATATGAGGTGACTGAAAACACCATGGCTTGGGTCAGTGCACCTTAGTCCTCACAGTGACATCTCTGCTTTGGAACACTTTAAAGAGATCTTTTGCAGCAGGTTTACACATGCAAATTGGAAACCATGGTGGTGAAGTGGTTAAGACCTACAACTGCTAACCATAAAGGTCCACAGTTCGAATCCAGCAGCTGCTCCCTGGAAACTTTTATGGGGCAGTTCTACTCTGTCCTGTCGGGTCACTATGAGTCAGAATCGACTTGACAGCAACGGGCTTGGGCTTGGGTTTGCACAACGCAATACGCCCTTGGATTTTCTGACTACTGCTTCCATGGGTGTTGATTGTGGATCCAAGGACAGTCAAATTCTTCACAACTTAGACATTTTCTGTTTATCATGATGTTGCTTATTGGTCCAGTGGTGAAGGTATTTGTTTTCTTTATGTTGAAGTATAATCCATACTGAAGGCTGCAGACTTTGATCTTCATCACATCAGTAAGTGCTTCAACTCCTCTTCACCTTCAGCAAGTGAGGTTATGTCATCTGCGTAACAGAGGTTGTTAATGAGTCTTCCTCCAATCTCGATGCCACATTCTTCCTCATACAGTGCAGCTTCTCAGATTACTTGCTCAGCACACAGCCTGAATAAGTATGATGAAAGGATGCAACCTAGACGCACACCTTTCTTGATTTTAAACCATGCAGTGTGCCCTTGTTCTGCTCGATCCTTGATCCTGTTCTGTACAGGATCCGCATGAGCATAATTGTTTTGGAATTCCCATTGTTTGCAATTTTATCCATAATTTGTTATGATTCGCAGAGTCAAATATCTTTACATAGTCAATAAAACACAGGTAAACATCTTTCTGGTATTCTCTGCTTTCAGCAAAGATCCAGCTGACATCAGAAATGGTATTTCTCGTTCCACGTCCGCTTCTGAATCTGGCTTGAATTTCTGGCAGCTCCCTGTTGATGTACTGCTGCAACCGCTTTGGGATGATTTTCAGTAGAATTTAACTTGTGGGTGATGTTAATGATATTGTTTGATAATTTCTGAATTCTGTTCGATGACCTGTCTCTGGAATGGGCACAAATATGGATCTCTTCCAGTCTGTTAGCCAGGTAGCTATCTTCCAAATTTCTTGGCATAGGCAAGTGTGCACTTCCAACGCTGCATCTGTTTGTTGAAACATCTCAACTGGTATTCTGCCAATTCCTGGAGGCTTGTTTTTCGCCAATGCCTTCAGTGCAGCTTCGACTTCCTTCAATAACATCGGTTCTTGATCATATGCTACCCTCTGAAATGGCTGAACATCAACCAATTCTTTTTGGTACAGTGACTCTGAGTACTCCTTCCATCTACTCCTGATGATTCCTGCATCGTTCAATATTTTGCCCATAGAATCCTTCAAAATTGCAGATAGAGGCTTGAATTTTTTCATCAGTTTTTTCAGCTTCAGAAATGCCGAGTGTGTTCTTCCCTTTTGGTTTTTTAACTCCAGGTCTTTTGAGAATTTCATTAAAATATTTTACTTAGTCTTCTCGGGCTGCTCCTTGAAATCTTTTGTACAGTTATTTTACTTCATCATTTCTTCCATTCTGCTTTAGCTACGTTCCGCATTAGCTATGTTCAAAAGCAAGTTTCAGTCTCTTCTGACATTCATTTTGGTCTTTCTTTCTTTTCAATGACCTCTTGCTTTCTTCATGTGCGACGTCCTCGAGATGTCTTTCCACAACTCATCTCGCCTTCAGTCATTACTATTCAAGCATCAAATCTATTCTTGAGATAGTCTCCAGATTCTGGTGGGATATACTCAATTTCGTATTTTGGCTCTCGTAGACTTGTTTTAATTTTCTTCAGCTTCAACCTGAATTTGCATATGAGCAACTGATAGTCTGTTCCACAGTTGGCCCCTGGCCCTGTTCTGACTGATTATACTGAGCTTTTCCATGGTATCTTTCAACAGATATAGTTGATTTGACTCCTGTGTTTTCCATCCAGTGAGGTCAATGTCTACAGTTCCATTTATGTTGCTGAAAAAGGTATTTGCGATGAAGAAGTTGATGGTTTTGTAAAATGCTATCACAGGATCTCTGGCCTCGTTTCTGTCACCAACGCCATATTTTCCAACCACCAATCGTTTGTTTCCAACTTTCGCATTCCAATCACCAGTAATGACCAATGCATCCTGATTGCTCTTTGATCAATTCCAGACTGCAGAAGTTGGTAAAAATCTTCAATTTCTATATCTTTGGCCTAAGGGGTTGGTGCGTAAATTGGAATACAGTCATATCAACTGGTCTTCCTTGTAGGAGTATGGATATCATCTAATCACGAACACTACTGCACTTCACGATAGATCTGGAAATGTTCTTTTTGACGATGAATAAAATGCTATTCCTCTTCAATTTATCATTCCTGGAACAGTAGACCATATGATCGTCTAACTGAAAATGGCCAATACCAGTCCATTTCAGCTCACTAATGTCTACCATACTGATCTTTATGCTTTTCATTTCATTTCTGACAATCTGCAATTTTCCAAGATTCCTACTTTGTACATTCCATGGTCTCATTATTAATGGATGTTTGCAGCTGCTTCTTCTGATTTTGAGTAATGCAACATAAACGAATGAAGGTCCCAAAAGCTTGACTCCATCCATGTCATTAAGGTCAACTCTACTTTGAGGAGGCAGCTCTTCCTCAGTTGCATATTGAGTGCCTTCCAACCTGAGGGGCTCATCTTCCAGAACTACATTGGACAACGTTCCGCTGCTATTCGTAAGGTTTTCACTGGCCAATTTTTTCAAAAGTAGACTGCCAAGTTCTTCTTCCTAGTCTGTCTTAGTGTGGAACCTCTGTTGAAACCTGCCTACCAAGAGTGACCCTGCTGGTACTGGAATACCAGTGGCAAAGTTTTCAATATCACAGAAATACACAAGCCACCACAGTATGACAAACAGGCAGATACGTAAGTTCAAAATGATATTTTAAAAGAATCGGTCAGTTTCAGAAGATGAGAAAAAAAACAGTATCTTTTTTTCTTTTTTAACTGTGGTTTAAGTGAAAGTTTACACTTCAAGTCAGTTTCTCATATGAAAATTTATACACCCATTGTTATGTGACGCTAGCTACTCTCCCTATACTGAGACAGCACACTCCTCATTTCCACCCCAGATTTCCCATGTCCACTCAACCAGCTCCTGTGCCTTTCTGCCTTCTCATCTCACCTCCAGACAGAAGCTGGCCATTTAGTCTCATATATTTATTTGACCTAAGAAGCACTCTCTTCACGAGTATCATTTTATGTCCCATAGTTCAGGCTAATCTCTGTATGAACAGCTGGCCCTGGGAATGGTTTTGTTTCTGGGCTAACAGAGAGTCCAAAGGCCATGTCTTCTAGGGTCCCTCTAGTCTCAGCCAGACCATTAAGTCTGGTCTTTTTACTAGAATTTAAGTTCTGCAACCCACTTTTCTCCTGCTCTATCAGGGACTCTTCTGTTGTGTTCCCTGTCAGGGTTGACACTGGTGGTAGCTGGGCACCATCTAGATCTTCTGGTCTCAGGATGATACAGTCTCTGGTTTATTTGGCCCTTTCTGCCACTTGGGGTAATATTTTCCTTGTGTCTTTGGTGTTCTTTATTCTCCTTTGCTCCAGGTGGGTTGGGACCAACGGATGTATCTTAGATGGCTGCTCGCTAGCTTTTAAGACCCCAGATGCTACTCACCAAAGTGGGATGCAGAACATTTTCTTAATAAACTTTGTTATGGCAACTGACCTACATGTCCCCTGAAACCATGGTCCTCAGACTCCCGCCCCTGCTACTCTGTCCCTCGAAGTGTTTGGTTTTATTCAAGAAACTTCTTAGCTTTCAGTTTAGTCCAGTTGTGCTGATTTCCCCTGTAGTGTGTGCTGTCCTTCCTTCCCTTTTCCTAAGATAATTCTTATCTACTATCTAGTTAGTAAATACCACTCTCTCTCCCTCCCTACCCATGTCACCATCAAAGAATGTTTTCTTCTGTGTTTAAACCTTTTTTTCAGTTCTTATTAATAGTGGTCTCATACAATATCTGTCCTTTTACAATTGACTGATTTCACTCAGCATAATGCCTTCCAGATTCCTCCATGTTATGAGATGTTTCACGGACTCATCGTTGTTCTTTATCGTTGGGTAGTATTCCACTGTGTGAATATACCTTAATTTGTTTATCCATTCGTCCGTTGATGGGCACCTAGGTTGTTTTCCTCTTTTGCTATCGTGAACAGTGCTGCAATGAACACGGGCGTGCATACATCTATTTGTGACGGCTCTTATTTCT
Source organism: Dugong dugon (assembly GCA_030035585.1). Classification (NCBI taxonomy): domain Eukaryota; kingdom Metazoa; phylum Chordata; class Mammalia; order Sirenia; family Dugongidae; genus Dugong; species Dugong dugon. Next base: position 402,098 of record CM057471.1, read on the forward strand.
CTAGGATATATTCCAAGGAGCAGGATTGCTGGATCGTATGGTACTTCTATTTCTAGCTTTTTAAGGAAGCACCAAATCAATTGCCAAAGTGTTTGTACCATGTTTCATTCCAACCAGCACTGTGTAAGTGTTTCAGTCTCTGAACAACCTCTCTAACATCTACTATTTTGTGTTTTTTGGATTAATGCCTTGCTGGGGTGAGATGGTATCTCACTGTAGTTTTGATTTGCGTTTCTCTAATGGCTAATTATCGTGAGCATTTCCTCATGTACCTGTTAGCCATCTGAATGTCTTCTTTGGTGAAGTGCCTGTTCACATCCTTTGCCCATTTTTTAACTGAGTTATTTTCCTTTTTGTTGTTGAGGTTCTGCAGTACTTTGTACATTTTGGAGATTAGACGCTGATCAGATCTGTTGTAGCCAAAATTTTTTTCCCAGTCTGTAGACTGTCTTCTTACTTTTTTGAAGTCTTTTGATGTGCGTAAGTGTTTGATTTTCAGGTGCTCCCAGTTATATAGTTTCTCTTCTGGTGTTTGTGCACTGTTAGTAATGTTTTGTATTCTATTTATTCTATATATTAGGGCTCCAAGCGTTGTCCCTATTTTCAATTCCATGATCTTCATCATTTTCGATTTTGCATTTAGGTCTCTGATCTATTCTGAGTTAGTTTTTGTGTGTGGTGTGAGCTACGGCTCGTTTCACTTTTTGCAGACGGATATCCAGTTATGCCAGTATCATTTGTTAAAGACACTCTTTTCCCCAGTTAACAGACTTTGGGCCTTTGTCAAGTATCAGCTGCTCAAAGGTGAAGGAATTTACGTTTGGACTCTCAATTCTGTTCCACTGGTCTATGTGTCTGTTGTTGAACCAGTACTGGGCGGTTCTGACTATCGTAGCAGTATAACAGGTTCTAAAATCAGGGAGTGTGAGGTCTTCCACTTTGTTCTTCTTCTTCAGTAATGCTTTACTTACCTGGGACCTCTTCCCTTTCCATATGAAGTTGGGTGATTTGTTTCTCCAACTCACTAAAAAATGTCTTTGGAATTCAAAATTGGGAGTGCATTGTATCTGTAGACTGCTTTGGGTAGAACAGACATTTTCACAATGTTGAGTCTTCCTATCTACGAGCAAGGTATGTTTTTCTACTTACGTAGGTCTCTTTTGATTTCTTGCAGTAGTGGCTTGTCGTTGTCTTTTACATCTCTAGTTAGATTTATTCCTAAGTATTTTATCTTCTTGGGGACTATTGTAAATGGAATTGATTTGTGATTTCCTCTTCAAAGTTCTCTCTGTTGGTGTAGAGGCATCCAACTGACTTTTGTATGTTTATCTTGTATCCTGATACTTTGTTGAAATATTCTATTAGTTCCAGTAGTTTTCTTGTGGATTCGGTGGGGTTTTCTATGTATAAGATCCTGTCATCTGCAAATAGGAGATACTTTGACTTCTTCCTTACCAGTTTGGATGCCCTTTATTTCTTTTTCTAGCCTAACTGCTCTGGCTAGGACCTCCAGCACAATGTTGAATAAGAGTGTTGATAAAGGGCATCCCCCTGTCTGGTTCCCGTTCTCAAGGGGAATGGTTTCAGACTCTCTCCATTTAGGATGATGTTAGCTGTTGGCTTTGTATAAATGCCCTTAATTATGTTGAGGAGTTTCCCTTATATTCCTATTTTATTGAGAGTTTTTATCATGAATACGTGTTGGACTTTGTCAAATGCCTTTTCTGCATCGATTGATAAGATCATGTGGCTTTTGTCTTTTGTTTCATGTATGCCAACAGAGAAAGAGTCCCCCTGGAGCTGACGCTGAATTTAGACTTGTAGCCTACTGGACTGTGAGACACTAAACTTCTCTTTGTTAAAGCCATCCGCCTGTGGTATTTCTGTTAGAGCAGCACTAGATGACTGAGACAGATGGTAAAACTACCTGAAAACAAAGTCTGAACAGTGGTTACTAGTAGAGGAGGAAGGAGGCTGACTCAGAAGAAACACGTGGATGGGGCTCTGGGGAGGGAGGTGGAGTTCTCTTTCTTGACCTTGATGGTGGTTACCAGAGTGACCACCTTAGACTAACTCATCCAGTCACACACTTGTCCTGTATGGTTTTCTGGACTCATGCTTCATTTTACAAGAAAAAAAAATAACACACTGAATATAGCAAAGGCCGTGAGTTCCTAAGGATGCTAAAGGGAAGGAGGGAGGGAGAGAAAAGAGAGAAAAAGCACAGACAAAACAAATATCACACTCACTGGGTACCACTAGAAGTTTTAGGGCACCAACTCTTACTCTGAACATGATAATTAAAGAGAAAGAACTAACCGCTTATACTGCCGATGCAATAGGAAACGTATTTCAGGGTGTAAAACAGCCTAGAGAGCGAGGGAAGGTTCTTCATACTAAACAATTCCAGCTAGTAATACAAAAAGAATGACAGAACTGTAAAGTCACCATTTTGCAACTTCTGATGAAAGAATGGACTCAGGCAGTGGTCACCGAGGGACGCTAGCACTGTCAGGGAAAGGTTTACGATGACCCGTATGAGGAAGAGTCTCACCAAAGCCCCTTGTTAATGTGAGCAACACTCCTGTCATGATTAAAGCGTTCCTGCCACAATTAAATAAAAAAGTAAAATCAAACACTAAATATCTGAACCTTCTCAAGTCTCTAGACCTTACTTTCAGGTACAGGAAATGAGGGGAAAACAACACAAGAAAGCCATAGATAAATCCAGAACCTCGGCCATTCTACAGTTAACCTGGTTTCTTCAAGAGCATGGGAACAGGGAGGAGGGTGGCAGGGAGAGTGTTCTTGATTAAGAGATTACATAAGAAAACGTTCTCTTTTTTCCTAAGGAGAGACACATACTGAGACGTTTAGTGTAAAAATGGGATTTTCTCAGAAACCAAGGGCAAGAGGGAGACACATGCAAACACTGGTTCACAATCAGCTCAAAGATGAGTAGTCAGTTTAGAAGGCCAACTGTACTCTCTACTTTGTCATCAAGAAAAGCTTTTAAAATTAAGCACGAAAGGGTAGAGGGAGCCTGTGAAGAGGCTGAGTGTGAGAGTCAGAACATGTGGCAGTCCATACTAGCATTTCAGAGGCAGGGACAGCTGGCCCCTGGCCTCGGAGGTGAGAACTGCTTGCTCAGAGTGCCCAGCCGGTTGGGGTAGAACCAGCACAAGCTTCGGCTCTCTATTTTGGGCCAGCACAAATCCATCAAGGAAACGGATGTCTAGAGTGAGGCATGGGCTGCAGGAGACCCAGTGTCCACACAGGCGCAAGTGAAGGGGAGAGCAGGTCCACTGAGTGTGGCCCGGCACTGCAGGCCAGCAGACAGAGCGGTGCCAGGATGGGCAGTGCGGCACCCAGCCTCTCACATGGAAGTACCACATAATTCTAAAACTATCAGCTAAGACCCAGTCATGCAGTCCATCAGATGGCTCAGCAGGCCCAAGATCAGAAATCTTGCTAGAACGGCAGCCACATAAATCAATCAAGAAGCTGCATAATGACCTCGACTTCAGCAAAGGCCAGGCCAGGGGCCGGACTGGGCGCATGGTTCCCCTCACAGCCTCACCCCAACAAGCCCTGATGTGCACCTTCAGGCAACCACGCTACTGCCCAGCAGCCTGAAGTGCTGAAAGAGCTTCTCTAGAAACAATTCGAGAAATGCTCAGAGATGGCAGCTCCTCCCTCACTTTCCCTCCCTTCTCTGGAAAAGATGCCAGAAGGAGCCGTGACAGAGTCTCCCTAGACGCAACAGCCACAGGGGGCTCAAGAAAGCCAATGAGAACCCTGGGGTGGAGGGAGGACGGCAGAGAAAGTGACCACAGCTCACAGAGCAGAGGCTCGGGCATCCACCTGGCAGGAGGGGCCACTGACTGTGGGCTGTGCCGGGCAGCACCAGGTCCTAGGCAGCAACTCACGCTAGCTTCCTCTAACCACCTGACTTCACAGCAAGGCGGGGAGGCCTTTGCACGATCATGGAGGAGAAATGAGACCCCAGGGCCATCTTATTCAAACACAGTTTGTAGGATATCCTTTTCACAGGCTTCCTGTCCATGGTGATTTCATAACTGGTATTTGCTCCCTGTTTTGGGAGTGTCCACCCAGGTCCCTGGTCACATAACCCAACTGATCTTAGGGGGAAGGAAGGGGCTTCGCTGTCTGAGGACTGGCAGAAAGGGTGGTTAACAAGTGCTGCCAGTTTGGGCTGTTGATGTGAAGGTGAACTTACCTCGTGGTCCACACTCTCGGTGGCCATGCACTGGTTATTGGCCAGGGTGGTGATCTCTCGGCTCTTGGGGGTTTCCATCCGGCAGCTACACAGAGGCACTTCCTGGAGGCCATCTGCGTCCGCTGTCCCAGGACCATTGGCCAGCCCTGCAATGCACACGGACAGGCATCAGCACTGGCTGGGGGGACAAGGGGTCCAGCAAGGGCATCCCCCACGTCAGACCCACAACCCTGAACCTCAGGTTGGCCCTGAGGCAGCCCTCACTCGGTCCTCATGGCGACCTCACCCGAGAAGATTCATACAAACAGTGCAGTGAGCCCGGAGACGACCCCAGCCCTGTGCAGTCCTGGGAGGGGACCCGACCCACCACTCTGGCTAACGGTCCTCTTGCTGTTTCCAAAGAACCCCACGTCAATCCACACTCCCAGGAGTGCTGAGAGAGGGAACCTACTTCACCAACACCTCCTAAATCTCCTGGGTTTCAAAGAAAAAACATTCACTATATGCTGAAACCTCATTCTCCTCACATGGTTTTGGAATTGCAATAACAAAACGACATTCCTTTGCAATGGTTCACTTATCATCTAGAGCAATATTCACTGCTTACTAAGCTGAAGAAGTGAGGCACTGGAAAAAGACACCAGCACACAAACTAGGGACAGTCAAGGCTGAAAACACCAATCGATGACAACAGTGCCAGAAGCACAGTCACCCCCATTCACGACTAGGCAGACAGAGATGACCAGTGGAGCTTTCGCCGCCCAGTCTAGATCCTCCCCTCCTGGCCTTGCTGAGATGGCAACGTCACCTCAAATTCAACTCAACAGATCTAAGATGGAAGGTGAGGAGCGGCACAGTGCAAACATGGGCAACTGCTGATCAGCTCAGGCCTGGACTCTTGACTTCAACCCAGAGCGTGGTTATCTGCCCACTGACCCCTCCTCAGCAGGTGGCTCTCCCCTCAGACGGGCACCCCGAGTCTCTCCTGTCAGAGGGGCACCCCAGGTCTCTCCCCTCAGACGGGCACCCCGAGTCTCTCCCGTCAGAGGGGCACCCCAGGTCTCTCCCATCAGAGAGGCACCCCGGGTCTCTCCCATCAGAGAGGCACCCCAGGTCTCTCCTCTTAGAGGGGCACCCAGGGTCTCTCCCATGATAGGGTACCCAAGTCTCTCCCATACGAGGGGCACCCCAGGTCTCTCCTGTCCAGGCCCTCAGGAGTTTAGAACCAGCACTGGGGGGGGGGGGGGGGGGTGCAGCTGGGGGCTGAACAAAGCTGAGCAAGGCAGCTTGTTTCTTCACTTGATGGTTCTCTCAGTCAACAGCAAGGCTGAACAGGTGAGTATCAGTTTCTAAAATGCCACAGAACCAACGTCTTTTGAAAGCCTCTGTCAACCAGCCCTTTCTTCTGCTGCTTCTCTCATGTGGCTCTCACCATCTGGGCCTCACTTGTACCACTTTTAAAGAAACAGAATATAAAAATTTAAAGGTGGAAGGGCCCTTGAATGTCATCTCATTCAATCTTCTGTGGTCCATCTAAAAGGACAAAGGAGGCTTGTTGGAGGCCAGGGAGTCCAGTCAGCAGATAGAGCTGTCTGTCGACACCCTCCTGCCTCTAAACTGAGCCACTGTGGGCACAGCTAAGGCACTGACAGGAGAAACCTAAGTATTATTTCCTCTTTATAGCCAAATCTGTAACATCCTGAGACCTCCAAATTTAAGAGTAAATTTAGGCTAATTAAGCACTTGGTGTTACAATCAATCTAGAAAGAAAGCAAGACACGACCACATCTAGGACTTTACGACCTGGAGAGGGGCTGCCCCTCCATCTGGTACAAGACAGAGAAGAAACTGCTGCTGCTGATGGACAGGCAGGTCTAAGACCGACATTTCATTAGAGATGTAACTTCCTAAACGAAGTGGCTGAATCAAACCCCTCTAGTGTTGAAACCCTGAAAAGCTAGGTATCTAAAGAATGGTTCGTTAAACCCCTGTAAAAAAAACCAAACCCGTTGCCATCGAGTCGGTTCCGACTCACAGCAACCCTATAGGACAGAGCAGAACTGCCCCATGGGATTTCCAAGGAGTGGCTGGTAGATTCGAACTGCCAACCTTTTAGTTAGCAGCTGTACCGCTTAACCACTGCACCACCAGGGTTTCCTATAGTCGCCCACAAACCACAGCTGCAAAATCAATGTGGACTGTAAATAATTACAGGACTTTACATTTTTCCCACAAGCATCTTGTAGATTTTTCCAAAATAATGTGACCTTTCACTGATACAAATTAAATGTTTTAAAAAGAGAGAAAGTGCAAGCGATCTTTAACAAGCCCTAGCGGTACAGACTGATCCTGTACTTACCACACACCCAGCCCTGAGCCTGGGCTGCTGTCACATCAGTGGTTTAAAGGTCCAAAAACAGTATTAAACACAGATTTTATTCTATTATAAAATACGTCTGAGAACTATTAGTCCAACACTAAACCAAAAACCAAACCCACTGCCACTGAGTCGATTCCCACTCATAGCAACCACACAGGGTTTCCGAGGCTGCAAATCTCTACGGAAGCAGACTGCCACATCTTTCTCCCATGGAGCCGCTGGTGGGTTCAAACTGCAGACCTTTTGGTTAGCAGTGGACTGCTTTAACCACTGCGCCACCACTAATATTCCATATTTCAGACAATTAAAATTAGAATCAGAGAGCCCCATGATCCAAAATTATGTCACCCATGTGTACCCTAAACACTGCCAAGCACGGAGCCCCTCCCCCAGGGATCCGACATCGGAATGTGCATGGCTCACGGGGTGCGGGGGGCACAAGGACACCCAAAGACACCGCCACCACCACATCCTGATCTCACGGGAGATGTTCACTGCCTTCTTCCTTTCTCCTTCACCACAATCTTTTCAAGTGATCTGAGGAGTTTTCATACTTTCTATTTCCTCCCTTCACCACTGTGAGTGACACAGCAAAAACATTTTGTATCATGTCTATTAAGTCCCCTTCAATGAAGCATTTAATCAAACTTCCTATTAACAGCCACCAGGGGGCATCCTCCTAACACAGAGAAGGAAGCCAAGCTAACAAAGAACCAAGATGGTGCCCGCCACATTACAGGCAGTCCCCAGGTTAGGAACAAGATCGGTTCCTGTGTCTTTAAGGCGAATTTGTAGGTGAGTTGGAACAGGTGCAGATGGCTCTTACTAAGACTGACTTTAGTGCGAGAAGAGGCTCTAAGACTTTTCAGTGATTTTAAAGTGGCGTGTGCAGCAAGTGAAGGTGACTGTGAAGAAGACTTTGTTGTGAGCAGGGACTGGTTCGAGGCCTGGTGGCACAGTGTTTAAAGCACTCAGCTGCCAACCAAAAGGTCAGTGGTTCCAACCCACCAGCCGGTCTGTGCGAGAAAGATGTGGCCATCTGCTTCTATAAAGATTTATAGCCTTGGAAACCCTATGGGGAAATTCTACTCTGTCCTGTAGGGTCACTATGAGTCGGAACCAACTGGACGGCAACGGTTTGGTTTGGTTTGGTTAGAGCTTGGCTCAATCTCTTCAAAACGAGGGCAAATTTACATAACATTAAAGGGCAAGTTCAAGTTGTCAGTAAGCCAGACATTCGTAACCTGGGGACTGCCTGTATTTCAGAACCATGGTCACCTTCTACTTGTGAGGACAGAATCCCTTTGACACGCAGATCCAGAGAATCCAGGGGAACTTCCATGTATCCCATGCTGTCTCCGGGTGCGGTCTGCTCTGTGCTTCCTGAAGATGATTTATACGCCTCAGAACCTGCATTCGAAATGCACACTGTAAGACACTGCGCTCCGAGAGCCAGGAGAGCCATCACAAAGGGGCTGCGCATAAGGGCCGCGTGCACAGGAAGTTCTAATTAAGCAATGTGGAAAACAGACCGAAATACATGGCCATCTAGGCCACGACGGTTTCACTGTCATTTTCTTTCTTGTGTATCATTTTGCTAATCCTCCATCTCCACGTAATAGTCATGGGGGTAGGAGGTGGGGGTACTGGCACGTAGATGCATCTTTCCCTGACACTACCAGCTGGACAAGCTGATCAAGTAATTAAGGAAATACATAAAAACATGGTACTCATATGCTTTGTGAACATTATTTTTAAAGTAAAGCAGAAATCTCTGACTTGCAGATTTGAAAGGACAGCTAGGAAGCTGGTGTCAGCGAGAAGGACCATTCTCCTGCCCACGTGTCTGACACTAGGGCTCACCAAACAGACCGGACTGGAGGAAGGGCCTGGCCCATCACATATGCTGCTGCTTAAGTCTGTCACAGACAGCAAGAAGGCCTGTACGTAAATAAGGCCATCCACTGATTCAGAAGCTTGTCAACTAAAAGTTGCAAACACTTCTGGGACCTCCTCCCTCTATCCATCAAAGGAAAAGTACACAGTGGCAGCAGGCCAGCCTATCCAAACTGCCCCAAAGGGCAGAAAAAGGTTTCACAAAGCTGGGTCTTCTACTTGAGCATTTATAAGGGTGACAGCATTTCACTGAGGAAGCCAGTAAGAAGTGTGCATTTGGACAGGAAAATTGCTAACAGCAAAGGGCAAACACCTGTATTTCACTGCTAAGCACTGACATCAGTATTATTTCATGGTCAGAAAAAAATGAACCATGATACAGACATGTGGCACCTAAAGCCTGTCAGTTTATGCCATATTCTGCACCTAGGTCTTAGACAGGACAGTCAGCCACCTTTGAGAAATCATCACCATCAACTGGAAGAACATAATGAGCCTTTATGCAATTTTAAACACTTGAAATAGAGAAAGAAAATTCAAACTCCCATTGAATAAACATTCAAGCATGCATTTTACATATTATAGCCATAGATGACAAAGATGAAATCTCTATCTCAAAAACAAGTTTATTCTTTAATCTACAAATGTTTTTGTCAGCCAACAGTAGAAGCTACCTCAGTTTTATGTCAATGGGCAGTCCCTGATAAAGAGAAATGGAGAGTAACTGAAGAGCAAGTGAGGGTCACAGGTATGCACATGGGCCTGGATGGGTCACCCACCTCGACACTGCCAACCACACCCCCAGAGTCTGCACACAAGACTGCTGGTCACTAACCTTCCCACAGCCACTACATTTCAGGGGAGATTTCCACCCATGCCCATTTTAAGAAAGTTACTTCTAGATTATGGAGTCTAGATGAACAGCTAAAATAAGTTTTCAAAAGAGAAAACCGCAGCATTGTGGCACTGGTATAAGAGTAAGCACGTGCACAAATGTACCAGAACAGAGAGTGCAGAGAAAGAGTCCCACGCATATTGGTCAAACGATCACCAAAAAGGCCCCAAGGTGATTCAATGGGGAAAAGTGTATTCAACAAACGGTGCCAGAAGAACCGCACATTTACGTGCACACAAATGAACTCAGAGCCCTACCTCACAACACACGAAATGGTCAGAGACATGTAAGGGCTACTGTAAAACCTCTGGGAAAAACATGGGACAAAATCTTTGTGACCTAGGTTAGTCAAAGATTTCTTAGATGGGGCACAAAAAGCATGAAGTCTTAAAAAAAAAAAAAAAAAATTGGTAAATGAGACATTGATGAAAATCTTAAAAACTTCTGCTCTCTTAAAATATTGTTCTGAAAACGAAAAGGCAACCCACAGAGTAGGTGCAAATATCTGCAAACCATATGTCTCATAAAGACTGTATAAAGAACTGTTACAACTCAATGAGAAGACAAACAACCTGATTAAAAAGTGACAAAAGACATGAAGACACACTTCACAAAAGAAGACATACAAACTCCACAATTTCACACCTAGGTACACGCCCAAAAGCAATCCCACACCTAGGTACACGCCCAAAAGACCTAAAAGCACAGACTCAAACAGATACTTGTACATCAATGCTCACTGCAGCACTATCCACAATAGCCAAAATGTTGTGCTATGGACTGAATGGTGTCCCCCAAAATGTGTGTTATAATTCCTAACCTCTATGCCTGTGGTTATAAATCCCATTTGGGAAGGGGTTGCCTTTGTTATGTTAATGAGACAAGACTAGTGCAGAGTGTATCTTAAGTCAACCTCTTTTGAGATATAAGAGATTAAACACAAGCTAGCAAGAAGAGATGTGATAGGACAGATGCCAAGACACGTGCAGATCTCCAAGAAACCAGGAAGCAGAAGCTAAAGGGGCAAGGACCTTCCCCCAGAGCCCACAGAGCTGGTGCACTGAATTTGGACTTCTAACCTCCTAAACTTTGAGAAAATAAATTTCTGTTTGTTAAGTCACCCACTTGTAGTATTTCTGTGATAGAAGCACTAGATAAGTAAGACAGAATTTGGTACCAGGAGTGGGGTGCTGCTCTAACAGATACTAAAACATGGAAGAGTTTTTGGAATTGGGTAATGGTTAGAGACTGGAAAGGTTTTAAGGTGCCTAACAGTAAAAGTCTAGATTGCCTTGAAGAGACTGTTGGTGGAATTATGGACGTCAAAGGTGATTCTGATGAGGGTCTAGAAGGAAGTGAGGAGAGCTGCAGAGAAATTCTCTACTGTCTTAGGGAATACATATGGAACTAGCAACAGAATGTTGCTAGAAATGTGGATGTTAAATGCGCTTCTGACGAGGCTTTAAAAGAAAATGATGAACACGCGACTGGATGACGGAGGAAAGGCGATGCTTTTTATGCATTGACGAAGAACCTGTCTGAATTATGTTTAAACGTTTGGTGGAAGGCGGAACTTGTAAGTGATGAACCTGGATATCTGGCTGATGAGATTTCTAAGCAACATCATAAGGGGCTGCATGGTTTCTCCTTCCCGCTTATAGTAAAATGTGAGAGAAAAGAGATGCACTTAAAAATGAACTGCACAAAATGAAAACAGAACCGAAAGATTTGGAAAATTCTGTTATACAAACTAAGGACACATATCCTAGAATGTTCACCAAGGATGTGGCTACACAATCTTTCATTAAAGAGATTAAGCCTGTGACTGACGAATCTAACCAACTGACACAGCAGAAAACCCTTCAGCTTAGACCAAAGGGGACAGAGAACAAACAAAAGAAAAGAACGCTGTCCGCCTCTTGGAATCCTACAGGCAGGAGACAGGCCAAAGGAGCTCCATCTGCTGTCCTCCAAGAAAAGAAAAGGACCATCATCCCTGGAGCAGCTCAGAGATAAGCAGAACTGTTGGAAGGAGCATGGGAAGCAGGGATTTCTTGTTTTCAAAGGCTGGGCCATAGTCTCCTGAATCTCAAAGGATGGGGCCACAACCTTCTAGTTTCAAAGAGTCAGATCTTTGCCAACTCAGTTCCAGAGTATGGGGCCACCACCCAAAGGTGAGTGGGGCAGGGGAGGAGGAGGGTGCTGCCATACCCAAGGGGCAGAAAAACGGGGACTGCTGGGGCTGAGGGGGTAGGGTCGCCACTCAGATGGACTAGGAGAATGGGACTGACCAAAGCTGCTGGAGCACAGGTGTCAAAACTAGAGAAAGCAGAGTTGCTGTCCCAGTGGACCTGGAAGGCAGAGCTGAAGCCCAGGGCCTAGGGGCCTCTACCTGGAATACAGAGGGTGTGGCCAACACCCAGGGTCTAGAGGGCAGGGCCATTGCCAAGATGGCCTCAGAGAAGAGAGGACTACTTTCAAGACTTGAGAGCTAATGTAAATTTTTCTGCTAGATTTGGGACTTGCTTGGTGCCTGCTACCCTTCTTTCTCGCCAATTTCTTCCAATGTAATGGAAATGTATGCCTGTGCCTGTTCCACCACTGTACTTCGGAAATAGGTAACTTGTAATCCAGATTTCACAGGTTTACAGAAGAGGAATTTTGTCCCAGGATGGAATATGACTAAAGTCTCACCTGTATCTGACTTAGATGGTTCAGAAGATGAGATCTGGACTTGGAGTTATTTAAGACTTTTGGGAAGATGTGATGGGGTAAATGTGTTTTGCAAGTGGGAAGGACGTGAACTTTTGGGGGCCAAAGGGTGGAATGTTATGGATTGAATTGTACCCCCGAAAAATACGTGTTATAATTCCTAACCTCAATGCTTAAGGTTATAATCCCATTTGGGAATGGGTTGTCTTTGTTATGTTAATGAGACAGGAGTAGTGTAGGATTTATCTTGAGTCAATCTCTTTTGAGATATAAAAGAGATTAAACCAGCAAGCGAAAGAAGCAGAGATGGGGTAAGACAGGTGCCAAGACACATGGAGATCTCCAAGGAACCAGGAAGCAGAGGCTGATGAGAGAGAGTCAACAGAAGAAGAAAGCCTCCCCTTGAGCCAGTGCTCTGAATTTGGACTTCTAGCCTCCTAAACTGTGAGAAAATAAACTTCCATTTGTTAAAGCCATCCACTTCTGGTATTTCTGTTATAGCAGCACTAGACGACTGAGACAGGTGGAAAACAACCTAAATGCCCATCAACAGATGAATGGATAAACAAAATGTGGTACATATATACAATGGATAAAGTCTGGATACATGCTACGATATGGATAGAGCTTGAAGAAATTCTGCTGAGTGAAATAAGTCAATCACAAAAGGACAAATATTGTATGACCTTACCCATATAAAAAGACAAGAACAGGCAAATGCACAGAGAACAAGGTTTCTTAGTGGTTACCAGAGGCAAGGGTAGGGGTAGTGGTGGGGTATTGCTTATGGAATACTGAATTTCTTACAGTGACGGAAAAATCACACTGATTAAGGGCAGGGTTGCACAGCCAATCACTGCTGTCAATAAGTTGTACATCTGTAAAACACTGAATTGGCAAACGTTGTGTGATAGATACATTTTACAACAATGACCAAAAAAAGTAGCTGCTAAGGCTGCTTACATACAACCAAACACCTCATGGAATCTGGTTCCTTAGTTTGGAGGTTTAGGGTCATGGCTTCACGGGACATTCCAATTAAGTGGCCAAATAATGAGTTCAGTGCTTCTGTTCTATCTCTTGGTTCATTGCGCAGTGCCAGGATCTTAAAAGCTTTCAAGCAGCCATCAAAGACGCAACAACTGGTCTCTATTTGCCTGGAGCAAAAGAAGGAGACTCAGGAATGTTGCTGTTGTTGTTATTAGGTGGCATCAAGTTGGTTCCGACTCATAATGACCCTACGCACAACAGAACTAAACACTGCCCAGTGCTGTGCCACCCTCATAATTGTAGGAATAGGAGGAATAAGAGGAGGGAATGGAATGTATGGCTAATTGCCTCCACTGAACAACTGCCTCCTTTGCCATAAGACCAGAACAACTGGATGGTGCCCAGCTACCATTACTGAACATTTTAATCAAAGATCTTATAGAAGAATCCTTATCAAAAGAGGAAAAATGCAGAACAGAATTTCAAATTCTCATGGACTCCACACTGGACACACAAGGTGGTGCACCCATCCACCCCAGGTAATGCTTCTCGGCAATAAACAGGAACTTACTGATAGGTGCGACAACATGGATGGCTCTCAGAACAATCATGCTGAGTCAAAGAAGCCAGAGAGAAAAGAGTACACGCTGAGAGATTCTGTTTACACAAAATACCCTCAACAAGATGTACCAACACAGTGGCTGCAACAACGGGCTCAAGCACAACAAGGATTGTGAGGACGGCACAGGACCAAGCAGTGTTTCGTTCTGTTGTACATAGGGTTACTGTGAGTTGGAACTGACTCAGCTGCATCTGACAACAACAACATCAATCTTTAGAGACACAAAGTGGACCAGTGGTTGCCTGAGGATGGGGAGACAGTGGCTGGGGAAAGAGAAAGACTACCAGGGGACAGCAGGGGCCCAAAGAGACTTTGAGGTGTCAGAGACGTTCTCTACATTGATTGTGGTGATACAGAGGTTAAAATGCTGCATCCCGCCTAAATTTGGGGGGATACTTTCCTTCCCTGCACTCATTTAACAAGGTTAATTCCAGAACAAGAGACTCTGGCCAAAGGGCAGGTCCATGTGGGCACTCAGACAGCCAGAGCCAGAGTCCAGAAGGTGGCATGTGAACCAGCAGCAGCTTAGGGACAGTCTGCATGGGTCCACACAGCACTGATCCCAACATCAAAGTAGGCTTGTCTGAAGGACACCTCTTTGGATCATATGAGTGTCTCTAACAAAGTCATTTCAAACTTTTAACTGCAGAACCCTCTTTTCAAAGGAAACCCTAGGCAGAATCCCAACAGATAGAAATGGACTTCCCAGCTCAGCCTCCTTTGACCACTCTCCCATCCTGGGGTCCTTGGATGCTCCATGACTCATAAGGGAGGCACCATTCTGCTATGAACAAGAGCAGGGACCCAGAGCTGGCGCCTACCTAGCTCTCCACTTTGCTTCTTCTTGTTCCTCCGTCGCCTCTTCCTGGCTGGTTTGATCCATGGGCTGTCAGTCTTCCCTCTCCTTTTGAGAAATTTCTTCTTAATGCTGGATTCAGAACTCTGGAGAACCAAATGGGCAGGTATATAAAAAGCAAAGCATGGGTGGTACTTGAAAGAAGAAAGTACTAGAAGTCAGTTTTTCTGCAAAATAAAATACTTGTTACATCCTGATTCTAAAAAATTAATTTCACTTTTAGACATTTTTCTAGGTCACATTCTTAAAGGTGCCCATGCTTTTCCCTAGTAAAAAAACATTACTGCAATCTCAGTATTTACAGAGGCGAAAAACCCAAGAAAATTAAAATGAAATGAATAAATATTATTTGAGTTTGGCACAAAAGAAAAAAAATTAGTTCTACTCAGGAACTAAATAAATAAGCTCAGTTAGAGAATTCACTTTTAATCATATGCAGCCTCCATTCATCTTGCTCATGAGAAAATAAACAATGTCTCAATCTGCTTCAGAATCTACGTCCAAATTAATTATCTATGTGGAGAACAAAGGAAAAGGTTGTAATTAATTTAGATGGTTTCTCAGTATCTGAATCTAAAATCCAGATGCAGAAAAGGCATGTGACTGTCATGAATCACAAACAGATGCCCAGCGTGAAACCCAGCCCCTTCTAACATTTGCAAGGGGAAGTTCTGAGTAAAATAAGATGGGGCTCTCATCATCCCTGCTTACTATGGGTATAAAGAGAAATTTAAGCAAATTTGTTCGACAGACAAAAAATAAACACTGGTGCAGCATACAAGCTCTCCACAGAAGGCCCTTCCGATAAACTAAGATTAGTAACTGCTACAGCTCAAGCGGACTCCAATGAAATAACCCCTGGTGGCTTTTTGCTGTCAGGAGTTATCAAAAGGAAGCTTCACTGTGCCCGCTCACCTGGCCTCTCCTCACACGCTGCCTCACTGTGCCCGCTCACCTGGCCTCTCCTCACACACCGCCTCACCGTGCCCGCTCACCTGGCCTCTCCTCACACACCGCCTCACTGTGCCTGCTCTCCTCACACACCGCCTCACTGTGCCCACTCGCCTGGCCTCTCCTCACACGCTGCCTCACTGTGCCCGCTCACCTGGCCTCTCCTCACACGCTGCCTCACTGTGCCCGCTCACCTGGCCTCTCCTCACACACTGCCTCACTGTGCCCGCTCACCTGGCCTCTCCTAACATGCCGCCTCACTGTGCCCACTCATCTGGCCTCTCCTCACACGCCGCCTCTCTGTGCCCGCTCACTTGGCCTCTCCTCACACCCTGCTTCACTGTGCCCGCTCACCAAAGCCTTACTTCACAACACCATGCCTGACACTGTCTATGCATTCAGTCCAGCTTCACCCATACCATCCATGGAGGACCACTTTATCATAGGCCCCTTGGCCCTGTCTTGTGCTGTCTCCTTCACCACTCCCTGAGCTGACACCGCAGGCTGCTCTCTCCTATGTGCTTTATCTCATTTCAGGACTCCCGGCTCTCAAGGTTTTCCCACAACCCAGGGAGCAGCTCTCAGGGTCCTGAGAGTGGGTTACCAAGTCAGACTCGTCCCCATCTTCCTCCTCGTCGCCGGTGTCTGCTGACTCTGGCTCCTCCTCTGACTCGCCGTCCAGCTGACCAGCCATGTAGCCAAGACGACAAATCAGACAGAAAACAAACACCAATTAGAGCTCTTGGTGTCAGAAGATTTGATCAAAACCAGATTTAAAAACCCTGGCTGTGAGTGCTGGAGGTGCATACAGACGGCTACACTCTGTCCACTCTCTGGGCTGAGCACATACTCCGCTCTGACCACGGCCGCGGCAGAGGAGGAGGCCCCCCAGGGTGCACCTCACAGGCGTGAGTCTTCAGGACCTGGACAGGCTGCTCCTTTACCGCACTATGTCCCAGAGTGAGTCTGTGCTCTGGTCTGCTGGTGGCTCCCTGGTGGGCACTTCAGTCAAGCTGGTCAACTGTGCCCTCAAGATTCTACTACACGTGTGGTATAATCCAGTAAGAAAGCAACAAAACAAACCATACAGTGAAGATTTTCAGAGCACATAAAATAACATAAAACACAAAGCCTTCAACCCGGCTGGACAACTCCTGCTGATACCTCTGAGGTCCCCTTCCACCCAATGTTCAGGCACACTTGGGCTTGAACGGGAGAGTGTTTCATTTCTGCACAGACTGAAGCACATTACAGACACTAGTATTACTTTTTCTAATGAACAACGTTCTGGAGTTCTTCTCTCATCAGAACGACAGAGGTATCTTATTTGCCTGCTGAATTCATCTTTTCTATCCACACAGATAATACATGCAAATATTCTCAAGACAAAGACCCTAAACACAAGTGACTCCCACTCCCGCCGCACCACCTCCCCGAGGCAGGAACGCCAGCTCTTTCCCACGCCCACGTGCGCACCGACATGCACTCCTGGTGTATGGCTCCGGGAGGGACTAGCCTGGTTCTGTGGGTGTTCTAGATGCCACAGTGGGGACCCTGGTGTTCACCACTCCCTACGGTACTGAGGGGACCAGTGCGGCCACTTGCTGTCATACTGTGGCTGCGTGCTAGACAAGCCAAGGTCCTCCAGGACATCCAGACAGCCAAGCGCTGTTTTCTTCAGGGCAAACACCTAGACATGGGTTCCCAAGTCACAGGGGACGTCCCTAGAATTGTGAAGAGTGTCACATTGACACCGCCCCCAGCAATGCTGCCAACGCCCTCAACAGAGTCGCCAGCCCTATAGTGGTAACTCCCTGTTATTGAACCTTCATGTCCCTATTACAAAGGGACTGCTATTTTCTGTAACCTCATTACACTTTTCTATTTCTTTTACTATCATACCCTCAGTCCATGGGTTCGTACTTCCTTTTGATGTGTAGAAGCCACACACACACACACACACACACACACACACACACACACACACACACACACACACACACACACACACACACACACACACACACACACACACACACACACACACACACACACACACACACACACACACACACACACACACACACACACACACACACACAGGATATTAATCCTTTGTCTGTTAAATATGTTACAAATATTTTCCCCTCGACTTATTTAAACTTTGCCCTAGTATTTCCTGTTATATAAAATGCTGAAATTTTGCAGTCAAACCTGGTCTTTTCCTTCGTGGCTCTGGGTTTGTGCCTACACTGGAAGGACTTCCTCCCCTGGAAATTAGAAGAATCGTCTTCTGCATCTTCATCCGCAGTTCAGTATTCTGTGTGACCACTTTAAATCATGTGGTATTTCTTTATTAATAGAGCTTAGTTGAGATATAATTCACATGCCATAACATTTACCATTTGATAGTAGACAACTGGGCAGTTTTAAGAATAGTATAGTTGTGCGACCATCACCATTACCAACTAATTCAAGAACGGAGCTTACTTTTGTATACACCATCAGGCAAGAGTCTACCTCTAATTTTTCCTGTAAGATTAGTCAGTTGTTCCAATACCATTCATTAAAAAGTGCACAATCCCTTGCCAACTAAGAGAAAACTGTACTCTAACCATAAACTCCATATACACACACATTTATATAAAATGCTATGAATCCCCCATCCCACTCATTACACTCACTTTTTATTCCTGCACATATCCACCCTCCGTTAGTTACTTCATAGCATGTTTTGACAGTCAGCAATCCAATCTTCACTCACTGCTCTTGCTCTATAAAATCCCCTGACTCTTCAGGAACCCAGACCTCCATGTAACTCTAGACATCACAGTTCTGTAAAAAGTCCTGTTTGGCTTTTGATGGGAACTATTTTGAATTTATGGATAAACTTGGGGATAACAATGGATCTTCTCATTCAGAGAAATAATGGGTCTACCCATGGACTTGAATATTTTTTAACCTCTTTCAGTGAAGTTTTACAGTTTTCCTCTTATAGGTAAGAGACATCTTTTATTGAATTTATTCCTACATACCCTGGTAACATCAAAGAATTATAGCGAATTTTTTAGGTGTGCTATTGTGATTTTGTTTTTCAGAGTCCTTACCTTTCAAAGACACAGTCCAGGTGTGGACAGAACAGGACTGCCCAAGTGCCATTAACTGCTCCCTATGCTATTTTCCGTAATGTTTGTATAACTTGGCTTTTCTAGTAACAAGAAGTTAAAAATACAGGTAGACATTTATTGATTTAATCTACACTTTTGTTGTACCTTTTCTAAATGGTTATTGCATCTCTACAGGAACACGAGTGAATTTTATGTCCAAATCACAGGTAAGTCCACCTCATTAGCTATAACAGGTTTTCGGTTCACCTTCCTCGATTTTTTGGTAGATGATTACTTCCTCAGCAAACACTTCTCTCGAGCTTTTTTAAATATGAATGCTTCTCTCTTGTTAACAAGAACCCCAGCCCCATAGTGTTAATGTCAGGGTGAAGTGGCAGCCCCTTTTTATTACTAGTATTAGAAATGCTCTGTGTCACCATCAAATAGAACATTTTGAGGAGGATTATGAACCTTTACTCAGTTCTTACGAGTTTTCATTTCACTGGGTGGTTGTTTTATTTTAAACAAGACTCAATGATGAAACTCCCAATTAAATATGGCGGACTGACAATACAGTTAACTACACATCTTTCAGAAATTCCCATAAAGAGATTATAAAGGAGAGAGTAAGGGTTACTCAACAAAGGGTCACTTCATAACTATACATAGGAATAAGGTATAAATTAAAAGCCTCAAGGGACTTGAAAACAGAAGAAGGGCTAACAACTGACATTCAAGGGAAAACAACAGAAATGGAAGTCTGAAGCACAGCTGAATTGAGAGAGTAGCACCCTAAGTGAGCCAGGAAGAGGACAAAGAAGCTGCAAGGAGGAGCTGCTTCCTAGGTGTCCTCAGCAGATGGGACAAGGACCGCAGGCACAGAGCTGCCCCCACCCAGCCTCCCACAGGCCCTGCAGGTCCCTGAACCAGCAGGGACAACTGGGCACCAGCCTAGCTGCCTGCTTTCTGCTAAGGGAGAGCCCACCCCTCCCCAGAATGAGCACCTTGCCCATTGCTACTTGACAAGTCCTTGAATGACTTAAAATTCAAAGGGGGAGCCAAGGAAAAGCGATCAGCAGAATGAAAAGCCAAGTCCCCACGTGAAGACACCAGGCTAGCTGCACACATAACATGGGTACGTTTCCAGATTAAAGACTGCCTGCAGAATGATTTGTAAACAAGGACATAAACTAAAAAAATCTACTGCCATCGAGCTGATTCCAACTCATCGCAACCATATAGGACAGAGTAGAACTGCCCCATAGGGATTCCAAGAAGCACCTGGTGGATTCCAACTGCTGACCTTTTGGTTAGCAGCTGAGCTCTTAAATCACCACTCCACCAGGACTCCAATGTGCCAACAAGGCTCCTTAAACAAAGACATACAACTCGATAAAGAAACAGCTGCAACTTGAACAGTCACAAAAGAAGGGAACCCAATGGCAGGTAAACATATGAAAAGGTAAGGCAAATTAAAACTACAATGTAGCACACTCCCTAGAATGGCCAAATTTACACAATAACAATACCAATTTTGTCTAGGAGGTAGAACAGCTGGAACTCTCACAAACTGCTGGTAGGAATGTAGGTCAGCGAAACCACTCTAGAAAACTGACAGCATTTCCTAATGCTGACATATGACATGGCAATTCCACTACCAGGTACGTACCAGGAAAAATATATACACACATGGAAATAAATACAAATGGCAGACAAGCACACTCCACATCATTAGTCATTATCACCATCGAAACCACAGAAAACAGGTGTTAGCTGTTCTCTGTTTGCAGAGAAATGGGGACTCTCCTCCACTGCTGGTGGGCCCGCAAAAGGTTATAATGTTCACTGCAGCATTATTCACAATAGCCAAAAGGTAAAAGCAACCCAAGTGCCCCTTAACAGATAAACAGATAAACACAATGTGATACATACATACAATGGGATATTACTCTGCGAAGTGAAAGAACTGAGGTCCTGGTGGTGCAGTGGTTTAGAGCTTGGCTGTTAACCAAAAGGTCAGCAGTTCAAGTCCACCAGCTACACCTTGAAAACTCTATGGGGCACTTCTACTCTGTCTTTATGGGGTCACTATGAGTCGGAATACACTCAACAGCAACAGGTTTTTTCCTGGTAAGTGAAAGGGCTAAGTCACAAAAAGACAAATATTGTATGATCCTTCTTGTGTAACGTATCTAAAATAGGCAAGTGTATAGACACCAAAGTTTACTAGTGGTTACCAGGGGCAGGAGGGAGGGTCAAAAGGGAATCACTGCTTAGGGGGCATTGAGCTTCTATTAAGGGTGACAGAAAAATCTGGAAATGGATGTCACTAAGTTATATATGCAAAATACATTGAAATGACAAATGTCGTATGTATACTCATCACCATTTAAAAATAAAAAAAGATAAGTAGTGATTTAGGAAATAATATTGGAGTTATTATTCCCTCTCCTTGAGCGTGGAGACTGTGACCCAGCTGGAGCTGGGCTCACAACTGCTCACAAGGACTCACAAGGACACATCAACTGGGCCCTGAGGTGTAAAGACAGTAATTAAGATAATCTTGGAAAACATCTTTTGGGGAAACTTTCACATAAAGCTGATCAAACACAACACAAAAGACTTTCCACTCTTATCTTTTATTATTAGCATTTAGTGAATAGGAATTTGTTGGACCAATGAAGACCCTCCAGACTTTTCTTACTGAAACCTGTACCAATGATTGCTGAGAAAGAGAATTCAAAATGCAGGATCACAGTTTCTAGCCAATCTGAAAAGGCTAAGCTTTCAAGGGTTTTGCCCATTTGTAATGTTAATATATACTGATGGCTCTGTAACTGTTCTTTGGACTCAGGCAGACATGGCTGTGGCAGCACGCTTGTCCGTTTTACCACTTCTGCCCTTTTGAATGAATATATGCCAAATAAAACGTATTTTTTGCTTTACTCAACTTTATGATGTTCTTCCTCTACTACAGTACACAAATACTCATAACAATATTATCTGTAATAACCCCAAACTGGAAACAATTCATTGTCCGTCAACAGTGAAATGGATACATAAAGTGGAATGTAACCACACACAGGATCATTAAGGTGAAAGCCGGAACCTGTATAAGGTGAAAATCTGTCAGAGAAGGAAAATTCAAATATTTTCCACTAAAAGGAGCAATAGAAAAGTGGTAAGACCATACCCCGTTAAAGGCAGAAAACTTGTGTGATCCGGAAAAACAAGGCAGTCCTCTCAGTTAGTTGGAAAATATGGCTGGAGATCACATGATACAATTTTGTAAGACCAATGACTTCTTCACTGCGAATACCTTTATTCAGCAACATAAACAGCGACTATGCACGTGGACCTCACCAGAGAGAATACACAGGACTCAAACTGATTACATCAGTGGTAAGAGAAGATGGAAAAGCTCAACGTCATCAGTCAGGACAAGGCCAGGGGCCACCTGTGGAACAGACCATCAACTGCTCATACCGAAGTTCAAGTTGAAGCTGGAGAAAATTAGACCAAGTCCACAAGAGCCACAGTACTACCTTCCGTATATTCCACTTGAATTTAGAAACCATCTCAAGAACAGATTTGACGCACTGAACACTAATGACCGAGGACCAGGCGAGTTGTGGAATGACATCAAGGATACCATACGTGCAGAAAGCAATAGGTCATTAAAAACACAGGAAAGAAAGAAAAGACCAAAACAGATGTCAGAAAAAACTCTGAAACTTTCTCTTGAACATAAAGTAGCAAATGGAAGAAATGATGAAGTAAAAGGGCTGAACAGAAGATTTCAAGGGGCAACTACAGAAGACAAAGTATTATAATGACAAGTGCAAAGAGCTGGAGTTTGAAAACCAAATGAGAAGATGACACTTGACATTTCTCAAGCTGAAAGAACTGAAGAAAAAATTCAAGCCTCGAGTTGCAATATTGAAGGATTCTACAGGGAAAATATTAAACAACACAGAAAGCATCAGACGATGATGGAAGGAATAGAGTCACTATACCAGAAAAGAACTGGTCGACATTCAACCATTTCAGGAGGCAGCACAGGGTCAGGAACCAATGGTACTGAAGGAAGAAGTCCAAGCTGCACTGAAGACACTGGCAAAAAACAAGGCTCCAGGAATTGACAGAATACCAATCGAGATGTTTCAACAAACAGAGGCAGTGCTGGAGGTGCTCACTGGTCTATGCCAAGAAATCTGGAAGGGAGCTACCTGGCCAACCCACCGGAAGAGATCCACATTTATGCCTATTCGCAAGAAAGGTGATCTAACAGAATGCGGAAATTATCAAACAATATCATTAATATCACACTCAAGTAAAATTTCGCAGAAAACCATTCAAAAGTGGTCGCAGCATTACATCGACAGGGAACTGCCAAAAATTCACGCCAGATTTAGAAGAGGACGTGGAACCAGGGATATCATTGCTGATGTCAGATGGATCCTGGCTATCTCAGTCAACTAGTGCTGCTATAACAGAAATACCACAAGTGGACGGCTTTAACAAAGAGAAATTTATTCTCTCACAATCTACGTAGGCTAGAAGTCCAAATTCAGGGCGTCAGCTCTAGGGGAAGCCTTTTTCTCCCTGTGGGCTCTGGAGGAAGGTCCTTGTCTTCAATCTTCCTCTGGTCTAGGAGCTTCTCAGAGCAGGGATCCTAGGTCCAAAAGATGCCCTATTTTCCTGGCTCTTGTTTCTTGCTGGTATGAGGTCCCCCTGTCTCTCTGCTTGCTTCTTTTATATCCTAAAAGAAATGGACTCAAGACACAATCTAATCTTGAAGATTAAGTCCAGCCTCATTAACATATCTGTCACCTATCCCCCCTCATTAACATCACAGAGGCAGGATTTACAACACACAGGAAAATCACGTCAGATGACAAAATGGCGGAGGATCATACAATACTGGGAATTATGACCTAGCCAAGTTGATAGATATTTTTGAGGGACACAATTCAATCCATGACACTGGCTGAAAGCAGAGAAAGCCAGAAAGATGTTTACCTGTGTTTTACTGATTATGCAAAGGCATTCGACTGTGTGCATCATGACAAATTACGGGTAACATTGTGAAGAATGGGAATCCCAGAACACTTAATTATACTCATGAGGAACCTGTACATAAATCAAGAGGCAGTCATTTGAACAGAATAAGGGAATACTGCGTGGCTTAAAGTCAGGAATGGTGTACATCAGGGTTGTATCCTTTCACTATATTTATTCAATCTGTATGCTGAGCAAATAATATGAGAAGCCGGACTACATGAAGAAGAATGGGGCATCAGGGTTGAAGGAAGACTCATTAACAACCTGCATTATGCACATGATGCAACCCTGCTTGCCGCAAGTGAAGAAGACTTGAAGCACTTACTGATGAACATCAAAAACTACAGCGTTCAGTATGGATTACACCTCAACATAAAGAATACAAAAATCCTCACAACTGGATAAATAAGTAACGTCATGGTAAACTAAGCAAAGATTGAAGTTGTCAAGGATTTCATTTTACTTGGATCCACAATCAACACCCATGGAAGGAGCAGTCAAGAAATCAGAAGATGCATTGCATTGGACAAATCAGCTATAAAAGACCTCTATAAAGTGTTAAAAAGCAAAGATGTCACATTGAAGACTAAGGTGCGCCTGACCCAAGCCATGATGTTTTCAATCACCTCATATGCACGTGAAAGCTGGACGATGAATAAGAAAGACCAAAGAAGAACTGAGGCCTTTGAATCATGGTGTCGGCGAAGAATACTGAATATACCATGGACTGCCAAAAGAATGAACAAATCTGTCTTGGAAGAAATACAGCTAGAGTGCTTTAGAAGCAAGGATGGAGAGGCTACATCTCACATACTCTGGACATATTATACAGAGGGATCAGTCCCTGGAGAAGGACATCATGCTTGGTAAAGTAGAGAGGGAAAAAGAGGACGACCCTCAACCAGGGAGACTGACACAGTGGCTACAACAATGGGCTCAAGCACAACGACTGTGGGGCCGGCGCAGGGCCAGGCGGTGCTTCATTCTGTTGCACACACACAGGGTCAGTATGAGTCAGAACTGACTTGATGGCACCTAACAACAACAACAATCAAGTTCTGGCTCTCACAGGTTTCACTGTATATAGTAGCTGTTCTCAATCGTTTTGGTGTCAGGACCCCTTTACTCTCTTAAAAATTAATTTGAGAACCATAAGACTTTTTATTTATGCGCGTTACGGCTAATGCCATTTTTGTGGATTGAACCCTATCCCCCAAAAATGTGTGTCAACTTGGCTAGGCTATGATTCCTAGTATTGTGTGACTGGTCCACCATCTTGTCGTCTGATATGATTTTTCTGTGTGTTGTAAATCCTCTCTCTATGATGTTAATAAGACAGGATTAGGGACAGTTACGTTAATGAGGCAGGACTCAATCTACAAGATTAGGTTGCATCTTAAATCAATCTCTTTTGAGATAAAAAAGAAGAAAGCAGAAAGACATGGGGACCTCATACCACCAAGAAAGCAGTGCCGGAGCACAACATATTCTTTGGACCCGGGGTTCCTGTGCAAAGAAGCTCCTAGACCAGGCGAAAACTGAGGACAAGGACATTCCCCAAGAACCGACAGAGAAAGCCTTCCCCTGGAGTTGGCACACTGAATTTGGACTTCCAGCCTCCTAAACTGTGAGAGAATAAAATTCTCTTGTTAAAGCTCTTCACTTGTGGTATTTCTGTTACAGCAGCACTAGATAACTGAAACAGCCATAAATATATTAGAAACATGAGACATTTTTAAATCACAAGAACATGTTCCATTAGTCACTAGAACAGAGATTTCACCATGCATAACTCCACCATACGACATGAGAAGGCAAACAACAACTTAGCATTTCTACAATAATAAATTTGACCATGCAGACCGACCCCTTAACAGGGTCTCCAGGACCCTAAACCTACACTTTGAAAACCACTGTCTCTAACAATGAAAATGAACTAACCACTGCTATATGTAACAATATACATGATCCCACAAACATGACGTTGGGCCAAATAAGCCATGCTCGAAAACCGTGTATTCTGCATGATTCCATTTACAAGAACAAAACCAGACAAAAGAGCTCTGCAGTGTTAGCACTCAGGACAGTGGTTACTTCTGGGCAGCAGGAAGAAAGAAGGTGGTGGCTGGGAGGGGACAGAGGCATCTGTCATGCTGGCAGAACTCAAGGCTTAGCTGGGGAGTGGTTACACCACAGAAAGGTGTGACCATCCTGTGATCACTACTGAGCTGTACCTCTGTCACATATGCAATTATAAAGGAATTCAAAAACTTAAAAAAGTAAAGCTGAACTTTATAAAATGCCTTTTAAGCACACAGAAACTCTGTATATTTCATTTTCTCATTTAATCTGCTAATTTAGTAAATTTTGTTAACAACTTTCTTTGCAATGAATCAATTCCTTCCTGGGGTAAGCCTCCTTCCTTCTGGTGTGTTATGATTTTAATCCACAGTTCTGTTTGACTATTATTTTATTTAGGAGTTTTGTAGTTAAAATTGAGAGTTTAGCGTATAGTGTTAGCATCATAGAATGGTCTACTGTATTTTTTCCATCTTTCTCTATTCTCTGTAACAGTTTACATAATAAATCCATTAACGTTTCTTCCTCTTACTGATCTATTTAGGTCTCTTCCTGCCATCATACTGTGTTTTCCATTGACCACATTATCTCCTTGATTCTACTTTTGTTTCTTGATTCTTTTGTTGGTCTGATATTCATTTATATTTTAACTGTGAATCAACATCCAGGGTCACTCAGTATAACTCAGGGTCTAGATTCTCTAGGAAAGATGAGATCCGTTATCAAAACAGAGACTCCACAAACAGGCTCACGTTCATATGCCTCCTGGGTATGATAAAGGCAGCATTTTAAGTCAGCAGAACATCAGTCAGCACAAGGTGCTGGGACCTGTAGCAACCACCTCAGGAGAGCCTGGGAACCTCATGCCACAGTTTATTTAAAAAGCTTTAAAAAAAAAAAAAAAAAAATACCGGTTGCCGTGGAATTGATCCCGACTCATGGCAACACTATAGGTCAGCGTAGAACGGCCGTACGGTTTCCAAGGCTGTAATCTTTACAGGAGCAGACTGCCATAGCTTTCTCCCACGAAGCCACTGGTGGGTTTAAACTGCTGGCCTTTCAGTTAGCAGCTGAGCATTTTAACCAGTGCAGCACCAAAACCCAAAAAAGCCAAACCTGCTGCTGCTGAGTCAATTCTGACTCATAGCGCCTTTATAGGACACAGTAGAACTGCCCCATAGGGTTTCCAAGGAGTGGCCGGTGGATTCAAACTGTGGACCTTTTGGTTAGCAGCTGACCTCTTAACCACTGCGCCACGAGGGCTCCTTACAAAGCTTTAGTGAGATGTAATTTACATATCATAAGATTCACCCACTGTGAGCGTGTCTGCCTCACATTTTGTCACAAATTCTGTATGAATCAGGTATTTACACAAGAAGAACGAACCAACAAAGTATTAAAAAGAACATACATTAATTTATTCATAATCACCAATAAGAAAGGTTTGTATACTACAATTAGAACAAAAGCCCAGAAATCATAAAGAAACAGACTAATGTGTTTGGGCTTTGTTTAGATACTGGAAAAGAAAAATAAAAGGCATTATAGAAAAGGTCAAAAGATGAACAAACCAGCAGAAATACCTGAATCTGGAAAAAGTACGTGTATCACACAGAACAGTCAATGGAGTTATTTCCCTATTTACAAAAAGCTCGTAAGACTATGTTTTAAAAAGATGCATGACCCAGAAAAATGGGCAAAGGATATTTAAAACCCAAACCTGTTGCCACTGAGTTGATTCCGACACGTGGCAACCCCACGTTACAGAGCAGAATTGCTCCATAGGGTTTTCAAGGCTGTGACCTTTTGGAAGCAGAGTGCCAGTCCTTTCTTCCACAGCACCACTGGGTGGTTTTGAACCAGCAATCTTTTGGTTATTCCTGTTGTTAGTTGCCACTGATCCGATTCCAACCTGTGGTGACCCCATGTATGCAGAGTAGAACTGCTCCATAGAACTTTCAAGACTGTGATCTTTTGGAAGCAGATTGCCAGGCCTGTCCTCCAAGGCAACTCTGGGTAGGTTGAAATCTTTCAGCTAACAGTTGAGCACAAACCGAATGCGCCACCCAGGGACCTAAAGGATATTTAGCAGGTGGCTTACAGAAGAAGAAACAGAGATGCACAATAAATATGTGTGAAGCTGCCCTGTCCCACTCCTAACAATGTACAGCCTAGAAATTCCAGTGACACAGAGTGACGGGGAAGGCAAGGGCAGCAGGACCCATCACGTCCCTGCAGGCCGGGGCGTACATTCATGGTGATGTGGCAGTTACAATGCACACACCACCTGTTTCCCTATGAGTGTGCTCAGCAAGAGCATGACACAAATAGTCCCAAAAGTACTGCTCGTAAAATGGTCACGTGTTTCACGGAGAACAGCGTGTCTGTTAAAATGAGAGAGGTGAGGCGACATGTCTGTGCTGAAAATCAAGCGAGCAAAAAAGTGGGGCAGAGCACTTGCCTGGTCTCTATGCAGCTATATAACAGAGGTCCTGGTATCCCAGGATCACCTCTACAGGGAGGGGTGGGACCCACTGGCATCTGTCAGTTAAGTTTACTATAGTTACCATTTTAAATATCATCAAGGGTTACCTGGACAAGGAAATTATGATAGTACTGGTTTTCTTCCTTACACTTCTCTATGTGAAAGAAAAAAACTAACAAATGTTATTTTAAAATAAGTAAATTTAAAAATTCTCTTTAAGTCTCTAGCATTTTCCACCAATTTACTTTTGAGTAATCAACACCTAAAGGCCATATTTTAAAATTTGTCCCAATTACTGCTAAAAAAGTAGAACGGGAATTAACTGGCAAAAAGTGAATTTGGAAACTAAGCAAGCATAAGGGAAGACCTCCCCCAAACTCTGAAAGACAAAAGAAAATGCTGTACACACACTGAAGGCTGCCCCGGCAGCAGACAAAACCAGCTGGAAGTGTAAAACACTCCTCAGTAAAAACAGACCTTTCCAGACAAGTCATGACTTCCATCAATTCACCAAGAACTGTATCTGCCGCCATCAGTTTTAGAATAACACTAGATATAATCTCCCATCTTAAATAAAGAGGGTCAAATGCTTTCTCAAAAAAATCAACACATTTAACACTAAAATCACCAATCTTGGTAGCCTGATTCTCAATTCTGTTGGTGCCACCCTTGTCAGATGGATTCCTTCTAATTCATCCTGCTCAGAATTTAACACAAATCTAGGCCTAAAATTCAAAGTCTACTCATGTATACAATTTCTGCTAAATAATGGAGCTTTCCAGGTTTCCCTCTGAACTCTTTCCAGAGTTCTTAGGTCTATTCTCCATCATCCACAAGGCCCGACGAGTACTACACTGTGATGAAGTGAGTTCCTTTATGTGGTCTGCACCTTGGTTCCGTGGAAAAACAGCTTGAGAGATTTTCCCCTAAACCCTGAGGAGTTACCTTTGCCCTAGTTTTCAACCTGAGAGGGTTTGTTACTTTTGTCCAGGTTGACTGGCATTTCCTCAGAAAGCTCGAAATAAGGATGGTTTACTACTTTTTGCCTGGCCCTGAGCTGCAGCCCGCCATGTGACTGGTATGCACACTACAGGAATTGGTCAATGTTGTTGTTATTAAGTGACCTCGAGTCGGTTCTGACTCATAGCAATCCTATGGACAACAGAACAAAACACTGCCCAGTCCCACGCCATCCTCACAATTGTTGCTATGGTTGAACCCATTGTTTCAGCGACTGTGTCAATCTATTTCATTGAGGGTCTTCCTCTTTTTCGTTGAGGCTATACTCTGCCAAGCATGATGTGGTAACATGTCCAAAGCATGTAAGACAAAGTCATCATCCTTGCTTCTAAGGATCATTCTGACTGTACTTCTTCCGAGACAGATTTATTCATTCTTCTGGCAGTCCATGGTATATTCAACATTCTTCGCCAACATAATAAGTCAAAGGCATCAATTTTTCTTCGGTCTTCTTTATTCATTGTCTAGCTTTCACATGCATATGAGGCGACTGAAAACACCAAGGCGTGGGTCAGCTGCACCTTAGTCCTTAAAGTGACATCTTTGCTTTTCAACACCTTAAAGAGGTCTTTTTCAGCAGATTTGCCCAATGCATCGTTTGATTTCTTGACTGCTGTTTCCATGGGTGGTGACTGCGGATCCAAGTAAAACGAAATCCTCAACAACTTCAATCTTTGCTCTGTTTATCATGATGCTGATTATGGTTCACTTGTGAGGATTTTTGTTCTATGTTGAGGTATAATTCATACTGAAGACCATAGTCTTTGATCTTCACCAGTAAGTGCTTCAAGTCCTCTAAACTGTCAGCAAAGTTGCATCATCTGCATATCGTAGATTGCTGATGAATCGTCTGCCAATCCTGATGCCCGGTTCTTCTTCATATAGTCCAGCTTCTCAGATTATTTGCTCAGCATACAGACTGAATATGTATGGTGGAAGCATACAACCCTGATGCACACACACCTTTCCTGATTTTAAACCATGCAGCATTCCCTTGTTCTGTTCAAATGACTGCCTCTTCTTGGTCTATGTACAGGTTCCACACGAGCACAATTAAGTGTTCTGGACTCTCTATTCTTCACAATGTTATTCATAATTCGTTAAGATACACACAGTCAAATGCCTTTGCATAGTCAATAAAACACAGGTAAACATCTTTCTGGTATTCTATGCTTTCAGCCAGGATCCGTCTGACATCAGCAATGATATCCCTCGTTCCACGTCCTCCACTGAATCCAATGTAACTTTCTGGCAGTTCTCTGTCCGTGCACTGCTGCAACCACTTTTGAATGATTTTCTGCAAAATTTTACTTGGGTGATTTTAATGACAGTATTTGATAATCTCCACATTCTTCTGGATCATCTTTCTTTGGAATGAGCATAAATATGGGTCTCTTCCAAATAATTGGCCAGGTAGCTGTCTTCCAAATTTCTTGGCATAGACCAGTGAGCACCTCCAGTGCTGCATCCATTTGTTGAAACATCTCAATTTGTATTCCATCAATTCCTGGAACCTTTGTTTTGCCAATATCTTCAGTCTGGACTTCTTCCTTCAAAACCATTGGTTCTTGATCATGTGCTATCTCCTGACATGGCTGAACGTCCATCAGTGTTTCTTGGTACAGTGACTCTGTGTTCCTTCCATCCTCTTTTGATGCTTCCTGTTTCACTTAATATTTTCCCCGTAGAATCCTTCGATATTGCAACCCAATGCTTGAATTTTTTTCTTCAGTTCTTTCAGCTTGAGAAATGTCGAGTGTGTTCTTCCCCTCTGGTTTTCTATCTCCAGGTCTTTGCACATGTCATCATAATACTTCACTTTGTCTTCTTGAGTCGCCCTTTGAAATCTTCTGTTCAGCTCTTACGTCATCATTTTTTCCTTTTGCTTTAGCTACTCTGTGTTCAAAAGCAAGCTTCAGAGTCTCTTCTGACATTTATCTTTGTCTTTTATTTCTTTCCTGTCTTATTAATGACTTCTTGCTTTCTTCAGGTATGATGTCCTTGATGTCTTCCCACAACTCATCTGGTCTTGGTCATTAGTGTTCAATGCGTCAAATCTATTGTTGAGATGGTCTCTAAATTCAGGTGGGATATACTTTTTGCCTGGCTCTCGTGGACTTTGTCTAATTTTCTTCAGCTTGAACTTGAACTTTCATATGAGCAATTGATGGTCTGTTCTGCAGATGGCCCCTGGCTGTGTTCTTAACTGATGATATTGAGCTTTTCCATCATCTCTCTCCACAGATGTTAATTGATTTGATTCCTGTGTATTCCATCTGGCAAGGTCCACATATACAGTCGTCATTTGTGTTGTTGAAAAAAAGGTATCTGCAATGAAGAAGTTGCTGGTCTTGTAAAATTCTATTATGTGATCTCTGGCACCGTTTCTATCACCAAGGACGTATTTTCCAACTATGGGTCCTTCTTTTCTGTTTCCTACTTCCGCATTCCAATCACCAGTAATTATCAATGCATCCTGATTGCATGTTCCACCAATTTCAGACTGCAGAATTTGGTAAAAACCTTCAGTTTCTCGTCTTCGGCATCAGTGGTTGGTGTGTAAATTTGAATAATAGTCATATTAACTGGCCTTCCTTGTAGGAGTATGGATATTATCATATCACTGACAGTGCTGTACTTCAGGATAGATCTTGAAATGTTCTTTTTGACGAATGCAACGCCATTCCTGTTCAAGCTGTCATTCCCAGCATAGTAGGCCATATGATTGTCCAACTCAAAATGACCAATACCAGTCCATTTCAGCTCACTAATGCCTAGGATACCAATGTTTATGTGTTCCATTTCATTTTTGACAATTTCCAATTTTCCTAGATTCATACCTCATACACGTCACATTCCGATCATTAACGGATATTTGCAGCTATTTCTTCTCTTTTTGAATGGTGCCACAACAGCAAATGAAGGTCTCAAAAGCTTGATTCCATCCACAACACTAAGGTCAACTCTACTTTGAAGAGTGCCTTCCAACCAAAGGGGCTCATCTTCCAGCACTATATGAGACAATGTTCTGCTGCTATTCGTAAGATTTTCACTGGCTAATTTTTTCAGAAGTAGACTTGCCAGGTCCTTCTTCCTAGTCTGTCTTAGTCTGGAAGCTCAAATGAAACCTGTCCACCATGAGTGACCCTGCGTGTATTTGAAATACCAGTGACATAGCTTCCAGCAACACACAAACCACTGCAGTATATACAACAAACCGACATAGACTGGTCAAGTCTATGCAAATAAGGTGACTATAGCCTACTATGCAAATGAAGTGTCTGTGGCCTACTGCAAGGGGACTGATCAGTTTATAGACCCCACTGGGAGGGGCCATGCTTTGAAACTGACAAGGGGGTGTGTATACATGCAGCCAACCCCACAGAGGTTTTCTGAACAGAAAGAATTGGGAAGACAAGAACCAGAAAGGAGAAAAGGCAAGGGAGAAAGGAGGCAAAGAACCTCCTAAAAGAACTGTAACACGGGCCAAAGGCTGTAACACTGAAGACAGTGACAGGCACAGAAGGGGCCCTGCAGCAGAGCTGGTGATGACAGATGGCAGGGCCAAGAGGAGCCTGTCCCAAGGGAGCTGAGAGAGCTGTCCTGCACTGAAGAAGTGAGACTGCCTACATGCTTCCTGATTCTGATCCCAAGTTGTAGCCTGTTGATCCTGATCTTTAGGTGTACTCTGTTACCTCCTTAATAAACTACTTAACTGTAAGTATGGTCTGTGAGTTCTGTGTGGCCATTGCAGTGAACTGTTGAACCTAGAAGGAGAAAATGCCATGGAGAGGACAGCTGACGTCATAATTGGTAAAAAGGTTAGAAAGTGGAGGAATGTCTAACCTCCGAGTCATAGGAACCAGCTTTGAGCTGATCCTGGTCATTATCCCCCCTGAAGTTAGACAGGTTCTGACACTATTACCACTACCCTTTTACACATGTGTAGCCCCCACCCCCGGTCCCTACAGCACCTACAAACAGTCCTTGCGCCTGGTCAGCAGCAGGGACTCCCTTGCTGTGACAGTGACAATGGCATTACCGCCTCCTGACCTCCTCTCTGAGGACACAGTATTAGCCAGCCATACAGAGAACACACCTGCCCCATCCAGTGACAAGCCAGGTCCAACAGAACCATGTATAAGGACACACAGGGCTGACTGGCCGCCCTGGACACACATGCTAACAGCAAGGGCAGACGGCCTTTCAATCCTCAGTACCTCCCCTGCAGAAGAAGTGTAGCAACTACCACCCTGTGAGGCAGCTGTCACTCTATGGGGTAGCTATCATCCTGTGGGGGATGTGCCACCCTGTCAGGCAAGTGCCACCCTGTGGGGTAGCTGCCACCTATGGGGTAAGTGGCACCCTGTGGGGTAGCCGCCACCCTGTGGGGTGTCACCCTGTGGGATAGCTGCTATCCTGTGGGGTGTCACCCTGTGAAACAGCTGCCACCCTGTGGGGTAAGTGTCACCCTGTGGGGCAAGTGTCACCCTGTGGGGTGTCACCCTGTGGGGTAAGTGCTACCCTATGAGGAGCACCCCTGACTGAGGAGAGAAGTCACACAAAGGACAAAAACAAGTAGCAGCTACTGGCCATAGTGATCAATCAATTAATAGTTTTGGCTATTAACATTGCTCTTAACATTGTTATTAACACTGCTATTCATGCTAACCTAAAGCTTAAAAGAAAAAGCTCAGGAGGCTTACTTCAATGAATGCTATACAAGACGACCAACACTTCTCAGATGAAAATAAACTGATCTAATAATTCAAGAGAAATAAAATACAAAAACACCCCATCAGTCATACATAGGGAGCTTGCTAAGGCCCACAAGTGCCCAGGCTGCTGACTTGCAGAACCTATGTTCAAGGCTGCAATCTTCTCTGCTATTTTCACCGTAGACAGCCATGTCCTACCTTCTGGGCCCGGTCAGTCTCCGACATGCTCTCTTTGGAAGTCCGGCTGTCCTCCGTAGGAAACGCCGCTGCCTGCTCTGCCACGTGCTCATCGTCCTCGTCTAGCTCCTCCGAGTCATCCTCTTCTGAGTCCATCTCCAGACTCTCTCCATTCACATGCAGGGTGCTGTCACCCAGGTCCTTCTCACCCTGGAACAGGGGCAGGTGGATACACAAGGCAGAACCACTCAGTGTCACAACCTTGCCCGGGGAGTAGGGACACAGCCCAAGGCCCTACCACATGTGGAAGGACTCTGGGAAGCAGGAAGCAAGCAAAGAGGACAGGGCAGGACAAGATGGAGCTCCAGGAACCCATATGGACACAGAGGCTTTGTCCCCCGGCGCAAAGGGGCTCTAGAGTTTGGGTTCTTTCAACAACGACTAAGATCATCTATTTACTGATGACTTCACATGACAGGGATGAAAGTCATCCAAGTTACTAATGATCTCACACTATAAGGACTAGGATCATCCACGTTACTGATGACCTCACAGCATAGGGGTTAGGGTCATCCAAGTTACTGATGACCTCACATGATATGGATGAAAGTCATCCAAGTTACTGAGGACATCACAAGATAGGGGTGAAAGTCGTTCAAGCTATTGATGACCTCACACAATAGGGACTAGGGTCATCCAAGTTACTGATGACCTCACATGATATGGATGAAAGTCATCCAAGTTACTGAGGACATCACAAGATAGGGGTGAAAGTCGTTCAAGCTATTGATGACCTCACACAATAGGGACTAGGGTCATCCAAGTTACTGATGACCTCACATGATAAGGATGAAAGTCATCCAAGTTACTGATGACCTCACAAGATAGGGATGAAAGTCATTCAAGTTATTAATGACCTCACACGATAGAGATGAAAGTCATCCAAATAACTGACGACTTCACAGAATAGGGATAGGTTCATCCAAGTTACTGATGACGTCACATGACAGGGAGAAAGCCACTCAAGTTACTGAAGACCTCACACAATGCTCTTTTTGCCAGACAGGTGCTGTACACACAGTGCATTTCCAAGCATAAGGGCAAATAACTCAAACGTTAGCCTTACCTTGGAACCCACAGTGGAATGAGTTATACTCTTAAACATCTCAATCACCGTCCTCTGTTTTAATACTTTGGTCTTTTTCTTAGGAACCAGGCTATAGGTTCCCATTCTTCGTTTTTTCTTCCGAGATACTGCAGCTGCTAAAACAAAAGGCAAGCAAGCTAAAAAAAAAAAAAAAGTCAAAAGGGGACAAGAAAGGAAAAGAAATACCATTCAAATGTTTTTAAAGGCAGGTGACAGTTTACAAAATCTGATTACCAAAATCATCAGCAAAGGCCATCACATCAGGCCCACTTCATTTTAGGGCCAACCACGCTGCAACGTGACAGTGCATAAATATGCATTTCTACTCGCTTTGTTTATAACCTGAACAAACTTTCTCTTTGTTTATAGAGAAAGCTGAAACTACACTCCTAAGTCATCTGTTCTACCACAGGAGAACAGCGAGCTCGATGGGGGCAGGACATGCAGTGCAGGAAACCCTGTGCCATCAGTGGTAGGGCCCAGTGAGCAGCCTCCAACACCACAAAGGTCTGTCTGACCTTGAATGCAACAGTACTCCCCCGAGAAGGGCCTCACACCTCGCCAAACAGACCACTTCTACGGGTACGTGTCAGGGAAGGAACACGGGCTGAGAATGAAGAGCCCTGGAGCTGGCTGCCAGCCTGACTACCGCTCAGCTGAGGACTCCAGTTTCTCACCCAGAAAGTAAATGTGAGTCACATGATCCCTAAGACCCTCCCGCCTCTAAAGCAGGATCACCCAGCTGGTAGCCTTGCTCCACCTCCACGCTCACCAGCATCCTCTCCCAGGAACAGGATGCGGCCCTCAGAGCAGCGTTCCAGCACAAACGCTGAAGAAGGGAGCAGAAAGGAAAGGAGCACGTGTCTGGGGTTCTGGGGCTACTAGAAGTGGTGGAAGGAAACCATGAGGGGAGCTCAGGGGATCCAGTCCCCTTCTGAACAAAGCAGCTCCAGACTGACTGGTTTCACAGAACGAAAAGGAAAAAAATAAACCTGTTGCCATCAAATCAATTCCAACTCATAGCGTAGAACTGTCCCGTAGAGTTTTCAAGGAGCACCTGGTAGATTCAAACTGCCGACCTTTTGTTTAACAGCCGTAGATCTTAACCACTAAGCCACCAAGGTTTCCTCTATAATATTTTATTTTAAAAGTTCTAGGGTTTACAAAAACAACGTGACAATCACTGCTTTAACCAACAGGAACTGTACTAAAGGCCTGGGGGAAACCACGTGCTTTACTAAAATCGAGAACAAGAACACTCAAAAGCGCACGCAAACAGACTGCATCAGCAGGAGAGCGCATGCTGACCGTGAGGGCTGGGGTGTGCACGTGGGGGGGCGGGGGGGGCAGTCACTGCACAGCCTGCTAGACGCAGTCAGGGCTGTGCGACAGGGGTGGGGGTATGAGGACGCTTGCTGTCACTGGCTGCCATTGCGGGGTGGGCTCGGAGCACACACTCATCACTGGAGCACACTCCAGGGTGGCCCCGGGGCAGTCCAGTGACCCAGGGCTGTGTCTGTTGTTGATACAACTCCACTCTCACAGTCATCCCTGTCTTGAATTTTTTTGGGGGGGCAGGGGTGCCCTGCATTTGATATCAGATCCCCTGTAAGTCTCTCGGCTCTAATAACACAGGCACTTCCTCACTTGTTTGCCCCTTGGAACACGTGGCCCTGCCACGTCCACTCGCTGCTGGGCCAGGGCTCCTTCCTATCCAGCCCCTCACTACCTGTGCAGTGAGGGGCCTTTCCGCAAGTGCAGAATTTACTGAGGAATGGTCTGCGTGTGGACTTTTAGAAAGGCAGCACCTCTGACAGCATTTGGATGCGTACAAACAAGTGCCCAAGACATCAATGGGGGGTGCGGAGTGTCGAAGAATGGGCGTGAGGAGGGAAATGAAGCAGGAAGCTGGTGGTGTTCAGAGGGGGCAGGGGCACAGGCAGGGTGGCTCTTTCACGGAGACCCACAAGGAGAAGGTTGGTGCTCTGTGAGTATACAGAAATGCTCCCCAACATCAGGAGGAGAGGGCCTCCCAGGGCCCAGACGCCAACTCCTTACAGTAGAAATTCAACTGATTATAAATAAAGAGGGAAGGACGGACAGAATCACCACTTGGCATTCGCCAGAGTTAAAGTGAGCCTGGGTGAGAATCTTCAGGGAATGAAAGCAGAGAGCAGCAGGGTGCAGGCACAGCTGCACAGGCCTCCTCCCGAGACACGCGGCAACACTAGATGGCATCGACCACTCCACAGCTGGGGGCCTGCGGGTAGCCCGACCCCGGGGGCATGTCGTACAAGGCACGTACAGGGCACACGGAAGACACGCATCGCCCAGTGACATGCATCAGAGGAAACATCAGGCTATTGGCCTGGAGCCATCTACAAACACCAGTCAGAACCTTCAAAGCTGTGGGGGCAAGAAAGACAAAGCGAGGCTGAGGAATGTCCTGGACACACGAGACACAGCAACTAAATGAGCTGAGTGACCCTGGGCTGGGTCCTGGGCCAACGTGTTTCTTCTGCTGGACGCTGAGGGCTAAGGGGGTGATGAGGCTGCCTGCACAGGTCAACCAATAGGACAACTGGCAACAGCTGAACAAGGTATGCAGCTTAGAGGGCAACACCCTATCAAAAGCCACTTCCTAGGACAAACAGACTACACGAACCATGGCCTCATCTACCCTAAGACCAGGACTAGATGGTGCCTGGCTACCAACCTCATAAAATGAGAGAAAAATGTGGAACAGAACCTCAAATTCCTTTAAAAAAAAAAAAAAAAACCTACTGGACTGGTTGAGGGTGAAGGACTCCCTGAGACACTCTTCAAACCTTGAACTGAAACCACCCCGAGGTCACCTTGTAGCTAAATAACAGAGTGACTCGAACACTAATGGCTATCACCCTTAAGTGCTGGGCTCCTTTAAAAAAATCACCTATATGAGCCTGAACGGTCAAAAATCACTTTAAAACAAAGATGAGAATGTAAGGGGGCAGGGAAACTAGATTTATGTAATTGGAACAATATAAATGGAAATAATGAGAATGTTCACACACAGTGAAGAATGTAACCAATGTCACTAAACAACTTGTGTAGAAATCGTTGACTGGGAACCTAAACTGCTGTCTAAACCAAATCTTCACCAAAAACACAATCAATATTTTTTTTAAAAAAAACAAAAGGTAACTTCCTGATGTTGGTAACTGTGCTGTAGCTATCTAAGAGAATGTCCTTACTGTGGGGACACCGCACTCTTGTTTTTAGGAAATACAGTGACATATTTAGAGGTTACACTCATAATTCAGAAATAAAAAGTTATATACAGAGTATGATTATGCACCAAAAAAGAAAACTAAACCCCCCGCCATCGAGACGGTTCAGACTCATAACGACCCTACTGGACAGAGAAGAACTGCCCCACAGGGTTTTCTAAGGAACGGTTGCTGGATTCAAACTGTCAACCTTTGGGTTAGCAGCTAAGCTTCTAACCACTGCACCACCAGGGCTCCATGATTATGCACACATGGTAAATTGAGTACAGCGTATGCAGGAATTCACAGAATTTTCGCAGCTTTTGTGGAAGTCTGCTATTTAACAATGAAGTGTTTTTAAAGTCCAGAAGAACACATGTACCTACAGATGGGGGGCACTCAGCTGAACTAAAATCTTCCAGGTTAACAGCCCCCACCAGGCCCAGACAGCCTCTCAAACTCCCCCCAAACTACGCTGGAGAGCACGCTGAACTCATCTCGCTCAAGAGAGGAAAGGCAAGTGCCCCAGAGGGGCCCAAGTGACCCTCACCCCCAGGTGACCCGCCACCCCAGTATCTTCCCACGCTGCTGCACATGCAGCCCGCACCTCCTGTAAAAGGCCCCTAATAAGTGGCCGAGGGTCTGTCCCCTCCCCCAGCTGCCAGCACAGGTCACAAAGACAAGCAGTGACAAAGCGAGAAACAGTCCGCAGGTCTCTTCAGTCTTAACCCAAAGGCCTTTCAGTGCACAGCAGTGCTTCCAACAACACTTAATTCATGAATCAGGCAATTTCTCAAACACAACAGCCAACTAGACCAAATTAGTAAGATTTTAGGAATGAAGAGGCTCTTCATCCTCAGAGTGAAAACGAGCTCAGAAAATCATGAGGCCCTAGGCAGGGTCCTCAAGCAGATGTCCCATGTCCCTGTGCCAATTTACAGGTGCGGACAGGTGCATGCTGGGGCCACGACCGCGTGCCGGAGCAGCACACGCACACGGCACACAGTCACGCACCCTCGGATCAGCAGCTGGGGCCTACCTGTCTGGGACTTTGCAGTGGCCACGTAGCACTGGTTCTGAGGTAGCGACTGATGCAGGGATGGAAACGGGGGTAAGAGCTGCTGTCTCCCAAAATCAGCCACATTCCTGTTGATCTCCTCCTTCAACTCCTTGTGGTCTCTGGCTTCTCGAACTTCTCGAGGCTCCTTACTGGCCGCATGCTTCAAAACAGAGACAGTCAGTAACCACAGTTACACACTGGGGTCTCAGTGAAACAACACACCCCGAAACTTAGCTCCTTTCCCCACAAAGCCCCTCAACTGAAAGAAGGGAGGATCAAGGCTCACAGCCAGGACAGCAGGGACAGGGTGCTGGTGCCAAGACCCCCACGGGTGGGTGGTTCAGGGCAGGGGCTGCGAAGTGCGGCCCTCAGACTGAGAATGGTATTTACATTTTTAAAGGAAAGGAGGAGGAGGAGGAAGCAGGAAGGGGGGAAGAAGCAGGGACAGAGGCTACCTGTGGCCGAGAAGCCTGAAATATTTTTTATCCAGCCCTTTACAGAAAAAGTTTGCCGGCCCCAGAATTCAGCTAAAACATCCCCAAAATGGGCAGCATTAAACACTCTCAGAAAGCACTTTTACAGCTTACCATGTACACTTTGCAACATCCCCAGAAGGTCCACGTGCTACCCCTGATAACAATGCTACATTTAAAAATCATTTTGCTCACGGTTTTACCATATCCCTGC
The DNA here is from genome assembly GCA_030035585.1 of Dugong dugon. Lineage (NCBI taxonomy): Eukaryota > Metazoa > Chordata > Mammalia > Sirenia > Dugongidae > Dugong > Dugong dugon. The sequence goes on from CM057471.1 coordinate 442,432, forward strand.
CAGGCCTCCAGAAGCCAGTCAGGCACAGCCTCACACCTCTACCTGCGCCATCTGTGCGCAAGCCCTGACAGCTCCATGGCCTCCACTCCAGGCCCTCGGGCCACCTCCCTCCCGCTTCCCTACATCATCTTCAACCTCGAGTGAGATTTTCTCTCCAATCCAATTTGTGGATGTGAAGGAGGAAAGGGGCTGTGGTCCCAGAGGAGTTAAAGGAACTCTCAGAGACACTGCACAACACCGAAAGCACAAAGAGAAAATGCTGGAAGCCAATCCAAAAGTAGCAGCCATCTGCCAAGGCCTGGAGAAGACACTCAAGCACATCTTAAGTTACCCAACAAGGAGGCGAGCCCTGTTAACATCACTCTTAGATTTTTTTACAAAGAAATGAAGTTTAGTTCTCAATGCTTCAGTTTTACTACTTTATCATTTCCCTATACATAGAGTTTTTATGTTTTGACAAATTTCCAAAGGTCACAGAACAATCCTAACTTGGCCCACTGATGACTAAGGTCTCTGTGCCCAGTTCTGTCTGCAAGGCCACATCTATGGCCCCACTCCCCTTTAGGAGCCCAAAATAGACAAGCAGTGTCCTCCAGGAAAGGCCCAACTCGACGGCACGGCAAGGCAAGGGCCAAATGGGCTCGACGCTGTGGTATCGCCACTCACGTGGGAGTCACCCAGAGCACCGCCCAGCTCCCACCAGACCCAGAAACGGCACATGCAGGACAGACAGCCGTTCTAGGCCTCTCCCTTAACTTGCTTAAGCCCACACATTGCATTAACACAGAAGAGAAGCAGAGGGGGAGAAGAGCAGGAGGAGACACAGGGCTGCAGTGCCTTACCAAGCCCAGGACGGACTTCGGCATGGTCTTCCGGGCTCGGTGGACCTTGACGTCAGGGCCCGGGGCTGGCGGCGTCTTGTCCTCTGCATCCCGGCTCCCCTCCCCGAGCCTGGCTGGCACTGTGGCTTGCAACTGAGAAAACCCGCCCGAAGTCCTCCCTTTCCCAGCTCCTCCTGGCAAGGTCTTCGCGGCATGTCCAGGGAGTGGGGGGGCCGAGGGGCCGCTAGTCCTCAGGGGCTGCCCCTGCAGGGCCGGCTTGGCGAGGAAGAACCCATTGCTCCCGACGACGGCAGTCTGGGTGAGCTCATCAGCTCTGACGTGGTTCTGCTTTCCTGCCTCCACGTCTCGTTCCGAGATCCCATTCTCAGCTATTCGGGCCAGTTTGTTGGTGCCTTCCTGTGGGCTGGCTTTCGCGTTCTCCTGAGAGTGCTTTGCTGCATTTGGGTGACTGCTGGCATCATTGTTTTCATAGGACCCATTGGTTTCGCCATCTGCAGCTGTGTGGGCCTCCCCTCCCTGCTTCTCTGCTAAGCCTTCGTCAGCAGCCATGGGTACGTCTGTGGACAGAGAGAGGGATGTCATCAAGAGAGCAAGGCTTACCGCCACCCAGCATGCCACCACCCAGCACCCCAACAAAACTACGGCCGTCATTTCCCTGATGGAGTTACGTAAGACTAACGGAAAATCCTTTCAGTTCTTACTCACAAAAGTGTTCAAACATATGAATACAAAATCATGCCTTAAACATTAACTTTGAAGTTAGTTGGTTGAGTCTGGGGAGAACCAAATCCTCAAAGAGCCATGCACTGGGAAACCAGGCATGCCAGCTGTGTCTGTCCGTTCATCCATCCGTCCACTGGTCTGTCCACACAGAGGGAGGACTATGCCAAGGGCAGCTGGTGAAAGCCAGAGGCACAGAAGGAACACTCTCTGCTGGAAGAGCACATTAAGCCACAGAAGATGGCAAGAGGTCAAGACACAGTCTGCAGATTGACAGATCTACCAGGAGCAAGGTCACCACTACAAGACAAAAGTGAGTACGGTTCACAGATGAAAACAAGGTGTCAGGAACAGCTGCACAAGGACAAACAAACAGAGGCCATGGGTAATAAAAACACCAAAAGGGCCTTCTTTTCAGCATACCAGCCAGAAGCCCAGCTGAAAACCCCTGGTTTCAGCATCCATTCTTCACAGGAGCTTAGTCTCCTCTAAATAATGTGCACAGATCTTATTTGGGCTCTGTCATAAATAAGAAATGCACGTTACATCGTAAGATCTACACATACATTTAACCTCGCAGAGCATGAACAACATTCAAAGGACATGCTTGCTGGGTGCAGAAAGAGCGTGTCATTGACTCACAACCACCAGGAGGTAGCCTCTCTGCTATACCGTCCGTAGTATTATCACCTGCCTTCCCACACACTTTCTTGCTTGTTGTAATCACTGTCTCTTTCTGCCACAGAATGTAAGTTCTACGAGGCAGGGAGTACTCCTGTCTGTTCTCTGTAGGACCCTGAGCACATTAACAGGGCCTAAAACATAGCATGTGCTCAATAAATATTTTCTTAATGAAAAAACAGCTATGCATGACTGAAAGAAAAAAATCTTAGCAAAATAGAAGAAACTTCCTTAACTTGGAGAAGGCAAGTACCAAGATCTCAGGAAACATCGAGAAAGAGTAAATGAATTCCATGTAATATTAGAAATAACGTAAGGACAGCCATTAATACCATGAATGTTTAACAGAAAAATGGAGGTACTCTGTAACACTACAGGGAAAAAAAGAAGTAAGAGGTGTTGGGACTGGAAAAGAAGGGATGAAACTATTCTCACTTGTAAATTATGCAATTATCTACTTAAAAATCAAGGGCATTTTTCTACATGAGCAGTAACAACTAGGAAATATAAGAGAAAAAATAAAATAATATTCACAAAAGCAAAACAACTATAAAGGATATAGGAATTATTTAACCAAAATTACTCAAGGTAGCTATGGAGGAAATGATTAAAATAAAGGACAGTCCATGTTACTGAACGCCATGACAAGATTTCAAAGATGTCATGCCCCCTCAAATTAAATCCATAAATTCAATGGTAGTCCAATCAATATTCCAATTAGCGTATTCAGAACTCCACAAACTTACTCTGAGATCACTACCGAGAAAACTAAACCCATCGCTGTGGAGTGGATTCCGACTCACAGCGACCCCACAGGACAGAAAAGAACTGCCCCATAGGGTTTTCAAGGCTGTAATCTTCACAAAAGCAAACTGCTAAATCTGTCTCCTGTGGAGTGGCTGGTGAGTTTGAAAGACGGACCTTTCAGCTAGCAATCAAGTGCTCGACCACCGCACCACCAGGGTCCCTCTGAAAGGTACACGGAACAAGACTAAATTTCCACAAGTGGCATAAACTATGGAAGAGAATGGTCAAAGACAGGAGAGCAGACCCGTTATGACAGAGCAGATTTAGGGGCCTCCCTGGCACCATCCACCCAGGGGAGTCCAGGTACCAGCTAGACAGAGCAAAAGCCTTTGAGGAGCTGAACGGTGATCAGACATGCAAGCTCTCAGGCCCAGCCAGCACTGCTGAGCTCACACCCACACACCTGAGCCTCAGAGAGACCTCTGGGGATTCTTCAACACACTTCAGTTTAAGGAATACCGCCCTAGACAGCGGGAAACCTCGAAGCTAATAAAGGAAAACACTGAAGACTGGATTTGTGCCCCAGCCAAAGGCAGGCCAACATCCAAAGCATAAATCATAACAACAACAAAAGACTCATTTGACTTCATCAGAATTACAGATTTTCGTTCCACATGGAGCATCAAGAGAGTTAAGCAACAGATACCGATGGGAGAATACAACCATAATTTCTAACACTGACGAGACATTGGTATCTGTCATTGTTCGGTGCCATCAAGCCAACCTTATATATAACCGAACAAAACACTGCCTGGTCCTGCGTCATCCTCACAATCGTGAATACTTGAGCCCGTTGTTGCAACCACTGTGTCAGTCCATCTCCTTGACTGTTTTCCTCTTTTTCGCTGACCCTCTACTTTACCAGGTATGACGTCCTTCTCCAGGGACTGGTCCCTCCTGATAATACGTCCAAAGTATGTGAGACAAAGTCTCGCCATCCTTGCTTCCAGGAAGCATTCAGGCTGTACTTCTTCTAAGGCAGACTCGTTCTTTCTCCTGGAAGTCCACAAATATTCAATATTCTTCAACAACACCGTAATTCAAAGGCATCAATTCTTCTCTGATCTTCCTTATTCGTGGTCCAACTTTCGCCTGCATATGAGGCAACTGAAAATACCACGGCTTGCATCAGGTGCACCTTAGTCCTCAAACTGACATCTTTGCTTTTCAACACTTTAAAGAGGTCTTTGGCAGCAGATATGCCCAATGCCAATTTTATTTCTTGACTGATGCTTCCATGGATGTTGACTGTGGATCCAAGTAAAATGAAATCCTTGACCATTTCAGTATTCTCTCTGTTTACCATGATGCTGATTACTGGTTTACTTGTGAGAAATTTTGTTTTATGTTGAGTTGTAATTCATACTGAGGGATGTAGTCTTTGATCTTCATCAGTGCTTCAAGTCCTCTAAACTGTCGGCAAACAAGGTTGTATCATCCGCATAATGCAGATTGTTAATGAATCCTCCGCCAATCCTGATGTCGCGATCTTCTTCGTATAGTCCAGTTTCTCAGATTATTTGCTCAGCAGACAAGCTGAATAAGTATGGTGAAAGAATACAACCCTGATGCACACCTTTCCTGATTTTAAACCACGCAGTATCCCCTTGTTCTATTCAAATGACTGCCTCTTCTTGGTCTATGTACAGGTTCCACATGAGCACAACTAAGTGTTCTGGAATTCCCATTCTTCACAATGTTGTCCATAATTTGTCATGCTCCATACAGTCAAATGCCTTTGCATAGTCAATAAAACACAGGTAAACATCTTTCTGGAATTCTCTGCTTTCGGCCAAGAACCATCTGACATCAACAACAATATCCCTGGTTCCACGTCCTCTTCTGAATCCGGCTTGAATTTCTGGCAGTTCCCTGTCAATGTACTGCTGCAACCACTTTTGAATGATCTTCAGCAAAATTTTACTTGCATGTGATATTAAGGATATTGTTCGATAATTTCCACATTCGGTTGGATCCCCTTTCTTTGGAATGGGCACAAATATGGATCTCTTCCCATCAATTGGCCAGGTGCCTGTCTTCCAAATTTCTTAGCACAGACAAGTGAGTTCCTCCAAGCACTGAATCCATTTGCTGAAACATCTCAACTGGTATTCTGTCAACTCCTGGAGCCTTGTTTTTTGCCAATGTCTTCAGCACAGCTTGGACTTCTTCCTTAAATACCATCAGTTCTTGATCATATGCTACCTCCTGAAATGGTTGGACATTGATCAGTTCATCTTGGTACAATCACTCTGCGTTACTCCTTCCATCTTCTTTTGATGCTTCCTGTGTTGTTCAGTATTTTACACAGAATCCTTCACTACTGCAACTTAAGCGGCTCTTTCGGTTTGAGAAATGCCAAGCATGTTCTTCCCTTTTGGTTTTCTAACTCCAGGTCTTCGCACATTTCATTATAATACCTTACCCTGTCTTCTCAACCAGCCCTTTGAAATCTTCTGTTCAGCTGTTTAACATCACCATTTCTTTCGTTTGCTTTATCTACCCTCTGTTCAAGAGCAAGTTTCAGAGTTTCTTCTGACATCCATTTTGGTCTTTTCTTTCTTTCTTTTTAATGACCTTTTGCTTTCTTCATGTATGATGTCATCCAACAAATTGTCTGGTCTTCAGTCATTAGCGTTCAATGTGTCAAATCTATTCCTGAGATGGTCCCCAAATTCAGGTGGGAAATACTATTAGTAACTAGGTACAAGGAATTACTTTAATTAACACGAAAAATCAGAAACCCTAATAGAAAAAAGGGCAAATGACACAATTTACTGAAAAGGAAAGAAAATGCTAATAAGCACATAAATGGCCTATCACACTAATTAAAAGGCAGAGATGGTGAGACTGGATAAGAACAATGCAATGAACAATACAATAAACACATATTAAGTGTAACGATGAACCCAGATTAAAAGTAAAGAGACAGAAAAAGTATACTATGTAAACACTGATTTAAAAAACAGCTGGAGTGGCTACTTTAACATCAAAGTGGAACACAGAATACAGAATGTCATTCCATGCTGATAAAGGGGATAACTAATGAAAGACACTCTAAATACAAGTATCAAGTACTGACAGACTGCTAGGGATATTTTTTTTAATCCACAATGACAGTGAAAAATTTCAACACCTGTCTCAGTAACTCTGATAACAAGGACACAGAAAATGAGCCAGGACTCACTCAGCCTGAGGGGTGACAACAGGATCAGCCAAATGACCTAACCAGCCCTGACGGACCCCTCCATCAAAGACAGGACACCCTGCTTCTCAAGGCATACAAACCTTCACCAAGAGACCACATTCAAGGCCACAAAACAAGTCTCTATACATTTTAAACTTAGTCAAATCAAGTATATTTTCAGACCACAGTGGAATAAAATTATATCAATAAAGTCAATAACAGAAAGAGACCTGAAAAAATCCCCAACTGTTTGAAAACTAACATGCTTCTAAATAACCCATGAGACAAAAGAAGAAATCAAAAAGTAAATCTGAAAATATTTTGAACTAAAAGAAAATGAAAACATAATGTATCAGAATGTGTTGGATGTTGGGAAAGCACTCCTCAGAGGGAAACTTATAGCAAATATGATATACCTAATTTATAGTGGAATATCATTGAATTTATATACTTAATTTGAGGAGGCTTGTCATCTCATTACTTAAGAGGGAAATTTATAACCTGTTTTAAGAAAGAAGGAAGGTTTCAGCATCCATCTTAAGAATTAGAAATAGAAGAGCAAACAAAACCCAAAGTAAGCAGAAGGAAGGAAATTTAAAAAAAAATAAAATAAACAGAAAAATAGATGAAATCAAAAGTTTTTTTTGTTTGTTTGTTTTTCTTTGTTTTTGAGAAGAGCAATGAGATTGATAAACCTCTAGCCAGACTGGGAAAAAAGGAGAAAACACCTATTAACAATATCAAGATGAAAGGTGAAACATGACTCCAAATTCTACAGATAATAAAAAGAAAAATCGTGAAATATTATGAACAATTTAATGCCTACAAATTTGACAACTAAGATGTAATGGACAAATGCTTTCAAAAACTCAAACTACAAAGATTACTCAGGAGTAAGAAGATAACCTGAACACTTACAGCCATTAAAAAAAGATAATTTTTGATTAAAATCCTCCCCACAGAAGTCCCGGCTCAGATGGCTTCCCTGGTGAATTCTACCAAATATGTAATGGGGAAACATAACCAACTCTAAGCAAACTTTTTCAAAAAGTTGAAGAAGAGGACATACTTCCAAAATTATTCTTTGAGGCCAGCACACTCTGATAGCAAAACAAGACAAGGGCATAACAAGAAAACTACAGATCAAAATCCCTAATGAACACAGATGCAAAAATTCTCAACAAAAGTTTAACAAATCAAATTCAACAACGTATAAAAAAGATAACATATGAAGTGCAAGTAGGGTTTATCCCAGAAATGCAGAGTTGCTTCAACATTCAAATCAATTAATCAATACATTCACCATACAGACAAATTAAAACAAAAACCATTATAACCTAAAGAATGTAGAAAAGCATTTGACAAAATCCAACATCGTTCCTGGAAAAAAAAAACTCTAAGCAAACAAGGGATAGTAGGCAACTTCCTCAGCCTGATAAAGGGCATATATGGGAACAGCCTACAGTGAACATCATACTCACTGATGAAAGACTGACTGCTTCCTTCCCTCCCTAAGATCAGGAACAAAGTAAGAATGTCTGCTCTCACTGCTTCAATTCAGCATAACTCTGGAGGTTCTGACTAGTGCAATTAATAAAGGAAGAAAGAAAAAAAAAAGGCATACAGGTCACAAAGCAGCAGCAAAATTGTCTTTATTCGCAGTTGACATAATCCTATATGCAGAAAATAAAATTTAAAAAGCTACTAGAACTACTAAGTGATTTTAGCAAGGTTACAGGGTACAAGATTAAGCATAAAAATGAACCTCAACCTAAATCTTACACCTTGTGTAAAAACTAATTAAAAATGGAAAACAGTTGTAAATACAAAATGAGAAACTATAAAACATTTAGGAAACAAAATAGGAGAAAATCCTAGAGATCTAGGGCTAGGCAAGAAATGTTAGCCTTGACATCAAAAATCACAATCCACAAAAGTAAATGAGTATAAACTGGATTTCATCAGAATTAAAACTTTTGCTCTGCCATAGCCCATGTAAAGAGGATATAAAAGTAAGATAAGAATGGGATAAAATATCTGCTAATCATATATCTGACACATGAACAGTATCAAGAATATGTAAAGAATTCTTAAAACTAAACAGCAGAAAATCTAAACCACAACAAGTTAAACGTTTAAGCCCACTAGAATGGCTGTAATCAAAATGGACAATACAATGATGTGGAGAAATTGGAACGCTCGTAACTTGTTCGTGGAAATGTTGTTAAACAGTGCAGTTACTCTTGAAAACAGATTGAGTGTCCTCAGAGAGTTAAACACAGAGTTATCATATGACACAGCAATTCTACTCCTAAAGAAATGGAAACATATGTCCAAACAAAAATGTGTATACAAATGTTCATAACAGTCTAACTCATGAACAATTAAGAAGTGGAAACAACCCAAAAGTCCTTCAACTGATGAATGGTTAAACAAAGTATGTTCTCGCTACATAAAAATGAATGAAGTACTGAAATATGATACAACATGGCTAATTCCTGAAAATATCATATTCAGTGTAAGAAGCCAAAAGGATACATACCATATGATGTATTATTCCATTTAAATGAAAGGTCTAGAACAGGCAAATCCAGAGAGACAGAAAGTAGATTAGGGGTAGTCAGAGGGATCAGTCCCTAGGAAAGGACATCATGCTTGGTAAAGTAAAGGGTCAGTGAAAAAGAGGAAGACATTCAAAGAGATGGACTGACACAGTGGCTGCAACAATGGGCTCAAGCGTGACAACAATTGTAAGGATGGCACAGGACAAGGTAGTGTTTCATTCTGTTGTACACAGGGTTGCTATGAGTCGGAACCAACTTGACAACACCTGGCAACACTAGGAAGATCAGTTAATACAATTATTATTCAAATTTACTCACCAACCACTAAGGCGAAAGATGAAGAAATTGAAGATTTTTACCAACTTCTGCAGTCTGAAATTGATCAAACATGCAATCAAGACGCATTGATAATTACTGGTGATTGGAATGGGAAAGTTGGAAACGAAGATGATACAATCTTGCTGAAAGTGAAGAGGACTTGAAGCACTTACTGACTGAAATCAAAGACTGCAGCCTTCAGTATGGATTACACCTCAACATAAAGAAAACAAAAATCCTCACAACTGGACCAATAAGCAACATCATGATAAACAGAGAAAACACCATCATGATAAACAGAGAAAACATCGAAGTTGTAAAAAATTTCATTTTAGTTGGATCTACAGTCAACACTCACGGGAGGAGCACTGGGCAAATCTGCTGCAAAAGGTCTCTTTAAAGTGTTGAAAAGCAAAGATGTCACTTTGAGCACTAAGGCACACCTGACCCAAGCCACAGTATTTTTAATCGCCTCATATGCATGCAAAAGCTGGACCATGAATAAAGAAGACCAGAGAAGAACTGATGCCTCTGAATTACGGTGCCAGCAAAGAATACTGAGTATACCACGGACTGCCAGAAGAATGAACAAATCTGTCTTGGGAGAAGTACAGCCAGAACGCTGCATGGAAGCAAGGATGGCGAGATTTCATCTCAGGTACTCCAAACACGTTATCAGGAGGGACCAGTCCCTGCAGAAGGGCACCATGCTTCGTAAGCAGAGGGTCAGCAAAAAAGAGGAAGACCCTCAGCGAAAGAGTCACTGTGAGTGTGAATCAACTCAACAGCGCTTAACAACAGTAACAACAAAAAAGTGGCGACCCCATGGGAACCACTGGCCAAGAGATGCACTTCCGCTTTTTCCTTCTAGCATGTCTGTAATTGTCTGAATTATCTTCATTTTCTTTCATAATACAAAAAAATTAACTAAAAAAAAAAAAAACAAAAAAACTCAGGACAGAGTTGGAGAAAAATGCGGAACAAAATTTTAACTCACACAAAAAGACAAGATTTACTGCCCTGACAGAGACTGAAGAAACCCCAAGAGCACGGCCTGCGGGCACTGTTTTAGCTCAGTAATGAAGTTGCTCCTGAGGTTCAACCTTCATCCAAGATTAGACGGGCCCATAAAACAAAATGAGATGAAAGGGCCATACTAGCCCAGGGGCAAGGACTAGAAGGCAGGAGGGGACAGGAAAGCTGGTAATAGGGAACTCAAGGTCGAGAAGGGAGAGAACTGACACGTTGTGGGGTTGGTAACCAATGTCACAAAACAATATGTGTACTAATCATTTAAAGAGAAGCTAGTTAGTTCTGTAAACCTTCATCTAAAGTACAATTAAAAAAAAAAAAAAACTAAACAGTAAAAAAAAATCCCATTTAAAAATGGGCAAAAGACATGAACAGACACTTACCCAAAGAGGATATACAGATGACTATTACGCACATGAAAAGATGTCCAACATGACTGGCCGTTAAAGAGCCAAAACCAAACCTGGTACTGTCGAGTTGATTCCAACTCATAGCGACCTCACAGGACACAGCAGAACTGCCCCATAGGTTTCCAAGGAGCAGCTGGTGGATTCCAACTGCTGAACTTTTGGTTAGCAGCCATAGCTCTTAACCACTGCGCCACCAGGGCTCCGACTAGCCATTAGGGAAATACAAATTAAAACCACCATGAGATATCACTAAATACCTATCAGATTGGCTTCAATGAAAAACTGACAACACCAAATGCTGGCCAGGATATGGAGAAACTGGATCACTCAAACACTGCTGGGGTGTAGCTGTTCTAGAAAACAGTTTGGCAGTTTCTCATAAAACTCAACATGCAACTACTATACAACATAACAATTGTACACCTGGGCATTTATCTCTCAGAAATGAAAGCTTATATCCAAACAAAAACATGTACATGATATTCACAGTAGCGCTACTGTAACACAAAAAATGGAAACAACCCGGATGTCCTTCAACAAGTAAATGATTAAACAAACTGTGGTACACCTACACCATGGAACACTTTGTTTTTGTTGTTAGGTTCCATCGAGTTGGTTCCAACTCCAAGTGACCCTATGTACAACAGAACGAAACTGTGCCCAGTCCTGCACCATCCTCACAATCACTGCTGTGTTTGAGTCCACTGTTGAAGCCACGGTGTCAATTCATCCCACTGAGAGTGCTCTTCTTTTTCCACTGACCATCTACTTTACAAAGTAACACTCCACAACAGTAAAAAGGAACAAACTACTGATAGATGAAATGACTTGAATGAATCGCCAGAGAATCATACTACGTGAAAAAAGTCAATCCCAAAAGGTTACATACTGTATGGTTCTATTTACATAACATTTTTGAAACAACAAAACTACAGTAGGAACCGACTCGATGGCACCTAACAACAACAACAACAAGCAAAACTAATGAAAAACTAAATAAATGTAAAGATATACCTTGTTTGCATGTCTTCTGACTCAATCTTAAGTCTTAAATGAGTGAAACAACAGAAATCTCACCAAGCAAATAGGAGAGTTTTCAGCGATCACATGGGAAGCTCAGTTGAAATCCCAAAGGGCCCATACCTTAGTAATATGGCTGAACTATAACTGTTACCTACGTAAAATTTCTTACAAAACAACAACCAACCAACCCCTGAACTGAAGGTTATTCTAGTTTATTGCTAAAAATGTATAAAAACAGGCCATAAACAGACCAAACTTATTTGCAGATGTATTCATCAATAAAACACCTTGGAAAACCCCAAAAAGCTTGGGGGGGGGGAAAAAAAAAAAGACACTCAAATCCAACATTATTCAAAATGTCTAGCATCCAACCAAAAAATTACTAGATATGCAAAAAAACCCAGAATATTTAATGAATAAATGGTACAGCCAATAAAACACCCAGAACTGATAAAGATGATGGAATCAGCAGGTATGAATGTTAAAATAGCTATTATACCACTGTATAATTATTTGTACATAATGAGAAAAATACAAGGTACAGACATAGATATATATATCCATCCTCCATTCATCCATCCAAACAGGACTTCTAGAGATGAAAAATAGATTATCAGGAATGAAACTATCAATGAGATTAAAAGATCAAATACAGCAGAAGACAAGATCAGTGAACTTAAAGACATATCATTAGAATCTATACAAAATGAAGCAGAGAGGGAAAAAAAAGGCAACGAAGTAAAAGAACTGAGTCTCACTAACCTGTAGGATAATTTGAAGCAGTCTGTTTTGCACTGGGAGTGCCAAACACAAGAGGGAGTACGAAAAATGTATCTGAAGAAGCGTTGGATGAAAACTTTTTGTCAAATTATTTTCCTAATTTGATGAAAACTATAAAATCTATGATCCAAAAAGCTCAATGAACTCCAAGCAAAGTAGCAAACTCCAAGTAAACACAAACAAGACTAAAGCACAACATAATCAAATTGTTGAAAATCACTGATATACAGAAAATCTCAAAACCAGTCAAAGACACATTAATTACAGAAAAATAGTTAAGAATGGCTACATATTTCTAAAAAAAAAACAAAAGAAGTAACTGCAAAAATCCATTAATAATTGGAACGTGGAATGTATGAAGTATGAATCCAGGAAAATTGGAAATTGTCAAAAATAAAATGGAATGCATAAACATTGATATCCTAGGCATTAGTGAGCTGAAATGGACTGGTATTGGCCATTCTGAATCGGACAATCATATGGTCTACTCTGCTGGGAATTACAACCTGAAGAGGAACGGCATTGTGTTCACTGTCAAAATGAACATTTCAAGATCTATCCTGAAGTACAACGCTGTCAGTGATAGGATAATATCCATACAGCTAAAAGGAAGACCAGTTAATATGACTATAATTCAAATTTATGCACCAACCACTAGGGCCAAAAATGAAGAAATTGAAGATTTCTACTAACTTCTGCAGCCTGAAATTGATCGAAAATACAATCAGGATGCACTGATAACTACTGGTGATTAGAATGTGAAAGTTGGAAATGAAGAAGAAGGAATGGGAGTTGGAAAATGTGACCTTAGTGATAGAAACGATGCCAGAGATGGCAAGACCAAAGACTTCTTCATTGCAAATATTCTTTTCAACAACATAAAAGGTGACTATACATGTGGACTTTGCCAGATGGAATACACAGGAATCAAATCGACTACATCTGTGGAAAGAGACAACGGAAAAGCTCAATATCATCAATCAGAGCAAAGCCAGGGACTGACTGCGGAACAATCATCAACTGCTCATATGCAAGTTCACGCTGAAGCTGAAGAAAATTAGAACAAGTCCACGAGAGCCAAAGTATGACCTTGAGTGTATGTCACCTGAATTTAGAGACCATTTCAAGAACAGATTTGACATGATGAACACTAATGACCAAAGACTAAATGAGTTGTGGAACGACATCAAGGATGTCATACACGAAGAAAGCAAAAGGTCATTAAAAACACAAAAAAGAAAGAAAAGACCAAAACGGATGTCAAAAGAGACTCTGAAACTTGCTCTTCAACATTGAGTAGCTAAAACAAAGGGGAGAAATGATGAAGTAAAAGAGCTGAAACGAAGATTTCAAAGGGCGGCTCGAGAAGACAAAGAAAAGCATTATAATGACATGTGCAAAGACCTGGAGTTAGAAAACCAAGAGGGAAGAACACACTTGGCATTTCTCAAGATGAAACAACTGTAGAAAAAAATTCAAGCCTTGAGGTGCAATACTGAAGGATTCCACAAGAAAAATATTCAACAACGCAAGAAGCATCAAAAGATGGAAAGAATACACAGAGTCACTGTACCAAAAAGTATTGATCGACATTCATCCATTTCAGGAGGCAGCATATGATCCGGAACTAACAGTACAGACGGAAGAAGTCCAAGCTGCACTGAAGGCAATGGCGAAAAACAAGGCTCCAGGAACCGATGGAATACCAACTGAGATGTTACACAACCAATGGATGCAGCGCTGGAAGTGCTCACTGGTCTATACCAAGGAATCTGGAAGACAGCTTACCTGGCCAACCAACTGAAAGAGATCCAAATTTATGCCTGTTCCAAAGAAAGGTGCGCCAACATAATGCGGACATTATCCAACAATATCATTAATATCACACTCAAGTAAAGTTTTGGTGAAGACCATTCAAAAGTGGCTGCAGCGGTATATCAACTAGGAACTGCCAGAAATTCAAGCCAGATTCAGAAGAAGACGTTGAACCAGGGATATCATTGCTGATGTCAGATGGATCCTCGCTGAAAGCAGAGAATACCAGAAAGATGTTTACCTGTGTTTTACTGACTATAAACAAAGGTATCTGACTGTGTGGATCATAACAAATTATGGATAACACTGCAAAGAATGGGAATCCCAGAACCCTTAATTGTGCCCATGAGGAACCTGTACATAGATCAAGAGGCAGTCATTCAAACAGAACAAGGGGATACTGCATTGTTTAAAGTCAGGAAAGGTGTGTGTCAGGGTCATATCCTTTCAATATACTTATTCAATTTGTATGCTGAGCATATAAACTGAGCAGCTGGACTATATGAACAACAGGACATTAGGACTGGAGGAAGACACATTAACAACCTGAGTTATGTAGATGACACAACCTTGCTTTCTGAAAGCGAAGAGGACTTGAAGCACTTACTGATAAAGATCAAAGACCATAGCCTTCAGTATGGATTACACTTCAACATAAACAAAAATCTTCACAACTGGACCAATATGCAATGTTATAATAAACAGAGGAAAGACTGAAGTGGTCAAGGATTTCATTTTACTTGGATCCCCAGTTAACACTCATCGAAGCAGTGGTAAAGAAATCAAATGCGCATCTAGGTCAATTGACAAAACAAAATTTATTAACAAAATGTTCTGCATCCCACTCTGGTAAGTGGCATCTAGTGTTTTAAAAGCTTGTGAATGGCCATCTAAGATGCGTCAACTGTTCCCATCCCAATTGGAGCAGAGGAAAACCAATGACACAAGGAAAATCTTAGCCCAAGATACTAAAAGGACCACACAAACCAGAGATTCCACCAGCCTGCGACCAGAAGAACTAGATGGTGCCCAGCTACCACCAATGATCACTCTGACAAGGAACACAACAGAGTGTCCCAGACACAGCAGGACAAAAGTGTAGAGGACAACTCAAGTTCACATAAAAAGACCAGACTTAATGGTCTGACAGAGACTGGAGGAACCCCCGAAACTATGGCCCCCGGACGCTCTGTTAACCCAGAACAGATACCATTCCCAGCCTACTCTTCAGAGAAAGATTAGTTGGGACTTTAAAACAAAAAGTAATAAACATGAGGAGTGTGCTTCTTAGTTCAATCAGACACACAAAACCAAATGGGTGGCTCCTGTCCAGAGGAAGGAAGAGAAGGCAGGAAGGGGCAGGAACTGGTCAAATGGACACACAGAACCCGGGATAGAAAGGGGGTGTGTGCTGTCAGATTGTGGGTGTTGCAAGTAATGTCACAAAACAATATGTGTATAAGTTTTTGTATGAGAAATTAACCTGAGCTGTAAACTTTCACCTAAAGCACAATAAAAAAAAAAGTAAGTAAAATAAAGACACTGGAGCAGTGAAAAGAAAAAAAAAAACATCAAACGACACATTGCACTGGGCAAATCGGCTGCAAAAGACCTCTTTGCAGTGTTGAAAAACAAAGCTGTCACCTTGAAGACTAGGGTGCGCCTGACCCGAGCCATGGTGTTGTCAGCCGTCTCTTCATATGCATGCAAATAAGGACGACCAAAGAAGAATCGAAGCCTCTGAATTACGGTGTTGGCGAAGAATATGAATATACCATGGACTGCTAGAAGAACGAACAAATCCGCCTTGGAAGAAATACAGCAAAAATGCTCCTCAGAAGCAAGACTTTATCCCACATACCTTGGACATGCTATCAGGAGGGATCAGTCCCTGAAGAAGGTCATCATGCTTCGTAAAGTAGAGGGTCAGCAAAAAAGAGGAAGACCCTTAACGAGACGAACTGACACAGTGGCTGCAACAATGGGCTCAAGCATAACAACAACCGTGAGGATGGCACGGGACCAGGCAGTACACAGGGTCACTATGAGTCCGAACTGACTCAGTGGCACCTAACAACAACAGATTTCTGGTTAAAAGCTAAATAAGCCAGAAGACAATGGAACAACATCTTTAAATTGCTGGGGAAAAAACTGTTAACTCAGAATTATATAATCCTTCAAACAGAAATCTGTCAGGCAAAGGTTGAGAAAATTAGTCCCCAACTGACCGGCGAAACACATAAAGTAAAATAAAGTTCCTTAGGCAGTAAGGAAATCATACAACACAGAAATCTGATCCACAGAAAAGGAATTAAGAGCATCAGAAATGCTAAACATGTATGAACATATAAGAAAAATTTTATTCTCATTTTAAAGTTTTGTTAAAAGATAACTGCTTAAAGCAAAATAGTAATACATCTTATGGTTAACAGTATCTACAGAAGTAAAATCTGTAACAATAGCATAAAGGACAAGAGGGAAGATGGAATTAACTATTACAAAAGTAATACTTTTAAATATTTAAAGGTAGACTGCTTAAAGGTGCACACAATATTATAAATCCAAGAGAAAAACTAAAAAAAGAAAAGCACAGCTGATAAATCAACAGTGGATATGATACGTAATGATCAAAAATAATCCAAGAGAATGCAATAACATACGAAAAAAAAAGAACAAAGCAAAAATGGGACAAACAGGAAAAAAGGATAATATGGCAGAATTAAACCAAAACACATCAATAATCACAAAAAATGGTCAAAACACTCCAATAAAAAAGGAGAGTGTGTCAGACTGGATAAAAAATTAAAAATAAAAAAATTAGGATCCAATGGTATGGTGTCTATAAGAAACCAGTTTAAATATAAAAACACAAGTAAGCTAAATGTAAAAGGGTGGAGAAAATATACCATGCCAACACTAAACAGAAGAAAGCTGGAGTAGCTACACGCACGTTATACAAAGCAGATTTCAGATAAAGGGATGTTACAGAGATAAAGGAAGATATTCATATTAATAAAAAGTTCAATTCATCACAAAGACATGATAATCCTAAGGGTTCATGCAACTAAAACGGAGTCTCAAATCACATGCAATGAACAAACAAAATGACAGACATGAAACAGAACAACAAGTAAATTCAGAATTATAGGTGGAGGTGTCAATACGCCTCTCACAGTAAATAAGAAACCAAAAGACCAAACCCGTTGCTATCAAGTCTATTCCAACTCATAGCGACCCTACAGGACAGAGGAGAACTGCCCCAAAGGGTTTCCAAGGAGGAGCTGGTGGATTCGAACTGCTGGCGTTTAGGTTGGCATTAACCACTGCACCACCAGGGCTCCAGTGAATGGGGTTTGTTTTGAAGAGCAGACATTTTTAACTTTGGTTTTGTAGGCATACTCCTACAATGGCATCATCTCAACAAAACAAGAAAGAGCAACCGATACACACAACAATGCGGCTGCATCTCAGAAACATTATGCTGAGCACAGAAAGCCGAGTATCAGACTTCAGAGCTAATGATCTCATTTACTTGAGATGCTGTGACAGACAGACCCCATTCACGGTGACAGAGGGCAGGTAGGGCAGACTGGCGGTCAGCTGGGGCCAGGCATGGGACTGACTGGAGAGGGCATAGGGAATGCTTTATGGGGAAGGAAATGTCCTGTATGGTTGTGTGGTGATGATGGCTCCATACAGGTATACACTTGCCAAACGTCTATGCAGCTACATTTAAAAATTAGGGTTTCACCATATAATTATACACTAAAGTTGATCTCTTTTCAGACAAAGTTGATTTTAAAAATCATACCCATATTTCAGGAAACAAAGAGAAGATGGGCTTGGGGGGCAGAGTGGTATGGGGAGTCAGTATATGGGTGTAAGTGAGTGTGCAAAGAGAAAGTAGGGGGCAGGGCAGGGGTACGGGGAGGGGGTGGCGGGGCAGGGGCGACAGGTGCCTGTGTTGCAGGGAAGGAAAAGAGCCTTGGCCTGACCCTCTCTGCATCTGAAGTTAAAACAGAACAAGGGAAAGAGATTCCACTTTGTACGTAAGTGACACGTAACTGAAGTTTGGGTGCTCGTCAATAATACTACGATGGGAAAATGAAAAGACTATTTAGGAGCTGACAAAAAGGCAACATAAGATTTCAGTTTTTCTACTAAACTCATTAGCTTCAGTTCCAATGAATTTATGAAAGAAAACACTTCCACTATCACTTAAGGGGGCGACAAATGATCACATTTTGAAATGTAACAGATCCTATAATGGCTCCCTGTATCTTCATCTATCTGGTGAGGAAATCCACTCAGAAGTCCCAGCCTTGACTCACAGGGCAAGAAAGTCTTAAACACATTCAGAGGTATTTTCTGTGTCAAACATTTAACTATTTACATAAAAAACAGTACTGCCATTATTTATGACACAATCACATGATCGATCTTTTTAAACGAAATACAATCCATAAGCTGAAGTCTGGATTGATGGTGCATATGATGTATACTGTATCATATAATTTAAAGAAAAAAAAATACGATCTGAACTGTCAGTATAAGCCGTCAACATCTCTCTCAGCTTTGTGGGTCCCAAAAATAGAATCTGATTCCTGCTGTGAAAAAAACATTTTTGCACTTGGTCAGAAAATAGCTTTTACACATATTTCATGTCTTCTGCTTCTAGTACTGCTGTAACAAAAATGTTACAAGCAGACGGCTTTAACAAAAGAGAAATCCATTCTCTCACTGTCCAGTAGGCTACAAGCCCAAATTCAGGGCATCAGCTCCAGGGGCAGGCTTACTCTCTCTGTCGGCTGTGGAGGAAGGTCCTTGTCATTAATCTTCCCCCAGACTAGGAGCTTCTCCATGCAGGAACCCGGGGCCCAAAGGACGCGCTCTGCTCTGAACACTGCTTTCCTGGTGGTATGAGGTCCCCAATTCTCTGCCTGCTTCCCTTTCCTTTTATCTCTTGTAAGATAAAAGGTGGTACAGGCCACACCCCAGGGAAACTCCCTTTACACTGGATCAGGGACATGACCTGAGGAAGGGTGTTACATCCCACCCTAATCCTCTTTAACCACAGGCAGAGATTATGATTTATAACACGTAGGAAAATCATAAAATGGAGGACAATCACACAATACTGGGAATCATGGCCTAACCAAGCTGACACATATTTTTGGGGAACACAATTCAATCTATGACATTTCAGAATACAGTAAAAACAATAAAACAACAAAAACTCAGTTCTTTACATTTTAAAGTTAAGTCTACAAATAGAATTTCTTCTAGTTTGAAATAAGCCGACATACCTGGTTGCACAGTTGTTGATGCTAACCAAAAGGTTGGCAGTTCACATCCACCTGCTGCTCCTTAGAAACCCTGTGGGGAAGTTCTACTCTGTCCTATAGGGTCGCTGTGAGTTGGAATTGACTCAACAGCAATGGCTTTACCTGCTATATGAACCTACACAGTCCACATATGCATCACCTTACTTTTCAAAAGTCTCCCCCATCTCTGAGGTTGTACAGATATATGAGGCCAGGTATTCCCACTCCCGTATCGACAGACAGTCATACCTCACACACATCCCTGAACATTACTGCAGCGGTTCACCAGCAGCACAGTAAGAGAGAGTCACAGGCCATTTCCGTCCTAATGAAAATGAAACAACAGCAGAGACAATGCAAACAAGCAGCTAAACAGTATCCGCTACCGAGATTTGGCCTTGGACTAGGAAATAAGAAAAGTTTTAATTTACACTTATTCAAGTAAAAGAATAAACTGCAGGGGAACCCCAACAGAAAGCATGGACACAGAGATGTGAGAGCAAGATGGGAGAGGGAGCACAGCTCCATCAAAGATCAAGGGCCCAGACCCAGCAGGTCAGAGCTGCTGCCTATAAGCTGTGTGGGCACGTGTGGGCACGTGGGGTGGGGGTGTGAAGGCCTTGCACACACGAAGCATCCAACCAGTGTCTGCAGAATCACCTGGAGTCTGCCTGTTAGGTTCAGGCCTATGTGGAGAGAATTAAGAGACTGTATTTGAAAGGAGGGAACCTCAAGCCCCTAGATTCCCACTGAGCTACACATTTAATGATATATTCATTTAATAAATATTTGCTGAGCACGAACTAAGCTAAGGCCATGGGGGTGATATGAAGAGCCCTCTTTGTACAGAAAAGATGCAAGAAAACAGGAAACAGCAAAAGAGCGGCGTGCTTGCTCCAGGCCAGTGTCCACCAGGCAAGAAACCACTTGCTCACTGAAAAGCCACTGGAGCCTTGAGTTGGTCAGGAACACCATGGAGTCAGCAAGTTACTGAAAAATGTTGTTCAAATACACTAAAAAAAAAACAAAGAGAAATAACAGAGAAGGCCAAAAAAATAAATAAATAAAATAAAATAAAGCTTTAACAGCTCAGAACTCTCCACTATGAAAAGTCCACTGTGGAGGTGCTGGGCAGGAGGCTCAGGCGGGGCTTACATTATCAACACCCTGGGTAGCAGTGAGGGGGCAACAGAGAGGGGGAACACCAGGGAGAGAATGAGACCCCTCTGGGAAGACCACCAGCAAGAACAGCTTGAAGAAAACACTGAGACTCCCCCAAAGGATTGGTTATATTATACTTCTCTGCAAGTGGAGGTACAAGTGAGCCTAAAAACAGAATAGCTGAACTAAACAAGAAAACCAGAGAGAAGCCTCAAATCACTAAAATCAGGAGCGAGACAGAACATTAGCAATGACCTCACAGAAATACAGGGCTTTAGGGGAATTCTATGAACAACCATAGGACAACAATTAGACAGCCTAGAGCCAGTGTCTGTGGTCCGTGGGTGTCTTCTCCCACAGACACCAACTCTAAGTGTCCTCTCTGGCCCCAACCAGCACAGCTGGGTCAGATCTCACACAGTAAAGGAGACAGTTGCCCACGACTTCAGATGTCCCCAGGACGACAGAACTTCTAACTAAGTGGCTACAAATCTAGACGTTTCCCCTACCCACTCGGGTCTGATAACTCACTAGAATGACTCACAGAAGTCAGAAAAGCAGTACACTTATGATTACAGTTTATTATAAAGGATAGAAATCAGGACCACCATAAAGAAGAGATGCATAGGGCAAGGTCTGGGAAGGTCCCCAATATGGAGCTTCTGGGTCCCCAAGGACATGTCATCCCCTCAAGCATCTATGTCTTTCACCAACCAGGAAGCTCACTGAGCTTCAGTGTCCAGAGTTTTAACTGGGGCTCACTACACAGGCATGACTGAATCACCGTCCACATGGTTGCATCAAACTTTGGTTCCCCTCCCCTGAGGTCTGGTTGGTATCACATGGTGGGTTTTTCTGTCCTGCGGAAGGCCCACCCAAGAGTCACCTCCTTAGCATAACAAAGATTTCAGTCACTCAGAGTCACCTCCTTAGCATAACAAAGGTTTCAGTCACTCAGAAAATTCCAAGGATTAAGAGGTTACCTCCCAGGAACCAAGAACAAATCCCAAATTCTTTGGGTAGGGTTAGTGGTATACCCCACCCTTGATAAATTGGACAAATTCCTAGAAAGACACAAGCTACCTAAATTGACTCAAGAAGAAATAGAAAATTTGAATAAACCTATAGAAAGTAAAGAGATAGCATTAGTAATCAAAAATCTTTCCAGAAACAAAAAGCCTAGGACCAGATGGCTTCACTGGTAAATTCCACCAAACGCTTAAAAGAATTAATTCCAATTCTTCACAAACTTTTCAAAAAAAATAGAAGATGAAGAAACTCGTTTCAACTCATTCTATGAGACCAGCATTAGCCCTATTAAAAAAAAAAAAGGCTTCACAAGAAAACTACAGACCAATATCTTACAGATGTAGACGCAAAAATCCTCAATAAAATCCTAGCAAACTGAACCCCGTAACATATAAAAGAGATAATACACCATGACCAAGTGGGATTTATCCCAGGAATGCAGGGATGGTTTAACATCTAAAAATCAATTAATATGATGCACCGCATCAATAGAATAAAAAACAAAAACCACATGATCATCTCATTAGACACAGAAAAAGTATCTGATAAAAATCAACACCCTTTCATGATAAAATGACCTAACAAACTAAGAACGTTCTCAACCTGAAAAAGGACATCTACAAAAACCTGCAGCTAATATCATACTTAATGATGACAGACTGAAAGCTTTCCCCCTAGTATCAGGAACAAGACAAGGATGAATGGATAAACAAGATGTGGTACATTCATACAACAGAATAATATTCAGCCATAAAAAGTAATAAACTACTAATACATTTACGCTACAGCACGGATAACCTCTGAAAACATTATGCTAAGCGAAACAAGCTACAAAAGGACACAGATTGCCTGATTGCATTTTCATGAAAAGTCCAGAAGAGACAAATATATTGAGACAGAAATAGCCGCCTAGGGTGGGGGGTTGCTGGAAGTGATTGCTAAAGGATAAGAGCTTTCTTCTGAGGCAATGAAATGCTCTAAAATTGACTGTGGTGGTGGTCGCACAACTCTAAATATACTAAGACCACTGAATTATTTGCTTTAAAGGGGTGAACAATAAAGCCATTACCAAAAAAAAAAGCTATAAACCCACAAAGGCAGAATGAACAGGAAACAGCAAGAGCACCATAAATTTGCAAACTGGAAAACAGATGGAGTAGCAGTATTGGATTCCACAGACCCAAAAGAGTCAAATTCTAAACGGGCCCTGGGGAAAGCGGTGCACCAGCCTGATTCATCCTACAGAACACTCTAAGGCTCAGAACTAGCAGCCCAGGTACCTCCAGGGGCCTGTGGGGTGGGGGCCACCTAAATAAGGAAGCCCAGTAAAAGTGCTGGCAAAGCAGTGAGGGGCCTGGACGCTCTGGCTCCAAACACAGCACACAGTGGTGTAGACAGAGGGCTCCAAGTTTACACTCTGGAGGAGAAAAGGAGATTCTCCACATTGAGGACACAGGCTTAGCTGAGGGCAGGTGTAACACCTGAGGCAGGGCAATGAAGTCATCATCTCCTTCACACTGGATGCAGCATGCTGAGGTCTCTCTGCTCCAGACCCCGGACCTGACCAGCCCAGGTAGAACAACCTAAAGCCCTGACCACGGGAGCGCCTTAGTTAGACACCCCCGAGAAAGCATCTTGTGCTCAGAGCTCCTCTCAGCTTCTTACTCAGAGGCAGACACTGAAGGGTCACCAGACATCTGAAAAGAGCCAAACTGAAAAAAGTCACTTGGAAAAGACAGAGACAGCAAGACAACTATCGACAGACCTTCTCTCCATCGAGAAGAGTGTCCTGCGTGCTTTATGCTATCAGGAATACAACGCTAGGAAGAAAGGCCTGGAGATGTAGTTTCAGAATGTCACAGCCACTGGAAACCCTGTGGGGCACAGTCCTACTTGGAAACACACAGAGCTGCTGTGTTTGGTTTTTAATATCTTCTACGTGCCCTTTCCAGCTCTAAACCTAGGATTCTTTGCATAGTATGATTTTTGAAAGTGCTTATGGAATTTTCTTAGATAAAATGTCTAATGTTTTTATATTAGCTTCAGAAAAACTGTGTGGAAGTGTTTATCAGACAGTAAGTATGATTTAATATTTTACTTGAGCAAGTTTTCAAAGGCTTTAAAAATGTCCATTTGAGATTGTCATTAAGCAAAATGTGACATGATTCTTTTTCAACTATAGTAAAATTCCTTTTCTTAGTATCAAAAAAAAAAAATACAATACCATACAAAAAGAAATATTCAGAGAATAAAAACGGAGTTCTCGAAAATCAAAATATGGGAGCAGAAAGGAAGAGCTCAACAGAAAGGCTGAAGGAGTGAATGGAATCTCCCAAGAAACAGAAGATGACGATGGGAAGGGAACAAGAGGGACAAGAGCACCAGAACACTCAGCAAGATGCCCAATGTCTGAAAACCTCCAGAAAGAAAGAACAGAGGAAGCGGATTAAAGGAGATAATAAATACGATAGTTCCAGAAAACCTCCCAGAACTGAAGGCCTTGACTTCAGGCTTGAAAGGGCCGACTTGGTAGGTTGGATATAAGCTCGAAAGGCATCAATGGACACAAAAAACCCGACAACCCACTGCCACTGAGTCGATTCCAACTCATAGCGACCCTACAGAACAGAGTACAACTGCCCCACAGGGTTTCCTAGGAGCAGCTGGCGGATTCAAACTGCTGACCTTTTGGTTAGCAGCTGAGCTCTTAACCACTGCGACACCGGTGAACTGTGGCACTTAAAACTGGGGTCTACTAACCACTGTGTACAGTATCACCTCCTTTTACTTTCCCCCACACATGACTCTTCCATACGTCAATGGAAGAGACTACAAAGTGGGGTATCTGGAGCCAGACATTCACATGACCTTGAATCAGCTACCCAACCTCTCTGCACCTCCACAGCTCCTCGGTAAAATGGGGCAGCAGTGACACCGCGTGACGGTTGGGATTATACGTCAGCTTGGCTGGGCCATGATTCTCAGTGTTTTAATGTAATGACTCCCATGATTAAATTTACTGTGAGTAGCCAATCAGATGAAAGGGAGTCTCCTTGGGGGTGTGGCCCACATCTGGATATAAGCAGACATTCTGGCTTTTTGCTCCCTCTGGATCCTGAGGCTGCCTCCTGTTGTCTCATCTCCGGTTCTTGGCACTTGAGCTGTCAGCTTATCTGCCGAACCTGGGATTCGTCGATCTGCACAGCCTGTGAGCGGGAGCCCTGCTGTCCGACCTGCCGATCTTGGGCTTGCCAGCTTCTGCGGCTGCGTGACTGGGGAGAGGCCTCTGCCCTGATCCACGGACTTGGGACGTCCTATCCTCTACAATCGTGTGAGCTGTCTCCTTGATATAAATCTCTCTCTATATATATATTTACACACTTTACTGGTTTTGCTTCTCTGGAGAACCCAGCCTAAGACACCCCCATAGGATGCTGGACGGGTTGGTGGGGAGAAGCATGTGAACCACTTAAGGCAGGGCCCAAAGCGAGCAAGCACTCAGGAAAGGTCAGCCGTTGTCACTATTATTCTGCTACTGTCATTGCCAAGACCCACCAGAGATTTAGACTTGCCTACAAAATACCCATTCTTCGCTTCTCTCTTACTAACAGGACTTGGTTTTATTCTAGGCAGCAATCTGCCCAACTAAACGCGTCTCCCAACCCACTTTGTAGCTGGGTGACCGCTGAGACGCTGTGATGATTAAGAGAACCTGCAACACACCCTCAGTGAGTGCAGCCAGCTTCTAAAGCCACTCCTCTTGTCCCTGCCTCCTGCCTCCTTCATGCCTGGCCCGTGGGCACAGAGGCCGAACTGCAAGGGCCACAATGCGACAAGGGTGATCTTGAGAATGGAAGGCCCTGGTGACGTCCACGACACCAGCTCTGCGCAAAGAAACCCCCCAGCACGTTCATCCTGCTCAAGTCGGTTTCCTACAAGCAGCTGAAGGCCAGTCCTGAGAGAGGGTCGCATGCACCCTGTGCAGACATAACAGGACAGAGGACCTCAGCACTGGCTGGGCCATCGTCGGCACAAGGCAGCATCGGAGAGGAGAGCAGGTGTCCTCCCGGGAGCTGAGCAGTGCTGTGAGGGTCATCGAGGACAGTGAGGAAGGCCGTGTGGCCCCCACCCCACAGGGAAGCCCTGGGAGGCTGCACATACAGGTAAGACACTATCCCCAATGTGTGTGCACAGTCAGCCAGCGGAGGACCAGCCCAAATCCAGGGCACCGCCTCCCACACCTGAGTACCCTGCCCTCACCATGGGCCTTGGGGTGTCCACCTGCAGCCCAGAAACAAAGGCGACATGGGCATGAAAAGGAGGCGTCACAATCTGGAGTGGCAGCCGAACCTCTACATTGCTGAGCATCCACTGCGGGCACAGCACGCCATCCAGCCACCAGCTGCTGGCCTTGGATGGCCGAAACTAACACATCCATGTGCCACAGACTGTAATTTGCCCGGGGTACCTCAGTATAAGTATTTTCAGGGGCTTTGCTTCTCACTGTTTGTAAATTTTTCCCTTTTCTAGCAGATCTCTTGTGTGTAGGTACGTGTGTATACGTGTGTTTGGGGGTGGGAGAGATCAGAAGGGTTTACGCAGGGAAACCTGGGTGAAACAAAGAAATTCAGAGGCCTGGGAGAGGAAAAAATGCAAGACAAGGAGGAGAAGTCCCCTCTCCTGCCAAGAGGGAAGGCCTTACCGTCTCTCAGCAACTCGGTCTTCATACAGGTGTCCTTCTTAGCCTCTCCCTTAGTCGGAACTGCCTGCTGAAAAGAAACAGAAACCACCATCAAGCTGGATTAACAACTAGGTGGCTGAACAAGCACGCCCAACACTCCTTCTCCAAACCGGCAGCATATCCACAGTTAAAAAGAGGCGCGGTACACAGTGCACCACCCAGTGCCTGGCAAGCCAGCAGACAGCATGGCTGTCCTGGGAGGGGGAGCATTGAGACGGTGGTCCAGCAAAACTGCCACTGCACCTGACTGCTCAGAGACTGCTCTTTACTCACATCACTAGGAACACACCTTCACTGCAGGATTCTGGCCCCACCCTGCCCACATCTGGAGGCCCACAACTCTTCCTGTAACTTTTTCTGGAGTGCTTTCTCCAAAAAGACACCAGAAAATCTTCACAGGAACATTTCTACTTGAACCTTGGGCTCACTGTTAATCTCATTTAATGACAACTCTGGCCCCCAAAAGCTGAGCCTCAGGGACTGTGAGTGTGGTGACCACGCCATGTCCGGTCACCCTCAACCACCAGCCCACATCGAACAGTCATCTCAACCACCTGACAGCTCAAATCCCTAATATGCCGGTGGCGCCAAGCTGTCCAGTGCTCCGGCCACTCCCACTTGTGCCTGGTCTCTGGAGGACACACTGACAGCCTTCCTGATGGGCTGACGGCACTATGACACCAAGTGCCCAGGTCAAAACAGGGGTCAGCATGCGCTGCCTTCTCTAACCCCAGGCTATCACCCTCACCCTCCTTGGAGCTCACCTGCGGGATCAGGTCACCTGCTGCTGCCTGTGAGCAGAGAGAGGACAGACCTCTTGGACCCACCCGCCCTCCCAGCATGGAAACCCTTGGGGGATTCCACGAGCCGGAGAGGCAGGCAGCCAGTCCGCTTGAAGGCCAGGAGCTTCCACAAAGGATGGCCTAGCAGTAGTCCACACCTGTAAACTTGTACTGCATGACAAGAATAATATTTACCTTAAAAACTGCAATCTGTATGTTCAAAATATATTTTCCCTAGTTAATATTTTGCTTTGTGTGGTGGAATGAGTTCCTTTATATGGCCTTGTGCTTTGGTCCTTTGGAAAAACAGCTTGAGAGATTTTCCACTCAGCTCTAGTTTTATACCCCACAGGGTCTGTAACTTTTGTCCATGCTGACAGACACTTCCTGGGTCAGCTGTAAACAACTGGAGGTTTGATACCTTTTGTCTGGTCCTGGGCTGCAAACTGCCCTGTGATTGTTCTATTTTACACACCTTGTGGGGACTGGTCAACGTACTTGTATAAATGAAGTCACTATAGCCTACTATGCAAATGAAGTATCTGTGACCTACCGCAGTGGCCCTGGTGGGAGGGCCAGGCCTTGAAATTGATGATGAGTTTGCTTATATATACAGCCAACCCCAGAGGTTAGTAGACAGAAGCAGAGGAAGAAAGAAAAGAGAGAAACAGCAGAGAAAGAGAAGGCAAGGAACCTCCTAAAAGCACTGTGACATGGGCCAAGGGCAACACTGAAGACAGTGAGAGGCCCTGTGGCAGAGCCAGAGCCATCAGCAACGGGACCAGACGGGGCCCTGAGGCAGAGACGGGGGTGAGAGCAGAAACCTGCTGTTAGCAACGCAGCTGAGAGAGCGGAACCAAGCTGCTACACTAGCCACGAGCTGGGTCGGGGAGCAGCGGGGACGCGGCAGCAGGGGGGCCGAAAGCAGAGGCCTGTCCTCAGGGAGTCAAGAGGAGCAGAGTGAGAGCTGTCCTGCAATGAAGAAGGGAGAGATGTGCTCTCCTCTTTGGGGAAGGCTTCCAGACTTTGCCTGATCCTGACCCTGAGTTGTACATCCTGCTGCTTCCTTAATAAACCACTTAACTGTAATTATGGTCTGTGAGTTCTGTGTGGCCACTGCAATGGATTATCCAACCCAGAAGAGAAGTAGCTGTGGGAGCGGAGAGCTGGTGTCAGAAATAGTTAAAAAAAAAAGGGGGGGGGGGCCTGGAGAGTGGAGGTGTGTCTGATCCCACGTCACAGGGGTCAGCCTTGGGCTGGTCTTGATCCACATTATCCCCCTGGAAGTTAGACAGGTTGTGAGACTATTACTGCGACCATATTACATTTTGATTTGGGCCTCAGGAGACACAGACGGAAGGGGACAAGAAAACCTGCTGGGTTTATGCATTAAAGTACATTTTGACACAGATATGAATGGCCACTACTGGTCAAACAAGTCGCTGGAAGTCAAAGTCAAAGTTAACACCCAGGGTTCCCCAAGTATGCCTTGTTGACCTGGAAAAGGGGCAAGTAACCAATCAGGAACCCAACTCCAGACAAACAGTTTGGGGTCAGCCTGAGGTTCAGACCCAGCTGGGAGAGGTCCCTGCCCACCTGCCTTGTCCACCTAAGAGGGAGGACACTCCTCCCCAGGCCTCAGGGTACCACCTTGCACAGCCAGTAGACCCGGGCATGAGCCTCATCCCTGGATGCTACCTTCTGGACAACGTGGCCACTTGCTGCCCACCATGGCCCAACAACACCTGCTCACTGGATTTAAACCCTCTGTCACACATGGGTTGGACAGCTTCAGTGGTCTTTGAGAGAAGTTCCTGCATACCAAGGAGATAGTGTCTAGTCACGCACATCTCCTGATGACCAAGCAGATGACTATCTTCACACTCTGCCCAGTCTGTCAGTACCTGCAATACCTGCAGCAAAGACAAATGAACTAGTTCATCATAACCACAGTGACATGCCTACAATACTGCCCACAGTGTGACCATGTTCTCTCTCTCCCTACTTAAATACACCACGATCTCCAGTTTCCTCAGCAAAGTCTGAATGAACAGACACAATTCCCCTTCCTTTGTCCGATGTCCTAGATAATATGAAGAGTTTCCATGTCTGTCAACAAAGCAGCGATGACAACAACAACAATTCTCGGTGTCCTCTGCAAGTGGTCGCCATTTCCCCACCGCATCTCTGCACATTCACCCAGAGGTAAGAGTCAGCACAGGGCCCCAAAACCTCCGTACCCACCGCTCAGCCATCCCAGCAGTGTCCCCTCTTCAACTGCACCATGAAATCACATTTTCCACAATATGTTAAACTATAAAAAGGGGCTGTAAAGGGCAGAATGGTACGAGAGGAAAATACAACAATCTTATTTCAGTGTTCTTCTGTGCATTTCTCCAAAAAGCTCTGTTCTCTAAAACTACCTAAATTACAGAAAAGCCTAACTGTAACTTAACTTTATTTTACAAAAATGGAACTGTGCAAACTACTTTGGAAATGAATCTCTCTCAAAATTCATTCTAAGTTACCAGATACAATATTAACAGTCCAAAGGAAATATTTCTAATCTCAACAATAAACTTTTAATCATGAAAACTATCATTAATAAATTTATGATGGTGAAAGTAATATCCTTAAAGTTCTCAGAGACTTAGCTGCTTCCAAGTACCTTCATCTTTAACAGCGTAGATATGGGCATACTGAGGACCCCACTTGTGGTCAAGGAGAGGGGGGAGGTACCCCAGGGAACAGAGGTACCGTGGGGAGTCTGCCCCACGTGCCACAGAAATCACCCACTGTGATCGCTAAGGTTGCGTGTCAACTTGGCTGGGCCACGACTCTCAGTGGTTCAGCAGTTATGATGTAGTTTGGCAGTCACATAATGATGTAATCACCTCCATGATGAGATCTGATATAATGTGATCACCTCCATGATGGGAATCTGCTGTGAGTAGCCAATCAGCTGAAAGGGAATTTCCCTGGGGGTGTGGCCCACATCCAATATATGTGAACTTTCTGGCAAAGCTCGCTGGCTTTTGCTCTGCTCCAGATCCTGCATTCAGCTCATCAACATCTGACCTCCAGTCCCTGGGACTTGGGCCAGCAGCCTGCTGTCTTACCTGTCAATCTTGGATTCGTCAGCCTTCGCAGCAGCCGTGAGCCAGCAGCCTGCCATCTGATCTGCCCATCTTGGGTTTGATGGTCCCTGCAGCTACGTGAGTCAGGAGAAGCCTCCAGCCTGACCATTTCCTTGAGATAAATCTCTCTCCCCATCTCCCTCTCCATCCCCCTCCCCATATATATATTCACATTTCACCGATTTTACTTTCCTAGAGAACGCAGCATGAGACACTCACAAAACACCAGAGTCCGGTGCAGAAAGCGGCCGGCAAATGTGAGGTCGACTCCAAATGTGTGGTTGGAGCTCTGGGCCCTGGGGGGACATGAGGAAGGAAGGGGACACAGCCACTGGCCCAGCTCCCTCTCCTGCCGGCAGGCAGGGACACGGCGCGCCCCAGGAGACCATTTCCTAAGGTCCCCACTGACGCAGCAGCCACCATAGAGACGCCCCACAGAGCACTTGGTATCCAGGCATTTCACACAGGCAAGCAGGCATGTAAAGAAGGATAAGGCCTGAACCAGTACACAAAGCCCTTAGTTATAAAAGAAGCCAAAGCCATCGCAGAAAGACTTGTGTGAACTTCACGGAAGCTCACGGCTGCAAACAAGGGCACCCTGAACCACGCGGGAGAGGAGGAGAGTGGAAGAAGACATTCTCCGTGGGCCTGGTGTCCTCAGCAAAGTTCCCGGAGTCCTCCCATTCTCCGCGGGCCTGGTGTCCTCAGCAAAGTTCCCGGAGTCCTCCCATTCTCCGCGGGCCTGGTGTCCTCAGCAAAGTTCCCGGAGTCCTCCCATTCTCCGCGGGCCTGGTGTCCTCAGCAAAGTTCCCGGAGTCCTCCCATTCTCCGCGGGCCTGGTGTCCTCAGCAAAGTTCCCGGAGTCCTCCCATTCTCCGCGGGCCTGGTGTCCTCAGCAAAGTTCCCGGAGTCCTCCCATTCTCCGCGGGCCTGGTGTCCTCAGCAAAGTTCCCGGAGTCCTCCCATTCTCCGCGGGCCTGGTGTCCTCAGCAAAGTTCCCGGAGTCCTCCCATGCTGCTACCTGCACTGAGGGGCGAGAGCGAGCTTTCCCTGCCATCTACCAGAGCCATCGGAAACCCCATGACGGCACCAAGTGAAGACAGAACAAACACGGGCGCTGGCTCTGAGAAAGCACTGGTCATAGCACCTGGAACGTTCACACATGACTCCTCAGGCATCCAGTGCTCAGTCGAGCAGAGGGGGCCTCCCTACCAAAGGCTGGAGACGTTTCGGTTTTACAAAATAAGACAATGTCCACACAGACCTGCCATTTGCTCTCCTTTGCTTTAAGGACGCCTAGGTATGGAGCAGACGGCCTCTTCCCTTCTCCGTGACAGCTGTAACGACACCAGTAAAGAATCCCAAACATCAAATGGTTTCTCAGAGATGGGAAGCATCTTCAGTTCTGAAAACTCTGGAGACGTAGAGTGCTATCTGCCTACCCCTAATTTTAAACTATTTCCCACATACTAATTTCACTAGGTAATTATCAAAAAGGGCAATGAGAAAAAGAATGAATCCTTCCGAGATCTGACAGATTTTCTTTTCCTTCTTTTGTCTTTTTGTTTTTTCCCTTGGCAGAAAAAAAGAGTTAGTTTCTAAATCTGGAAAACAATTAATATCCAAAGTAGCCCCAGAAATTACATTTAAGAGATTTTAAAATATCACAACAGACTTCCTCTCTATGTGCTACTTAGCCCTTAACTGGGTCTCTACAAAGCAGGAGACTAGAAGGGTGATTTACTTTGAAAACCACCCGTATCGGTTTTCAGATGGACATTAGAAAACTGAGATGAAACTGAAATTCCTTCAATTACCCAAAATCAAATCTAACTCAGTTAAGCAAAGCAGTCTCTGGGGCCACACCCTACAGGACAGCTGCTGATCTTGGGTACATGGAGACCTTGACCCTCTGTGCCTCAATTCCCTCTTCTATAAAATGGCAGAGCTGGGTCCAACCTCCCAGGCTGCCAGCAAGGGAGTCAGAACCAGGTCAGGCTCCCCTCTCCTCCCATCCCTGTCAACCATCTCAACCATTACCTCCCACGCACCCCCTCACTCACCAGGCCTCAGCCCTTCAACACTTTCCTGCCAAGCCTTCCAGAGAGCCCTTGAGAGGACGGGCTGCATCCCATCCCAGGGCCACCAGCACCTGCTCCCGCGCCGGCCTCATCAGACCTCCGGTTACTCTGCCTCAGTGACCCCCAAGGGCAGTGAGGTTCAGAGTCACCGCCTCACATGGCCCCTAGAAGACGAGCTGAGCTATTTGTGGAGACAC
Organism: Dugong dugon; assembly: GCA_030035585.1. Classification (NCBI taxonomy): domain Eukaryota; kingdom Metazoa; phylum Chordata; class Mammalia; order Sirenia; family Dugongidae; genus Dugong; species Dugong dugon. The sequence goes on from CM057471.1 coordinate 475,063, forward strand.
TCTGTGCCCCATCAGACGATGCTGGACAGTCCCCAATGCCCCTTCCTCCTGGAACTTTGCCTTTGTGGGCTGCCACTGTGTTTTAGTTTTTCATACTAAGGTCCCCAAAATGAGGCTATTTCTGCTCCAACAAGACGTGCTCCCACAACTCTCACCTGTGAGAAAACAAGGTTCTCAGACAGCCCAAGGATGCCCCCATTCCCTGACAAATGTGCTCGACGCTATGCTCTACCCTGCCTTCAACGCTACGCTTGACCCTGCCCTCGACGACCATATGCTCAACCCTGCGCTCAACCCTCCACCATGCCCTCGACTATGCCTTCAACACTACTCCTGACCCTGCCCTTGATCCTATGCTCCACCCTGCCTTCAACGCTATGCTTGACCCTGTCCTCGATGACCATATGCTGGACCCTGCCTTCAACACTATGCTTGACCCTGCGCTCCACCCTCCACCTCCTCTTCTGCTGGTTTCTCCCTAATCCTTGTAATCAAGCTTTAGCCCCACCCTTCCACCAAACCTTCCTGTTAAGGTCGCCAGTCACTTCCAATTGCTAAATGCAAGAGAGAGTTCACGTCCTCCCCAGGCCCAAGAACGCCCCACATCTGTGTGACTGGCTTCCCACTGGCCCCTACTGCCCATCCTCCAGACCTGGGCAGGTGCTAGAGCAGGAACCCGGCGCTCTGCTCCACCTACACCCACACCCATGCCCTCGAGCATCTCCTTAATCACACTGTCACCTCTCCTTTACACCTCCACATGGGACAGCTAAGCTTCTCCAGGCCAAGTGCCAGCCCACAGACCCCTGCTCCTCCGCCGTGCCCACCTCTGTCCCGGCCCCGGCCCATACACCTGGCTGGGTGAATCTGGTTATTTAGTTGTGTGTTACCTGTCTCCTCACTAGAAGGAGGCACTACCCACCCAGAGATGGTTTCCTGATGCTCCTGGCTGTCCACCCAGATCACAGAATATGAGAACCGGAGTAAACCATTTACTTTAACACCTTCATTTTACAGACAAAGAATAGAGATTGAAAAGTCACAGTAACCTGCTCAGGGTCACCCTAAGCAGCCAAGAGTAGGGTCCTAGGCTCCTCCCACCCCAGAGGTTGCTGTAGCCTCCATGCTCTCACACATGACAGGCCTTAAGCTTCCTAAGGAACAAGTAATGTGACTGCCAATATATCCGGGCATACCTCTGACATGCTACTATTTGTTTTCTATTTGTTCCATCTCTTCTGTGTAACCATTTTTCCCCTTTCTTGACTTCTTGTGAATTAATCAGTATTTTTTTATTATTTAATCTCCCACAACCACATTAATTTGCTAGTTATACATTCTCTTTCTGGTTACCCTAGAGATTACAACATGCATCCTTAATCCTGATACAGATAAGTGCTTTGCCTGCTTCCCAGATGAACCTAGAAACTTGAAAAGCAGCAGGTGTCATCTGTACAGACTACGATGTGGACCACGTGCCCCTGGAGCCAAGTAACCCTGCCGAGCTGCAGGTGGTAAGAGAGCTGGGTTTTAGTACTTCCTGCCCCTCCCCATGGGTTATGATTCTATCACGGAGGGATCTTACATATGACCTTGCACATTCACATTCATTGATCAAATCAACATCTACATTTGCACTCTGATTTAAAAAACACAGGCTTTGGGCTGGGTGCTCTGCCTATAAATCTAATGGTCTGGTTTCTCAGGAGAAAGAGCAAATCTCAGATTTCAATGGTTTTTCCCTAAACTGTCAGTAGAATAAGAAATTTAGATGCACACTGGTAACCCACAGACCCCCATCCAAATGCTCAGGTCAGTGTGAAATACCTGTTGCTGAATGCGGGGGTGGGGGGGGGGGAGGGTGAGAGGAGCAGTACCTAAAATAAGAAAACTTTACTTTATATACAACCTGTAATTTTAGAATTCTGCTTTCTGGCTGGTTGTTGTCTAAATATTTGTCATCGACCTACATTTGATATATTTGGTAACACTGCCCCCAAAATAACTCAAAGGACTCTAATGAGGATCCAATAATAAAATCTTACTTCTCATAGGAAAGACCTAACAGTATCAACTTATTTTCAAAGGCCACGTTGATGATCTCCAAAAGAAAGTCAGAAACGTCAGAAAAAAATGACAGAGTAAGGACCACCAAAAATTCTCTCCTCCATATAAGCAGTGAGAACACTAGCAAAAATGGTCAGAATCAACTTTTTCAGAACCCTGGAAATTAACCAAAGCCAGCAATCCAGGGAACGTTCATTTAAGAAAAACAGCTGAATATCGGTAACAGCAAACTCGGTAGCATTTTAGCTTGCCCTATTCCCAACCACCCCTCCCTGACTCGGCAGTAGCCTTGAAAACCAACAGCCCACGGCAATGGTGAAAGCCAGGAGCCTGGCAGCCACTACAGCAGGCAGACCAGGGTAGGAACTCCTTCAAAGCCTCATCCAGAGAACTGTCATTATTTGTCCTGTCTGATGGTTTCCTAGAACATCCTTCTTTCAAGGTCGACCTGATTTGACCTCAGCGCTCACTCAAAGAAAACAGCCTTCCCAGAGGTTTTTGTCAAAAACAACCAGAGGCAATTGTTGAGCATCGTGGCTGCCTGAGGAGGTGGATAATAGATGAGGCAAAATAGGCGAACCAAATAACTTATAAGGAAAGGTTGAGAAATGAGACAACCACAGGGGGTTCTGACAAGCTCACATATAATACTGCAAATGTAGAAGGCCATGCACATGCATAAAACTGAGCACATCCCATAGCTGTAGGCATGCTCAGGGAAGAGCTGAGAGAGCCCTAAGCTCTCACCTCTGGCTGACCCTGAGGATCTGCAAAAACAGGAAGCTAAGGCTAAGACAGAGTTGTAAACTGCCTGGCTGAGTGTTGAAGGTGTGCCCTGACACACACACAGAGCCTCTCAATGGACACTGGGAGATATTCATTCCAAGCATCTAGAAAAATCTCTCTCCAATCATTAGCCGACTACTAAGCTAACTCAGACTTCAGTGGCCATGCAAGAAAAAGAATACGAGCTTTACAGAGCTGGTTCAGAAAAGTCACCAGACAATGAAAGCAACAACAAACCTTGTGGAAGCAAAGATGCTGATTTCCAGAGTTGCCACATTAACACTATTTTAAATTTCTGGTTTTTAATCAAAAATTATGAGACATACAAAGAAACAAAGTACAGCCAATACACTTGAAAAAAGGAGTCAGGAAAAACTGTCATTGAGGACACTCAGGCATTGGGCTTATTAGAAAATAAATTATGTTCAAGGAAATAGAAATAAAGGAAAGTATACGAACAATATCTCAGCAAGCAGAGGCAACTGACAGGAGCTCATGGCCTTGCTGCTTTAGAAACAAAGATTCCATTGTAAACTCAAAACTACATAAAATCCTACTCTTCACCTAGTATCTGGAACAGCCTATTTGGCCTGCTGCATTTCAGTGAAAGGAGAAGTCAGTGACCTGAATTACAAACTGCTCAACTCTTGGTTATGGAATGACTAATTTACTCCTTATTACAGACATCTGTAAATCAATCTATCAATTCCCCTTAGAATTTACCTAAGATCATTATATAACGTACTCTATTTAATATACATACAAATATCTTAAATATGGTAGCATGCTCTGCCAATTCAGACATTTTTACTCTACTTTCCAATGGTCATGCTAAGCATTGTTTCCTGATACCCAAACAAAGTATTTATATAGAATACTTTGACACCCTATTGTGCATTTACCCCCATAATCAGCTTTGGCCCTCATCATATCACCCCAAACGAATGCAACTGCTAGACTCTACCACTAATCTCTTCTTTCCATCCATCCTCTACAGCACCAGCAACCTACAGACGGGGAAAAAAAATTGGCTATGACAAATCCGAGCAGCATCGAATCTCTAACATCTACAAGATACTGCAAAACCTCAGCCACAAAAAGACAAATAACCCAATTAAAAAATGGGCAAAGGATATTAACAAGCACTTCACCAAAGAAGACATTCAGGCAGCTAACAGACAGATGAAGAAATGCTCACGATCACTAGCCATTAGAGAAATGCAAATCGAAACTGCAGTGAGAAACCATCCCACCCCAATAATGCCAGCATTAATCCAAAAAATACAAAATAACAAATGCTAGAGAGGTTGCAGAGAGACTGGAACACTTATACACTGTTGGTGGGAATGTAAAATGGTACAACCACTTTGGAAATCAATTTGGCACTTCCTTAAAAAGCTAGAACTAGAAGTGCCATACAGTCCAGCAATCCTGCTCCTTGGAATATATCCTAGAGAAATCAGAGCCATCACACAAATAGATATACGCACACCCATGTTCACTGCACCACTGTTCAGGATAGCAAAAACGTGGAAACAACCTAGGTGCCCATCAACAGATAAACAGATAAACAAATTATGGTATACTCACACAGTGGACTACTATGCAACGATAAAGCACAATGATGAAGCCGTGAAACATAACACGGAGGAATCTGGAAAGCATTATGCTGAGTAAATTCAGTCAGTCACAGAAGGACAAATATTGTATAAGGCCACTATTATAAGAACTCAAGAAAAGGTTTAAACACAGAAGAAAACATTCTTTGATAGTTACAAGGGTGGGGAGGGAGGGTGAGGGTTATTCACTAACTAGATAGTAGATAAGAATTATCTTAGGTGAAGGGAAGGACAGCACACACTACCAGGGAAGTCAGCACAACTTGACCAAACCAAAGCTAAGAAGTTTCCTGAATACAATCAAATACTTTGAGAGACAGAGTAGCAGGGGTAGGGGTCTGGGGACCATGTTTTCAGGGGACATCTAGGTCAACTGGCATAACAAAGCTTATTAAGAAAATGTTCTGCATTCCACTTTGGTGAGTGGCGTCCGGGGTCTTAAAAGCTTGCAAGCAGCCATCTAAGATGTATCAATTGGTCCCAACCCACCTGGAGCAAAGGAGAATGAAGAACACCAAAGACACAAGGAAATTATTAGCCCAAGAGACAGAAAGGGCCACAAAGACCAGAGACTTCATCAGCCTGAGACCAGAAGAACTGGATGGTGCCCAGCTACCACCAATGACCACCCTGACAGGCAACACAACAGAGATTCCCTGATGGAGCAGGGAAAGGGTGGGATGCAGAACTCAAATTCTAGTTCAAAGACCAGACTTAATGGTCTGACTGAGAGTGAAGGAATCCCAGAAAGCATGGCCCCTGGACTCTCTGTCAACCCACAACTAAAACAATTCCCAAAGCCAACTCTTCAGACAAAGACTGGACTGGACTGTGGGACATAAAATGATACTCATGAAGACTATACTACTTAGCTCCAGTAAATACGTGAGACTAAATGGGCAGCTCCTGTCCAGAGGTGAAATGAGAAGGCAGAGAGAGTTAGAAGCTGGTTGAAGGGACACGGGAAATCAGGGGTGGAAAGGAGAAGTGTGCTGTCACAGTATACGGAGAGCACTTAGGGTCACATAACAATGTATGTATAAACTTTTTGTGTAAGAGACTAACTTGAATTGTCAACTTTCACTTAAACTACAACAATAAAAAAAAAATCCAACACTCTTGCTAAAATTAAAAAACAGCAAAAGAAGAAATGCTTTCCCCCTAATATCAGGAACAAGACAAGCACGTCCTCTCTGACCACTTCGATTCAACACTGTACTGAAGGTTCTAACTAGGACAATTAGGCAAGAAAAAAAAATAAAAGGCATCCATTCAGAAAGGAAAAAGTAAAACTACCTCTGTTTCCACATGACATGATCTTGTATACAGAAAATCCTGAAGAATTCACTAAAAGAAAAACTATGAGAACTAATAACAGCTGAGTTCAGCAAGGTTGCAAGATACAAAATCAACCAACAAAAATCAATTGTATTTCTACAAATTAGCAATAAACAATCCGAAAATGAAATTAAAAACGATTCCAGATAAGAGAGCACCAAAAAGAATAAAACAATGGTATGTGTTGCTTAATGCCCATGATAAGTTCTGTAAAGTAGGACATTATGTGATTTGAACGTTGTGTGAACACTGTATTATACACAGAGAGAGGCACCCAGGATGGTCACCGGGGAGGCTCAGGACCCACGCCGTCACTGCTGCACCGAGGAAGTGTGCCAAACCTTTGGCTCTGCTGCCACCAGTCCTTGTACGTTGCTGCCAGGTCTCCGAGAGCCATGCCCCGGCTCCCCGCTACCAAGTGCACTAGCTGTCCAGCCAACCGCCTCCAGGAGCGCGACAGGACCCCTCTCCTTCCTTCCTCCCTGCCTGCATTCCCTGCCCACCCAATGGGCTTTAAACTCTTCCAGCCCTGCCCGCCCCTCCTCCACCTTTCTGCCTCCTCCCCCTCCCCAAACCCAATCCCAGGTGTACACCCAGAGGAAGTGAAGGCAGGAATGCAAACAGAAACCTGTACAGCAAAGTTCACTGCAGCACTTTGCACAACAGCCAAAAGCTGGACACTACTGAAATGTCCGTCAACAGACGAAAGGATAAACAAACTCTGTACATATACACAACAGGGTACTATGTGGCTATAAGGAAAAATGAAACTCTGACGCATGCCGCAACATGGGTGAACCTTGAAAATATGCAGAGCAAAGTCAGTCACAAAGCAAAGAATACTGTATGATTTCAGCTCTATCAAATAAGCAAACATATAGAAATTAAAGACTATTTATGGTTACCGAGGGTGAGAGGGAGGGAAAAGGGGGAGTTTCTATTTGGGAAGCATTGAGTTTATGTTGATGGTGGCGGAATATTTTAGAAAATAATAACAACAACAGTGGCATAACATGAAAAATGTTATCAATGTCACTGAATTATAAATGTGGAAGTTTTATTGGTGAATGTTTTGGCGACTACATTTTCACCACAATTTAGAAAAAAAAAAACAAACTCTAAGGAGCACAGTTCTACTCTGACACACACGGGGTGATCATGACTCAGAACTGACTCAAGGGCAACTGATACCGGTATTCAGAATATGTAAAGAACTATTAGAACTCAACAATAAAAAGACAACCCAATTTAAAAATGTGTAAAGGAACTGAATAGACATTTTTCCCAAGAAGATATACAAATGGCCAATAAGCACATAAAAAGATGCTCAATGTCATTAGCCATTAAGGAAAATGCAAATCAAAATCACAGCCACAGTGAGAGGTCGCTTGGTATCCACAGAGGTGACCACGACCACGAGAGAAAGGAAAACAGACACTGGGCCTTCATCCATTACTGGAGACACTGGGATGGCACAGCCACTGCGGAGAACAGTGTGGCAGTTCCTCAAACAGCTACACTGAACTACCCTATGATCCATCAATTCCACTCCTAGGTGTATATACCCAAAAGAACTGAAAGCAGGAACACAGACACCTGTACACCAATGTTCACTGCAGCACTACTTCACAATAGCCAAAGGTGGAAACGGCCCGAATATTCATCAACAGATGAACAGATACACAAAATGTGGTACATACAAAGGGACACTACTCAGCCATAAAGAGAAATAAAGTTCTGCTACATGCTACAACATGGATGGACCTTGCAAACATTATGCTAAGTGAACTAAATCAATCACAAAGGACATATGTTGCATGATCCCACTTATATGAAATATTTAGAATAGGCAAGTGCATAGAGACCAAAGTTTACTACTGGTTAAAAACCTGTTGTCGTCAAGTCAATGCTAACTCATAGCAACCTTACAGAACAAATTAGAGCTGCCCCATAGGGTTTCCAAGGAGCAGCTGGTGGATTTGAACTGTCAACCTTTTGGTTAGCAGTCAAGCTCTTAACCACTATACCACCAGGGTTACCAGAGGCAAATGGGAGGGAAGGGAAAAGGAGAATTCTTTGCTTTGGGGAAACTGAACTTCTGTTGAGTGATGGAAAATTCTGGAAACAAGTAGTGGTGATGGTTAACAACATGATGACACAATGTCACTGTATTGTACACGTACAAAAGTTCAAGTGCCAATGTTTCATTACATACGTATTATAACAAAAAAGGGAAAGAAAACTTAAATTTTACCTATCAATATTATTAAATAGAAACATAAAATATTCACAAATATGAAGAGCAAATATTGTATAAAGATGTCAAATTTCCCCTAATTAATTTACAAATTCAGTGGAATCATAATCATAATCTCAATCTTTACAAGCTGATTCTAAAAATCAAGTTAGGTAAATGTCATTTACTCCCAAAATTTAGCCCCCAAAACTACTAAAAAAGGACAAATGGGGGGAGTGGGATTTCGCTACCAAAGATCAATACACCTACTCCTCACTTATCGACATTGTTAGGTTCCATAGACCAGGTTGTTATGCGAAAATCAGTATTATGTGAAAATGAAGGATGACCACATCAGATCACAAAATAGAGAATGGCTACATCATTACGCAACTGCCAAACCACTGAGAATCATGGCCCAGCCAAGTCTACACAAAACTTTAGCCATCACAGCCAGCGTTACTTCAGCCTCACACCTCAGCGTTCATTACTGCCACACGTACATCATTAATGCAGAAAATAGATTTTTTTACTATTGTCATAGATGCGAACTGTCAGATAACAAGATAGGCAGTAAGTAAGGAATGGATGTATATACTATAAAGTTGTTCTGATTAAAAGAGTGATGTATTGGCATGTGTAGTGCAACGGTCTTTCTAGCCTTGGGTTTATAATTCTGCCAAAAATAAACCAGTTGGACCACAGCCTGCCCTTGACTGGTCTACTTTATGCACCCTGCAGGGACTGGACAGTTCACTATGCAAATAATGTACATAAAACCTTTGCAGGGATTGGTTGATTGTTATGCAAATTGGGTGGGTGTGGCCTCTCAAGGAGACTGATCAGTGCGTAGCCTTGGTGGGAGGGACAAGCTTATAAAAGGGCCAATCCCACAGAGGTTGAGGTGGAACTCGCTATCATCAAGAAGTAGAACCTGGTGCAGGATGCATCCTTCGGACCCAGGGTTCCTGCACTGAGAACCTCCTAGATCCAGGAGCGAGAGGGCTGTAACGCTGGAAACAGCAAGAGATGGCACAAGACAATGTGCAACAGGCACAGCAGCACAGTGGCAGCAGCACAGACAGCAGGAACCAGGACACCAGCGAGAGACAGCTACAGGGGGCTTCCCAGCCCACAGAATGTGGTGGCTGCAGTGGGTCTGCTAAACCACAGAGCGAGAGAGCTGAGCGCCTTTGGACAGGAGGCTTGCTGATAGAGTGGGGTGCCTCCAGGCACTTGTCGGCAGAGCCAAAAGAGCTTAACACTTGCCTGAGCAGAGCAGAGGCCAGGACTGAGCAGGGCCCGGCAGCAGCAGGCATGAGAGAAGGGCCTGCCTGCCAGCAAGCTGGGAAGGAGCTGAGAGCTGTCTTGATAGGAAGCCATCCTGACTGACGAACTACATTCTGTCTCCTCCGTTGTATCCTGTTACCTCCAAGTTGATCCTGATCCTGAGTTGTAGCATGATACTTCCTTAATAAATCCCATAATCGTGAGTATGGTCTGGAGTTGTGCATGGCCACTGCAACCAATTATCGAACCCAGAAGAGAAACAGAGAGTGCCATGGGTAGGGGACAGCTGGTGTCTGATATAGTGAAAAAGTTGGAACGTGGAGTCATGTCTGACCTCTACCTCACAGGAATCAGTTTTGTGCTGATCTTGACTGTCCTTCACCTTACGAATTTCGACTCTTTTGACATTAGTAAATTAAATCCTCGAAACTTACCTATATATCTGGGAACTTAGATCAACTCCAATCAGTGGGAAAAAAGCAGAACACATCTGTTGTCACAGCAAAAACTAAGTCAGATCCCTATTTCACACCCTAAATTACTTCTGGATTAAACTCTTAATTAAATGTTTTAAAGAAAAAACAGAAAATATTTTAAAAAACCATAGAATATATTTATGGCACAGACATGTTATCAGGAGGGTCCAATCCCTGGAGAAAGACATCATGCAAAAAAGAATAACACCCTCAATACAATGGATTAACACAGTGGCTACAACCAGGGGCTAAACACAGAATGACTGTCAGGATGGTGGAGGACCGGGCAACATTTCCTTCTGTTATCCATAGGGTTGCTATAAGTCACAGGCGACTCCACCTATCACACCTAACAACAACAAGGGTAGAAAGGCATGCCCGCACACACAAACAGAAAAAGACTGATACATTTGCCTCCACAAAATCAAGAGGTATGTAAGATAAAAGACACTATAAACGAAAGTAGAGGATAAGCAAGACTGGAAGGAAATATTTGCAACATATGAACAAGTCAAGCTACAAAATACAAACAACACGATAATAAAACAGAGGATTCAAACAGGCAATCCACATCCTCACTAATAACCAGGGAGATGTCAATAACCTTCCATTTTATTGTGCGAATATACTCATAAAGGTAAAGTTTACACCATTATATAAATGAGATCACCCTTTTTCCCTAAACCAAAGTGAGTGAGGCAGCCTGTCCAAGGCTGCAGAGAACACCACTGTGAGGTTCGGCACCAACAGCACACAGAGCCCCATCCCACACACACAGAACCTCCACTGACTGGCGGGGAGGTCATTCAGCACTTTTCAGTCCTGTGAACAAACTTCTTTATTTTATATACATCTCTGTACATAGTTCTCTCCAAATTTCATTAGGAAACAGCTATAAAATTAGGGACAAAGTTAGGAATCAAAGCTGTCCTTCCCTTACACAAATGACTTGTCATATCTCTCAGGAAAGCTCCTAATCAGGTCCTTCTTTTTAGACTGAATCCCTTTAAAAGAATTTGGAAGAATAACTCCAGGTCCTATTCATGTCAACTGGTGCTTAATCTATTAACTAAGATTCTGTTTCAACTGTAAGAGAAAAGAGCCCTTGCCCCAGCCCGAACTTCGCTTTATTAGGGGTAGCAGCCTCCTGCACCCCAATAAACAAAGCTGCTACTGTGTTCTTCTTAGCAAAGCTGGTAAGACTGTGCATGAATCACCCGGTCTTTGGTGACTTTGTGCCCTAGATGGAGGCAGGACAGGTCTTAAAGGCTGCAGGACACAAATTTAGGGAATGACAGAGAATCAAGTCAGGGAAAAGACATAAACCACCCAACCATTGCAGCTGTCCTCCCTGGCAGACACACACTCTACCATTGACTCTACTGTTCCCTGTTTTCAGACTAAATAGTTAAGTGGCTACTGAGTTGCTTCTTCATACCTCAAGGTGAGAAAAACAGAAGGGCACCTTACCATGCAGTTTTCCAAGCTTTCCTGGAATTAGCCAACTCTGCAACCAACAACCTATGATGATACCAACACCCACACTGCACAGCTCTAGTTCAGGGGTGAGGTCAGACCCCAGCAGATCCCATAGCCCATCCCTGCCCTCAGCATGCCGTCCTCACCCGAGAGGGCCAGGCTCACCACCAGGCATCTTCAAACACTGCTGCTCCAAACTTAGGAGGACTAGGTCTCACGCCAGGGACCATCTCTGGTCTATAAATCCTATTTAACAAGGATTCAAATTAGTAATATATTCTATATACCAGCTGGTAACCCACAGTAACAGCTTTACTGATTTTAACAAAGTCTACTAAGTGAGACTGCCCACCAATAACAATGCACTCACTAATCCACATAAAAGTAAACCTATATAACAGAAACCCTATTTTGGCTTTTATATTTACTAATAAGAAGCCCTGGTGGTGCACTGGTTAAGCACTGGGCTGCTAACCAAAAAGTCAGTGGTTCAAACCTACCAGCTGCTCCACAGGAGAAAGATGTGGCAGTCTACTCCCGTAAAGACTTACAGCCTTGGAAACCCTATGGGGCAGTGCTACTCTGTCCCATAGGGTTGCTATGAATAGGAATCAACTTGATGGCAGTGGGTTTTTTTTTTTTTTTTTTAATACCTATCAATGTAACTGTACTTAGTTACAATGTAGAATTGAAAAATGAAAAAAAGAAAGGTATAATAAAACACTGAAAATTCAGAGAGTTAAGACTCAGGGCTTGTGTATAACCTTTACTTTGTAGTGGTTACTTGTGTTGGCACCACAGGATACCCAGCCTCCCCAGTCAGGTGCCCTGTGGGGCTACAATCCTATTCACAGGTACAGTGGTAGTCACCCAGGGCTCTCACCTGCCCAGCACGGTTTCTCCTCTAACAGGAATCACATCCTCTCCAGTATCTGTCCACGTGTCTGGGGATTACAGTGGGCACTACCTGCATAACAGAACAGCTTCTCTATGTGGTGACATATGATTTATTTGGTCTACAGTCAGTAATAGGAGGGCAACAGAGCTACACTGGAGCAAACTTTCTACATTTTACCAAAAATAGGTTAGTATTAATCTGAGGTAGATTGTGCTAAATTAAGATACATATTGTAACCCCTAGAGCAATCACTAAGAAAATAACCAAAAGAATATTGCTTAGTGAACCATTTTAACAAAAAAGACAGCAAAAATAGAATTCAGAAAAACAAAACATACAGAAAGAAAAAAAGTAAAAACCGTAAATCCAATCACATTGATGATTATTTTAAACATAAACGGTCTTTAAATGTAAATAATACAATAAAAAGGCAGACACTGCCAGACTGAAGGAAAAAGCAAAACCCAATATATGCTGTCTAAAAGAGACACAACTTAGACTGAAAGACACAAAAGGGTTAAAAGTAAAGGCTTTTTTGAAAAAACATACCACACAAACAGTAATCATAAGAGAACTGGAGTGGTTATACTAATTATCAAGAAAAAACAGGCTTTAAAGACAAGAAGTATTAAAAGAGACATTTCATAATTATAAAAGAATCAACGTGTCGGGAACATATAACAACTATTAACATATGAACACCAAATAACAGAGCCTCAAAATACATGAGAAAAACGTGACAGAATTAAAAGGAAAAACAGATAATTCACCAATAATATGTGGAGGCTTCAATATTCCACTCTCAACAGTAACAGAACTAGACCAGAAAGGAGGGAGAACACTGAAGACCCGAACAGTACTATTGACAGTCTGAGCCGACACACACAGAGCAGTCCGAACAGTACTACTGACCAGTCTGAGCCGACACACACAGAGCAGTCCGAACAGTACTACTGACCAGTCTGAGCCGACGCACACAGAGCAGTCCGAACAGTACTACTGACCAGTCTGAGCCGACGCACACAGAGCAGTCCGAACAGTACTACTGACCAGTCTGAGCTGACACACACAGAGCAGTCGGTTTGTCGACTGCAGACAATCCTTTCGTTTTTCAAGTGCTCATGAAACATTCTCCAGAATACAACATGCACTTTGGCCATTAAAAAAAAAATTTAAAGGTAAATGAGCCGAAATTATGTAAAATATGCACTCTGATCATAATGGAATTAAATTAGAAATCAAAACCAAGAAATCTGGGAAATACCTAAGTATCTAGAAATTAAATGACACATTTCTAAATAGCTCAGAGGTCAAAGAAGAAATCACAAAAGAAACCTAAAACTATTTTGAGCTGAACAAATTCAAAAACATATCAAAATTTATGAGACATAGCTATAGCAGTGCACAGTGAGAAATGTATCGCTATAAATTTCTCTATAAGAAAAGAAGGTCTGAAACCAATAACCTAAGCTTCCACTTTACAAAACTAGAAAATGAAGAACAAATTAAACCAAAAATGAGCAGAAGACAGGAGGTAATAAAGAGCACAAATCAATACAGTAGAAAACTGGTAATTAGGGAAAATCAATGAAACCAAAGACTCAGCCTTTGAAAAGATAAAAAACGATGAACCCTTGGTAGAATGAAACACAAATTCTTTTAAAAAAAAGGCCAGACTGACTGGACCGGTAGAGATTACAGGAACCCAAGACTATCGCCCTGAACCCTGAGATAACCTTTAAACTTTGAAATAAAACCATGCCCAGGAGTCATCTTTTAGCTAAATAACAGACTGGCTCATAAAATAAACAATATCAACCATATGTACTGTGCTCCTTTAACAACAACTACAAAAAAAAACACCTCTGAGACCAAGCAGTCAACATTTACCCTAAAGCAAAGATAAGAAGGTTGGGAGTGGGGCAAGGAAGCTAGATTAATGGAAATGAAACCATCAAAACAGAAACGATGAGAATGTTGACACAATGTGGAAAATGTAACTAATGTCACTGAACGAGATGTACAGAAACTGTTAAATGGGAACGTGACGTACTGTGTAAACTATCACCAAAAACACAGTAAAATAAGAGAAAAACCTTTACTAAATGGACCAAAAACAAGAGAAAAAGCATGAACTGCCAAAATTGAGAATGAAAGATAAAACTTTGCTAATCGATCTGCAGAAATTAAAAGGAGTATAAAGAAGTATGAAGCCCTGTTGGCGCAGTGGTTAAGAGTTACGGCTGCTAAACATTAGGTCGGCAGTTCAAATCCACCACTCGCTCCTTGGAAACCCTATAGGGAGTTCGAATCTGTCTTACAGGGTCGCTATGAGTCAGAATCGACTTGACAGCAATGGGTTTTTTTAATAACGAAATATTATGAGTAACATTATGCTAACAAATTAGACAACTTAAATAAAATTTTTGAATTCCTAGAAATATAGAAACTACCAAAACTGACAAAACAAGTAATAGAAAATCAAATAAGCATACAACAAGAAATTGAATCAGTATTAAAAAACGTTCCCACAAAGAAACATCCAGGCTTCCTGGCAACATGGCACCATTGACAGAAGCACCACACCGTCCCTAGACAGCAAGGACCTGGAAAACGAAGCCAAACAGAGACAAATGTCAATCCTGGAACCCTAAGCATAAAATGAAGAGATAAAGAACTTAGCCAAGCACCAAATGGAGTTAAGAAACTGAAAGAGAACAGAGAGCGAGGAGAGATGCATGCAGAGGTCCCCTATCTACTAACGCAGCACGGATCCACCATCTTGGACTCCTGTCAAGAGATCGGTGGACAGGGAATACAGGAAAGCAGCTTCACAGAGCTCCCAGCAAAAGACAGAACAACCAATAACCAGTGATATAAGCTTTCCCACCCCCTACCCTTCTTCAACCTCACTCAGCCTTCTCTGCTTCCTGCAGCCACAGTCTCTTGGCCAGGAGGCACCGACTTCAACCCTGTGCCTCTTGGATTCCACTTGCCCACAGTGGCCGGCTCCCTGAGTGTTATCTGTCTGTTGCTGGTGTTGCTTTCTTCCACTTTTGGTTTCTTCCATACCTCTCACCACCTTCCCCTCTTTTCTCTCAAATACCTGCTCCGTATGCCATCTTTGCTTCTTTTTGAAAGGCTGTGTAACATCGCTTGACTGTGGAATTGCTTCCCAGCCCACACCACCAGGCTGGTGGGATCCCTGGGGCTTCTGTTTGTTTGTTTTCTTTTTCTTTTCTCGGCTTGGGAGCCCCTTCTCGCCAGGATGTACTACGCAACTTGGAAGCTACATTCCCAGTCTGTATAACCGCAGAGTGGGATGCCTGGAGGCATTTCTTTTTTCTTGTTTTGTTTTCTTTTCTTTTTTCCTTCTTGACTCTCTTCATTTCTCAGTTTCCCATCTCTCTATACTTACCTTCTCGTCCTGTCTCCTGAATACCTGGCGCTGTGTAACACCTCTACCACTTCTAGCTTGTACTTCACGGCCTGGGAGCCACTTCCTCAGTCTTCGTAGTCAAACTGGAGGGATCAATGGGGGCTTTTTTCTTTTTCTTTCTAATTATTTTTTTTCGATTACCATTTTTTCTTTGTGTTTTTCCCATTTCACAGTTTCTTTCTCTCCACTCCAATGACAAGCTCCCTTAGCACTCTTTTTTTTTTGTTTGTTTGGGGCTCCAGTTTCTCTCTCCCCTCTTTCCTCTTATACCCATCTTAAATACACACATCACAATCTCCCCCCTCCTTCCTGCCTACCTATACCGAGTGCTAAACATCACACCCCCAAGCAGCACAGCCAAGGCCTACCAGAACCTGCCACGCACTGATTCCCAGCCTGCCCTGTAGGCCCTAGTATGGGCTACAGAAAACCCATCCCAGCAAATCCCCTTCAGCTGGACCTGCCCTGCTGCACCAAAGCTGAGCGACAGACCCTGCCCACTGGACAAGGAGGTGAAAAGTATCATACCCACAGACTAGCACACAACAAAAACGCACATATCGCCTGTTCAGACATAACCACATAAAACAAAAATCACGACAAAATAAGCAAATCTACAATCAATAAACAAGAAAATCAACTACTGAATGTCCTGAAGAAAGCAGACAATATCAAAATATATTTTAAAAAAAAAAACAGGAAAGGACAGGACGGTTCCAGTAGGCATCCAAAATAAAACACCAGGTGACTTTCCAATAGAAGAAAAGGCACCAGAACTACCTGATAAGGAATTCGAGTCTCAAATATTCAGAGCTATCCAAGAGCTGAAGCAAAAAGCAGACAAAAATAAGGAAAAAAACAGATAAATTCATGGAAAAGGGAGACAAATTCCTGGAAAATACAGACCAAAAAAATGGAAGAATTCAGGAAAATAATACAGGAACAAAATGCCAAAATAAATTCACAACTAGAAATCCTACAAAAACAACAATTGGAAATCCAAAAGATAAACAACAAGGTTTCAGAAATGGACAGTGTCACAGAAGGGCTGAGAAGCAGGTTTGAAACGATGGAAGACAAGATCAGCGATACTGAATACAAACACTTGGATACAACTCAAAGGAAAAAATCAGAAAAAGCAACGAAGAAACATGAAGAAACCCTGAGAATTATATGGAATACAATCAAAATAAAAAATTGGCAAGTGATCGGAGTTCCAGGACAGGGGGAGGAAACAGAAAACACAGAGGGGATCACTGAAGAACTGCTGACAGAAAACTTCCCAAATATCACAAAAGATGAAAACCTGACCATCCAAGAAACTCAAAGAACCCCATATAGGACAGACTCCAAAAGAAGATCACCAAGGCACATCATAATCCCACACGCTAAAACCAAAGATAAACAAAGAATACTAAAAGCACCTTGAGAAAAACAAAAAGTCATATACAGGGGAGAAACAATAACACTAACCTTGGATTATTCAGCAGAAACCATGCAGGCAAGAAGGCAATGGGATGACACATATAAAAACCTTGAAAGAAAAAAACTGCCAGCCAAGAATAATATATCTTGCAAAACTCTCATTCAAATATGATGGTGAAATTAGGTCATTTCCAGAAAAACAGAAATCAAGGGACTATGTAAAAACTAAACCAAACTTACACGGCTTATTAAAGTGAGTCCTTCAATCTGAGAACAAATATCATCAGACCACAGGCTGAATCTAGGACACAGGATTGTACCAGACAGATACCAACCCAGGAAATGAACTCTTAAGGACTATCCAAAACCAAAGAATTACAACAGGCAACAAGCATCAGAACAATAAAAGAGGGAATAAATGCTGTAGGCATAGAACCTTCTAATGGAGAGAAAGGCAAGGCGATACCAAGTAAAACCAGGCTAGTTCAAACCTAGGAAGATAAATTTCAAGGTAACCACAAAGAAAGTTAACTAACCTACTCAACAAAATAAAAAAAAAAAAAAAAAGTCTTAGTGAAAGCAAAATCCACAAAAACAAAGAAATAAAAAAAAAAAATCCACAAAGAAAAGGAATTCAGTACAGGAGAGTAAGAGGAACAAAGAAAATGTCAGCACCACAAAAAAAGCACTACAAAATGACGGCGATAAAATCACACCTATCAATAATTACACTGAATGTAAACGGCCTAAATGCAACCATAAAGAGACAGAGAGTGACAGAATGGATTAAAAAAAACAAGATCCATCAATATGCTGTCTACAAGAGACACACCAAAGAAACAAAGATGTAAATTTATTAAAAAATCAAAGGATGGAAAAGATATATCAAGCAAACACCTACCAAAAAGGAACAGGAGGGGCAAGACTAATCTCAGATAAAACGGACTTGAAAACAAAATCCACCATAAAAGACAAAGAAGGGCACTATATCATGATTAAAGGGATGATCCAGCATGAAGACATAACCATAACAGATATCTATGCACTCAATGACAGCACTCCAAAATGCATAAAACAAACTCTAACAGCAGTGAAAACAGAAATTGACAGTTCCACAATAATAATAGGAGACTTCCAACACACCACTCTCAGTACAGGACAGAACTTCTAGAAAGAAACTCAGCAAAGATACAGAAGACCTAAAGGGCACAATCAGCAAACTTGACTTCACAGACATATAGAACACTCCACCCAACAGCTGCAAAGTACACATTCTTTTCCAATGCACAAGGAACGTTCTCCAGAATAGAACACATCTTAGGCCACAGAGCAACCCTCAACAAAATCCAAAATACTGAGATAATACAAAGTATCTTCTCTGACTACAATGCCATCAAGATAGAAATTAACAACAGGAAGGGCAAGGAAAAAAAATCAATTACATCGAAACTGAATAACACCCTGCTTACAAACCACTGCATCAGAGAAGAAATCAGAGATGGAATCAAAAAATTCCCAGAATCAAAAGAGAATGAAAACACATCACACCAAAACTTTGGGACACAGTAAAGGCAGTCCTCAGAGGACAATTTATAACAACAGATGCACATATCAAAAAAGAAGAAAGGGACAAAATCAAAACATTAACTACAGAACTCAAACAAATAGAAAGGGAACAGCAAAAAAAAGCCCACAACCACAGGAAGAAAGGAAATAGTAAAGATCAGAGCATCAATAAATGAAATAGAGAACAAAAAAACAATAGAAAGAATCAACAAAACCAAAAGTTGATTCTTTGAAAGAATCAACAAAATTGACAAACCACTGGCCAGACTGACCAAAAAAAAAAAAAAAAAAAAACAGGAGAGGACACAAATAACCCAAATAAGAAATGAAACAGGGGACACTACAACAGACCCAACGGAAATAAAAAGGATTATAATAATATTATGAAAAACTATACTCAAACAAATTTGAAAACTGAGAGGAAATGGATAAATTTATAGAAACACACGGCCTATCCAAACTACAACAAAGTGATGTTGAAAATCTGAACAGACCCATAACAAGAGAAGAGATTGAAAAGGTAATAAAAAAAACTCCCAACCAAAAAAAGCTCTGGCCCAGATGGCTTCACTGGAGAATTCTACAAAACATTTACATAAGAGCTTGTACCAGTACTACTCAAGCTATTTCAGAGCATAAAAGAGGAAGCAACACTTCCAAATTCATTCTATGAAGCCAGCATACCGCTGATACCAAAACCAGCCAAAGAAGTCACAAAAAAGAAAATTACAGACCAATATCTCTCATGAATATAGATGCAAAACTTCTTAACAAAATTCTAGCCAACAGAACTCAGCATCATATCAAAAAAATAATACACCACGACCAAGTAGGATTCATAGCAGGTATGCAAGGATGGTTCAACATTAGAAAATCAAACAACATAATCCACCACATAAATAATAGGAAAGAAAAGAATCACACGATCATCTCAATTGACACAGAAAAGGCATTTGACAAAGTCCAACACCAAGTCCTGATAAAAACTCTCAATAAAATAGGTATAGAAGGGAAATTTCTCAAGATAATAAAGGGCATCTATGCAAAACCAATAGCCAACATCATTCTTAATGGAGAGAGGCTGAAAACATTCCCCTTGAAAACAGGAACAAGACAAGGATGCCCTTTATCACCACTCCTACTTAGCATTGTGCTGGAAGTCCTAGCTAGAGCAATAAGGCAAGAAAAAGAAATAAAGGACATCCAAATTGGTAATGAAGAAGTTAAACTGTCCCTGTTTGCAAATGATATGATACTATACATATAAAACCTTAAAGAAGAAACCACAAGAAATCTACTGGAACTAACAGAAAGATTCAGCAGAGTAGCAGGATACAAGATAAACGTACAAAAATCAGTTGGATTCCTATACACCAATAAAGAGAACGATGAAAAGGCAATCAGGAAAACCATTTATAATAGCCCCTAAAAAAAATAAAGTACTTAGGAATAAATTTAACCAGGAATATAAAAGACCTATACAAGGAAACCTACAAAACATTACTGCAAGAAACCAAAAGATATCTACATAAATGAAAAAACATACCATGATCATGGGTAGGTAGATTCCACATTGTGAAAATGACAATTCTACCCAAAGCAATTTACAAATACAATGCAATCCCAACCCAAATACCAACAACATTCTTCAAAGAGATGGAAAAACTAATCATTAACTTTATATGGAAAGGGAAAAGGCCCTGGATAAGTAAAGCACTATTAAAGAAGAAGAAGAAAGTAGGAGGACTCACACTACCTGACCTCAGAACCTACTATACAGCTACGGTAGTCAAAACAGCCTAGTACTGGTACAAAGACAGATACATTTACCAATGGAACAGAACTGAGAACCCAGAAGTAAATCCATCCACCTACAGTCACCTGATCTTCAACAAGGGCCGTAAGTCCATCAGATGGGGAAAAGACAGTCTCTTTAACAAATGGTGCTGGCAAAACTGGATGTCCACCTGCCAAAAAAATGAAACAGGACCCATACCTCACACCATATACAAAAACTAACTCAAAATGGATTAAAGACCTAAATATAAAGCCAAAAAATGTAAAGTTCACAGAAGAAAAAATAGGATCAACGCTAGAGGCTCTAATACACAGCATTAACAGGATACAAAGCATAACCAACAACAAACTCCAGAAGATAAGCTAGATAACTGGGATCTTCTAAAAACTGAACACTTATACTCATCAGAAGACTTCACCAAAAGAGTAAAAAGAGAACCTATGGACTGGGAAAAAAAAATTTTGGCCATTACAAATCAGACAAAGGTCTAATCTCTAAAATCTACAAGAAAATCCAACACCTCTACAACAAAAAGACAAATAATCTAATCAAAAAATGAGCAAAGGAAATGAACAGACATTTCACCAAAGACATTCAAGTAGCCAATAGACACATGAGGAAATGCTCACAATCACTAGCCATTAGAGAAATGCATATTAAAACCACAATGAGATATCATCGCACCCCAGCATTACTAGCACAAATCAAAAAAACTGGAAATAATAAATGTTGGAGAGGCTGCAAAGGACATCAAAGCTCTTATGCACTGCTGGTGGGGATGCAAAATGGTATAACCATTTTGGAAAATGATATGGTGCTTCCTTAGAAAGCTAGAAACAGAAATACCATATGATACAGCAATCCCACTCCTAGGAATATATTCTAGAGAAATAAGAGTCATCACACGAATAGACATATATACGCACACCCATGTTCGCTGAAGCATTGTTCACAACAGCAAAAAGATGGAAACAACCTAGATGCCCAACAACAGATGAACGGATAAAGTATAGTACATACACACAATGGCGTATTATGCAATGGTAAAGAACAATGATGAATCTGCGAAACATCTTATAAAACAGATGAATCCGGAGGGCATTATGCTGAGTGAAATAAGTCAATCACAAAAGAACAAATATTGTATGAGATCACTACTGTAATAACTCATGAAAAGGTTTACACACAAAAAGAAACAATCTTTGTTGGTTACGAGGAATGGTGGGGGGGGGGGGGAACTAAATAGACAATAGGTAAGCGGTAACTTTGGTGAAGGGTAAGACAGTACACAATTCCTGGGAAGCCAGTACAACTTGTACAAGGAAAGGTCATGGAAGCTCCACAGACACATCCAAACTCCCTGAGGGACTGAACTGCTGGGCTGAGGGCTGTGGGAACCATGGTCTCAGCAAACATTTAGTTCAACTGGCATAACATAGTTTATAAAGAAAATGTTCTACATTCTACCTTGGTGAGTAGCGTCTGGGGTCTTAAATGCCTGTGAGTGGCTGTCATGGTTTGAATTATGTTCCCCAAAAACTGTGTGTTTCAATTTGGCTGGTCCATGATTCCCAGAATTGTGTGGCTGGCCTCCATTTTGTGATTGTAATTTTATGTTAAAGAGGATTAGGGTGGGATTGTAACACCACCCTTACCCAGGTCACATCCCTAATCCAGTGTAAAGGGAATTTCCCTAGGGTGTGGCCTGTGCCACCTTTCACCTTACAAGAGATAAAAGGAAAGGGAAGCAAGCAGAGAATTGGGGACCTCATACCACCAAGAAAGCAGTGCCAGGAGCAGAGGGTGTGTGCTCTGGACCCAGAGTCCCTGCGAGGAGAAGCTCCTAGTCCGGGGGAACACTGATGAGAACGCCGACAGAGAGAGAAAGCCTTCCCCTAGAGCTGACAACCTGAATTTGGACTTTTAGCCTACTTTCCTGTGAGGAAATAAACTTTTCTTTGTTAAAACCATCCACTTGTGGTATTTCTGTTAGAGCAGCACTAGATAACTAAGACAGCAGCCATCTAAGATACTCCACTGGTCTCACCTCTTCGGGAGCAAGGAGAATGAAGAAAACAAGATACTAGGAAAAGATTAGTCCAAAGGACTAATGGACCACGACTACCATGGCCTCTACCAGAGTGAGTCCGGTACAACTAGATGGTGCCGGGCTACAACCACTGACTGCTCTGACCAGGATCACAACAGAGGGTCCCGGGCAGAGCTAGAGAAAAATGTGGAACAAAATTCTAACTCACAAAAAAGACCAGACATACTGGCCCGACAGAGACTGGAGAAACCCTGAGAGTATGGCCCCCAGACACCCTTTTAGCTCAGTAATGAAGTCATTCCCAAGGTTCACCCTTCAGCCGAAGATTAGATAGGCCCAAAATACAAAACAAGACTAATTGGGCACACCAGCCCAGGGACAAGGACTAGAAGGCAGGAGGGGACAGGGAAGCTGGTAATAGGGAACCCAAGGTCGAGAAAGGAGAGTGTTCACATGTCGTGGGGTTGTTAACCAATGTCATAAAACAATGTATACTAACTGTTTAATGAGAAACTATTTGTTCTGTAAACTTTCATCTTAAGTACAATAAAAAAAAACTTTTTTTTAAATTTAAAAAAAGAAACAACCAGGCCTATATGGCTTCGCTGGTGAATTCTACTAAATATTTAAAGAAGAAATAATACCAATCCTTCCCAAACTCACAATACATAGTAGCAACCCTTCCCACCTATTTCTATGATGCTGGCATTACCTTGAGAACAAAGCAAGCCACAGGTAACATAAGAAAACTACAAAACTGCGCTCTCATAAACAGCGACTCAACAAGTCTTAACAAAATATCACGAAACTGAATTCAACAAGACATAAAAAGGATTATACAACCATGGCCAAGTGGAATTTATCCCAGGAATGTAAGGTTAATTTAACATCTGAAAATCACTTAATGTAAAAACCATATTAACAGAACATAGAACAAAAACTACATGATCATTTCAGTAGATACAAAGAAAGCATCTGACGACATTCTTTCATGAAAGAAACTCTCAACCTGATAAAGGACATCTAACAAAAAACTTGTGGCCAAAATCACGCGTAATGGCTACTCAGGTAACAGCTCTCCCCGGAAGATGAGGAACAAGCTAAAGATGTCCACTCCTGCCACTTCTATTCAACACTGCAACAATGTACTGAAGAGTCCAGCCGGTGCAATCTGGGGGTAAAAAAGTCAAAAAACACAAGCAACAAAAATTAAAATCAACCATAATCCTACACCCAGAGAAAGCCACAGTAAACATTTTAGTACTTCCCTTACAGATTTTTCACGTTAAGGAATCATAATACAATCTTTTTTTTTTTTTTTAAACAACCTGATAATAAAAAGTTCTGTAATATTTTTGGAGTCCTGGTTGTGCAGTGGTTAAAAGTTCGACTGTTAACCAAAAGGTCCACAGTTGGAATCCACTAGCCACTTCTTGGAAACCCTATGGGGCAGTTCTACTTTGTCAAACAGGGTCGCTATGAGTCGGAATCAACTTGACAGCCACTGATAACATTTTTCACGTGTAACTGTTGTTGTTGTTACCTGCCACCGAGGTGGCTCTGATTCATGTTGACCCACATACAACAGAACAAACTCTTGCCCGGTCCACAGCCATCGTCACAATCCTTGGTACGCGCAAGTCCATTGCTGCCACCATTGTGTATCTGAGTGCATTCCAACCTAGGCTGCTCATCTTCCAGCACTGTATCAGGCACTATTCTTGTGATCCATAGAGTTTTCACTGGCTAATTTTTTAGAAGTAGATCACCAGGCCTTTCTTCCTAGTCTTAGTCTGACAGCTCTGCTGAAACCTGTCAACTGTGGGTGACCTTACCAGTGTTTAAAATGCCGGTGGCATAGCTTCCAGCATCACAGCAACATGCAAGCCACAACAGTACGACAAAGTGGCCCACAGGTTGTGGCAGACAGACAATGGTGCGGCATTACACGCTCACAGCACAATCTACTTGACCAGCTCGTTTCGGCTACTGTGAATAATACCGTGACTAATTCTACGCACCCTTGATTAAGACTGTTTAGTCGTTTAACTCCTCATGCTCCCTCACACGGCCTTCATTCTGTCGGTCACCACGTTTTATGCCTCCTACACATTCCACTATGCAAAGGCATTCGACTGTGTGGATCATAACAAATTATATATAACATTGTGAAGAACGGCAATTCCAGAACACTTAATGGTGCTCATGAGGAACCTGTACGTAGATCAAGAGGCAGTCGTTCAAACACAACAAGGGGATCCTGTGTGGTTTAAAGTCAGGAAAGATGTGCGTCAGGCTTGTATCCTTTCAACATACTTATCCAATCTGTATGCTAAGCAAATAATTCCAGAAGCTGGACTATATGAAGAAGAACGGGGCATCAGGATTGGAGGAAGGCTCATTAACAACCTGCATTATGCAGATGACACAACCTTCCTTGCTGAAAGTGTAGGGGACTTGAGGCACTTATTGATGAAGGTCAAAGACCACAGCCTTCAGTATGGATTACACCTCAACATAAAGAAAACAGAAATCCTCACAACTGGACCAATAAGCAACATCATGATAAATGGAGAAAAGACTGAATTTGTCAAGGATTTCATTTTACTTGGATCCATAATCAACACCCACGGAAGCAGTAGTCAGGAAATCAAAAGACCCATTTCATTGGGCAAATCTGCTGCAAAAGACCTGTTTAGTGTTGAAAAGCAAAGATGTCACCTTGAAGACTAAGGTGCGCTTGACCCAAGCCATGGTATTTTCAATCGCCTTATACGCATGCAAAGAGCTAGGCAATGAACAGGAAGACCGAAGAAGAATGGACACTTTTGAATTCAGGTGTTGGCAAAGAATACTGAATATACCATGGACTGCCAAAAGAACAAACATCTCTGTCTTGGAAGAAGTGCAGCCAGAATGCTGCTTAGAAGCAAAGATGGCGAGACTACGTCTCACATACTTTGGATGTATTATCAGGAGGGATCAGTTCCTGGAGAAGGACATCATGCTTGGTAAAGAAGAGGGTCAGCAAAAAAAAGGAAGACCCTCAATGAGATGGACTGACACAGTGGCTGCAACAATGGGGCTCAAGCCTATCAACTGTGAGGATGGCGCAGGACCGGGCAGTATTTCGTCCTGTTGTACGCAGGGTCACTATGAGTCGGAACCCACTCGACAATGTGTAACAACAACACGCATTCCATTAAATTCCACTGCTACCTTATTTTAAGTCTACATCATCCCTCAAGTCAATGGTAATAGGAAGCATCTATTAACTCTGTCTTCTGTCTCCAATCTCTTCCCTTCATAATCTAATGTCTGTTCTGTAGTCAGTTGTCTTTCTGAAATTCCAAGCTTACCACAATCTTCTTAAAAACCTCACGTCTTCCTACTGTCCGAGGGATCAGGTTCATACTTTATAACGTGCCACAGGTGTTTCAACAATCTAGGTCAGAGGTCAACAAATCATGGCCCACCTGCCAAATCTAGCCCAAGCCGGTTTTTGTACTTACCACAAACTAAGAATGGCTTTCACGTTTGCTTTTAAGAATGGTTTAAAAAGAAAAAAAGAACATGTAACATAGAGACTATGTGGCCTGCACAACTAGCCCTTACAGAAAAAGTTTCCTGACCCCTAATCTAGCCCAACAATTTTCACGTATAACGTCAGCCTGTGAAATATCCTTATGTGTCAACCCCACTAAGCCACTGAAATTATCTGAACAGTGCCTTCGAGTCTGGGCTGACGCATCTGTCTCTCTGCTTCCATCCTTGAAGGTCCACCTTGGCGACAGAGCCTTTCATGCCCACTTCCTGGGGCTTACCTGGCTCTTCTAGCTCATTACCGGCAGGGCTGTAATCATCTGCACACGTGTCTGCTCATTAGAAAGGGAGCCCCTAAGAAACACAGGCTCTGACTTTTTCATCTTTGAAACCCCAGCACCCAGCATAGCAATGGGCACATAATGTGCATTCCACGAGGTTTTGAAGAACACATTCTAAAATGAACAATGAAAGTACAAAATACAGGCCTCTAAGACCAAAAGACCAGAGGATCACGGAAGGACTGCACAAAGTAACGAAGAGCAAGTGCCACAGAGGAGGGGAACTTACTCTTTAAGAACAGAGAAAAGAACAAAGAAAAAGCACAAGGACTGGGAGTAAGGGAGCATTCTGGGACATTTGCCAAGTTGAGATTCTGAGTCAGGCTGCACAGCGTGGAAGAACTGGAAAAGCAGAGGGAATGTTGAGAGATTTTACTGTGGGTTTTAAATGATATCATTTTAATGTTCTTTGATGGATGGTAATAAGGAATATAATTCTGTTTACTTTCTGCTACTAAAATTTGCTTTTGAAAACATGGCTCTATCAAGAGACTGGTACTCATGAAGCCCTGGGATTTACACACGTTATACGTGTAAAGCTTTCATCACTGTCTGTGCAACTTACCAAAACCAAAAACCAAACCCCTTGCTGTCAAGTTGATTCCAACACATAGCCACCCTACAGGACAGAGCAGAACTGCCCCGTAGGGTTTCCAAGGAGCAGCTGGTGTATCTGAACTGCTGACCTTTTGGATAGCAGCCAAGCTCTTAACCACTGCACCACCAGGGCTCCACTTAGCAGGTGTTTAATAAACATTAGCTGCTTACGGTGATTGTTGTTGACCACCTACTCTGTGCTCCAGGACTGAGGTCTATACTCTTGTGATAAGTGACCTGATGTTTTAGAAAACCCTCCCCCATGTCTCCACCACCCACCTTCTTCTAAGTGCATTTCAGAGAGTGGAGGAGGAGCAGCCTTGGCGGGTCACCACCTGCCGCAGCCTCCTGAGTTAATCAGATGGCAGCATCACCTGGGGACAATGGACACACTGGAAGGATCCACAAATCCACAGGCACTGTTAGTACTGAACATGCGGTTGTTGTTGTTAGATGCCATCGAGTCGGTTCCAACTCATAGCAACCCTATGTACAACAGAACGAAACACTGCCCGGTCCTGCGCCATCCTCACAGTCACTGCTGTTTTGAGTCCACTGTTGCAGCCACTGTGTCAATCCGTCTCATCTACAGTCTTCCTCTTTTTCACTGCCCTCTACCTTACCAAGCAATATGTCCTCCTCCAGGGACTGGTCCCTCCTGATAACATGTCCAAAGTATGTGAGATGAAGTCTCACCATCCTCATTTCCAAGGAGCATTCAGGCTGCACTTCTTCCAAGACAGACTTCTTCATTCTTCTAGCAGTCCATGGTATGCTCAATATTCTTCACCAGTACTGGTAATTCAAAGGCATCAATTCTTGTTCGGTCTTCCTCATTCACTGTGCAGCTTTCTCATGCATATGAGGTAACTGAAAACACCATGGCTTAGGTCAGATGCATTTAGACCTCAAAGTGACATCTTTGCTTTTCAAAACTTTAAAGCGGTCTCTTGCAGCAGATCTGCCCAATGCAACACGTCATTTGATTTCCTGACTGCTGCTCCCATGGGCATTCATTGTGGAGCCAAGTAAAATGAAATCTTTGACAACTTCAATCTTTTCTCCATTGATCATGATGTTGCTTACTGGTCTAGTTGTGAGGATTTTTGTTTTTTTATGTTCAACTGTAATCCATACTGAAGGCTGTGGTCTTTCATCATCATCAGTAAGTGCTTCAGGTTCTCTTTGCTTTCAGCAAGCAAGGTTGTGTCATCTGCATAACGCAGGCTGTTAATGAGCCTTCCTCCAATTGTGATGCCCCATTCTTCATCATATATATAGTCCAGCTTCTGGAGTTATCTGCTCAGCATACAGATCAAATAAGTATGGTGAAAAGATACAACCCTGACGCACACCTTTCCTGACTTTAAACCACAGAATATCCCCTTGTTCTGTTCGAATGACTGCCTCTTGATCTATGTACAGGTTCCACATGAGCACAATAAAGTGTTCTGGAATTCCTATTCTTTGCAGTGTTATTCATAATTTTGTATGATCCACACAGTCAGATGTCTTTCCATAGTCAATAAAACACTGATAAACATTTTTCTGGTATTTTCTGCTTTCAGCCAAGATCCATCTGACAACAGCAACAATACTGCTCGTTGAACCTCCTCTTCTGAATCCGGCTTAAACTGCTAGCAGTTCACTGTCGATGTATTGCTGCAACTGCTTTTGAATGATCTTCAGCAAAATTTTACTTGCGTGTGATATTGATGATACTGTTCAATAATTTCGACATCCTGTTGGATCACTTTTCTTTGGAATGGGCACAAGTATGGATCTCTTCCAGTCGGTTGGCCAGGTAGATGTCTTCCACTTTTCTTGGCATAGATGAGTGAGCACCTCCAGCACTACAACCGTTTGTTGAAACATCTCAATTGTCATTCCATCAATTCCTGGAGCCTTGTTTTTCGCCACTGTCTTCTGCGAAGCTTGGACTTCTTGCTTAAATACCACCGGTTCTTGATCACAGGCTACCTCCTGCAATGGTTAAACATCAACAAGTTCTTCCTGGTACAGTAACTCTGTGTATTCCTTCCAGTTGCTTTTGATGCTTCCTGCATCGTTCAATACTTTGCCCATAGAATCCTTCAATATTACAACTCGAGGCTTGAATTTTTTCTTCATTCTTTCAGCTTAAGAAATGCCAAACATGTTCTTCCCTTTTGGTTTTCTAACTTCAGGTCTTTGCACATGTCATAATACTTTACTCTGTCTTCTCGAGCCGCCGTTTGAAATACTCTGTTTAGCTCTTTTACTTCATCATTTCTTCCTTTTGCTTTAGCTACTCCACGTTCAAGAGCAAGTTTCAGGGTCTCTTCTGACATCCATTTTGGTCTTTTCTTTCCTCCTGTCTTTTTAACAACCCTTTGCTTTCTTCATGTGTGATGTCCTTAATGTTATCCCACAACTCATCTGGTCTTCAGTCACTAGTGTTCAATGGGTCAAATCTGTTCTTGAGATGGTCTCCAAATACAGGTGGGATACGCTCAAGAATAAATGATACGTCACCACACAGACAAGCTATATACTGTTATGTAGGTAGCGCTGCTAGATTCATAGCAACTTTCTCTCAGGAGTCCCTGGGTGGTGCAAATGGTTAAGCACTTGAACTACTAACTGAAAAGCTGGCAGTTCGAAGCCACACAGAAAAGCCTCAGAAGAAAGGTCTGGCAATCTGCTTCTAAAAGGTCACAACCTTGAAAACCTTGTGGAGTGCAGCTCTACTCTGCACACTGGCATCACTATGAGTTGGTATCGACTGGGGAGTAAACGGTTACTTTTTGTCATTTTCTATCATCTCAGTTGATATGGATTTTCACACAATTACTACCACATGAGGAGGAGCCCTAACATTTTTTGATGTGAGACAAGAGGTTTTAATGTGCTAAAAAAGTTGGCAATCTCTGAGACTGACTTCCTGAAGGCAGGAGTGATACCTTCTCGAGGTTCTGAAACTCGCCAGCCATCACCCCCTGGCATAGCAGCAACCCAGTTTTACTCCATGAGCTGTGTAGTATCATGCTTCTAAGAAGACACTCACCCAGCTCCTTGAGGCCACATGGCCTAGTCCACAGGCTCTGGACACATCCTCAGGCCTCGAGCTGAATGCTAACTCCAGTTCTACTGCCCATTACAGCACAGCCCCGGACAACTTCTCTCTTGTCCCGGGCCTCCCCCTCCTCTCCTGAACAACTGGGAGATCCAGTCAAAAGACTGGGCAGGATTTACACACCAAAAAAGGAGAAGCCTATTCCTTTCTTCGGATCAGAAGCGTGACGTGAGCAACAGTTTCCACTGAAGTCCAAGAAATAGAAAGTCATAGTAGGGAGTGATAGCAGCCTGTAAACCCATTAGGGCATGGTCCCTGTCTGCTCTGTTCACCAACAACACCCAAGTGCTAGCACATACACGATACCCACTGCTGTCAAGTCGATTCTGACTCATAGTGACCCTACAGTACAGGGCAGAATTGCCCCACAGGGTTTCCAAGGCTGTATATCTTTACGGAAGCAGACTGTCACATCTTTCTCCCACTGAGTGGCTGGTGGGTTCGAACCACTGACCTTTTGGCTAACAGCCAAGCGCTTAGCGACTGACCCACCATGCATTCTAGGATCTCATCCTACCTTAAGACGAGGCCATACTGACCTGAAAGGAAGATAGGGTACTTTTCTGAGCAGAGTAATTTACAAGCAGGATTATCTTAAATTGGCAAAAAGGCAGTACACATCAAATTGCACACTCATCTTTCTTAGGAAATCTCTAAAACTAAGCCTTCAGGCATATTAGAACAAAGGCACCATCTTGTGGTTAAAAGAGTAAGTGCAGGCAACATGCAGAAAATCCAAAAACGTATCAGTAAGCCTTCCTTTATAATCAGAAAACTCGTTGGAAGAGGATCACATCTCTACTCATAGATTTAAAAAAAAAAAAAAAAAAAAATTCTTAAACTCGTTCTACAACAGTGCTCTGTAACAGGCCTGGCCAGTATGGGAAAAACAAAAACATGTACAGCTGAATTTCATTCAAATTCCACACATTGATAAAAAGACTGCACGTGGTGAAGACAGTATGCCCCAAATTTACCCCTTCAGAAGGTGAGCTCTACCCTGTCTTGTTCATCACTGTACTACCAAGTGCTGTAGTTATGAGAGAGGAGCAGTTCCCAAGCTCTCCTGTCTCAGGGTGACTTTCCACTCTACAACAGTACTCCGCACCCACACAGCTCTGGTTTTACATGGGTGACAGCTATTGATAGTTACCATGTTAGAAATCAAAACTCAGAACATTTTAAAACAGTTGTCACTTCCTTAAAAATAACAATAAGCTCATTACATATTAACACACATATTTTCATGAAAAATAGCTACTTTTCAAAACAAAAAAATACAAGAGTAGCAGTTTTTTACATTTATGCAAATATCTTTTGTGGTTTAACAGAAGACAGCTGAGTGCTGACATCTACATTCCATCTGTGGAAATCCGCACTCCACTCTGACACAACGAGGCGGAAACGGCTGATGCGGCCTCAGTGGTACCAAGAAGTCAGTTATGTCTGGGACACGGCAGGTGCTGGCAGAGGGGCTGTAAGAGAAGGTCAGGCGCGGCTCCCACCCTGCGGTGGTGCCCTCACAGCACACAGAGGGCAAGCAGACGACACTACTCTCAATAGCTTCATTCAGATGGAGCATTAAATGCAGAGCCCATCTTCCCTTCAGGTTTTCACTGTATTTTTTTAAACTAATAAGCATCAATTTTATGAACTGAATTGCGTATAAATAAATGGAGATTTCCATTAATTTTGTTCTTACTGTAGAAGTAATACATGCTCATTGTAGAAAATGCATTACATTACCAAAGACATAACAAAAGAAGCCAGTAATCCCATAATTCAGAAAAAAACAAGTTAACTTTTGGTGTATTTCCCTCTTTTTACCCCTAAACTTCACGAGAAATTTTAAAAACTTGAGCTCATCTAACAAAGTATAACAGTACTAATGGAATGGACAGATCCAATAATAATACAGAAGAATGTTTAATGATTATAGACAAGAATGGCTAGCTAATCTACAACCTAAACTCCACAAGGGAGGAGGGAGTGTCTTGGTGGAAGCTAGAACAAAGCCCAGGCCCAGGCCAGTCAGGATGTCCAGGCACCCCAAACCACTGAGTGCAAAAGCACTGAACCGGGAATGTAAATGCTACAAACAGCAGGCGCGCAGATTTCTCCTTGAAGCAGGAAGCAAGAACATCAGCCAGTGTGTTTTGGGAAAGGAGTGGGCAGGGTGTGACAAGAGGAGAAAAGCCGTAAGTAAGGACACATCAGGAACTTATTTCCTCCTGCCCTGGTCTAAGCCCCCACCACATCTGACTCAGACTCCTGAAGAGCCAGCCTCTAGTGGTCTTGGATCCGCTTTTACCCTCTATCATCTACTCACAGCATCCTTGTAAAAACTGCTCCGTTCCAGCCAGAGCCAAGACCTGCAGGGTCTGCTCCTCTCTGAGACCATCTCCAGCAGCCGAACCAGCATCCACAGGCACCTTCTCCATATCCAAACACATCAGGTAGGCTCCAGTCTCAGGAGCTTTCACTGACTTTTCTCTCTTCCCAGAATTCACTCCCTCATCTCCTTTAAATCTTTGCTCAAATATCACTTTCCCACATGCAACAACAAAAGTAGTAGATAAACTGGACTTCATCAAAATTAAAAACTTTTGAGCTTCCAAGGCCACTATCAAGAAAGTAAAAGGATAACCCACAGAATGGGAGAAAATATTTGCAAATCACATATCTGATAAGGGACTTGTATCTACAATACATAGAGAACTCTGACAACTGAGCAATGAATTACTTAATTCTCGTGAAATCCTGTTTCCGTGGCAATGCACAATTATTATCAATAAGCTAACAAACAGCCAAAAAGTACATGAAAAGGTGTTCATTATCACTGGTCATTCACCAAAACCAAACCAAACCCATTGCTATCGAGTCAACTCCGACTCATAACGACCCTACGGGACAGAGTAGAACTGCCCCATAGAGTTTCCAAGGAGTGCCTGGTGGATTCGAACCGCTGACCTTTTGGTTAGCAGCCGTAGCACTTAACCACTACACCACCAGGGTTTCCCACTGGTCATTAGGGAAATGCAAATAATATAACAATGAGATACCACTTCATATCCACTCGGATGGCTATTATTAAAAAAAAAAAAAAAAAACCTGAAAACAACAGGTGTTGGCGAGGATGTGAGGAAATCGGAACCCTCATCATCCACTGCTGGTGGGACTGTAAAATGGTGTGGCCACTGTGGAAAATAGCATGACAGTTCCTCAAGAAGTTAAACACAGAATTATCATTTGTTGCTGTTGTTAGGTGCCATCAAATCGGTTCCGACTCACAGTGACCCTACATGACCCAGCAATTCCACTACTAGGTACACATCCAAAAAAACTGAAAGCAGGGGCTCAAACAGATACTTGTACAACAACAATGTTCATTCAGCACTATTCAATAGCCAAGAGGTGGAAACAGCCCAAGTGCCCATCAACAGATGAACGGACAAACAAAATGTGGTATATATCCATACATAAAGAGAAGTTTTTGATACATGCTATGGTATGGATGAACCTTGACAACAGTATGATAAGTGAATGATGCCAGTCATGAAAGGCCACGTGTTGTATGACTCCATTTATACAAAATATCCAAAACAGGCAAATCCACAGAGACAGAAAGTAGACTAATAGCTGCCTAGAGGCTGGGCGGGAGAGATGGGAAGTGACTACTAATTGGTGCAAGGTTTCTTTTTGGGAGGTGATGGAAATGTTCTGGAACTAGGTAATGGGATGGCTACACAACTGTGTGAATGAGTATACTAAAAACCACTGGATCGTACACTTGAAGATGTATGTGAATTTTATCAATAATAAATGAATACTTCCTCAGTGAGGCTTCTCTACCTACCCTACTTAAAATGGCATCCCTACCATCACTACTCCCATTACTCTTCTCCTGCTTTTTTTTTTTTTTCTCCAAATATGCTGTATAATATACTTACTTATTTTGGCTATTGTATACAGTCTGTATCTACCCTCTAGAACGTTAGCTTCAAGAAGACAAGATTTTTCTTGTGCTCTGTTCAGTGGCATATCCCTCCATTTCTGGAATATAAGGTATATATAGATAATTACTATGTGATGGATGGTTGGACGGATGGATGGGTGGGATGGGTGTTGATGGATGGATGGATGGATGGATGGATAGATGGGGTAGGTGGGTGGATGGTAGGTGAGTGGGTGGATGGATGGTGGATGGGTGGGTGAAGGAGTAGGAGAATGAGGGAGGAGAACGAGAGAGAGAGAGAGAGAGTAGGAAGAAGGGAGGGAAGGAAGGAGGGAAGAATACTCTTCTAGAAGGGGCCTGGAAGTCCCACCATCAGTGAGTCCCCCAGGGGGTTAGAGTGCTCAGTGCTGAAAGCCTGGCACCCACGGTCTCTCCTGTCAGCATCCCTTCTCCCTGTGGTCTTCCTTTGCGTGGGTACCTGTCTCTTCTCCAAGGCAAAGAAGAAGACAGGAGCCACCATGCTGTTGTGCCAGGCATGAAAGGAACTCCGCAACAGTCTGCTGTACTTAGCACAATTAGGGTCCTAACATTTTTCAAAATTGTGAATGTATAAATAAAACTTTAACATAATTAGCAAAGCACTGAAGTTATAAAGCACTCCTTCAAAGAATTAAAGTGGCTGGCTTAACAACCCTCAGCTAGAGGGTTCCGTATACCCAACCAGAATCTGCGTGGAATGACTGGGGATGAATTGCTCCTGAACTGTTTCTGCAAGTCTGAGAAGTAGAAATGGGCTCTCCTTCATAACACTTTAAAAAGAAAAAAAGCTTGTGAAATGGTATAGTCCCTTAGAGAGGTTCTTTGTGGCATCCGTGACAATTCTAAAAGGTGAGTTACCCTTAAGGCAAGTATAAATTGGATCAACTCTTTTCTGGATTCACAAAACCAAGCAAGCACCACTCATAAGTTAAGACAGATTCCTACAAGGTTTTAAATGCCACAAAGGCCAGACCATTACGATAACCAGCCTAACAGTGTACCTTTCCTCCCCTAGTTCTCAGATGAGAAGCGAAGTGCTTCGACTTTATAGATATTTTTAATTTTAAAAACCAACAAAACTCTGACTTAAATAAACTTTTTCACTTGGGCTATGTCAGTTATTTCCTCATGCCACTGATCCACAGAAGAGTCAAAGTGCTTCAAGCAGAAGTTAAAAATCTTCTAACACCAAAAACCACCCATCACTAAAGTTCTCTGAAAATGGAAAGCAGGTGTCCCCAGAAACTGAAAGCCTCCCCACTGTGGGGCTTAGCCTGCATCCCTGGGTCTGCAGCAGAACTGGCCTCTTCAGCCAACCTCCTTCCCCAGGGAGAAGAGGAAGGGGAGGAAGAGGAAGGTCAGCACCAGCTGATGCAGAGTTCAATGTGGTCTGGGAACTGCCTCCTCAAAAAGTAGAACAATTTCGGTTCAGAAAAGATGAGAACGGGCACCCCCTCCCCACTGGTTGCCCTGCCACCATTAGTGGCCATTACGATTGTCGTCACAGGCATTCCAAGAAATTCCCAGCATCAGCACATTTGCATACTTAAATAGTTCCTCCCTCTCTCTGAGTCACTACAAAAACAGCGCCATTTCCAGGGCACACCCCGCCCCCTACAGTGCCAGTGCTGCTGGGGACACATGCATGGCAGCCCAGGCTCCCCCCACTGGCCCCCTCCACCCACTTGGCGATGGCAGGCACATTGTTCCCCTTCCTTCTGACGCTGCAGAGCACTGGAGTCTCCTCGGAGTGAAGAGCAACCTGCCCTCCCCCACCCTTTTGTTCCAAGAACACAGTTCTAGAACAGGCAGCCAGGAACTGCTGGACTGACTTCTGCTGTGTAAAACAAATAAGTAGGCCCACAGAGCCCTCTCGGGGTCTCCCCATGACCACAGAGACCTCTCGAGGCCTCCCCACAGGACCTGGAAAGACTGGCTGGGGTTCTGCTGCTGGGGTGGTAGCACCTCTCTGCTCCTCCTCTGCCCACTCCAGTGACAAGGGGGCTCTTGTAGCAGACCACCAGGCCCCCCAAGTCTAAGGCCAGGGCAGCTGGCCTTCCTCTCCTGCAGCCAGTGTGAACAGGTGACTGCAGAGCAAGCTCAGCCCTCAGCTCAGCCCTCGCTGTCCCCACCTCCCACTTATACCCGGCTCCCACCCTTGGCCTCCCACTTACACCCGGCTCCCACCCTTGGCCTCCCACTTACACCCGGCTCCCACCCTTGGCCTCCCACTTACACCCGGCTCCCACCCTTGGCCTCCCACTTACACCCGGCTCCCACCCTTGGCCTCCCACTTACACCCGGCTCCCACCCTTGGCCTCCCACTTACACCCGGCTCCCACCCTTGGCCTTCCCTTCCCCACAACTACAGCTGCCAGGGACGCTGGGGGAGCAAGAAAACATGGTTAGTCAGCAAAAAAGTTAAATCATTATCCTTATAAAACAAGAAAAAAAACATTGGTTTATAATCAGCATAACTGAAAAAGTTATAAGCTTCCTCCTGTCCAACAGCAAACATGGAACAGGTCTTAACTGGTTTTCAAGAC
This sequence comes from Dugong dugon, assembly GCA_030035585.1. Classification (NCBI taxonomy): domain Eukaryota; kingdom Metazoa; phylum Chordata; class Mammalia; order Sirenia; family Dugongidae; genus Dugong; species Dugong dugon. The sequence continues at coordinate 511,666 of CM057471.1, forward strand.
CATCAGCTGCAGGCAGGAGACGAGACCCCCAGGCCTCCTTCCAGAGACAGAGCCCCACGTCAGTAGCCAGGCAGCCAAAACAGGTTACTGTGGCAGAGGGTGGGAGCGGGTGGGGCAGGCTGGGACAAGGGGGTGGCCCATGCGTCACAGTCAATGTCCTTCTGGCCCCAGCCTAGGAGCCCCTCAGGAAAGAGCGCGGGATCACGCAAAGAAGAAAGCACGTTACTTGCATGTTCCTCTATCAATTTTTCCCTCCCGTCTTACTGCAGTTGTTTACTGCGGCCAACGGCAGAGAAATGACAGTATCTTCACTCCCCCACTCCCTAGGAAGGCGGCCCTCCGCCGGGCATGCTCAGTGCAGCCCTGCCTTCCTCAGAAGTTGCAACCACCTCATGAAATGGAGGCTGTCACCAGCAGGAGCCACCCAGGCGGCACAGGGCCACCTCCAGCTCCTCCAAAGGCCTGGGAATGTCCTCAGTCTGCACTCAGACCCCTATCAACAAACCTTTCCAAGTGCTGTGAGTTTTCCCAGAATGAAACCATAGCACTGTGTATTTACTGCCTCGGCCCTAAAGATGGTGAAAGGTCCTTCCACAGAAACCATGACACAGCTTTTTGCACAGGAAAATCACTCCTTGTAGGGCCTCCCAGGATTAGCTTTGTTTACAAATAAACAAAAATCTAGGCAAAACGTTTGGGGTCAGGTCAAAGAGAACCTGCCACCGAGACCCCATGGACTAGAGGCTACCCTCCACAGTCTGGAGCCCCCCCCACGACAAGGACCACAGAAAGGCCACTGAGCACAGGGCTCCAGCGCACAACTGTCCTTGCCCTCTTGGAGCTAAGGGTGCCTTGGCGGGTCCGGACAGCCTCCATGACCACATGGACAAAGAACAGATTCCAGCAAGCTCTATACACCCTATACACAAACACTCCCCCTAGCCCAGCCCCAAATTCCTCCTTCAAAGGAGAGACCCCTTCACAGCAGCGGTGCTATTTAAAAAAAAAAAAAAAAAAAAAACCTTTGCCTTCAAGTTGATTCCAACTCATTACAGCGACCCTATAGGACAGAGTAGAACTGCCCCATAGGGTTTTCAAGGAGCAGCTGGTGGATTTGAACTGCTGACCCTTTGGTTAGCAGCCAAACTCTTAACCACTGCAGCACCAGGGCTCAATACAAAACAACAAACATTTGAAGTTTTTCTTTTCTTTTTTTTTTTAATTAAAGGAAACAATCAATATTCAAAAAAAAATAGTTTATTCAGGTTTCATACAAACTACAAAATAAAAACATAAATACCACTTTCCATTTAAGGTTTGTGAAAGTAAGTAACCCCAACCTTTCTATAATAATGCTATTCTGAAAACCCCACTCACACTAGCTTATGGTCCAACAGAGATGGTCCCCTGTGCCTCAAGAGCCTGGCCCAGGACAGTCCCAGGGAGGGAGACAAGTGAACCAGCCATTAGCTACAAGTCAGACTTGGAGCTATTATACCCTAAAAAGAACGACTAGTGATTCTTCTTCAAGCACAGACTCCACTTGACCAAGACCAAACAACAAGCCACCCCAAGCTCAGGCACTGGACTAGAAGTCCAGATGCAGAAAACACAGTGTCAGCAGACTCCTAACGTGATGGACACTGTCCTTTAGAAACCTACCTACAGCTCACACACACACAGAGAAGACGGCTCTACTGTCGGCCTCAGCTCCCTCCCCCAAAATGTGCAAAGGACAAAAGAGCAGAAAAACAAATACATGTGACCAACAAAAATAAATGTAACTGTCCACCCACCTTTAAGAAAATGCAACAAAGATACCATTTTGCACTTACGAGACTAGCAAAAAAAATTTCTGTCTGTTAATATAGCTGTGAATAGTCAATTTATTTATTATTTTATTGTGCTTTAGGTGAAAGTTTACAGAGCAAACTAGTTTCTCATTCAAAAATTTACACACAAATTGTTTTGTGATGTAGACTGCAATCCCCCGCAATGTGTCAGCACTCTCCCCTTTCCCCTTTAACCCCAGGTTCCCTGTGTCCATTCGTCCAGTTCTGTCCCTTCCTTGCCTTCTCAAATCTTTGCTTTTAGGCGGGTGTTGCCCATTTGGTCTCATACAACTTGACTGAACTAATAAGCACGTTCCTCACATGTGTTACTGTTTGTTTTGGAGGCCTGTCTAATCTTTGGCTGAAGATGGACTTCGGGAGTGGCTTCAGTTCTGAGTTAGCAGGATGTCCAGGGGCCACAGTCTCAGGGGTTCCTCCAGTCTCTGTCAGACCAGTAAGTCAGGTCTTTTTTCTGAATTTGAATTTTATGCTACATTTTTCTCCTGCTCTGTCTGGGACCCTCTAGTGGGATCCCTGTCAGAGCCATCGGTGGTGGTAGCCGGGCACCATCTTGTTCTTTTGGGTTCAGGCTGGTAGAAACTGTGGTTCATGTGGTTCATGTGCTCCAATTCTTTGGACTAACATTTTCCTTGTGTCTTTGGTTTTCTTCATTCTCCTTTGCTCCAGAAAGGATGGGACCAATAGATGTATCCTAGACGGCCGCTTGCAAGACCCCAGATGCTACTCACTAAAGTAGGACGTAGAACATTTTCTTTATGAACGATGTTATACCAATTGATCCAGATGTCCCTCGAGACCATGGTCCCCAGCCCATAGTCCTGGTAACTCGGTCCCTCACAGTGGTTGGATGTGCCTAGGAAGCTTCTATGACTTTGCCTTGGTCAAGCTGTGCTGACTTCCCCTATATTGTGTGTTGTCTTTCCCTTCACCAAAGTTAACACTTGTCTAGTATCTAGTTAGTGACTTCCCCTTCCCACACCTCCCCCCCTTGTAACCATCAAAGATTATTTTTTTCTGTAAAACTTTTCTTTGGTTTTTATAATAGTGGTCTCATACAATATTTGTCCTTTCGTGATTGACTTATTTCACTCAGCACAATGCCCTCCAGATTCACCCATGTTGTGGGATGTTTCGCGGATGCATCGTTGTTCTTTATCACTGCAGTATTCCATTGTCTATGTACCATAACTTGTTTATCCATTCATCTGTTGATGGGCGCTTAGGTTGTTTCCATCTTTATGCTATTGTAACTAATGCTGTAATCAACATGGGTGTGCATATGTCTATTTGTGTGACAGCTACTATTTCTCTAGGATATATTCCTAGGAGTGGGACTGCTGGATCATACTGTAGTTCTATTTCTAGCTTTGTAAGGAGGTGCCACATTGTTTTCCATAGTGGTTGTACCACTTTACATTCCTACCAGCAGTGCATAAGAGTTCCAATCTCCTCACAATCTCTCCAACATTTGTTATTTTCTGTTTCTTTTTTTTTTTAATTAGTGCCAGTAATGTTAGGGTGAGATGGTATCTCCTGGTAGTTTTGATTTGCATTTCTCTAATGGCTAATAATCCTGAGCATTTTCTCACGTGTCTGTTAGCTGCCTGTATGTCTTCTTTGGTTAAGTGTCTGTTTACATCCTTTGCCCATTTATCTTTTTGTTGTTGAGGTGTTAAAGTATTCCATAGATTTTAGAGATTAGAACCTTGTTGGTATGTCGTAGCCAAAAACTTTTTCCCACTCTGTAGGTCCTCTTTTTACTTTTTTGGTGAAGTCTTTTGATGAGCATAAGTGTTCAATTTTTAGGAGTTCCCAGTTGTCTAGTGTATCTTCTGGTGTCTGTGCATAGTTATAGTCTGTATTCCACTTATAACATTAGGGCCCTAGCATTGTCCCTATTTCTTCTTCCATGATCTTTATCGTTTCAGGTTTTATGTCTAGGTCTTTGATCCATTTTGAGTTAGTTTTTGTGTATGGTGGGAGGTATGAGTCCTGTTTCATTTTTTTACAGATAGACATCCAGTTTTGCCAGCACCATTTGCTAAAAACACTGTCTTTTCCTCGTTTAATGGACTTTGGTCCTTTGTCAAAGATCAGTTGACCATAGGTAGATGGATTTACATCTGGGTTCTTGATTCTATTCCATTGGTCTACGTGTCTGTCGTTGTACCATGGCTGCTTTGACTACCGTTTTGACTACAATGGCTATACAGCAGGTTCTGAGATCAGGTAGTGTGAGGCCTCTTATTTTGTTCTTTTTCTTCAATAATGTTTTGCTTATCCAGGATCTCCTTCCTTTCCAAATAAAGTTGGTAATTAGTTTTTCCATCTCATTAAAGAATCCAGGTGGTATTTGGATTGGGACTGCAATATATCTGTAGATTACTTTGAGAAGAATTGACATTTTCACAATATTGAGTCTTCCTATCTAGGAACACAGTATGTTTTTCCACCTATGTAGGTGTCTTTTAGTTTCCTGCAATAGTGTTTTGTAGGTTTCTTTGTAGGGTCTTTTACACCTCTGGTTAGATTCGTTCCTAAGTATTTTATCTTTTTAGTGGCTATTATAAATGGTATTTCCTTTTCCAAGTTTCATTTCAAAACTTTGATTTCCTTTTCAAAGTTCTCCTTCTTGGTGTTTAGGAATCCAAACATTTTTTGTATGTTGATTTGTATTCTGCTACTCTGCTGAATCTTTCTATTAGTTCCAGTGGTTTTCTTGTGGAATCTTTGGGGTTCTCTACGTATAGGATCATATCATTCACAAATAGGGATAGTTTTACTTCTTCCTTTCCAATTCAGATGCCTTTATTTCTTTTTCTTGCCTAATTGCTCCAGCTAGACTTCCAGCATAATGTTAAATAAAATCTAAACCAAAACCACTGCTGTCGAATTGATTCTAATTCACAGTGACCCTAAAGGACAGAGTAGAACTGCCCTATAGGGTTTTCAAAGAGCAGCTAGTAGATTCGAACTTCCGACCTTTTGGCTAACAGCTGAGTTCTTAACCACTGTGCCACCAGGGCTCCACAATGTTAAATAGGAATGATGATAAGAGCATCCTTGTCTAAACAGTCAATTCTTATATACTGTTGGTGTAATAAAATCAGTGAAACCTCTCTGGGGGCAGTATTTATCAAACTTTAACTGGACACACCCCTTGGCTGGGCAATTCCTTTTTTTTTTTTTTGTTTACTCCACATATATACTGTGAACATTCCCCAGGTTATATGTAACAAGGATATCTACTACAGCCTTCTCTCCAGGTATCTGCTGGACTAGACAATTACTCATCAACAGAGGGCTGGTTATACAAACTGTAATATCCCTACAATGGAGCACTAAAAACCTCTTGAAAAGTATATGAAGCAGGTGATGTGCTACTGTGAGAAATGGCAGCACTAGGTCAGAGGTATGGTGCGGGCAGGCAGAGACAACACCAAGATCCTGCTCGAGAAAAGACATGCTGGTGTGTGCATCAAGGTTTTTGGGGGAAGGAATTATAAGAAAGTATTAATAGCATGACCACTGTAAGTATGATTAAGAGCAGAAAAAGAGGGGAGAAGGCTTTCACTTTGCAATATGCACCTTTATTACTGTATTTTTTTTCTTTTTTTTTCTTCTTTTCCTTTCTTCTCTTTGGACCTCAAGTGTACTCAGCATTTTGATTAATCCAACTCTGAACACAGTTGTGCTCTCCCTGCTAGTCCATGCCTTTCTTTCCTTAGACATTCAATTATTTTTAATCCGGTAAGAAGCACCCATTAACTCACCACCCAAACTCAACACTAGGATCTTGACAACAATCTGCACAAAACCAACCAAATGGTTCCCCCTCAGCATCCCTAGTGTCTTCCCACCCACGATGACGATCAGAACAAAACCTGTGTGCTGCAGCTACAAGGAAGAAAGTCCAAAAAGCAACGGGTCAGCAAGGTATCCATCTAAACAAGGCAGAAAACGAACAACAATACAAGGAAAGACCATAAACGTGAGCAGAAATTAATAAAATAAAATAGACAAACCTCTGGCAAGACAAATCAAGAGAAGAAAAAAATCATAATATTATGAATGCAATAGGGGACAGAATTGCAGATAAAATAGACAAAAGAAAATAAGAGAATACAATCAACAACTAGTTTCTTGAGAACATATAACTTACCGGAACTGACCTGAAAAGAAAATAAAGTTTTTCAATAGACCTGTAACTATTAAATCCAAGTAACGGATAAAAATCTCCCCACAAGTAGAAACTAGGTCTACATAGTTTTACAGGCAAAACCTCCCCCAAACTTCAAACAGACAGGTCATCCCAATTTATACAAATAATTCTAGAACAAAAAAAAACTGAGATAATACTCCCCAACTCACTCTATGCAGTCAGCGCAACACTGATACCAAAACAAACAAAAATCAACAGGCTCAGTTCAATTATAAAAATAGATGAAAAATCCTCAACAAAACATCAGCAACTTGAATTCAGCAGTGTATAAAAAACACTACCAGATCTTGCTGCATATCCCAGGTATGCAAGTATTATTCAACTTAGAAAACTCATAAATGTTATTTACCACATTAATTGATTTTTTAAAGGATGTAGAAAATATATTTGGTAAACTTTTATACCCAAACAGATTTAGGAAAAAAAAATTAGAAATAGAAGAGAATTGTTACTCTGATAAAGAATACTAAAAAAAAAAAAACTAAAGCAAATATCATCCTAAATGGGAAAATATTAGAATTCCCTTTAAAATCAAGAATGATCACAAAAAGTAAATAAAAACTAGACAGATGGGCAGAGACGATGAAGCAGATGTGGTAAAATGGTAGCATTTGGGGCGCCAGGTAGACAGGAAGATACAGAACAGCCGTGGTAAAATGTTAGCATTTGAGGCGCCTGGGTGAAGGGCATACAGGGATTCTTCGTATTATTTTTGCAACTTTTTATAAGTCTGAAATTATTTCAAAATAAAAAGTTAATAAAATAATAAAAATAACTAAAATCAAGAATAAGACAGGGATGCCTACTAGCATCGTTTCTTTTCAACATTATACTGCAAGTCCTCACCAGTGCAATTAAACAAGACATTTGAGGCTCAGGGACTGGAAAGGAAAAAATAAAACTCTTATTATTTGCAGATGTTCTAGTCTACAAATTATCAGAAATGAGGGAGAACTTGGCAATGTGACTGTATACAAGGTTAGTATTCAATAGTATACACAGCATGAACAACTAGGCAACATAATTAAAAGAGAAGACTTTATAGCATCGTTCACAACAGCATCATCCATTATCCCGGGATGAACCAACAAATGGCAGGACCGCCACAGGAAAAATGATCAACCTTCATTGAGATTGTTTTCAAAAAACTAAACGAAGAGAGATGCTATGTTCACCAACAGGAAGACATAAGAGTGTGAAGATGTCCATTCTTGCCAAATTGATCTATAGATTCAATGCAATTCAATCAATATCCCAACAGGATTTTTCATGGAATTTCATGGTTTTAAAATTCAAACTGAGAATAAATGGCCAAAAATGTCCACAACACATCTGAAGCAGAGCAGCATGAAGAAGTGACTTCCTCCTCCAGTTATCAGGATTTAAGATGAGACTGTAAGTTATGAAGTGTCATATAGGTGATTTGACAAAAGCCATAAAATACAGAGTCCAGAAAGAGACACCCCAGTATGAACTCTGGGATATGGCAGAGGTGGCACATCAGATTTGTGGAGAAAGGTAGAACAATTCAATACATGAAACTAGGAAAAAGTGATGGAACATATGAAGAAAAAGAGAAACTGAATCCCTACTTCACACCATTTATTTTAAAAAGGAAAATGTCAACTCCAGAAGAAATAAATTAAATGTCAAAAACAAAACTTAAACCAAGAGTACAAAATAGAAGTATCTTTTAGACTGTGGGATACAGAAAGTTTTCTTAAAATACAAAAATGACTGAATACAAAACAAAATATATTTATAATACACACAAGCAACACAAAGAGTTAGCATTAGGAATATACAAAGACAGGCAAAACAATAAGAAAAGCACAAAGAACGCAAAAAACTGGCAACTGACATTTATAGACATTTCATAGAAAAGGAAATACATTCAGCCAATAAACCAGAGATCTTGGCTGAAAGCAAGGAATGCTAGAGAGATATTTACCTGTGTTTTATTGACTATGCAAAGGCATTTGATTGTGTGGATCATAACAAATTATGGATAACATTCAAAGAATAGGACTAGAACACTTAATTGTGCTCAAGCATAACCTGTACTTAGACCAAGAGGCAATCACTGCAAACAGAACAAGGGGATACTGCGTGGTTTAAAATCAGGAAAGGTGTGCATCAGGGTTGTATCCTTTCACCATACTTTTTCAATCTGTATACTGAGCACGTAATTCGAGAAGCTGATCTATATGAAGAAGGCGGCGGCGGCATCAGGATTAGAGGAAGACTCATTAACAGCCTGCGTTATGCAGATGACACAGCCTTGCTTGCTGAAAGTGAAGAGGACTTGAAGCACTTACTGATAAAGATCAAAGACCCCAGCCTTCAGTATGGATTACACCTCAACATAATGAAAATAAAAATCCTCACAACTGGACCAAAAACCAGTATCATGATAAGCAGAGAAAAGACTGAAGTTGTCAAGGATTTCATTTCACTTGGATCCACAATCAGTACCCATGGAAGCAGCAGTCAAGAAATCAAAAGACTCAATGCATTGGGCAAATCTGCTGCAGAAGACTTCTTTAAAGTGTTAAAAAGCAAAGATGTCACTCTGAGGACTAACGTCACCTGACTCAAGCCATGGTATTTTCAATCACCTCACACGCATGTAAAAGCTGAGCAATGAATAAGGAAGACCCAAGAAGAACTGATGCCTTTGAATTATGGTGTTGGCAAAGAATATTGAGTCTATCTAGGTCATGAAATTACCAGCACCTCTCTTTGTATTAAAATAAAACAAATGCCATTTAAATACATTTTTCATATCACTTTAAGATTTCATTCAAATATTTATAATGAAAATGTTTATGTGAAAAATTTTATATACTTCGTTTCAATTCAATAATAAAGTTGTTAGGCCTCGATTTGCCAGGAAATAAAGTGACACTAAATTTGTAAATGCTAAAAATCACCATTAGGAATGTTCTGTAATTTGGATTTGGTAAAACTTTTATGGTAGAAAATTAAAAGGGAGCACTTTTTAGAAATCAATGGGAAGTATGAAAAAAAGCAAGTTAAAAATATATACAATGTACACAAATGTTCACATGGAAAGTACATGAAAAGGCTCAGAAAGATATTCACACACACTCAGGAGAGTAAGCACCTACCACCTGACCAGCACTGAGGCCTACTGTGAAGAACAGGTGAGGAGGTGCCTACCCTTAAGCAGCATATATCATAAAGGGGGAAGGGACAGGACACTAAGTCAAAAAACAAGGAAAAAGTAGATGATTTCAGATGGTGAAAAATAAATCAAGGCAAAGGGACAGAGAAAGGCAGAAGGGCAGGTGCCTTAGATACAATCACCAAGGAAAGCATCTCAGAAGAGGGCACACTAAAGCTGAACCCAAAAACTAAAAACCAAACCCGTTGCTGTCACGTCTATTCTGACTCACAGCAACCCCGGAGGACAGAGCAGAACTGCCCCACAGGGTTTCCAAGGAGCAGCTGGTAGATTCAAACCGCCGACCTTTTGGTTAGCAGCCGAGCTCTTAACCACTGCCCCACCAGGGCTCTGAGCTGAACCCGGAGGACTGAAAAAGAACATTCTGAGTAAAAGGAACAGCGAGTGCAAAGGCCCTCAGGCAGGGATAAGCTTGGTGCATCAGAGAAAGAGAAGGCCTGTCCAGTCCAGCCGGCGCTTGGAAGCAAGGGGGAGAGAGGCCAGCAGGGGTCAGCAAGGCCAACCAGGGCCAGCAGTGGGTCTTCACTTTCCCATGACTGCAGTGAGTTTAGGAGAGGCAGGGGTGTGATCTGAGTGTGTTTTTGCTCACTTTGGTTCTTTTGAAGGACCACTCTGGATTCCCGGTAGAGAATGAACGTAGAGGGGAGTAACCAGTTCAAAGAGAATTCTGCTACAATCCTACACCGGGTGTGACCTGAACCAAGCTGAGAGAAGTGACTGGATTCCTGCTATATTCGCTCTAAATGGGGCAATCTCCCCCCAGAGACATTCTTCATTTTCACATGGGAGTAGGGGACAGGTGCTGGAGGGGAAACGGGTATTGGCATCTGGTGGGTAGAAGCCAGGGATGCTGCTAAATGTTCTACAACGCAAGGACAGCCCCGAATGTCAGCAGGGCAAGGGTGAGAGCCCTGCTCTGCACAGGGTGACCCCAGTGAGCAGTCTGCTGACTCTAACTCCCCCTCTACGCTATGACTTCCCAATCTCTATTCCCAGGTCAAACTTCCATCCATCTAGCACCTCCACTCGCACATCACTAGGTATCTCTAAAACCACACTGATGATTTCTCCCAAGCCTTCCTCCCCCAGCACCTCATCTCGGTTAACCTCATGGCAGTAGCTCAGGTCCAAGACCTGCAGATTCTTATTTCATCTTCTTTCCACACAGGCCATACCCAGCCTATCAGCATATCCTTTTGCCTCCACCTTCAAAACATTTCCAAAATCTGACCACTCTGATGCCTCATCCTCTCTCTCATTTCCCTCAGGGCAGATAAATTTATTAGTAAATCTTGATTTTCCACCTTTATAACAGATCCTGGATCCAACAGTTTTTTGGCTACCTCCAGCTTCATCTCCAACCTGGGACCACGTTACCTCCACCGCTCACCTGGACACTGCATTCGTCCTTGTCTGCTCCCCTGATCCCACCTTTGCTCACCTGGACTATTGCATTCGTCCTTGTCTGCTCCCCTGATCCCACCTTTGCTCACCTGGACACTGCATTCGTCCCCGTCGGCTCGCCCAATCCACCTTTACTCCCTTGCAGCCTTTTCTCAAGACTGCAACAAAAGGAGGCAGAGCCAAGATAGCAGAGTAGTCAGATGCTTCTGGTGGACCCTCTTACAACAAAGACCCGAAAAAACAAGTGATTCGATTATACAGCTACATGGCAGGGGAGAGGGAGAGATGGTTTGTAAACAGTGAGGAGTTGCCAGACCTGACCTGGCGAGAGCCTGAGCCCTTCAGGCCTGATCAGCCTGGGGTGAGCGGTAAGGCAGGCAAGCAGCAGTGCTCAGGAGGGGGGATTTCTGCACTGGGAGAGACCCAGCCACCCAGAACTGGTGAGAAGCAGCTCTCAATCTGGTGAAAGATAAGTAATCGCATAAGGCCTACTGCAAGGACCAAAAACACCCCCTTAGGGAAAAAACTCTCTCCCGTTTGCCTGCCCACTCCCTGCTCTGTACTGGATCCCTGACCTGCTTCAGCAATTGCTGAGTCCCCTGGGCCAGAAGTGGGATCTGTCACATGCCCGGAGCCATTCTCCATGCCTTGGAGAGTGAACAAATTAACAAACGGGAAAAAATAAACTGCCAGCTCCCCTAAGCCAGGAACCCAGGGTACGCACAGCTCCTTTGCCTAGGCACAAGCACAGGGGATCCACGGACTTTGAGTGCCTTTCCCCTGCATAGACTTATGTGGGCCCATCTCAACAGCATAGGCCCTCATTACCACAATACAACAGGGTATACACCTGAAGTCTAACTTCAACTGTTTCAGCTGTGAAGTGGCAGGTTTTTGACATTTGACACTGCTCTGCCCATCAAGCAGGGTCTTCGCCTACCCACATCAGGGGCCTGAGGACTGGTGGCTCCACCCACGCCACCTAGCCACCTGTGACAGGGGCCCATGAATAAGAGATGCCCCCCAGTCCTTACAGCCAACAGCATTACGTGCTCATAGTCCGGCTGCAAAACCCACCCACCTACGTACTCTAGGGAGGAGGGACACGCCTTCCTTCTGGACACTCAGGGTGGCCGTTAGCCCCCTGCTTTGCTCAGAGTGTGCCCCCCTGTTGCAGCCAGATGCCTGTGCCTACACCAATCACACATGCCTGTCTAGGACTGTAAGTGAGAGCCTACACCACAGGCTATCTACCTGGGCACCTGAGCTGAATCCATAGACGAGGAGTGGGTGGACTCCTGAGCTCACATACCTAGTAACAGATCTAACCACCTGATGACAGGACATTAGAGCTTCAAAGGTGCCAATAATCCAACTAGTTCACATGAGCAGCCTATTCAGGCAGATTAAAACAAGAAGCTAGGACTCGGTAAGCAAACCAAAAATGTAATAACTTACTGATGGCTGGGAGACAAGAGTCAATACCAAATCACAAAAAAGAGGCAATCCATGATGGCTTCAGAACGCTCCCAAAATAAAGAACCTAGAAATTTTCCAGAAGGGGAAACTTTCTTGGAATTACCAGAGGCAGAATACAAAAGATTAATATGGAGAACTCTTCAGGAAATTAAACAAAACGCAGAACACACAATAGAGAAAAATAAAAAGATTAGAGAAGAGCATAATGACAAATTGAACAGGCTGCAAGAATCCACAGAGAGAAGCAATCAGAAATCCAGAAGATTAAAAATAAAATTTCAGAATTAGACAACTGAATAGGAAGTCACAGGCGCAGAATTGAGGCACCGAAAGTCAGAATTAGTGAGACTGACGATAAAGCACTTGACACCAACTTATCTAAGGAAAAATCAGATAAAAGGATTTTAAAAAATGAAGAAAACCAAACAATTATGTGGGACTCTATCAAGAAGAATAACCTACAAGTGATTGGAGTACCAGAACGTGGCGGGGGGACAGAAAATACAGAGAGAGAATTGTTGAAGATTTTTTGGCAGAAAACGTCCCTGATATTGTGAAAGATGACAAGATATCTATCCAAGATGCTCATCGAACCCCACATAAGGTAGATCCCAAAAGAAAGTCACCAAGACATATTATAATCAAACTTACCAAAACCAAAGAAAAGAGAGAATTTTAAGAGCTGCCAGGGATAAACAAAAAGTCATCTACAAAGGGAAGTCACTAAGAATAAGCTCAGACTACTCAGCAAAAACCATGCAGGCAAGAAGGCAATGGGATGATATATATATAAAGCCTTGAAGGAAAAAAACTGCCAGCCAAGAATTATATAACCAGCAAAACTGTCTCTCAAATATGATGGCGAAATTAGGGCATTTCCAAATAAACAGAAGCTTAGGGAATTTGGAAAAACCAAACCAAAATTCCAAGAAACACTAAAGGGAGTCCTCCAGTTAGAAAATCAATAACATCAGGTAACAACCCAAGACTAGAACACAGGACAGAGCAACCAGATATGAACCCAGATAGGTAAGTCACAAAAGGAAATCAAAGCTAAAACACTGAAAACAGGGAAACAGACGTCAATATGTAAAAGATGACAACATTAAAACAAAAAAGTGGGACTTAGAAAATGTAGATATAGATTTTTCATCTGGAAAGGAAATCAAGGCGACATAAAGAAATAAAAGACAAGCATAAACTTAGAAAAATAGGGGTAAATATTAAGGTAACCACAAAGGAAACTAACAATCCTACAAGTCAAAATAAAAAACTAGAAAAATATAAAGACTCAGCAAACACAAAATCAGCAACAATGAAAAAGATGAAAATAAAAACGATTCAGCACAGAAAATTAGAAAAGAAACTGTGAACAACACACAAAAAAAGACATCAAAATGACAGCACCAAACTCATACCTATCAATAATTAGGCTGAACATACATGGACTAAATGCACCAATAAAGAGACAGAGTGGCAAATTGGATAAAATACACGATCTGTTTATGTGATGCCTACAAGAGACACAACGTAGACTTAAAGACACAAACAAAAACTCAAAGGATGGAAAAAATATACATCAAGCAAACAACGCTCAAAAAAGAGCAGTAGTGGCAATATTAATCTCTGACAAAAGAGACTTTAAAGTATAATCCACTGCAAAAGATAAAGAAAGACACCATATAATGATTTAAGGGTCAATACACCAAGAAGACATAACTACAATAAAGATTTAAGCACCCAACGACAGTGCTCCAAAATACAGAAAACAAACTCGACCAATACTGAAAAGAGAGAGAGCTCCACAACAGTAGCAGGAGATTTCAACACACCACATTCGGTGAAGGACAGAACATCCAGAAAGAAGCTCAACAAAGACATGGAAGAGCTAAATGCTACAATCAACCAACTTGATCTCACAGACATACACCAAAGACTCCATCCAACAGCCACAGAGTATACTTTCTTTTCCAACACACATGGAACATTCTCTAAAATACACCACATACTAGGCCATAAAGCAAGCCTTAACAAAATCCAAAGCACTGAAATACCATAAAGCCATAAAAGTAGAAATCAACAACAGAAAAAGCAAGGAAAAAAAAAATCAAACACATGGAAACTGAACAACACCTTGCTCAAAAACTACTGGGTTATAGAAGAAATTGAGGATGGAATAAAGAAATTCATCGAATCAAATGAGAATGAAAACACATCCTACCAGAACCTTTCGGACACAGCAAAAGCAGTGCTCAGAGGTCAGTTTATAGCAATAAATACACATTTAAAAAGAAGAAAGGGCCATAATCAAAACAATAACCCTACAACTGGAACAAGTAGAAAGAGAGCAGCAAAAGAAGCCCTCAGGCACCAGAAGAAAGGAAATAATAAGAATTAGAGCAGAATTAAATGAAATAGAGAACAGAAAAATAACTGAAAGAGTTAACAAGATCAAAAGCTGGCTCTCTAAAAGATCAATTAAATTGATAAACCAATGGCCAAACTGACAAAAGAAAAACAGGAGTGGAAGCAAATAATCTGTATAAGAAACGAGACAGGTGATATCACAACAGACCCAAATGAAATTAAAAGAATCATAAAAGAATACTATGAAAAATTGTACTCTAGTAAATTTGAAAACCTAGAAGAAATGGACAAATTTCTAGAAACTCACTACCTATCTAAATTAGCACAAACAGAGGTAGAACAACTTAATAAACCCATAAGAAAAGAAGAGACTGAAAAGATAATTAAAAAACTCCCAACAAAAAAAAGCCCTGGCCCGGATGGCTTTACTGGAGAATTCTACCAAACCTTCAGAGAAGAGTTCACACCACTACTACTACAAGTATTTCAGAGCACAGAAAAGGATGGAATACTCCCAAACTCATTCTGTGAAGCCAGCATAACCCTGATACCAAAACCAGGTAAAGACACCACAAAAAAAGAAAATTATAGACCAATATCCCTCATGAACATTGATGCAAAAATCCTCAACAAAATTCTAGCCAATAGAATTCTGCAACATATCCAAAAAATAATTCAACACGATCAAGTGCGATTTATACCAGGTATGCAGGGATGGTTCAACATTAGAAAAATAATTAATGTAATCCATCACATAAAAAAAAACAAAAGACAAGAACCACATGATCTTATCAATCCATGCAGAAGAGGCATTTGACAAAGTCCAACACCCACTCATGATAAAAACTCTCAACAAAATAGGAATACAAGGCTAATTCCTCAATATGCTTAAGGACATTTATACAAAGCCAACATCCAACATCATCCTAAATGGAGAGACTTTGAAAGCGTTCCCCTTGAGAAAGGGAACCAGACAAGGATGCCCTTTATCACCACTCTTATTCAAAATTGTGCTAGAGGTCCCAGCCAGAACAATTAGGCTAGAAAAAGAAATAAAGGGCATCCAAATTGGTAGGGAAGAAGTCAAAGTATCTCTATTTGCAGATGAGATGATCTTATACACAGAAAACCCCAAAGAATCCACTACTGGAACTAACAGAAGATTTCAGCAAAGTTTCAGGATACAAGATAAACATACAAAAATCAGCTGGATTCCTTTACACCAACGAAGAGAACCTCGAACAGGAAATCACCAAATCAATACCATTTATAATAACCCTCAAGGAGATAAAATACTTAGGAATAAATCTAAACAGAGACATAAAAGACCTACCTATACAATGAAAACTACAAGACACTACTGCAAGAAACCAAAAGAGACCTGTATAAGTGGAAAAACATACCTTGCTCATGGACAGGTAGACTCAACATTGTGAAAATGTCGATTCTACCCAAAGCGATCTACACATACAAGGCAATCCCGATCCAAATTCCACTGGCATTTTTTAATAAGATGGAGACACAAATCACCAACTTCATATGGAAAGGGAAGAGGCCCCGAATAAGTAAAGCATTACTCAAGAAGAAGAACAAAGTGGGGGGCCTCACACCACCTGATTTTAGAACCTCTTATACTGCCACAGAAGTCAAAACAGCCTGGTACTGGTACAACTGACACATAGACCGATGGAACAGAATTGAGAATCCAGACATAAATTCATCCACCTATGAGCAGCTGATATTTGACAAAGGCCGAAAGTCCATTTATTGGGGAAAAGACAGTCTCTTTAACAAATGGTGCTGGCATAACTGGAAATCTATCTGCAAAAAACTGAAACAAGACCCATACCTCACACCATGCACAAAAACTAACTCAAAACGGATCAGAAACTTAAATATAAAATCAAATACGATAAAGACCATGGAAGAAAAAATAGGGACAACATTAAGAGTCCTAATACATGGCATAAACAGAATACGAACCATAAGTAACAATGCACAAGCACCAAGAGACTAGATAACTGGGAGTTCCTAAAAATCAAACACTTATGCTCATTAAAAGGCTTCACCAAAAGAGTCAAAAGACAACCTACAGACTGGGAAAACAAATTGTGGCTATGAAAAATTCGATCAGCGTCTAATCTCTAAAATCTGCAAGATACTGCAAAACGTCAAAAACAAAAAGACAAATAACCCAGTTAAAAGACGAGCAAAGGATATGAACAGGCACGTCATCAAGAAAGATATTCAGGCGGCTAACAGACACATGAAGAAATGCTCACAATCATTAGCCATTAGAGAAATGCAAATCAAACCTGCAATGAGATATCATCTCACCCCAACAAGGCTGGCATTAATCCAAAAAACACAAAATAATAAACGGAGAGGATGTAGAGACTGAACACTTAACACTGTTGGTGGGAATGTAAAATGGTACAACCACTTTGGAAATCAATTTGGCACTTCCTTAAAAAGCTAGAAATAGATGTACCATATGATCCAGCTATCCCATTCCTTGGAATATATCCTAGAGAAATAAGAGCCGTCACACGAATAAATATGTGCACACCCATGTTCGTCACAGCAATGTTCACAGTATCAAAAAGAGGGAAAACAACCTAGGTGCCCACCTACGGACAAATGGATAAACAAATTATGGTACATCCACACAATAGAATACTATGCAACAATAAAGGACAATAATGAAGCCGTGAAACATCTTATAACATGGAAGAAGCTGGAGGTCATTATGCTGAGTGAATTTAGTCAGTCACAGAAGGACAAATATTGTATAAGACTACTATTATAAGAACTCAAGAAAAGGTTTAAACACAGAAGAAAACACGCTTTGATGGTTACAAGGGTGGGGAGGGAGGGGGAGGGTTATTTACTAACTAGATAGTAGGTAAGAATTATGTTAGGCGAAAGGAAGAACAGCACTCACTACAGAGGAAGTCAGCACAACTAAACCAAAGCTAAGAAGTCTCCTGAATACAATCAAACATTTTAAGGGATAGAGTAGCAGGGGTAGGGGTCTGGGGACCATGCTTTCAGGGAACATCTAGATCAATTGGCATAACAAAGCTTATTAAGAAAATGTTCCGCTTCCTACTTTGGTTAGTGGCGTACGGGGTCTTAAAAGCTTACAAGCGGCCATCTAAGATGCATCAATTGGTCCCAACCACCTGGAGTAAAGGAGAATGAAGAACACCAAAGACACAAGGAAAGTAGTAGCCCAAGAGACAGAAAGGGCCACACAGACCAGAGACTTCATCAGCCTGAGACCAGAAGAACTAGATGGTGCCCAGCTACCACCAATGTCCGCCCTGAGAGGGAACACAACAGAGTCCCAGTTGGAGCAGGAGAAAGGTGGGGTGCAGAACTCCAATTCTAGTAAGACCGGACTTCATGGTCTGACTGAGACTGGAGGTACCCCGGAAAGCACGGCCCCTGGATTCTCTATCAGTCCAGAACTAAAACAATTCCTGAGGCCAACTCTTCAGACACGGATTGGACTGGACTGCGGGACGTAAAGTGATACTCGTGAGGAGTATGCCTCTTAGCTCAAGTAGATACAAGAGACTAAACAGGCAGCTTCTGTCCAGAGGTGAGATGGGAAAGCAGACGGGGTTAGGAGCTGGTTGAATGGATATGGGGAATCAGGGGTGGAAAGGAGAAGTGTGCTGTCACAGTATAGGGAGAGCAATCAGAGTCACATAACAATGTATGTATAGATTTTTGTATGGGAAAAAAATTTTTAAAAAAAACCACCAACTTCATACAGAAAGGGAAGAGGCCCTGAATAAGTAAAGCATTACTGAAGAAGAAGAACTAAGTGGGAGACCTCACATCACCTAATTTTAGAACCTATTATACCACCACCACAGTAGTCAAAACACCCTGGTATTAGTACAACAACAGATACGTAGACCAGTGGAACAGAATTGAGAAGCTAGACATAAATTCATCCACCTATGAGCAGCTGATATTTGACAAAGGCCCAAAGTCCATTAATTGGGACTCTTTAACAAATGTCTCTTTAACAAATGGTGCTGGCATAACTGGGTATCCATCTGCAAGACTGAAACAAGACCCATACCTCACACCATGCACAAAAACTAACTCCAAATGGATCAAAGACTTAAATATAAAATCAAAAACAATAAAGTTCATGGAAGAAAAAATAGGGACAATGCTTAGGAGCCCTAATACATGGCAGAAACAGAATACAAACCATAAGCAACAATGCACAAACACCAGAAAAGACACTAGACAACTGGGAGCTCCTAAAAATCAAATACTTATGCTCATCAGAAGACTTCGCCAAAGGAGTCAAAAGACAACCTACCGAGCGGGGAAAAAACTTTTGCCTATGACAAATCCGATCAGCGTCTAATCTCTAAAATCTACAAGATACTGCAAAACCTCAACAACAAAAACACAAATAACCCTATTTAAAAATGGGCAAAGGATATGAACACGCACTTCACCAAAGACATTCAGGTGGCTAACAGACACATGAGGAAATGCTCACAATCATTAGCCATTAGAGAAATGCAAATCAAAACCGGAATGAGATACCATCTCATCCCCACAAGGCTAGCACTGATCCAAAAAACACAAAATAATAAACACTGCAGAGGCTGTGGAGAGACTGGAACACTTATCTCCTGTCGGTGGGAATGTAAAATGGTACAACCACTTTGGAAATTGATTTGGCGCTTCCTTAAAAAGCTAGAAACAGAAGTACCAAACGATCCAGCAATCCCGCTCCTTGGAATATATCCTAGAGAAATAAGAGCCATCACACGAATAGATAACGCACACACCGATGTTCACTGCAGCACAGTGTATGACAGCAAAAAGATGGAAACAACCTAGATGCCCATCAACAGATGAATGGATAAACAAACTATGGTATATTCACACAATGGAATACTACACAACAATAAAGAACAATGATGAATCCGTGAAACATCTTATAACATGCAGGAAATCTGGAAGGCATTATGCTGAGTGAATTTAGTCAGTCGCAAAAAGACAAATATTGTATAAGATCAGTATTACAAGAACTCAAGAAAAGATTTAAACACAGATGAAAACATTCTTTGATAGTCATGATGGTGGGGAGGGACGAAGAGGGGTATTCACTAACTAGACAGTAGACAAGAATTATCTTAGGTGAAGGGAAGGACAGCACACACTACAGCGGAAGTCAGCACAACTAAACTAAACCAAAAGCTAAGAAGTTTCCTGAATACAACCAAACACTTCGAGGGACAGAGTAACAGGGGTAGGGGTCTAGGGACCACGGTTTCAGGGGCCATCTAGACCAACTGGCATAACAAAGTTTATTAAGAAAATGTTCTGCATCCACTTTGGTAAGTGGCATCTGGGGTCTTAAAAGCTTGCAAGCGGCCACCTAAGATGCATCAATTGGTCCCAACCACCTGGAGTAAAGGAGAATGAAAAACACCAAAGACACAAGGAAAGTAGTAGCCCAAGAGACAGAAAGGGCCACATAAACCAGAAACTTCATCTACTTAAGACCAAAAGAACTAGATGGTGCCTGGCTACTACCAATAACAGCCCTGACAGGGAGCACAACAGGGAGTCCCTGACGGAGCAGGAGAAATGTGGACGCAGAACTCAAGTTCTAGTAAAAAGACCAGACTTGGTGGTTTGTTTGAAACTGGAGGGACCCTGGAAGACGTGGCCCCGAGACTCTCTGTTAGCCCATAACTGAAACCATTCCCAAGGCCAACACTTCAAACAAAGATTAGACTAGACTAGTGGACATAAAATAATACTCATGAAGAGTGTGCTTCTTAGCTCAAATAGATACATGAGACTAAATGGGCAGCTCCTGTCCGGAGGTGAGATGAGAAGGCAGAGAGGGTCAGGAGCTGGTTGAATGGACGTGGGAAATCCAGGGTGGAAAGGAGGAGTGTGCTGTCACAGCACAGGGAGAGCAATTAGGGTCACATAAGAATGTGCGAATAAATTTTTGTATGAGAAACTAACTTGAATTGTAAACTTTCACTTAAAGTACAATAGGAAGAAAAAAAAAAGCCACCCACAGTGGGGTGCAGGGCCTGCTCCCAAGTCGACGGTTCCCACCTGCCAGAACCACATCAGTGTGGTCCTCATTCTGGGGTTCCCAGAGGCTGAGCATTCGCAGAGTGGGAGGGCTCCCCTACTTAGCACAGGGGGCCCCAGGGAAGACCAGGACCTAAAGGTCTCACTGAGTGGAGGCCTGGCTAAGGCCAGGGACAGAAAGCCAGACCAGCTTAGAGTCTGGGGAGATGGTGACACCACGCTGCTAGCCAACCCCCACAATCAGACTCTGCCACCAGGCTCCCAGTCACGCCCAGGATGGAGCCAGGACCTGGCATGGAGAAAGCACACTAGCTGACAACATTTCTAAACCCAAACTAGCAAATAAGGACAAGTGGACATCCCAGGAGAGCCTGCACGATGAGGTGAGACACCAAGATAAACCAAGACGAGCAGGGAGGGGAATGCAGGTACTCAGGGAATAACACAGACCTTCCAGGAAAAACCTGCACGCGTCCAGAAAGACTCCAGATTAACTGCAACCCCCAAATGCGGGATGCGGGAACAAGGAAGGGCTCCGAGAAATGAAAGGTATTACTGCCAAAACAAAAAGTCCAGAACAGGGCTGAGAAGGGAAATTGAGGGTGCCTTCCAAACACCAGATTAGAGAGACAAATGGAAATGGAGAGTGGGGAGAGGCCTTCCTCTCTGTCACTGGCTCCTTGGTTCTGGGCCATGCCTTCTGAAGGCAGCTGAGGGGCAGGACAAGACAATGTTTCATTAACATTACTAATGGCACAGACAGGCAACAAGTAGCAAGGAGCTAAAAGGCTAAACACAAGGGAAGGCCAGACCACTGGAGCCACTTTGCCTGGGTTCAAGGGCCCAACTGGGTAAAGGTCTAGGGGCAGGATGAGGACAGGCCCGCCAAGGCAGGCCCGGCCAGGTGAGGTATCCAGAAGAGTCCCTGGGGGATACACAGGATTGCTGGGGACCCCTGCTCCACCTTCCCACTCGGGGATGCAAGGGGACAGCAAAACCCAAGGAAAAGACTTTGTAAGAGACTTCATAACCACAGGTCAGTCCTAGGTGTAGGTTTTCACAATTTTTTGCCAAAAGATTTAAACAAGTACTTTACAAAAAAGAGGAAGCCCAAAAAGCCAAAAAGGAGAAGAGGCAGAGCCTCATCAGTAATCAAGAAATGCAAAATGAGACCGGCTACACTCCCACCATCCGGGTGAGAGTTAAAGACAGTCACAAACGCTAGTGAGGGCAGGAGCCACAGCGGGATATAAACCAGGGGAACTCTTCAAACAGCCTGTGCTGTCTGGCCAAGTTAGCAGGACACTGAACACATGTGGCCCGGCCACCCCAGGCCAGGTCCACGCTCTGAGAAACAAGCAGGTGCGCAGAGGCAAGGCACAGTCAACCTCGCCACACGCCACAGCGGCAGCCCAGCCTGAACTGGGACTGAGGCAGAGCCAAGAGGACCACCAAGGAGTTCCAGTGTCTTACGGAGACTGACACAGGACTTGCATCCAGAACACATTAAAAACTCTTACAACTCAATAATGGAGAGAATAACTCAATTAAAAATGGGCAAAGTGTTTGAAAATATTTCTCCAAAGAAGACATACAGATGGCTGATAAGCACATCAAGAGATGCTGAATATCATTAGCCATCACAGAGATGCAAACCCAAACCACAATGAGATGCCACAGTCACAAAGGCCACACAGTGTAAGAGTCCGTTTTTATGAACTGTCCAGAGCAGACAAATCTACAGACAGAAAGCCGGTAAGTGGGAGGTGGGGGTAAGGTGGAATGGGAAATGACTGCTAACAGGTGTGTTTCTTTTTGGGGTGATGCTGCGTGCACAACTGTGAAGAAACTACAAGCCACTGCAGTGTACGTCTTACAAGGGTGAATTTCATCATGTTAATTAGATCTCAATTTTTAAAATACATGCTCATGGACTGATACTAGCATTTGGCAGCACCCTGCGTGGTGTAAATGGGTAAGTGCAAAGGCAGGTAGTTAGAACACAGAGACACCTCAGAAGACAGGCCTGACGATCTGCTTCCGTACACTTGGGTCACTAAGAATTGGAACTGACTCCACAGCAACTAACAACAACACAACAGAAGGTCCCTAGGCAGCCCAAATGGTTTGTACTCGACTACTAAGCTAAAGGTTGGTGATTCAAACCCATCACAGAAAAAAGGCCTGGTGATCTGCTTCCATAAAGATTACGGCCAAGACAACCCTACGGAGCAGTTCTACTCTGGAATGAATGGGGTCTCCATGAGTTAGAATCAACTCCACACTAACAGTTTGGTTTGTTTGGTTTATCAGTGTGAAGGCATTTTCAAAGATGAAATACAGAAAACCGTATTACAGACCAGCATTAAAAGATGAACATTTCTAATATACTGTGATGACAGGGAATGCTTGGAACCCCAATTAAGCAAAATGCTGTCCCTCCAAATATTCCATTCTTCTCATTAGTAGATCTGTATTACAAATAAACCATAATCAATTATTATTATATTTTTAGTTTTGTCAATACAAATTTATGAAAATATCCTCAATTTTGCCTCTTGGTGCATAAAGCCTAAAATATGTATTATTACCCAGCCCTCTACAGAGTCTGAGCCAGCAAGATTCAGAGAACAGCATCACCACCCACCCCAACTCTCACCCCTACCCCCACCCCTACCCCCACTGTTAAGGCTGAGAAGCCTGGCACTTGGGTCCGCCTGATCCCGAGTCATCCCATGCCCCACCCCCCCCAATCTGCCATATCGAATCAGCCACTATAGGGTCCCAACCACCATCAGCTACCCTCATGAGGACCCCTCCTCATACTGTTGTCCCTTACAAACTATTCCACACACATCAGCCAGAATGACCTTCATACAATGCAAATCTGACCAAGCCATGCCCTGGAAAGAGGACAAAGCTCTCCAGCAGGGTCCAGCAGCCTACTACACCGGCCATCAGCCCAACTCTCCAGAGAGCTTTTCTGACCAGTAAAACAGCCACATATTCATCAAACTCAGGTGGCCAAACCAGGCTTGCATTTAACGAACATTGATTTTGGCCGTTATATATTGAAGCTCAAACCAAGCGAGCCAACGAACTCACCAGAAAGGAGGCAGAAAGACACCAGCCCTTGACACACTCATGTATTCTACGTTCTCAAGATGACTCGGGGCTGACGGACTGATGTGTATGCCTGCCCACCAACATCTCTAAGGCACCTCTTAGTGGGCGCTCCAATTTCTGCCCAACCTTTGACACAGCCAGGATGTCTGCCACAACACCATGCAGTGAGGGCCTAGTCTGAGGACCAGACAGAACTGGCCACTTGGGAAGGTCACCAAACCTCCCAGTTCCTTCGACATGAAAGAGAGCAGAGATACCTATCGCACACAGACGATGCTAAAACTGAACCGGAAAAGGCCGTAAAGTGCTTCTCAAGGGCACCAACAACCTCCACACGGCCAAACTCAGCGTCGGTTCTCAGTTCTCATCCCATCAACTCTGAGCAAGCACAGCTCATCACCCGGTCCCTGGAAACAGCTGCTGGGTTCCCCCATCTCCACAGAGTGAGCTCTGGGGTCCCAGTGTCCTGAGCTTCTGCTGGAAGCTGACACCAGGACGCACTTCAGGCCTGTGGCACCCATTATAAGGGCACCCAGTTTCCCCCTTCTCTCCCCAGACTTGCTCCTCTGGCAGTATCCCCACCCAGTTAGCGACAGCCATATTCTCTCCGTCGTCACATCAAACAACTCCTCAGCTTTTCACCCAGCTACCTGTTTTCGCTCTTCCTTCAAATATACGGGGAGAACCTGACTAGTTCTTGGCACCTCACTGCTACCACTTCGTCCAAACTCCCACCATCCCTCACTGGGGCCCCTGGGCCCAGCCCTGCCCCCTCACAGGCTATTCTTCACGCAGCAGCCAGAAAAGCACTATTAAAACAGGACAGAGCAGGCCACCCCCCACCCATCCCCACAGTGACCATACGGCCTTACAGGATGGGTCCCTTCCCGCGCCATCCCTCTGTCCTCCAGGCCACCAATGTAGCCCCCGCCCTGGTCTTCTCCAGTGAACAGTCGGTGACCCTGGGCAGGTGACTGGGCCTCTCTGGCCTTGGTCCTCACCTGGGAAGCAGAGGGCAGCTCCTAACTGGGAGGCCTGTTTGGGGATTAAGCAAGTGTGAACTGGAAGTGTTAGAATACAGCGACAAGAAGGCCACTGCCTACTTCTCACTACTCGCAGACGGCAGCCCTTCTTGCAAAGAAAATAAAACAAAACACGAAAGCAACATTCCAGGAAAGAACACATGTGACAGCCTCCAACAGAAGTGGAGCTTCCTGGTTCAGCAAAGACACTGGGCTGGGAGATTAAACAGCTCACACATGACCCCCAATGTCAGCATCTAAAAGTCTCGAGGTCAGTCTTAAAAACCATGCCAGCAAGCTCTACCTCAACAGTGCCATCAAGGGTGGTCGTTTCACTGACTGGTTCCTCACAAATTAGTGGAGCAGTACAACACCATCAGGTCATCTAAAGAAGTCTGTGTCATCTATGACAACTGTGTCACAGAGCATTCTCACCTGCCAGGCAGGTGACACCCCACTTTCACAAGTTCTCTCCCGGACACAAGACAGGTAGATGGTTCAGTGACACACCACCCAGGCCCCTGAGCTCTCAACCGCTTTCTGGCTAACTGGCTCTCGATCTGAGTGGTGGACAGATGAGGCCCCGCCTCCCTGAAGTTAATGGTTCCTCCCTCCCCCATGTCCTGCTGGGCATCTCCAGCACCCAAGAACAAGGTGCAAGGTCCAGGAGCCACTGGACCCCACCTCACTGCCCTCAGCAGGATCCCAAAGCCTCAACTTCCCTGCTGACAACTGTTATGTGCTCTTCCAGGTCCTATTCAAATGCCACTTCCGTGAAACCCTCTCTCACCTGAGACGCACCTCAACGCGTGGTTGTGCTCTGTGGGGCCTGCGCAAGGCCCAGCTCTCTTTCCAGACGCTCGTGGGCCTGTTATGCCCACGGCCTCTTCTGAAAGCATCCAAGGAGCCCATCCACATACACAGCGCCAAACTGCCCACGTACCTCAGCCCCAGATGTCCAACCTGGGTAGGGGAGGCTACCCAAATCTCTGTCCAACGTGTTTAATGATGTCCGACAAAACCAAATGAAAGGATTTCACGCCGTGAGTGGAGAAGTTTGAACTTGAGAACAGCAGCAAAAACAGAAACACAGAATCCCCACAAAGGTGGGCATCATTCCAAAACAGGGGATCTGACCCAGCCTGAGCTCCCACTGCCGTCTGCCTCTCAAACAGCACGTACTGACAGAAAGTGCCCCTGTGTGGGCACGTCTAACAGCTTCTCTGAGCTGAGTTTCATGAGGGTGAGAGCAGGGACATCCTGTGCGCAGCCCAGGCACCCTCACACAGACAGTGTGCACCTGCAGAGGGCACGCAGCCAGGATAAGCTGTGGCCCCCTTTATCTGAGGAAGCAGGCTGCAGGCCCCCAGTCAAGGACTAAGGAGCATGGCTACCTGCATCCCACACCAGTCCTGTGCACAGCTTTGCACAAGGATCAAAGGGCCCAGGTGAGACCAAATTCACAGGACAGGAAACACAAACACGTGGTGCTGCACACAGAGTGATCACGTTCTATCTGTGACACGCTGTGCAGCCCAGCCGCTCAATCACACACACACAGAGTGACTGCATTCTGTCTATGACACTCTGCACGGCTCAGCCACAGCCAGGCCACTCGGTCAGACACACACAGAGTGACCATGTTCCGTCTGTGACACACTGCACGGCTCAGCCACAGCCAGGCCACTCGGTCAGACACACACAGAGTGACCGTGTTCCGTCTGTGACACTCTGCACGGCTCAGCCACAGCCAGGCCACTCGGTCAGACATACACAGAGTGACCGTGTCTGTCTGTGACATTCTGGAGCAACTGGGCCTGCCTCTTCCCCTCCCCAATTTGCAGCTAAGACAGCTCATGGACAGAAGTATGAATTTTAACTGCTTTTCTGGCTATTACAGAGGGTTTTAGATTTTTGCTATTCTGTGGCCCAAACGTTACCTTGGATGGCCTGGCTAAAAGTGGTGGCAAGACAGTGTCTCCTCTCCTCTTCCGTGAAGTAGAGAAACTGGGACAGTAGCCCTACCTGACAGGGCTGTTGTAAGGATGAACCAAAAATTCCACATAAACCACTCAGTAGTACACTTGACTCATAACAAGCACTGCAAACAACTACCAGCCATTATCACACTTATTACATTCCTGGGCCCCAATTAAAGCCTTTTGAAACAGGTAAAAGAGCAATCACGTGAGTCAAGAGAACTCCTGCAGTGACCAGGTGACTGAAACCACCAATGTGCAGATTCTCCAGGACTGAATCCGCTCACCCACTTGATGACACCAGAGCCTGATGATGTCCATCTGTCTTCACAACCCTGCTCCTCCAAGCTCACCCCTCAGCATGCCCACCACACACAACCTGCACTGCCAGAATCCCAGCACCCCAAAACGTGCGCTTGTCTCACAATGCACGCTGCGGCCTGAATCTGCATCCCCAACCTTGGCTCCCGCCTGTCTCCTCCTCAAGGCTTCTCTGCCCTGCCAATCCCACCCACCAAAGGCTCTGCCACCCTCCACACACCCGCCCCTCGACCTCCCCCCCCAAGCCCCATACACACACCACCTCCTCCAGGCACCCACAGCCTCTGCACAACCATCCCAGACACACACCACCTCCTCCGGGCACCCACAGTCTCCACACGCCCACTCCTCACCCCACCCCCAACCCTAGCCCTGTGCATACACCTCCTCTGAGCACCCAAAGCCTCCACACACCCGTCCTGTGCACACACCACCTCCTCCAGGCACCCACAGCCCCTGCAGGCCGCACCCTCTCTCACATACAC
Organism: Dugong dugon; assembly: GCA_030035585.1. Classification (NCBI taxonomy): domain Eukaryota; kingdom Metazoa; phylum Chordata; class Mammalia; order Sirenia; family Dugongidae; genus Dugong; species Dugong dugon. The sequence continues at coordinate 539,231 of CM057471.1, forward strand.
ACCCCCTCTGGGCGCTCACAGCATTAACTCCAGGTATGTCTCTTCCCGGTGCTCACCACAGCCTACTGCCGCAGCATTTCCACCCAAGCCTTCTCCCCGGTACTCAGTCTGTCAACCTCATGTCCCTAACAGACTAGGGTACTGCGCTGTGCGCAGGGCAAGAGACCAAACGGCATTTGTGGAAGAAAAGCAAGCAGGAGGGTGGGAACGTATGGATACTTGATTTCAGCCAGGTACCTGCCCCTGTTGTCACATGCAAAGCACCACAGCCTGTGAGGACAAGTGACGTCGCCTGACCGGAAAAACGCTCAGGCTCACACAAGCTGAGTCACGTGCGAAGATGAAAGTGGTGAGGCTAGCAGATGAGCCTGGACTGTGTGGGAAAACAGCCTGGGATCTTCCACACACCTGCTCTAACATACGACGTCACCACGCAACATGACTGCAAGACACGCCCCTAACTTCCCCTGTCCACTTGGTCGGGCTGTTACCTGGGGAAACAGCCTCTGCAGATGGTCGGATAAATCTTCATACCTGAAAAGGACCTGGCCAGCCTTCAAACTGCTTAGCAATCTTCAACCAGCTTACCAGTGCTAACAGCAGAGGACATTAAGATCTTGCATCTAATCCATCTTCACGTATGAAGTTTTCTCATCTTTAGGCAAAAGTAACACTAAAGTGCAGTGGGTAAAGGACGGTCTTTTTAGCAAAAAATGCTCGTTTGCTGGATATCCATGAAATAAAATTAATCCTGATCCCTAACTTCATCCTATATACAAAGAAATGATTCCAAGAGAGCAAACTCAACCCAAAGAAAGCAGAAAAGAACAAAATAATAAAGATTACAGTGAAAATAAATGAAACGGACGAGAAAAACAAACAAAATCAATGAAATAAAGACGTGATTTTTTGGAGAAAATCAACAAAACCAACAAATCTTTAGCTAGACTGACCAATTACAAAGAGAGAAGACTCAAATCACTCAAGTCAGAAGTGAAAGCAAGGGCGCCATTACGGACCTTACAGAAATACAGGATTATGAGGACGTAGAATGAACACCATATGCCAACAATTAGACAATGTGGATGTAACAGATGAATTCCCAGAAAGACACAAACTACCAAAAATGACTCAAGAAGAAATAAAAAGTCTGAATAGACCTATCACAAGTAAAGAAACTGAACTAGTAATTTAAAACCTCCTGTGAAGAAAAAAAAAGCTTAGCCCTAGATGGCTTCACTGGTGAATTCTACCAAACATTTAAAAAAAAAAAACATCCATCACAAACTCTTCCAAAAAATAAAATAAAAACATTTCCCCACTCATTCTATGAAGTCAGTATTACCTTATACTAAAATCAGATAAAGACATAAGATAAAATTATAGACCAATATTCCTTATTAATACAGATGCAAAAAATCCTCCATAAAATACCAGCAGACCAAACACAGCAACAAATGAAAACTATTAGACACCATGACCAACTAGGATTTATTCCAGGAACACAAGGTTAGATTAACACCCAAAAACCAATCAATGTAATAAACTATATTATTAGAAGAGAAGACAAAACCATATGATCATCTCAATGGGCACAGAAAAAGCATTTAAGAAAATCCAACATCCTGTCATCATAAAAACAATCAACTAACTAGAAATGGAAAAGAACTTCTTCCTCCTGACAAAGGACATCTACAAAAAACTCACAGCACAATATGTAACCGTGAAAGACTAAAATCTTTCCCCCAAAGATAGGGAAGCATGTCCAATTTCTCCACTTCTACTCAACATCATACTGGAGGGTCTAGCCAAGGCAATTACATAGGCAAGGAAAAAAAAGGCATTTCAGACTGTCAAGGAAAAAGTAAAACTCTATTTGCAGACAACATGATCTTGTGTATAGAAAACCTAAGAATCAACTTAAAAACTATTAGAATAAACAAGTCCAACAAAGTTTCAGGATGCACGGTCAATATACAAAAATCAATTATATTTCAATGCAGTAGCAATGAGCAAACCAAAAATGAAATTAAGAAAATTCCAGATATGATAGAACCAAAGTAATAAAATACTTACACTCTGAAAACTACAAAACACTGCTGAAATAAATTAAAGAAGACCTAAATAAATGAAAAGACACCCCATGTTCATGAACTGGAAAACAGTATTGGCAATATTCCTCAAACTGATCTACAAATTCAACGTCATCCCTACCAAAATCGCAGAAAGCTCTTTTGCAGCTATTGATAAGCTGACACTAAAATTCATACGGAAAAAAGTAAGGGACTCAGAAGAGCCTAAAGAATCTTGAAAAACAAGAACAAGGTTGGTGAACTCACACTTTACAACTGTGAAACTTACTACAAAGATACAGTATTCAAGGCAGTGTGGTACTAGCAAATGGAGAGGCATATAAATCAATAAAATAGAACTGAGAGTCCAGAAATGAGTCCTAACATTTATGGTCAATTAATTTTTGACAAACAGCCAAGACAATTCAATAGGGAAAGAATGGTCTTTTCAACAAATGGTACCAGAACAATGGGATAGCCACATGCAAAAGAATAAAGTTGGACTGCTACCTACACACCATATACAAAATTAACTCAAAATGGATCAAATATATGAATATAAAAGCTGAAATCATAAAACTCTTAGAAAAAATACATAAGAGTAAACCTTTATGATCTTGGATTATACAATGGTTTCTTAGGTGAGACACCAAAAACACACAGAACAAAAGAAAAAAAACAGACAAAATGGACTTCATCAAAATTAAAAACTTTTCTGCTTCCAAGGACACTATTAAGAAAGTGAAAAGACAACCCACTGAATGGGACAAAATATCTGTAAATCACACAGATGATAAGAAATGTGTAAAAAGAATCAACAAATAACAATTCAATAAAGCTAAATGTTGTCAGGTGCCATCGAGTCAATTTCAATTCATAGCGACCCCGTGTGAACTGCCCCATAGGGTTCTCTAGACTATCATCTTTACAAGAGCAGATCACCACGTCTTTCTCCTGCAGAGCAGCTGGGTCGGTTCAAATTACCAACCTTTCAGTTAGCAGCCAAGCGCTTAACCATTGCAAAGGATTTGAAAAGACAGTTGAGTAGACATTTCTCCGAAGAAGATATACAAATGGCCAGTAAGCTCATAAAAAGATGTTCAACATCATTAGCCATTAGGGAAATGCAAATTAAAACCATAATGAGATATCATTTCACATCCACTAGGATGGTGATAATCAAAAAGATAGATTACAACAAGATTCGGCGAGAATATGGAAAAACTGGAACCCTCATACATCGCTGGTGGAAATATAAAAGGGTGTAGCTGCTATGGAACACAGTTTGGCAACATTTAAACACACAGTTACCATATGATCCAGCAATTCTACTCCCTATGTATAGATCCAAGAAAAATGAAAATCAACGTCCACACTAACACCTGTATACAAATGTTCATGGCAGCATTATTCATAATAGCCAAAAAATGAAAACAATCCAAATGTCCATCAACAGATGAATGGATAAATAAAACTGGTTTATCTATACAATGAAATATTATTTAGCCATAAAAAGGAATGAAGTACTCACTTGAACACCAAAAAACAGACACGTTTATACAGGCATATCACTAAAGTGGCTATCCAAATGGTCAAAAAACATATTGGTGCTCAACATCATTAGTCATCAGGGAAATGCAAACTAAACCACAGTAAGACATACTACACATCTACCAGAATGGCCAAGAAGAAAAGGACAGAAAACATCAGGTGTTGGTGAGGATCTGAAGCAACAAGTTACACTTGTAACAACACAACCACTGTGGATACTTACATGTGGTGCAATAGATCACTCTTCTATGGTGGTTCTAGCCATGGTCTTGTGATTCCCACCAAAAGACTGGATGGGACTGTACAAAGTGCTTGTGGCTAACAAGGGGATTGGAAAGCTTGCTAATAATACAAACAAAGTGCATGGCACCCTTGTGGGGGTGGGACCATGCAATAAGGTGAATGGGACCCTAATGAGGGGACTGGTCAGTTCTGCCATCCCGCTAGGCTTAAAATGAGCCATCTCAGAGGCAGAAAGTAGGGTCTCACTACCACCAAGAAAGAAGAGTTAGGAGTGGAGCACATCCTTTGGACCCGAGATCCCTGCGCTAAGAAGCTCCTAGAACCAGGAGACAAAGAGAAAGCTGTAACACCAGAGACAGCGCAAGACTGTGACAGGCAGCAGCACCGAAACAGTGGCAGCAGAACCAGGACACTGACACTAAATGGCACAGTGGGCTTCCTGGCCCACAGAGCAAGGCAGTTACGGAGGGTGTGCCGACCCACAGAGCGAAAGAGCTGAGCACCTTTGAGCAGGAGGCTTCCTGACAGAGTGGGATGGCTCCAGCACTCATTGTCAGCGAAGCTAAAGAGCTTTGTAACACCTGCTCAAGCAGAGCAGAGGCCAGGCCAAAAGGCTGAGGGGCTGAGGGACCAAGGGACTGAGGGACCAAGGGGCTGAGGGCAAGAGAGAGGCCTGCCTGCAGGCACGGCTAACAAGAGGCTATCCTGAAAGAAGAACTGTATCCTGAGTTGCGCCTGATTTGACTTGTAACCTGTTATTTCCCTAATAAACTCCATAACTGTAAGTGTTATCTGTGAGTTCTGTGTGGTCATCGCAACATATTATCGAACCCAGCAGAGAATGTCCTGGGAGAGATGGGTGGCATCAAAATTGATAAAAAGGTTGGAGAGAAGAGGTGTAAGTCTGACCTCACCTCACAGCACTCAGCCTTGGACTGATGCTGATGGTGATTCCCCTTTACCCTTGTGAAGTTAGACGAGGCGGTCTGATGCCTCCAAAACTCCATTTTTACCATTGGTATCACAAGTAGGATTCACTGCAATGTCTCCAGACTCATGGAAGCTTGGGACTTTGTAAGAAAAAGAATAAATGGGTGTGGGAAGTGAAACCTTTGATTCTTAGATAGTTGTTGTTACCTGTAATGACTTAAAGGAAAGCAGATGCTCTGCTGCAGCTAGCGGGAGAAAAGCCTCAAGTGGAGTGGCTTGGGGCAAAAGCAGACCAGTTAAACAAGATGACTGATAAGGGACCAGGATGTCTGGTTCCACCCAGCCAGAGGCCCAAAGCCATATGCATACGAATGGGAAGATAGTCAAGGTGTGGAGAAGATGAAACTGGATACTGAATGTTTCTCCAACCTACTGTAGTGAAACAGACTTACATGCATGACGGAAGAGAATGCGGGTATTACAGATAACAGAGAGCATCTAACTCTATCTTCAGCCAATACTTGAGTGGATATGCTAAGAGGGGAACTAGGATTTGCCTGAAACAAACATAGGCTGTTGGTCTGCATGCGGTAGCCCTGTGTATGGAGCCCTGGTGACATAGTGGTTAAGTGTTTGGCTGTTAACCAAAAGGTCAGCAGTTCGAATCCACCAGCTGCTCCTTGGAAATGCTATGGGGCGGTTCTACTCTGTCTCATAGAGTCACTATGAGTTGGAATCGATGCAAAGGCTACGGGTTTGGTCTTTGTGTTTTGGGGGTGGGTAGCCCTGCGTATAGGTTGAAAACCTGAGCCCTACGCAGGAAACAGTTGCATTTAAAAAGGCATGCAGAGCTACCAAGAACTGCTGAGAGAACAGAAGATTTGCATTCGAAGGAAGGACATGCAGACAAAAAAAATGACTGTTTTGCTTTTTGAATTTCAAGCAAGCAGTTTGACACTGGATGCATCGAGGCAGGAAAAGTCAGTGCTCATCAGAAGAACTTGCTCCAGGAATGGAAGTTAAAGGAAGCTGGCAAGCAGACAGCCTGGTATGTGCACCTGAGGTGACCCCCTGTGGCCACAAGATGAATGGAAGTGGGGGAGGTGCGGCAATGAAGAGATTGGTTGAGTCTGGACAGGTTCCACTGGCATCCGCTGGCTTAGCCCACAGGGGCTAGGGATGAGGGAGAAGAGCCTGACTGGTCTAAAGTGCAGGGAGGTCTGTGCACTACCGAGCCTATGGCTGGTATCCACTCATCAGCTTGGATGGCTAGAGACCAGCTGACCAGAACCCAACCAAATGAAGAGAAAGATGTTTCACACTGTGAGCTGGTATAGAGTACTGGAATCTGATGGCTTGCTCTGGCCTGGACTTTGCTTACGGATGCAAATGCTCGAAGTTCCAACTGGTACAGAAGATTCCTCAGAGTCTAAAGTTTGGACCAAGGAACATGCTTTTCTTCTCAGAGTACTGGTCTGATAAAACCAAAAAAAAACACCAAACTCGCTGCCATGGAGTCCATTCCAACTCCGAGCAACCCTATGGGACAGAGTGGAACTGCCCCATAGGGTTTCCAAGGAGTGGCTGGTGGATTTGAACTGCCGACCTTTTTTGTTAGCAGCCGAGCTCTTAACCCACTGGGCCACCAGAGCTCCACTGGTTTGACAGGGATGGGCAACTTAAACAGTGGCTATCTAAAACAGGCAGATAAAGGCACAAAGTGGATGGCTTACACACTTTCCTAAGTGTGCTCACACTCAAAGTGAGGGTCAAGGGAGGATCCCCACTAAGCAGTTTCCTCTTTTCCTGATGGGCCTACGGAAGTGAAGATGAGGAAGGTGCTGGCAGGGTTCTACGACTCAGCTCTGAGCACTGACTGTTAACAGGGCTAATCTGAGACTGGGGGAAAAAAAAAAAAACTAGTTGTAGAAGCTGTAAGTGTGAAAGAGTGGGACAAAGGCGAAGGTACTGCTGGACTGGAGTACAACGGTCAAACCTAAAGTCCCTAAAAGGTCTTGCTATGCTGATACCTCAAGAGAAGATCAGAGCAAGGGAATAATCTTCTCTCAGTTAAATTTTTTCAGAGCACAGAGACGGTGAAGCCAAGGTGACTTTTGGAGAACCTGACAGGATCAGATGGGCACGTGCAGGAGAGCTGAACAGCTGGGACCTGAGTGACCTCACCCTGAGGACTCTTTTCCCTACTGAAGGACTAATTGTTAAGGACTGTTTTAGACTGGTAAAATGAGCGGGCGGGGAAAGTATCCTCCAAGTATGAAAGAACCATGCATAGGTAGAAAAGCCAGGGGGTGGGCTGTGGTGCAATGGATCATTTTATACAGCCTTTCTAGTTATGTTCTTGTAAGTCCCACCAAAGACTGGGTGGCACTATGCAAACAAGCTGCTTGTGGCCCACCAAGAGGACTGGAAAGCTTGCTAATAATACAAATAAGGTGTATGGCACCATTGTGGGGGAGAGGGGAACCATACAAATAAGGTGTACGGAACCCTAACGAGAGGACTGGTCAGTTCTGCCATCCTCCCAGGCTTAAAATGAGCCATCCCAGAGGCAAAAAAGGGGAGCTTCACTACTACCAAGAAAGAAGAGCTAGGAGTGCAGCACATCCTTCGGACCCTGGGTCCCTGCACTGAGAACTTCCCAGACCCAGGAAACAGAAAGAGAGAGCTGTAACACCGGAGACAGTGCAAGCCGGCGAGAGGCAGCAGCAGAGAAACAGTGGCAGCAAACAGCGACACCGGTGCAAAATCGTGCAGTGGGCCTCCTGGCGCGCAGTGGGCCTCCTGGCACACAGTGGGCTTCCTGGCGCACAGAGCAAGGCGGTTACGGTAGCTGTGCCAACCCACAGAGCGAGAAAGCCAAGCACCTGCGAGCAGACGGCTTGTTGGCAGAGCGGGGTGCCTCTGGGTACTTAGCACTGAGAGCTGAGCACTTTCGGGCAGGAGGCTTCCTGACGGAGTGGGGTGCCTCCAGGCACTTGTTGTCAGCAAAGGTAAAACATCTTTGTAACACTTGCCCAAGTGGGCTAGAGGCCAGGCAGAGGGGCAGAGGGGCTGAGGGGCAGAGGGGCAGAGGGGCAGAGGGGCAGAGGGGCAGAGGGGCAGAGAAGCAGAGGGGCAGAGAAGCAGGGGGCTGAGGGGCTGAGGGGCTGAGGGGCAGAGGAGCTGAGGGGCTGAGGGGCTGAGGGGCAGAGGAGCTGAGGGGCTGAGGGGCTGAGGGGCAGAGAAGCTGAGGAGCTGAGGGGCTGAGGGGTAGAGGGGCAGAGGAGCTGAGGGGCCAAGGGCCAGAGACGGGCCTGCCTGTGGGCATGGCTGAGAAGAAGCTGTCCTGACGGAAGAACTGTATCCTGTATCCTGAGTCACGCCTGATTCTCTGAACTGTATCTTGTTAACTTCTCTAACAAACTCCATAATCCTGACTGTTGTCTGTGAGTTCTATGTAGCCACTGAAACAAATTATTCAACCCAGCAGAGAAGTACAGAGTGCCCTGGGAGGGACAGCTGGTGTCAGAATTGGTAAAAAAGTTGGAGAGAGGAGGTATATCTGACCTCCACTTCATAGGAAATCAGCCTTGGGCTGATGTTGATGGCGATTCTCCCCACCCCCTGTGAAGTCAGACCAGGACTGATGCTTCAGCCACTCCAGTTTCACAGTATCACTCAGCATTTTCACTCCACCAACAGAAATGTGTACCTGTGTTCACCAGAAGACACATACAAGGATGTTCACAGCACCTTTATTTAAAATAGCCAAAAACTAGAAACAACCCCAATGTCCACATGACGTTGTTACTGTTGTGTGCTGTGGAGTCAATTCTGACTCACAGCAACCCTACAGGACAGAGTAGAACTGCCCCATAGTGTTTCCTAGGCTGAAAACTTCATGAGAGCAGATGGCCAGGTCTCTTCTCCCGTGGAGCCACTGGTGGGTTCAACTGCCAATCTTTCGGTTAGCAGCCGGGCACTTAACCATTGCACCACCAGGGCTCCTTGTCCACATACAGCAGAACGAATATGTAAGCTGTGGCACAGCAATGAGTAATGAGAAATAAGAACCTTCAACAGTATGCCATAACACAGATGAATCTCAGACACAATGCTGATGGAAAGAAGCCAGACAGGAGTACACGCTACAAGCTTTCTTCATATAAAAGTTCAGAAACAGGCAAAACTAATCAAGGTATCCGAAGGCAAGACAACATTTACCCTTCAGGAAGGATGAGGTAGACTATAAGGGGCGTAAGAGGGCTCCTATGGTTCTGACTGGAGCCTTGTGACGCAATGGTTAAGAGCTACGACCGCTAACCAAAAGGTCGGCAGTTCGAATCCACCAGCAGCTCCTTGGAAACCCTATGGGGCAGTTCTACTCTGTCCTACAGGGTCGCTATGAGTCGGAACCGACTCGACAGCACATAACAACAACATGGTTCTGATAATGTTCTCCGTTTTATCTGGGTGCTAGGTTACATGTCTGCATGATATATTTAGTGTCAGACACGTGTGCATTTTTCTGCATGTGTCATACATCAAAAATTTTCAAAAAAATAGTCTTTCTCAGGTTAAATGTCTTATGATTAATCATATTAAACACGGTTAAGGTTTGGTGCTGGAGCCCTGTTGGCACAGTGGTTAAGAGCTCGCCCGCTAACCAAAAGGTCAGCAGTTCAAATCCACCACACCTACTCCTTGCAGCAAACCCTATGGGGGCAGTTCTACTCTGTCCTATAGGGTTGCTATGAGTTGGAATCAACTCAACAGAATGGGTTTAGTTTGATTTTAGTAAGGTTTGGTGTCAGATACTACAAAACTATAATGACAGATTCTAGCAGACCACTTAACCGAAAAGAAAGAAAACAGAAGAGCAGACCTGGATGGAGGGAAGACTTCCATTCACTGGGCCATACTGACTGGCGTTTAGTGGTCCCTCAGAAACTTCAAAAGCAGCCCAATAAACTGACTGTTCAAGGAATTTGAGGAACACAGGCAGAGTCCCAGGAAGAGGAAGTAGACAAGGCTCTGCCAGCCTAAATGCCAGCCGTGGAATCTGGCTGTAGGGGCCAGGTACAAAGACAGGACAGACGTAATCTTAACAAGCTGTTAGTAAACAGTTTTCAAATGGCACAGTACAGAGAAAACACTCTGGATCTTTTTTAAACTGTCAATTATTTAAACTACCCAGTTGCTGTCAAGCAGACCCCGACTCCCAGCAACCTCACGTGTGTCAGAGTAGAACTGTGCTCCGTGGGGTTTTCAATCACTGATTTTTTCCAGAAGCAGATCACCAGGCCTTTCTTCTGAAGTGTCTCTGGCTGGACTCAAACCTCCAACCTTTCAGTTAGCAGGCAAGCATGTTAACCATTTACACCACCCAGGGACTATGACTTCTTAGGCACCTGCTATCTGTCAGGTGCCCTCCGTGGCACATCAAGAATCTACCCTTCCCTTTTACAGGAGCTGGACTTCAGGGTAAGCAATTTCTCTTCACAGAAGAGCTCCAGGAAACAAAGGAAGAAAGGCTGCCTGCCATTCTGCGACCCTCCATGAATTAAATGGATCTCACAAGTGAACATCAAAGACTGTGAACATCACAGGAAGAGACAATCGGACTTATCACTTATCGTGCCTCCTGATAAAAGTACTCAACAGCAGTTATGATATACTCCTGCCATAAAAAGTCTGACCTGAATCTGTTCAAGTCTCTAGACCAGCACGATCTGATATAATGTAAGCCACAGTATGAATTACATGTGTAATTTTTAATTTCCTAGCAGCCACATCAAAAAAGTTAAGAAGTAGGTGAAATTACTTTAATAATACACTTCATTTAACTCGATACAGCCAAAACACTTCCTTTCAACATGTAATCAATGCTGTTAAACACATATTAATATTTTACATCTCCTCCATACTGTGTCTCCGAAATTTACATCCCATGTGTGTTTTCACTTCCTGCACATCTCGATTCGCACCAACAACATTTAAAGTACTCAAGAGCCATTATGTGGCTAGTGGCTACCATAGTGAACAGACCAAAAACCAAACCCATTGCCATCGAGTGGATTTCCACTCATAGCAACCCTACAGGAGAGCGGAGAACTGCCCCATACAGTTTCCAAGGCTATAAATATTTATGGAAGCAGACTGCCACATCTTTCTCCTGCAGAGCGGATAGTGGGTTCGAATCACCAACCTTTTGGTCCGCAGTTGAGCACTTAACCACTGAGCCCCCAGTGCTCCTCATATTGGACAGCGGAAGCCCAAAATCTTAACTATCAGTTCAGAGAAAATATAGGGGACAGAGGAACATGTTAAACAACACCATAAGAATGTAATTAGCAAAAATTAAGGTTATGGGAAAATTCAGGACCAATAAACCATTATCCTCAAAACTAAACTGAAAGGTAAAAAAATAAAGAGCTGGAAAGGAAATAAATATATTCAAAGATTTAAGAGCCATATCTACCAAGGGCAACGAATGGACCATATTTAGTTCCTAACATGAACACTGACTAGATAATTATTTACTGAAATACTTGCATTAACTGAAATATTCACTGAGAAAATATGCTTCAAAACATCAAGAGTAGGGACGAGAAGCATAGCTACACCAAGACCAGCCAGGAGAAGGTAGCTGCAAATGCCAGAGGACAGGCCGCACCCTCAGATCTGCCTCTGCGCGAGTCTCGAGAAGTTCCGTAACAAAAAGCCTCAAATGCCTGGTGTGTCTGTGTGCACGTTCCTGTTTTTCCACACATATGCATTTGCTGGCACATGCATAACTGCCTTGATGAATACGCAATAATTATAATGCTGGTGCCCTGCCTTGGAAGAGAAGAACTGAATGACGGGGGGACAAGAGAGGGAGACTTTTCACTTTGTACTTTTTTATACTTTTTAATTTTTAACCATGCAACTATCTTACCTACTCAGAAATCTTAATTTAAGAACATGTATCTTGAACCAAGAGACCAGCCTCTCTGCATCTCCGTCCAAGCCTCCTCACTGGCCTCCCCGCTGCCACTCTTGTCTACCTTTAGTCTACTCGTCACACAACAGCCAGGGTCATCTTTTAAAAATGCCATCCGTCTCTAAAATCCTTCAATGTCTGTCTGTAGTGCTTCCAAAGCACCCAACTGTCACCACAGCGACCCAGCCCTGTATGACCTGACCCCTGCCTCTCCAGCTTCACCTCCTGCCACTCACCCCTTCTGACCTGGCAATTGTACTGTGAACTAAAGGAGACAGACCTCACCCAACTCATCCTCAAGGAGCTGGGACAGTGACATGGTAAACACCACACAGACAGGAGGAACACTAGACACGCAAGCATGCGCAGTAATACAGGGCAAACAGCACACGCTCACTGCTCAGAGCCAAGTCTAAACATAACAAGCGCTTCTCACAAGGACCAGGAAAAAAGATGATAAATACTTGGCATTCTTGGATTCCTAGATTTGCTTTCTAAATTTGCTAAAATTCATGATTTTTTAATGCACGTACTGGACCTCACCGTTCATTCACGCCTCACTTTAACACTCACCTTATTCTTAAGGAGCCTTTCCCAACACAATCAGTGCAATATACAGCACGCCTTTTCTACTTTTAACTGATTCCATCTCATTTCCTAGCTCTGTAATATCTGCTCTGCTACATTCTTAAATTTCATGAATTCAGGGACCAATCTCAAAAAAGTGTATATTTTCTTGTGCAAAACCCAGAAGAGCTCTTCCTCAACAGAAGGTGTTCAAAGGTGCTTTTCCACCCCTTTCATACAGCACTGTAAATGTACTCTGATCAAGACTTACCAGCCTATCAAAGGGGAATGCAGGAAGCAGTCTAAAAACTTTTCCAAAATTAAAAGCCCACTGGCAGCAATGTTACTGGGAAAATGACGTCTTATGAAGACATCATGTCAAAAGAAATGACCCCTCCAAAGAGTCAGAGGAACCACTTCAACTTGATTTCCAAATTCCGAAACCCTCAAACAAATTCATTTTCAATACATAAAAATATTAAAACTTAAGTAAAAACATCACTAAATGGGGGAACTTCTCAAACCTGGGACTGCCGCTTTTGCGCCACATCTGCAGTAGGAATTAACTGGGCTCCAATAACTATCTCCTCTGTGGTTTGCTAGTCAGACACTTAAGTAGAAACCAAATGCCCCTTACCCAAAGACAAAGGTATCCATCAAACCCAGTAAGCCCAACGTTATGGATTGAATTGTGTCCCCCAAAAATGTGTGCCAACTTGGCTAAGCCATCATTCCCAGTATTGTGTGACTGTCCACCATTTTGTCATCTGATGTGATTTTCCTATGAGTTGTAAATCCTACCTCTATGAGGTTAACGAGGCAGGATCAGAGACAGTTATGTCAAGGATGCAGGACTCAATCTACAAGATTAGGTTGTGTCCTAAATCAATCTCTTTTGAGATACAAAAGAAAAAAAGAAGGAAAGACATGGGGACCTCATACCACCAAGAAGCAAGAGCCAGGAGGATAGCGCGTCCTCTGGACCTCGGGTCCAGGCGCTGAGAAGCTCCTCACCCAGGGAAGACTGATGACAAGGACCTTCCCCCACAGCCGACAGAGAAAGAAAGCATTCCCCTGGAGGTGGCATCCTGAATTCGGACTTCCAGCCTCCTAGACTGTGAGAGAATAAACCTCTCTTTGTTAAAGCCATCCACTTGTGGTATTTTTGTTAAAGCAGCACTAGATGACTAAGACACCCAATGAAATGACAAAGAACACAAAGTTCCCCCAGAGAGGAGCCCAAACCATGGTTCTTATAAACTATCTCAAAGACAAACGCAATAAAATACGGTCAAAAACACAAAACTGTTTGATGATATAACAGAAACAGAAGCAGGGGCCCAGGCTTTAGCCCCCACGCTGGCACTGACTACATGTGGGATCTCAAACAACTAAGCTACCCACCAACGTCCTTTTGGGTATGAAATTACAGTTGAGGTAGAAATACCACCCTTGCTAGCTTTTGTTCTAACTCCAGAACTTTCCCATCACAAAAGACATAGTAAGATCCCGGATGGGCAGCCTTTTCCAAACAACAGCTGTGCTGGATGCATTTGTCAAGACTTACAGTACAGGTTTCTGATTTGCAGACCCTGATTTACAACCCCTTCTCTTATCAAAAATCAACCCAAGGCAAGAAAACAGGAAGGAGAAACATAAACTCCATCCAGGAGATATCTGAAACCTCACACAAAATATGAATAGGAAGCATGGATGGAAGAAAGCTAATTCAATCCAGAGAGCAAAGGGAGGTGAAACTCAATAAGGGGGTTACTGCTGAGAAGCAGGGAAACTGACCCCACAGCAAGACTCAGAAAATGGAGGTGATGCCCAGAGCTGACATAGGGAGGGCATGTGTGTGTGTGTGCATCTGCATGCACACCCATGTGTGAGCAGCACAGGGAAAAGTCTGCACAAGGAACAGATTCTCAGGCCCACGCCCCTGTGGTACACTCAGCATGGGATCCTCTCCTGTGCCTCCTAGGGAGCAGAGGTCCAGCTCTATAAAAACACCACCGGAAACACACCACAGTGGGGACAGCAGGCAAGAGAAAGGTGGAAGTGAGCTCTGCAACTGAACCAGGGAGATGAGGAAAAGGTTATCTACTGACCTAACGGGGCCCTGATGGCCCAGTGGTTAACTGCTGTGGCTACTAACCAAGAGATCAGCAGTTCGAATCCACCAGCTGCTCCCCGGAAACCCTATGGGGCAGTTCTCTGTCCTACAGGGTCGCTATGAGTCAGAATCAACTCCACAGAAACGGGTATGGTTTTTGTTTGTTTATCTACTGACCTAAGTCAGGACAAAAGGACTGAAAGATCCTTCTCAAAGGAAACCAAACTGCCCCAGGGAACAGATCAGCACAGACTAACATCTGGAGGACAGCCAACAAAAAAAAACAGCCAGTCCTCGTCCTACAGCAAAAGCAACCGGTAAACAAGCCCCCACAAACACTCAGATCCCACTCTGAGTACTTTATTCTTCAAGGTGAATAATCAGTCAAAGATCACCAGACAATTAGAGAAATGCCAATCGAAACTACAATGAGATACCATCTCACCCCAACAAGGCCAGCATTAATCCAAAAAACACAACAAATGTTGGAGAGGTTGTGGAGAGACTGGAACACTTACACACTGTTGGTGGGAATGTAAAATGGTATAACCACTTTGGAAATCGATCTGGTGCTTCCTTAAAAAGCTAGAAATAGAAGTGCCATACGATCCAGCAATCCCGCTCCTTGGAATATATTCTAGAGAAATATGAGCCGTCACACGAATAGGTATACGCACATCCACGTTCACTGCAGCACGGTTCACGACAGCAAGAAGATGGAAACAACCTAGGTGCCCATCAACAGACGAATGGATAAACAAATTATGGTACAGTCACACAATGGAATACTACACAATGACAAAGAACGACGACGAAATCGTAAGACGTCTTATGACACGGAGGAATCTGGAAGGCATTATGCTGAGTAAATTTAGCCAGTCGCAAAAGGACAAACACTGTATAACACCACTATTATAAGAACTCAAGAAAACGTTTAAACACCGAAGAAAACATTCTTTGATTGTTATGAGGATGGGGAGGGTGGGGAAGCAGGGAGAGGGGCATTCACTAACTGGATAGCAGACAGCAATCATCTTAGGTAAAGAAAAGGACAATACACACTACAGGGGAAGTTAGCACAACTGGACTAAACCAAAACCTAAGAAGTTTCCTGAATACAACCAACATTTCAAGGGATAGAGTAGCAGGGGCAGGGGTCTGGGGACCGTGGTTTCAGGGGACATCTAGGTCAACTGGCTTAACAAAGTTTATTAAGAAAATGTTCTGCATCCCACTTAGATGAGTGGCATCTGGGGTCTTAAAAGCTAAGACGCATCAACTGGTCCCAACCCACTTGGAGCAAAGGGGAATGAAGAACACCACACACACAAGGAAGGTATTAGCCCAAGAGACAGAAAGGGCCACATAAACCAGAAACTCCATCGGTCTGAGACCAGAAAAACCAGACAGTGCCTGGCTACCACCAGTGACCACCCTGACAGGAAACACAACAGAGTGTCCCTGACGGAGTAGGAGAAAAGCGGGGTGCAGAACTCAAATTCTAGTAAAAAGACCAGACTTAATGGTTTGACTTGAGACTGAAGGGACCCCGGAAGACGTGGCCCCCAGACTCTCTGTTAGCCCAAAACTAAAACCATTCCCAAGGCCAATTCTTCAGATAAAGATTAAACTGGACTATGGGACATAAAATGATACTCATGAAAAGTGTGCTTCTTAGCTCAAGTAGATACATGAGACTAAATGGGCAGCTCCTGTCTGGAGGTGAGATGAGAAGGCAGAGAGGGTCAGGAGCTGGTTGAATGGACACGGGAAATCCGAGGTGTAAAGGAGGAGTGTGCTGTCACAGTATAGGGAGAGCAACTAGGGTCACATAACAATGTATGTAAATTTTTGTATGAGAAACTAACTTGAATTGTAAACTTTCACTTAAATCACAATTTAAAAAAAAAAATCACCAGGCATTTGAAGGTCTCCAGCATGAAAGAGACCAAAGACACAACAGCAAAGAGGCATGCAAAAGAAACAGAAAAAAAGTATGAAATAAAATTTAAGAATTTTAGTAACTTTTAAAAATGTTAGGCTGTAATAAACCAAGAAATAAAGCTATAGTATATGTAAAACAAGAACAGGAGACACTAAAAAAGGAACAGAGAATGGGAAAGAACATAAAAATGATAGCAGAAATTTAAAATTCAGTAAAAATATTGAAAATAGTCCAAAAAATGTTCCCAAAAAGCAGAATAAAAAGACCAAGACATGACAAGGAGAGAAATGACTTAAAAAATTAGAAGACTAAATACAGAAGTCCAACATTCAACTAAAGAAATTCCAAAAGGAAAGCAAAGAAAAAACAGTAGAGAAGAAGTTATCTCAAATATATTGTACAAAAAATTCCTATAAATGAAAGGGCATGAGTCTCCAGGTTTCATGGCTACTTACTACCCTGCATAATAAATGGAAAAAAAAAACTTGCACTAAGGTACATCATGAAAATCTGGAAACTCAAGGATGCAAAGACGCTTAAAGTTTGGTGGGGGGTGGGGAGAAGAACACTTATGAAGAATTAAGAATCAAACCAGACTTCTCAACAGCAACAACGGAAACTAGAAGATATTGGAGCCATGAGTTCAAACTGATTTCCAGCCAAACTTACTAATCAAGTGTGGTGGTAGAGTAAATACATTTCTGACACGCAAGTCCCAAAATGTTTGCCTCCTGTCCATCCTTTCCCAGGAAGCTACTAGAGAATGTGCTCCAACCCAATGAGGGAGTAAACCCAGAGACAGGGAGACATCAGATGCAGGTAAAAAGTGGTTCTTTGCTCGAGAAGGTGGGGAGAATTCCCAGGATGACAGCTGTGCACCACGCATGAGAGGGCGAGCGAGGGCCATCTCCAGGAAGAACGTGGAACCGACGAACGACCTGACAGGGCTGAATGGGTAAAAAATTAAATTGAGAAACATGTTACAGAATTAAGGGATGGTACAAAAACATTATTTTGAGGTTCAAAGGAAAACAGGCGAATTAAACATAAGGCAATTATTAAAGGTTATACAAAGAAGAAATATAGTTTACCCCGTAGCCCAGCACAGCACAGTGATTACCTGGACACACTGATGAAGACTCTGCAAATGTACTGAACCAAAACCATGTCCTAGCAAGACAGGAGACTGGGGGAGCATAAGAGGGAGTGTGAGAGAGCTAAAATCTTCACCTACCATTAGTGGAAGCTAACAGGTAATCCCAAAATAGGTAAGACATGACAATACAAGCAGCAGATTATTCAGAGATGAAGTAAATGCCAAAAGAAACATCTAAAGAAGGTGCACATGGCTGCCACCTCTCCAGGGAGAAAAGGCAGGAGGGGAGGGTTCCCTTTTTTTTTCTATGCTTCTTAGGACTAACTGATTATATAAAGTAAGTGTATGTATTAGTTTAAAAATCAAAAATTAAATTAAAGAGATACACAGTAACTACCCTAGCAGAAAGCATGAAATCTGCCTGGGAAGGCCCTCCTGCAGAAAGATGTCATTATTAACTCATGGCCGCTGAAGCAAAAGCCATTAAGTCAAGTCCAGCACCCTGGGCTCCAGGCCTCAGTGGTCCTGGACCTGGACTTAAATCTCACAGGCCACCATTTACTAACCCACAAAATGGTGGACCGGGAATGTGCTCCATTACCTCAGCAGTTTTAGTGAGACAACGTGGCAACTATCTTTCTAGGTCAAGGAAAAGAGGAAAGAATAAATACACAGTTACATCAGTTGCCAGTGTCAGCTTTGCTAGTGTAATCATTGAGCAATTAGTGAACCCTGACCCAGTAACCAAGGAGCCCTGGTGGCACAGTAGTGAACCACTTGGCGGCTAACGTAAAGGCTGGAAGTTCAAACCCACCAGAGAAAGATGTGGCAGTCTGCTTCCGTAAAGATCACAGTCTTGGAAACCCTATGGAGCAGGTTCTACCCCATCCTATAGGGTCGCTATGAGTCGGAATCGACTAGATGGCAACGGGTTTGGAGTTTTTGGTTTTGACCCGGTAATCATTTCCTAGATTTAGTGGCCTTCAGTATGGATTTACAGTCTTCAGTATGGATTACACTTCAACATAAAAGAAAAATCGTCACAACTGGACCAATCAGCAGCATCATGATAAATGGAGAAAATAATGAAGTTGTCAAAAATTTCATTTTACTTGGATCCCCAGTCAATGTCCATGGAAGCAGCAGTCAATAAATCAAATGACATATTACGTTGGGCAAATCTGCTGCAAAAGACCTCTTTAAAGTGTTAGAAAGCCAAGATGTCACTTTAAGGACTAACGTGCACCTGACCCAAGCCATGATATTTTCAATCACCTCATCTGCACGTGAAAACTGGATAACAAATAAGTCTGAAGAATTGATGCATTTGAATTACGGTGCTGGTGAAGAATACTGAATATACCAGAGACTGCCAGAAGAACAAATGAAATCGGTCTTGGAGGAAGTACAACCACAATGCTCCTTAGAAGGAAGAATGGCGAGACTTTGTCTCTCGTACTTCAGGCATGTTGTCAAGAGGGACCAGTCCCTGGAGAAGGGCATCATGCTTGGTAAAGTGGAGGGTCAGCGAAAAAAAAAGAGGAAGACCCTCAACGAGATGAACTGACACAGTGGCTGCAACAGTGGGCTCAAACAGCAACAACTGTGAGGACAGCACAGGACCAGGCAGTGTTTCATTCCATTATACACAGGGTCACTATGAGTCGGAACCGACTCGACAGCACCTAACAACAACAGGTTTAGGGGCAACAGGTGGTCCACTCTCCAGTGTCATCTCACTGCCAGGGGGTGACAATCTGGGGACAGTAGTGCTACACTGCAAACAGACCCTCACCCCATCACACGCCTCCATGGTGAACATTTAGAATCAATACCCTAACACCAGAGCTTTTACTAACCTAAAATTACCACTTCATTGCAAACCGTAAGAAACAGTCCAAAATTTAGAAGGTTCTGCACCAAGCATCTCCACACAGGTTAACGTGTTTCGACAAAGGGTGGTCTAAGGCGAATGTGCCCTTGCGCTATTCAGGCCGCCAAGCTGAGCCTGCTGAGAACAGGAGGCTATACTCTAGGGTGCTGGGTACCCCGAGGTCAGTGACTGGAGCAGCATGTGCAGGGTTGTTACACGGAGCAGGGCCTCCTCCAAGAGCCTCCCCAAAGGTCCCTGTTGGAAATGGTCCTTCATTTCTTCTCCCTCTGCAGACTTGGGGCGTGTTTCTCAAGCCCGGGCTCTGGAGCCAGATCCTCTTGTTTGTCTTCCAGGCCACAGGCTCTGTGACCTGAGGCCTGGGGACGTGACAGTACCGACCTCCTAAGCTGGCTGTCAGGCTTTCATGAGTGAATTCCCCAGAGCACTGGGGCAGCTGGGCATACTTACGGGCTCAGTGAACAGCGAACTCTGCCTGTCGTTACGGGCCCGTCCAGCCCTCCTGGGGAATCAGATAGCTGGGGCCATTCCTTCATCAGTATTTATTATGACCTACTATGTGCCAGATACAGAGCTGACCAGGCAGCGTTTCTTCATGTCTTCCCAGCCTTGGGTTCAGATCTGCTAAACAGGGAATAATACTTCCCGCACAGGTAGGGCAAACCAAATGAGAGGCCTAGCTGAAGAGCTTGTCACTATGACTGGACACAGTAGGTGCTCAATTAATGAGATCAGTAAATCACTTACACATCTTCTCCCCTAACAGTCTGAAGTGACGTGGGGTTATCTAATTGATCATTTTGTCCCCAAAGCCCAATACGTTCTAAAATATTGTCAGTACTCAACGACTACTCATTGCCTTGAGTTTAGTAACTCCCCCACATCTTCCCAGTATACTTTAAAAATACCTCCAAAAACTGCAAAAAATAATATTAATTGAATACAAGGCAATATATTCACATGAATTAAAATATACTGTCAATTCTATGTACCAGCTTGTGATAATGGCTCCTTATTATTACACCCTAACTTTCTGATCTTTAGATGTCCCAACGGTTACCACAAGACATTGATTTCTGATGAAAACTGCTAGGTAGTCACTTCTTCCCAAATCACCTCACCATTTCAGTGTAGGGGCACACAACGTTTCTGCCTTTTCACAAGCACACCTCCCGCTTGCTTTCCTCCGGTGGGAATCCACTGCTGCATCTCACAGGAGTTTAGTGTCTGTGCTGCTAAAGAGGACACAAACTACCCTTGAGAACGAGCAAAGAGGAAGGCCAAGATCATCAACAAAAGAACGTGAACTTTCTATATTCAACGCACTTGAGCGTGGCTGGCAGAAATCAACTTAGGTCGGCAACACGCCCCATCCAGACTGCGACTCTGCCCTGACAGCCCCAGGACGGAAAAGCATTGTCTGGGGAGAATCGCGCCAGGACCGGCCAACTTTGGCGACGACGAGGCCACCCCACCAGAAACAAAGTGAAAGGTCACCGGCGGCCGGGAAGGCCGGGCCGGGGGCCGGCGGCGCCCCTCTCGGCCCCAAAGTTCGCCGCTGCCCCGACTTTCCCTTTTGTCTGCACGCCTCCCGCGTCCCCCGCCGCGGCCCACGCGCGACCCCTCCGGACCCCGCGGGCGGCCCCCTCGGCCGGGTCGACCAGCGCAGGCACGCGGCCTCCTCACCTGCCCAGCGCCCCCCGCGGCCCGCGCCCGCACAAAGCGCGGCGGAGCGCGGCCCGGACGCCCGGGGCCTCGGCCCGGCCTCGGCCTGAGGCGGCGGCGGGCGGCGGCGGCGGCGGCGGCGGCGGAGGGAGGCGGGGGCGCCCCGCCCGCCGCGCGCCCGCCGCCCGCCGCGCCTCGGGCGCTCCGCCCGCGCCGCCGCCGCCCGCCGCCGCTGCCCGCCGCCGCCGCCCCGCGCCCGCCGCCGGCCCGCTCGCTCGCTCACCTCGGCGTCGGCGGCAGCCATGGCCCGGGCCCGCAGCGTGGCCCCGCCCCTCCCGCGCGCCATCGCCCCGCCCGCTCCTCGCGGGCCCAAGCCGGGCGGGGCTGGCCGCTACTCGGTCTGCGCCTGCGCCCACGCCCGCGCCTGCGCGCTGCGGCCCGGGCCGGGCCGGGCCCCGCACCTGCGTGCTGGTGTTCGGAGCGTGCGGCATCCGTGCCTGCGCGCTGAGGTTCAGATCGCGCAGCCTCCGCGCCTGCGCGCTTGGGGTTCGGACCGTGCGGCGCCGCGCCTGCGCCGTGGGGACCGGACCGAGTGGGCGGCCTGGCAGGGAAGGCTCCTTCCGGAGTGAATCGACGTAGCCTTCCCGTTTTCACAAATATCCTCTCGTTGTAAAAAAGGCGTTCTGGAGGAGCAGCCGAGGCTCCGACCCCTGACCTCTAACCCCGGACACCCATTGATTCCTACGCCTTTACAGAAGACAGACCCCAGAGTTGCGTTCTGGGGTGGTGTTCCTGCCAGAGGGGGCCCGCGGGCGGGAGGTAGTGCCCAGCTGGCAGTACCTGGCTGGCAGGGGTGCTCTGGTTAGGGGTGGTGCCTGGCTGGGGAGGGTACCGCGGTTGGTGGGTATGCCCTGGTTAGGAAGGGTGCCCCGTTTGGGGGGTGCTCTGGTTGCGGTGTGGCTGGGGGGTTCCCCGGCTGGACGACCTGCCTGGTCACCCTCAGGTCCCTTCTTGCGCCCTGTCTGCGAGGCCACCGCCTGGGACCCTCCCTGCCCCGTGCCTGCTGGCAGCTAGGGTACACAGAGGAAGGGCCTTTCCTGCACCAAGCAGCCTTAAGTGGACTGCGGCCCCAGTGCCACATAAACTGCCTTGGGCTACCCGCTCACCAGGGCCGGCTGAGTTGTCCTGTCTGGAGTTGAGAAAGGAAGTACGGCTGAAACTGGGGTTCTCTGGCCAGTCGCTGCAGGGGTTTGAGGAGTGGATACTGCACTGAAAAAAACAGAGGCCCTAAGGGCCCCTCCGCATGAGGGGTTCAGTCTCATGGGAAGATGGGACTCCTGGAAAATTATTCTGCCAAGTCTGGCATTAACAGTACACACAGGTACAGAGGAGGGAATGGACAACCCTAAGTGCCCAGGAAACCTACTCGAGTTTCTTAAAGGCAAGCTAGACTGCCCTGTCACAACCTCGGTCAGCCCATGATGGGCTGAGGTCCCCAAGTCCTCCAGCCACGGGACAGACTCCTGGCCCCAGCCTTAACCAGAGGCCCAGGAGCAACAGTCCTCGGTGGCCTGCGTGGCAGAACCTGACCCACCTTCCTCTCTGGCACCATCCTCCCCACTCCTGCTTTGGGACTCCCTGGGTCTTCTCCCTGGAATGATTTTATCTCAGCTATCTGCATGGCTCCTTAGGTCTTCCTGTCACCATTTCAGGGAAGACTTCCCTTGCCTCCCTGTCTAAAATTGCTCCTGCACCCCAGAATTCCCTCATTGCTCTTCCTTGCCTGATTTTGCTTCATGTCACTTTAGATGGCATCTGACCATCTGACATCCTTGTTTATCTGGCTTCTTGTCTGTTTCCCCTGCTAGAATGTAAGTCCAGGAAGTCAGGGATTTTTGTTTTGTTGCACCCTCGTGCCTAGAACAGTGCCTGGCATACAGAAGACAAAATACTTGTTTCATGAGTCAGTTATAATGGAGAAAAATCCTTTACTAAGCACATAGTCATCCATCAGTATCCAGGGGGGTTGGTTCCAGGATTTCTCCTCCCCGCCCCCTAATGCCAACATCTGTGGATACTCAAGTCCCTTATATAAAATGGGAGTTGTATCTGCCTATAACCTACATACATCCTTAAATCATCTCTAGGTAACTTACACCTAATACAATGTAAATGGTGTGTAACAGTTGGATTGTTTAGGGAATAACGATAAGACACCAGGCAAACGATGTTCAAACAAGTGCTGGGGAGAGACGGGATCTGTGAGACGGTGGGAGGCTACAGTGGGGTGTGCCTACACATCACTTCATTCGGTGGATTCAGCATAGTGCTCGGTGTGCAGCAAATTCAAATTTTGCTTTTTGGGACTTCTGTTTTCCCCCCAAATATTTTCAGTCTGCAGTTGGTTGAATTCCAAGGATGTTTAACCTGTGGGTACGGAGGTATGGCCTGCGAATGAGTCTGTCAGTTCTCCCGGGGTTGCTTCAGCCCGTGACCTGCCCTACCCTTGCGTGATCACCAGTCATGTGTGATGTTGTCAGCGTGTGACATGTGTTACCTCATGTGAGTTTCACATCACCCATGGCAGTCCACTGGCTCCCGAAAGGCCTTGCACCCGGCGAGAGGCAGGGACAGGTCAGGCCCAGGCACGCCACCCACAGAACTCTTCCTTCCAACCTGGGGTAACGCTCTTCTTAGGAGATGTCATGGATTATCCCACCTGTGGCATACTTTTCATTGTCTCCAATATTCATCCTCCTTTCCCACAGATGATAAAGTTTTAGCGGGCACACGGCTGCATGGCTGAAAGCCACCTTCCCAAGCCTCCTTGGCAGCAAGGTGGCTAATGGGACGTGTGCAGAGTGATGTGATCCACTTCCCAGCGTCTCCTTCAGGAAGCTGGCGTTGCGGGCCCAGCAGGCAGGGCCGCGGTGAGGACCAGAGCAGCCCCCCCAGGCCCAGGGACGGAAGCCATGATTGTAGAGTGACAGCTGTGCCACAAGCTGGAATCTGCCACCCTTGACTCTTACATGTACTAGAAATAGACTTACATCATGTTATATCTGGGGGGAAGAAGAAGCTAGACCTGTCCCCCAGTGAGCTTGTAATAGATAAGGTGTCCGACGCACACACCTATCCAGGGTTACCCCTTTTCCACGTGGCAGAACTGGAATTTGAACTCAGAGTTCATCTTCCCAAAGCAGGCAGCTGGCTTCATAGGGTCCTCCCTCTCTCCAGGCTGGACTGCCTGGACCGGCTGCAGGATGCCCCTCTGGGAGGCACTGCATGACAGGATCCCCCTTCTTTGTCTTGGATTCTAGATGATAGTCCTTTGTAATATAGGGGACTGTGTGAACAGGCTTGTATGTCCATACCCAAGTGGGAGCACAGATGCAGCATCCCTGAGCCAGACTTGGCAGTGGTGCCATCAGGGACATTCTCCTGGGGGAGGGGACCTGGGGCAGGGTAGGGCAGGGCAGGCCCCCCACCCCCTGGCCCCGAGCTTTCCTCTGGCACAGAAGGTCCACACTGAGCTGCCTGGAATGGTGGGTGCAGGAGGGGCATGCCAAAGTGTGCTCTAATAAATGGGCCAGGTGGCCCAGGTCACACAAACTTTTTAAACCAGCGCTGGAGTGCCAGACCGGGGCTTCAAACCAGTTTTTCCCAGTTCAGTCATGGCCAAGGAAGTGAAACCAGAACAGACTCGAATTTTTAAAATTTGGGAGTTAAAGAATGGTAACCAGAACAGGAAAAATTACAGGTCTAAACCCTGCTGGAAACCTAATCTCCCTCCTAGACAAGGGCAGCATATGCGGGAAACAGCAGTGCCCATGGCTGCGACCTGGATGTTGCTCCCCAATCCTGCCAATAATCCAGTCTCACGCATCAGGCTCCTGAAGGGGCCCACTGTGCCTCTTCCAAGGCTTCGACCCATAATTTTTACCATTCCAATTACTGCTCTGGAGCACCTACATTGTAAAAATTCGGGTCTGTTGCAGTTTCATTTCTAGGCCGTGACTGGGCTGGTGGGAAGGTCTGTTCCAGACACAATGCTGGCCTTGCCTTGGGTTAGAGGGAACCAGCAGAGGCTACCTGAGCCGACCTGGAACACCAGAGAGGGGTCCGGCGTGGGGAGGGGAGCGTGCAGGACCGCGAGAGGAGGTGGCAGGCAGAGGAGCAGAGCGCCAGTGACAGAAAGGAGAGACCGGTGTGCGTGTGCCGAGAAGGGGCCGCCCAGAGATGAGAATGGGCGCAGGCTGGGGAATGGGCGGAACCCGAGGAGGGGGATGGGCACAGCGTCAGATCTGTGGGGAGGGAGGGGCCCGGGGGGGGGGGCAGGGGACAAGAGGGACGCGGACTGGCGAGGCGCTGAGACCCCGCAGCGCAGGGCTGGGGGCAGTCATGCGGCCTGGAGGAGGGCGCTCGCTGCTGCTGCGGCCCCGCCCGCCCCCAGGCCGGCCTCTGCGCAGCTCTAGAAATAAAGCGCTTTATTTACACCCGAGGGTCCAGGTCACGCTCTTTGCGCCCCAGCGCGCACCGGCCGGGGGAGGGGGACCGGGAGGAGTAGCGGAAAGTCCTGAGTGGGCTGGCGGAGCCAGGGAGAAGGCACGAGGATTTGGGCCCGCCTGCGGCCTGGGAAGGCAGCGAGAGAGTGGTCAGCTCCCGGGGCTCTGGCCAAGCTCGGCGTCGCTGCAGCTCTGTTCGTAGGATGGCGGGGCCTCTGTGGGGAGAGAGTGAGGTCTGCACAGGGCTCGGGAGGCTCCCCTGCCCGGTACGCGCCCTGCCCCCGACTCACCATGGGGGTAGCCCCACGAGCTGTACGCCGGGGGTGGGATCAGGGTGCTGGTGGCAGGCACCGGCCCCCCGGGGCCGTCCGCGAAGTAGGAGACCGTAGCACCCGTGGAGATGCACAAGGGAGGAGGCAGGCTGTGGGACGCAGGGCTGCGGTCCTGAGCACAGGGTTCGGGGGCGCCAGACGCGGCACTGAAGGTGGCAGGCAGCGGTGGCTGCCAGTGGCTCTTGGTAGCCCGGGCGACGACGGGGTCCATGAAATGAGGGGCGCTGGCCACAGCCTCGGCCTCCACTTCCTCCTGGGGCGGCGCCGAGGGCACCACCTGAGACGGCGGGGACCCCAAGCCTGGCAGGGGCCTCAACGGGGTGTGGTTCACAGCTATATTACCGATGAAGACTGGGAGGGTCACGGTGGCCTCGGGGGCCTTCAGGGAGACCTGGAGGGAGAAGGGGGGTAAGTGGTTGAGGCCAGGGGTTGTGTCCATCCGCTAACGTCAAGCCCCTGCCATCACAGCCTGGCACCTGCAGGTAGTAGTCCACGTGGATGAGGCTGCAGCCCGGCAGAGCCGACTGGGGCAGTGCGGGCACCAGGATCTGCTCCTTCCACTCGGAGCGCCTCCAGGCCTTAGCCCCGGCACCTTCCACTTCCACAATGGTCCGCAGGTCATAGATCCAGCGCTTGGCCTTGTAGGACACTTTCTGGGGAGGATCAGCCTGTCAGCTTGCAGGGCCACCACTGACCCCCCACCTGGCCCCCAGGACAGCCCCCACCAGGGTGGCCAGTGTGGGCTCTGACCTGCAGCAGACTGGCCACCACAGGGCCTGTGTCCTTCCCTGACTGGTTCTCGATGTCAACCTGCAGCTGCAGCACCTGACCTACCACGTAGCCTCGGAGGTCGGTGCTGGCCGTGAGGACCATGCTTCCTGTCTTCACTAGCTTGTAGGAGAACTTCTTGGTGACCGAGGCCACATTGGGTTGCTTGGGAGGGAGAGTGGGGAGCGGTTCGTGAGTGGGCAGGCTGGGGCCACTCAGCCTTGCGACGCCCCTGCCCTGCTCTGGACACCAGCACGGCCAGCTCTGGACAGAACTGCTGCCCTTCCAGGCCCTGGCTGCCTTCCTCGGTCAGCAGCTGTGCCTGCCCCATTCCTCCCTCACCTCGATGTCAGGGATGCTGTTCAGGTTCAGCGGGCTTAAGATGTAGAACACACGGCTGCACTTGTGGTCCTTAGAGAAGCGAGGTGTGTCAATGGTGGCCCGCACCTGGTGCACAATCTTCCCGAAAGGCCCCTCAAAGGACGTGGGTGCTGTGGCTAGGGGTGGAGAGTACACACTGGCACCAGACTGCCTCCTGTCCGACAGGCCCCCTCCCAGGACCCACTTCATCACCCCCAGGCCCCTGGCCAGGCTGGGCTCTCACCAGGAAGCAGGAACTGGAAGGGGAAGTTGTGCTCGCCAGCGGGCAGGCTCCCTGCAGAGACAGGACAGAGGGGTGGCGGGGAAGGAGCCACAGGCCCAGGCTGGCCCTTCCTCCCAGCCAGGGCAGGGCCCCCTCAGAGGGCCAGCAGCAGACATGTGCCCTTCTCACTGCCATTGTGAGCTGCACACCTGCCTTCAGAGCACAAAGCAAGGGGCCGTGGCCCAAGCAACAAACAAGGGACGAAAGCTTGGGCTGACCAGGACAGTGTGTGGGGGTGAATCAGACTGCACCAGGGGTCAGAGCTCTGGAGTGACCAGCGCCTTTGGAATCTGCACCCTGAATCTAGTCCCAGGGGAAGCTGGCCCCTTCAGCCACCCAGTCCCAAGCCAGGGCTGCCCCCAGACTCACCCTTGTCGGCCAGTGACAGGGAGCTGTTGAAGTAGCCCTCCTCCACCACCCACGTGGCATCATTGATCTTGCTGGAAACCCCGCAGGACCCTGTGCAGGTCACCCGGATGGCTGCAACAGGAAATGGCCATGAGCCCCAGCCACCAGCCTGGGCCTATCTCCACCGTGGCATGGGAATCCAGGCAGGTGGGCAGCACCCTAGAGCTAGGCAGCCCCCCTTCCTCCTAGGGAGCAGCGGTGGCAAGGGACCTGAGGGACAGTGCAGGAGGGGCCTGGACAGCCACTGAGATGCCCCTGGTGCCACCTCACACCTGATGGTCTTGGCTCCCAGCCATATCTAGACGCCCTCAACCTGTGAAAACCCAACTGCCCTCTGGGGTGCTTGAGGCACAGCTGACCCTGACCCCACCTTGCTGCTGCATCACAGATGAGTCAGTTCAGTTAGGCTGGGAGGTCCCCCTCCCCTGCAGGAAGCTGCCAGCCCTCCTGCTGCAGGAATGTGGTCAGACCTGCCTGGACAGATGCTGGTCCTCAGCCATCTAGCCACCCTGACTTCCTGGCCAGTACTGCCCAGGAGGGCCGATTTCCCACCTCATGGATGATTCGGTTCTCAGCCCTGCCCCTGCTGGGGAAGGGCCCAGGGGCCAGTCATTACAGGGCTACACAGGACCGCTGCTCTGTGGTCAGGGCCTCGAATTCCTCCGTCCGGCAGATGTGCGCTAGGGCCCCCTGTGGTCAGCAGGCCGAGATTGGACGAGGGAGAAGGGACCCAAAGGAAACACAGCCAGAGCTCCGGGTGGGGCCCTTCCACCCACTCTCCCCAGGCAGCGCTCCGTCAAGTCCAAAGACTTCAGCCTCCCTGCCCCAGCCCTTCTCCGGGACTTGACGGGTCAGGTCAGAGGAAGGTGACTAGACCAACACCCTCCTGACAGAGCTACCAGGCAGAAAGGTCACGGGTGTCCCAAGGGCTCAGGACTGGGAGTCAGCCTTCCCGCAACCTCCTAGCCAGGCCTTACCTGGCCTCCCAGGCCTCCAATCAATCACCAACCCAGGCTTCCTCTCACCCAGCTGCATCTGCAACCCTTGGTTTATCCTCAGCCCCCAGGTGGCTCTCCACCACATGCTCCTGCCACACCTAAGCCCCCAACCCAAAGGGAGACCCTGACTTCCCACTGCACCGCTCTCTGCCTCTCCTTGGTGCCACCAGGGGCAAGCCTCGGCCTCCTCTCCAGCCCAGTCCCACCACCCAACCTCAACCCTGATTTTGAATCCACTCTCCTTCAGCCATCCCCTCCCAGGGGGAGGCCTGGAACTGTTCCCACCCTGGAAATCTGGAGCACCAGGCCCACTCTGACAAACGGGCAGCCCAGGAGAAAGACAGGCAGGCGCAGACAGGCAGCTCCAAAGGAGACGAGAGGACTGGAGATGATGCCTGTCTCCGACAGTCCCCCATTGAGAGGTCAGACCCTGTGCACCTGGATGGCTTGCGCCTGCTGAGACCCACAGAGACCAGCCCAGGGCCAGCTTGATGCCGTCAAGCAACCGTGTCAATGGCATATGGAGCTGAAAAGCCACCAGCCCACTATGTGCAAATGCCTAACCCACAACATCATAAGATGCCAGAGAGTGTGTGTTCTAGGCCTCCTGGTCTAGGGGTGACTTGTTACTTAGCGATGACTCTTAGGTGGCATTAGGTAACTGGAGCGGGTGTCCAGCCTCACTGGGAATCTGGGAAAACTCAAATAGCTTAGCACTTTAACCCATCAGATTGTCAAAAGTTAAGTATTTTATAAAGCCTAAAATGATAAAGTTCATAGAAGAAAAAATAGGACCACCACTTCAGGCCTTAATACATGGCATTAACAGGATACAAACCATAACCATCAACGCACAAAACCCAACAGATAAGCTAGATAACTGGGATCTTCTAAAAATCAAACACCTATGCTCTTCAAAAGACTTCACCAAAAAAGTAAAAAGAGAACCTACAGGCTGGGAAAAAATTTTGGACAGTACAAGTCAGACAAAGGTCTAATCTCCATAATCTACAAGAAAATCCAACACCTCTACAACAAAAAGACAAAGAATCCTATTAAAAAATGGGCCAAGGAAATGAACAGACACTTCATCAAAGAAGAGATTCAAATGGCCAACAGACACATGAGGAAATGCTCCATCACTAGCCATTAGAGAAATGCAAATTAAAACCATAATGAGATACCATCTCACCCGCGCATTACTGGCACAAATCAAAAACAGTGGAAATAACAAATGTTGGAGGGGCTGCGGGGAGATCAGAACTCTTATGCACTGCCGGTGGGAATGCAAAATGATACAACCATTTTGGAAAATGATATGGCGCTTCCTCAGAAAGCTAGAAATAGACATACCATTCGATCCAGCAATCCCACTCCTAGGAATATATCCTAGAGAAATAGGAGTCGTCACTCGAATAGACATATGCACACCTATGTTCATGGCAGCATTGTTCACAATAGCAAAACGATGGAAACAACCTAGATGCCCATCAACAGATGAATGGATAAACAAATTATGGTACATACACACAATGGAGTACTATGCAGCGAGAAAGAACAACAATGAATCTGTGAAGCATCTCATAACATGGATGAAACTGGAGGACATTATGCTGAGTGAAATAAGTCAATCACAAAAGGACAAATATTGTATGAGACCTCTATTGTAAAAACCCATGAAAAAGTTCACACACAAAATGTAACAATCTTTGTTGGTTAGGAGGGATGGGAGGGGTGGGGCAGAAATACTAAATAGGCAATAGATAAGTGGTACCTTGGGTGAAGGGTGAGACAGTACACAATACAGGGGAAACTAGCACAACCTGTACAAGGAAAGGTCATAGAAACCCCATAGACACATCCAAACTCCCTGAGGGACTGAATTGCTGGGCGGAGGGCTCTGGGGACCATGGTCTCGGGGAACATCTAGCTCAATTGGCATGACACAGCTTATAAAGACAATGCTCTACATTCTACCTTGGTGAGTAATGTCTGGGGTCTTAAAAGCATGTGAGTGGCCATCTAAGATACTCCATTGGTCTCATCCCTTCGGGAGCAAGGGAGAATAAAGAGAACAGGATACAAGGAAAAGATTAGTCCAAAGGACTAATTGTCCACAGCTACCAAGGCCTCCACCGGACTGAGTCCAGTCCAGCTAGATGGTGCCCGGCTACCACCACAGACTGCTCTGACCAGGATCACAAGAGAGGGTTCTGGACAGAGCTGGAGAAGGATGTAAAGCATAATTCTAACTCACAAAAAAAAAAGACCAGATTTACTGGCCTAAGGGATACTGGAGAAACCTCGAGAGTATGGCCCCCAGACACCCTTTTAGCTCAGTGGTGAAGTTATCTCCGAGGTTCACCGTTCAGCCTGGGAGTGGACAGCCCCGTAAAACCAAATGAGACTAATGAGGTACAGGAGTCCAGTGACAAGGGCCAGAAGGCAGAAGGGGACAAGGAAGCTGGTGATAGGGAACCCAAGGTTGAGTAAGGATATTGTTGATGTGTTGTGAGATTGTAAACCATTGTCATAGGGCAACATTTGTAGTAACTGTTACATGAGAAACTATTTTGTTCTGTAAGCCTTCATCTTAAGTGAGAATAACAGCACAATTGGAAGAGCGTAGTCAATGTCACTGAACTATGCATGTAGAAATTTTTGAAATGGTGTATCTTTGGCTATGTGTATTTTCACCAAAAAAAAAAAAAGGTTGAGAATTTAGAGGGTTAATATGTTGTGGGGTTGTTAACCAATGTCATAAAACAACATGTGTACTACTGTTTCATGAGAAACTATTTGTTTCGGCCTTCACCTGAAGTACAATAAAATAAAAAAATAAAAATAAAAAAGTTAAGTATTTTGACTCGCTTCAGAGGAGGAAGCAGATACACCCTTACACTGCTGGTCAAAGTGTAGCTGGTCGGGGCTCTTGGGAAGATCTGCACATACACTTCCCCCAGGAAATCCTACCCATTCACCCACAGAGCCACACACTTCACCACTGTGACACCAACAAGCCTAGGCACACGCAGGTGTCTGTCAACAGCAGAGGATCCAGCTCAGAGCATCAGACAAATGAGTCACGGGCACCTGACTCCAGAGAAACAAACCGGATAAAAACACCAACATGCCAGTTATCCCGGACTTCCCCAGCCCCCATGCCAAGAGCCCCATTTTACACACACCGAGGTCCTACGGGACACCCTGCTGAACGAGCGGATCCCAGCCACTGTCTTGTCATGGAACTTGCCCTGCTGTCCTCTCTCCCCTGCAAGGGGAAACATGGAGGGGTGTGGGGCAAAGGTCTTTCCCACAGAAGCCCTGCTGCCGCCTCAGGTCAGCCTGAGAGAATCCCAGGGAGCCAGTTTTCACTGGTCTTAGCCTGTCACAGTGGCCACATTTTTCCCTGCCCAGACCATTGGATTAGGCAAGTTCACGCGATGTGGTCCTGCTCAAGAAGTGAGGGCAGCCTGTAGGGGGTTTTGGGAGGGATCTTTGCTTTTAGGGGGAGACACAGATTTTGGAGACTGTCTGTGATGACAGGGACTGTTGCAGCCTCTTTGGGATGACATAACTGGCCTAAGAGAACCAGACAATCTGCCGAGGGTGGTGGCAAAGCATGGAGGAAATCAGGCCTGAGACCACAGTAAAGTATCTTCCAGGGGTGGTGGCAAGACTGGGTGATTTGGTGGCAGTTACTGCGTCAAAGACCCAGACTTCCTCTGCCTTCTTGATGTTAATGTTTAAGACAATCTTGTTTAAGACAATCTTCACTAGTGACCCTGTAGCCCCATTGCCCCTACCCAACGAAGGGAGTTGAGCATCTGCTCCGGGAGGCACACCAGGCCCTCACACCCAGCCATGCCATCTAGGTTTACAATTGTTTTCTGACAGCACAGGGTTATCACGAGAGATGGCACCAGCCCGGCAGGTGTCTGTCCTTGGAGAGCACTGCAGCCTTTCAGAAAGGTTTGCCATTGCTCTGGCTCTTTAAGGAAAATCTGCATGTCGGTTGTGTTGCAAGAGCTACTTCTGGAACAGCTGCGTTCCTCTGAACCACTCCTCCCACCTACCTGTCCAGCAGCCCCCTCCCCTGCATTCACCTATGCTCTGACCATGAAGACCTCCATATGTTCTTCATCCTGTTCCCAAAGGTCTCTCACCTCAACCGCCACCACCCTCACCAGCTCCCCCAAACCTGGGGCACCCTGGCCTTGGCCTCACCCTTCCATTAACACTGCGGCCTTCGAGCCTCTTCCGCCCTCCCACCCCACCACCGCCCTCCGTGCCCAATCTACTCAAGGAGGATAATGACGGCGCCCACATCCGGGCGGCGATGAGGATTAATGGAACTCAAACATGGAGAGTGGGTAGAACAGCATCTGTCCCACAGGGAGAACTCAGGGAAGACTGGCAGTGCTGGGGGCATCCTCCCTTGCCCACTCTGAGAGTCAGAATTTGGGCAGCCCCCCACCTCTGACCACCCACCAGCACTGGGAGGGGCCTGGCCTGGGCTCCAGGAGCGGCTCCTTCTGCAGCACCCACCAAGACGGCTCACTCAACAAGCATTTAGTGAGCAACTCGGAGTCCCCACCCCACAGGCATGGGGCCCTCCCTTCCTTGATGTTTCTTCTGGGACAGAGGGCCTCACTCCTACCTCGCTGGCACAGAGCAGGAGCTCAAGAAGCATCTTGTGAATGAAAGAAAAACAGGTGGCCCTTGCCTTTGCACACCCAGGAGGTGTCAGAGGAAGCCTGGACTGGCCCCAGCACATAGTGCTCCACTGGGCCTTCCCGAGCAGGAATAATCAGGTTTCTGGTCCTATTGGGAGTCCTCCTCCTCCTCCCCCACTCAGAGAGCATTGCCTGCTAGCTTTGAAGTTTCCTGTGGCCCCAGGTAATTCACCCACATTCCACCCCAGGCCCCCACACATGGCCCGGGCAGCCCCTTAACTGCAGTCAGGCAAGAGCCTTCCACTCCAATCCCCAATATGTCACCTGGTACGGCTCCATGCATGTGCCCCTGTGTGTACGCCCCAGGGGACAGCTCCACTGCCTCTGGCCCTGCCAACTCCAGCCAGGGAAATAGTTAAGGAGACATCAGGTCATCACGACGAGACCCAGCAGGGCTGGGAGCCTCACAGGGTGGCGAGGGCCACGCGGAGGCCAGGATGGGCCAAGTTCCCCAGGAAGCTGTGAGAGTCAGCCAAGGTGGAGAGTGCTGCACAGGCAGGGATGCCCAAGCTACCCTCAGCTCCGGGTGGCAGCTCTGCTCACCCTGCCCTCAGGGCCCGCTCCAGGGCCAGACTTTGGATGGGCAAACAAGGCCAGCACCTTCCGAGAGCCCTAGCAAGGGCTGCCGCAGCAACCCGATCCCAAGTCCCAAAGTCCCAGATGTCTGCGAAAGAGGAGACGGCACCGCCAGAGGGACTGGCCCACAGGGCTCAGGTTCAGCTCCCTGGTGCCAGGCTGGGCCAGGGGCGAGGGAGAGGTGAGCATGGGCAAGGCCCTCCCAGCTGGCGGGGGAAACCTGGGCAGAAGTC
Source organism: Dugong dugon (assembly GCA_030035585.1). Taxonomy (NCBI): domain Eukaryota; kingdom Metazoa; phylum Chordata; class Mammalia; order Sirenia; family Dugongidae; genus Dugong; species Dugong dugon. The sequence goes on from CM057471.1 coordinate 573,491, forward strand.
AAGGAGGGCCCTGCTGGGGGCCGCACATTCGGGGGGGGGAGGGCAGGACTGTCCTGGAAAAGAAGGGCCTGAGCAGAATCATGGGCGGGCAGGAAAAGGAGCTGGGCAGTGAGCCAGGTTACAGGTGAGAAGGCCCAGCAGATGCGCGTCGTAGTAGACCTTGGGAGCCCCGACAGAGAAACTCCCAGAGGAAATTAATCAGAGTGACCTTTAGCCCGATGGAGAGTCTCTAAGCCCCAGCCCGCGGCTCTGACCGCCTCGAGGCAGCGAGGGGAGGAAGAAGCAGATGATGGCGGGCTGGGCCACCAGGATCTCCCTGCCCCGCCCCGCCCGGCGCCGGTCTCCGGCCCAGCGGTCGGCAATCTGCGCTGGGCGGCCGACCACACCCGAGCCCTTCCTCTGGCCGGCGTGCTGGCCCGCGCAGGGCAGCGCACCCGCAACGCGCGTCCCCGGGCGGCGAGGACCGCAGCTGCTTCCGGGGTCCTGGGCGCCCCGCCCACCGGCCCCAGGTGCGGGCGCGGCCACCCGAGGCCGCCCCGGCCCACCCGCGAGAGGACCCCCGGGACCCCGCGGGCCCGCGCCCACCTCGGAAGGTCAGAGGTGCGCCCAGGCGCACGCACACGACCCCTGCCAGCGGCTCCCCCGGGCTGTAGACGACGCGGCCATGGCTCAGGCGGATCTCGAAGAGCTGCAGGCGCCCCATGCTGCGAGCCCTCGCGGGGCCGGCAGCACACTAAAGCCCGCCGCCCGGCAGCGCTCCGAGGCCGCTGCCCCTCCCGTCCGGCTGCCCGCCGACCCGCCCCCGGCCCGGGCTGAGCTGAGCGGCGTCTCGTCGGGCGCAGCTGGCGGGGAAGGGCGCACGGGCGCCCCCTGCTGCCCCGGGAGGCGCGGCCGACTCACCTGTCGGGGGCGGGGCAGCGGGGCGGGGCGTCGGCCCGGCTCTCTGTCCCGGACGCAGCCTGCGCTCGGGAAACGGAGCCTCCTCGCGGTCTGGGCCGGCGCAAGGCGCCCACTCCTCCTCTGCTGCCTCTTAGGACTCTCGCGCCCCGCCCCGCCCCGCGCCCCGCCAGACTAGACGGAAGCGCGTCACGGAAGACTGGTGGTGTCCAAGGGAGGCGGCGCGCGCTCTGGAGCGGCGGGCTCTCGGGACCCGCGGTCACCGCCCCAGCCCTGACCTCCGCGGACCCTTCCCTGGGCGCCTCCGCGGGCCCTTCCCCGGGAGGCCCTGCGACCCCACTCGGGCCACCTTGCGGACCCTTAGCCTGCTCCTCCGCGGACCCCTCCCCGGGCGCCCCAAGAACTCTTGCCCAGCGTCCCCGTCTTGCCAGAGCCTTTGCGGTAGCTCATCCCGCAGATGTGCCTGCCGAGCCTGCTGTGTGCGCCGCGCTGCCTAACCTCGAGGATGGCGGGGGAGCGGTCCCCTCGATGGAAAGATCCAGTCCTGAAGCCTGGGTGCACCTGAGCAGCGAGTACTGATTCCCGGGGCAGGGAGGAGGCCAGGGTCCCAAGCCTTAGGATCAGATGACCTGGCTGCCGCGCAGGCCGCGTGGGGGGACGGTGCTGATGGCTTTGAGACAAGGAGGACCAGAATCTGGTTTATGGTTTTGTTTGTTTGTTTTTTAAATGCAACTGCCCATTTATTCATATGTGCAAACCAGGTTCCCAGAAAATAAATTGGGCGCCCCCGCCCAGCTTCTCGCCCCAGTTATGGCCTCCCCTCATCAACTCTACCCTAAGCTAAAAACTACATGATTAATCCTTACTTTGTTTTCCTTCAAGACACATAAAGGCTCTCCAAAATTTGAGTCTGATAGGGTTCTAAGTGAATTTGCTTAAGCAAAGCAGTTCCTTAAATTTTACATATATTTTGTCACCTTTTTTTTCCCCCAATAATATTGGCCATTATGAAGATTTAAAAAAATGAAACTCATCTTGGTTTGGAGAAATACAACCATAGAAATCAAAGGGACTAAGACAAACACCACGCTGATAGAGGCCTACTAACTCCGAAAACTGGGCTGCAATACTCTCTGCTTATGACAACCCGTGTCTTTTAAACTACTTCTGTAGAGTTATTCTCAACTTGTTTGCCCAGGAAGCTTAGCAGTAGAGAAGGACACTCACAGCTTAGGTTGTGCTCTAAAATAATATAAATTTGTGACGTTTTCTTACTATCATTGTAAATGGCATTTACAGAGCACAGTAGCAGAGGAAGGTGATCGTGACTACATCTTCATCTCATATACAATCCCGGGCACGTGTCAAACACCCGAGTAATGTCCTTCAACAATGAGCACATTGGGAGGCTGCATCTGGGTTGACACCTGTATTCCCATTCTGATGGATTGTTTCCTAGACTGACACCTGTTAGCCCATCATGGCAAGCCCCGTGCGTCAGAGGTGGAAGGGTGCTTAGATGGCATCTGGCTCATCACCTCTGCTTTTGAAATTGAAGGAAAAATGAGTAATGAAAGATTAAATAAGTTACTGTGATTACTGGTGTTCGGAAGAGACCCAGAGCAAGAATGTGAACCTCCTGACATTTTTTTCCTTTTTTCCCCTCCAGCCCAGGTTCCCTGTTTCCATTTGTCCAGTTCTCCTGTCCCGTCCCCCCTTCTCGTCTTTGCTTTTGGGCTGGTGTGCGCATTAGTCTCCTGTACGATGGAACTATGAAGCACGCCCCTCATGTGAGTTATTGTTGGCTATTCTCTCACTCTTGTATAGTAGATAAGTTATTCAGTTACCTGATGACAGGTTCTTTTAAATAGTTTATTGTGTGTGTGGTTTTGGTTTTTTGGGGTGAAACTAGGTATAAAACATGCACCCATTCAACGTTTTCTACACCTACAGTCGAATGCCATTGTTACATTCTTCACAGTGTGTCACCATTCTCCCCATCTCTACCCATATTGTTTCACCACCATTAACTTAGACTCTGTCCCATAAACTTCTCTGTGTTTGAGAGTAACTGTTGTCAATTTGCTCTCATATAGATAATTCTTTAAAAGAGCTCACTGCTCAAGGGAAAGTCTTCACTAATTGAGCTAAGCTCACTGCTCAAGACAAACAGTCTTCACTAATTGAGCTAAGCTCACTGCTCAAGGCAAAGTCTTCACTAACTGAGCTAAGCTCACTGCTCAAGGCAAAGTCTTCACTAACTGAGCTAAGCTCACTGCTCAAGACAAACAGTCTTCACTAATTGAGCTAAGCTCACTGCTCAAGGCAAAGTCTTCACTAATTGAGCTAAGCTCACTGCTCAAGACAAACAGTCTTCACTAACTGAGCTAAGCTCACTGCTCAAGGCAAAGTCTTCACTAACTGAGCTAAGCTCACTGCTCAAGGCAAAGTCTTCACTAACTGAGCTAAGCTCACTGCTCAAGGCAAAGTCTTCACTAACTGAGCTAAGCTCACTGCTCAAGGCAAAGTCTTCACTAACTGAGCTAAGCTCACTGCTCAAGGCAAAGTCTTCACTAATTGAGCTAAGCTCACTGCTCAAGACAAACAGTCTTCACTAATTGAGCTAAGCTCACTGCTCAAGGCAAAGTCTTCACTAATTGAGCTAAGCTCACTGCTCAAGGCAAAGTCTTCACTAATTGAGCTAAGCTCACTGCTCAAGGCAAAGTCTTTACTAACTGAGCTAAGCTCACTGCTCAAGGCAAAGTCTTCACTAACTGAGCTAAGCTCACTGCTCAAGGCAAAGTCTTCACGAATTGAGCTAAGCTCACTGCTCGAGGCAAAGCCTTCACTAATTGAGCTAAGCTGTTGTTTAAAGATGACTTCATGGGATAGTTTCAGTTCAAGGTTTAAAGATTATCTCAAGGCAATAGATTTGGGAGTTACCCCAGTCACAAAGAGTCCAATAAGTTTGGTTTCTATAAGAGTTTGAAATTCTCTTCCACATTTTTTCCTCCCTTTGTTTAGGATCCATCTACTGGTAATGATAGCTGGGCACCATCCTAATCTTTTGGTCTCGTGGCAATGGAGGTAGTAGTTTATGGAAGTAATTAGACCTGCAGTCCGTTTACGTCTCTGTTTCCTGGGTCTCCTTCTTCCTCTGCTGATCCAGGAGAATAGAGACCAATTGTTGCAAACTAGGAGGTAGAACAAAGGCTTTAAAAACAATATTAGGCCAATGGACTCAACAGATCCTCCATGATTTATCTTCCTTAAAATGTTCCTCTATCTGCATCATAAAGAGTGAATTGTGGGGGTGGAACCCAAGCATCTAGGAGAGAAATCACGCAAGGAGACCTGTCAGATCGTTAGGAGAACACAGGTGATGGCTTGCTTTAGAGAGATAGCAGTGGGGGCTACTGACCAGTTGTCATGGATTGAATTGTGTCCCCCCAAAATATCTGTCAACTTGGCTAGGCCATGATTCCTGATATTGTGTGATTGTCCACCATTCTGTCATCTGATGCAATTATCCTGTGTGTTGTAAATCCTACCTCTGTGATGTTAATGAGGCAGGATTCTATCTACAAGATTAGGTTGTGTTTCAAGCCAATTTCTTCTAAGATATAAAAGAGAGAAGCAAGCAGAGAGACATGGGGACCTCATACCACCAAGAAAGCAGATTCAGGAGTGGCGTGTATCCTTTGGACCTGGGGTGCCTGCACAGAGATGCTCCTAGGCCAGGGGAAGATTTATGACAGGGACCTTCCCCTGGAGCTGACAAGAGAGAGAAAGCCTTGCACTGGAGCTGGCACCCTAAATTTGGATTTCTAGCCTCCTGAACTGTAAGAGAGTAAATTTCTCTTTGTTAAAGCCATCCACTTGTGGTATTTCTGTTATAGCAGCACTAGAGAACTAAGACAGACACTAAAAGTTGGGGTGGCTTGCTATGCAGTGATAAAAACTGAAACAGAAATTGATACTTACAAGTGAGAAACTACCATAACCAAATATTAAATGTGGCATCGACTTTGGGGCCAGGCAGTAGAAGGGTGCTGGAAGGGCCGTGAGGGGATTGCTACTGGAGGCTAGAGAAAGAGTGAACCATGTTATGTCTTGGTGAGAAAGTTGATGAGACTGTGTCATGGATTGAACTGTGTCCCCCAAGAATATGTGTCGACTTGGTTAGGCCATGATTCCCAATATTGTTAAATCCTAAACCTCTTTATGTTAACGAGGCAGGATGAGCCTGGGCTGTATCTCGAGTCACGCCCTTACTAAAGTTACACCCTTACTTAAGTCACACCCTTGCTTGAGCCACATCTTTTATCTTACAAGAGATAAAAGGAGAGAGTAGGGAGCAGAGAGGAGAGTGACCTCACTACCTCCAAGAAGGAAGAGCTGGGAGTAGAGTGTGTCCTTTGAACCATGGTGCCTGCACTGTGAACCTCCTAGACTCAAGGAAAGATTGATGCCAAGACCCGTGGAGAGCTCTAAGGAACACTGGGCCCACAGACATTGAAAGGAGACAAGGACCTTCCCCTCAGAGCCGATAGAGACAGAAAGCCTTCCCCTGGAGCTAGTGTCCTGATTTCAGACTTCCAGCCGCCTGACCTGTGAGAGAATAGACTTCTCTCCGTTAAAGCCCCCACCCGTGGTATTGTTATAGCAGCACTAGATAACTGAGACAGACTGGTAACACGGAAGACAGAAAACGTACCTAATGGACTTGTGGGCTGATTAAGGAGACTTCCTGGCAGAAGTTTCCAAGGCTTCTCTCAGCCGTTTATGACGTAAGAGAATGAAAGGAGAGATGAATTAAAGAAGGAGCTGTGAAGTGTTCAAGCAGAAGTCAGAGAAAAGAGCTCCAACACAGGTCTCGCTGAGTTGGGGGAAATTCTCACTCTCAGCTCTTCCAGGCAGCGAAAGGTTCTTAAGGTAAGAAATGACCTCAGAGTAAACACCAAATCCAGGGTACTGGCATTGAAATACAACCTCAGGTAAAGATCAAGCGTATGACAATAAGATCCCTTGCTAAAACCCCTGAAATATTTCCGGGTCTTCCTAGGCCCTTGCAGACATAAAAAAAGAGCTTCTAAGAATCCTAGAGTCATTATCCCACAGCCTCTGATTTGTAGGCCACAGTAGAGAGGGGCCTTTTTGACATTTGTGGTATGTGGCTTTGGTCTGAAGAAGTGACTTATAATTTGATACACAGAAAATCCACAAAGTTTTTAAAAGGGGAACCATATCATTAATATCACATGCTAGCAAAATTTTGCTAAAGATAATTAGAAAATGACTGCAGCCAGGTATCAACAAGGAACTCCTAGAAGTTCAACTTGGATTCAGAAGAGGACATGGAGGGATGGATATCTTGGCTGTTGTCAAAAGGATCTTGGCTGAAAACAGAGAATACCAGAAAGATGTTTACCTGTGTTTTATCAATGATGCAAACGTATTTGACTGTGTGGAAATAACAAATTATTAATAATGTTACGAAGAGTGGGAATTCCAGAACACTTAATTGTGCTCATGTGGAAGCTGTACACGGATCAAGAGGCCCTCCTTTGAACAGAACAAGGGGATACTGTGTCGTTTAAGCTGGAAAAGATATGTGGCAGGGTTGTATAATGACAAAACAGTTTTGATTCTTCTGGAATCCAGATCCACACAGGTATCCTTTTAAAATTTGAGCCTTTAAGGAATGGTTTTCCTAAAGTCACCTTCAAGTCAAACAATAGCCTAGTAAGCAGCTTAGTGGAGATCATTTTCCCTTAGGCATTGGGCTCTTTTAGAGAATTATCTCTGAGCAGCCAGTTTCCAGGAGCAGGAGCCCCACGTTCTGACTGGAAAATGTATGGCATGTCCTTAGTATCCTGTTTCTCCAACCGCCTGGAATCCTGATGCTATCGCCTGAGAAATTAACATGACAATGACCTCTATAACCCCTTTTCACTCTTCCCTCTTCAGAGCGGAGTGTCTTCCCTACATATTCAGGTTAACCTTGCCCGATTCCAATCATATCTTCTCACAATAAATATATATCGTTACACTAATTTTTGGCTTTTATCTGCACATTTAGGTTTTCCACAATCCTTCCACCTGAGAAACCATTTTAATTCTCCTGGAATCCAGATTTCTGGGGTCCCTGGGGTTGAGGCAACCCACCCAGGCTATTTGCCCCTAAGTGTCCTTTTGAACCTTGAGCCTTGAAGAAAGTGATTTCCTAAAGTCACCTTTAAGTCAAACAATAGCTTAGTAAGCAGCTTAGTGCAGACCATTTTGCTTTAGGCATTGGGCTCTTTTGAAGAATTATCTATGTGCAGTCAATTTCAAGAAACAGGAACTCCAGGGTGTGACCGGAAACTGTGTTTTAGGGTAAATTCTTATTACATAAACACTGTTCCCCAGCCTTTTTCAAAGACAATGCCAAAAAGACAGGTATTCTGTAGAGGATCTCTCACCTTAGGAACATTTTTCATTTCTAGTCAAAATGTTACCCCAATTTGCAAATCACATATTTAATAAACTTCAATTACTATTAGCGGCTTAATATGATTTTTGTTTCAACATACCTTACGTATTCAATCTGTACTCTGAACAAATAATCTGGGAAGCAAGACTGTATGAAGAATATGACATTAGGATTTGAGGAAGATTTATTAACAACCTGCAATATGCAAACGACACAATCTTGCTTGCCGAAAATGAAGACGACTTGAAGCACTTCCTGAGGAAGGTCAAAGACCACATCTTTCAATATTGATTACACCTGAATGTGAAGAAAATGAAAATCCTCACAACCGGACCAATAAACATCATGATAAATGGAGGAAAAAAATCACTGTTGTCAATAATGTCATTCTGTTTGGATGAACAGTCAACGTCCGTGCCAATTGCATTGGGCATATCGGCTGTAAAAATCCCTTTAAAATTTTAAAAAGCAACTATGTGACTTCGATGACTAAGGTGCGCTGACCCAAGCCATGGTCTTTTCAATCACCTCATACGTATGTGAAAGCTGGACAATGAAAAAGGAAGATGAGAAGGAGAATTGATGCTTTTGAATTATGGTGAAGAATATCAAATACACTCTGGGCCACCAGAAGAAGAAACAAATCCACCTTAGAAGAAATACAACAAGAATGCTCTTTTTAAGCAAGGATGGTGATACTTTGCCTCGCTTACATTGGACACATAATCAGGAAAGACCGATCTCTAGAAAAGGACATCGTGGTTGGTAGAGGGTCAGCAAAAATGAGGGAAACCCTCCACAAGATGGATTGACACTATAGTCATAACAACGGAGTTAAACACACCAAAGATCATGAAGATGGCACAGGACCGGGCTGTGTTTCATTCTGTTATATATAAGGTCGCCATGATTTGGAGCTGACTCAACGGCAACTAACAATAACGATCAGGCAAGAAGCAGGCTGAGAAAGCTACTAAGCTGCAAGCATGGGCCATTTCCTATAGAAACGGGAGGAGGACTCAGTGCAGAGCCAAGAGACCCAAGGGGGAAGCCAGAGCTGCTGAAAACAGTGAAGCAGGGAACCACTTGCAGGAAGCCTAGTAGCCATGATAAGAACTACACTGCCCCCAGAGTTGAGGGACTAGTGTCATATGTCTGGTTGGATTTCAACATTTTTATGGATCAGTGGCTGCTGGGGGCCTTCCCCCTTTTGAATGGGAGTATCTCTTGCAGTTTTCCTGTGTCTCACCTCTCAATGTTTTATGGGACAGATAACTCATCTTTAACGTAGCATATTTCTAGAGCAAGAGTAGCCACACCCAGGTGCCTCACCCACACCTAGGCCAGTTACAGATTGCAGGATGTTGGGCTCCAAACCTAATGCCCTAATAAAATGATCATTTTGGAGGTGTTAGGAGGGGATGAAGGTCCCTGGGTGGTACAAATGATTTGCGTTTGACTACTAACCTAAATGGCAATAGGTTTGGTTTGGTTTTGGACTAACCTGAAGGTTGGCAGTTCAAACCAGTAGCACCCGGACAGAAAGACCTGGCAATCTGCTCGTGTAAAAATTACAGCCAAAAAAATTCTACGGAGCAGTTCTGCTCTGTAACACGTGGTTGGCACAAGTCGGAATCAAGTGGGCAACAACAGGTTTGGTGTTTTGGCTTTAGGAGGGGATGAGTGTGATTTTCACGTGGAAGGAACTTGAATCATTAGAGGCCAGAGGGTAGGGGTTAGGGACACCTCTAGGACTCATGCTATTGTGTGGAGCCCTTATACAGGCACTCTGGGCTTGCCCACATGACTTGCTTTGGCCAATGGGGCATTAGCAAGCATGATTCAAACACAGGCCCAAAAAATGCTTGCACGCTGGGACTTGCCATTTAGAACACAGCATTCACGCTGTAAGGAAGTCCAAGCCATCCTGCCCAGCCCTCTGTGGAAGCCCTAGACAATGACCACCTCCTCGCTTCATTGAATGTGCCTGGCCCAACCACAATCCAACTCCTGCTTTCCCTGCCTTCTAAGCAACCTGGAGAGGCTGGAGGAAAACATCCAGTCCACTTGCTGGCCTCCCTGCAGGCAGTCATACTGGACTTCCCCAGGTTGCCCAGCTGCCCTGCTGAAGTCAGTCACATCACTCCTGGTCCTCTCTACCTTGACTGCCAACGCTCGCTCCATCATCCTCGTGATGACCTTGTTTTCGGCCTCATTGAGAAATCGAAGCAATTAGAAGAGAACTTTCCCGAACTCCCCCCATCACACTGACACCTCAGACTCTTTGCCCTCCCTGTGTTATTTCCGCGATGCCTTTCTGGTGAACTCTGTTTCGCCAGTGTGACTCTGTGGAAACGTGACCTCACTTCTGTCTTAGGTCAAAGTCAAAGTCCTCAGACAGCCTTCATGGTCTTTCCCCTTGCCCTCCAACCTTACCCCTGCCATCTCTCCACTGTCCACTCCAGTCCCTCAAACCTGCCCCACATGTCCCCAGCTCAGGGACTTTGCACTGGCTGTTTCCTGTGCCAGGAATGTTCCTCCCCTAATCATCCAGGTGGCTCATCCCCTCCTTTCACTGTTTGCTCAGAAGTAGCTTTCTCAGTGAGGCTCTGCCCATGGAGTCGCACCCCTTATCTGAGCTACTTCCTTTCCTTTCCAACACGCCGTGTCTTTCACTAGAAGTGTATCTCTGCCTCCTTCACTGGCGTGTGAGCTGGCGTCAGTGCCCCATGCATCCTCTAGGGCCTGGACAACAGAATGGGTGCCCAGTGATGACGAAGGGACGTCACGAGGACCAATGGTTTTAGCGGCACAGAGGTCATTGGGCCTTGGCAAAGGCCATTAGGTGGAGTGGGTGGCCCAGAAAAGAGGTGGGGTGATTGGCACAGTGGGCCCCAAAGGTATGGCACCCTCACTACAGGAACTTGCGTGTTTCATGGCAGATGTAATTAAAGTTACTGATCAGTGACCTTAAAATACGGGTTATCCTGGATTATTGATTAGGGCCAGTGGAATCACATGAGCCCTTAAAAGCAGAGACCTTTCTGCAGCTGAAGGAAGGAGAGATCTGAAGCTGAGAAAGGCTCCCCCTGCCGTTGCTGTCTTTGAAGACGAAGGAAACGCAGGCAGCCTCCAGACGCTGAGAAGGGCCCCGCTGACGATCTCCCAGCCACCAGAGTGATCCTGGAAGCAGCCTGTCCCAGAGCCTCCCTGGGGGGCCCAGACCACCAGCACCTGCAGCAGAGAAACCAGCGAGCCCATAGGACTTTGGACCCACAGAACTGTGAGATCATGAGTTTAATCCTCTCCATTTGTGGTAGTTTGTTAAAAAGCCATAGAAAATAAATACGCTAGGAGAAAAGGCAGAGGAGACAGTGGCTGCAGGGGGGCGTAGGGGAGAGCTTTCCTTTTAGGGGAGCCTGACAGAGAGGTGGGTGCTCTCTCGTTTCACCCTCACACACATCGAGGTTACGCATTGGCATGTTCCTTACACTTGGGGGCTAAATTGAGACCTGGAGACCAAGTGACTTGCCTAAAATGGTCCAGGTGTATGTCCTCCGTCAGCTGGGCCCTGCCCACAGCACCTTACACCTGCCATTTTCGTCTCTGTCACCTGAAAGTTTTCTCCCTTCGGCTATGGCTGTGGGAGCCAGCTCTGCCAGGCAGGCTAGACATGGCAGGGAGTGACCTTCCCCAGGACCAGCCCCAACCAACGACCCAGCAGAGTGGGGGTGGTGGGGGTGGTGGATGCCCCTCTGTGTCCCACACTGACTCCCAGGGCTCCACTGGTTTAACAACACCTTTTATGGGCCCCTGTTCTTCCCTTCCCTGCTTCCCATTCCCACTCCCCTTCCATTGCTTCCTGGAACCCCCTTCCAGACAACTTGCACTGGAATCCCTGTTTCAAGTCAAACCTAAACCAAGGCACCAGTGCCACTCAGCTATCCTACAAGAGCCCCACCCAGCTCTCCTGCTCGAGGCACTTCATCCCAGGGCACTTTCTCAAAATCCATGTACCTTCAGGGACTCTGGGAGGTTGGTAGGACAAGGCTTCCTGATGAGTAAGGATGAGCCTTGAACCCAGATGTCCTATCTCTGCCTGGCCAGGACCACCAGCCCTTCCTAACCCCCAGTAAGGCTGTGATAAGGCCCGGGCAGAGGTGGGTGTGGGCCTCGCCCCCACCCTGACTCATGCACACCAGCCCACTCAGCCCCTCCCTTGGTGGGCCCCTCTTCCCAGAGACCTAAGAGGCCAGAATGGAATGCTCTGGAATTCCCGTTTCCGGGAAGACTTGGACCCGAGACTCTTCCTGCCCCAGCTCACAGAGGGAGGCTGGTGCTCAGAAAAGGCTGCTGTGGCCTAAAGATGGGCTGCGTGGAGAAGCCCCAGGCCCTGGTGGCACCGTGTCCCGCCACCGTGACCGGGTCTCTGCCAGGAGGATGAGGAGGAGACCGTACAAGTGTCCTGAAGGACAGAGGGCAGTCACTGCCCCAGCCAGCAAGCACCCCCTCTCGGGTGGGCGGGGGTTTGTGCAATATTTGCAGGACACGCCCCAGGACCAGCATCTGGCCCAGACCCCGGAGCGTGGCCCCCTCGCTCCAGTCCTCCTCACATCCAGGGGCCGCCCTAACCATCGGCCCGAGGTAGCCTGAGCCCGCCCTGCTCAAAACCCCCTTGGGGCCCTGGGACCCCGGCCCACTCACGCCCCTAGCCGGGTCTGCACCTCGGGGCCCCGCCGCCCCTGCAGCAGCAGCAGCCTCTGCTCTTTCCCCCTCTCCCTTCCCGGCCTGAAGAACGAACGGAAAACAAAGACGGCGGCCCACCTCAGACCGCCCCGTGGGCACGGTGCCCCGAGACCCTGACCGCAGGGTCCCTCGGAACGCCCGGAGCCGCCGCCGCCTAAGGCGCCGGGTCGCCGCGATGAAGGGTCGGCCTCGGCCTAGGGGCGGTGGGCCAGAGGGACAGGGACGGAGAGGAGGCGGCCGGGCCGGGGGCCAGAATTGAGGGCCCGAGGGTCAGAGGGCAGGCTGGGCAGGGGGGAATGGGGAGCGGGGGCCGGGACTGAAGAGCCGAGCGACTGGGGCTGGCGGACCCGCCGGACCGAGGGCCGCGGCGCACAAAGCTTCCCGCGAAACTGACGTAGCCGCACGCCGGACGCGCAGGCACCGCCCCTCCGCTTCGCCCCTCCCCCGCGCTCGCCTGGCCCCTCAGCGCGCCGGCGCGCCCACCCTCCTTCCATTGGCCGCCGCGCGTCGGCGCGCACCGGCCGGCGCGGTGCGCGGCCCGGGATTGGCTGGCGGCCGCGGGCCGGGGGGGGTGTGTTCGCGGCCCCGCCCCGCCCTCTGCTGCTCCACTCGCGGCGGTACGCGCGGCGGCGGCGGCGGCGGTGGCGGCGGCGGCGGCGGCGCGTGGCAGGTCCGGCGGGCGCGAGGCGGCGCGGCCCGAGCCCGGCCCAGCCTGTCCGCCCGGGCCGCCTGGACCCGCCCGGCGCGCCGCGGCCTCGCCGCCGGGCCTCAACCCGGCACCTCCCGGGGGAGCGGCGCGCCGGCGAGCGCGCAGGCCCGGCCATGACCGACTTCAAGCTGGGCATCGTGCGGCTCGGCCGGGTGGCCGGCAAGGTGAGCGGCGTGGGCCGGGCTGGGGCGGCGTGGGGGGCGGTTGTGCCGGCGGGTGGGCGTGAGCGCGGGCCGGGGTTCCGCGGCGCACCTCCCTCCGCAGGCCGGCCGCGGCCCCGAGCGCACCCCTTCTGCGGGCCCGGTCCGGCCAAGTGCGCCGCGGGGCGCTCCTGCCCCGGGAAGGAGGCCGCGGCCGGCCCGGCCTCGGTCCTGTGCCTCTCCCGGGGGGCTCCCGCGCAAGGGCTGCGTCCAGCTGGGCCCCTCCCAGGTGGTGCTGACGAGCCGGGGCCTAGCCGGTGTCAGAGCTGCACCTGCGGCGCCCCGTGTGTACGCAGACTCTCCCGTGCCCCTCACACCTCCTGCTGAAACGGCCCCGCGTGGACTGCTGGCGGAGAGTGTGTGTGGCCAGTCCGAGTGGAGCGCCGGCGCAGTGAGGCCGCCAGGGGTTGGCCGAGTGTGGCCGGTCGGTGGGCTCACCAGGGCAAGGTCCTGTGTCCGTGGGACTGAGGTTCTCACTCCCCTTACTGGCCTTCACCCTCCAGTGTTTGAGGCTGGGGCCTCGGGCACCCGTGAGCATCGAGGCTTGGCTGTTTCCAGGAGGTGGCCGTGCGGCTGCACCCGCCGCTCCCCAATGGGAACCTTGTTCCCGCCACCAGTGGCAGAGGCTTCTGGTGGGAGAAAGGAGGGGAGGCGGACGAGGGTGAAGCCGAATAGGCTCCGAATTGGCTCTGCCCGTCCCGAGAGTGGGAGGAGGTGGCTGGGCACCGTCCTCAGGAGCATGGGCAAAGGCCCTTTGGGTGTGCTTTCTGTCCAGGGAAGGGTGGCCCCCCAGTTGCCCCGAGACCCCTTCTAATCCAGCAGTTGACTGCATTAATGCCACTACTTAAGACTTTTATCTGGAACATCTAAAATGGGAAAAGCTGCAAAGAATGAATCTGAATGCCTGTGCACCCCACACAGCTTTAGGAACGCTAGTTGGGATCTCTGGGGTGTTCTTGCTCAATCAAGGCCCACCCCTCCACCCCAGTAACTCGGTTTAAGGGGCTGTTACAGCCACTTGGGAGGTGGCCTGGCTCAGTGTCACTCTTACGTGAGTCTCGTGGATGGGGGTCAAAGCCTGATACCTGTCCCTCTGGTGTATGCCAAAGTGGAAATGCATTCAAGGAGAGTGGACTGAGGGCCTTGCCTGCTGTCCTGTCCTGACTTCTCAGCTAGTTCACTGAAGGGGTTTTTTTTACCTTCTACCTCACAGCCATGTGTTAGTTTATAATTTCAGAGTGCCGTCAGCATGTCCCAGACGTAACGATGTTACACATCTCTTAATTTCCAGACCAAGTATACACTGATTGACGAACAGGACATCCCCCTGGTGGAGAGTTACTCCTTCGAGGTGAGGATGGCACCCTCTGCGGGCCAGGTTGGGGCGGGCGGGCGGGTGGTGGTCTCCAGAACATGTTGTCCTCCTGCTCTGTGAGCATGAAATCTCGTCATGAGCCGCTGGTGCTGGCTATGGACCACGTGTGGCCACCACCTTCAAACCATGGTGTCAGTGAAGTCCAACAGTTACTGCCACTGGGGTTCACCATGGACTCTCCCTGCGGTTCCCACTGGCCGGAGACACTGGTCTTTCCCTGCCCATTCTGGCTGCCAACTCTCTTCCTGGAAGACAAACCAAATTCTGTCAACTTTGTGACTGAACGTCTCCATCAGATCTGTTAAAGCTGCTAATCTTTAGTAACACTTGCTGGTCTCCCGCCTTGGTCCTGCCCATCCCCCATGGGCCTGATCACCTCCCCACCCTCTGCTCACTCCACCTCCCTGCTGCTCTGGGCCTTGGTGTGATCTTCCCGCCTCCTCCCCATCGTCCTCTTCTCGTTGGACAGGCTTCTGATCTTCATCTAATGTCCCCTTTTCTTTGAAAACCCCCCAGGAGCTTGTTGCCTCACTGTGCTTTCATCTCGGTACCTGACCCTTCTTAAAGTGATTGTTCAGGGGCTTATCTTCCCCCACTGGTTGGGGGCTTTTCTAAGGGTAGGGACATCTCTGAGATCACACTTTTGTCTGCAATGCTTTGCAAAGAGTTGTGAGCATTTCTTGCTGCAGTGGGAGAGAGCGCAGTTGTCAGGGTATGGTGTGGTGCCTGTGCTTCTGGTTGGGAAACCTGAGGACATGATGGCGTGTCCCCACAGGCACCTGGGCCCGGTGTGGACCTGGCATTTGTCCCTCCAGCTTGTTTGTTTCACTTTCTTTTTCTAGGAGTAGTTTGAAACATTGCTGAGGATCAGCGGTGTTTTCACGGACCTCTCCCTTGTTCCTTCTCAGGCCCGGATGGAAGTAGACGCAGATGGAAATGGTGCTAAGATATTCGCTTATGCCTTTGACAAGAACCGAGGACGGGGCTCCGGACGGCTGCTGCATGAGCTGCTGTGGTGGGTACTTGCCGCAGTGGCTATGGCCGCAAGTACACCGGGCTGCTCTCATTGCCCACCGCGGGCCGGGTGGGTGCAGGGTGCAGAGCAGAGGTGGTGAGCAGACGGCTCCCTTAGGCTGGACCTACCTTGCTGCCTCTGAGCATCCTTTCCACTAACCTGAAGAAGTGACTCATGTACGTCTTAGGGTACTTAGTGTGCAGCTTGAAAGTCTCCCAACCCTCAGGGAAATTGCTGCCCTGGGCTCTGACGGGGCAGGCATGGGGAGGGGGCTGCCCCTCCTGGGTGTGTGCAACGGGATCACTTGGGGGTTCCATCCGTGGCCTCTGCAATCTGGCTCTTCAGTCCAGGGAATGAGTTGCCAAGGGTAGGGACTCTGTCCTGTCTGCCCCAAACCCACATGCTGGGTTCCTTCCGGCCCAGCCCTGCCCTGGAGTGTGCCTTTTGGGGTTTTGAGGATGATTTCAGATCCTGTGGCTGGTTTTTCCTTCTGGTTGGGCCTTTGTGTTTAACGAAAAGCGTTTGTGAGGTATATTTATACGCCACAATCTTAATCTGTCATAAAGAGATACAAAGTCCTAATACATGCTACGACGTGGCCGAACCTTGAAAACATAATGCTGAGAGAAGTCAGTCAGTCAGTCAGGCACAAAAGGACAGATATGTTATAGCATCCTATTTACATGAAATGTCTACAACAGGCAAATACAGATCAAAGCTTATGAGTGGTTGCCAGGAACGAGAGGAAAGGGAGGGGTAAGGGGGAATCACTGCTTAGAAGGTGCTGAGTTTCTTCTGTTAAGGGTGATGAGAAATCTGGCCGCTGAATAATACATGTAAAAATATTGAAATGGAAAATGCTTTATTATATGTATTATTAACACGCACACACAAAAAACTGTGTTTGTGAGGGCCCAGTGGGCCGCTCTTGAGCCTCTCTGTCCCTAGGGAGCGGCACAGGGGTGGTGTTGCCCCCGGCTTCCAGGTGGTGCATCTCAATGCTGTGACCGTGGACAACCGGTTGGACAACCTGCAGCTGGTGCCCTGGGGCTGGCGACCCAAGGCTGAGGAGCTCTCCAGCAAGCAGAGGTGGGTCCTCCCTGTGTGGTGACAGTGGCCAGGGTGGCGGCCCCAGACCCTCCCTGTAAGGGGTGTGTCCCCTCTTTGCACTGACACTGCTGTGTGCATTTGGATCCAATACGGAGTCTTCCTTCATGGGTAGGAGAGGATTGTGGTGGCTGTCCTTGTGGGCTGATCTGGTGACTGGCTCTGGGAGCCTCCCTTCAGCTGCTGTGACGAGTGAGGGCATCTAGCTGCGTGCCTGCAGGTGGCAGGACCAGAGTGGCCAGGGCAGGGGTAGGACTTCACATGCTCCCTCCCAAGGAGGCTGCCTGTGTGACCAGATGGAGCTTTGGTTGTGCTCTGAGCAGTGGTGGAAGGATGTAGGGGCTGTGACTGGCACAGGCCTCCCTCTTGGGGGCTGGGGCCCTTGGGCAGCCCAGTTGCCAGCCTCGCAAAGCCCTGGGAAGGGCCATCGGCCAGGTAGGGCCTGAGCCGGAGTGCCCCTGGCCCTGCCATAGAGTCTGCTCCAGGGGCGGATCGATGTTCTGCGGCCTCCTGTGCGTGTTCTCGGCCTTGGGGCCTTGAGAAAAGCCCTTCCTGATTTCGGCAGCACTGACTCCCCGGAAGACAGCAGTTGGTGCCGTAGATCTGTCCAGTGTCTGGATCTGTCCAGCGTCTAAGCCGTCCTGACTGTTGGTGGCTGTGGGAGGAGGTCTCGCAGTCCCCTCCCTTGGTGTCCCCAGCAGCCAGGCGCAGTAGGGCGGGGTCAGCGAGCTCCAGGAGAGCCCTGTGCGGTGCCTTGACTCCCAGGCCCCGGCTTCTACCTCCTCATGGGCCGGGTCAGAGGGTGGGGTCAGGCTCTCCCGCCCTCTTGCCTTTGCCAGTGGGTTTTTTCTTTGCTCTAGTATTATTAGTGTTTTGACCCTAAACCCCCGCATGCTGCTCTAGGGTGGAGCTGCCCTTTTGATGGAGTTTTATCTTTTGGGGGATTGTGTTCATCCAGACTTTGGCTGCAAGTGACCAAAGCTGAGCTTTGTTTGGCTGAAGCTGAGCAGAGGTGCTCTGTGGCCCTTGTGGCTGAGCTGCAGCCGGCGGTGGGCATGGCGGGACTGGCCTCTGGGTCCCAGCAACTGCCCCCACTGCCTTCCAGTAGGTGCCCAGAGAGAAGGCATCTGTCCCAGTGGCATCTGGGCAAGTCCCAGGACAGTTCTCATTCACTTTTCTGCTGCCGGGGCTGGAGCTGGGGGTCTTACTACAGGACATGGAGCGGTATGCCCACCCAGCTTGTTAACCCCAGCCACTCCCCAGAGGCCCAGGACATCCCTTCCAGCCTGTGCGGCTGCTTCCCCCCTCCGCTCCTCCTTTTAACCAGGTCCCTTAAAGGTCTGGCCTCGGTAGATGGTGGTGGCTTAAGGTGGCTGTTTAACTAGCTCCTCAGCTGTCCCTGTGCAGCGCTGGCCGCTATGAGGCCTGGACCAGGGTGGGTTGCCCGCAGCCCTGCGCCCATGATACCCTGCATCCCCATACCCCTCAGTGCCCCGCTTCATCAGCCAGGCCCTCATCCGGGCCTGTTCCTTATTCAGACAGCACTTTCGTATCGGAATTCTTCAGTTGCGAGCATCAGACACTTAGTCTGGGCCATCAAGCGAGGTGATTTTTTTAGAAGCATGTGGGGCAACCCACAAACTCGAAGTGGCCACGGTGCCACCAGGGTCGGGAGCAGGGAGGCCGGCCTGCGGTGTGAGGCCACACACTACCGTGGCCAGGCTGGTGGGCTCCTCATTGACCCGCACTGAGTGCTCGTCTTCCTTGCCCCGAGCTGGTGTCTGAGGCAGGCCCACTGTCTGCCTGCCAGTCCCAGGCTTCAGGGAGACTGTCACAACTGAGGTGGACAGTCTCTGCTTCCGTGGCACTTACGGCGCTCCGCCTCACGGGGAGACACAGTAAAGCAAGGCTCAGGGTCACGTAGAGGTAGGTGCTCATAGGGGTTGGACTGAAGAAACAAGGTTGGGGTGTGGCAAGCGGGAGCAAACCAGAGTCTGCTCGGGCTGCCGAGTGTGTGCTTCCTTGCAGGGAGCAGAGCTTGTATTGGCTGGCGATTCAGCAGCTCCCCATGGACCCCATTGAGGAACAGTTCCCTGTCCTGAATGTCACCCGGTACTACAATGCCAATGGGGACGTGGTGGAGGAGGAGGAGAATTCCTGCACTTACTATGAGTGTCACTACCCCCCCTGCACAATGATCGAGAAGCAGGTAAGCCGCTTGGTGGGTGTGGCCCGCTGCCTTGCCTGGCACCCCCACTGCTCGGTAGTCCTTGTGCTGGCCTGATGCCGGGGTGGCCGGGGCTCTGCGATGTTGAGTGTGGTTTCTGCTGGGGGCTGTGACACAGCTTGCTCTGTCCCTGCAGCTCCGTGAGTTCAACATCTGTGGGCGGTGCCAGGTGGCCCGCTACTGCGGTTCCCAGTGCCAGCAGAAGGACTGGCCGGCCCATAAGAAGCACTGCCGCGAGAAGAAGCGTCCTTTCCAGCACGAGCTTGAGCCGGAGCGGTGACTGTGTGGCGCAGGCCCCACTGCAGCCGGACCCACGCTCGGAGCCGGGCCCTCAGGCACAGCGGACACACACTGGTGGTTGGACCTGCAGGCACCGTGCAGCCCAGTAACGCACCCAGTGCCCCTCGTGCGGGTGCCTCCAGTGCTACTCACTCGGAGACAGTGGGAGGCCCGCAGGACGTTGTCATTATTTATATGTTAATATGTTTGTAAACTCGTGTACAGTTTTTTGGGGGGGAGGCAGTGGGAGGGTTAGAAATCACAAGTAGAATCGTTTGCTGTGATCCTCAAAACGGTCAGCTGTTGGGCCACGCGTCTCAGATGGCCTTGGAGTGGACGCTTCTCTCCCGGGCACGCAGAGTCAGCAGCGAGCAGAGGAGGGTGAGCCCTGGCACCTGTGTGGCGCCATCTGCATGGAAATCGTGTTTACAGGCAAAGTAAAGGGGCGAATCACTCAGCCCTGACTGCTCTCCTCCTCACCTTGTGCTGCTGAGCTTTATGGTTGAGTCGACTTGGGGAACCTTGGACGGGGGGAGGGCCGCTGGCCTTCAGTGGATGGGGAACATTCTAGACCTGTAAGTTTTCACCTTAATTCATGTGCAGAGTGGCCAGGCTGTGACTTCTGCCCAGACAGCCCACCCCACTGCCCTGCTGAGGTTCTGTCAGCCTTCCAAGGTGCTCATCTCTGAACTTCTAGGACAGGGAGGGGCCCTGTACTGCCCATCCAGGAGATGGATGCCTGGCCATCCTGACTGCCCTCCTGGGCCGTCTACATTGGCCCCGTCCCAAAGCATGCCCCTTTGCAGCCTTTCAGCCCCATTTCTGGTGCCCCTGGGCCTTCCCACTGCTTACCCCTGGTTGGAGGGCCATTGAGGGCCTTTGGTCTCTGAGCTGAGATTCTGGTAGTTTTTGCATCCTGGAGAATAGGGCTGGTGGAAAGCCTGTGTGGGGCCTCCTAGGTTTAGCAGGTTCACATGCCCACCTGGTTTTGTCACTGAGAAAACTCCCTTGCTGCTGGGAAGGTCAGGTCAGGAACACTTTCCTGTCTAGGTGAGGGCTGTTCTGGGTCTCGCTGGAACCCTGGGTTCAGATGGTAACATGCACCCAGAAACCTTTTGGGGTTGGGCTGCTGCTACAGCAGCACTCGGCTTGAGTCCTGGAGATGTTCCCAGGGTGGGGATGACCTTCCAGCTTCCACTGGCCTGCTGGGGCTGGAGTTGGGGAGGACTGTTGGGGTTCTGGGTGGTGTGCTTTCAGACAGGCTTCTGGGAGGAGGCAGCACCCAGACTGCACACTGGTCTCTGCCCTCAGCCTTGGGGAGGCCAGGTGGCCTTGGTAATTGTGACAAATTTCTCAGTTATTTATTGAAGTTACATTGAGAGAAGTTGCCAGGGCCTTGTCACCTGCTCCTGCTCTCAGCACCGTGTAGCAGGTATGGAAGTTCTGAGTCCTGACCAGTATTTGCAGTGTGAACCACGGGTAATTGTCCAAAATGCAGGCTTGGAGCCGGTGCGGGCTGTGTGTGCTTGAGGGGCTGCAGCTGGGTGGACACAGCTTAAGGGTTTGCTGTGGCCAGCCCTTCCCCAAACCGGCCTCTAGCTCAGGTGTCCACCCCTGAGCCACGATGTTCTCACGTCCCCTCCTGCCTCAGCTTACCAGCACCGCAGCCGGGTGTTCCCCATCTGGGCCTGGTGCGGAGGCAGCTGCCCTAAGGGTGGAATCAGAAGGGGCAGAAAGGACCCCTGAGACCAGTACCTCTCAGGCGGCCCTGGACTTCCTTGCTCCGAGGCTCCCAAATCTTCTGCTGTCTTTCATCCAGAAACTCCCGATCCTTCGTCAGGACGCAGCCCCCTGCGAGTCCCTGCCGGACATTCGGCTGCCGCCTGCCAGTGGACAGACCGACGAGTGAGGGCCGCCGTCGGGCCAAGGGCGGCACGTGTGGGTACCGCCTGCAGTCCCGGGCTGACGGCCGGCAGGGGGCGCGAGAGCCCTGACTTGCACGGCCGGAAGCCTCGTCCCTGCCGGAAGTCCCGCCTGGCGCCCCGGAAGGAGTCGGAAAGGAGGCGGCTGAGGGAAGTAGCGGACGCTGGCTGACTTGTGTTGCCGCGCCGCACCTCTGTGGGTTCGCGTTCGCTCGCCCTGCCGCCCCGACCCCCAGCCCCGTTACCCGGCCCTCAGCCTGGCCTCGGCCCCACTGCCGACCCTCAGCATGGCTTCGTCTTCTCGGTTCCGCCGCCCTGGTCCCGCCGCCATGGCCGCTTCCGGGGGCCCGACCGCTGATTGCCACCCGGCCGAAGGCTTCGCGACGGGAACCCGCGTCCGGCTGCTGCAGACAGTGGACACCGAGTACACCGCGGACTCGGTGGAGTGGTGCCCGCTGGAAGGCTACCGACACTTGCTGGCGTGCGGCACCTACCAGCTGCGGAAGCTGGCGGACACCCCTGACCGGGAGAACAAGGTGCGCGGTGCCGCCTCCACCCGGGCAGCCGCGGCCGCGGGCGCCGCGACCAGGGCTCTCCAAGCGGCGTTTCTCTAGTGGGGTGAGCCCCGAGAGTCAGGCGCCTCATCCAGAACGTGCTGGAGCTGGAGAGGTCTAGGGAACGAAGGGCCCCCAGAGAGGCCAGGCGATCGGGAAAGCTGATGCTCTCTGGTCTCCAACAGTGAAAGCTGGAGGAAAACAAGTTTCCATCTGTGGAGTCAGACAGGACGGGAAGGTGGGGGGACGGGCCTTGTGGCCGAAACACAGGTTAGAAATAGGGGTGTCTTGAAGGCAGGAAGTCTTGTACACAGGAGGGGCTCGAGCTCATGGGTGAGGTCTGTGGTACAGAGAAGCTCTTGCAGGCCTCCGTAAAGATCCAAACGGAGCGCTCCGGCGAGTGAGAAGGGGCGCTAGAGCCACAGACCCGAATCAGGATGGCCCCAGGCAGACTGCAGCCTGTGTCACCCTAGCCGACACTGGCCTCTGTTGGATTTAGAAGCGACCTTCAGTGCTGGGTGGGGGAGAGTGGTTCCTCTCATCTGATTAACTGTAGTCAATAGAAGAGACACTTCTCCAGTCCAAGGAAACTGGGCTGCCACTTCACGCTGGGCTGTGTTCTGCTGTAGTCTGCTGAGGCCTTTGCTTTCCCGTGCTTCCTGTCCCTGTTTCCTGGATTTCTCAGATTCTGTTAAGGTAGTCCAAGAACTTCTCGTCTTTATTTTGAAGAGTGGAGCAGACTTGGACGGGGAGCCTCCAGTCCGTTTAGGTCGTCTCTACCTGTACAGCTTCAGTGAGGAGAGCCCTGCTTCGCCCCTGGTTGAAGTCCAAAGAAGAGACATGTCTGCAGTCCTGGACATGAAATGGTACCACTTTGATAAACACTCCATTTGGTCTGAAATTTGTCATATGTTGCTGTTCACTAAATCAGAGGAGTCAACAAGATGGGGAGACACCTGCACTTAGGCTCATTTCCTTACTGTCCTACCACCTGTTGGCACATGGGGTTGGGCCTTGGGGCTCATTCCCTTTGTTAGCATTCTCTAGCCCTAGACTAAGGATCAGCTTGGGAAGCAATTCCAGTTTCTGATTTCATAAGCTGGGGAATCTGTTGTTTGGGAACAGATTCGTTGTCTGTCACCCGGTTTTGGGGATGAAATGTAAGTGATAAATTGCTGGGATGGCGGTGCCTTCCAGTGTGCGGGTGCGTCCTGTGTTCTGACCGAGATGTGCGTTCTCCCCTCAGGTGTCACGTTCCAGTGGCTGGCCACACCCTCTTGGGCTTGGCAGATGCTAGTGGAGCCATACAGCTGTTCCACTTGGTGGACTCCGAGGTTAGTAACTGGGTCCAGCTCGGGGGTGGGGGGTTGCGGTCTGGGGCAGGAGGCTGTGTTGGGAGAGTTTTCTCAGGCAGTTTCTTTTCAGTGGTGAGCTTCATTGTAAAACATTCTAAGATAGTGTGGAGTCTGTTTTAAATGATTTTGGGTTTTGCTTCTCACTCCAAGGAATCCACCATTGGTGGACCTGAAAGCTCTCCTGGGGGAAAGCCTGGGCAGGCACGACCTGGGTGGAGATGCTGAGAATAGCTGCAGTCCGCCCATGCGAGAACAGCTTTTCATCCATCATTAGGAGAGCACACTTCCATTGTGGGTTCTTCCGTAGTGCTTGGCAGGAATCCTGGACCGTGAGTTTGCAAAATGGCTGGATCTGATTACTGGGGAGTGAGGGAAGGTAGGCTGATCCCCCCATGCCCTAACTCTGTCTTTAAAACTGGAGTTTTGAAGCCACGGGGTAAGCAGCAGTGTGCTAACGCTAAATAAAAGGTATCAGGACAAACACAGTGTATGTTCCTGCAGGTTGGTGTTAAGTGGTAGTAAGACATTTAAGAACAATAGTTAAAGGCAGAATGAGACTTTAGAGAAAGGGCAGGCCGATAAACTTATCCCCAGGCCTTTGCTGTACACGTTCATTCTCTTCTGCTCTACGTGATTCTTAGGGAAAAAGTTGAGAAACATGGTCCTAAGCAAGACAAAACAAAATTTGATACACACTGTCTTAAACAAAAACTTGAGAAACGTTCTCCTGACTGATGAAGCTATTTAGCTGTGGGTGGGGACTAGAATACTAATGGACTCATAGTTTTATAACGGAAAATGGAGGCTGGGAGGGAGAGGGCCTCTCGAGGGATGTCCAGGGAAGCCATATTGCTTCGGGGGCCTGCATCCTGGCCATGGTGGACTGCGAGTCCCGGAAGTAGGGTCTGCTGCTTGCCTTTGCATCTCTTGTGACCTTCTATAGGTGTGGGTGCTCTCCAGGTGCTTCCTGAGATGGACAGCCATCTGGGCTTTGGTCCTATTCAGTGTTCAGAGGTCTTCAAAAATTGTATTGGGAAATCTTTAAGGAAGACGGTGGGCCCAGGACCAGGGCTCAGGGCAGGAACAGGTAAACCCAACACGGGTTGATGGAGCCGCTGCTGGGAGCCTGTTGACAGTTACTACTCTTCAGGTGGCTTAGGTAGTAGTAGCACATGTAATTACCTTTAACGCTGGGGTACAACGTGTATCCTGAAGTATGTAGGTTTTAGAAAAGAGACATAGTGGTTTAAGCTGAGGTGGAAGACTCTTATTATTTCTGTCTGTGGAGAGAAACTGCACTAGCATTTCCTTGGAGGCCCAGGGTAGTTAAGCGTGGACTAGCCGTGGTTCCTGGAGGCCTGGGGTAGCCAAGCATGAAGCAGTCATGGTTCTCCTGGAGGCCTGGGGTGGTCGAGTGTGGACTGGCCGTGGTTTCTGGAGGCCTGGGGTGGCCAAGCATGAAGCAACCATGGTTCTCCTAGAGGCCCAGGGTAGTCGAGTGTGGACCAGCCATGGTTCCTGGAGGCCTGGGGTGGCCAAGCATGAAGCAGTCATGGTTCTCCTGGAGGCCTGGGATGGTCGAGCCTGGACTGGCCGTCATCCCCTGGAGGCCAAGGGTGGCCAAACATGAAGCAGCCGTGGTTCTCCTGGAGGCCCGGGGTGGTCGAGCGTGGACTGGCCATGGTCCCCTGGAGGCCTGGGGTGGCGAAGCATGAACCAGCCATGGTTCTCCTGGAGGCCCGGGGTGGTCAAGCGTGGACCGGCCGTGGTCTCCTGGAGGCCCGGGGTGGTAGGGCGTGGACTGGCCATGGTTCCTGGAGCCTGTCTGGCATCAGAGTGGTGCTGAGGAGTGTACGGACTACGAGTTGGCCTGATGAGCAGGGAGATGTTCTTTTCCTCAAGGTAACGTGTGTGGGAAAGTTTTACAGGTGTGTGAGCTTCTGGAGGGCAGGACCAGTCCCTGAAAGTTCTCAGTTTCTGCTCTGTGCAAGGGATGTTGGAGCGATAGCACATGTCACTCACGTTGGGAGTCAGTGAGGGAGCCTTGACTTCCTGGCGTTCTAGAAGAATCCTTTCAGGCCCAGGTGTTTCCCTAATAGAGCTCCTTTTTTCCCCGGTAGACTGCCTGTGCACTGTGGCCATTCTCCAGCCTCGTCCTGGGGGAGCAGAGTCTGGCCTTGTCCCTGGACTGGTCCACTGGGAAGACTGGAAGGTAGGGAGCGTCAGGGGAGGGGCAAGTCTTCCTCTGAGGACCCGTTTGAGTTTTCATGCCAGAGGAAGTTAAAGTCGTCTTACGTTAATCTTGCTGTCGGTGCTGATCTAAAAAGAAAAAATTCTACTTTTCTAGATTAATGGTGATGATGTTTTCATTAAGAGAAACTGGTATTGAGTTCTTTTGACAAGGCACATGGCCATTTTGAATTTTGCCAGATACCCAAGTAAGCCTCTTAAGGGGTGGTGTGTTCATGGACATGGTTCGTGGGGAACCTCTGCTGTGACATGTCGTGGGGGTGCAGAGTGTTTCGGGTGGGGACCCAGAAGAGGGTGAGGGTTTGGGTCATGGGTTTTCCCATTGGCTCTCTGTCTAGGGCCAGTGGCCAGCCCTTGAGAATTATCAGCAGTGATTCCAAGGGGCGGCTCCACCTGCTGACGGTGAACGAGGCCGGGCCTGGTCTGCAGGCAGTGGACTCATGGCAGGCCCACCACTTCGAGGCCTGGATCGCTGCTTTCAACTACTGGCAGACGGAGACCGTGTACTCAGGTGGGCGCTGCCCTGCTGCTGATAGTCCCGTGGGGGCCCTGCTTGGGAGGGAGGCAGCAAACGGGGCACAATGCCAAGGGGTGGGGTCTTGTTGAGGTGGTCTTTTCTGGGGCAAAGGCTATGACGCCAGCTTAATTCTTTGATCAGTTTTTAGTAGAGCAGACTGTCTTTTTTTTTCTCGTTTGTCTTCTTTATTTCGATGGAATTGGTTTTATCGGAAAACTATTTTCTATGTAAGTTTTATAACAAATATTTAGTTTAATCATTTGTTTTTTAATATCAAGTTTTACCACGTATGTTTACAAGTATGGTGAATTTTATTCTCTGTTTTTTATTTTACTAAGTGGTTTTTCTGGGATGAGTGTTGTAATCTGGTTTTTTATCGAGTTTTGATACTTTCGCTAGATTTTTGTCAACGGCAAATTTTACGTATTACGTGCAGTTTTAGCTATAACTAGTTTTTTTTTGTGTTATCTGTTCTTTCCCACATTATTACAGCGTTTAATATTGTTACAAGATTTGAATTAGGAAGTCATGACAGGTGGAGAACGGATGGGAGGATGGTGGCTGGTGGGTGGGTGATGGATGGTACAGGGATGGATGGAGGATGGAGGGACGGATGGGTGGGTGGTAAGTGGATGGATGGTGGATGGAGGGATGGTCGATGGTGGATGGTGGAGGAGAGATAGATGGTGGTGGAGAGATGGGTGGTGTGTGGAGAATATACAGCGGATGGTGGATGGTGGGCAGAGATGCTGGGTGGATGGAGGGATGGTGGATGAATGGAGGGTTGGACGGTGGCTGGAGGGAAGGACGGTGGGTGGAGGGAAGGACGGTGGGTTGAGGGATGGACGGTGGGTGGAGGGAAGGATGGTGGGTGGAGGGAAGGACGGGTGGAGGGATGGACGGTGGGTGGAGGAATGGACGGTGGCTGGAGGGAAGGATGGTGGGTGGAGGGATGGACGGTGGGTGGAGGGAAGGACGGGTGGAGGGATGGACGGTGGGTGGAGGGATGGATGGTGGGTGGAGGGAAGGACGGGTGGAGGGATGGACGGTGGGTGGAGGACATACAGAGGATGGCGGGTGGTGGAGTGGTTGTGCCCGGTCTTTTCTTTTTGCTCCTTCTTCCTTCACTGTGGGCCACATCTTTGGTTGCTTTCTCCCCTTCCTTCAAGATGCCACCGTTCATCCTGTCTTGCTTTCTTTCAAAGACTGGTTGTGCATCAGGATCCCGTCTCCCCGTTATTCCCATCCTTTGGTTTCCTCTCAGACAAGCACAAGGGTCCTTTTTACTGTAAGGTTACAAAGCGTGTTTCCTTTTAAGATGTGTGGGGGTGTGCTGGAGCTCCCAGAACCTTAAGTCCTCGAGTTCATTGCTTCCTGCATGCAGTTCCTGATGTAATAGCAGGGTTCTTGATATGGCAGCTCTGGTTCCTGGCAGCCAGGCTCTGACTGCTAGAGCCCTCGAGGAAGGCAGTTTAGTCTGTCAGGCCTAATGGCCACGGGCCCCTGGGCTGGAAACGTTCTGCCTTCCTGTCTGCTCTTGCGGGCTCTTCCAGGTGCAGTGGTGACAGTTCCAGGTGTCTCCCCCCAAAAATGCCATGTTCTGTTCTCAGTGCTTTCATCATAGACAAGCTCTCCTGTCTCCACACAGGAGGTGACGATGGGCTCCTGAAAGGCTGGGATGCCAGGAGGCCGCACGACGCACCTCTCTTCACCAGCACGAGGTAATGCCAAGGGTCGGAGCGGGCGCTGGCAGCAGCCCTCCGTCCTGGGCCTCACTGAGCGGCACCCCCCCAGGCACTCCATGGGTGTCTGCAGCATCCAGAGCAACCCCCACCGTGAGAACGTCCTAGCTACAGGAAGGTGAGGCTCGGCCCACTCACAGGCCCTCCTGCATCTTCTCTCATTCTTCATGTCGCGTGTAGGGCAGACTCAAACCAGAGTCAAGGCGCCTGAGTCCAGGGAAGGGCTTTGGGGGCTGGAGGGAGGTGGGCAGATCTCCTGGGAGAGGGCCCCTGCCACCTCGGGGCTTAGGACACGGGACATGGCTCCCTGAGCGAGCGCTGTGGTGGCCATTCCAGCTATGATGAGCACGTCCTGCTGTGGGACACGCGCAACATGAGGCAGCCGTTGTCAGACACGCCTGCGCAGGGTGGCGTGTGGAGGCTCAAGTGGCACCCTTCCCACCCCCACCTGCTGCTGGCTGCCTGCATGCACAGAGGCTTCAAGGTCCTCCACTGCCAGAAGGCGATCGGTGAGTAGGGGTTGCCCCGCTTTGCCAGGCTCCCCCAACCCTCCACACATCCTGGTCTCGCCTGGGTGCCAGCTCCCCAGTCTTTCATGTTCTCACCTGGCCAGTGCAGCTGCTCTGCACCTCGGGTCCCTGTTTTAGCCACTGTCCCCACGCCTAGGTCCTTCCTGCCCGTGCAGTTTAGACTCCATGGTCCAGTGTTCCCATGCTCACCCCCTCTGGCAGAGCTCCATGATGGGCTACCCCACAGTGTTTCTCTAGTCACTGACCCCCCACTGGAATGGTGTCACATTTTCTTCTCTTCTCGAACCCTCTCCCACCTCTCTTTTCATGTTCCTGATCTCTCTTCTTTTCTCCCCCACATTGTGGTGCAAAAGGAGCAAGAAAACACCCACCTCTCTTCCCTTCTTAAGGCCTGTGGCCTTCTGGAATCGCCCCTTGCCCTCTGCCTGTCAGGTGGGTGCACCTAGGTGTCTGCCCCTCGTCTCCTCTGCACCAGTTCCTTCCACTGTGCCGTCCCACGCCCCCTCCTCTGCGCCTGTGTCTCCACCTCTTTGGGGCCTCTCTGGTTACGTGAGTAGGCGGTCGTCACCTCAGAAAAAACTTCCCAGACGCCACCACTGCTTTGAGTCCCCTCCGTTTTCCTCTTTTCTTTCATGTTAAAGCTGCGTCAAGAGTTGTCTATACCTGTTTCCGTTTCCTCAGTTACATTTCTCTCTTCCCATTTATCTCCAAAAACTTATTTTGAAAAAATTGCTAATAGAAAAAATGCAACAAATGGGTGAGTTTCTCAGCAAGAGGTTGTTTTCTTGTTTGGTGGTGGTTGTGAGCTGCTGTTGAGTCGGCCCCAACTCATGGCGACCACATGCACAGTGAGCCTTAGGGTTTTCATTGGCTGATGTTTGGAACTAGATTGCCAGGCATTTTTTCATAGTCTGTCCAAGTCTGGAAGCTCTGCTGACATGATTCAGCATCATAGCAACACACAGCCTCCACTGACAGACAGGTGGTGTCTGTGCATCCGGTGCACTGGCCAGGAATGGAACCTGAGTCTCCTGCGCAGAGGATGAGAGTTCTGTCACTGAGCTACACTGCCTTCATTTTCTTGGTCATTTGTAGATCTTTGGAGAGATGTCTATTCAGATTCTTTGGCCGTTTTCTAATTAGGTTATTTGTCTTCTTGTTGTTGAGTTGTAGTCTTTATGTATTCAGAATACAAGTTCCTTATTAGATAGATAATTTGCACATAATTTCTCTCATTTACGAGTTGTCTTTTCACTTCTCTTTGAAGCACAGAAGTTTTTTTTTTTTTTTTTTTAATGAAGAGCAGTTTATTTCCTCACAGTCAAAGTTGGCTAAAAGTCCAAATTCAGGGCATCAGCTCTAGGGGAAGGCTTTTTCTCTCTGTCAGCCGCCTTCTCTTCAGTGTTCCCCCAGACTAGGAGCTTCTTGGCGTAGGGACCCTGGTCCAAAGGAAGCGCTCTGCTCCTGGCACTGCTTTCTTTCTTTTTTTTTTTTTTAATTGATGTAATTAAATGAAATTTACATTTCAAGTTAGTGTCCCATACAGAATTTTTTTTTTTTAACATACATTGTTATGAGACCCCAACCGCTTACCCCATTCTGCGACAGCACACTTCTCCCCTCTGCCCCTGATTCTCCATGAACATTCAACCAGCTCCTAACTCTCTCTGCCTTCCCCTCTAACCTTTGGACAGAAGCTACCCCTTTGGTCTCTTATATCTACTTGTCTAAGAGGCACATTCTTCACAAGTATCACTTTATGTCACACAGTCTAGTCCAATCCCCGTCTGAAGAGTTGGCCTCGGAAATTGTTTTTGTTCTGGGGTGATGGAGAGACCAGGGGCCATGCTTTCCGGGGCGCCTCCAGTCTTAGACCATTAAGTCTGGTCTTCTTACTAGTATTTGAGTTCTGCATCCCATCATTCTACTGCTCCAGCAGGGACCCTCTGTTGTGTTCCCTGTCAGGACGTTCATTGGTGGTGGCCCAGCACCATCTAGTTCTTCTGGTCTCAGGCTGATGAAGTCTCTGGTCTATGTGGCCCTTTCTGTCTCTTGGGCTACTACTTTCCTTGTGTCTTTGGTGTTCTTTGTTCTCCTTTACTCCAAGTGGTTGAGACCAATTGATGCATCTTAGATGGCCACTTGCAAGCTTTTAAGACCCCAGACGCCACTCACCAAAGTAGGATGCAGAACATTTTCTTAATAAGCTTTGTTATGCCAGTTGACATAGATGTCCCCTGAAAGCATGGTCCCCAGACCCCCCATCCCTGCTACTCTGTCTCTCAAAGTATTTGATTGTATTGAGGAAACTTCTTAGCTTTGGTTTAGTCCAGTTGTGCTGGCTTCCCCTGTAGTGTAGCACAAAAGTTTTAAATCAATGTAGTCCAGTTGACCTATTTTTTATTTTACTGCTTGTGCGTTTGGTATTGTATCTAAGAAATCATTGCCTCATCCAAGGTCATAAAGATTCACCCCCATGTTTTCTTCTAAGAGTTTTATAGTTTTGGGTCTTATATTTAGGTCTTTGATCCATTTTGACCTAATTTTTGTATATTGCAAGAGGTAGGGGTCTAATTTAATTCTTTTGCATGTCAAAATCCATTTGTCTCAACACTGTTTGTTGAAAAGACTATTCTTCCCCATTGAATGGTCAGCCTTGACACCTTGTCAAAAATCCATTGACCATAGATGTGTGGATTTGTTTCTGTACTCTCAGTCCTATTCCGTTGATCTGTATGTCTGTCCTTACAGTATCACACTGTTTGGATTATTGTTGCTGTGTATTAGGTTTTGAAATTGAGAAGTGTGAGCCCTTCAACTTTGTTCTTTTTCAAGATTGTTTTGGCTATTCTGGGTCCCTTGGATTCCATATGAACTTCAGGATCAGCTTGTCAATATCTATAAAAAAGCAAGCTGGGATTCTGGTAGGGATTACATTGAATTTGTAGATCAGTTTGGGAGGGATTGCCATCTTGACACTATTAAGTCTTCCAATCCATGAATATGGACTGCCTTTCCATTTATTTAGATCTTCTTTTAATTTCTTTCAACAATGTTTTGTAGTTTTTAGAGTATAAGCTTTGTTCATTTGTGAAATGTATTCCTAAGTGTTTTTTTTTTTTTGATGCTATTATAAATGGAATTGCCTTAATTTCATTTTCACATTGTGTTTTGCTGATGACTATATAGAAATACAGTTGATTTTTGTATTTTGATCTTGTATGCTGCAACCTTGCTGTACTCATTCATTAGTTCTCATTTTTTTTTTAGTGGATTTTATAGTATTTTCTACATATAAGATCATGCCATTTGCAGACACATGTAGTTTTACTTCTTCCTTTGCAATCTGGATGCTTTTGCTTCTTTTCTTGTCAGTAATTGCCCTGGCTAGAACCTCCAGTACCAGGTTGAGTAGAAGTGTCAAGAGTGGACGTTTTTGTCTTGTTCCCAATCTTAGAGGGGATGCATGGTCTTTCATCATTAAGTGTGATGCTAGCTGTGGGTTTTTCTTAGATGCCTGTTACCAAGGGGAGGAAATTCCCTTCTATTCCTAGTTTGTTGAGTGTTTTTTATCATCAGAGGGTGTGGGTTTTGTCTTAGTCATCTAGTGCTGCTGTAACAGAAATACTGTAAGTATTTGGTAATAAGTAACACATTGGCCAGGTCTAACACCGCATGATACGTGCCCACGGCTCTACGAAGGATTTCCAATTAGGAAGTTACGTTTGGGACTGCAGCATGTATAGGAAGGATCCTCTTGTTAGGTTCTCTATAGTCTGTGGTCATACGCCAAGACCCATCTGGTTTCTCCACAGGCCAGAGTTATTAAAAGCAATGTGGGATTCCTGGAGGGGATACCTACTGTCTTAGTCATCTAGTGTTGCTGTAACAGAAATATCACAAGTAGATGACCATAACAAAGAGAAATTTATTCTCTCATAGTTCAGGAGGCTAGAAGTCTGAATTCAGGGTGTCACCTCCAAGGGAAGTCTTCCTCTCTCCGTTGGCTCTAGGTGGGGGGCCTTGTCATCAGTCTTCCCCTGGACTAGGAGCTTTTCAGCACAGGAAACTTGGGTCCAAAGGACATGCTCTGCTCCCGGCACTGCTTTCTTGGTGGTGTGAGGTCCCCAACTCTCTGCTCACCTCTTTCCCTTTCATTTCCTGTAAGATAAAAGGTGATACAGGGCACACCCCAGGGAAACTCCCTTTACATTGGATGGGGGAGGTGACCTGAGTAAGGGTGTTACATCCCACCCTCATCCTCTTTAGTATGACCCAGTCTTGCCTCATTAACCACAGGCAGAGATTAGGGTTTACAACTCATAGGAAAATTATGTCCATCTCAAAATGGAGGACAACCACACAATCCTGGGAATCATGGCCTAACCAAGTTGACACATATTTTTGGAGGACACAGTTCAATCCATAACAGGTTTTGTAAAATGCTTTTTCTGTATCTGTGGAGATGATTATGTAGGTTTTTTTTTTTTTTTTTTTTTAATTTATCAATATGGTGTATTACATTATTGGTTTTTGGGTGTTAAACTGACCTTGCATTTCTGGATACATCCCACATCATGGTGTGGGTTTGGGTTATAGTGTTGTTCAAGTCTTTTGTCTTTGTTATTGACCTTCTGCCTAGTTGTCTTGTCCGTTATTGAAAGTGGGATTGGAGTCTCCAGCTATTGTTGTTGAGTTGTCTGTTTGCCCCCCTTGTTTCTGTCAACTTTTGTCTCGTAGATAAATGGTTATAACTGTTATGTCTTCCTGGTGCATTGACCCTTTTGTGATTATAAAATGTCCCTCTTTATCTCTAGTAACATTTTCTGTGTTAAAGTCTATCTTGGCTGGTATTGGTGTAGCCACTCAAGCTTTCTTAGTGTTGCCGTTTCCCTGGTGTATCTTTTTCTTTCAGTGTGTTCATATCTTTGAATCTAAAGTGTGTTTCCAATATTAGTTTATATGTTTTTGTCAGAAGTGTTACTAAAGTGACATTGCCACGTGAAACTCTTTCTACTATAGGTGACGTGACCCGTTTGCATTTATGGATAGGGCTACTTTGTTTGATCCCAACTCTGTCATATTTTGGGTTGTTTCTTACTTTGCATTTATGGGGTACTTACTGTGTTGTTTCTCTGTGTCATCTGTTGCCCCTGTTCTTTTTTTACTTTTGTACTTGATTTTGGTGTTTAGGAAGGCTGTTTTTCTTGTAGTGTTAGCTGTATGCTAATATATAATGCCCTGAATCCCCTTTTTTCTCACTTAACTTCTTGCTAACAGGTTTGTCAATGTCACATTTATCTTTTGACTTCCACCTGTTGCCTCTGTGACACAGTGAACGGACTCTGCCTTCCCCTTCTTTTCCCTTTGCTCATTTTCAGTTGCATTATTTCTACTTAAACAAACAGCATTCACATCATCCACCTATTACATCCTTGCCCCTTCTTTCTTCTTAGTCTTAGCTCACAGGGAAGTATTTTCGTGCCCCCATCGGTCCCTGTGCTTGCATGTCCCCTACTGTCGCTTGCTTGGGGAGAGCCTGTCCTGAGGGAGTCTCTAGGAAGGGCCCCTGAGTGTGGCGCTCCTGGAATTCTTGAATGTTTAATCCTGCTTTTCTGTAGTCTTGATAGTTGAGGCACAGCCTGGCGGACTACCAAGTCCTTGGCTCATACTTTCTTTCCCTGAGTTTCTTGGAAATGTCCCTCCCTGTTGTCCCATCTGGGCTGATGTGGCTGAGTGTCCCTGTCTTCTGCCTGGAGGACCTGGGATGATTGTTGTTTTAATCCTTAAAGTTGAATCATTTTCTAGGACACATCCAGGGGGCTCAGCGTTCCAGGTCAGTTTTGCCTGGTGTCTGGTGGACCTTCTCCATGTGTAGATTAGGTTTTTTTTTTTCCCCCATGTCTGGAAGGCTTTTCTGGTTATAGCTTTACATAATTGTTTTGTTTTTCTCCAGAAACTTCCATTTTGTGCGCACGGGATTTTCCTGCCGTTTCAGTCGCTTTTTCTCTGGTCCTTTCCCTTCATTTTATCTCCGTTCCCTTCTCTTTGTTGTGTTCCTGCCTTCCGTGGTGCTCTTTGTTGACTTTTCAGCTGAATCTTTTCTCCCTGTGCACCTTTTGATTTAGCTTCATTTCTAAGACAGTTTTGTCTTTCTCTTCTCTCTTTCCAGAAGAGTCATTTGCATCTGATTTTATTCTTTTGTGTTTTGTTCCTCCCGTTCTGGGGATGAGTTTCTGGCGTGGGCTTTGCAGGGCAGCGATTGGTGCAGACGTGCCTCACTCGAGGCCCTGCCTTTGGGTGGTCTGTCCTTACGGAGAGGACTCGGGAGCCAGGCGAGGGAAGGAGCCTAATGCTCTCCTGTTCAGTTGTCGGCTTCGTCCCTCACTTCCTAGCCCAGCGCTTCATTGTACGCAGGGCTGTGTGGGAACGTCTGTCTGTCTGTTGGCCTCAGCATTCCTGCCACAGCTGGAGAGCTCAGAGGCAGGAGGAGGTCTGGGAGTCTGAGTCTCCTACCGGCGTCCACTGTCTTCTTCGCCGCCCGCCTGCATCCCACCGTCAAAGGGAGCTGGTGTCTTAATTCCTGAGCCTTTCTCGAGATCCATGTCGGGAGTTGTTGGGGTGGTGGTTGCTTTGTCCAGCCAGCCTGCGTTTCCACTTTCTCTGGTCTGCTGAGTCAACTGTCGCTCATGGACCTACTTTCCAACATTAGAATTTTCTCTCAGTTCTATGTCTGTGTTGATTTTTCACTATCGTTGTTGGGGTGGAGGGTAACAGAAACACCTGTGGTTGGCCCGGTCCAGCCAGGCTCCTCTCCTCATAACTACACAGAGACCGCAAGTCCAGGTCAGCGTGTCCATCTTGTCACATCCGTCAGTCTCAGCGTCAGCCCCCACGTGTGCTGTCTCTGGGGGTGTGCTGCTGCCAGCACCTGTCCCCTGCGCTCCGGATGCAGAGGTCCAGCTTCTCTGCTGTGGGAGGCCTGGGCATGTAACAGCAGAACGTCACACCAGTGAGGCCAAACACAACTTCACCCAAACCTGCTTCTTCCCTTCTTGGAAAGTGGTGCCTTCTTTAGTTGAGTTTTCTAGGTCCCATACTCGGAGTCGGCGACACCTCATCATTTGTTTCTGGTTACGCTTTCTCTTTCAAACTCCGATTGTCCTGTGCTGTCTGGCATGCGGCTGTGGCCTCTTTCCAGTCCAGCCTCCACCTTCAGCAAACTCCCTGTGAGGAAAACTGCTCATGCTTCCCTTGCTTCAACTCTTCAGTGATGCCTCTCAAGCTAAAACCCGGCCTCTGTAATGGAGCTCGTGGAGTCCAGCGTGACGCTGTCCTCTGCTCACTGACTACTCCAGCATGTGCGGTGTTGTGGCCCTGGGCATGCTGTGCACTTTCCTGCCTCTGTGTCTCACCTGTATCCCCGTCCCACCTGCAGACACAGGCCTCCCATGTCGCTTCTCTGGCTCGTCTGGCTTCTTACTCTGCACACACATCCTGCTCCACACAATGCGCTCTTCTCTGTCCCTCTGTCCTGACAAGTCCATGCACCGCACACAGCGCCTTTGGGGGTGTGGTTGGAAAGGGGCCGTTAGGCAGGGGCAGACGTGCTCTGGCGATAGCACACTCACCTTTGCTCCCTGATTCCTTGCAGAAGAGAAGCAGGACATGTGCCTCGTCTCGGTGTCCCACACACCGCACAGTTCGCTGACCTACGGGGCCGACTGGTCCTGGCTTTCCCTGCAGCCGTCACCGAAAGCCCAGCAGCTGGTCCCTTCAGCATCCTTCCTGCACAGTGACATGGGGGCCAGGCCGGCAGACCTGCTCCACAGCCTGAAGGTCCAGGGCACATCGGTGGCCACCGCTCCAGATCATGTTGGGGATGAAGATGGGGAGGGCCAGGCCTCACAAGCCCAGCATGTAGCAGACAACGTGAGGAAGGTTGGCAGCCAACTGTATGTCGCAGGGGGGAAGCCTTGTGACTATGACGCCACCCTGGAAGGGATGAACTTGGACATCAGCCTCCTAGCCACGTGCTTGTTTTACGATCATGCGCTTCACCTCTGGAAGTGGGAAGTGAGCTGAACTGGGCAGGAGTTTGCTTGAACCTATAAAAGTCATTTCCGTAAATAAAGCTCCATTCCCTCAGGCTGCCTCACCTGAGTTCTTGCTGTGGTCCCTGTAGGCTGCCCTATAGATGTCTGTTCATGGATCTGCTGTGTGGACTGTCAGAAAGTTACGTTAGCGTCTCTTAGCCAGTCCTTCCCCACTGGGCCATCAGAAGTGGACAGGATGGAAGTCCTTGCACTGGGCTGGTCACTAGGCAGGGGGAGACCTGATCTCTAGCTCTCAAAGCTGTTAGTGTTTCACATGGATTTTGACTTTCAGCCAGTATTTAATAGGTACTTAAGAAACTACTTATATTAATTAAATGAATTATTATTTTTTAACGTTAAACATCACAAGTCAGTGTAAGCGGACATTTAACAAGATCACCTCTTGGGGAACCAGAAGTGCTTCCATGAGACTCCTATGCACATGAGCAAAGGGAGGAAGCAAGACACACATCGTAAACTTGAATCATGTAACAGTTCCGACTCACAGCGACCCCAAGCACGACAGAAGGAAGCCCCGCCCGGTCCTGCGCCGTCCTCACGATCGTTACGCTTGAGCCCACTGTTGCAGCCACTGTCTCTGTCCATCTCATTGGGGGTCTTCCTCTTTTTTGCTGACCCTGTACTTGACCGAGCATGATGTCCTTCTCCAGGGACTGACCCCTCCTGACCACACGTCCAAAGTACGTGAGAGGTAGTCTCGCCATCCTTCCTTCTAAGGAGCATTTTGGTTGTACTTCTTCCAAGGCAGATTGGTTTGTTCTCTTGGCAGTCCATGGTATGGATATTCAGTATTCTTTGCCAACATCACAATTCAGAGGCGTCAATTCTTCGGTCTTCCTTAGTCATCGTCCAGCTTTTGCATGCGTGTGAGGCAATTGAAAACACCATGGCTTGGGTCAGGCTCACCTGAGTCTTCAAGGTGACATCTTTGCTTTTTAGAACTTGAAAAGAGGTCGTTTGCAGCAGATTTGCCCAATGCAATGCGTGCTTTGATTTCTTGACTGCTGTTTCCATGGGTGTTGATTGTGGATCCAAGTGAAATGAAATCCTTGACAACGTCAATATTTTCTCTGTTTATCATGATGTTGCTTATTGGTCCAGTTGTGAGGATTTTTGTTCTCTTTATGTTGAGGTGTAATCTATACTGAAGGCTGTGGTCTTTGATCTTCATCAGTAAGTGCCTCAAGTCCTCTTCACTTTCAGCAAGCAAAGTTGTGTCATCTCCATAATGCAGGTTGTTAATGAGTCTTCCTCCAATCCTGATGCCCTGTTCTTCATATAGTCCAGCTTCTAGGTTATTTGCTCAGCGTACAGATCGAAGAAGCCCAATGAAAGGATACAACCTTGACACACTTGTCCGACTTTAAGCCACGCAGTATCCCCTTGTTCTGTTTCAACAGCTGCCTCTTTTTCTTCATTGCAAACACCTTTATTGTTGTTGTTTATTGTTGTAGTTTAAGTGAAAGCTTACGTTTCAAGTTAGTCTCATTCAAAAATTTATCCATACATTGTTATGTGACCCTAATTGCTCTCCCTATACTGTGACAGCACACTCCTCCTTTCTACCCCTGATTTCCTGTGTCCATTCAACCAGCTCCTGACCCTCTCTGCCTTCTCATCTCTCCTGAGTGACTGCCTCTTGATCTATGTGCAAGTTCCTCATGAGCACAATTAAGTGTTCTGGAATTCCCATTCTTTGCAATGTTATCCATAATTTGTTATGATCCACACAGTCGAATGCCTTTGCATAGTCCATGAAACTCGAGTAAACATCTGGTATTCTCTACTTTCAGCCAGGATCCACCTGGCATCCTCAATGATATCCCTCATTCCACGTCCTCTTCTGAATCCAGCGTGAATTTCTGGCGGTTCCCTGTTGATACACAGCTGCAGCTGCTCTTGAATGATCTTGAGTAAAATTTTACTTGCGTGTGATATTAATGATATTATTCTATAATTTTCACATTCGGTTGGATTGCCTCTCTTTGGAATAGGCATAAATATGGATCTCTTCCAGTCGGTTGGCCAAGTAGCTGTCTTCCAAATTTCTTGGCGTAGACAAGTGAGCACTTTCAGTGCTGCATCTGTTGGTTGAAATATCTCAATTGGTATTCCGTCAATTCCTGGGGCCTTGCTATTCGCCAGTGCCTTCAATGCAGCTTGGACCTCTTCCTTCAATATCATCAGTTCCTGATTATATGCTGCCTCCCAAAATGGTTGAACATCGACCAGTTTCTTTTTGGTACAGTGACTATGTATTCCTTCCATCTGCTTCTGATGCTTCCTGCAACATTTAATATTTTCCTTGTAGAATCCTTCACTGTTGCAACTTGAGGCTTGAATTTTTTCTTCAGTTCTTTCAGCTTGAGAAATGCCGAATGTGTTCTTTCCTTTTAGTTTTCTAACTCCAGGTCTTTGCACGTGTCATTATTATACTTCACTTTGTCTTCTTGAGCCGCCCTTTGAAATCCTTTGTTCAGTTCTTTTGCTTCATCATTTCCTCCTTTTGCTTTAGCTACTTGACATTCAAGAGCAAGTTTCAGAGTCTCTTCTGACATCCACTTCGGTCTTTTCTTTCCTGCCTTTTCATGGCCTCTTGCTTCATGTGTGATGTCCTTGATGTCATTCCACAACTCGTCTGGTCTTCAGTCGTTAGTGTTCAGCACATCAAATCGATTCTTGAGATGGTCTCTAAATTCAGGTGGAATATACTCAAGGTCGTACTTTGGCTCTCGTGGACTTGTTCTAATTTTCTTCAGCTTCAACTTGAACTTGCATATGAGCAATTGATGGTCTGTTCCACAGTCAGTCCGTGGCCTTGTTCACACTGATGATATTGAGCTTTTCCATCGTCTCTTTCCACAGATGTAGTTGATCTGATTCCTATGTATGTCATCTGGTGAGGTCCACGTGTATCATTGCCGTTTATGTTGGTGAAAAAAGGTATTTGCAATGAAGAAGTTACTGGTCTTGCAGAATTCTGTCATGCGATCTCCAGCATTGTTTCCATCACCAAGGCCATATTTTCCAGCTGCTGATCCTTCTTTGTTTCCAACTTTCACATTCCAATCACCAGTAATTATCAATTTATCCTGATTGCACGTTTGATCAATTTCAGACTGCAAAAGTTGGTAAAAATCTTCAGTTTCTTCATTTTTGGCCGTAGTGGTTGGTGCGTAAATTTGAATAATAGTTGTATTAACTGGTGTTCCTTGTAAGCATATGGATATTGTCCTATCACTGACAGTGATATACTTCAGGATAGATCTTGAAATGTTCTTTTTGACAATGAATGCAATGCCATTCCTCTTCAAGTTGTCATTCCCAGCAAAGTACACCATGATTGTCTGATTCAAAATGGCCAATACCAGTCCATTTCAGCTCATTAATACCTAGGATATCTATGTTTATGCTTTCCATTTCATTTTTGATGGCTTCCAATTTTCCTAGATTCATACTTTGTACATTCCACATTGTAATTAATGGATGTCTACAGATGTTTCTTCTCTTTTTGAGTCATGCCACTTCAGCAGATGAAGGTCCCAAAAGCTTGACTCCGTCCTCGTCATCAAGGTCGACTCTGCTTTGAGGAGGCAGCTCTTTCCCAGTTGTCTTTTGAATGTCTTCCGACCTGAGCGCCTCATATTCCAGCATTATATCAGACAATATTCCGCTGCTATTCATAAGGCTTTCACTGGCCACTTTTTTCAGAGATAGACTGCCAGGTCCTTCTTCTTAGTCTGTCTTAGGCTGGAAGCTTGCTGAAACCTGTCTGCTATGGATGACTGTGCTGATACTTGTTTTTTTAAAAAAATATGTATATATAGTACTTTAGATAGTTTACAGAGCAAATAGTTTCTCATTAAACAGTTAGTACACACGTTTTATGACAATGGTTGACAACCCCACATGTCAACACTCCGTTCTCGGCCTTGGAGGACCCTTTTTTTCTTTTTTTGGTGAAAATATACATAGCCAAAGATACACCATTTCAGAAATTTCTACATGTACCATTCAGTGACATTGATTACATTCTTCCAGTTGTGCTGCTATTCTCACTGTCCTTTTCCCAATTATCCCATCACCATTATCTTCAACTCACTGTCCCCTAGGCTTCCCATCAAACCTTTTGAGTTGCTGTTGTCAATTTGACCTCACATAGATAATTCTTTTTTTTTTTTTTTTGTACTTTAGATGAAGGTTTACAGAACAAATAGTTTCTCATTAAACAGTTGGTACACATACTGCCCTATGACAATGGTTAACAACCCCACAACATGTCAACACTGTCCCTTCTCAACCTTGGGTTCCCTATCACCAGCTTTCCTGTCCACTCCTGGCTTCTAGTCCTTGTCCCTGGACTGCAGTGCCTCATTAGTCCCGTTTTATGAGGTTGTCCAATCCCTGGCTGAACGGTGAACCTCGGGAGTGACTTCACCACTGAGCTAAAAGGGTGTCTCGGGGCCATACTCTGGAGGTTTCTCCAGTCTGTCAGGCCAGTATATGTGGTGTTTTTTTTTGTGAGTTAGAATTTTGTTCTACATCCTTTTCTACCTCTGTCCAGGACCCTCTATTGTGCTCCTGCTCAGAGTAGTCTGTGGTGGTAGCCGGGTACCATCTAGCTGTCCCGGACTCAGTCTGGTAGAGGCTGTGGTGGCTGTGGCCCATTAGTCCTTTGGACTTATCTTTTCCTTGTATCCTGTTCTCTTTATTCTCCCTTGCTCCCGAAGGGGTGAGACCAGTGGAGTATCTTAGATGGCTGCTCACAGGCTTTTAAGACCCCAGACGCTACTGACCACGGTAGAATGTAGAACATTTGTCTTTATAAACTGTGCTCTGCCAGTTGAGCTAGATGTTCCCCAAGACCATGGTCCCCACAGCCCTCTACCCAGCAATTCAGTCCCTCAGGGAGTTTGGATGTATCTATGGTGCTTCCATGACCTTTCCTTGTATAAGTTGTGCTGGCTTTCCCAGTACTGTGTACTGTCTTACCCTTCACCAAAGTGACCACTTATCTATTGTCTCTTTAGTCCCTCCCCCCACCCCTCCCCTCCCTCGTAATCTGCTGATATTTGAATACCGGTGGTATAGCTTTCAGCGTCACAGCAACACACCAGCCGACAAACTGACAGACGAGTGGGGAATGTGACATGTACGTGGCAAATTAATCACACTTCCTCACTGTGGCCTTAACAAGCTGATTAGATCCCAAATCCTAGCCATGTGGTGACTGAGCACACACTGGCAGTACAGCCCGTGCCTCCTGGTTGGCCAAGAGGAAAGCTGGTTGAATTACAGGCCCTCAGTGAGTTTGTCTGGGGCCCTGGTGACAAGTGGTTGTGTTCCACTGCTAACCAAAAAGGTCGGCAGTTCGAATCCACCAGCCGCTACTTGGAAACCGTATTGGACATTTCCGCTCTGTCCTACAGGGTTGCTGAGTCAGAATTGACCTCAACAGCAATGAGTTTTTTATAAACTGTTTGTCAGATCATCTGTAGTGACACAGGCATTTGGAAGCCGAAAGCTTACACTTCTTCCCTTATTTTCTGATCATACAAAGCAACATGCCAATACGGGTTAGATTCTGTGTAATAAAAATGATCAACTCCAGCTCATGGCCCATTTATTTTAACCAAAAAATGCTGGACCCTCCTTTAGAGGTTGATTTAAAGATGTTTAATTTAAGAGTTGGTTAATTAATATTCAACAGGATTTAGAAAATCCGAGGGACCAAGCATTAAAATTGGAAAGAGACAATTGCAAGAGACGTTCTACTTTTGACACTGACTTCTTGTGCCGCCACATCTTCTCTAGGTGCACCCCAAGGAGGGCAGTTACTTTCACTTGACTTTAAAAAACAGCTGCTTTGGAACCCATAAAAAATATGTTCATTGATTGTTCCTTGGGTTGAAGAATTTGGGGATGAATAAACCAGGGTTATCTCAACCTGCCGTGTAAGCTAAGTGATATGTTCTTGCTGTTGGTATATTGCCAAAACCTTTTGTTTGGGAAGACGTCTTCCTCCAAAGAGCCTCAAAGCGACTAGAGCCGTGCCTAGGTCCGTACCCCTAACCCGTTATGTCACATACTTTCACTTCACAACAGTCTGATGCCGAAACAAACACTACACAGAGCAGCTTTATCTTACATGAAGGTCTTTAATATACACGGAATGAGGGAAATGTCTCCCTGTGGATTAATGGT
This sequence comes from Dugong dugon, assembly GCA_030035585.1. Lineage (NCBI taxonomy): Eukaryota > Metazoa > Chordata > Mammalia > Sirenia > Dugongidae > Dugong > Dugong dugon. The sequence continues at coordinate 615,712 of CM057471.1, forward strand.
CCGGGCAGTTCTCCTGCTCACAGGCAAAGCCAATGGTCACTGCCTAGAGCCTCCTCTACCGCGGGAAATTCTTGGGATACAGCTGGAAGAGCTTGCCTTCCTGTGTGGGCTCGAAGCCGTACTTTTCCAGGTTCTCAGGATCAAATGTCCCCTCTTTAAAGTCCTTTTCAATAGCAGGGGCAACCGCTTGCAAAAAGAGCTGTTTAGCCGTCAGGGGGGTTTCTATGCCAGCGGGGACACGGTAATTCACGTAGGGCTTGAGTTTGAAGCCGGTCAGATCTGGGACCACAAACTCTGGGACCATCTCCTTTATCATCACAAACTTCCGGCCGGGGGCGTGCACGCCAGTGCCCTTGGCGCCCCGGCTCTTGTAGAAAGTGCGCGGGCCGCGCTTGCTCGTCCACTTGCTCATCCTATCTGCTCCCCGGACCAGGCCGCGGGTCACTCCGGTCAGGAAGCCCATGCCGCCGCCTGTGGAGAAGGATCGTCAGATGGCCGGTATTTCGCGGCCTACTCATCCGGAGTGTCCGCGCGCCGGCTCCCCGGGCGGGCAGTGCTCAGGTTTAGGGGAATCTCGGGGCGGCTCTCACGGCAGGACGGACGGACCTGGCGTGCGGCGCTGGCGGCGCCTCGCGCTCCGACCAGGGCCTGCGACAGCCCGGCCTGCAGCCCGCCGGTCCCGCGCGCAGCCCCCACGCTCCCCCAGCTCAGAGACCCGGCCCAGCTACTCCCCGCCGCCGTGCCCTCCCTCCGCTCACCGAACCGACCCCACGCTGCCCCCCGAGCCCTGCCCTGCACCCCTTGGCCTGCAACCCCCACCCCGGGCCCTGAGCTAAGCCACCTGAGCCCGCGAGCCCGACGCCGCCCGTGCTCCGCTTCCGGCCGACGGCCGTGAGGCCCCACTTTGCAGAAAGAGTAGCTCCGATTGGCTATGGCCGCCGCACCCAATGCACAGCCTCAGCCCTGCGAGGGGCGGGTCCGGCTGGAGACTCGGCCAATGCACGGGGAGATCCGGGGTCAGGGGGAGGTACTGGCGCTGACAGCTGTGTTACGTCGGGGTCGCCGTCTTCGGGGCGCGGGTGCCGACCGGGGCGGGTCTAAGGACGGGTTGCCGCGCTTTGCCCCCGCCCTGGCCCGGGGAACCCCGCAGTGCGCCGCCCCCGGGTCCTGATTCTCCGGCCCATCCGTGCCGGCCGGGCACTAACCGCCGCCAGCGTCCGCCGCCCCAGTCGCCCCAGCGCGGCTGACCCTGACCCCGCCCCCGACCCCGCGGCGCCTCGTTGGCCTCCGCGGCCGTGCGCCACGTCCAGCTGCCCTCCAAGGTGCTGCCCACAGGGTCCTGCGCCGCAGGGCCCCCCCCTCCGGCGTCTTGACCCACAGAATTCTGACCCTAAGGTCCTGTCCCGCTGGGTCCTGTCCACTGGTGCCCGCAGTCCCTCCGGAGACTCGTCTCAGAGCCAAAGGCGCCACGTGGGCAGCGGGGCGCAGGGCCCCGACCTGGGCAGGGAGCGAGCGTGCAGTAACGGGGCACAACCTCCCAGGCTGCAATTTGTGGGGTGCTTCTCTGGGAGGATTGTGACGAGACAGCCCTCCCTCCTGCTACCCCTGCTCTGAGGGGCCTGCGGGCCACGGGGGGAAGCCCGCTAGCTGTCAGGGGGCTCTGCGCCCTGGTCAGTGACACGGCTGCTCCTGGGATCCTGCGGGCCGGGCTGGGCAGCGATCTTGGGTGGTCACCACGTTTCTTGCCCTCTGTCACCGGCACATCACATGGCCAGGATTGGATTGCACCGGTCAGGAAAGCACAGAAAGGCCTGTCTTACAGCGGCCTCCTCACCCACCTGAGCGGTGTGGCCGCTCTTCGCCGTCCCCCGCCCCCCACCAGCTCCCCTGACCTGCAGGGAGCCCCGTCCTCCCTCCCCTGACCAGCTAGGGAGCCGGGTCAGTGACTTAGCCCTGGTCCGGCTCTCAGGAGCCACCTGAGGGCTGTTTACAGAGGGAGAGAAGGCTCTGAGTAAACTGGCTGCTTTTCAGGGAGAGCAGAATTCTTTACTAGGGTTCTCTTTCAGTGAAAACGAAGATTGACTTGGAAAGGAACCGGAGGAAACACTGCTGGTGGAATGTTTGCTAATCTGCACCTGCTTGTCACCCCTGACTGTCTATTTTGATTTTAGCCATGGAGCACGACTCCAACCCCTGCCCAGAGGTAAGTAACCAGGACACAGCCACAGGTCACATTGTTCTGGTTCCCAGTGTGGGGACACTTCCCGGACAGGAACAGTCTCTTTTACTGCTGCTCCGTTTCTTTTCCCTGGACCCCTGCACCCTTCAGAGCTGGCTGGTGTGAAAGTGGTTTGGGGCCCTTCACCGCTACCTGTCAAAGCTGGCACCTCATCCTAAACAGCGCACTCTCCCCAGTACCGACAGTTGGATGTGGCCGCTGGTCACTGGGAGGCCTGCCTCTTCCTGGATGTCACAGTGCCCTTTCTGATCCCCACCTTGGGACTTGCCTGCTCATGTCTTTTTCCTGTAGCTGCTTCCCAAAGGCCTTTCCTCCTAAGCCAAGACCTTAGATCAGTTAAAGCAACAGTGATCACCCATACAACCCCTGCTTTCGAGGAGCTCGGCTTTTCTACCTTTTCCATTGGGTGTGGCCATGGGTGCGCTTCTGCAGCCAGACTGGTGGGTCCCTGGGGGCTGGCGGAGGCAACACCGTGTTTGTTGGGCCACATTTGCCGGGTGAGCCCTCAGAGCTGGCAGAGGTGACCCTGTGTTTGCTGGGCTGGGCAGCTCTCACTGCCTCCCAGGTCAGTCCTGGGCTGAGCCTTCTGGGCCCTGTTCAGTCTGTGGGTGCAGGGTCCTCATTCAATGTGCTTCTCCGAGTGCTTTCTGTCCTGTGGGCTCTCTGCCGGGCAGCGGTGTTGTAGTCCAGCTCTCCAGAACGAGGGGCAAGCTGTTGCGCCCTTGGCACTGGAGTCTCCCGGAAGGACCCACAAGGTCCCCCGCCATCTGTGCTCACCTGGCTGCAGGGGAGGAATTGTGGGCAACAGGAGAGAGGTGCTAGGGGCCCCTGGGAGTCTTTGCTCTTCTTTGTCTTCTTGGGGACTGGCCTACATCCCAACTGCCCACCCACTTGCTGTTCTGCACCTGTAAGTCCCCTGGGGTGGGGGGCACAGCATACAGGCCCCCTCTGCTGCCTGTGTGCTTGGCGTGTGAGCTGGCATTTATATCCTCAGACTGCAGATGTTCTTGGGACTCCAGGCTCAGGTGGCCGTGCAGCCAGGTGCTCACAGCGCCCTGGGGGACAGCCTTCGCTTCCCGGGGCCCTGCAGGCATCTTGCATGTCTGGAAGCAGAGGCTCAGATGTGTTCACAGGCATCGGGTCTTAAGGACCCTGCCCCACGGGCAGTAGAAGGCAGGCTGCTCTAGGGGGTTCTCTGTAGGTGGGCTCGGGACCTCAGCCTTCCCCACAGACACTTCTTTCTGGGCATCTCAGGGCCACTGACTTCTTCCTCACGTCCACTCTGTTCTGGCTGCCCTGACCAAGCCCCCGAGCTGTGTGTCGGGATGCCAGTGATGGCCTGATATTGCCTCATCCTGGCCCCGTCCCCCCTCCACTCTCTCCCCGCTGCCCCACGTCTCACCCCCTGACCCTCTGTGCCTCTGCTCCAGGGTGCCTTCTGTCTGGGCTCCACCCTGCGCTCCTGGGGGCCGCAGCTCATGGAGGGGAACTTGCAGTCGTCTGTGGTAAGCACCTCACGGGCTTCCTGGGCGATGGGCATCTGGGCAGGGCCAACGGGTCCATGTCCTACTGCACCCCTCCCCCTGTCCGTCCTTCTCCCCTGGCTGAGTGGGTAGGGGCTCCGCAGTGGCCGTGCTGACCTGCGCTCCACCTGACCTCTCGCCCAGCTCTTCGGGGTTGTGATAGGCATTGCCCTGGTCCTCTTCAGTGGCAGCATCCTCCTCGTGGTCATGAGAGTGAAACAGTCTCGTGAGTATCTCAGATTGGTTCCGGCTCTGGGGGTGGGGCAGAGGGCTTGGGGAGCAGTGTGTCTTCAATGGTGTTTGAGCTCCTGGGAGGAGCCCTGAAGCCTGTGGTGGTTTTTGTTGGAAATCGATGTCCTGGCTCAGGCTGGGGTGCCAGGCGAGGAAGCCGAGCTGCTCAGAGCTGTGTCCTGTGCTCGCAGCCTGAGCCCGGTGCTAGCGATGACAGGAGGCTGTCCTCTTGTCTGAGCAAGTGTCTGTTCAGTCTGCTGAGGGCCCGCACTGCGTGCAGTGCTCGGGGAGGGCCTTCGCGGCCTCGGCGCCTCAGGCATCCTCGCTCCCTTCCAGGACAGCTGCAGCCTGCCGCTCCGCAGTACAGGTTCCGCAAGAGGGACAAGGTGATGTTCTACGGCCGGAAGATCATGAGAAAGGTAAACGAAGGGCTGTGGGTCGCCGCGCAGGGTGGTGGGGGCCTCCTGCTTGTCCCCATGGCCCACAGAGGGCAGGGCTTGAGGGGTGCACCGCCTCCCCAAGTTTTACCAGTACATGGTGACCCAGAAACTCTGCCTCCTGCCCCAGAGACTTCAGAGCGAAGCTGGCCCTGGAGGGGAGGGGCTGGTGGCTCACTGCAGGCTCTCAAGGGCCCCTGCCCCAGACACGAAGCTAGGGAGGCCTGTGGAGCAGATGCTGAGGAGGGGTCCTTACGGAGTGGGCATGTGCTGGGCAGAGGGCACTGTCTGGAAGCACTGGGGCTGCTTCAGAGAGTGGGAACCAACAGGAGGCTGCTCCTCCCTCAGCGCCTGCTTTAATGAGGAAAGAGGACCGAGGAACATCCCCTGAGACCAGTGTCTGCAGAGTGGCCTTTGTCCCCTAGGTCCCATTTCTGGCAGGCACTGAGATTGGGGGTCTCCACCAGGATTGGGAGGCCGAACTGTGGGTCCACGTGGCTGTCTTCACCTCCATGTCTCATGTGCTTGGAGCTGCTAAATGCAGAGCCCAGTCTGTGAAGAGGCCCTGATGGCCCCCGGCCAGGGTGCAGGTTTCCACCTGTCCTCACCTCTGGCTGCAGGAGGCCTTGCCCAGCCCCCTACCGCCGAGTGAGGCTCAGCACACTGTCCAGAGGTTTTGTGGAAACCACGTGTACCCACGTAGTTAAGAACCCGGGCTTCAAACCGATTCTTCCTGGTTCAGTGATGACCGAGGAAGTGAAACTGGAACAGACCTGAGTTTTTAATTTTTTCACGTACAAAAATTTATGCATACGTTGTTATATGACTCTAATTGCTCTCCCCACACTGTGACGGCACACTCCTCCTTTCCACCCCTGATTCCCCGTGTCCATTCAACCAGCTCCTAACCCTCTCTGCCTTCCCATCTCACCTCCGAACAGAAGCTGCCTGTTTAGTCTCTTGTATCTACTTGAGCTAAAAGGCACACTCCTCACGAGTATCACTTTATGTCCCACAGTCCAGTCCAGTCCATGTCTGAACAGTTGGCCTTGGAAATTGTTTTAGTTCTGGGCTGATAGAGAATCCAGGGGCCATGCTTTCCGGGGTTCCTCCAGTCTCAGGCCGACCATTAAGTCTGGTCTAGACCTGAGATTTTAAAATTTGGTTGCTTTGAAACAGTAACCAAAATGGGAAAAATTACAGGTCAAAGCCCTGCTGGAAACCTAGTGTTTCTCTTAGAAAACAGGAGCAGGGTATGTGTCGCATAGCAACCACATCTCTCACCGTAGGATTTTCAGCAGTAGGAGGCAGCGGTGCCCAGCTCACAGATGGCTGCCAGCCGTGCACCTCTGAATGTGGGTTGTTCTCCGTAGTCCTGCCAACAGTCCAGTCCCCTGCATCAGGCTCTTGAAAGGTTTTGCTGTGCCTCTTCTATGTCTCCCATTCCAGGGCTTCAACCTGTAATTTTTCCCTTTTCTGTTTACTGTTCTGGATCACCCAAATTATAAAAATTCGGGTCTGTTTTGGTTTTGCTTTGTCGGCCATGACTGAACTAATTTGACCTGGTTTGAAGCCCTGTTAAGAACAGCCTCTGCGTGTTGCTTTTCTCTGGTTTCCGAATTAGTTCATGATCTTTGGAGAAAACTCGAACCATCAGAAAGGAAGGTGCATAACTGCTGCAGAAGGGTGATAAACGTAGGCTGAGTGAGCCACTCAGCGTGTCCCCTCCCGCAGTGGCTGCATCTGGGAGCCAGGCTGGGTGCCAGCGTGGGAGGGGTCACGTGTATGTAGGGGCCACACGGTGACCCTAGGGTGTGGCACTGTGCCCAGCACTGTGGCCTGGGGGATGGTCACCAGTTAGTGACCCTGCAAAGGGCCGAGCCCGTACCAAGAAGGGCTAGTACGTGGTTCTGCCAGAGCAGTGACGGTGACAGCGGCCACACTGACCCCTGTTGGGCGTCATGGCCGATCGGGCGAGGGGCAGCAGGAGGACAGCTTGCCAGGGGGCCCAGGCCCTCCGTGCCCCCAGCCCTCAGCTCTGGGCAGTCAGGTTGGTGTGGACTGTGAAGAAGGGCCGAAGGATGTTCTGGACAAGGACAAGTTGGGCAGACCCCCGCTAGGGGGGTGCAGCACCTGGGGGAATGAGGTGGTGGATGGCGGTGGGCATTGGGGCTACGGAAGGGGCTGCATGACGAGGGCGTGAGAGTTTAGGGGGCAGCGAGGGAGCCTTCCGGGTAGAAGGAGCCGTAGGCTGAGATGAACGGCATGGCTGACTGGGGACAGCGGGGTCTTTGCCGGGCCTGGGTTTGGCAGGTGCCATCAGCATCAAGCTGCAGAGAGACAGGGCTCCGGCTGGTGGCCGCGTGACTCTGGGGCGGCTGGTGGGAGGGTGGCGGCACCAGGCAGTCCTCACCCTGCACCTGAGAACTGGGTCCAGTGATTCTCTTGGTGTCCCCTCTGCTCTGTAGGTGACCACCCTCCCCCACACGCTTGTGGGGAGCAGTGCTGCACCCCGGCAGCGGGTGAGGAAGAGGACCAAGGTGCTGTCTCTGGCCAAAAGGTACTGGGCCTTACCCTCCAGACCCACATCTGGCCCAGCTGCCCCCACCCCCACCCCCTGCAGGTGCTGTGGGGCTCCAGGAGGGCTGGCTGCTGCCTTCAGTACCCTGCTCTGCCTCGGGGTGGGAGCAGGGCAGAGCTGCGATAGGGCTCGAGTCTGCCACTGTTTGCTTCAACCCCTTGGGGCTCCTAAAGATGAGCATTTCTGCTTTGGAGGATCCTGCGTTTCAAGAAGGAGTACCCCACTCTGCAGCCCAAAGAGCCCCCGCCCTCCCTGCTGGAAGCAGATCTCACGGAGTTTGATGTCAAGAACTCTCACCTGCCCTCGGAGGTCTTGTACATGCTAAAGAATGTTAGGTAAGAGGCGCGGGCCCTGTGAGGCCGTGGGAGTGAGGACTCACCTCCTCTGGTGGTTCTGCTGGGAGGCTGAGCGTGTGACCTGCTGGGCTGCGGAGCCTCTCTAACTGAAGGCTGCCCTCCTTCCTGCCTCACCTGAGAGGGTATCCCATGGTGCTGCTGTTCTTCCAGGGTCCTGGGCCACTTTGAGAAGCCGCTGTTTCTGGAGCTGTGCAAGCACATGGTGTTTGTGCAGCTGCCGGAGGGCGAGTACATGTTCCGGCCGGGGGAGCCGGACAACAGCGTGTACGTGGTGCAGGACGGGCGGCTGGAGGTCTGCGTCCAGGACACGGTAAGTTGCCCGCGGCAGAGGATGGAGGGGTGCACGGAACGCGGGCTGGTGGGCGTGTGAGGTCTGTTGTGGTCTCGTTGAGAGGTCTGCCGTCATCAACTTCTAAACTGTGATTCTTTGGGGAAAAGGCACATCTTGATCGGAACATTCTAACACAGTCACTAGTTTTTGCATCTCGGGTTTTGCCCTTCGGCACAGGTCTCCTTCTTAAAGGGGCTCAGTGGTGTCTGCGTGGTTTTACTTCTGCGCCTTTACCGGATGTGTATTAAACATTGTTAGGCGTTCCTTACATACTCCCTTGGGTGTGGTCTGCCGTGATCGCTCAAACCCTACTTTCAGGTTTTTGCTTAAAAATTATTTTAAGTCTAAGAAAATAAGATAACGATTCACTTGGAAGCTGGGGCTTGCTTGCTTCGTGCCTCTTCTGTGTCGTCTGAACCGTGATTACTGGGTGGCAGCCGGGCTAACTGCCCAGGGTGTGTTGCTTCCCAGCGGGGTCCCAGCATGGGAGCCCGGCCTCCTGCCACCTGTCACTTGTTTACGGTGAATTCTCCAAGTCCTGGGTTTTCTCTTAACAGTCACCCAGCCCTACGCACGTGTTGATTCAGGGGAGCTCCTCCTTTGTCCTGGGGAGGGGCAGAGTGAGGGCGGGGCGCAGGGAGGAGGGGCACAGGGAGGAGGGGCACAGGGTGGGCGGGGCACAGGGAGGAGGGGCAGAGGGAGGAGGGGCGCAGGGAGGGCGGGGCACAGGGTGGAGGGGCAGAGGGAGGGTGGGGCACAGGGAGAGTGGGGCGCAGGGAGGGAGGGGCAGAGGGAGTGCAGGGGTGCAGGGAGGAGGGGCACAGGGAGGGAGGGGCAGAGGGAGGGTGGGGCACAGGGAGGAGGGGCAGAGGGAGGGAGGGGCAGAGGGAGGGCGGGGTGCAGGGAGGGAGGGGCAGAGGGAGGGTGGGGCGCAGGGAGGGTGGAGCAGAGTGAGGGCGGGGCGCAGGGAGGAGGGGCAGAGGGAGGGCGGGGCAGAGGGAGGAGGGGGCGCAGGGAGGGCGGGGTGCAGGGAGGGAGGGGCGCCGGGAGGGCGGGGCAGAGGGAGGGCGGGGCAGAGGGTGACGCCTACACTGTCTTTCTGGATTTCTAAACCATAAGTGTTTTCTGGGTGGAGTTTCCATTCTCACATTTGGAGCTCAGTCTGAGGCTGGACTCGATAGGACTCGTGAGGAAGCGGCCCCCGTCCATCCTGGGAGTCGCGACCGTGAGCGCTGACGGACCCGAGACCTGTTCCAGTCCAGAAAGATTGGAGCCACCTCTCTTGGCCTTGGGATAACTGGGAGCCTTCCACACGGGGCATCTGGTGCTGAGTTGGACACGTTCAAAAAGAGCTTTTCTGGCTCAAGCTGAGATGGAGGTCCTATACAAAATCTCCAAAATTGCAGAGTTTTATTTTTCTTGTTGTCGAGTTGAAGATTATATCAAATGCTGTTATTTCTATTGATAACTTAATTTTTCTGTCTCAAAGACCAGAAAACTAGGTGGTGTTTTGAAATTTAACCTCAATTCATCTGACAAAGGCCAGGCTGTGGGTTGAGACTCTGGTCTGGGGTGTTTAGGCCTCTTCATGCCTCTTAGTCAGCTCATTTTCCTACCCTCGAGTTCCCAGGGAGTCTGGCGAGTGTGTGTCCTCCGCCTCCCCCGGCTCCTGTCTGGTGGGGGCACTGGGGACTGGAGGTGTTTGCCTGTGGGCTTTCAGCTGGGAGGCTCTGCTCTCTGGGGCATTGGGCCGAGCCCTGGCTGCACTTGGGCGGGTAGACAGCCCACAAGGGCAGACAGACCGACAGCCCCCTTCTGCTCTCCACACAGGACGGCACAGAGGTGGTGGTCAAGGAGGTCTTGGCAGGAGATAGTGTTCACAGCCTCCTCAGCATTCTGGACATCATCACTGTGAGTACTGCCCGGCCCTGTGGCTCAGTCCCCCAGCCTCCCGTGACTTTGTCCTGCCTGGATGGCAGGTCCCTTATGGTGACAGGACCAGGCTTGGTCTCGGTGGGAGGGACCCTTGTTCTGGCAGCAGAAGCTAAGGGGGTGGACGTGGGGCAGCTTGGACAGGGCATCAAGAAGAGTGGGCATTCGCTGTCTTTAAATGGTTTCTTTTTGGACTGGGTAACACATGTACCTGGTACAAGACTCAGATGGCCCCAAAGGTCCTACGGTGGGAATGAGCTCCTCCTGCGCTCAGCCCCTGGGCGCCTCCCAGCAGTTGCTCGCTGTGACCAGGGCTGGGGGGTCTGGCCAGGTCGGCAGGGAGCTGCCCCCTCTTAGTGGAAGGGAAGTTTGAGAGAAAATGCCTTCAGACATGTGGTTAATTCATCATCTTGAATGACATCATTTCTGCCTCACCAAACACTTGTGCTGTAATTTTTTAAATTTAAATTATTATCAGATCACATGGACAAACTCTAAGAACACGGTTTGATGTTTTGTAAATAGCAGTTGCCTGTCTGACCTCGCCCGCCCCTGAGGAAAACCACTTTCACTCCCTTAGGTGTCCTTTGAACAGCCTGCTTCCATTGCCGCGTCTGAATTCTTCAGTTCTAGAGACCTCGGTTGACTCCCTGCTGCGGCAAACAAAGCTGGGGCCTCCTCTCCTCCCCTCCCCCAGTAGTCATCTTGGTAGTGTTGTCACTTCATAGGTGTCACTCCCAACTGAGCCACGTAGTGTACTAGAGTTGAATTTCCTTTTTTGTCAATTTTTTGTTTTCCCAGAACAGTTGCCTCATTTTTTGGTTGCTTATCATAAATTTCTGCCTGACCACTGACAGAAATCTCTCCTGACAGTTGCACACATCAGGTGCTCCATGCTGGTTATATTTTCTTAGAGAAATCCCCCTCAGAGTTCACCCTCCTCTCGTTCCAAGCTGCCCTCCCCAGAACCGCCTGCCATCCCCTCTCATCCTGGGCGTCTCCTGCCCACGACCGTCTCCTTTGGTTTCCTCTTTCTTGGTTTACTTGCTTGTTTGGGAAGAGCAAACTCTTATATTAGCTTCCTGAGAAAGGATGCAAGGGAGATACATTTTTTTCAAAACCTTAAAAACCTAAAATTACTTTATACTGTTTAACCTAAAATGCTTGCACTAGAAAAGGAAAAAATGTCTCAAATCAATGATCTAAATTTCTGTTTTTTTAAAATAATACTTCATTGTGTTTTTGGTAAAGGTTTACACAGCAGTTTAGGTTCCCATTCAACAATTTCTACCAAATTATTTAGCGACATTGGTTACAGTCTTAACAAAGTGTGAACCTTCTTATTATTTCCGTTCTGGGTTGTTATGTTATGATTAGTCTAGTTTCCCTGCTCCCTTACATTCTCATCTTTGTTTTAAAGTAATTATTGACCGTTTGGTCTTATATAGGTGATTTTTTTAAAGAAGCACAGTACTTATGGGTGATATTTATTATTTTTTTAGCTAATTTGTTATTTAGCTACACGGTGACCTCGGGTTAGTTTTGTTTCAAAGTTTGAAGAGTATCTCAGAGCAATATTTTCAGGGAGTCCTCCAGACTCAACCAATCCAGTAGGCCTGTTTGTTTTTGGAATTTGAGGTTCTGCATCACATTTTTCTCCCATTCTATCAGGGTCCATCCGTTATGGCCTGATCAGAACCGTCACTAGTGGCAGCTGGGCACCGTCTAGTTCTTTTGGTTTCAGGGTAGATGAGGCTGTGGCTTGTGTAGACAGTTTGTCCTATACACTATTTTCTTTAAACTTCTCTTTGAAGAAACTAGGAAAGGAAGAGCAAATTAAACCCAAAGCAAGCAGGAATAAAAAAAGTAATAAAAAGCAGAAATCAGTGAAATTGAAAATAGAAAAACAATAAGGAAGATAAGTTAAACCATCAATAAAATGGAAAAATCTCTAGCTAGACCAGGAGAGAAAAAAAGAGAGAAGATGCAGACTACCAATATCAGTCGAATGAAAGAGGCAACACACGTAAAAAGACTAACCAGGGAGTATCACAAACCACTGTATGCCCAAAATCAACAACTTAGGTGAAGCGTCAAATTCTTTGAAAGACACAAATTACCAAAGCTCACTCAAGAAGAAATAGGTTATCTGAATAGCTCTATATCTATTAAAGAAATCAAACTGGGGCCAAAATCTTTCCCATAAGGAAAACTTTAGGTCTAAATGGCTTCACTGGAGAATTCTATCCAACATCTAAAAATGAAATTATGCCATTTTACACAAACTTCCAGAAAATTGAAGAGGAGGGAATACTTACCTATTCAATTTTTTAAAATTTATTTTAATTTTTGTATAATAGACTATTTTTTAGAAAAGTTTTAGGTTTGCAGAAAATTGTGCAGAAATTTACCCTCCCCCCATCCCACACATTGTTTTTCCTATTGGCCCAGTTCAGTTTTGAGGCCAACATTATCTTGATACAAAACCAGACAAAGACATTTCAAGAAAAGAAAATTTCAGACCAATATCTCATGAAGAGAGAGATGCGAAGATCCTCAACAAAATATTAGAAATTAAAATTCAGCACTACATAAAAAATCATGATCAAACGGGGTTTATTCCAGGATTAGCTCAACATTAGGAAATCAATCAGTATAATTTACCATATCAACAGACTAAAGAAGAAAAACCATGTGATCATCTCACTAGATGCAGAAAAGGCAATTGGAAAAATCCAGAATCCTTTCGTGATTAAAAAACAAATCTTAGCAAACTAGGAAAAGAAAAGAACTTCCTTAATAAGGGGCATCTACAAAAAACTTAACAGTTAACATCGTAGTTATTGATATCTGAGAAAATGCATTCTCTTGAAGATTGAGAACAAAGCCAGCATGTCCATTCTCACCATTCCAGTTCAGCATCATCTTGAAGGTCCTTGCCCGGGCAATAAAGGCAAAGGAAGAAATTAAAAGCATACAAACTGAAAAGGAAAAACAAGCTGTCTCTATTTGCAAACATGATTATCGATACAGAAAATCCTATGGTCTCTATAAAATAGCTACTGGAACTTATGAGTAGTTTAACAAGGTTACGAGGATATAAGATCAATATACGAAAACCAATCGTATTTCTACATACTAGCAATGAAAAGCTGGAAATTGAAATTTAAAGAACAGTAGCGTTTTAAATTAGTATCAAAAATCCTGAAATAATCTAATAAAATACGTGCAGGATCTCTGTCTGAAAACTATGCACCACTGATAAAAAAAATCAAAGAAGGCCTTAATTAAAGAGGTATACTAGTTTCTTGGATTGAAAGACTCGATATGTGAAGATGGCAGTTCTTCCCAAATTATTCGACATAATTCCAATAAAAATCCCAACAGGCTTTTTTCTAGAGATAGACAAACTGATTATAAAATTGTATAGACAAGCAAAGGAACCAGAATCACTAAAAGTGAATGACTCACACTAGCTGATTTCAAGACTTAGTACAAAGCCGTAATCAAGACCATGAGGTGTTGGTGTAACAGTAGACACATCGACCAGCAGAACACAACAGACAGCCCAGAAATAGACTCACATATTTAGAGTCAGCTGGTTTCTGACAGAGGTGCGAAGGCAATTCACCAGGGAAGGATAATCTTCAACAAATGGTGCAGGACAATTGGCCGACCACATGCAGAAGGAATGCGCCTCGACCTGTACCACACACCTTAACTCAGAATGGATCCTGATCTAAGCGTAGAGCCTAAATGTAACACTTTTAGAAGGACATCTTGAAGAAGAAAGTCTTTGTTACCTTGCACTGTTGAAGAATTTCTTAGATGTGATTCCAAAAGCACAATACATGAAAAAAAAAAGGCTACATTGGACACCCTCAAAATTCAAGACTTTGCTGTGAAAGACACTGTTAAGAGGATGAAGAGTCAGGCCATGGGCAGGGAGGGAGTATTTACAGAGCACACAGCTGACAGAGGACCCTGTGGGGTCTATAAAGAGCTCTCAAAACTTGGTAATAAGCTCCTCAGTAGAGACAGGAGATCTTAGCAGATACTCCACCCTCCCTACTGAAATCACACCTCACTTAAAAAAACAGGGTTCCGTCTGGCACCACCCAGTCCCCAGGAGAAAAAGGAAACCAGAGCAGATTCCTGGGAACTTGGGGGCTGCCCTTGGGGGCCCTGCAGGCATGGCATCCCCCAGGCTCCCAAGTGCTTGTCCTGGCTCTGGCCCATGTGGCTCCTGGGGACACGGCTCTGATGGGTAGGGGCAGGCCCTCGTGCTCTGAGGCATGTTTGGGGAGCCCCGCTGGTGCTGCCATGCCTTCTGGGTGGGGGGGCTGGGGTGCAGGTGCCTCACTGGGAGGCAGGGCTTGAGGCGCGCCTGGGGCTCCTCCCTAGTGAGCGCTGTCTGAGGGACTGCCTGTCTAGAACAACGGGAAGGGGTGGTGTGTGCCCGGAGCAGCACTGTCCCCAGGTGGCGGGGAGGGGCGTGGGAGAGCACTGGGCAAGCCCGCAGGTGACTGACGGGTTCCTGTCACAGGGCCACCCTGCCCCATACAAGACAGTCTCGGCACGTGCGGCTGCCCCTTCCACCATCCTCCGACTGCCGGCTGATGCTCTGCAAGGCGTGTTTGAGAAGTACCCCGAGACCCTCGTGCGGGTGGTGCAGGTGGGTGCACCCGGCCACCTTCACTGGCTTTGGGGTGGTCTGAGGGACGGGCCGGGCTGCGTGCGATTAGCTCTGCCTCACCAACGGGCAGTTTTGTGGATTTCTGATGTCACTTCTGTGCTTGGCAGCACCTGAGCTGGACCTGGCTGGTGTTGGGGGACGTGGGAGCAGCTCAGGCTGCGTGTTTTTATCTCTCAGTTACATTTCACAATAAAAATTAATATTCATAATCCCAGAGCTGTTCAGATATCCCACTCCCCCAAAAAAGAGAGTACTTTTTATTTTGGGAGGAACCCTGGTGGCGCAGTGGTTAAGACGCTCGACTGCTAACTGAAGGGTCAGTGGCTTGAAACCACCAGCGGCTCTGCAGGAGAAAGATGTGGTGGTCTGCTTCTGCAGAGATTTACAGCTTTGGAAACCCTATGGGGTCGCTATGAGTCGGAATTGACTTGATGACAGTGGGTGGGGTGTTTATTTTGGGGTGGTTTTAGACAGAACACTTGGGTAAAAGTACCGAGTGCCCGTGTGCCCCGCCCCCAGTGTCAGTGCTGGCTGGCCGCGGTGAGGTGGTCACACTCAGGGTCCATGCCCCAAGGGTCCACCGCGCTGTGTCTGCGGTGCGGAGCCCAGCCCAGCGCCTGCACAGGGCCTGCTGGCCGGGTGACCGCAGCCTCTCCTGCAGATCATCATGGTTCGGCTGCAGCGAGTGACCTTCATGGCTCTGCACAACCACCTGGGCCTGACCACAGAGCTGTTCAACCCCGTAAGTGCCCACGGCCCTCCTCACCGTCCTTCCTGGGCTTGTGGGCTGAGCTTGCTGCTTGCCTGAAGGAGACACCATGGGGATGTCAGGGTGCTTACTTCTCCTCCTGTAGTTGAGTTTTGGGGAAGGCCCAGCTCCTGCTTAGATGTCACAGCTTGTCTCTCCTGGTGTGTCACCTGCATTGTGTGGGGGTGGTGTTGTCGTGGTTTGGCCCCGACACCTATCCACGCCAGAAGAGCCGTTGTCAGAGCATCCCCATGAAATGCTGACCACCCCAACTCCCGCACATGAGTTGTTGCCAAGTCTGGGCTGGCTTCTCCTTCCGTGCCTCCCCTCCCACCCTCCTCCCAGCATCTGGTGTCCACGTCTTGCCCTTGATTCTCCCTCTCAATCTACCTGGGCAGGATCGAGCTGGCACCAACCCCACTGATCACCTGTGATACTGTGGTTTGTGTGGGAGGGGCACAGGCTGCGGGTGGGGGTCTAAGCCAGACCCCCCCGAGTCAAGCCTGGCCCTCAGCCTCCCAGCCAGTGACCATGAGTCCTGCCAGTGGAGCTGTCCCCCCCTCCCCACCAGCGCCTGCCCGGAGCAGGCCCAGCAGACAGGCTTTGTGCAGCCTGCACACACAGCCCTCAGCGCGCCCTCTGACCAGGCGGGCCAGCGCTGAACTCGGTGGGGCACAGGCATTGAGACGAAAGCCTGTTGGGCTGTGTCGCTGGGGGTTCCCCTCAATGGCTGGTCTGCCTTGGCCTTGTCTGCACGATGGGCAGTGTAGCATCCACCTCCTGCTGGACTTCCGTGTGCCTCACACTGTGGCCACCGTGGAGCCTGGCCTGTTGATGCTCCTCTCACATCCCAGGAAAGCCAGGCCATCCCCCTCGTGTCTGTGGCCAGCGTAGCAAAGAGGCAGATGTCCGGGGGCCTGGATGAGCGGCCCGAGAAGCCTCTGCGGCCCCAGGAGGCCTCTGACCCAGGTACTGCCCCAGGGCCCTGGGGGCTGGGCGACCTCCAGCCCTGTGGCCTCTGCCCCTGTGGCCTCAGCCCCGGGTGCCCTCAGCTGGTCCCTGCAGGCTGGGTGATCAGGAAGCTTTGAGACATCAGTGAAAGGGGCCCAAGGGCCCGCATGGGATGATGGGAGGCACAGATCTGAGCGGCCTGGAGTTCTGCAGAATGTGCTTTAGGATCTGTGGCCTGGAGCATTCTCTCTTGAGCTGGTCAGCTGGGGCCTGCAGTGGGGCTGTGCTCCAGCAGACTACCGCTCGGGTGGGTCCTGGCCCAGAGCAGGCTGGGCAGTACGCTGCTCCCATAGGAGCCAAGAGCCCGCAAGGACACTTGCCAGTCCTCGAGGTGTGGCCAAGGCCTTCTAGAAGGTTCCTTTCACCCTCAGCCTTGGTTCATCCAGGGGTGCTCCGAGGCCCTCAGCTCTAGTATAGAGCGCTGAGGAAGGGAGACAGTTCCAGCAGCCTGCCTCAGGCACGGGGCCACAGGGGTAGATGGGGCTGTGGGGTGGGTGGGGCCACGGGGGTGGATGGGATGGTGGGGCAGGGCCACAGCATGGACAGGCTGTGGGGTGGGGCCACAGGAGTAGACAGGGCTGTGGGGTGGGGCCACAGGAGTGGACGGGGTATGGGGTGGGCAGGACTGTGGGATGGGCAGAGCGTAGACTGGACCTTGTCTGGGGACAGCGGTGTCCGTGGAGCACCATGGGCCAGGCAGGTGCCAATAGGATGGCCCTGTGGACTGGAGCCGCTGGCTGGTGTGTGGGCCCCCTCTCTCTGTACCCCCAGGAGCTGCGTTGGCACCCAGGACACCCCGCTCACCCCATGCCCCACCCCCTGCAGATGGAGGGGGTGCCCGCATGGCGGGCTCCGGGCCCCTGCTGCGGAGGAGCCTGTCTGTCCCACTGCCATCTGCCAACGAGGGGCTTGAGGTCCCGGTCCCAGACAAGCTCCGGAAGGCCCAGGCTAGTGGCCCCGGCCCTGCGTCCCCACCAGGTACAGGCCCCCCTCCATCTGCTCTGTCTGTGAGGCATCTCCTTATGCCCCAGCAGGCTGTGGAAGCTACCCCCATGTTGCGCATTGTGTGGAGAGACAGGAGCCCAAGGCCCGGCGGGAGGGGCCTGCACGTCTGTCTGGACCCCTTCCTCCTCCAGGGTCTGTGTGCCTGAGCCCCACGACCGCCTCCGAGGCACTGGCCATGGTCCTGGCACTGTTGCTGCAGCGAGCCCCCTTGTCCAGCATCTGGATCCCCACTTGCTGAGCTAGGCTGCCAGCAAGCTCGCCGCTAGATCCCACCAGGACCTGGACCCTGGCCCTCAGCCGCTGCCTGCCCTTCCTTCCTGCCCTTCCTGCCTGCCCTTCCTTCCTGCCCTTCCTGCCTGCCCTTCCTTCCTGCCCTTCCTGCCTGCCCTTCCTTCCTGCCCTTCCTGCCTGCCCTTCCTTCCTGCCCTTCCTTCCTGCCCTTGCTGCCTGCCCTTCCTGCCTGCCCTTCCTGCCTGCCCTTCCTGCCTGCCCTTCCTTTCTGCCCTTCCTTCCTGCCCTTGCTGCCTGCCCTTCCTGCCTGCCCTTCCTTTCTGCCCTTCCTGCCTGCCCTTCCTTCCTGCCCTTGCTGCCTGCCCTTCCTTCCTGCCCTTGCTGCCTGCCCTTCCTGCCTGCCCTTCCTGCCTGACCTTCCTGCCTGCCCTTCCTGCCTGACCTTCCTGCCTGCCCTTCCTGCCTGCCCTTCCTTCCTGCCCTTCCTGCCTGCCCTTCCTGCCTGCCCTTGCTGCCTGCCCTTCCTGCCTGCCCTTCCTGCCTGCCCTTCCTGCCTGCCCTTCCTTCCTGCCCTTGCTGCCTGCCCTTGCTGCCTGCCCTTCCTGCCTGCCCTTCCTTTCTGCCCTTCCTGCCTGCCCTTCCTTCCTGCCCTTGCTGCCTGCCCTTCCTTCCTGCCCTTCCTTCCTGCCCTTGCTGCCTGCCCTTCCTGCCTGCCCTTCCTTCCTGCCCTTCCTGCCTGCCCTTCCTGCCTGCCCTTGCTGCCTGCCCTTCCTGCCTGCCCTTCCTGCCTGACCTTCCTGCCTGCCCTTCCTGCCTGCCCTTCCTGCCTGCCCTTCCTTCCTGCCCTTGCTGCCTGCCCTTCCTGCCTGCCCTTGCTGCCTGCCCTTCCTGCCTGCCCTTCCTTTCTGCCCTTCCTGCCTGCCCTTCCTTCCTGCCCTTCCTTCCTGCCCTTGCTGCCTGCCCTTCCTGCCTGCCCTTCCTTTCTGACCTTCCTGCCTGCCCTTCCTTCCTGCCCTTGCTGCCTGCCCTTCCTTCCTGCCCTTCCTTCCTGCCCTTGCTGCCTGCCCTTCCTGCCTGCCCTTCCTGCCTGCCCTTCCTGCCTGCCCTTCCTGCCTGCCCTTGCTGCCTGCCCTTCCTGCCTGCCCTTCCTGCCTGCCCTTCCTGCCTGCCCTTCCTGCCTGCCCTTCCTTCCTGCCCTTCCTGCCTGCCCTTCCTGCCTGCCCTTCCTGCCTGCCCTTCCTGCCTGACCTTCCTGCCTGCCCTTCCTTCCTGCCCTTCCTGCCTGCCCTTCCTGCCTGCCCTTCCTTCCTGCCCTTCCTTCCTTCAGAGCAGAGCTTGGCCATGACTGTCACTAGCAGTCCCCACTGCCCCTGCCTCCTTCCTCAAACCGCTGTCCAGGTGCTGCCAGCCTGCTGCCCCCAAGCCTGCTGACCTCTCACTTTCCCACATGGCTGGTCTGTTCCCTAGAAAGCTGTCTCTGTTCTCGTTCTTCTGGGATGACTGGTGAGTTAACCACTGCCTTGTTGGTTTGAGAGCCGTCTGGGGCTCTCTAAGAACCGCGTCTTCACGTCCTTCGCTTATTTCCCACGTGCTCTGGACAGAGCTCAAGCGCCAGTTCACTTTGAGGTAGATTCCTTCTTCCAGGTTCCACCCATCTCAGAATGTGGCATGGACCACCGCTGAAGAGAAATCCTTGGTCTGATTTATTGAAAACCAGCATTTGTCCCTCAGGATTGGTGTCTGGGGTCCCCCTCAGTTCCCCCCTTACTCCCAGGGCCTGAGTGTCTTCTCCTGGAGCCTTTCTCTCTGCTCTTTAGTTCATCTTTCACAGCCACTCACCTGTCCTCACTCTTGACATGGTTCGAGGTCAGGAGTCCAGCTTTTTCTTACTCTGTCGTGCATCATTTCCTTAGCTAAACTAGCCCCCACTGTGCAGGATGGTTCTGCTTGGCCCACACCTGTATCGTTTAATATGGGGACCCCAAGCCACCTGCGCCTCTTTACATTGATGGTTTAATTAATTAAAATTAAATGAGGTGGAGGATCTGCTCCCCATCACCCCAGCCCACAAGGTGGTGGCCACCACTGGATGCACAGGTCACGGGTGCCTCCTCCCGCCTGGTCATCCACCTGGAATCGATGGTTTTCACGGCGTGTGGTCAGGGTCGTTTTCTCTCCATGGCTGCTCAGTTGGCCCACTATACCTACAAAATGTGTGTTTAGTGAATTTTCTCAAATGAAAGAAGCTTGGATGATATATGACTGAAAATATTAACAATTCACATGTATAAAATTTGAATATAATTGATCTAATTAATAAAAATTAAGATATTTTGAATGTACAGTATCTGTATAGACAAAATACTTACCGGTTAAGTGCTTAAACATTGCAAGATTTTATCAATATAGTAAGGATGCAGCTGCATAGATATAAGTATTTTTCTAGAAACATAGTCTTTAAAATATTTTTAGAGCTTGGTCTTAGTATTCCTGGTACTAAGACCCTGTTGTACTTCTGCCTTGGGAAGGGCTATGTTAGGGCAGGTGGCTCTGAAACGGTGTCAACGATAGGACCTTCTTTCTGCCCTTCTCTGCCTGGATACGAGCTGCAAGCTGATGGCTTAGTCATCTAGTGCTGCTGTAACAGAAATACCACAAGTGGATGGCTTTAACAAACTGAAAATTTTTTTCTCATAGTTTAGGAGCTAGAAGTCTGAATTCAGGGTGCCAGCTGTAGAGAAAGACTTTCTCTCTCTGTGGGTTCTGAAGGAAGGTCCTTGTCTCTTCAGCTTCTGCTTCCTGGTTCCGTGGAGATCTCCACGTGTCTTGGCATCTGACCCATCTGTTTCTTTTACTTGCTTGTATAGATAGTCTCTTCTATATCTCAAGAGAGATTGAAGACACATCCTATACTAATCCTGTCTTGTTAACATAACAGAGACAGCCTATTCCCAAATGGGGTTATAACCATAGACATAGAGGTTAGGATTTATAACACATATTTTTGGGGGACACAGTTCAATCCATCAGCCGGGTCAGGTTAGCGACCCAGCGGGTGCCTGTTCATCTGAGTCTGGCCCTCCCGATGACAGCTCTCGGGTGGCACTGGCCTGGGAACGTGTGTGCACTGTGAGCGCCTGGCCCCAGGAGCCCGTTGGGCACGGGAGCTGTGGTGGCTGGCGTTCCTGTCACTGCTCCCATGTGGCTTTTGTTTAAGACTGAGCCTTCCACCGTTCACGCTTTCTGTGACGTTCTGACACTGGTGTTTTGTGGTGGCTTGAAGCTGGTTTAAAGCACCCGGTGTAGAATCTTTGTTCTCACGGTATGTACGGAAGTGTCATGTGTGGTCAGTTGCACCCTGATGGTGGTGAACATACAGATGCGCCACACAGCCGCCACCAGACCACGTCTGTGGGAGGCCAGCTCCCCAGGGAAGCCCGCTCTGACCCTTCTCTGCCAAGCTAGTGTCAGGTTTGGTGTTTCGGGTGGAGCAGTACTTCTCAGAGGTGCCAGTGGTGCGTGCGCTGGGTGGCTGGCACCGGATTGAGGTGGCCTGGGTCCCTCTGCCAGGCCACCCTGGCCGGCCTCACTGTCTGGCCTCGCTGTCCTGGAATTCCCTGCGGAGGGGCACAGGATGCCTTTTTGTGCGTGGTATCTCACTCAGATTGTGTCTGGCGGTCATCTGCATCCCCAGCTGCTACTTTTACAGCTCACGCACCTCATCTGCGCAGCCTTCACATGGGCCAGAGTAGCCTGGGCATCTGAGTTCTACCTTCAGAGGGGAAACGTGGGGCAGAGGAGGCAGCTGGTACACAGGTGGGTGGTCGGGGGGCCTGGGCCAATGCTGGGGAGCCGACTCCAAAGCTTGCACCTTCCTCCGAATTCAGGCCCCTGGTCTGGACGTGCCGGCACGCGGAAGCTGACTGGCCACAGTGAGGTGTGATGGCAGCAGCGTGCCCTCAGCGACTCTGTGTGTCTGTCAGACCATCTGGCAGCTCTCGGCGCCTCGAGTGGGTGCAGGTGTCCTGAGCGTCCCCTCCCCTCCTAGGCAGCGCAGTGGGGGCCTACTCGGACCTGCAGGCAGCCTGTGACCGTGCCCGGGCATTCTCACACGCGGATGAGCACATTGGGAGCTCTGTGGCTGGCAAGGTGGATCCTGCTGCCCCCTCCTCAAGTGTGGGAGGCCACTGTCTACAGGGCCTGGGACCGTGACCTCCAGATCCTTCTTTCTGATGCCGGTGTCTTGTTCTTCTCAAGTCCAAGAAAAGTGTGATGGTGTCTGAGACCCCGTCTGCGGTCTTCCACTACTCAGAGAGCCACTCAGATGAGGCTCTGGCCAGCAGGAAGATGGACACCATCTTCAGAGCTGCCAAGAAGGATCTGCTTACGCTGATGAAGCTGGACGTGAGTGGGGCATGGGGGCAGGGCAGGTGGGGGGCAAGTAGGTCAGGGTGGTGGGGAGAGTCGGGGGCTGGGCAGGGGCAGGGCGTCTTCTCATTTCATCTGCTTTCTTGTCTCCTGGATTCCCTCTGTGCAGTGCTGGTATGGCCTCTGCCCACATTCGGGCCGTCTTTTCCTTGGTGACCCTGGGACTGTGTTTTCTGGGCCAGAGGCCCCATGCTAGGCCTTGCCCCTTGGCCTTCTCAGGGCGTGGTGGGCAGAGGTGCCTAATCAAAGTGCAGTGAGACTTACCCGTCTTCCTTCATGGCAAGTGCTTCTTGCATGGGAACAAGAACGTTCTCGCCAGGTCTGGGCCGCGTCTGTGCTCTCTGTCACGCCCACTGCTCTCTGCCAGCTCCATGTGGCTGGCGACCTCACAGCTCCCTGCCTCTGCAGCCGGGCCATCACCTGTGTGCCTCCATTTGCGCATGTTCCTGTTGCTCTCGGCTCTCTGTTCGCTGATGTTGCGCTTCTGTTTCTTCAGGATCCCTCCCTGTTGGACGGCCGGGTGACGCTTCTCCACGTACCAGCAGGCACTGTAGTGTCTAGACAGGGGGACCAGGTGAGCCTGTGGCTGGGGACAGGTGAAAAATCACTTCGTTTTTCGTAAGTGAACCTGAGACCCCAGCTCTGCTGGCCACAGCCTCAGCTTCCAGGGTCAGGGTGGTGGGTGCCACTCTGCGAGGACTTGTGCTTCCCACCCAGCCCCAGTCCTGCCGCACCGCCGGCTCCACGTCCTACTCCCCTGCACCGGCCCCTCTGCCACAGAGATGTGGTAAGCAGGGGCCGTGGGGGTGGCATCGCAGAGTGTGGGCGTGCAGTGAAAAACGGTAGTAGTAACGATAGTTAGAACCCGTCTAACTTCAGGGGGGATAATGCAAATCAAGAGCAGACCCAAAGCACATTCCTATGAGGCAGAGGTCAGACATACCACTCTGCACCCTTTTTACCCATTCTGACACCAGCTGTCCGCCCCACTGCACTCTCTTCTTCTCTGCTGGGTTCGGTGATCTGTTGCAGTGGCCACACTCAGGGACTATACCTACAGTTAAGCAGTTTATTAAGGAAGTAATGGGGCACTACAACTTGGAATCAGGATCAGGAAGCTTGTTGGGAAAGTCTGGAAGGTTCCCCCGAAGAGGAGGGCACACCCCTCCCTTCTTCAATGCAGGAGGGCTCTCTTGGCTCCTCTGGCCCTGCAAGCAAGCAGGTCCTTCTCTCTGCCGTGCACATCCCCTCAGCTGTGCAGCCTCTCGGGGGGCCCCCCTCGGGGCGGCGCTCCTCCCGGGGGCCCCCCTCGGGGCGGCGCTCCTCTCGGGGGGCCCCCTCGGGGCTGGTCCCCCATGCCGTCGGCCCCCCACCCCGTCACCCCCCCCCCCCGCCGTCGGCCCCCCCCGCCGTCGCCCCCCCCGTCGGCCCCCCCACCCCATCGGCCCCCCCCCGCCGTCGGCCCCCCCCCCGCCGTCGCCCCCCCACCCCGTCGGCCCCCCCACCCCGTCGGCCCCCCCCCCCGCCGTCGGCCCCCCCCCGCCGTCGCCCCCCCACCCCGTCGGCCCCCCCCCGCCGTTGCCCCCCCACCCCTGCCGTCGGCTGCCCGCCCCCGGCCCCGCTCGTAGCCAGGGTAGCAGCTTTGGCTCAGCTCTCAGCTGCTGTCCTACCAGCGAGTGTCTGCTGTCTCCACCGACTCTGCCGCAGCGCCCCTTCCGGGCCTGTCACCGCCTTCAGGTCACAGCCCTTGACCTGTGTTACAGCTCTTCAGGAATTCCCTCACCTCCTCTTTCTCTGCTGCTGCTTTCTCCTTGCCTTTCTTGCCCTTTCTCCTTTCTGCTTCTTTCTTCTTCTATCTCCAAATCTCTGTGGAGTTGGCTGCCTGTAGAAGCAAGCTCCTAGTCAATTTCAAGGCACCGCGCTCCCCCTCCAGGGCCACCAACAGACCAATCCCCTCTCCATAGACCACAGATGCTTAATTTGCATAAATATACTACAGTCACTTTATTTGCATAAGTATATTGACCAATCCCTGCAAGATGTGTAAAATAGACCCATCACAGGGTAGGCTGCAGCCCAGGGTCAGACGAAAAGTATCAAACCATCAAGTTGTTAAGGGCTTACCCTGGAACTGTGAGTCACCCTGGACAAAAATAACAGATCCTCTGGGGTGGAAAACCTGCGCAAAGGTAACTCCTCAGGGCTGTGGGAAAAATCTCTCAAACTGTTTTCCCAAAGAACCAGGGCAAAAGGCCACATACAGGAACGCATTTCACCACATGTGGTCTGGCTGCAGGTGCTGGACAGTGGCCTCCAGGAGAAGGGCCCAGGACAGGAATGGCATGAAGCCCTGTGTCACTGCCTGTCCATCTATCCCCAGCCTCCCCCTTCCCCGCTCTGCTGGGCTCTGCAGGCTGCTGGCTGCCCCCTGATGGTATGGGTGCTCAGGAGGCTCCAGTGTGAGGTCGGGGCAGGGCCAGGCCCACTCCTGCCTCTCCCTTTGGCAGTGTCACCGTCCTCCCAGTCCACGGTGCAGCTTTCCCTGTGGTCCCAGTTCCCATGGCTGCCTTTGCGCCTTCCGTGGCCCTGGCTCTGGGGTCTGGTTACGCCACCACTCCCTTGGTCCCTCCAGCCCTGGGAGCTTCCTGAGAACCTTTTATTCAGGGTAAGAAGGGTGGGGGTAGCCTGGGCTACTCCCATCTGGCAGCTGGGACACAGTCAAGATCCGGAACATTCCATTACCTCAAGGATCCCTTGTGTGGTCTCCTACAGCCAAATCCCTTGCCTCCTTAACCACGGCCACCACCAGTTTGTTCTCCTTCTCTGCTGTTGGCGTTTGAAGACTGTTACGTGAACAGAATCACTCAGCATGTGACTTTCTGGGATTGGCTTTTTCTACTCAGCGAAGTTCTTTGGAGACAATCCAGTTTTTAAAGGGCCAAAATCTTTGAATATTTTAAATATTCAAATTTTTGTAAACATTTCACCGAAGAAGTCATAGAATGGCTGTAATCAAAAAGAGTATCAGTAATGAGTGTCGGTGATGATGTGGAGAAACTAGAACCTTCGCGTGTTGCTGGTGGGAATGTAAAACGGTGACGCTGCCATGGAAATCGTTTTAGTTTCTTAAAAAGTTAAAGATAAAGTTACCAGACAACTCAGCAATTCTCCGAGGGATCTAACCAAGAGAGATGAAAACATGTCCACTCAAAGACATACGTGTGAGTATTTATAGCAGGATTCTTCACAACTCTGGAAAGAATCCAAGTGTCCACCAACAGCGAGTGGATAAACAGATGCGGTGTGGCCACATGGTGGAGTACTGCTCAGCCACACAGAGGGAAGAGCCGTGGTGCCTGCTGCAGGCTGGGTGATCCTCAGTGAAGGAGCCAGATGGAGGTTCCTCGGTGAAGGGCTGCCCGGCATGTGAGCCCACAGATGCGAAGGCCCACAGAAGGCAAATCTACAGGGACAAAGTAGATGGGACTGGCTCAGGTGGGGACGAGGGGTCCTGTTGGCTGATGGGAATGTTCTAGGCCTCAGCTGGAGATGGTGCACGGTTTGGTGAACTTACTAAGACCATCTAATCATCCACTTAAATGTATGACTTTTGTGGTATGTAAGCTGTTCTTCCACTGAGCTGGTGAGGAAAGAGCAGAGTGAGGGGAGAGAGCGGAGAGTTGGCGTCTAGCCTTCTTTGCCTCCAACAAATCTGTGGGCCACCACTGGGAGTTCCTGGGTGCTTCTAGGGTGGTCCTAGGATGTTTCAAAGTGCTGCAGCATGTTCCTGGGGTGCTCTCGGGTGTTCCTGGGGTGCTTTGGGGTCTTCCTGGGGTGCTTCAGGGTCTTCCTGGGGTGCTCTGAGGTGTTCCTGGGTGCTCGTGTTTCAAAGTCACAGGTGGGGGGTGGGTTGAGTTCACCTCGCCTGGGTGTCCAGTGTTGTAGGGTCTTTTGAAAAGTTACTTCTAGCATACTCTTGCTAATAACAGACCTTTTGGTGTGCGTTTTGGTGATAAATGGTCTTGGAAGCCCCTGGAGTGTGCGTTCTGACTGAGGACCTCAAGTGCCTCCTGCTCAGCTTCGGTTGTTGTCCCCTCTCCCATGGGTGCGCCACACTGTGCCAGGCAATCGGAGGCTGACTGCACAGACTTGTACTTGTGTGTCATTCCTGCTTGGCCTGGCTCATTTGGGGGCTGTGGGAGGGCAAGGTGGTGGGACTCGAGTGGGAGAAGAGGGGGACTGGAGCTGCTGGGGGGCCGACGACGCCAGGGTTTGGACAGTCGCAGCCCATGTCTGCGAGAAAATTCCTGGGGGTGGACTCCTGAGTGGCCGGTATACCTGGGCTCTCTGGGGCTGGGGGTGCGCCACCAACCAAAGCCCTGCCCTTCCCTGACTCGCTGGGGGATTGTCAGCGAGGGGCCAGTGCTCTGTGAGCAGGAAGCAGGGTGAGGGCAAGGGGGTGTCATGTGATGAGTCCAGGAGTGGAGGCAGAGCCAGCTGCCCTGCCGGAATGATGCAGCAGGTGGCCAAGAGGGGACAAGTGATGTGGGGCAGCAGGTGGTCGTGGGGGAGCAGGTGGTTGTGGGGGAGCAGGAAATGGGGAGCAGGTGATGTGGGCTACGGCAGGGGCACATCCTGAGAACGTGTGCTGGGCATGTTGAAGGGCAGCAGGGTGGGTGGGTGTGTAGGGGTAGGGTGGGGGTGAGGGTCTTCCCACGTCGGTATTGCTCGGCGGGCCACATAAGCCTTTCCTAAGGGACAGAGATGGTGCCATTGCTGCACGTGGAGCCGCAGAGGGTGCCGGGCGAGAGATGTGTGTTTGCTGTTTGGTCCAGCCCTGGCTTGTCCACGGCAGCGGACTCGGCTTTGCCTGCTCTCCCCCGTGTCAGCCAAACCGCGTGACTGCGGTGGTTCAGTACTCAGGCTGCAGATGGCCAGGCTAGTCACGTGGATGGACCACGAAGGGTGCAAACAGGCTGACGAGGGACGGCAGCGGCCTCCTCTGGGCCCTCAGCTGCTGCCACAGAGCTAATGCCTCTTTGTCTTCCCAGGATGTCAACATCCTCTTCGTGGTCTCGGGGCTGCTGCACGTGTACCAGCGTGAGATCGACAGCGAGGAGGACACCTGCTTGTTCCTCACGCACCCCGGGGAGATGGTGGGCCAGCTGGCTGTGCTCACAGGCGAGCCCCTCATCTTCACCATCAAGGCCAACAGGGACTGCTGCTTCCTCTCCATTTCCAAGGCACACTTCTACGAGTGAGCCCCTTGCCCCCGGGCCTTGACGGTGTGGTCGAGGGCAGTGTGAGCGCGCGGGACGTTGTGGCAGTGTGTGTATGTGCAGCGGTGTGTGTGGGTAATTGTGCAGGTTTGTACGTTTGCACATGCATGTTAGCACGCTGATGGTATGCATGTGTGTGCATGTGATCGTGTGTGGTGGCTTGTGTATGGTGATGTGTGCACATGTGTGCACGCATGCATGTGCATATATGTGCATGTTAGTGTGGCCATGTGTGTGTGTGTCCATGAGCTTGTGATGCTGTGAATGTGTATGGCAGCATGTGTGCACACGTGTTTGTGTATTTGTGTTAGTGTGTACATGCGTGTGTGCATGTGTGCATGTTAGTGTGGCAGTGTGTGTGTGTCCCTGAGCGTGTGATGGTGCAAATGTGTATGGCAACATGTGTGCACACGTGTTTGTATATCCGTGTGTTAGTGTGTGTGCGTGTATGGGCAGCAGCATGCACGGTGGGCGGGTTGGGCAGTCAGATAGCGCCGTGGCCTTGTTCCTCCCTTGCTCTCTGGCCTGGTGTATTCTTTGGGGTTCACACTTCAGTTCTTTCATGAGGCCCCTACAGACTCCTAGGGTTGCTGGGCAGTGCTAGGGAGTCCTGGCAAGGCGGGCTTCCACAAAACACCCGTGGCTCCTGCTGCACTCCTGCACTCTGTCCTCCCACATATAGAAATCCTGGTCTCCCAGCCCCGAGGACTTGTCTGCTGGCAGGAGCCCAGGCCTGCCTCTGCTCCTATGGCACTTTCCAATTTTCTGCTGTAAGCATCTGCCACGTCCGTCCTGTGTGGTCGGGCTCACTCCACGTGCCCCCTCCCCAGTGGGTTGGAGCAGGCAGGTGCCGACCTCATGCTCCTCTCTGCTCCAGGCCCCACTGAGTGTGGACAGAACCCCGGGTGTTGTGGGGAGTGCGCTGCCTGTCTGGCCGCGTCAGGATGCTCTCGAGGGTTGTGGTGAGGACAGTGGGAGAGCCCCATCCTGGGGACTCCTGTGGGTCCCCTCGGGCCAGAGGCATCAGGGTCCTGCTCCACACTGCAGGCCAGGTGCTTGTGGGCTTGGGCTCCCGCCTCAGGAGACGGAGTCCTGGGGCAGGGAGGCGAGGACAGTGGAGTCAAGATTTGAAAGTTGACCTTGTTCTTAGACCTTGGAGGGTAGAGCAGGGGATCTGGTGGCTAGTGGTCATGGCAAGGCAGCCACAGATGGAGGCCACAGGGCGGTGCCACTCATGGGTGCGCAAGGGAGTCTTGATTTCCGTTCCTCCTTGAGATACAAACGTACCATTGTCTTCTCCTGGGCATTGGGCTGTGAACCCTTGTCACCCCGAACCCAGTCAGGGCCCCAATTCTGTTGCAGTGAGAGGCCTGCCCAGCCGGGAGGCTCAGACTTTGTCACTTGCCATTCTCAGGGGCTCTGCGGTCGGGAGGATCACCTGGCACAGGGGCCAGTCCATCCTTGGTGATCCTAGGGAACTGACAGACTAAGGACCATCCCTCGTCCCCCATTCCCTCAGGACCTTTGCGAAGCAGGGGGAAGTCCGCTGACACCTGCCCCCTGGGTCCATCTGCTCCGGCAGTGGCCGACCCAGGGTGCTTTCTGTGCTTCTCTCCTTCCTAGGTCACGGGCAGAGGGAGAGGTGTGAGATGACCCGGCCCCTCTGCCCTTGGCCCCCTGAGCCCTGGTCCTGCTCCCTGAGCCCTCGAACAGCTCCCTGAGCCCTGACCTGGCTCCTTGAGCCCTGGTCCGCCTCTCTGAGCCCTGGCCCTGCTCCCTGAGCCCTAGTCCACCTTCCTGAGCCCTGGTCCGGCTCCCTGAGCCCTGGCGCAGCTCCCTGAGCCTTGACCCGGCTCCTTGAGCCCTGGTCTGCCTCCCTGAGCCCTGGCCCTGCTCCCTGAGCCCGGTCCGCCTCCCTGAGCCCTGGCCCTGCTCCCTGAGCCTTGGCCCGCCTCCCTGAGCCCTGGTACGGCTCGGTCCCTCTGGGCAGGTGGTAGGCATGACAGTCCCCCAGTGCAGGGGCCTCCTGAGTGGCATCCTCAGTGATCCTGTCCAGTTCCACAGTTCGAAGCACCAAATCTGTGTCCCCCAGTGTCCTCTTTCCTGAGTCTGGGCTCCTCTCAGGAGCGTCTGACGTACAGAGCAGACCTGTGGCCCCAGGCGTCGTCCTCATATCAGTCAGTGGTGATGCCACCAGCCGTGGCCTTGGCCCCGCCCAGAGCTGCCTCCCCCTCTGTCCCTCCCCAAGCCCCATCCAACAGCAGTGTGTCAGCTGACTGCTCCTCCCACCCCTGCCCCTCGGCCTGGCCTTCTGTTCACCCACAGCAACCAGCAGGCCCACCTGTCAGCACCTTACACAGGTCTGTGATGGTCCTCCCCCCACTGTCCACCAGGCGTGATCCCCAGGCGCCTCAGTTGCACCCACTGCCCAAGCCTGCACCCCTCAGTGGTCTCAGGACCAATCCTCCCAGCACTCCATCCACCCTCTGCCCCCCACCTTGCTGTAGTTTCTGCCTCTACACGTGGTACGCGCGTTTATCGCTCACCTCCTGGGAGAACATGCCTAAGTGGAGGGCCGGGACTGGGGCATCGTGCGGCTTGTGCTGGAGGGCATTTGTGGGGGGTCAGCTGAGTGGGGGGGGCACACACGCAGCAGGCAGTGCTGCACCACAAAGGGGGCATCAGGGAGCAGGTGAAGGTCAGTGTGTGCTCTGTCCTGGGCCCTTGTCCAGTTTCCATGTCACTCGCAAATAGACGTGGTGGTGCCTGCTTTGTAAATGAGGGTGCTTGGACTCAGAACTGTCTAGAGCGTGTGGGCTGCGGGGGTGCAGTCTTGCCCATCTTGGGCTCAGCGCTCTTGAAGTGAAGAAGGTGGGATTGGTGGGCTGACACGTGTGGGACTTGGAACGACGCCCCCGTTTGTCTTGGCAGGATCATGCGGAAGCAGCCGACCGTCGTCTTGGGCGTGGCACACACTGTTGCAAAGCGCATGTCCTCCTTCGTGAGGCAGATCGATTTCGCACTGGACTGGATGGAGGTGGAGGCCGGGCGTGCAATCTACAGGTGAGGCCCACAGGTGTGCAGTGTACAGGTGAGGCCCTGGCTGGGCACGCATTCTGCAAGTAAGGCCTGCCTCAAGCCTGGGGTGGGACACTTGGGGACTATCTTCTGGGTTTGGATTCATCCTTGTCTGATCTCATTGCCCGGAAACTGTCAAGAACTTGAGTTTGTTTGCATCACCTTGACCTGGCCAGGCTCTGTGCCAGCTGCTCTGTGCTCTTCATCCCCTAGCCACACTGGGAGGTGAGTGTGGAAGGCCTAAGACCCCACAGAGCCAGAAGTTGTACTCTGGGACGCTGTCTTCGTTTCTCAGTGTTCTGCTGTAAGAGAAATACCACAGGGGGTGGCTTTAGAAAACAGAAAGTTATTTTCTTACAGGAGACTGAAAGTTTGAATTCAGGGCAGCAGCTCTAGGGGAAAGCTTTCTCTGTAGGTCAGCTCTGGGGGAAGGTTCTTGTCTCTGTTCAGCTTCTATTCCTCAGTGATCTTCCTGTGGCCTGATCTGTCTTCCCCCATCTGTGCTTGCTTGCTTTTGTTCCTAATCTGCTTTTTACATCTCAGCAATGATTGTCTTAAAACACGCCCTGCACTGGTATGGCCTCATCAACATAACAAGGAGAACCCTGTTCCCAAATGGGGTCACATCCACATGTATGTTGTTAGGTCCCCCCTAGCTCATTCCTGGGGCCTTTGCACCAGAGCACCCCTCCTCCCCCGGCGCCCTCACACTTCCTCAGGGATGTGGCATGTACTGGTAAATTCACTGCTGAGTGAACATGAGCAATGATGTCCCCGTCTCTGTGGATGTGACACCATGTCCTCACCTGTAGAAAACCTGGGAGTCAACCGGCCGTTTTCTCTCTCTCATGCTCTTACCCAGGTCAAAATAAGCAAACTAATCACCTCTCTGCCAAGAGGAAAAAGATAATCAGGGAACTGGCTCCCTTTCTAAAAGTCTTGCAGAATATCCAGAGGAAGGTTTAAAAGGTATTACAGAGAATTTTGGGAAGATGGTGGCATGAGCAGGTCTAGGTTTTAACCCTCCTCACACCTACACCAAGAAATCTGTGCTTGGCCCTGAGAGATTCTGAATTGGTGGGCAGAGGACAGCAGCTAAAACCTGCAGGTAGACACAAGTCAACGACAAGTGTCATACGGTAAGAACACCACTTCTCCCACAGTTTCTGTCATTCACCCTTTTTGTGCTGTGGACTGTTGGCCCCTGTTGGCACACTGCCTGCCTGTGCACAGGGAAAGGCCCCCAGCTCAGGCTCTGAAACCAACAAGACAGATCTCCCTGGAAATCAGTTTGGGATATGCCTGCCTCTCCCCCTTCTGAAGTGGCAGTGGAAAGCCTGCCATAGACCCAGGCAACCCATTCACGGCTCACCTGAGCTCACAGGATCTCTGGCTTAGAGATAAGTGGGCCCTCACAGAGCAAGGAAGGGACCTGTGAATGGAGGGCTACACTCAGCCCTGCTGGTGGTTCATTTGTTGTGGGCTGTCTGACTGAAAGCATGGTCAGAGAAAAACAGCTTATACAGAGCAGAGCGGGGAGTGAAAGAAAGAAGATTGGGCTCTGTGGTGGGTAGATTGATTAGTGCATGTTCTCTGTTCTATTTTGCTGCACTCCTTTGTGGACAAATTAAGTAGTGCATGTTCTCTGTTCTGTTTGGGAGATACTGAAAGAGAGAAACCACAGTCTGGACTGTTCAAATCCTAGTTAAAACAGAGAGGGAGAGGGAGAAGGAGCTGTTATAGAGAGAGAGACGGAGTGGTAAGCAAGATCTGAAGGCTCTGCCCACCTACGAGTTTCTTGAAGAAAGCAGTGCTGATAAAAACACCAAATACCGGGGAGAACTGAGAAAGCTAACACCCTATGAAATTCTAATGTCCTGACTTAAACAAAAAATCACAAGACACACACACGCAAATGGAAACAGTGGAACATCTAAATAAACTAGGTGAAGAGAGAGGAATCGTATTTATGGAAACCTGAATAATGAACCAAATGGAAACATACAATAAAAGCTATTACATTCATTAAACAAGAACACAATTCTTTGAAAAAAGGGAGAAAACAAGGGAGAGAAAGAGCCTTGGGTTTGGGAGTTGGGGACCAGTCTGGGAGTCAGACAGGGAGTGGAGGGTGAGGGCGGCCAGCTGGGGTGGCCAGCAGGGGATGGAGCTCTGGGCATAGGGCCCAGCATGCGCTTTTAGCAGCGGCCGGACCTGCACTCCAGCAGATACACTACTAAGAAGAGTCCAGCTCCCCTCTGAGTGTGGCCTCAGCAGAAAGAAGGGAAACACCACAAACTTCACAGGTGTTTGGAAGTATAGTGGGTGATAAATGGTGTATTTGGCTCCTTTTGACCTCAAATGGCAAAGTTTCTATGAGACATCTTGAGCTAATGGGACCATCCCTGTTGATCTTGTCATTGGCACCTCAGGCCCGGCGTCTGGTTTCCATGCTGGCTCCTTCCTTGGTCTCACAGCCCATGTGGGATGTGTGGCAGAGGGCGGGTGTCACCTCCATGGGACCACCCACGGCCGGGCTAAGGGAAGAGCTAAATTGAAATACAGATGTGATGGGGTCAGGAGGGCCAGAGATACTCAGGCTCAGGGTTGGGGTCCTGGGGCCCAGTGCTTCCCTCTGCCCTTCAGTGGCCCGTCTGCCCCCCCAGGCAGGCAGATAAGTCGGACTGCACCTACATCGTCCTCAGCGGCAGGTTGCGCTCAGTTATCCAGAAGGAGGATGGGAAGAAACGCCTGGCATGCGAGTATGGCCGTGGAGATCTCATTGGTGTGGTAAGGCTCTTGGGGCCCCTCCCCTGTGGGACCTGGGCAGAGCCCCCTCAATGCCCATGCTGGAGTCACTTGGGTATGGGGAGGGGCCATCCTTGGGGAAGGTGACCCCTCCAGGTTACGGCTCTGTTCTGACCTCTGAGGCTCAATATCTGCACCCCCAGAGCCAGTTAGGGGCATGTTCAGGGCTCTGAGGTCCTAATTTTTTGAATGGCTGGCTTGCTCCCAGACTGGGCAAAGCAGTGGTGGCTAGAAGAGTGGATGAGTCACCTCCAGAGATCTCCAGGGGTGCGGCTGGCCAGGCAGCGGGAGGGGGGCAGGTTCCAGGGCTGGTGGCTCTTGTTGCTGTGCTTGTGTCCCCAAGCAAAGGTGGACACCACCGCTAGCATGTGAGCAGTCACTGTCTGTGTCCCCAAGTGAGGGTGGACATCCAGGCATCTTGCAACCCCTTTGCCCTGCTCCCAGTGGAGGAAGCGCCTCCCCCAAGTGATGGGGCACTTCCTCCTGTGCTCCCCGTACCCCACCCCAGTGCTGACCAGGCCTCCCCTGGAAGGCTCATTAGGGAGGCCATTGCTTACGGAGACCTGGGCGCCTGCACTCAGCTCATGAGAAAGGGAGTAGGAAGTGCCCGCATGCTCTCATGAGGATTGTAGTCTGTCCCTGGGAAGAACTGAGAAAGCTAACACCCTGTAAAATTCTAGAGCCCACCACACCAGAGGCCATTCCTTGCACCCTCCTTGTCCCCCTTCTGAGTGGCCAGGTGTCTGGCACAGGGTGGGCCCCATCGTGCGCACGGCCTGCCGGGAGAAGCGCAGAGCCTGCTGGCTTCCGGCAAGTTCCAGGGCCCTGATGGACAGCCAGTCCCTGTGCTGTTCCTGCCTTGGCTCTCGTTCCTGCCAGCCACCACCTCTGGCCAGGGCTCCGCTGTCCCTTGGGCTAGGTTCTCAGCAGCCAAGCTGTCCGACTTCTCTGCCAGGTGGAGACGCTGACTCAACAGGCCAGGGCCACCACAGTACATGCTGTGCGGGACTCAGAGCTGGCCAAGCTGCCCGTGGGAGCCCTGATGTCCATCAAGCGCAAGTACCCCCAGGTAAGGGTGTAGCCCTAGCTGGTCACAGGCAGGATGCTGGCTGGGCACCGTCAGTTTTGAGGTGTGCAACATGCACATGCCAGGACAAGGGTGGGCAGACATGGTCTGGGGGAGCAGCTTGTGGTTTTCAAGGGGTCCAGGGCCAAGAGGGAAGGGCTCTGGGGCAGATGGAATGGGTTGGGGTGGGGTGACTGCCCTCTCTTCCAGGGTCACACCCACTGACCCTGGCAGCCAGGAGTCACCTTTGTGGTGTCACCTGGGCAGCATGGAGAATGCCCCCTTCCCCCATCCACTCCAGGCCAGCACGACCCATGGGCCAGGGCCCCTTTTGAGAGGTGGATCCAGTGACAGTTCTTCAAGTCTGTCACTGCAGGAGCATCACAGGCATCTCCAGGCCTTTCTTGGTCTACAGTGTTTGGGCTGAGGCATCTGTTTTCTCTGCCCAGGTGGTGACTCGGCTGATCCACCTGTTGGGAGAGAAGATCCTGGGCAACCTCCAACAGGGAACTGGAGCAGGTAAGCACCCACCCCCAGGTGGGATAACCTCAGCCTCCACGCCTCTGCCATAGGAGCACCACGCCTGCCCCGAGGGAGGAGGCGGGCCACACAGGACAGGGCTGAGGACTCCCACCCTCAGGAAGTGCCTGCACCACCAGAAGTCCCTGTGAGAGCGTGGGGAGGGTTTTGGCAGTGCCGGAAGAATTTTATTCCGTGTGGTCTAGACATGGGCAGCAGAGGAAGGCTCTACTACACATGAAAAGAAGGAATGCAGAGCACCTCTCTTCTGGATTTTCATCTGACTGGAGGATAGAGGAGATGGAGGGTGAAGCAAGCCTGAATCAGGAACTGATGACACAGTTAGGCAGTGCTCTGTCAGTCTTGGGTTAGGCACGGAAGATGAAGAGAATATTCTAGAACATTAGGACACTGTCTTTATTTTTCAATTACCAGTTTATCCTCTTTGAGTTCTAGCTCCCCACCATGTGTCTGTCAGTTTGTCATACAGTTTGTGTTGCTGTGGTGCTGGAAGCTATGCCACCAGTTTTTTAAATACATGCAGGGTCACACATGGTAGACAGGTTTCATCTGAGCTTCCAGACTAAGACAGACTAGGAAGAAGGACCTAGTGGTCTTCTTCTGAAAAAATTGGCCAGTGAAAACATTATGAATAGCAGTGGAACATTGTCATGGATTGAATTGTGTCCCCCCCAAAATATCTGTCAACTTGGCTGGGTCACGATTCCCAGTATTGTAAAACTGTGTACCATTTTGTAATCTGATGTGATTTCCCTGTGTGTTGTAAATTCAATCACTATGATCTAACAAGATGGATTAGCGGCAGTTATACTGACGACATATACAAGATTGGATAGTGTCTTAATCCAATCTCTTCAGAGATAGAAAAGAGAGAAGCAAACAGAGACACAGGTGAATCTCATACCACCAAGAAAGCAGTGCCAGGAGCAGAGTGCGTCCTTTGGACCTGAGGTTCCTGCACAGAGAAGCTCCCAGACCAAGGGAAGACTGATGACATGGACCTTCCTCCAGAGCTGACAGAGACAGAAAGCCTTTCCCTGGAGTTGATGCCCTGAATTTGGACTTGTAGCCTACTAGACAGTGATACAATAAATTTCGCTTTGTTGAAGCATCCACCTGTGGTATTTCTGTTACAGCAGCACTAAATGACTAAGACGAACACTGTCTGATATAGTGCCAGAATATGAGCTCCCCAGGTTGGAAGGCACTCGAAATAGAACTGGGGAAAAGCTGCCTCCTCAAAGTGGAATCGAGCTTAATGACCTGGATGAAATCAAGTTTTCCAGACCTTCATTTCCTGATGTGGCACAACTCAAAATGAGAAGAAACAGCTGCAGACATCCATTAATAATCAGAATGTGGAATGTATGAAGTATGAATCTAGGAAAATTAGAAGTTATCAAAAATGAAATGGAATGCAAAAAGATGGATAGCCGATACTGTTGATGTGTTGTGAGATTGTTAACCATTGTTATAGTGCAACATTTGTAGTAACTGTTAAATGGGAGGCTATTCTGTCCTGTAAGCCTTCATCTTAAGTGAGAATAACAGCACAATTAGAAGAGCGTAGTCAGTGTCACTTAAATGTGTACGTAAAAAGTTTTGAAATAGGGTATCTTTGGCTATGTGTATTTTCACCAAAAAAAAAAAAAAAAAAAAAAAACCCGAGAATTTAGAGGGTTAAAATGTTGTGGGGTTGTTAACCAAAGTCATAAAACAGCATGTGTACTACTGTTACATGAGAAACTGTTTGTTCTGTAAGCCTTCACCTGAAGTACAATAAAATATTAAAAAAAAAAAAAAAAAAAGATGGATATCCTAGGCATTAGTGAGCTGAAATGGAC
Organism: Dugong dugon; assembly: GCA_030035585.1. NCBI lineage: Eukaryota > Metazoa > Chordata > Mammalia > Sirenia > Dugongidae > Dugong > Dugong dugon. The sequence goes on from CM057471.1 coordinate 652,076, forward strand.
TACTATTGGCCATTTTGAATTGGACAGTTGTATGGTCTGCTATACCAGGAATGCTAAGTTGAAGAGGACCGGCATTGCATTCATTATCACAATTTGTCCTGAAGTACAATGCTGTCAGTGATAGGATAATATCTATACACCTACAAGAAAGACCAGTTAATACAACTCTTATGCACCAACCACTAAGGCCAAAGATAATTTATGTGGCCAAAGATAAAGAAATTGAAGGTTTTTACCAACTTCTGCAGTCTGAAATTGATCAAACATGCAATCAAGATGCAATGATTAATTACTGGTGATTGGAATGCGAAAGTTGGAAACAATGAAGGACCAGTAGTTGGAAAATATGGCCTTGGTTATAGAAATATTCATTGCATATACCTTTTTTCAACAACATAAATGGCAACTCTACACGGGGACTTCGCCAGATGGAAAACACAGGAATCAAATCAACTACATTTGTAGAAGGAGATGATGGAGAAGCTCAATATCATCAGTCAGAACAAGGCCAGGGGTCGCTGCAGAACAGACCATCAATTGCTCATATATAGGTTCAAGTTAAAAGTGAAGAAAATTAGAGCAAGTCCACAAGAGCCAAAGTATGACCTTAGTATATCCCACCTGAATTTAGAGACCATCTCAAGAATAGATTTGATGCATTGAACACTAATGACCCAAGGCCAGATAAATTGTAGAATGACATCAAGGACATCATATATGAAGAAAGCAAAAGATCATTAAAAAGACGGGAAAGAAAGAAAAGACCAACATGGATGTCAGAAGAAACTCTGAAACTTGCTCTGGAACATAGAGTAGCTGAAGCAAACTGAAGAAATGATGAAGTGAAAGAACTGAACAGAAGATTTCAAAAGGTGGCTGAAGAAGACAAACTATGAGAATGACATATGGAAAGACCTGGAGTTAGAAAACCCAAAGGGAAGAACATGCTACGCATTTCTCAAGCTAAAGGAACTGAAGAAAAAATTCAAGCCTTGAGTTGCAATATTGTAGGATTGTATGGAGAAAATATTGAACAATGCAGGAAGCATCAAAAGAAGATGGAAAGAATACAGAGTCACTGTACCAAAAAGAATTGGTTGACATTCAGCCATTTCAGGAGGTAGCATATGATCAAGAATCAATGGTACTAAAGGAAGAAGTTCAATCTGCACTGAAGGCATTGGCCAAAAACAAGGCTCCAGGAATTGACGGAATATCAATTGAGACGTTTCAACAAACGGATACAGCGCTGGAGGTGCTCACTCATCTCTGCCAAGAAATTTGGAAGACAGCTACCTGGCCAACTGACTGGAAGAGATCTATATTTGTGCCCATTCCAAAGAAAGGTTATCCAACAGAATGCAGAAATTATCAATGTCATTAATATCACACACAAGTAAAATTTTGTGAAGATCATTGAAAAGTGGTTGTAGCAGTACATTGACAGGGAACTGCCAGAAATTCAAGCCGGATTCAGAAGAGGAAGTAGAACCAGGGATATCATTGCTGATGTCAGATGGATCCTGGCTGAAAGCAGAGAATACCAGAAAAATGTTTACCTGTGTTTTATTGACTATGCAAAGGCATTCGACTGTGTGGGTCACAATACATTATGGATAACATTGTGAAGAATTGGCATTTCGGAGCACTTAATTGTGCTCATGAGGAACCTGTACGTAGATCAAGAGGCAGTTGATCAAACAGAACAAGGGGACACTGCATGGTTTAAAGTCAGGAAAGGTGTGCGTCAGGGTTGTATCCTTTCACCATACTTATTCAGTCTGTATGCTGAGCAAATAATTCGAGAAGCTGGACTATATGAAGAAGAACAGGGCATCAGGATTGGAGGAAGACTTGTTAACAACGTGTGATATATGCAGATGACACAACTTTGCTTGCTGAAAGTGAAGAGGACTTGAAGCACTTACTGAGAAAGATCAAAGACCACAGCCTTCAGTATGGATTACACCTCAACATAAAACAAAAATCCTCACAACTGGACCAATAAGCAACACCATGATAAACGGAGAAAATATTGAAGTCGTTAAGGATTTCATTTTACTTGGATCCACAGTCAACACCCATGGAAGCAGCAGTCAAGAAATCAAATGACACATTGCATTGGGCAAATCTGCTGCAAAAGACCTCTTTAAAGTGTTAAAAAGCAAAGATGTCACCTTGAAGACTAAGGTGCGTCTGACCCAAGCCATGGTGTTTTCAGTCGCTTCATATGCATGTGAAAGCTGGACAATGAATAAGGAAGACTGAAGAAGAATCGACACCTTTGAATTGTGGTGTTGGTGAAGAATGTTGAATCTACATAGCATGGACTGCCAAAAGAACAAACTAATCTGACTTTGAAGTACAACCAGAATGCTCTTTCGAAGCAAGGATGGTGAGATTATATCTCACGTACTTTGGACATGTTATCAGGAGGGATTAGCCCCTGGAGAAGGATATCATGCTTGGTAAAGAAGAGGGTCAGCGAAAAAGAGGAAGATCTTCAACAAGATGGATTGACACAGTGGCTGCAACAATGGGCTCAAGCATAACGATTGTGAGGATGGCACAGGACCGGGCAGGGTTTCGTTCTCTTGTACACAGGGTCACTATGAGTTGGAACCTACTTGATGGCACCTAACAATAACAAGATTTTATAAAGTCAGCGTTACTGTGATACTAAAACCAGACAAAGAACAAAATATTAGCAAATAAACTCAGCAGTATATAAAAATGATAACACATTCCAGCCCACTGGGCCTCATACCAGGAGTGCAAGGCTGGCTCAGCATTCAAAAATCAATCAATATAACTCTTCATGAATCTTAATGAATCAAGTAAGAAGAACCATATGATCATAATAATATGTGCAGAAAAGCATTTGACAAAATTCAACACCCATTCATAATTAAAACTCAGCAAACCAGGAATAGACCTACAGCTAACATCAAACTTAATGCATACTTTCGCCTTAAGATCAGCACCAAGGCAGGATGTCCTCTGTCACCGTTCTGTTCAACATGGCCCTGGAAGTTCTAGGCAGTGCAATCAGGGAAGAGAAGTAAAAGGCATCCAAGTTGGAAAAGAGTAAATAAAACTGACCTTATGTAAATAGCAGACAACATGATTGCCTAGGTAGAAAGTTCTAAACAATCTCCCAAAATCTGGAACTAATAAGTTTATTGAAGTCTCAGGATGCAAGGCCAACATACAGGGTCAATGGTATTCCTAATGCCTGTGATGAACCATTGGGTTTTGAAATTAAGAAAACAATACTATTTACAATAGCACTAAAAAGATAAAAAAAAAAAGAGCTTACATATAAATCCAACAAAATACGTCAAAGTCTGTATGTGGACAACTATGAAACACTGGAAAGAAAATATAAATAAATGGAGAAATAGACCGTGGGTTGGAAGACTCAATGTTGTTGACACGTCAAGTCTTCCCGGTTTGATCTGGAGAGTCTGTGCAACCCGTTGACAAGCCAGTTATTATTCTTGCAATGTCTGTGGGGTCTTCAATGATATCTCCTTTTTATTACTGAAATTGGCAATTAGTGTCTTTTTGCCTTGCCAATCTTGCTACAGGTTTATCAACTTTATTGATCTTTCCATTGATTTTCTCTATTATTTGTTTGCCTTCAGTTTCATTATTTCTGCTCCTTAGTTTTTCTTTATTATGCTTGCTTTGGGCTTATTTTGCTTTTTAAAAATTTCTGCAGATGAAAATTTCGAGTTTTTACTTGAGATCTTTCTCTTCTGATGTAAGCATTTTAGTAGTACTATAAATTTCCCTTCAAGAATTGCTTTAACTGCACCACACATTTTTTATGTGCCATATTTTAATTTTCATTCAGTAAAAAATATTTTCTAATATCCCTTGAGACTTCCTTTTTTGACCCATGAATTGCTTAGAAGCATGCTGTTTAATTTTCAAACAATTGCAAATATTCCTGCTGTCTTTCGGTTATGGATTTCTAGTTTAAAGCCGTTGTGGATTTTGTGTGTAATTTCAGTTCTGGTCAGTTTGATTTATGACCCAGGATGCAATCTGTCTGGGGGAGTTCCAGGCAAGTGCGGTGCTGAGGGTGGAGCTTTGTGTAAATGTCAGTGCCGCGGGTGCTGTGTCCTGCCCATGTTCTGTGGGTTTCTCTCCAGGGTGCAGAGGGCCTGACCTCCCTGTGCTTGTGCCCGCAGGTCACCAGCACGGGCTCACCATGGCAGGCAGCCAGTGGGACATGGGGAACCCAGCCAGCAACCTCGCCACGGTGGCCATCATGCCGGTGTCGGAGGACGTGCCGCTGCCTGCCTTTGCCCTGGAGCTCCAGCATGCCCTGCGCGCCATCGGTGAGCCCACCCGCCGGCCTGCAGCCCCGAGCTGCTTCCCTCCAGGCCCTTCTGCACCTGTAGCTTAGCACCCCCATGTCACAGAGCACCTGCGAGGGCCTGTGTTTCTCAGGTGACAATACTGGTTTCCATCCACTCTGTGGAATAGAGCAGGTGTGGAGTAGAGCAGGTGTGAACTCCCCATGTTTGCCCTGAATCTTCTGTGGGCTTCAGAAGATTCTGGCCTGGGGGAAGTTTCTGACCCAGAACAGAAGACTCCATGGCCATATCGGTTAGGAATGTGTTTAAGCCACTTCCACCTCAGATGCCTCTTGACTCATTTGGGCAGCTTCTTGTGTTACTCAGAGAGGTTCCATCATGCGGTCCCTCCACATTGGCTAGCTCTTTCGCACACGAGCCCAAGGATTCCAGGGGCTCTCCTGGTGCTGGGAAGGCCTCCAGGAGTCAGAGCATTCATTCAGAGCCGTGCGTGTCCCGTGGTGCAGGCCCACTGCCCTCGCTGTCCTTGGGCTCCAGCGGCCCAGTGGGCCTGTGCTGGCTGCTCCACCGCTTCCTGGGGACACTGCAGTGCTGGGTGAGCAGGCACAGCTATGAGGAAGACGCCCTCGGTCCAGTCAGGAGGCTTGGGCAGTGCTTCCAAATTGCTGGCAGCTATTGAACTTTGGGATTTCAAGAACAAACAAATTGGAATTCCTGAGAATTCTTGGGGATTCTTCAAATCATAAGGTATTCTATATTTTTCATATGACTTTGTTTATGTGTTTTTGTGTAAATTTGAGTGACTAAGGTGATAAACAGTAAGTCACTTTCCTACAATAGAATTACACAAAAAGTTTCAGGGGTTGTCCCCAGAAAACAGTATAATAAATGCAATACGTGACGCATTACTATCATGAAACTGTGTATTTTGATGAGAGTATGTGTTTCAGTGCTATATGAGAATGTTCTCTACCTAATCCAGACATCTGATGACAGAAAACATTGAATAAATGCTAAATAAAAATGATGATAAAATTGAAAGATACTACTATCAATATTTAATATTTAAAAGCTGTTCTCAAAATGGAATTTTTAAAGCACACAAAGCATTAATTTTTCTGGCCAATAGTATTGATCTTTGTTTCATGACAAACATTCAGGATCTCGAACATTCCTGAAATTGCTCAGTGCATCTAACAACACGTTCAAGTTGGGCAGGGTGGGCGTGTGGCTTCATGTAACTCATTCCCTTTCATTTTTAAACTTTGTATTTTGAAATAATTGTAGATTCACAGGAAGTTGCAAAAATCATAAAGAGAGGTTTCTCCCCTTTGCCTGGGCTTCCCCAGTGTTGCATCTGATATAACTGTAGTGCGGATCACAGCCAGGACAGAGACATCGGCCCAGTGCGCAGGCCTTCTCCAGGCTCGCTGGCTCTGAGGTGCGTGTGTGAGTGTGTGTGCAAGTGTGTGCAGGTGTGCGTGCACGTGTATGTGTGCGAGTGTGCATGTGTGCATGCACGTGCGAGTGTGTGTGCACGTGTGTGCGTGCATGTGTGTGCACCTGTGAATGAGTGTGTGCACGTGTGTGCGCGTGTGCGTGTGTGTGTGCATGCGTGTGTGCGCGTGCGAGTGTGTGCGTGTGCACGCGCATGTGTGTGCGTGTGTGAGTGTGCAGGTGTGTGTGCGTGTGCACGTGTGTGCATGTGTGTGCGCGCGTGTGTGTGCACGTATGTGTGCGTGCGCGTGCGTGTGTGTGCATGTGTGTGCGCACGTGCGTGTTCAGTTCTATACCATCTCATCACACGTGTAGATCTCTGTAACCACCGCAGTCAGTCTGCAGAGCTGAGCAAATTGCTTTTCTTCTGTGTTCTTCTGCAAAAGACACTCCCTCCTGCTGTCCCTTTAAAGTCCCTCCACCGCACCCCAGCACCCCTGAGCAACCCCTAGTGTGCGCTTCATCTCTATAATTTTGTCATTTCGAGAATACTATAGAAAGGGATCATGCGGCACGTGGCCTTTGGAGATTGGCTTTCTATGCTCAGATAATGCCCAGGAGCAAAGTTTGTCCTTTGCACTGCTCAGGAGTGCTCCCGTGCGGATGGTTCCTCTCCGCCTTGAAAGATGTTTGGGGTATTTCCAGTTTTGGGCCGTTAGGAATAAAGCTGCTGTGAGCATTTATGTAAAGAAGTTTGTGTGGACATAAGTTTTCATTTCTCTGGGACAAATGCCCAAGAGTGTATGTATGTATGGTGCATATGTGCTTAGTTTTATAAGAAACTGCCAAACTGTTTTCCAGAGTGGCTGGACCATTTTATGTTCCCACCAGCAATGTATAAGTGATCTGGATTCTCTGTATCATTGCCAGCATTTGTTCCTATAATTATTTTTATTTTAGCTGTTCTATTAGGTGTGTAGTGATGGCTCATAATTTTAATTCACATTTCCCTGATAGTAAATGATACTGAACATCTTTTCATGTGCTTATTTGCCATCTGTATATCCTCTCTGGTGAAAGGTCTGTTCATATCTTTTGCCTGTTCTCTTACGGGATTGCTTGATTTTTTACGGTTGAGTTTTGAGAGTTCTTTATATATTCTATATTCTAACAAATGCTACACAGTACTAAAGTTTTACGTTTTCTCCGGCAGAGAAAGACATGGAAGTCTTGATAGTGAACAATTTGTCTTACCTGGGGTCAGATGTTGACGTTGTTAGGTGCTGTTGAGTCAGTTCCGACTGATAGTGACCCTGTGTGCAACAGAACAAAACACGGCCCGGTCCTGTGCCATCCTCACCTGTTGCTGTGTTTGAGCCCGGTGTTACAGCCAGTGTGTCGATATGTCTCATTGAGGATCTTCCTCTTTTTTCACTGACCCTTTACTTTACCAAGCATGATGTCCTTCTCTAGGGACTGGTCCCTCCTGATAACGTGTCCAAAGTACATGATACCAAGTCTCGCCATCTTTGCTTCCAAGGAGCACTCTGGCTGTACTTCTTCCAAGACAGACTCGTTCATTCTTCTGGCCGGCCATGGTGTATCCAGTATTCTTCACAAACACTGTAATTCAAAGGCATCGGTTCTTCTTTGGTCTTTCTTATTCATTGTCTGCATGCATCAGGTATTTTCAATCAGGTGCACTTGATGTCCTCAAAGTGACATCTTTTCTTTTTAACACTTTAAAGAGGTCTTTTGCAGCAGATTTGCCCAATGCAATATGTTGTTTGATTTCTTGACTGCTGCTTCCATGGGCATTGATTGTGGATCCAAGTAAAATTAAATCCTTGACAACGTCAATATTTTCTCCATTTATCATGATGTCGCTTATTGGTCCAGTTGTGAGGATTTTTGTTTTCTTTATGTGGTGGTGTAATCCGTACTGAAGGCTGTGGTCTTTGATTTTCATCAGTAAGTGCTTCAAGTCCTCTTCACTTTCAGCAAGCAAGGTTGTGTCATCTGCATACTGCAGGTTGTTAATGAGTCTTCCTCCAATCCTGATGCCCCATTCTTCTTCATATAGTTCAGCTTCTTGGATTATTTGCTCAGCATACAGATTGAATATGTATGGTGAAAGGATACAACCCTGATGCACACTTTTCTTGACTTTAAACCACGCAGCGTCCCCTTTTCATGTTTAAATGACTGCCTCATGATCTATGCACAGGTTCCTCATGAGCATGATTAAGTGTTCTGGAATTCCCATCCTTCACAATGTTATCCATAATTTTTTATGATCCACACAGTCAAATGTGTTTGCATAGTCAATAAAACACAGGTAAACATCCTTCTGGTGTTCTCTGCTTTCAGCCAGGATCCATCTGGCATCAGCAGTGACGTCACTCATTCCATATCCTCTTCTGAATCCGGCTTGAATTTCTGGCAGTTCCCTGTCAATGTACTGCTGCAACCATTTTTGAATCCCATATATCGTAAATCCCAAACACTAATGCTGTATGTTTCGCTTTGCACAGTCATCCAGATTTTAAAGTGATTAAGGGGAAATTAGTCTTTTCCATTGGCCCAGATATTTACATTTCTGACCCTCCTGATTCCTCCCTAAAGAACTGTGTTTCCCTTCAGCTGGGAGACTTAACATTTCCTGAAGGGCAGGAGGCCCTGAGTGCCACAAACATTGACGTGCTTGACTACAACCAAAAGATTGGTGGTTCAAACCCACCCTGAGGTGTCTCAGAAGAAAGACCTGGTGATCTGCTTCCAAAAATGCGCAGCCTGGAAAACCCTGTGGAGCACAGTTCTGCTCTGCACACATGGAATCATCAGGAGTCAGAATTGACTCGATAGTAGCAGGTTTGGTTTTTATTTAGGTCTGCTGGTGACTCATCTTTCACTTTTTTGTTATCTACAGATATCTATTTCCCTTCCTTCTTTTTTTTCATTTGTTGTGGTAAAACTCCCCTCGTTCTTGAAGTTTCTTCCTGGTTTCTGTTGAAAAGTTAGCAGCAGTTCCGATCACTGTTCCCTGTAAGTCATGTGTTCTTTTCCTCGGGCTGCTTTCCAGGTTTGTCTCTGTCTTGGTCTTCAGCCTTCTGACTGTTATGTGCCTAGGTTTGGTTTTCTTCATATTTATCCTGGGTGGGATTTGCTGAGGTTCTTGAATCTGCATATTTACAACTTTTACCAAATTGGGGGCATTTTCAGCCATTATTTTTTCAAGTACTCCTTCTGGGACTTCAGTACATGCATATTAGACTGTTTGATATTGTTCCATGGGCCCTTTGGTTTTGGGTTTTTTTTTCCCCAGTCTTTTTTATTTTTGGTGAATCTTCAAGTTCACTGACTCCTCTGTCATCTGCAGTCTACTTTTAAACCCATCCAGTGCAATTGTAATTCAGGTACTGTAGTTTTCAGTTGTAAAATTTCCATTTGGTCCATAGTTTCTGTTTTTTCTGCTGAGATATGCTGTCTTTTTATTCACTACGAGTGTAATTGCCTCAGTCAGCACAGTTGTAATAAACCAAAAATCAAACCTGTTGCCGTTTAGTTGATTCCTACTCATAGCAACCCTAAAGGACAGAGTAGAACTGCCCCTTAGAGTTTCCAGGGAGAGCCTTGTGGGTTTGAACTGCTGACCTTTTGGTAGACAGACATAGCTCTTAATTACTACGCCACCAAGGTTTCCACAGTTGTAATAGCTGCTTTAAAATTGTTGTTTGGTATGTCCAACGTCTGTGCCCTCTTGGCTGTGGTCTCCTTTGGTCATCTCTTCTCTTGAGGATGGATCACGTTTTCCCGTTTGTCATGCGTCGAGTAATTTTGGATTGTGTCCTAGACATTGTGACTGTTTGGCTGCGGAGGCAGTTGTCGTGGGTGGAAATTCTGTCTCTTGGTCGCAGCTCAAATCTCAGCTCAAAATGCAGCATGTGGGGTCCTTGTGTCCCTCCACACTCATGTCACTGTGGCATGTGGGGTCCTTGTGTCCCCACCGCTCATATCCCCATAGCATGTAGGGTCCTCATGCCCCCAACCCTCACGTCCCCGTGGCATGTGGGGTCCTCATGCCCCTAACCCTCACGTCCCTGCGGCATGTGGGGTCCTCATGCCCCCAACTCTTACGTCCCCATGGCATGTGGGGTCCTCGTGTTCCCCCCACCCTCATGTCCCCGCGGCATGTGGGGTCTTTGTGTCCCCACCCTCACCACACTGATGTTGTCAATTTCCACTTCCTGCATCCTGGTGGAGTGTAGTAATACCTCATCATGGTTTTGATTTGTTTCCCAGTGACCAAGAAGTCTCCTGTCTGTGGCTGTTTGGATGTCCTCTCGTGTGATATGTCTGCTGAGGTCACCCACCCACTTCTTATTGGGCTGCCTGTTTTGCCTTATCTTACTCACTTGCAGGAGTTCTTTGTATCTTCTGAACATAATTCCTGGTTTGGATACATACATTGCAGATGTCTTTCCCTCTCTGTAGCTTGTGTTTTTATTCTTTTAATGCTATCTTTTGATGAATGGAAGTTCTTAATTTTAATGTAGACCAATTTGTCAGTTATTTCCTTTATGGTTAGTGTTTTTGTGTCCTATTGAAGAAATTTATTCCTTCCCTAAAATCATGAAGATGTTTTCTTAAAAGCTTTTTTTGTTTTATCTTTCTAGGTAAATGTTATAATCTAGATAATCTTATAATCCATCTGGGATTGATTTTTGGTTATGGTATGACATATTCTGTTGTGATCCATAGGGTTTTTATTGCACCAGGCAAATCTGCTGCAAAAGACTTCTGTAAAGTTTGAAAAAGCAAAGATGTTGCACTAAGGTATGCCTGACCCAAACCACGAATGCAAAAGCTGGACAGTGAAAAAGGAAGACCAAAGAACTGAGGTGTCCTAACTATGGTATCGGCAAAGAATATTGAATACACCATGGAAAAAGCAATATGCCGTCTTAGAAGAACTACAAGCAGAATACTGCTTAGTAGCAAGGATGGCAAGCAAGCTGCTGCTCACTTACTTTGGACACATCATCAGGAAAGACTAGTCTCTAGAAAAGGATATCGTGTTTGGTAAAGTGGTGGGCCAGCAACAACGAGGGAAACCCTCAAAGGATGGGCTGACAGAATAGTCTCAACAGTGGGTTCAAACGCATCGAAGATCATGAAGACGGCACAGGACTGGGCATTGTTTCCTTTCGTTGTACGTGGGGTCACCGACTCTGTGGTGACTAACGATGACAGTGAGAGAGATTCTGCTGGCCCAGACCCTCACTTAAGAAGACCAGCCTTTGACCTAGCCCTCTGCATCACCATCACCGTAAATCCGGCGGCTTGTGAAGGGTGTCTGTGCTGAGGGAAGAGTTCTCGGTGGACAGTCCTTTTCTTCCAGCACTTTGAAGGCACCGTGCATTTTCCTTTGGCTTTCAGAGTTGGGGAGGAAGCTGTTTGGCTGCCCAGCTGGCCGTGTTAGTGGAGCTGGAGACGCAGCACCATGGGTTCACCCTGGACTCCAGCAAGGGGCAGAGCCTTGTCCTCTCGTCCCCGGGTCTGCCGCCATCCTGCTCTTCTGGAAAAAGGACTATGGGTGCCTCCTACAGAGCCATGTGCACCTAAGAAGGTGGAGAGGTGAAGTCCTTCCAGGAGGGGGTACGGCCACCGTGGCCTCACTTGGCAGGAGTTAGAACCCACGTGAGCAAGGCCCATATGCTACCCTCCCAGAATGTCTTCCTGTGTCCAGTCATGGAGGCCTAGGGCAGGGGGTGTACACTAGCGCAGGGGTGCCTAGCCGAGGTCCTGGAGCTCCCAGGCACCTTACTGTTTGCCCACCTTCTCCTGGTGGCCTTCAGCCCAACAACAAGGAAGCCCCTGGGTGGACAGAAGATCACCTGGTCCTCCTGGCTCACACGGCGTGTAGGAGGAGGGAATCCAGCCCAGCATGGCTTCTTGGCCTGTCCTCAGGGCCCACTTGTGTGCGGATGACTGAGGCAGAGGCCTGTGACAGTCACGCCAGTCCCTGGCTCCCCACACACCCTAGGTGGAGCACCGAGCCTTCTCTGGAGGGACCGGGGACCAGCCACCTTCCCACTGAGCCGTGGTGTCAATGGGCTTCTGCAGGTTACATCAGAGCCGCATGGGCACTTGTTTGAAGATCACTTGGCCCGTTCCCGCGAGAGCTTCCCTCATTTTATGTGCCTCTAAGGAGCCCTGGTGGTACAGTGATTAAAGCACTCAACTGCTAACCAAAAGATTGGCAGTTTGAAACCGCCAGTAGCTCCAGGGGAGAAAGATGTGGCAGTCTGCTTTTGTAAAGATTGACAGCCTGGGAACCCTATGGGGTGCTATGAGTCAGAATCAACTCAACAGCAATGGGTTCTGGGTCTTCGAGAAGAAAAATGCTGCCAGTTAACATGCCGTGTGGTGATTTCTTCTGTCCCGGTTTCAGTCGTAATGCGCTTGGGAAGCTTTTCTAGAATTATTATGCCTACCTGTGCGCACATGAACAAGAACCCTCAGGAGCGCTGCCATCCCTGCCACCCCCCGGGTGGACCTTGACTCCTCCCTCCCACTGCAGGCTTGGCACCCCACACCCCATGCTCCTCTGCTGTGGCCACCGGTGAGCAGCCTCTCAAAGGCAGCTGGCCATCTCTGGGCTGTCTCAGTCCTGGCGTGCCCTCACCTGCAGAGCGGAGCTGCGTCCTGAGCCAGGCCAGCTCCCTGTCTGGATTTGGGGAACCACACGGCCCAGCACCTCATGAGCCTCCTCACCAATACACCTGGCTCTGTTGCTGCAGGGGTTGGCTCTGTAGTGACACACAGGTGCCTCCCTCTCCCCCCTGCCTAGCAGCCCCATAGGTGCCCACCAGCCACTCCCACCTGGGAGTAGGGCTGGGTAGCAGGCTTGGGCCAGGCTCGCTCCCACGAAAGGGGATGTGGAGAGCCGGATGGAGTGAACAGTGCCATGCCTGTGCCCCACCCACGGCCCTGTGGATGGGCCTGGCCGTCCGGAAGGTTGGGCTGCCCAGCACAGAGCACCTGTGACTGGTGGCTCTGTTCTCAGGCCCCACCCTGCTGCTGACCAGTGACAACATAAAACAGCGCCTCGGCTCTGCTGCTCTGGACAGGTATGCGGCCTCCATGGGCCCTGCTGTCACCAGGCCTTACAGTGCAGCCTCCTCGTCCACATGCCTGGCTGACACATGGGGTGGGGAATGGGGTCCAGTGAGGGACCATGGGAAAAAAGGGGATGGTGGGGGACAGGTAGATGGTGGGGGGTGGGGGGACCGTGGGGCAGGGGAGAAGATGGGGAACTACAAGGGTGCTGCCCAGCACTTGGCAGTGAACTGTTCCGTACGTGTGGGGCCACAAATAAGGCCCTGGCCCCTGGTGCCCAGAGCCCTGCAGCCCCTCAGAGGCACACAGGTCAGCTCGGCCCACGTTTGGGCCCCAGAGGTGTAAGGGTAATAATGACCCAGCTGACAAAGACAGCCTGCTTCCTACCTCTACAGGCTGTGGGTGACTAACTTCTTGGTCCCCAGGGGACCTCCAGGAGTGTCCCTGCCCCTCCCAGGCCCTAGCCTCCTCCTCATCACCTGGGCAGTTTCTGCCCCCTGGTCTCAGTACCAGCCAGGCCAAGCTCTCGGCTCTGAGGACTCTGCCCGGCAGGCCCTACTAAGGGGCATTGGGCCTCTCTGTGAACTCCAGTGTCCACGAGTACCGGCTGTCCAGCTGGCTGGGGCAGCAGGAGGACATCCACCGGATCGTCCTCTACCAAGCAGACAGCACTCTGACGCCCTGGACGCAGCGCTGCATCCGGCAGGCCGACTGCATCCTCATCGTGGGCCTGGGCGAGCAGGAGCCCACGGTGGGCCAGGTGAGGGGGCTGGGACGGGGCTGGGCCACAGGAGGCGGGGCTCCGGGCTGGACAGGGCGGTGGGTGGGGCTACAGGGGGCGGGGGCTGTGGGCGGGGGCAGGGCGGTGGTGGGGGGCTGCAGGGGGCGGGGCGGGGCGGGGCAGTGGGAGGGGCTACAGGGAGCGGGGCGGTGGAGGGGGCTGACAGCTGTGGAGGGGCCACCTCTCCGCAGAGCCGCTGGGGTTCTTCCTGGCTTCTCTGGATGCGTATTTCTCCACCGGCCCCACTTCTCTCAGCTGGAGCAGATGCTGGAGAACACGGCCGTCCGAGCCCAGAAGCAGCTGATCCTACTGCACCGGGAGGAGGGTCCCGAGCCGGCCCGCACGGTGGAGTGGCTTAACATGCGTAGTTGGTGCTCCGGCCACCTGCACCTGTGCTGCCCACGACGTGTCTTCTCCCGGAGGAGCATGCCCAAGCTGGTGAGAGCTGGCCGGCCAGGGCACAGCCCCTCCTGCCCCTGCTCGAACGTCCCAGAGAGTTCTCACGGTCGCTCCCTGCTGCCTCCACCTGCGTCTGGGGCCCAGCCTAATGGTGCAGACGCTGACAATGTCAGCACAACAGCGCCAGCATCCTCAGGGGGCTCTGGATCAGGTTTCGAGGACGCTGACCCTCGTCCGTCGGGATGGTGGGGCTCGGTTCCGCCCCCGCCATACGCACTCCTTGTGCAGGTGGAGATGTACGAGCGCGTCTTCCAGAGGCCGCCCGACCGGCACTCGGACTTTTCCCGCCTGGCGCGCGTGTTGACCGGCAATGCCATCGCCTTGGTGCTCGGGGGAGGGGGTGCAAGGTGAGTGCCCACCCTCGATCCCTGAGGACCCTCCCTGGGCTGTTGCGTGTGGTTTCTGGGCTTCACAGAGCACGTGCGATCCTTACAGGGTAGGAGAGCGACGTGCTGAGCTGTGCCGAGCGCCGGCCTCAGGGCAGCACCCGGTGAAGGCGGCGCCTTCAGTGCCCTGGTGTCAGAGGGAGAGACTCGGCCTCACAGCACAGCCTCTGGGCCTCCTCCGGAACGGTGTTCCGGAGATACGGGTGGGAGATACGGCTGGGAGCGAGTCTCCCTGCAGGGGCCAGCTGTGCCGGCAGTTCCAGAGCTGCATGCATTGCAGATGTAGAGAGACCGTACCTCGTTCCGATTCCTTTGCTTACCGTGGTGGGAGAGTTCTCGTTTGCTTGTTAGCCATTGTGTCCCCTCTTCTGAAAATTCTCTCTCCTTACCCCCTTGCCAGCCTCTCCGCTGGGCTCCTGGTGAGTTTCTTTTCATTTTTAATACACATTTTATGGATGAATGCTTCTAACCAGAGACTTCCTTGCACTTTGTCAAAAACCAGCAAAAGCATCGTTAGCTCCTGGGCTGGTGAACCCTCACAGGACCTCTCACCCCAGTGACTCCTGTCCTGATTTGTCATTCTGACACTTGATACCCTTGTCTTGAGATTACATCAGAGAAATACACTTTGGGACAGAAATGGAGCAGGTATGAGGAGCGGCACGCCCAGCCAGGTTCTGTGCTGGCCCCCTGTGTCCCCAAGGAGGAGAGGGACCCAGGCTGGGGTGTGCCTGTGGGGAGCAGCCTCTGTGGAGCACCTCCTGCTCAGACACAGCTGGTGTGCAGCGCTGCCGCCGCCAGCTCACAGCCAGGAGTCAGGCACCTGCTTCCCGAGTCCTGGCCCAGCTGACAATGCCTGTGGGCTCATGGCTGGCCCTGCCTCAGTTGTCCCTGCTGGCCTGGAGGGCCAGAGTGCCTTGGATGGGTAGGCAGGAGGCCTCTGGGAAGCTTTCTGGGCTCCTGCCCACTATCCATTCTCCTTTGCCAATTCTCGTTGGGGAGGTGGCTCTCCCTGGGAGGTCAGGGGGACCGAAATCCTCTGTAGAAAGGGTCTTGTCCCTGTGTCAGACAAGTGACAGAAATAGCAGCCAACTGGCGTGTGACCGCATCCAGCAGAAACCTGTCCCACCCATTCCAGCCGATCGTAGGAGCTAGGGCCGCGAATAGGACATGACCGGCCTTGTGGGCCTGATGCTGCTCCCATCACTCCCAGAGTAGCCCAGGGATCACCCCGGTGTCTGCCCGCGGGGTCTCTGGGTGGCCTGGGCCGAGGTGCTGCTGTACGGCTGAGACTCCCTGGTCTGCAGGCAGCAGCCAGAGCTGGTGCAGACAGACCTGGAGGGGTGATAAAGTGATCTCAGTCCCCCTGAACTGGCTTCTCTTTTTCCCCAGAGAATTCTGTTTACCTGTATGCTAAGGTTGTGGGCATGTACATGTCTTATCCTAGAGCCCTGAGATGTAACAGTGCATCTTGTCCCCAGGAGACTGGACAAGCACATTGGCCCGAGGTTGCCCCCAGTGGGCGGCTCAGTGGCCTTTCTGCTGGGCGGACAGGGAGGAGGTTTAGTGTGAGGGTCTATGGCCAGGATGGTGGGGGGCACCCAGGGGTGGGGGCTGCCTCTTTCTGCTGACACCCCCTAACGCAGCAGCCTCCTGAGGGTCGCTGGAAAATGCCCAGATCCAACAGCATTTTTTATGAACATCTAATTTTTATCAAAGTAATAGCTAGAAAGACGTATGGTTCTATAAGGACAAAGCAGCGTCTTCTGCCCCAGCCCCATCACCGAATCCTGCTTCCCAGAGAGAACCACTCATGGTGGTTTTAACTGTCTGCTCCTCTGCTCTGCACATCTAAATAGCATTCCTTTCCTGCTGTTTGGTTTGTTTTCAGTTCTAGATTATTTCCGCCAGCACACAGAGTGTCTGTGGTGTCTCCCCTTCCCACTCAGGACCCCAGTGTGTTCTGCCACAGTTTTCAGTAAAGCCAGTATCACTGTTTATATTCTGTGACAACACAGCTGCCATTCCCAGCTACGTCACGGACTGTCGTAGACTATGGCGGTACTTCCTTCCTTGGCGCTGATAACTGCTGCCGTTTGCGTTTGCTGTTTGCTCTGTGCCATGCTTCATCAGCAGATGCTCTGCTGAGGCATTAACCCCCCTTGGTGTCAGACATACCAGGTTGTCATGCTTGCTTTCTGGGAGTGCCCACCAAAGCCCCCTGGACTCTTCTGGTCTCTGCTGCTTGCTGTCACCCATCATGCTGTACCCCCAGTGGGCCCTTTCAGATTTGGAAACTTGTGCCTCCAACTCTGGGGGATCGATTGTTATCAGTGTGAACTTCATCTGTCTCTTGCCTCTTCCTGGAGCCCCTAGTGGTCAGTTATCGGGCATCCTAGGTGGGTTTTCCAATTCTAATATGTTTTCTCTCCCATATTCTCCATCTCTGTCTTTTCTGCTTTCTGGGATATTTTTCTCAAATGTGTCTTCCAGTTGATCTCTTCTGCTGAAGTATTTCTGATGTCTGAGTGCTTTTTTTCAGAGTAGTCTCTCTTTGTTTCACTGGTGCCATATTGTATTTCTCCAAGAAGATTAATAACAGAGTTCTGAGTCATTTAAGTTTCCCAGTGTGTGCTCACTTGTGTCTGCCTTTATTCACTCATTGTAGTGTTTTGGAGATTTGTCTGTGTGGCTAACTCTGTCAGTCACGTTATTGCTCAACAGTGTCCCTTATATGATCACGCCGCGCTTTGTTTACCCCGTTTCCCACTGATGGACGTTTGGGTTGTTTCCTGGGTTTGATTATTATGAACAGAGCCACTGTAACCACTCCTTTACAAACCTTTTTGTGGACATGGGTTTTCTTTCCCCTTGGACAAAGACCTAGGAGTGGCATTATCAGGTCATGGGGGAGTTGTATCATTTTATACCCCCACCAGAAGACCAAAATGGGTGTCAAAAGAGACTCTGAAACTTGCTTTTGAATGTCGAGTAGCTAAAGTGAACAGAAGAATAATGAAGTAAAAGAGCTGAACGGAAGATTTCAAAGGGCAGCTTGAGAAGACAAAGTAGAGTATTTTAATGACACGTGCAAAGACCTGGAGATAGAAAACCAAAAGGGAAGAACATGCTTGGCATTTCTCAAGCTGAAAGAACTGAGGAAAAAATTCAAGCTGCAAGTTGCAATATTGAAGGGATACTACAGGGAAAATACTAAACAATGCAGGAAACATCGAAAGAAAATGGAAAGAATATGGAGTCATTATACCAAAAAGAAATGGTTGACGTTCATCCATTTCAGGAGGTAGCATATGATCAGGAACCAATGGTACTGAAGGAAGAAGTGCAAGCTGCACTGAAGGCATTGGTGAAAAACAAGGCTCCAGGAATTGATGGAATACCAACTGAGATGTTTCAACGAACAGATGAAGCACTGGAAGTGCCCACTTATCTGTACCAAGAAATTTGGAAGACAGCTACCTGGCCAATCGACTGGAAGAGATCCATATTTATGCCTGTTCCAAAGTAGGATAATCCATCCAAATGCAGAAATTATTGAACAATATCATTAATATCACACACGAGTAAAATTTTGCTAAAGATCATTCAAAAGTGGCTGCAGCAGTACGTCGACAGGGAACTGCCAGAAATTCAAGTCAAATTCAGAAGAGGACATGGAACTAGGGATATCACTGCTGATGTCAGATGGATCCTGGCTGAAAGCAGAGAATACCAGAAAAATGTTTACCTGTATTTTATTGACTATGCAAAGACATTCTACTGTGTGGGTCATAACAAGTTATGGATAACATTGTGAAGAATGGGAATTCCAGAACACTTAATTGTGCTCATGAGGAAGCTGTACATAGATCAAGAGGCAGTCATTTGACAGAACAAGGGAATACCGCATGGTTTAAAGTCAGGAAAGGTATGTGTCAGGGTTGTATCCTTTCACCATACATATTCAATCTGTATGCTGAGCAAATAATCCGAGAAGATGGACTTTATGAAGAACGGGGCATCAGGATTGGAGGAAGACTCATTAACAACCTGTGATATGCAGATGACACAGCCTTGCTTGCTGAAAGTGAAGAGGACTTGAAGCACTTACTGATGAAGATCAAAGACCACAGCCTTCAGTATGGTTTACACTTCAACATCAAGAAAACAAAAATCCTCACAACTGGACCAATAAGCAACATCATGATAAACGGAGAGAAGATTGAAGTTGTCAAGGATTTCATTTTACTTGGATCCACAATCAACACCCATGGAAGCAGCGGTCAAGAAATCAAACGACATATTGCGTTGGGCAAATCTGCTGCAAAAGACCTCTTTAAAGTGTTGAAAAGCAGAGATGTCACCTTGACGACTAAGGGGCACCTGACCCAAGCTATGCTGTTTTCAATCCCTCATATGCATGCAAAAGCTGGACAATGAACAAGAAAGACCGAAGAAGAATTGACGCCTTGGAAGGGTGGTGTTGGCGAAAAATATTGAATATACCATGGACTGCCAGAACAACAAACAAATTTGTCTTGGAAGAAGTCCAGCCAGAATGCTCCTTAGAAGCAAAGTTGGTGAGACTATGCCTCACATACTTTGGACATGTTATCAGGAGGGATTAGTCCCTGGAAGACAGATTGCTTGGTAAAGTAGAGGGTCAGCGAAAAAGAGGAAGACCCTCAATGAGATAGATTGACACAGTCTACAACAATGGACTCAAGCATAACAACAATTGTGAGGATGGCACAGGACCAGGCCGTGTTTCATTCTGTTGTACATGGGGTGACTATGAGTTGGAACCAACCTGACAGCACCTAACAACAACAACGTACCCCCACAAGCACTGTATGAGAGTTCCAGTTCCTCCACATTCTTGCTGACACTTGGTACTGTTAGTGTTTTTAATTGTAGCCATTCTAGTGTATGTGCAGTGGTGTCTCCTTTTGACTTTGGTTTGCATATCCCTAATGACTAACGGAAGCCCTGGTAATGTAGTGGTTATGAGTTCAGCTGCTAACCAAAAGGTCGGCAGTTTGAATCCACCAGCCACTCCTTGGAAACCGCACGGGGCAGTTCTGCTCTGTCCTATAGGGTTGCTATGAGTCGAATTTGACTCGATGGCAATGGGTTTGGTTTTTTGGTTTTTGTAATGACTAATGGTGTTGAGCACTCTTTCATGTGCTTATTGGCCCTTTGTGTTTCTTCTTTTGTGATGTGTCTTTTTATGTTCTTTACCCATTTTTAATAGGTTGTTTGTCTTTTATTATTGAGTTTTAGGAGTCTTTTGCCAGATATATGTATTGCCAGTATTGTCTCTAAGTCTATGGCTTTTCTTTTCTTTTTTCTTTTTTTTTTTTTTTAATATTTTATTGTACTTCAGGTGAAGGCTTACAGAACAAATAGTTTCTCATGAAACAGTAGTACACATGTTGTTTTATGACATTGGTTAACAACCCCACAACATATTAACCCTCTAAATTCTTGATCTTTTTTTTTTTGGTGAAAATACACCAAAATAGCCAAAATACACCAAAATAGCCAAAGATACACCATTTCAAAAATTTCTACATACACAGTTCAGTGACATGGACTATGCTCTTCCAATTGTGCTGTTATTCTCACTTAAGATGAAGGCTTACAGAACAAAAT
The DNA here is from genome assembly GCA_030035585.1 of Dugong dugon. Lineage (NCBI taxonomy): Eukaryota > Metazoa > Chordata > Mammalia > Sirenia > Dugongidae > Dugong > Dugong dugon. The sequence continues at coordinate 672,244 of CM057471.1, forward strand.
AGTTTCTCATTTAACAGTTACTACAAATGTTGCCCTATGACAATGGTTAACAATCTCACAACACATCAACAATATCCTTACTCAATCTTGTGTTCGCTATCACCAGCTTCCTTGTCCCCTTCTGCCTTCTGGCCCTTGTCACTGGACTCCTGTACCTTGTTAGTCTCATTTGGTTTTACGGGGCTGTCCACTCCCAGGCTGAACGGTGAACCTCGGAGGTAACTTCACTACTGAGCTAAAAGGGTGTCTGGGGGCCATACTCTTGAGGTTTCTCCAGTCTCTTTTAGGCCAGTAAATCTGGTCTTTTTTTTTTTTTTTTTTTTTTTTGTGAGTTAGAATTATGCTCTGCATCCTTCTCTAGCTCTGTCCAGAACCCTCTTTTCATTTTCTTAATGGTGTCTTTTGATGAGCAATTTTCTGATTTTTTTATGCTTATTGCTTTTGGTGTTCTAAAGACTGCCTATGCCAAGGTCAGAAAGATATTCTACATGTTCTTATAGAAGCTTTACTGTCCTAGCTTGTACACTTAGGTCTATGATCCACCTGGATTTAATTTTTGTGAGTGGTTCAAGGTGAGAGTTGAGGTTCTTTTTTTCCCATATGGTTATCTAATTGCTCTAACACCATTTGTTGAAGACTGTTTTCCCTGTTGAATTGCTGTGGCACCTTTGTCAAACACCAGATGACTGTGTGTGAGTCTGTATTGGGACTCTTTTGTTCCATTGATCTGTTTGTTTTATCCTTAATGACAATACTATACTTTTTTGATTACTGTAGTTTTATAGTAAATGTTGAAATTAGGTAGTGTAATTCCTTTTATCTTTTTCCAAATTGTTTTGGCTATTCTAGGTCCTTTGCATTTTCATATGAATTTTATGATGAGCTCATCAGTGTCTCCTACCCTTGCCTCCCCAAAAAATCCTGCTGAGGTTCTGATAAGGATTACATTGAACCAATAGATCAATATGGGGAGAAATAACATTGAGCCTTCCAACCCTTGAACACGGTTTACCTCCCCGTTTAATTAGGTTTTCTCGATGTCTCTCAGCAATGATTCATAGCTTTCGGTGTAGGTGTCTTGCATATCTTTTGTTAAATGTATTTCTAAATATTTTAGTTTTTAATGCTGTTAATGGTATCTTTTAAATTTCATTTTAAATTGTTTGTTGCCAGTATATAGAAATAAAATTGATATTTGTAAATTGACCTTCTATCTCACAGTCTTACTAAATTCACTTATTAGTTTTAGTAGCTTTTTTGTAAATTCCTTTGGATTCCCTATATACGCAGTTATGTCATCTGAGAATAAAGAGAATATTTCTTCTTTGTTTCTTAACCTATTGCACTGGTTAGGACCTCTAGTACAATGTTGAATGAAATGGTGAGAGCAGATATCCTAGCCCTGTTCCCAGTCTTCGGGGAAAGCATTCAGTATCTCGCCATTAGTATGATGTTGGCTATAGGGTTTTTTTGTAGATGCCCTTTATCAGACTGGGGAACTTATATTCTTAGTTTGCTGAGCGTTTTATCATGAATACTCCTTTTTAAGTATATATTGAGATGATTGTATAACTTTTCTCCTTTATTCTCTTAATATGGTGAATTACACTGATTGATTTTCAAGTAAAAGCTAACGTTGCACTCCTGGAATAAATCCATGATGTATTATTCTGTTTATATATTGCTAGATTCAATCTGAATCTTAATAAGATTGGACTGCAATTGTCCTTTTTTGAAATGCCCTTATCATTTTCTGGTATGAAGGTTTGCTGGCCTCATAAATTGAGTTGGGAAATATTTCTTCTTTTTCTGTTCTCTGGAAGTTTTTAGGTAAAATTTAGTCTATTTCTCCTTTACATGTTTAGTAGAATTCACTGGTAAAACCATCTGGACATGAAATTTATTTGTGTGGATTTAAAATTACAGATTTAATTCCTTTAATAGTTAAAATAGTACTATTCAGAGTTTCTATTTCTTATTGTGTCCATTTTGGTTAAGTTGTGTGTTTTTCTAGGAGTGTGTCCATTTCATCTGAATTATCCTACTTGTAGCATGAAGTTGTTCCTGCTAGCTTCTTTACTACCTGAAGCATCTGTACTAATGTCCCTTTTTCATTCCTGATATTAGCTATTAACTTCTCTTTTTTGTCTTGATTGGTCTTATCAGGTGGTATAAATTGAATTAGTCCTTTCAGAGCACCAACTTTTAGCTTTGCTGATCCTCTGTATTGTATATTTGTTTTCCAGTTCATTAGTTTCTGCTCTTATCTTTTATTTCCTTCATTTTCCTCTCTTTGATTAAAATTGCACTTCTTCTTCTAACTCATAGATCAGCAAACGTTTTCTGTAAAGGGCAGATAGTCAGTATTTTAGGCTTTGTGGGCCATACAGTCTCTGTCAAAATCACTCAAAGGATATAGAACAATCGAAAGTAAAAGGATGGGGGGAAGGAGGGGTTAAAGGTGATGGGAAAATCACATTGATTAAGGGGAGGGTTGCACAGCTAATTATCGTAATGGCTGTCAATAGGTTGTACACCTGTAAAAAGTTGAACTGGTAAAAGTTGTGTAATAGGTATATTGACAAAAACAACAACAAACAAACAAACAAAAAGTAACTGCTGAGGTTGCTTATGTACAACCAAAAACCTCATGGGACTTGGTTCCTTGGTTTGGAGGTTTAGGGTCATGGTTTCATGGGACATCTCAGTTAATTGGCCTAACAAAGTGTTTAGTGCTTCTGTTCTTCTTTCTATTTCATTGTGTAATGCCTGGGTCTTAAAAGCTTGCCATCCAAGGCACAACAATTGGTCTCTATTCACTTGGAGCAACAGAGGAAGAAGGAGAGTGAGGCATAGGAGGAGGATATGGAATGTGTGGCTGATTGCCTCCATGAACAGCTGCCTTCTTTGCCATGAGACCAGAAGAACTGGATGGTGCCCAGCAACCATTACTGAACATTTTGATCAAGGATTCTTTAGAAGAATCCTTGATCAAAAGGGGGAAAAATGGAGAACAGAATTTCAAATTCTCATGGACTCCAGACTTTCTGGAGACGTGGAGGCTAGTTGAACCCCTGAAGTTATTGTCCTGAGATAATCTTTAAAACTTAAACCAAAAATATCTGCTGAAGTCTTCTTAAAACCAAACAATAGTTTAGCTTAACTAATAAAAAATGTCTGCCTTGAGCATTATGCTCTTTAAAGAACTATCTATATGGGATCAAAGTGACAACAGCAACTCAAAAGGTTAGATAGGAACCTTAGGGGGCAGTGAGTTTATGTTAATGGGAAAGGAACAACTCAGAAAAAGATGATGAGATTGGTTGTACAACTGAAAGAATGTGATCAATGTCACTGAATTGTACATGTAGAAATGGTTGAGTTGGTGTATGTTTTGTTGTGTATATTCTCAACAACAACAAATTAAAATTAAAAAATAAATATTTCATTATTAGAAAAAGTTAAAGGATAGAACAGACCATACAAACTCTAATAAAAAGTAAGTTGATGTGGTGCAGAAATAGTTATAGACAATAGCAACATATGGGTGTGGCTGTGTTCTAATACAACTTGCTTTATAAACAGGCAGCAGGTGAGATTTGGCCTGAGGGCCATAATTTGCTGACCCCTACTAACTCCTTGAGGTGGATGATGAGATTTGTTGGTTTCTTTCTTCCTGTTGGTTGTTGTCTTTCTTTTCTAATGGATACATTTAAGGCTGTAAATGCCTTCAAGGCTATAAATGGCTTTAGCTGCTTCCCACCAATTTTCCTTTTAAAAATATATTCTTATTTCCATTGTTTTTTCTTCTTTAACCCATGGCTTATTTAGGAGTGTATTTCTTAATTTGTTAACATACGAGGATTTTCTGGTTATCTTCATTGTTACTGAATTCTAGTTTAATTGCACTGTGATTGTGATTGGAGAATGTACTTGGTATAGTTCAATTCATTGGTATTTGTGGAGATTTGCTTCATGAACCAGCATATTTTTTAAAAACGTGTCATGCACTTGAAAAGAGTACGCATCCTGCAGTTGTTGGCTGACGTGTTCTGTATGTTTTAATTAGATCAAATGTGTAGATTGTGCTATTGAAATCTTACTGAAAAATTTCCTGCTTTTTCTGTCAATTACAAAGAGAAATGTGGTAATGTTTCCTACTGTGATGATGGATTTGTCTACTTCTCTTTTAATTTAATTTTTTCTTTATATATTCTAAAGATATGTCACTAGGTACATATAGTTTTAGAATTGTTCTATCTTTTTGGTAAATTAAACATTTATGAAATATCCTTTATTTCAAATAATTGAAGTCTTCTATTTGATATTAATATACCACATTAGCTTACTTTCGATTAGAATTTACATGGTATATATTTTTCATCCTTTTACTTTCAGTTCTTCTGTGGCTTCATAATTATTATTTTATATGTACATAAAATTATGATTAATATATAATTATAAGCAGCATATAACTGTTTTAAAATCCTTATCTGACAGTCTTTGTTTTTTAATTGCTGTATTTAGTCTGTTTTCATTTATTATAATTCCTGATTCATTTGGGCTTAAATGTACCATCTTAATATTTGCTTTCTGCTTGTCCCATGTGTTCTATGTTCTTTTTTCTGTCCTTTTCTTCCTTTTGAATGGATTATTTTTAGATTACTCCATTTCTTCCCTCTTTATCTGGCTGGTTTAATGATTTTTTTCTTCTTTGTATTGGATTTTTAACAATTCAGGTATGGTTTTCTTTTGGTTTATCGTGCTTAGGGGTTGTAATGCTTCTTAAACCTGAGTCTTGATATCTGTCATCAATTCTAAGAAATCCCAAGGCATTATCTCTTCAGATATTGCTTCTGCCTCTTCTCTCTTTCTGGGACTCTAATTACATGCAAATTAGACCTTTATACTATATCCCGTATGTCTCTTAGCTCTTTCCATATTTTCCATCCTTCCGTTTCTTTACGGTTTAATTTGAATATTGTCATCTGGCCTCTCTTATATTTCACCATTTCTCTCTTCAGCTGTATTGAATTTACTGTTAAACCCACTCATTAAACTCTTCTTTTAGTTACTGTTTTTTTTAACATATAGAATTCTTATTTGGTTCTGCATTGTTGTTGTTGTTGTTAGATGCCGGTGAGTTGGTTCCAACTCATAGTGACCCTGTGTACAACAGAACGAAACACTGCCTGGTCCTACGCCATCCTCACGATCATTGTTATACTTCAGCCGGTTGTTGCAGCCACTGTGTCAGTCCATCTTGTTGAGGGGCTTCCTCTTTTTCACTGACCCTCTAGTTTACCAAGCATGATGCCCTTCTCTAGGTACTGCTCTCTCCGGATAACATGTCCAAAGTATGTGAGACGAAGTCTCACCATCCTGCTGAGGCGCATTCTGGCCATACTTCTTCCAAGACAGATTTGTTCGTTATTTTAATAGTCCATGGTATATTCAATATTCTTTGCTAACACCGCAATTCAAAGGCATCAATTCTTCTTTGGTCTTCCTTAATTCATTGTCCAGCTTTCGCATGCCTATGAGGTGATTGTAAACAGCATGACTTGGGTCAGGCACACCTTAGTCCTCGAAGTGACATCTTTGCTTTTTCAACTTTAAAGAGGTCTTTTGCAGCAGATTTGCCTGATGCAATGTGTCATTTGATTTCTTGACTGCTGCTTCCATGGGTGCTGATTTGTGGATCCAAGTAAAATGAAATCCTTGACAACTTCAGTCTTTTCTCTGTTTATCATGATGCTGCCTGTTGGTCCAGTTGTGAGGATTTTTGTTTTCTTTACGATGGATGCAATCCATACTGAAGGCTGTGGTCCTCTTCACTTTCAGCAAACAAAGTTGTGTCATCTGCATATCACAGGTTGTTAATGAGTCTTCCTCCAATCCTGATGCCCTGTTCTTCTTCACACAGTCCATATTCTCGTATTATTTGCTTAATATACAGATTGAATAAGTATGATGAAAGGATACAACACTGATGTACACCTTACCTGACTTTAAACCATGCAATGTCCCGTAGTTCTGTCTGAACGACTGTCTCTCGATCTATGTACAGGTTCCTCATGAGCATAATTAAGTGTTTTGGAATTCCCATTCTTTGCAATGTTATCCATAACCTGTTATGATCCACACAGTTAAATGCCTTTGCGTAGTCAATAAAACACAGGTAAACATCTTTCTGTTATTCTCTGCTTTCAGCCAAGATCCATCTGACATTAGCAATGATATCCCTCCTTCCACATCCTCTTCAGAATCCAGCTTGAATTTCTGCCAGTTCCCTGTCAATGTACTGCTGCAGCCATTTTTAAATGATCTTCAGCAAAATTTTACTTGTGTGTGATATTAATGATATTGTTCCATAATTTCTGCATTCTGTTGGATCACCTTTCTTTGAAATAGGCATAAATATGGATCTCTTCCAGTCAGTTGGCCAGGTAGCTGTCTTCTAAATTTCTTGGCATAGATAAGTGAGCACTTCCAGTGGTGCATCCATTTGTTGAAACATCTTAGTTGGTACTCCGTCAATTCCTGGAGCCTTGTTTTTTGGCCAATGCCTTCAGTGCAGCTTGGACTCCTTCCTTCAGTGCCATTGGTTCCTGATCATATGCTGCCTCCTGAAGTGGTTGAATGTCAACCAGTTCTTTTTGGTACAGCAACTCTGTGTATTCCTTCCATCTTCTTTTGATGCTTCCTGTGTCATTCAGTATTTTGCCCATAGAGTCCTTCACTATTGCAACTCAGGCTTGAATTTTTTCCTCAGTTCTTTCAGCTTGAGAAATGCTGAGCATGTTGTTCCTTTTTGGTTTTCTAACTCCAGGTCTTTGCACATTTCATTATAATGTTTTACTTTATCTTCGTGAGCTGCTCTTTGAAATCATCTGTTCAGCTCTTTTACTTCATCATTTCTTCCTTTCGCTTTAGCTACCTTGTGTTCAAGAGCAACTTTCAGAGTCTCTTCTGACATACATTTTGACATTTTCTTCCTTCCCTGTCTTTTTAATGACTTCTTGTTTTCTTCATGTATGATGTCCTCGATGTCATTCCATAAGTCGTCTGATCTTCTGTCATTAGTGTTCAGTGTGTCAAAACTACTCTTGAGATGGTCTCTAAATTCAGGTAGGATATACTGAAGGTCATATTTTGGCTCTCTTGTACTTGTTCTAATTTTCTTCAGCTTCAATTTAACTTGCATATGAACAATTGATGGTCTGTTCTGCAGTCGGCCCCTGGCCTTTTTCTCACTGATGATATCGAGCTTTTCCATCGTCTCTTTCCACAGATGTAGTTGATTTGATTCCTGTGTATTCCATCTGGTAAGGTCCACATGTATAGTTGCCGTTTATATTGTTTAAAAAAAGTATCTGCAATGAAGAAATTGTTGGTCTTGCAAAATTCTATCATGCAGTTTCCAGCATCATTTCTATCACCAAAGCCATGTTTTCCCACTACCAGTCCTTCTTCTTTGTTTCCAACTTATGCATTCCAATCACCAGTAGTTATGAATGCATCTTGATTACATAATTGATCAATTTCAGACTGCAGAAGTTGGTAAAAATCTTCAGTTTCCTCATCTTTGGCATTAGTGGTTGGTGCTTAAATTTAAATAATAGTCATATTAACTGGTCTTCCTTGTAGGCATATGGATATTATATTATTACTGACAGCATTGTGCCTTAGGATGGTACTTGGATTGTTCTTTTAGACGATGAATGTGACACCGTTCCTCTTCAAGTTGTCATTCCCAGCATAGTAGACCATATGATTGTCTGATTCAAAATGGCCAATACCAGTGCATTTCAGCTCACTAATGCCTAGGATATCCATCTTTATGCATTCCATTTCATTTTTGACTACTTCCAGTTTTCCTAGATTCATACCTCATACACTCTATGGTTCAATTTTTAATGGATGTCTGCAGCTGTTTCTTCTCATTTTGAGTCATGCCACATTAGCAAATGAAAGTCCTGAAAGCTTGATTCCATCCACCTCATTAAGCTCTACTCTACTTTGAGGAGGCAGATATTCTCCATCGTATTTTGAGTGCCTTTCAACCTGAGGGGCTCATATTCCGACACTGTATTGGACAGTGTTTCACTGCCATTCATAAGGTTTTCACTGGCCAATTTTTTGAGAAGTAGACTGCTACATCCTTCTTTCTAGTCTGTCTTAGTGTAGAAGCTCCACTGAAACCTGTCCACCCAGGGTGACCCTGCTGATACTTGAAATACCAGTGGCATAGATTCCAGTGTCACAGTAACACATCAGCCTCCACAGTACAACAAACTGACAGACTAGTGGTAGATTTTAAGCATAGTCGTTTAAAGTAGGGCTTCGAACTGGTTCAAAACAGGTTCAGTCATGGCTGACGGAAACAAGGGCAGCGTATGTGTTGCATAGCAACCAAAGCTCTTGCCAGTTAGATTTTATCCCAAGTAGGAAACAACACTGCCCTGCTCAAAGATTACAGCTGACTGTGCAACTTTGAATATGTGTCGTTCTCCACAGTCCTGCCAATAATCCTCCCACATCAGATTGAATTATTGATAGGACTGTGTAGAGCGACACATATTAAAAGTGGAGTGGTCAGCCACCATCTTTGAACATGGCAGCCCTGTTTCCTACTGGGGACAAAATCCAACAAGCGAGAGCTTTGGTTGCTATGCAGTGCATACTGTGCCGTTGTTTCCATTATCCATGACTGAACCGTTTTGAACTGGTCCGATGCCCTGTTTTAAAATCTGCGCTTGATATCTCCATTATCTGGGTCCCCTCTGGGTCCACTTCTATTATCTATTTTTTCTCTTGGCTTATGGTCATGTGGTTTTTTTCCTTATAAAGCTGGTGATTTTTGGTTGAGTGCTGGGCATTATAAAATCTGGTAGTGATAATTTGAGGCTCTGGGTGATAACTTTCTCTAGAAAGGACTTAACCTTTGCTCTGGCAGGTGGCTAAGCTGGGGGCAATCCACATCACCACCTAATCCAATCAAGTTCTAAAACAATTAGAAGCTGGTTTTACAGTCCCTACAAGGGCTTGTCTATTTCCAGTTCACCCTGATTCCTAGGGTGTAGCCCTTAGGGCATTCTCCAGGACCCGTCCTTTCCAGTGGGCCCTGATCGCCAGCTTTTGCCCCACCCCACCCGTCTATTGAGAGCTCTGTTCTGCCTCATAAACCTGAAGACACTAACTCTTTTGGAGTCAGCATATGTTTCTCAGAAAAGAGGCTCTGCCCCTGGCCTCCTCCATGCCCCATCTTGGCCCTGTAGTGCTACAGAGAGGTTTAAGTTGTGTCTCAGGGAGGGTTGGTCCGAGATCCCCCCGAGGCAGTGTCTTTCCCATTATCTGTGCTTGTTCAAGGGCTAGGTGGCAAGGAAGCCGGTGGGACGTTCCTCTGGGCAGGTGGGCAGGCAGCGTCTCGGGGAGCCATCTGCCAGGATGGTTGAGGTGCTGGGTCCTGGTCAGGCGCACTGGCCCAAGGGCTCACTTCCTGTTTTTCTGGTCATGTAGGGGCTGCTCCCAGGTCGGCATCATCCGGGCCCTGGCCGAGTTTGGCATCCCTGTAGACATGGTTGGAGGAACATCCATTGGGGCTTTCATGGGGGCCCTGTACTCTGAGGAACGGAACTATAGCCGGATGCGCATCCGGGCCAGGCAGTGGGCTGAGGTGAGGACAGGGCACCGAGCCCTTTGCGGGGAGCTGGGTGCAGAGACGGTCACAGCTTCCACAGGGCTCTGATCCCAAGGAGCACAGCCTCCCTCTTCACCCTCACCGGCTAAGGCAGAAGCTTGGGCTGTTTAGCCCTCAGGCCTCAGAGTATGCTTTGTGGGGTGAAGGAAATCCCTAGAGAAGACTATTTCTGGGTAAAGAGGAAGTAAAGAACATTGATTATGATGGGAACTGGGCTGCTACTAGTGAAGCAGACAGCAGAGAGGGGAGCAGAGAGGAGAGCAGAGAGCTGAACAGAGTAGACAGCCAACCAGAGCATGGAGCAGAGAGAGGAGAAGGGAGCAGGGCAGAGAGCAGACCAGAGAGCAGAGCAGAGCAGAGAGCAGAGAAGAGAATAGAGCAGAGCAGAGCAGAGCTTGGGGCAGAGAATGCAGCCGGAAGCAGGGCAGAGAGCAGAGCAGGGAGCAGAGCAGAGGGCAAAGCAGGGAGCAGAGCAGAGGGCAGAGTATGGAGCAGAGCAGGGAGCAGAGCAGAAGGCAGAGCAGAGGGCAGAGCAGGGAGCAGAGCAGAAGGCTGAGCAGAGGGCAGAGCAGGGAGCAGAGCAGAGGGCAGAGAAGAGAACAGAGCAGAGCAAGGAGCAGAGAGCAGCAGCAGGAGGGTGGGCTCCCACCTTCCTAGATCCTTGGGTTGTGGGGTGCACTTTTTAGAACTGTGCTTGTTTGAGAGGAACAAAACAGCTCTGGTTGAAGCCATGAATGGGATCAAAGGTGTCTGTGTTCTCCTTTGAAGAAAAGAAGAGTAGCTCACCATCGTCTCATGGCAGCAGCTCCTACAGCAGGCCAGGCCCCGAGGGCACCACCTGGGCACTCCTTTGTGCCAAAAATAACGAACACTCTGTCCCTGAGATGCGTCACTCTGGTCACCTGCAGTGTGGCCGCTCTAAAGAGAGGGCAAGGGCAGCTCCTCAGGGTGGGGTGGGCAGCCCTGCCGAGCCCCAACCGGGCCTCTCCTGCCCCCCCCAGCACCCTCTCCCACCTGAGCAGGGCCAGCGGGCCTTGTAGGGGTAGGGGGTGAATGGCCCAGCCTGGGGGCTCATGACTTGCAGTCACCCCAGAAGCCCCAGATGCCTGAACTCAGGACCCCTGGGATGGAACTAAGCTCAGCAGTTCTCAGCATGCCCCCTCCTCCCCAGGACATGACGTCCGTGGTGAACACAGTGCTGGACCTGACCTACCCCATCACCTCCATGTTCTCGGGTGCCGGCTTCAACAGCAGCATCTGCAGGGTCTTCAAGGACCGGCAGATAGAGGTGCCACCCCCACCCCCATCCCACAGCACTACTGCCCCCTGGACACTCACGCCCCCAGGACACCCAGACCTGCCCTAGAGCCAGGTGTGTGGCCTGAGTGGGGCGGGAGGAGTCCACAGAGCCCCAGCTGGAGACCCTCACCACCGGCACCCCCTCGCACCCTGCCTTTCCCCTCCCCTGCAGGACCTGTGGCTGCCCTACTTCACCATCACCACAGACATCACGGCCTCAGCCATGCGCATCCACAGGGACGGTGAGGGCGGCCTCAAGCTGGCTGGGAATGAGGGTGGGGCCAGGGGCAGTAAGGGACATGGGGCTGGGAGCATGTGGGGTTCCCAAGGAGGCAGGAGACCTCACCTCCACAGGCAGAGGATGGTCGTGGGACACAGCCAGGTATGGGAGCCCCTTGGCAGCAGGAGCTGCGGGTGGGGTGAGGTGGGAGGGTTGGAAGGTAGTGGCCAGGGGCAGGAGGCTCTCCGAGGTGAGTCTGGTGCTGCCCCCGAGGTCAGGACCTAGCCAAGGAGCCCTCAGCAGGTCCTACCACCTCTTCCACCAGCCCCCTCCTGCCTCCAGGCTCCCTGTGGAGGTATGTGCGTGCCAGCATGTCCCTGTCCGGCTATATGCCCCCGCTCTGTGACCCCAAAGATGGACACCTGCTGATGGATGGGGGCTACATCAACAACCTCCCAGGTACTCAGCCGGCAGCGGCCCAGCTGGTGTGGCGCCCCACCCCCAGGGCCCTGTGCGCCTCCCTTTCTGCAAGGCTGGGGTGGCGCACGCTTTCCACAGACCAAGCCAAGGGAAGGTTCCGGGCTGGCACTGAGCACAGAGAGAACATGCACCCACACACACACGCACACACAAACATGCTCACACACGTGTTCACACACATGTAGACTCACGTGTGTATGCACACACACACGTGTGCACGCACATGCAGATGCAACGTGATTGGAGCATATGGCTTTGCTGGTGAGCTCAGCAGCACTCGGAACGGAGGCCAAGAGGAGGCTTGTGCAGCGAATGGGAGAGCACTTAGCCCCCTGAGTGCCGCTGTGGGAAACTAAAGGCCTGCAGGTGTCAGGCTGCGGGGTGCAGCCTACCTGGCCACACCTGTCACCTGTGGGGCCTACAGTCGGTGTGGGGGGCACGGCTCTGTGCCGGGTGAGGGTCTCGCCCTGACTCCTAGGCTTTGTCCAGGCTGGGCCTGCCTGACCCGGTGCCGCGGCGGCCCCTCGTCTTTCCTGCAGCAGACGTGGCCAGGTCCATGGGGGCAAAGGTGGTGATTGCCGTTGACGTGGGCAGCCAGGACGAGACAGACCTCACCAACTATGGCGACTCCCTGTCAGGGTGGTGGCTGCTCTGGAAGCGCTGGAACCCCTTGGCCACAAAAGTCAAGGTGGGGAAGCCTGCAGGCAGGTGCAGGCTGGACGGGACCTGGGCATGCTTTGCCCACCTCAGGCCGCCATGCCCGGGGAGTAGCTGCTGTCTGGGCTGGGTGGTGCCGGCCTCTCCTTGGTAGCCCCCTGACACCTCCCTATGCCTGTGCTCACACGGGCCACTCCTTCTTGGGGGGTGGATAGGACTCTGCTGGCCCCTGTGGCCGGGGTGGGGGTGCCTTTGAGGCTCGATGTCTGGGGTCCCAGGGCCACTCACTTGCTCTTTGCCCAGGCCCTGGGGCCACCTCTGGAAAAGGGACAGGCCTAGGGAAGGGTTTTGGTGGTGGGAGCAGACAGTGGTGTCAGGGTCCTCCACGCTCACTAGGACACACCTCCAGAGGCTCTACTGGGACACCTGACTACCTGCCTGCTCCGCCTTACATGCTGCCACACACACTCACCCCCCACGTGCCCTGCCACGTGCACACCCATACTCCCCCCTAGGCACACACCCCCATACCTCCCCATGCACACTCACAGCCCATGTGCACACACCTCCGTGCACACTCCTGGAGGCACAGGTGCACACACTCAGCCAGCACCTGTGGTGAGGGTGTGGGTCCTCCCAGCCTTAGGAGCCTGCACTGGGCGCTTTTCCTGCCCTCCCCTCCCCTCAGGGCAGAGCAGTGGACAGGGCAGAGGATCCTGTCCTCCTGCAGAGAAATCAGCCTCCCCTTCGGTATTGGGCGAGGATGGGATGGGGAAAGGAGCTGAGGAGTGGAGAGGGGAGGGGAGGAGTGGGAGGAGTGGGGTCATGCCCACGTGGGGTCTAGGGCTGCAGAGTCATGGGGGCGGCCTTTGCCTGGATGCTGTGCGATGCAGGTGCTGAACATGGCAGAGATCCAGACACGCCTGGCCTACGTGTGCTGCGTCCGGCAGCTGGAGACAGTGAGAAGCAGTGACTACTGTGAGTACCTGCGCCCCCCCATCGACAGCTACGACACGCTGGACTTCGGCAAGTTCGACGAGATCTGCGTGAGTGTCGGCTGCTCCTGCAGGGGCAGGGACCCAGCCCTTATGACACAGGGCCCTGGGTGTGCACAAAAAGTGGATACCAGCAGGGTCCTCCAGCCCCTGTAACAGAGCCCTGGGTGTGCACAGGAAGTGGGATACCAGCAGGGCCCCCCAGCCCCTATGACACAGGGCTCTGGGTGTGCACAGGAAGCGGGATACCAGCAGGGCCCCCCAGCCCCTATGACACAGGGCTCTGGGTGTGCACAGGAAGCGGGATACCAGCAGGGCCCCCCAGCCCCTATGACACAGGGCTCTGGGTTTGCACAGAAGTGGGATACCAGCAGGGCCCCCCAGCCCCTATGACACAGGGCTCTGGGTGTGCACAGGAAGTGGGATACCAGCAGGGCCCCCCAGCCCCTATGACACAGGGCTCTGGGTGTGCACAGGAAGTGGGATACCAGCAGGGCCCCCCAGCCCCTATGACACAGGGCTCTGGGTGTGCACAGGAAGTGGGATACCAGCATGGGCGGACGGTGTTTGACATCTGGGTTCGAAGTGGTGTGCTGGACAAGATGCTGAAGGACCGGCAGGAGACAAAGACAAAAGCCTGTGATGTAAGTGGCCCCTCTCTGCACCTCTCCACCCCCTGCCGCCCTCCTCCATGCTGGGCCTCCCTGCGGCTCCTGCACCCACACTCTCAGGCTGCACCTGAGGGACACAGTGGGAGACCTGCAGGCACCCTGGCTGGCCCTGCACCACCATCGGGTCTTCCAACACCCATCACCCTACCCCACCCTGGGGCAGGGCCACCTAGGCAGGTGAGCTACTTGGCCCAGGGGGCAGGAGCAGGGGTTGGCCCACCAGGATGCTCTTCCAGCTGTGTCAGGCCCATGGAGCGGGCAGCTCAGGGAGGGGGGCTGGGGTCCCAGTGAGGGCATTGGCTCCCTCAGCCTGCTATGACCTCCCTCGCCCTGGCCCTGCAGGTTCTCACCTGCCCAAACGCCTCCTTCACGGACCTCGCAGAGATTGTCTCGAGGATTGAGCCTGCCAAGGCGGCAACAGTGGACGGTGAGTGGCTGCTCCAGTGTGTGCCTGCTCCCTGCCCTGAGGGTGTCGGGGGCAACATCCCTCCTGCCCGGCACAGTATTGAGATAGGGTGGGACTCCTGGCCTCACCCTCAGCCCTGGGCGCTGCTCCCTGTCCTGGGGACTGGCTTGTTCACGCTTCTCCACCCTGTTCTCACTCCAGGTGCACACCCCGCCCTCCTCCTGGACCCCCGCTCCCCCTGCCATGTCCACCCTCCTCCTGGGGCCCACACCCCCGCCTGTGCTGGCCCCTTCCTGGCACCCCCTTCTCCTGCCCCCCACTTCTCCCAGGCCCCATCCTCAGGGAGAGCATCCACAGAAAAGCTGGTGTTTCTTGGTCCTTGTTAAGACCCAACAGCCCATGGCAGTGGGGGACTCCCCATCCTGACTACTCAGGCCCCTGCCCCCCCTTGACCCAAATCCCCAACCGGGTCCTCCACATGAGGTGAGACCACCTTCACCACCTGCACCAGCCCTATGCTTCGTGAGGGCTGGGGAGGGGCTTTGGCACTTGGAGGCCAGCCAAGCACTGCTGTGGGGCCTGTGGTCGGGCCTCCACTAGCCAGCTGGCAAGGCTTCAGCACAGCCCTGAGCCGTACTGGGCCTGCTTCTGAGCCTGAATCAGAGGGGCCATCATCATGGGGGGTGTCAGCACTGCATTCACACACCCCCACCAGCCGCGTGAGTGGAGTGTGGGCAGTGTGTGCCATGGGCCCAGAGTGCAGGGGCCGCCCCACTTTGTGCCAGGCTGGGGCTGCAGACCTCCCTCAGGACACACCCGGGCAGGGGCAGGAGGTGCCATGTGGGGACCACTGTGGCTCTCCTTCTGCCCAGACGAGTCTGACTACCAGACCGAGTACGAGGAGGAGCTGTTGGGCATCCCCAGGGACACATTCACAGACTTCCAGGGCACCCCGGTCCAGGAGGACTCTGACTCGGTGAGCCTTTGGGCAGAGCGTGCCCATGGACCGTGCAGCCTGAGGCCTGCCCTCCGGGGCCCCAGCTGTGTGGCCCTCGGGCGCCCGTGGGTGTCGGGTCACTGGAGAGGGTCGGCCCTCCTTGAGGCTGTGCCTTGCTTCCAGGAGTACGAGCCCTCACTCCAGCAGCACCTGCACTCTGGTCTGGCTTCCCCAGCGGCCTCACGGGACCTCTCCCCACCCTCATTCTCCGACCAAGATGGGTAGAGGCAGCGCTCCTCTGTCCACGGCTGCAGAGCCCCTCAGCAGCCTGGGAGCGTCCAGACTTTTGGCACTGGGCCGTGTCTCAGGGTGTTCCGCCAGGCCCTGCTCCTCTGCAGCCTGGGGCGTCCTGAGCCCTCCAGACCTCCGTGAGGTCTTGGAGCCATGAAACTTCGGCCCAGCACATTAAAGAACATTAAAGAGCTAGAATGGAGTTGTGTGTCGCCGTCTGTTCACTGTCCGGCCAGCCAGTCCCCTAAAGGGCTTGGGTCTGTCGGGTACATCCCTGGGGCGGTGGGAGTCAGCCTGCCCCTCCTCCCTGCGGGCTGAGACCACCCTGCCCCTCTGATGGGGCTGAGACTCTCGGGGCAGTTCTGGGCCTTGCTGCGGGGCGCTGGGGTCTGCGATGGGGGCCGAGGTCCCTCCAAACCCAGGACAAGCCCCGCACAGTTCACCCCGTATTACACAAGACGCGCCCCTATAAACGGCAGCCCACAGTTTATTTCTACATCATGTAAACAGCGCCGGAGAACCCCCCCGTATAAAACCAAGGATTCCGGAGCGTCCTGGGGTTGAGGAATCCGGGTGGTCCCGGCGGGCTCTGGGGTAAGACATGCACCGCGGGGTGTGGTCTGCGAGAAGCCGGGATCCTAGACACGGGGGCGGGAAGACCCCAGACTTCAGGGCCGTGCACCTTGCTGTCAGCAGACTGCCGGCCTCCTTTTCGGCTCCGGAATCTGGCGCCCCTCTTGGAGCAGGGCGCGTGACGTCACAGGGGCGGGGCCTCTCGCATCGAGTCCCCGCCCTGGGACCGTGACGTAACGGTGGGCGGAGCCTCCCGGTCTGTGCAGGCTGCTCACCAGGGTGCAGCCGGACGCGAGGGCCGCGCGCGGCCATGCAGGGCCTGGGCCCGACGCCGACTCCAGCCCCGTCCCGGACCCCGACCCCGACCCCCGGCGCCGCCCGGCTGCCCCGACGGAGGCGTTGGCGGGCGCGGGGCGCGCTCTGAGGCCGGGGGATGCGCCGCCGCCTCGACCATGGGCGCCGCCGCCTCCAGGAGGAGGGCGCTGAGGAGCGAGGCCATGTCCTCCGTGGCGGCCAAAGTGCGGTGAGTGCGCCGGCCGGGCGGGGGCGTCGGCGACCACCCGGGGCCCCGCTGGGGGAGGGGGCGGCGATGCAGCCCCGGCGTCTGTCCGGCTCGTGCCTCCATCCCTTCCCCGCCCGCCCCCCATCTCCACCCCGCCCTACCCCCCATCTTCTCCCCAGCCAGAGTCCCCGGCCCCTCTCCCTCTCTCTGTGCCATCGCCCCCCCCCGCCCTTTCCCGTCCCGGCCCCTTAACCCGTCCCTCCGCCCTCGGGTCCTCTTGCCCCTCTCTCTCCCGGAGAGCGTCCCGGTCTCTGTGCCCCCCAGACTTTGGGAGACCCCACTTCTCAGTTCCACCGTCCCCTCCGCCTCCGGTCCCTCCCCCACCCCAGCCCCTCCTCCTCTTCTCTCCCGCATCCTACGCCCCCGCTCCCATCCTTTCTCTCCAGCCCAGGTCCCCCACTGCCTTGTGTGGCGCCCTCCCGGACTCCCTTCCCCGAGCCAGGGGGCAAGTGGGCCCCAGGTTGGAGTGAGCCGCTGGCCTCTGGAGGGGGAGGGGTCCATCGACCTCGAGTTCATCCATCCCCAGGCTGATGGGGTCTGGACAGAAAGCAGACGGGAGGGACACCCTGCAGGTCTTCCTGGGGTACACAAGGACCCAAGGGCTTCCTTTGGTGGGATGGGAGGGGTGTCTGAGGGGTCAGACCTCTCTGTTTGGCAACACACACAGGCACGCACACACACACACACACACACACACACACACACACACACACAAAACATCCACGCTGTCTGTCCCCAGCTGGTTCCCAGGGCCTAGAGGGGTGCAGGAGCTTTGGGGGTGCACCCATGGTCTCTGACCACGCCCCTGCTGTCCACCCTTCAGAGCAGCCCGTGCATTTGGAGAGTACCTGTCCCAGAGTCACCCTGAGAACCGCAACGGTGCAGGTAGGGGCACTGGAGGCAGACTCAGGCAGGTGGGCATCTGCTGTTCCCCCAGCCAGCCTGGCTGCCCCGGGGCCTGGAGGCAGGACTGAGGGTGGAGCAGGCAGTGACCTTTGGCCGGCTCCCAGTGCCCCCTCCTCTGCCCTGCCTGGCCCAGAGCCCCAGGAGGAGCACGAGTCACTTGTCACCATGACATCCACCCAGCCTGGGCGTTGGCATGGCAACGGGCCTCCTGGCATCCCAGGCTGGCACACTGTCTCTCGGGGCCAGCTGGGGGGTTGGCACCAGGACAACAGGCACTGTTGCAGCTGGGAGGTGGTCTGTGCACTCCCGCCCCCCACGCCCCTCATAGGCAGCACCACAGAGGGCCAGCAAGGGCCAGGAAGAGTCTGTCCTCCCATGCACACAAATGAGGGGCAGCTGGTCCAAGGCCCAGCCAGGAGGGAGGCAGGGGAGCCTCAGAGAGGTGTGAAACTTGGGAACACCTTTCCAAAGGTGTTGGGCCCAGGACTTGGTCAGTGGGCTGAGAGCCAGTTATGGCCCCCCCCACATCGGGTGGGCTCCTGGTAGATGCCCTGTCCTTGGGAGACCCATAGCTCACCCTGTGCCTCTTCCCAGACCACCTGCTGGCCGACGCCTACTCTGGCCACGACGGGTCCCCCGAGATGCAGCCAGCCCCCCAGAACAAGCGCCGCCTCTCCCTTGTCTCCAACGGCCGCTATGAGGGCAGCTTGTCCGAGGAGGCGGGTGGTGAGAAGCCGGCAGGTGAGGGCCCCGAGCCCCACGTGTACACCATCTCGGGCGAGCCAGCCCTGCTCCCTGGCCCTGAGGCCGAAGCCATTGAGCTGGTGGTGGTGAAGGGGCGGCGGCAGGGCGTACACCACCACCACCACCACAGCCAGCCCCTGCGTAGCAGCCCCAGCAGCAGCCGTGATGACCTCAGCAGGTCCTGCCAGAGCTGGGCGGGCAGCCGCCAGGGCTCCAAGGAGTGTCCCGGCTGTGCCCCGCTGGCCCCCGGCCCCTCCCCACGGGCCTTTGGGCTGGACCCGCCGCCCCTGCCTGAGCCTGCCAGCCGCCGCAAGAAGCTGGAGAGGATGTACAGCGTGGACCGCATGTCTGGTGAGGGCTGGTCACCACATGGGCTCGGTAGCTCGGGTGGGGATGCTGGCTCCTGGTGGTGGGCAGTGGCCACCAGGAGGCGGGGAACAGGTGTGGTTTGGCCGGGTCTCGTGGTGTGCAGTGCAGAGTCAGGATTACACCTCGGGTAGGGGTTCCTGCCGCACCCCCACGCCCCTGAGCTGTAACCTCCTGTGGGCCTCTCACCCTCAGCAGAGTGAGGCCTGTGGTTGGCAAGGCTCTGCCAGCCTCTGGGTGGCTTCCTGGTGAAGCCTGGGGTCAATCAAGGAGGACTTCCTGGTGGGGGCCTGGGAGGATCTTGAGGGTTGAGCAGGCAGAAAACGTGTCTTAGTCTGAAGACAGGGCTGCCTGGGATGGAGTCCTAGGCAGCATTTCTTGCCCTGGGGCCCTCCAGGTGGAGCTTCCATGCACCCCAAGAGAGCTTCACTGTCTGAGAGAGGCCAGCTTGTGGACCCCTTCCCGAGTGCCACTCTGGGGAGCCCCTGAGGTCTGCTGTGTCTCATAGCTGCTCTGCCCTGTGGAGAGGCCGCCTGGGACATCCTAGCAGCCCACACCTCTGGGACTTGAGGTCACCTCCTGCAGAGCAGAGTTCTAACTCAGCTGGGGACTCTGTGTCTTCCCAGCATGCCTCCCGAGCTGAGACAGACCCCTTCCCTCTGGGCATAGCTGAGTGAGTCCCGGGGCAACCACTCAACCAAGGGTGGAGTCAGGGGCAGGCCCGCTACTGCCTGCCCACCTTGTCCTAGGCCCATAGAGGCTTCTCTGTCCCCCACCCACACACACATCTGGGAAGGAGGCTGGGGTGCCAGTAGTTCACCTCCGTGACCTCACACCCCTGCTGGCTGCAGGTGAGGGGCAGACGGGGGTGTGGAGTTCCCTGTCTGGGAGCTGTGGAGGCTTGGGAGGGGGACCGCCCCAAGCAAGGCGGTCTCCACACAGGTGGTTCCTGGGGAGAGACCCCAGCTCGCAGTCCTGGAGGGGCCTGGGGGAGGGCTTGGCTGAGCCAGTGTGAGCAGACTTGGGTGGTGGAAGCTGAGAAAGCCTCGGAACACCCCCCCTCGCCCCCAGGAGAGGCAGCAGCTGCTGTCCGCAAGCTGCCCCTTCTGCCCAGAGGAGACAGACAAGTCCTTCCCAAGGCCCCTGCAGACGGGCAGGGTTGCAGAGCCTCGGGAAATCCCAGAAGAGCTTTGCCAGGGAGACCAAAGCCTCACAGCGATCGCTCAGCACCGCACTCACTCCTGGGCCCCTTGGCCCCGCATGAGCACTGAGCATGGCATGCGTGCCACCTCTGCGTCTTTCCCTGCCTCCCCCTGGCCACACTAGACCATGCGGCCAGGAGCACCCTCTGCCGGACACGAACCCACAGCCCCACCCTTGTCCCTGTCTTTCTCGGGTCTCCCCCAGATGACATCCCCATCCGCACCTGGTTCCCCAAGGAGACCCTTTTCAGCTTCCAGACAACAACCACAACTCTGCAAGCGTGAGTCTCGCAGTGGGGTGGGCTGAGTTGCAGAGGGACTTCAGACCTTTCCCCACCCCGGGCCCCGTCTTACCAGCATCTGCCTGCGTGCACGGGCCTGCTGGGCATGACCATCTTTGGTTGGTTCAGATGACCCTGGGGGATGTCCTTTTGCTGTCACCGTCTGTCCCGCTGGTCCTCTGGGGCCAGGTGTGCTTGGCGGGGAGTTCTCTTCTAGCCTGCCCCATTTACCCCTGCTCTGCCTTCTTGCACCCCAAACAGCATCCTGCTCCTCTTTCCTATATACAAGAGGTGATGACAGTTTCTGGGTGCCCAAGGGTCTGCTCTTCTTGACCCCAACACACATCTGAGTTCCTGTTGTGGGGCTCCTTCTGGGGGGTACCCTTTGCCATAGTGCCCACCCCCCTACCTGGCACCAAAGAAGCTCCGTTCCCTAAGATTTCCCATGAGACCCGGGCACCACTGCCCCCGACGCTGGGCCTGGTGGGACAAGCCCAGGCAGCTTCCTCAGGACCCCAGCCTAGGGCCAGCCTGACCCAGTCATGGCACCCTGGTGGCTGTGACTGAGGTGACCTCACATCCACACCAGTCCAGGGGGCTGGCCCATGGCAGGCATCCTGCCGGTGATGGGTGCTACTTGGGGCCTGGGGGCTGGCGAGGCCAAGGCTCACTGTCTTCTCTCTCTCTCTGCCCCTGCCCGCTGTGGCTCCAGCATCTCGTAAGTACCCTCCGAGACCTCACATCGAAGGGCACTGGCCGTTGTCCCTGGGGGCCTTCCCACCCCAAATAGGTCTGGACAGGCCAGGGGCTGGCATCTGTGTTGATATGGGGGAGCACTGCACCCGAGAAACGGCTCCCAGAAGGGGCCCGAGCTACAAGCAGGGCCTGCCGGGAGCTGGGGCCTCGGGCTGGGCCACGCCTCCCCTTGCAGCAGGCCGAGGGGCCAGGACTCCTCTGCCTGGCCCAGCACCCTGGACTGCCCGCGGGCCCTGCGCTCGCCTCCAGCTGAGGGCAGCTCTGACTCACAGTGGTTTCTCAGGGTGTTCAGGGGCTACGCAGAGAGGAAGCGTCGGAAGAGAGAGAATGAGTCCGCGTCTGTAATCCAGAGGTAGGGCCTGCTAGCCGCTCACCACCAGGTCCGTCTCGTCTGGGCCAAGGTCTGGGCCGGGTGGGGCGGGTGGCGGTGACTGGCCTGGCCCTGCTCTGGACGTGCAGCAGGGGAGGGTTTGCCTGGGCCTTGACAGCCTCACCCCAGGCCCAGCTGTGGCCTCTTGGCAGCAGAACTGCCCAGTGGCCCTCCCAGGTCTGGCCCCCGAGGCCTAGAGCTGCAGTGCCAGTTGGAATCCTGAACCCCCAGTCTCAGAGCCATGTTCAGGAGGGCCTGCGCACGGTACACACGGGGGGGGGGGGGGGGGGCAGGAGGACCATAGGGACATAATGGTGGGGGAAGGTGCCTGCAGCCCCCAAACCAGGCTCGTACCCTGGGCACCATGGCAGGACCAGGCTCCTTGGTGGCCTGGGAAGGAGCACAAGGGGCTCGGGCTGGGGTCAGCCCACAACGTGGGGGACAAAATGCAGAGGGCCAGCACAGGTTGAGGAAGGATTGGAAGGGTCTGGCACCGGGGTGGGGTATGCGGGGGCACTGAGGGAGCATCCCTGGGTGGAAGCTGAGTTGGCCTGGAGCTGTGCCTTCATCCCTGGAGGTGTCAGTAGGAGAGAAGCTGTGTGGGGTTTGCCTTTGGGGGCAGTGGGTGAAGGGAGGCAAGAGCCAGGGACGGCACGAGAGGGGCGAGGGCAGAACCTTGGGCGCCGTCGGGGGCTAGGCAGAGGTAGGAGGGCCAGTGGACAGGCAGGTGGGCCACCCACCCCTCCGGTCCTCACCACCCGGTGCTTCCTTCCGCAGGAACTTCCGCAAACACCTGCGCATGGTCGGCAGCCGGCGGGTGAAGGCCCAGAGTAAGGCCAGGCCCAGGTGGGGGCAGGTGGAGGGGGCAGCTGCTGCGCTTGGCCGGGCTTCACGCGCTGCTGTCTGCACCCTAGACTCCGTCCCCCCGGCCCCGCCCCAGTAGCCCTAGACTCCGCCTTTCACAGGCCCTATGGTCACCCCCAGGCCCCGCCCCAGCACTACCAGACTCCTCCCCTAGCCCTTCCCCCCACCCCACCCCGCACCCAAGACTCCACCCCCTCCCTGCCCTGCCATTCTTAAAGTCTCCCGGACCCAGCCAATGTCTCCTTCATCCAAGCTCAGGTGCCTCATGTCCTCAGTCCCCGCCTTCAGCCAGGCCCTCCCTTCTAAGGCCTTGCTCAGGCCCCGTCCCTTCAGGCCACGCCCCTTCAGGCTACGCCTCCACTGAGGCCACGCCCCACCAGCAGGCCCCATCCCCATTGGCTAATGCCGGTTTTGCTTTCACTGCAGCGTTCGCTGAGCGGCGCGAGCGGAGCTTCAGCCGGTCCTGGAGCGACCCCACCCCCATGAAAGCCGACACTTCCCACGACTCCCGAGACAGTAGGTGCCCCGGCGCAGGCTGGTCCACCTCCCCTAGGCCCCCAGACTCCCTGCTCAACAGGCCTTCTGCGCTTCTGCTCTCAGCCTCAGTTTCCCCACCTGTGAGATTGGGGGTCGTGCGTGAGATTAAGTGAGATGGCACCATGAAAGAACAGACGTAGGCGGCTGCGGCAGTAATGAAGACAGGGTGCTGGGGTCCCCAATAGGGCTCCTGGCTAGCTATGCACCCTCTCCCACACCCGGGCTCCGGTGTCTCACTGGCTCTGCAGGCAGCAGGGGAGGGGTCCTGGGAGACTGTACAGCGCCTGAGCTGGCAAAGGAGGAGCCGGGAGGGAGCTGCCGTCTGTGACCCCCCTGCTCCCCAGGTAATGACCTGCAGAGCTCCTGCTGTACCTTGGATGAGACCTTCGAGGGCCTGGATTGGGAGGCTGAGAAGGGTCTGGAGGCCGTGGCCTGCGACTCAGAGGACTTTGTACCCCCCAAGGTCATGGTGAGGTCCCAGGGCTCAGCGGGTGGTGGGGGTGGCCAACCTGCAGTGAGGGGTGGAAGGCTCCAGGGCAGGTGTGGGCCAATAAGTAGCCCCGCCACCCCCCCCCCCAGCTCATCTCCTCCAAGGTTCCCAAAGCTGAGTACATCCCCACCATCATCCGCAGAGACGACCCTTCCATCATCCCCATTCTCTACGTGAGTGCCATGCGAGGGGGCTGGGCAGACCACGGGGGCGGAGTAGGACCCGTGGGAGGATGGAGGGGGAGGGGATGGCGGGATGACAGACTCCGTGGGCGGGACAGGCCCCATAAGAGAGACAGACCCCACGTGGGGGGACAGCCTCTGGGACAGACCTCATGAGAGAGACAGATCCAGTGGGTGAGACCGACCCATCATGGGTGGGACAGACTCCACAGGGAGAGGCCCTGACATGGCCTGTGTCTGTTCTTAGGACCATGAGCACGCAACATTTGAGGACATCCTGGGTGAGTGCCCCCACTGGTCCCTCAAGTCCCTTCTGGTCCTGGGGAGGCAGACAGGGCAGGTGGTGGGCTGGGGCACTCACACCCCTCCACCGTCTCTAGAGGAGATCGAGAAGAAGCTGAACATCTACCACAAGGGGGCCCGGATTTGGAAGATGCTCATCTTCTGCCAGGTGGGGCCTCCCTTTTGTCCAGCCCAGGGGCTGCCGCTGAGTTGAGGGGCTAGCAAGAGGAGGGGAGGGGCAGCGAGCATGTGGGGGGGCGGGGTAGAGGACAGCACAGTAGACTGTATGGAAGCACCTGCCTGAGCTCCAGAGAACCCACTCTCAGAGGATCTGGCCCCCGGGGACCTGCCCCCAAAGGGCCCACCCTCCAGAGGACCCACCCCCCATGGGGCCTGCCCTCAGAGGACCTGCCCCCAGTGGACCCACCCTCCAGAAGGCCTGCCCCGAGAGGACCCGCCCCCAGTGGACCTGCTCACAGAGGGCCCGCCCCCAGAGGGCCGCCTCACCCCAACTCTCCTGACTCACAGGGAGGCCCTGGACACCTCTATTTGCTCAAGAACAAGGTGGCCACGTTTGCCAAAGTGGAGAAGGAAGAAGACATGATCCAGTGAGGGGTGGGGCTGCTCCCGGGCAGGGAGGTAGAGGCAGAGGCCCAGGCCCCAGGGTCCCCCTCAAAGCTCCCCCATGGTGTTCCTCTGAACAACTGGGCTCTTAGGCCCCCCTGTGGCCTGCCGCCTCCTCTGGGCTGGAGGCCCCTGTGGCGTATCCCCTCCTTTCCCTTGGTGACCCGGGCATGAGGCTCCCTGTGACCTGCCCCCTCCCTCACCACTGGGGACCTGGGCTTGAGGCCCCGCTATGACCTGCCCCCCCCCCAGTTTCTGGAAGCGTCTGAGCCGCCTGATGAGCAAAGTGAACCCCGAGCCGAACGTCATTCACATCATGGGTTGTTACATCTTGGGGAACCCCAATGGAGAGAAGGTATGGGGATCCCAAACTTTACCCAGACTTCTAGAGACCCCAGACCTGGGAGAGAAGACAACAAGACTCCCACTTCTCCTCCGAGCACCCTTTCCCTCCCCTAGTCCCCCAAGGGAAACTCTCTGCTCCTGAGCCCAGCCCAGGTCTGGGGATTCTAAGAAGAGGATGGGCTCTGGCTCAGCCCTGTTCCCCTGCCTGCATCCCCCCACCCCGACCCCCGCGCCCCTTCCCCAAGCTCCCCTCCCCCACTCCTCACAGTCTTGCCCCTTCCTTCCAGCTGTTTCAGAACCTCAGGACCCTCATGACCCCATACAGGGTCACCTTCGAGTCCCCCCTGGAGCTGTCGGCCCAAGGTGAGTCCGCCCAGCCTGGTCACCAGCCCTTGGGTGGGTCTGGGACCCCCTGCCTGGCCTGAGCCGCCCTCGTCCCCCCAGGGAAGGAGATGATCGAGACCTACTTTGATTTTCGGCTGTACCGCCTGTGGAAGAGCCGGCAGCACTCGAAGCTGCTGGACTTGGATGATGTCCTGTGAGGGCCGGCCGCTTGCTCGGGACCAGGGCACCTGGGGCCAGTCCACGTGGCCACCGGGTCTGGGTCCTGGCCCAGCACAGAGCCACCTCAGGGCTGACGCTTGCTCAGGTTCTCCGCAGTTGTCCACTGCGCTGGCACGGGGCCCGCTGGGGATACCAGCCCTGCCTGCAGCCAGTGCCCAGGAGCTGTCCTCCTTGGGCCGTAGAAATAAGTGCAATTTTTTACACCCTTGAAACAATTCAGAGTGCAGCAGCATTGCTAGTTAACTAGTTAAGCACTGTGCTACTAGTTAGCACGTAGATGGTGGCCCCGTGGCCGGTGTGTTCAGGACTCTCCCCGGCCCGGCCGTCTTCATCACCAGCATAGGTGAGCCTGGCTGCGTGGCCGGGTGCCCCACCTGGCCGTCCACCCCCCGAGGCCCCCCCAGGCCCCGTCGTCCGCTTCAACCCCTCCCTGCCGCTTACTCTGACATCGCAGTCCTGTGGGCAGCAGCGGGGAGATGTCCGCCTTTCCCCAGGAGACGCCAGGCCGGGTTGCCCTGCACTCCACTCACTGCTGGGGGATTTAGCTTGTGCTGCCATGCTCTGGAGCTGTCCCAGCCTGGTCGAGCAAGCGGGGCTGGCCAGGGCTAGCCGGGGCTGGGTCCCGGCGGTGGGCAAGGATGTCCATGCTCTGCAGAGCACCCCTGGTCCATGGTGGCAAAGGGCTGGAGCTTTCCAGGGCCCAGTGAGGGCAGCCTTCCTGTACATAGCTGGGACTTGGGGGCAGGCCCCCCTTTTTCAGAACCGGGCTCCAGTGCAGAGGGAGGGGCTGGGGAGTGGGCTCAGAACAATGTACGATATCCCTTAGAGTGACATTAAACCCAATTCTCCGCTGCGGCAAGCGTGCCTCTCGTCTCTGCAGCCCCTCGCCTTGGACAGGGCAGGGGTGGGGCTGCTAGGACACCACTGAGGATAGACACCAGTGGGATGGGGGGCCCCCAGGACAGGAGGTCGCCTCATCTCCAGGCCCTGAGCGGTTGCCGCACTTGCTGGACTCAGGGCTGGGCCGTGCCTGGCCACTGCCATTGCTGCCTCCACACGTGGTCAGAGCTGGAGGGCGGGGGGTGACCCAGAACAGGCCCCGCTTGTTCCCACAGTGCTTCCTGGTCCAGTGCCGGGGGGACAAGGGGGATGGCGTGGGAATGGAGTAGGTGCAGCCGGGCCGTCTGAGTCTGTGAGTCCTGGAGAGACGGGAGGGCTGCAGCTGGGGCAGAGGACAGGACCGCCCCCACAGTCCTTTCCTCACCCCTCAGGAAGGGCCCCGGGCACCACGATTCAGTTTCCCCTCCCCGAGTCCCTCTAGGTGGCTGGACAGGAGGTGGAGGGGACGCAGGTTCCCCATGGAGAAGACCAGCCTCAGGGACTACTGCCTTCATCTCTCGCTGAAACCCTAGTCTGTGACTCAGACGAGGACCTTTCCATTCCCCCTTGGCCAGGGGCCCTGCCTGCACCCTGTGAACACCCCTCCCCATCTCCACCCACCCACCCAGCTCTGCTCTGGGGCCCACCTGGGTGGTAAGCAGCAAGACCTGAGGACAACTCCCTGCGGCCCTTGCCCCTTCGGCCACACCTCCCACCAATTCTGCTGGGCGAGGAGGCCAGCCCAGGGCAGCTGGGAGGGGCCAGGAGTGCATGGTAGGCCCACCCAGGCCAGGTCTGAGTGGCACAGGGGTCCCAAGGCCTTGCCTGCCCCCTGGGCCAATGCTAGCATCCCTGAACACATTGGCGCTCCTTCAGCTGCCCTGGTTCCACCCAGCGTCCTGCTGCTGGGGGTACCTCAGGGGCACTGCTGCTGCTGGGGGCACCTCAGGGGCACTGCTGCTGCTGGGGGCACCTCAGGGGCACTGCTGCCGGCAGGGGGGGCGTCATGCCGGTCGAGTGTGGTCACTCACTGGCTGCAGAGCTGCTGTGCCACCAGGAAGCCGTGCTCCAGAGGGCATGGAGGAGGAACCCAAGAATCCTGGATCCCAGGGGTGACGAAGACCTGAGGCTGGTCTTATCTCCTGGATCTGATGGACGATTGGCCAAGGGGGCTGTGACTAGAGCCCCCCAGACAGAATGTGACTCCTGGTCCCCCTGGTGGAAAAAGTGCTTGCTTCTGCCATTATGCCAGCACCTGGCTCACTGCATGTAAAGACTCCAGATGGATTGACCTAAGTGAAGAAAAGTACCAAGAAAACTTAGCACACAGTGTGTGTGAACGTGTGTGAACTTTATGAGCCCTGGTGGTGCAATGGTTAAGCGCTTGGTGGATAACCAAAAGGTCAGCAGTTCAAACCCAGTGACTCTGAAGGAGAAAAGACCTGGCAATCTGCTCCCATAAAGATTACAGCCTAGAAAACCCTATGGGGCTGTTCTGCTCTGTCACACGGGGCTGCTACGGGTCAGAGTCAACTCAAGGGCACCCATCGACGACAACAGCAAGCAGCAATAACACGCATAACCTAGTGGTGGGGTTTCTCAGCAAGGAACCCAGAAATGATAAATAAAACATGGACATGTTTTATCAAATTATTAAAAATAGGAAAAACAATAGAGGTGCGTAAACGGAGAGAGTAGGCCAACGCTAGTTGGGGAAATACTTGCAACACGTGAAGGAGAAGGATTAGGGTCCATAATATATAAAGAGTTTTTATAAATTGGTAAGACAAAAGTCAATAGCAGAAGTTGAGCGAAAATACAAAGAGACAACCCACGGTGGAGGAAATCCAAATGGCCAGTAACTGCATGCAGAGTCTTGACCCGTTAGGAACAGCTGCATGCAGAGCCTTGATCCGTTAGGAATAGCTGCATGCAATCTTGACCTGTTAGGAACAGCTGCATGCAGAGTCGTGACCCGTTAGGAACAGCCGCATGCAGAGTCGTGACCCGTTAGGAACAGCTGCATGCAGAGCCTTGACCCGCTAGGAAATGCTGCATGCAATCTTAACCTGTTAGGCTCAGAGGAAGAGCCCATCAAAGCAGCCACGAGACAGTGCTTCTTGCCATCAGAGTGGCAAGGCGTAAAAGGATATGGCTGCCTTGTGCTGGTGAACTTGTGCAGGAAGGGGAATCTGAATTATGGCCTTTGGGGAAGCATCTGGCAGTAGCTCTTGAAATTACCATAACTGATGAACTCCAATGCCCGTGGAGCCGGCAGCCTCCTTCCTGTGACCGCCGAGGATGCCGTCCGGCACCGTTCTTCACTGGGGTAGGATCATCCAACCACTGATTCAGGGGCTGCGCAGCTGTGTGAGGGGACAAAGTGGCCAGCTGCTCTGTGGTTTGCCTGTCTCAGGGCCCAGAAACCCGAACAAAACCTGTTGCCATCCAGTCGATTCTGACCCATAAGCGACCCTATAGGACAAAGTAAAACTGCCCCATAGGGTTTCCAAAGAGCAGCTTGTGGATTCGAACTGCCGACCTTTTGGTTAGCAGCTCTAGCTCTTATCCGCTGTGCTACCAGGGCCCCTGTCTCAGGGCAGAGGCCCAAATACCACTGTCTAAATCTAGGTCGTGCTAACAACCTGATAAACAAAGCGTGTTCTGCCCTCCCACCTTGGCGCATGTACCTCAAGAGCCATCCAGGGGGCAGGCTGGAATCAGAGTTCTCGGAACTAGACGTCAAGGGCAGAGCCGGCCACAGCTGCCCCACTCTGCCCTGCCTGGAGCTGCCTGCTTGCTTGTGCCTGTGGGCAGCCTGGCCTGCGTGTCCAGGCGCAACCACACACACCCCAACAGTATCCTCCTGGAGCCCCCAGCCTGCACATGCTCTTGGCCTAGCAGCCCCCCGTCGGAGGCAGACCTGGGGTGAGGCCTAGAAGGGGTGGAGAGGTGTGGGGGGCCTTCTCACCCAAGTGTAAGGGAGTGCGGAGGTGTGGTCCTCCTGTGAAAGGAAACAGCAAACCCAGTGATGGGAGTAAACATGTACTAGTCAGTCACCGTCAGTCAGTCACAGAGGAGGGTGGCCCATCACTCTGCAGGCTGTTAGCACTGCTGGGGGGAGGGGAGGGGAGAGGGCTGTTAGCACTGCTGGGGGAGGGGAGGGGAGAGGGCTGTTAGCACTGCTGGGGGGAGGGGAGGGGAGAGGGCTGTTAGCACTGCTGGGGGAGGGGAGGGGAGAGGGCTGTTAGCACTGCTGGGGGGAGGGGAGGGGAGAGGGCTGTTAGCACTGCTGGGGGGAGGGGAGGGGAGAGGGCTGTTAGCACTGCTGGGGGAGGGGAGGGGAGAGGGCTGTTAGCACTGCTGGGGGGAGGGGAGGGGAGAGGGCTGTTAGCACTGCTGGGGGGAGGGGAGGGGAGAGGGCTGTTAGCACTGCTGGGGGGGAGGGGAGGGGAGAGGGCTGTTAGCACTGCTGGGGGGGAGGGGAGGGGAGAGGGCTGTTAGCACTGCTGGGGGAGGGGAGGGGAGAGGGCTGTTAGCACTGCTGGGGGAGGGGAGGGGAGAGGGCTGTTAGCACTGCTGGGGGGAGGGGAGGGGAGAGGGCTGTTAGCACTGCTGGGGGGAGGGGAGGGGAGAGGGCTGTTAGCACTGCTGGGGGGAGGGGAGGCGCTGGGGGAGGCGGAGAGGAAAGGAGCCTGCAGGCACGCTGCAGACACAAGGGGCAGTGACTCACTGAAAGTGTGGAGGGAGGGGCAGGCACTCACAGCCTGGCTGCCAACAGGCAGGTGGGGTGGGCGGAAGAGGGCGAGACACTCATTCGGCTCTGGGAGGAGATAACAGACAACTGTAGCTTCTGTTTTACTTCCCTATCATCTCTGCCAAAAAACCACAAGCATGGACCCAGAGTCTGTCTTTGATGCAGCAATATGCTTGTAGGAGTCGTCCCCCAAATAGCCAGGGATGCAATCAAAGGTTTCTCTGCCGACGGATGCCTGTGGCAGTGAGATTTATAGCGGAGCAGGTGCTGGCAACGCGCAGCCTCCTGTGGCCGCCTTCACCTGACAGGTCCTAATCAGAACTCCCCTCCCACATCAGCCCGTGGCAGCACAGACCCAGGCTCCTCCCCCTTAGCCTGCAGGCAGGTGGGTCTGCCCCGCCCCCACTGGCCACCCCGGACAGGCCACCATCTCTCTGACAGCTGCAGCCCCCATCCACCCTGGCTTCCACTTCCAGCCATAGCCATACTGTGCCCTCTCCTGGCGGCTGAACCAAGCTTCTGGGGGAACATCTGCCCCAGCTGGAACCCTCCAACTGCCCCCACCACCCTTAGGATGAGGCTTACACTCATCCCATAGCCCCCTCGTTGGGGCCCCCTGCTTCTCAGATGCTCCTCCCACTCTGGACACTCCAGGATCTTTGCACATGCTGTCCTCTGTGCATGGACCTCCTCCCCCATCACTGGTTTCCTTCTGGCTCCTGCTTCCAACGCTGAACTGACCGTGAACCCAAAGCCCACCAAGGCTTAACCAAGCATATACACTCTCCAGGCCCAGAGCCTCATGAAGTCATAGCAATCCAGGGTAAAAGCCAAAATTACTCAGCATCTAAAGAGCCACGGAATTCTTGACCAACAGGGGAAAGACCGCTGATGGACACCAAGGAGAAGAAGACACAGATGCGGAAATTACCTGACAATGGCTCCAAAGCAGCTATTATAAAAAAGCTCTAAGGAGCAACCACAAAGCCTTAAATATTAAAATGGAAAGTGTCAGCAAAGAAATAGAAGAACCAAATGGAAACTTTAAAACTGAGATATACAGTAATTGAATAAGACTCCCCAACTCATTTTGCAAGCCCAGTTTACCCTGACACTGAAAAAAGGCTGAAGAACTCATTCAGCTTGGGGACAACAGAGGAAAGAATCAGTGAACCTGAAGGAAGATTAACAGAAATCACCCAATCTGAGCAACAGAGAGAGAGAGAAAAAAAAGATTGTAAAAATCAATGAACAGAGCGTCAGGGACCTGTGGGACAACAAAGGCCCAACATGTGTATCTTTGGAGCCACAGAAGCAGGGGAAGAGATGGATGCTGAAAAAAGTCTTTGAGGAAATAAAGTCTGAAAATATCCCGAGTTTAGCAAAAGACATAAACCTACAGCTTCAAGAAGCTGAGCAAACCCCCAACAAATAAACTCAAAGAAATCCGTGCCTAGACACATCTGAATTATACAAAACGTTTAAAGAAGAAAGAGCACAAATTCCAAAATTCCTCCTGGGAAATAGAAGAGGGAATGCTTCCCAGCTCATTTTATAAGCCCAGTTTATTCTGATACCAAGCTAGCACTAAACCAATACTACAGACCCTTGTGAACATAACTGCAAAAATCCTCAACAGAATACTCACAGATTGAATCCAGCAATATGTAAATAGAATGATACACCACAACCAAGTGGGGTTTATCCTGGGAATGCAGGGCTGGCTCTATGTTACAAAAATATCCATCGATGTAATCCACTATATTGGGAAAAAATCACACGTTCATATAACTGGATGAAGATTTGACAAAATACAGCACCCACTCATGATGAAAACTCTCAGCAAAGTAGGAACAGAAGGAACTTCCTCAACCTGATAAAGAACGTCTATGCAAAACCTAGAGTTGCCAACATACTTAGTGGTGACGACCGAATGCCTACCCCCTGAGATCAGAGCAAGGCAAAGATGGCCACTCTTACCACTCCTGCTCAACACAGTGTGGAAGTCTCAGCCAATGCAATAAGGCAAGAAAAACAAATAAAAGGCATGCAGATTGAAGAGAAAGAATGAAGCTGTCCCTGTTCAAAGACAACATGATTATGTATGTAAAAAACCCCAAGGAATCTACACACAAATTCCTGGAAGTAATATGTGAGTTTAGCAAGGTCATGGGATACAAGGTCAACACAAACACCAGTCATATTTACGTATACTACTAGTCAACAATTGAAAAACAAATTTATGGTAAAAACCAAAAAACCAAACCCATTGCCACTGAGTGAATTCCAGCTTATAGCAGCCCTATAAAGGGGTTCCAAGGCTGTAAATCTTTATGGAAGCAGACAGCACGTCTTTCTCCTGCAGAGCAGCCAGTGGGTTGAAACCGCTGACCTTTTGATTAGCAGCCAAGTGATTAACCACTGCACCATAGCTCTCTCAAAATGAAATACTTAGGTGTAAATTTAACAAACATGTACAGGATCTTTATTCTGGAAACTAGAAAATGCTGATGAAATTTAAAAAAAAAAGTTTTTAAACTTAAATACAAAATAAATGGAGAGATAAATCATATTTGTGGATTGGAAGACTCAATATCATTAATATATTAATTCTTCCCAAAGTGACCATAGATTTAATACAATACCAATCAAAATGCCAGAAGTATTTTTTGTAGCTAGAGAAACTAATTATAAACTTTATATGGAAGGATGGCCCCTGGGCACCGTTTTAGCTCAGTAATGAAGTCACTCCCAAGGTTTACTCTTCAGCCAAAGATTAGACACCCCACAAAACAAAACAAGACTAATGGGGCACAACAGACCGGGGACAAGGACTAGAAAGCGGGAGGGGAGAGGAAAGCTGGTAATAGGGAACCCAAAGTCCAGAAGGGAGAGTGTTGATTTGTCGTGGGGTTGTTAACCACTGTCATAAAACAATATGTGTACTAACGGTTTAATGAGAAACTATTTGTTCTGTAAACCTTCATCTAAAGTACAATAAAAAAAATTTATATGGAAGGGACAAGGAACTAGAACAGCTAAAACAATTTTGAAAAAGACGAATAAATTGGAGGACTCACACTACCCAATTTTAAGATTCATACCTGACTACAGTAATCATGACAGACACATAGATCAATAGTGTACAACAGAGTCCAGAAATAACCCACACAAATATGGCTACTTAATCTTATTACAAAGGTGCAAAAGAAATTCAATGGAGACAGGATATGCTTTTCAACAAACGGTTCTGACACATGTATAAAGAAAATGAGCCACAGCCTAAACCTCACATCTTATACACAGATGAACTTAAAATGGCTCATGGATTTGAACGTATAAAGAAGAACTGTAAAACTTTTAGGAGAAAGAAGCCTTCATGAACTGAAGGTAGGCAAAGAGCTTTTAGAAATGACGTGAAAAGCATGACCTAACAGAACAACTTGTTGATAAATTGGACTTCATCAAAAGTAAACATTTTTAGACACATCCAAACTCCCTGAGGGACTGAATTGCTGGGCAGAGGGCTGTGGGGACCATGGTCTCAGGGAACATCTAGCTCAATTGGCATAAAAAAAAAGACAATGTTCTACATTCTACCTTGGTGAGTAGAGTCTGGGGTCTTAAAAGCCTGTAAGCAGCCGTATAAGATACTCCACTGGTCTCACCCCTTCAGGAGCAAGGGAGAATGAAGAGAACAGGATACAAGGAAAAGATTAGTCTGAAGGACTGATGGACCACGGCTACCAAGGCCTCCAACAGACTGAGTCCAGTACAACTAGATGGTGCCCAGCTACCACCACTGACTGCTCTGACCAGGATCACAACAGAGGGTTCTGGACAGAGCTGGAGAAGGATGTAGAACAAAATTCTAACACACACAAAAAAGACCAGATTTACTGGCCTGAAAGAGACTGGAGAAACCCTGAGAGCATGGCCCCCAGACACCCTTTTAGCTCAGTGATGAAGTCACTTCCGCGGTTCACAATTCAGCTGGGGAGTGGACAGCCCCATAAAGCAAAACAGGACTAATGAGGCACAGCAGTCCAGGGACAAGGACTAGAAGGCAGAAGGGGACAGGAAAGCTGGTGATAGGGAACCCAAGGTTGAGTAAGGACAGTGTTGACATGTAGTGGGGTTGTTAACCATTGTCATAGGGCAACATGTGTAGTATTTAATGAGAAACTATTTTGTTCCGTAAACCTTCATCTAAAGTGAGAATAGCAGCACAACTGGAAGGAAGTAATCGATGTCACTGAACTGTGCATGTAGAAATTTTTGAAATGGTGTATCTTTGGCTATGTATATTTTCACAAAAAAAAAAAAAAAGATCAAAAAGAGAGAGGGTTGACATGTCGTGGAGTTGTTAACCAACATCATAAAGCAATATGTGTACTGACTGTTTAGTGAGAAACTATTTGTTCTGTAAACCTTCACCTAAAGTACAATAAAAAAAGAAGTAAACATTTTTGCTCTGTGAAATATACTGTTAAGAAAATGAAAAGTCAAACCACTGACTGGGAGAAAATCTTTGCAAATCCCATACACACCTGACAAAGGACTTGTAGCCGCAATATGGAAGGAGCTCTCGAAACCTGACAAGGAGAAACCAAACAATAAAAAAGAAAAAACAGTTCATGGAAGAGGATACGTAGGTGGCAAATACTGTAGGCACGTGAAATGATGGTCAGCATCCTTAGCCATCAGGGAGATGCAAATTAAAACCACAATGAGATGCCACCACACACCTGTCAGGACGGCTAAAATAAAAAAACAGTGACAGCGTCAAATGCCGGTGAGCATGTGGAGAAACTGGCACTCTCACACCTTGCTGGTGGGCATGCAAAATGGGGCAGGCTCTCCGGAAAATGGTTTGGCAGTTTCATATAAAGTTAAGCACTAAATTGTGTGGTATATTCCCATACCACTCGGCAGCCCTGCTCCTGGGTGTTTACCCAAGGGAGATAAAAGCATAGTTCACACAAAGACTTGACCACGAACATTCACAGAGCTTTATACACAAAAGCCCAACAGTGGAAACACCCCGTACCCCTCAACAGGTGGATGGCTAAGCAAACCCTGGTGGGTCCGTACAAAGGGACTCACAAAGGAGGGGCTCACAAAGGAGGGGCCGCTGACCAGCACCCCCGGTGGTTCTCAGAGTTTTCCCTGGAGAGAAGGAAGTCAGTCTCTAACATCACACAAGGTCTGATCCAGTTATATGACATTCTCCAAAAGATAAAACTCTCATGAAGAGAACTGGCAATTAAAGTGGGGGTGGGGGGTGGGGGGGAGCTGACTACAAAGGAGCCGCTCCAGGGAGATGTTTGGGTGAGGAGCTATTCTGTGTCTGATTGTGGTGTGATCACACAAATCTACATACGCATAGGGAAAAAAGGGGCAATTTAACTGTGTGAATTAAAAAACCCCAGCAGGGGTGAGAGGCTGGACTGGACTGGGTCCCCTCTGTCCCACCCTGGCTGCCAGGCCTCCCCCCTTGGCTCTGGCCACCCTGGCTCAGGCCCTTTCAGGTCACCTGACTCCCATTATCCCTTAGCCCAGCCCAGGCACCCCATCTTCCCACTGGGGGAGGGTAGAGGTCAAAGTCTGTGGGGCCTCGGCCAGGGAGGGCTGCCGTGGGGTAGCAGGGTGGGGGACACAGGACCCAGGTCACAGGAGGACAGAGGGCTGGGAGACGGGGCTGAGAGGACAGAGGACTGGGTTGGCAGGGGGGCTGGAGGCTGGGGGACAGGGGTTCCCTGCAAGCACCTGCCCTCCCCACCCTGTCACCAAGGCAGGTTCAGCCTTTGCCCTCCCGGTGATTCAGAGAGCTGAGATCACTGTCCCTCCCCCCAGTCGGTCCTCCCCCTCCCCGTTTTGCTTCTTCCCACCCCCTATCCCCTGCCTGAGGCTGCCCCTGACAGAGGCCCTGCAGGGGTTCAGGCCAGCGGGTATAATGGGGCGGTGTCGGCAGGAGGACCGGGGTCAGCTGGACAGTACCAGCTGCTGTGCTCTGCGCCCTCCACCCTGTCACCACCGTGGAGCCGGGACCAGGTGGGCGGTGACTGGGGAGGTGGAGCAGACGGCAGGTGCCCGAAGGACAACAGATGCCCCAGCCAGAGCTTCCTTGTTGCTGCCAGTCTGCCGGCCACCAGCCCAGGTGAGGGGGATGTTCCTGTGCCGAGGCTGTCCTATCCCCAGGGGGCTGTCTCTATCCCAAGGGGGCTGGCCTGTCCCCAGGGGGCTGTCCCTGTCCCAAAGGACCATCCTGTCCCCAGGGGCCTGTCTCTGGAGCAGCCTGCCCCTCCTCTTTGCTGCCCACCTGAGGGCTCAGGCTGGGGTCTGGGCTTGCTCTTCCCCTGGAGGTGTTGTGTGAGGTGGGGTCCCTGGCTGTTTGTGTCTCTGAGTTGCCCTGAGACTGGAGGTGGGATGCTGATCTCAAACACAGGCAGGTTTGGTGAAGGGCTGCGCCTCCACTCTGCTCTGTGGGTCTCAGTCTCCCCTGACAGAGGGATGACCCTCCCCCGCCACAGGACAGCTGTGAGGACCAGGAGCCAGTATCCCTGAGGCGTGCTCCAGCCCTGCCCAGAGCTGGGGTGAAGCCCGTGGTGGTGCCAGCATCCTTGAGGGACACTTGGACACTCGGGTGACACACTAGCCACAGGGCTCAAAGTGCTCAACTTCAAAGTGGGTTCTGGGCTGTCATCGGGGCAGCGGTACCCAAGGAGGGCTGGAGCGGCCAGCACTGGGGGGAGGGTCGTCCCAGGCTGCTTGGTGACCCCCACGGGCTCTCCAGGCACCTCCGGGGGCCCAGGGCACAGACGTGGCTCCCCCACTGCCCAGGCTGCTGTGGCCCCACACAGGCCCAAGCCGAGGGGGTGGATGCCTCTGGGCCCCGCTGCCAACTGCATTCCTGGGCCTGCCTCAGCCAGCAGCCGAGCACCTGTCTTGGGCCAACAGAAAAGTTTCAGAATCAGATTAGAGAAAACCAAGGTCTAAGTTTTCAAACAGAAACCAGATTTCTTTGTTCATAATGCCCTGTGTGAAGTTCCCTTAACTGAGATGACCTGTCTCTGGGACGCCAGCTGACCTTGCTTGTTGGGTTACACACGTGGAAGGAACAGATCTCCTGTGACCCTCCTGGCTTAGCGTGACCTCAGCCAGCAGAAAGGCAGGTGGGCGGAGAGGCCAGAGGTCTGGGCCAGCTCTGCCTGAGTTCTGAGTGGGGAGACCCAAGGAGCTGGGACATGTCCTCCTCCCAACTCACCCCAAAGGGAGGCCATGAGGGGTGCAGAGGGGCCTGGAGAGGGGGTGGGGACGCTTCCTCAGATAATGTGGACAGTAGCTCTGTCCGCCCACCTGTTGGGTGTCCACAGAGTCCTTGACAGCGGCATTGAAAAGGGCTATCCTAGACCCTTCCATAGTGCGTGCCACGGGCTAGCCTTGACCCAAACAAGGTAGCTGTCCCCCACAGGCCCCTCTGATGGTCTTGGGCCCTGCACCCTGTGGCTCCCCAGGACCCGGGCAATGGTGGTGTCTGAGCCCCAGGGAGGTGTTCAGGGCAGCAGTGTCGAGGGACATTGGGGTGCCCTGAGCCCCTGCCTCCAGAGGGCTGAGGGAGGAGCAGCAGGTGACATCCAGTGTGCACTGCTGCCCCCCGCTCTGCAGGTGCCAGCCCCGCCCCCACTATGGGGCTGTCCTGGAAGAATAGGGTCCTCACCGTCCTGCTGGGGGTCGCTGCTGCCTCGGGCCTCACCTCACTCATTCTCTTCCTGGTGGAGGCCACCAGCATCCTCCTGCCTGCAGACACCAAGGTACGCTGGCTGGTCCAGAGTGGGGGTGGGTGCAGGCTGGGGTGACACCGCCTGCTCCCTCCTGATCCCTGCCACCCCCAGTTCGGGATTGTGTTCGATGCCGGCTCCTCCCACACGTCCCTCTTTGTGTACAAGTGGCCAGCAGACAAAGAGAACAACACGGGCGTGGTCAGCCAAGCCCTGGCCTGCCAGGTGGAAGGTCAGTTGGCGCCTGTGGCTGCAGGCG
The DNA here is from genome assembly GCA_030035585.1 of Dugong dugon. NCBI lineage: Eukaryota > Metazoa > Chordata > Mammalia > Sirenia > Dugongidae > Dugong > Dugong dugon. The sequence goes on from CM057471.1 coordinate 710,227, forward strand.
AGGGGCTCCTATGGGGGGCGGGAGCTGTGTCGACCTAGAAGAAACAGGCTCAGTGAGGTTGAGGGGCATGCCTAAGGTCACACAGCTCAGGTGCTGGGCTACACCTGCGTGTGCCCCACGGGGCTGCAGGGAGGCCCCTTGCTTATCCTTCCTGCAGGCCCCTGCCCTCCAGCTCTGTTCCTTCAGCGGCCCCTCCCTGTGGACCCCTGAGGCTCCCCACCCCCACCCTGCTGGGTAGCTGCCCTCCAGGGAGGGCCCTGAGGGAGGAAGGAGGGAGGCCTGGCTGAGTGTTGGGGCTGCCTCAGCAAAGCATCCCAAGTGGGGCTTCAGATCACAGCAAAGTATCCTCTCAAGGTCCAGATCCAGGTGTCTGGGTCGATCCCCCTCTGAGGCTCTAAGGGAGGACTCTTCCTGGCCTCGGCCAGCTCCTGGTGGCCCCAGGCATCCCCTGGCTTGTGGTCGCATTGCTCCAGTTGCTGCCTCCGTGGTCACATTGTGGCTTCTCTCTGTGCCTTGTTCTCTTCTGTCTCTCGTAACACTTGAATTAGGGCCCCCCGGGTAATCCCGGATGTTCTCCCCTGAGACCCTTCCTTGATCACACCCACACAGACCTTACCCCAACAGGCCCACATTCACAGGTCCCGGGCCGCCCTTCCCCCCACGGCCAGCCTTTCAGCCCGGCAGCCCCGGAGCCTGGCCCCAGTCCTCCGTTTCAGGGCCGGGGATCTCCTCGTATACGTCCAACCCTGCCCTGGCCGGTGAGAGCCTGCGGGGCTGCCTGGAGGAGGCGCTGGCGCTGATCCCCGAGGCTCAGCACTGGGAGACGCCCACGTTCCTGGGGGCCACCGCCGGCATGAGGCTGCTCAGGTGAGGCGGCGGGCGCTGGCGATGACACCGAGGGGGGCGAAGTGGCGGCGGGCGGGGACTCCGGCTCCAGCCACCCCGACCCCCTGTGCTCTGTCCAGCCAGAAGAACGGCTCTCAGGCCGAGCGCATCTTCGCAGAGGTCGCCGGGGTCCTACGCCAGGCCCCCGTGGACTTTCGGAGCGCCGCGCTCCTGACGGGGCTGGAGGAAGGCGCCTTTGCCTGGATCACCATCAACTACGCGCTGGGGATGCTGCTAACGGTGCCGTGCCGCGGGCAGCCGAAGGACGGGGCGGGGTCCGAGGGGTGGGTCAGGGTCCCCAGGGCGCTACCCCGAGGGCTAGGTTGAGGCCCAAGGGGCGGGGTGGAGTCCTGAGGGCCGGGTGGGGACCCAGGGATGGGGCAGGCGTCAGCGGGGAGCGAGCCTGAAGAGCAAGGCTAAGCTCTGAGGGGCAGGGCGGGTCCCAGGGCAGGGCAGACAGTGGGGCGAGACCCGTGTCAGGGCTGGTTGACAGGGCCTGGGGTCACCCGCGTCTGAGTGGGCCCTGTCTGCGGTCAGTACACCTTCTCCGGAGAATGGGCCCGGCCCCCCGAGGCGACGCTGGTGGGCACCCTGGACATGGGCGGGGCCTCCACGCAGATCTCATTTGTCCCCGGAGGCCCCATCCTGGACCCCAGCACGCAGGCCTCCTTCCTCCTCTACGGCTCCAGCTACAACATCTACACGCACAGCTACCTGTGCTTCGGGCGGGACCAGGTGCTGAGCCGCCTCCTGGCCCGGCTGGTACAGGTCAGGCCCACGAGGGCAGGGCGGTGCGGTGGGCCGCGGGTCCCCGAGGTGCTCAGGCTCTCTCCTCACAGGGCAGCCCGTCGGGCCTGGTCCGTCATCCCTGCTACCACAGCGGCTACCAGGCCACACTGCCCCTGGCGCCCCTGTTCGAGTCGCCCTGTGTCGGCACCTCGGCTCCCGCTGGCACCGCCCAGAACCTCACGATTGAGGGCACGGGGAACCCCGGGGCCTGCGTCTCTGCCATCCGGGAGCTCTTCAACTTCTCCAGCTGTGAGGGCCGAGCAGACTGCGCCTTTGACGGGGTCTACCAGCCCCCCGTGCGGGGCCAGTTCTATGTGAGCGCCCCTACTACCCTCAGCCCCGCCCCCTTCCTCCGCTGGGACCTGGGACCCCGGGTCGGGTGGGGTCCCCACCGGCCCATGGGCCTGCTGGCTGCCCCACCTAGAGCAGGGCTCCCACCCCCAGGCCTTCTCCAACTTCTACTATACCTTCCGCTTCCTGAACCTCACCTCGGGACAGCCCCTGGACACGGTCAATGCCACCGTCTGGGAGTTCTGCCTGCGGCCCTGGAAGCTGGTGAGTGGCCAGGGCCGCGCCCACCTGGCCCCCTCTGGCCCCTGGGCTTTAGCTGTGGGCAGATGGGGCTCGGAGGGACCCCCCAGGCGCCAGGCACGACCAGGCAGGGGCATCATGGAGGGAGTGCTCCAGCCCCTCTGGGCAGTGTGGCCACAGGGTTTAGGGGAGCCCTGGGGAGGGACAAAAGTCATGGCAGCCCTCCTCCGGCAGAAGCCCACTGTCTCGTCGGCTGTGAGGAGGGGGCCGCACCAGCCTCCTCTTGGCAGATCCCAGGAGTCCCCAGGACAGCTGGGAAGAGCTCTCTGCCGACTGCCCAGACCCCTGACCCCTCCTCCTGTTGTCCAGTCTCAGTCTGGTCCGCTAGTGGGGGCCGCCCATCACTGGGACAGGGCACTGTTAGGGGTCCTGGGCCCACTGTCAGGAGGGGTGGAGCCCTCCACCCCTGACGCTTCGGCCTCTCGGGCCCCAGGTGGAGATTAGCTATCCCGAGCAGGCCCCCTGGCTTCGAGACTACTGTGCCTCTGGGCTCTACATCCTCACACTCCTGCTTGAGGGCTATGGCTTCAGCGAAGAGACCTGGCCCAGCATCAAGTTCCTCATGCAGGTGACAGGGACCCCACCCGGCATGCCTGCAGCGAGTGAGGGCCTGGGGCGGCACCCTGCAGCCCTGACCAAGTGCTCATCCACAGGCGGGTGGGACCGAGATCGGCTGGACGCTGGGCTACATGCTGAACCTGACCAACATGATCCCGGCCAAGGCGCCCGTCACGAAGCAGGCGGAGAGCTACGGCGTCTGGATGGCCACCATTGTCCTTGTGGCGCTGACCCTTGGGGCCATTCTTGGGGCTGTTGCCGTCCAGCTCCTCTGGCCCCGGGAGTAGGGCCATGGTGCCTGTGATGCTGCGGGTGGAGGCCCAGCCCCGCGGCTCGGTGGGGGCTCCTTCACAGTTGAGGTCCTGCCCCAGTTGTACCTCTCATGACCTTGCTCTGTGGGCTCTGGGCCCTCAGTCAGCTGACAGTGGACAGGGCCTCAGCATGACCTGAGCCTTCTCCAACAAAACCTGGATGCTGTCCTGCGGCGTGCCCAACTGTGAGCCCACCCAGGACTGAGGAGTGCCTGTGCGGGTACACATGGTGCCAGAGCTGCTCAGAGATGAGATGTGTGGACCCAGCCCCAGTCCTGAGTGCCCACACAAGTTCTCTGCCCTGGTCCATGGGTGCTCGCGCGTGTTCTCATCACTGCTTCATGAGTGCCTGCTGTTCTCGGCCCTGCTCTGTGAATGTGCGAGGCACTATTCCAGGACACAGCAGTGACCAGGACTCAGGAGGCTGGGATCTTCCGTGGGGTCACAGATGCCATACAGATCTCCCAATAAAACCCAGACTCGGTGTGTAGCGGTGGTGCCGTGTGCTGGGGCAGAGGTGGGAGGAGGCAGGTGGGTGTACCCTGCAGAGCCGTAGACAGAGACCAAGGGGCTGCTCTTCCAGTGCTGCCCTTCCATGCCCACGAGGCTGTGGGCAGACATGGGTGGGAAGAGGGCTTTGCCCCCATCCTGGAGGCGTCCTGCATCCAGAACCTCAGCAGCAGGAAGTCAGCAGGGGTGGGCTGTGGGTGGCCCGCAGGGTGGTGACTCTTGGGTCTACCTGTAGGAAGGTGGTGGGGAAAGCATTCTAGGTGGAGCAGCCTGTGCAGAGGCCCTGAGACAGGAAGGACAGGTGAGGGGCAGTGTGACTGGAACAGAGTGGGGGCACATGGCCAGGAAGGGGCCGGAGTATGTGGGGCTGCGGCTGACCTGCGACTACCCTGTTGCTTTGCTGCTGCATTGGGGGAGGGGTTAGAAGTGGAGGCCAGAGGACAAGAAGGGACTGTTGCAGCCCCTCAGCCACCTCCCAGACACCCCTCAGTCCCTCTCTGTTCTCACAGTCACTCTGGCCACAGAGGCTGCTGTGGCCTCCCTAGGCGTCTAGGCTGTGTGACTGCAGCATCAGTGGAACGTGAGGCCTGGGCTGAAACCTGGGAAGTGGGGGTGACTGCTGGGAAGAAGGGGCCTGGCAGCCTGGGAGGGGCTGGAGGGCCTGGCCCTGTCCCTCCTATGGTCTGAGGACACACTGGCACGGTGGGCACCTCTCCCAAGCTGCGGTCGGGCCCTTCTCAGTCGCCAAGTACAGCACATGGACCACTTGGGAAGGGGGCAGGTGGTCTTTATTAAAACCCTCCTGCACAGGTCTTCTCAGGGCGTGCCCCCTGCAGGGCTGGGTGCGGGGGCGGCTGGGGGCCCAGGAGGCTGGACTTGGCTGCAGGAGGCTGTGCAGGTGGTTCTGCTCACATGCCAGCTCAGGCCACAAAGCATGTGGGGAAAATGCCAACGCACCGGCATGATGGTCCTCCAGCCACACCTCATCCACTGCGGAGGGGGCGGGTGGGGGCGGTTCAGGACATTGCAGGACCTCTACTCGCCTGCGCCAGCTCTGTACCCTAGGCAGCTGCCTGAGCCCAGCAGCCCCTGCAGCCCCTCAGCTGTGCCTGGGCCAGCTTGCGGTCCAACATGGATTGCTGGAAACTGCAGGTAGCTGAGGCCAGTCCCCTTGAGGTGGCAGGGACCCAGGCGGTGCCCAGCCATGCCCCGCCCCCACTCTGGCTTGGGATGCCTGCAGGTGGGCAGTGCTGGTCACCCAGCTCAGCCTTAGCAAGGGCGGGCGCTTGGATCCTGGGAGTGAGGCACTGTGTCAACGCACAAAACTGGCTGTGTCGGCACAGGAGGGGTGTGCCCTGGGGTCTGGAGGGTGGGGAACACCCTGAACCTAAATGGCTGGTTGAATTCATCGCCTAGGTCTGACTCAGCTTCCTGCACACTGGCTTCCTTTCTCCTAGGCACCTTGCCCGCCCCTGCTGGGTGCATGGACACCCCAGACCCTCCTTCCAAACCAGGGCTTCTAACTGGTTCTTTCCTGTTGGAACCCCTGATGAGAATTTGCATTTCTAACAAGTTCCCAGGAAGTTATATATAAGAATCACCTGGGGATCTTGTTAAACTGTAGATTCCAATTCAGTATATCTGGGGTGGAAACGCAAATTCTCAGCAGGGAATTTGTTAGAAATGCAAATTCTCAGCAAGAGTTGGAACCCACTGAACAGGAGTCCTGCTCCAAACCCAGGGCTGTGCAGCACTGCAGTGTGAAAATGTGGTGGGGGCGTCAGACCTCTTCTGACTTCAGGGGGAGGGAGAGAATCAAAATCGAAGCACAGCCCAAGGTCAATGATCCCCATGAGGTGGTGGTCAGACATACCTCCACCCTCCAACTCTTTTTACCAATCCTGACACCAGCATCCCTCCCACAGCACTCTCTACTTCTCTGCTGGGTTTGATAATTGTGGCAATGGCCACACAGAACTCACAGACTATACTCACGATTATGGGGTTTATTAGGGAAGTAACACGTTACAATTCAGGATCAAGAACAACTCAGGATACAGTTCTTCGATCAGGACAGCTTCTTCTCAGCTGTGCCCACAGGCAGGCAGGTCTTTCTCTTGGCCCTCAGCTCTCAGCCCTCGCTCTCAGCCTGGTCTCTGCCCTACTCGGGCAAGTGTTACATAGCTCTTTAGCTCTGCCAATAAGTGCCCAGAGGCACCCCACTCCACCAGCAAGTCTCCTGCCTGTCTCTTGCTCCAGGCAGAGTGGGTCAGCAAGCCTAGCCTGCTGGTCCCATGGTGCTGCCTTCTCATTCTGTCTTCAGTGTTATAGCTCTCTCTATCTCCTGGGTCTGAGAGGTTCTTAGTGCAGGGACCCTGGGTCCAAAGGATGTGCTCCGCTCCTGGCTCTTCTTCTTGATGGTAGTGATGTTCTCCCCACCTCTGGGATTGGCTCCCTTTAAGCCTAGTGGGATGGCAGAACTGACCAGTTCCCTACAAGGATTCCATGTACCTTATTTGCTTTGGCAAAGCTGTCCACAGCTGCCACAAGCACTCATTTGCATAGTCCCACACAGTCATCTTATGGGAGCTGCAAGACCATGGCTAGAAGGGCCATACAATAGCCACCCACTGCATCACACCTGAGCATTTCTCCTCCTGCTTCCCAGCCTGTCCCACCCCCATGTCATGGCCTAGACTCTGAGCTTCCTTCTGGAAACTTCTGCTGGAAGCTTCTCCCAACTGGAAACCCCATCTCCCACCAGCAGGCTTCCTGGGTGGATCAGAGAATAAGAGGTTGCCCACCAGATTCTGCTCTGCCTGGTGTGGGGTCTCTGCCCTCAGGCATCCCTCCTCACCCCTCCTCACCCTTTCTGCTGGGAGCCAGGCAGAGAGGGCAGGACCAGTCCTGGAGCTGCTGACCATGGCCCCTTCCCCAATTCCTTCTCCAGGAAGGACCGAGTGGCAGAGAGGCCTGGGAGAGTGGTCAGGACCCTCAGGGTCTCCGCTGAGCCCCGACCACCATCATGTTCTGGGTAAGCCACCCCTCCAGCTCTACCCTCGATTTCTGTGTCTGTAGAATGGGTACAGTCCTATGGCCCCTGCTGCTGCAAAGATGTGGTGAAGAGTGGAGGTGGGTCCATGGAAGTTCTCTGCCAGCCACTACACAGACAGTGACGTGGTCCTGCTCTGCATCTGCAATGGGGGGTGGGAGGAGGGAGACAGAGTGAAGACTGGCTGAGACAGGGGGACTCTGTGCTCACTGAGCCAGCTGGATCTTGGCCACCCCTCACTGGAAGAGGCTAACCACCATGTAGGTGTCCTTAATCACTGCCTTGTCATATGCCTGGGGACAGAAATGCCCTGGAAACTCCAAAGCCCGTGGCCCAGTCACCTGGTGTCACAGATGAAGTCCAGGCAGGTGATAGGCCTGCACTTCCACTGGCCCCTCATGGAAGCTGTTGCTGGCTCCTCCCTCTTGAGCTGCCACAACGCAATCAACCCATGCTGGCCCCAGGGTCCTGCAAGATAAGACCAGAGCATACTGAGCGGTTCACCGTGGGGACAAAGGAGAAACGCGAGAAGGAAAAACTCCAGTGTGCTAACAATAGTCATCTCTGTGGGATGGGCTACATAAGATCATTGTCTTTTTCTTTATTCGTTTTGGTAGTCCAAAGTAACACACTACATACGTCTTAGAATCAGAAAGAAAACCACCAAAAAGTCTTGGCATGATAGGCTGATCTGCGTCCAAAGCACAACGCTTCCTTAAACCAGACAGAGAAAACATGTTGACTGTTCTTATCAAGGACAGTGGCCATCAGTTAAATACAGGAACACTGAGGTGGGTGGTAGGGGTGTTTTGGTCTCCCTTGAACAAACTGGGCTGAGTGGAGGGCTTGTTGGGTGACCTGGGTTTGAGCCATGTCTGAATATTCGATGGTTGTTGTAAGAATGGCATGGGAGTGGCGTCTGACCTCCTCTAACTTCACAAGGGGGAATGAGAATCAAGATCAACAGCCTAAGACTGACTCCTGTGAGGCAGAGGTCAGACATGCCTCCTTTCTCCACCATCTTTACCAATTTTGACACCAACCGTTCCTCCCACAGCACTCTCTACTACTCTGCTGGGTTTAATAATTAATCACAATGGCCACACAGAACTCACAGACAATATTCATGATTATGGGGTTTATTAGGGAAGTAACAGGTTCAGGAACACTCAGGATATAGTTCTTCTATTAGGACAGCCATTTCCCAGCTGTGCCCACAGGCAGGCCTCTCTCTGGTCCCTCAGCCTCTGCCCTGCTTGGGCAAATGTTACAAGGCTGTTTTAGCTCTGCCTATAAGTGCCTGGAGACACCCCGCTCCACCAGTAAGCCTCAGCCGGAAGGCGGTCAGCTCTAGCTCTGTGGATCAGCAAACCTAGCTCCACCAAGTGCCTGGAGGCACCCTACTCTGCCAACAAGCCTCCTGCCCAAAGGCACTCAGCTCTTTTGCTCCATGGGCCAGGAAGCCCACCATGCTGTCTCCTGCCAGCCTCTCCTACCACTGTTTCTCTGCCACTACTTCTTGCTGTTTTCAGTGTTACAGCTCTCTCTCTCTCTCTCAGTCTCCCGGTTCCAGGAGCTTCTCAGTGCAGGGATCCTGGGTCCAAAAGACACGTTGTGCTCCTGGCTCTTCTTCCTTGATGGTAGTGAGATCCTCTCCCACCCCTGGGATGGCTCATTTTAAGCCTAGCAGGATGGCAAAATCGACCAATCCCTTTGGTGGGCCACAATTACCTTATTTTCACAGGCCCGTCCAATCACTTGGGTGGGAGTTACAAGACCATGGTGAGAAAGGTCAACGAAAGTCATCCATCACACCGCAGCCATGCAGAGAGGGGCGCCAATGTGGGGTGGCCGCTCTGTGTGGGTGAAATCCAACTGCTTGCCACCCCCAAAGCAGCCAAATAAAATATTATATCCAGTTCATGCCAACAAACAACAGTGCTGGATACGCTACACCTCTCCTCATCCTCAAGCAATTTTAACGGCGGCAGGGGTTCTGTCTGCCTTCACAATCTCCATATTCCTATCTAATCTGCTTATGCCAGTATTTAATTCTATTGACTTTGGGTCCTACCCACTCTTTTCCTATTGTGGTAGAGGAGAATTTAACACTCTTGCCCTGCACCCCTTGTCCCTTCCCTCCATTTAAATCACAATTGCCTTAAATGTGAGAGTCACTGCTGAAACATGTGGTATATGATGATTATATCCCCTTTCTCCCGTAACCCTTTAAAATGGAGACTTCTAGTGAAATGACTAGATTTATATGCAGTTGTAAGAAATACCAGATTTGTGTACACTTTACCTAGTTTTCCCCAATGGTAACATTTTTGCAAAACTATAGTTCAGTATCACAACCAGGATACTGACATTGATTCTCTGCTATAACTGTTCACTCTTTGTCTCTCTTCCTCTCTCCCTCCCACCTTCCTCTCATTTGCTTCATTTCCCAGGTAGTTGTCCCTGGATTCTCTGAACTTCCCTATGTAAGGATCTGGTTGTTTCTGTGGGGGACTCGGGGGCGGGGGCCATGACGGAATGCTCCCTGTGGAACATGTCTGACTTTGAAGAAAATAAGATCTTTAAAAAAGTCGGGGACAGGCGCATGTGCCTTTGTGCCCCTCCTGAGCAATTAGCTGCTTTTTGGGAAGAGGCTGGCAAACAGGTCAGCGCTCATGTCAGGGATTTGGACACCTGTGCCCTTGAGTCCCTGTTCACAGCTGGATCCAGCCTCTACCTGTTCCAGGTATGTCCCCATCTTTGGCCGTTCAGTCCTGGCCTGTCCATCTCTGCCTCTGGGACCCCAGAGGCACATGGTAGGCGATAGGGGAGGCAGTGAGGGAGCACTGTGACCACCATGTGGCCCCAGCTCAACTCCTGGTGGGGCCCCAGCCTGACAGCTCCCACCCCACCTCAGGTACTCGCTGAGGCGAGACACCAGAGGGACAACCCCAGGTGACTGTCGGGGAGGGAGGGCAGGGGCTCTGGGCTTCACCTCTGCAGCCGAGTCTTTGTTGGCTACCCCTCATGGACCCTACCGCAGGGTAAGGAGGACAGCGTCCCAGAACTGGGACAGAGGGCGGTGACTAAGGCTGGAGAATAGCCTCGCTCGGGGATGAGGTCTCTGCGCCCAGTCGCGGGGGCGCCCCGGCAGCCAAGTCCCCTGGCTCACCCGCAGCGCGGGCTCCGGTCCCGGCCGGCAGGTGCACGCAGCCCACATTAAAGCACATCCTGGCAGGCGGCTCTGGGAAACGCGAGAGGAGGCGCAGGGCGCGGCGCAGCGCAGGTCCCCGCGCTCCACGGCCTACGCGCCCCGGTGCCAGCTGCGCACCAGGTCCCCGAGCGAGGCCACGGCAGTGCGAAACCTGCCCGGCCGCGCAGCGGGAGGTGAGGGCGGCAGTGGGGTCCTGGGAGGGTCCAAGGGGTGATGGTGGTGGTGGGGTGGCCTAGTGCCGGGGAGTAGGGGGCTTCAGGGTTCGGAGAGCGACGTGGGACCGTGGGACCTCAAGGGGGAAAGTCAGAAGCAGGGGCGGGGGCGCTGGGCTTTTGGGGGGTGCCGGAAAGCGCTTGGTGCGCCAGCGCCTCCCGCTGCCCAATGCCGCCCTCTGGCGGTGGAGTGCCCACTCCATTTCCTGCCTCCAGTCAGCCCTCCCCAGCATGACAACACCCATTCACCGGTTAAGCCCCGCCCCTGCAAGGCATGGCCACACCCCCAGTCCGACCTAGCCCCACCCCAGCCCGCCGTCTGGCTCCTCCCAGACCTGGCCCTGCTCCAGCCAGCGGCTCCACCCCGACCCAGCCTGACCACGCCCTCTCTCCCCCGTTCCTGCCCGGCCTGACCACGCCCACAAACAGACTAAGCTCCGCCCTGACCCTGCAAGGAGCCTTGGTGGCACAGGGGTTAAGAGGCGGCTGCTAACCTAAAGGTTGGCAGTTCAAATCCACCAGTCGCTCCTTGGAAACCCTATAGGGCAGCTCTATTCCGTCCTATAGAGTCGCTGTAAGTCGGAATCGACTCAACGGGAACGAGTTTTTTTTGACCCTGCACGGGCCTGACCACGCCCCCAGCTTGACCACGCCCCGACCCGCTCCTCTACTTGGCCACGCCCCCTCACAGAATCAGCCCCTTCCCAGTTGAGACCACACCCGCTCCCCGGCCCCGCCCCGGCTCCGGGTTTGGCCCCGCCCCAGCCCTGGGGTTGACGCCTGCCGCACTTCCGGCGGTCCCCACGATTCTGCTTCCCGGCCTGGGCCCACAGCCCCGCCAGCCCACGTTGGCCTCGGTGCGCCGGAGAAAGCCGTCCGGGCTGGCTCCTGACACCGCTGCTCAGGGTAGAACAAAGGTTCCGCATGGGCCGGGCGTAGACGGTGTGTCCAGGTGAGCGTCCCCCGCAAGCCCCCGCTCCTTTCGGCGCCCGCCGACAGCCAGGCTTTCCAACCCTCGCTTCCGGGCACCGAGAGGGCAGAGCTGGGCCTGAGCGATGGGACGGGGTGCGGGGCCTGTGGACGGGCGAGGGGCCTTCGCGCTGCCTCTCTCGCGCCCTGGGTGGGTCTGGGGTCGTGGGCGGCAGGCGCTCAGCCCCGAAGTCCGTGCGGAGTCGGGGGGACGTGCCGGCTCTGGCGAGGGGTTCCCGAGACACTGCCCGGGGTGGGCGCGCCGCGCCTTCGGCTTCGGGGGGCCGCGTCGTGACCGGGTCCCCCTTCCTGAGGGCTGACTGCTGCAGGCTCGGGTCGTCTCCCCAGCGAGCCTTCAGGGTGGGGGCTGCCCCTGCCGGTGGCCTGATGCCGCCCGCTGGGCTCCGCGCCGGGGGCCCGAGCGGGCGCCCCTCTGCTTCCCCACGGCGGGGTGCGGCATGGCATGGCGCGACACGGCAGGGCGGGACCTGATTCTCTAGGGGGGAAACCGAGGCCCAGAGTGAGGAGGCCTGGAAAGTGGGCGCTTTCCCTGGAGGGTCTGCTCTGGGAGCCTGTCCCCCCTTTGGCTGTCTGTGCAGACCCCGCCTAGGAGCCCAGGGAGACCCGGCTGTGGAGAAGCAGGGCCCAGCAGGGCTTCGAACTGGTTCCTTTTGGTTGGAAACAAAATTTGCGTTTCCACCCCAGATATACTGAATCAGAATCTGTAACAAGATCCCCAGGAGATTCTTACATGTAGAAAATGTAGCAAACAGAACAAACTGGTTGGAAGCCCTGGGTGTGAGACCCAGGCCGCAGGCAGGTACTCAGGACTCTTTCTGACTTCCAGGTTCCTCGGTAGGAACAGTCTTCCGAGGTGGTGTTAGGCCAGAACGGTTTGTCTTGGGTGAGTTAGGACCCAGGTTAGGCTGGCTGGGAAGACGCCCCTCTTAGCTTCTAGTGTCGGACGTCGTGGCGCTGCAGCCTCGCGTCCTGAGTGGGAAACTGAGGCCGGCCCGGATCTGGGGTGGGTTTCTGGATCGAGGGCGGGCCATGCCGGTTGGGCTTTCTGGCCATAGCGGGGGTGTGGTCCGAGGGGCCGCATGGGGCGGGATGTGAGGGGGCTGCCGGAGGAGGTGGGCAGGGGTGGGGAGTTCTGGACAGCCAGACCGATGAGAAGGTGTCCGTGTAGTAGGGAGAGCCTTGGCCCAGCCAGGCGAGCGCCTCTAACCGGGTGGCCCACCTGTTGTTGCGCACACCGGAATAGCCACCAGGGGGCGCTCACACCACAGCTTCTGTGAGGCGCCCTCGCTGTGGCCTCCAGCTCAGCACCTGCTGTTGCAAACTCAGGCAAAATGAACTGCTGTCATTGCTATCCCGCTAACGAAGAAGTGAACCGTGTCCAGTGTAGAAGGTGCAGGAAACATGGCAGGCGAACATGGAGGCAACCCTGACCCCCCAAATGCTGGATTCCCTCAGGCCTAATTTCCTGTGGACCTGGACCGTTTTAGGGGTGTGTTTAAATTCCCCGGGGCCACTTCCCTCTGCGTGGTGGACACCCCAGCACTGGCTTCCGTGGGCTGTCTGCACTGACCCTCATCTGAGTGCACTCTGGCCACCGGCTCACGTGGCCACACCCCCTCTGGACATCACAAAGGTCCTCAACCACCTCTGCCCACTGAGGCACCATCCAGGCTGCCGAGAGGGTTCCCGTAGCAGAGGGGTCCTTGGAGAGCCCCCAGGGAGTTGGAGAGACTGAGGTGCAGAGGCCAGATGTGGCTGAGAGAGTGGACACAGGATGCTGAGCCCAGGAGGCCCAGCCTGGGACGCTGAGCCTGGGACAAAGGACGCCGAGCCTAGGAGGCCCAGCCTGGGACACTGAGCCTGGGACACAGGATGCCAAGCCCAGGAGGCCCAGCCCGGGACACTGAGCCTAGGACGCAGGATGTCAAGCCCAGGAGGCCCAGCCTGGGACACTGAGCCTGGGACAAAGGATGCTGAGCCCAGGAGGGCCAGCCTGGGACACTGAGCCTGGGACACAGGATGCCGAATCCAGGAGGCCCAGCCCAGGACGCTGAACCTAGGACACAGGATGCCAAGCCCAGGAGGCCCGGCCCGGGACACTGAGCCTAGGACGCAGGATGTCAAGCCCAGGAGGCCCAGCCTGGGACACTGAGCCTGGGACAAAGGATGCCAAGCCCAGGAGGCCCAGCCCGGGACACTGAGCCTGGGACACAGGATGCTGAGCCAAGGAGGCCCAGCCTGGGACACTGAGCCTGGGACACAGGATGCCGAATCCAGGAGGCCCAGCCCAGGACGCTGAACCTAGGACACAGGATGCCAAGCCCAGGAGGCCCGGCCCGGGACACTGAGCCTAGGACGCAGGATGTCAAGCCCAGGAGGCCCAGCCTGGGACACTGAGCCTGGGACAAAGGATGCCAAGCCCAGGAGGCCCAGCCCGGGACACTGAGCCTGGGACACAGGATGCTGAGCCCAGGAGGCCCAGCCTGGGACACTGAGCCTGGGACACAGGATGCCGAATCCAGGAGGCCCAGCCCAGGACGCTGAACCTAGGACACAGGATGCCAAGCCCAGGAGGCCCGGCCCGGGACACTGAGCCTGGGACACAGGATGCCGAATCCAGGAGGCCCAGCCCAGGACGCTGAGCCTAGGACACAGGACGCCAAGCCCAGGAGGCCCAGCCCAGGACGCTGAGCCTAGGACACAGGATGCCGAGCCCAGGAGGCCCAGCCTGGGATGCTGAGCACGAGACATAGGATGCTGAGCTCAGGAGGCCCAGCCCAGGACGCTGAGCCTGGGACACAGGATGCCGAATCCAGGAGGCCCAGCCCAGGATGCTGAGCCTAGGACACAGGATGCTGAGCTTAGGAGGCCCAGCCTGGGACACTGAGCCTGGGACACAGAATGCCAAGCCCAGGAGGCCCAGCCTGGGACACCCAGCCTGGGACACAGGACGCCAAGCCCAGCCTGGGATGCCAAGTGCTCGCACAGGCACTGCTGGGAGGAAGCAGTTCCTTGTGGAGGGAGGACCGGGAGCCCCACGTACCCCGATTCCTGTGCCCACAGTGGCATGTGTGGTTGCTTGGAGATGAGGCTGTTCTGAAGCTGGGGACCCTGGCTCAGGGCTCCCAGCCTTCCTTTTAACCCCGAAGGTGCTCTCAGGAAGCTGCCACCCCTGAGCAGGGCAGGTGGAGGGTGGCCCTTCCACCCCCCGTCCTGCATGTTGAGGTGGTCTCCGGTGCTGGGGTGCGCCTGCTGGTGGAGCACCATGTCATTCCTCACATTTCCCCACCTGGCCTGTGGAGGAAATTCAGCTTTTACTCAGAGTTGTCTGGACTGTTCTCCATTTCTATAATTCTGTCATTTCAAGAATTTTAACCCACTGCTGTCGAGTCAATTCTGACTCATAGTGACCCTGGAGGACAGAGTAGAGCTGCCCCATAGGGTTTCTAAGGCTGTAATCTTTGCAGAGATGGATCGACACAGTGGCTGCAACAATGGGCTCAAACACAGCAACGGTTGTGAGGATGGCGCAGGACTGGGCAGGGTCTCGTTCCGTAGTACATAGGGTCGCTATGAGTTGGAGCCGACTCAACGGTGCCTAACAACAACAACAATTTTTATGGAAGCAGACTGCCACATCTTTCTCCCACAGAGTGGCTGGTGGGTTTGAACCACCAACCTTTCAGTTAGTAGCTGAGCGCTTAACCACTGCACCACCAGGGCTCTTGGAGAATGTTACACAGAGTATGTATCCTTTTGTACTGGCTTTTTTCACGCAGCATAATTCTCTGAGCATTCACCCTTGTTGTTGTGGGGATCAGTAGCTGCTTTCTCTTTACTGCTGAGTGGTATTCCGTGAGTGGACGTGCCGCGGTCTGAACGTTCCCCTACTGAAGGACGCCTGGGTTGTTTCCAGATGTCAGTCGTATACATAAAACTGCTATGAACTTTCACGTGTTGGGTTTTGTGTGCGCACGAGTCTGTGTTTCTGTGGGACAAATGCCTAGGAGTGCAATAACAGGGTTGTATGGTAATTCGCCGCTTAGTTTTATAAGAAACTGGCACACTCTTTCCAGAGTGGCTGCCTCAGTTTACATTCCCACCAGCGACGTCTGGAGTCATCCGGCTTCTCCATGTCCTCACCAGCGTTTGGTGTGGTCACTCTTTATTTTCATCGTTCCAGTAGCTGTGGTGTCTCCTGTGGTTTTGACGTGCGTTTCTCTGATGGCTGATGAGGTTGCACGTCTTTTCGTGGCTTAGCTGCCATGTGCGTATCGTCTCCAGTCTCTTTGTGTCTTTAGCCCACTTTCTAGGCACTTTGTCCTTTTCCCCTTGTCTTTTCAGAGTTTTTATAAGTTCTCGATGTGAGTCCTTTGTCGGATGTGTGGTTGGCAGACTTTCCGCTCGTCTGTAGCTTGTCTTCTCATCCTCTTAACTAGGGTCTTTTGCACAGAAAAGGTTTTAATTTTGATGAAGTCCGGTTTGTCAGTCTTTCCTTTTATGGATTGTGTTTTTGGTGTTGAGTCCAAGAACAGCTTGCCTAGCCCTAGATCCTGAAGATTTTCTCCAACTTTTAAAAAAGTTTTATAGTTTTATGTTTACATGCAGGTCAATGATCCATTTCAGGTTAATAATTGCCTAAGGTATGAGCTTTAGGCCGAGGCTCACCCTTGGCCTGCGGGTGTCCAGTGGCTCCAGACTGTTTCCACCAGAGCTGTCTCTGCAGCTCTGCCAGAAGTCAGCAGGGGGCACCGTGTAATAAACACTCGTAATGAAAAGGAGTAGGTACATTTATATAGCACGTAAAGATGTTAAAAACACACTGGTAGGTGAAAATACATTGCAAAAACTTACGCAGTTAATAACTGAAGTTTCAGTATTGTAAAATGATACTGTATTGACGTAGTGTTTGAGTAATTAAAAAGTAAACAGCGTCAAAAATAAAAGGGGTCAGATCAGTAAAAACAAAAAGTTAGCAGGGTGTATCTGTGGGTTCTGTTTCTGAGTTCTCTGTTCTGTTGATTTGTCTGACCCTCCACCGGTACCCTACTGTCTCATTACTGCCGTGACGTGGACTTCATGCTCATTGGGTCTCACTCCTGTAAGCCCTGAGTGCATGTGATTGCTAGGTGATGTCGAGTCAGTTCCGACCCACAGCAACCCCATGTACAACAGAACAAACACTGCCCCGTCCTGCGCCATCCTCACAATCGTTGTTATGCTTGAGCCCATTGTTGAAGCCACTGTGTCAATCCATCTCATTGAGGGTTTTCCTCTTTTTCATTGACCCTCTACCTTACCAAGCATGATGTCCTTCTCCAGGGACTGGTCCCTCCAGATAGCGTGTTCAAAGTACGTGAGATGAAGTCTCTCCATCCTTGCTTCTAATGAGCATTCTGGCTGTACTTCTTCCAAGACAGGTTTGTTTGTTCTTTTGGCAGTCCATGGTATATTCAGCATTCTTCACCAACACTGTAATTCAAAGGCATCAGTTCTTCAGTTTTCCTTATTCAGTGTCCAGCTTTCACATGCATATGAGGCGATTGAAAACACCATGGCTTGAGTCAGGCACACCGCAGTCCTTAAAGTGACATCTTTGCTTTGTAACGCTTTAAGGAGGTCTTTTTCTGCAGATTTGCCCAATGCAATGCGCCCTTCGATTTCTTGACCGCTGCTTCTGTGGGTGTTGATTGTGGATCCAAGTAAAATGAATCCTTGACAACTTCAGTCTTTTCTCTGTTTATCATGATGTTGCTTACTGGTCCAGTTGTGAGGATTTTTGTTTTCTTTATGTTGAGGTGTAATCCACACTGAAGGCTGTGGTCTTTGATCTTCATCAGTAAGAGCTTCAAGTCCTCTTCACTTTCAGCAAAGTTCTATCATCTGTATATCACAGGTTAATGAGTCTTCCTCCAATCCTGAGGCCATGTTCTTCTTCATATAGTCCAGCTTCTTGGATTATTTGCTCAGCATACAGATGGAATAAGTATGGAGAAAGGATACAGCCCTGACACACACCTTTCTTGACTTTAAACCACACAGTATCCCCTTGTTCTGTTGGAACGACTACCTCTTGGTCTAAGTACACGTTCCTCCTTAGCACTATTAAGTGTTCTGCAATTCCCATCCTTCACAATGTTATCTGTAATTTGTTATGATCCACACAGTTGAGTGCCTTTGCATAATCAATAAAACACAGGTGAACATCTTTCTGGTATCCTCTGCTTTCAGCCAGGATCCATCTGACATCAGCAATGATATCCCTGGTTCCATGTCCTCTTCTGAATCTGGCTTGAATTTCTGGCAGTTCCCTGTTGATGTACTGCTGCAACTTCTTTTGAATGATCTTTTGCAAAATTATATTTGTGTGTGATATTAATGATATTGTTTGATAATTTCCACATACTGTTGGATCGCCTTTCTTTGGAATGGGCATGAATATGGATCCCTTCCAGTTGGTTAGCCAGGTAGCTGTCTTCCAGATTCCTTGGCATAGATGAATGAGCACTTCCAGTGCTGCATCCGTTTGTTGAAACATCTCAGTTGGTGTTGTTTCAATTCCTGGAGCCTTGTTTTTCACCAGTGACTTCAGTGCAGCTTGGACCTCTTCCTTCAGTACCATCGGTTCTTGATCATATGCTGCCTCTTGAAATGGTTGAACGTCAACCAATTCTTTTTGGTACAGTGACTCATTGTATTCCTTCCATCTTCTTTTGATGCTTCCTGCATTGTTTAATGTTTTCCCCATAGAATCCTTCAATATTGTAACTCGAGGCTTGAGTGTTTTCTTCAGTTCTTTCAGCCTGAGAAATGCCGAGTGTGTTCTTCCTTTTGGTTTTCCATCTCCAGGTCTTTGCACATTTCATTCTAATCCTTTATGTTGTCTTCTTGAGCCGCCCTTTGAAATCTTCTGTTCAGCTCTTTTACTTCATCATTTCTTCCGTTTGCTTTAGCTACTTTCCATTCAGGAGCAACTTTCAGAGTCTCTTCTAATATGCATTTTGGTCTTCCTTTCTTTCCTGTCTTTTTAAGGACCTCTTGCTTTCTTCGTGTATGATGTCCTTGATGTCATTCCACAACTCGTCTGGTCTTTGGTCATTAGTGTTCTGTGCATCAAATCTCTTCTTGAGATGGTCTCTAAATTCAGGTGGGATATACTCAAAGTCATACTTTGGCTCTCGTGGACTTGTTCTAATTTTCTTCAGCTTCAACTTGTACTTACATATGAGGAATTAATGGTCTGTTCCACAGTCGGCCTCTGGCCTTGTTCTGACTGATAATATTGAGCTTTTCCATCATCTCTTTCCACAGATGTAGTTGATTTGATTTCTGTGTATTCAATCTAGCGAGTCCAAGTGTATAGTAGCTGTTGTTGAAAAAAGGTATTTGCAATGAAGAGGTTGTTGTTGAAAACAGGTATTTGCAATGAAGATGTTGTTGGTCTTGCAGAATTCTGTCATGCGGTTGAAGACGTTGTTGGTCTTGCAGAATTCTGTCATGCGGTCTTTGGTGTCATTTCTATCACCAAGGTCATGTATTCCAACTACCAAACCTTTATCTTTGTGTCCAACTTTTGTATTCTAATCGCCAGTAATTATCAATGCGCCTTTTTCTCCCCACACAGTTGATTATTTTAATATTTTGGCAACTTTGAATATAATTTGTTTCTTATATATTTTTTTAGAATTTATTTATAAACGTCCTGAGAGGAGGGTCCTTAGGCACTGCCAGACTAGTAAAGGGGTTTGTGGCTCAAAAAGCTAAAACCAGTTGCCATCACATCAACTCCGACTCAGGGCAACCTCATATGTGTCAGAGTAGAACTGTGCTGTACAGGGTTTTCAATGTCTGATTTTTCAGAAGTGGATCACCAGGCCTTCCTTCCAAGGCACTTCTGGGTGGACTTGAACCTTTTCATTAGCAGCCGAGTGTGTTAACAATGTTTGTACTATCTAGGGACTAAATATCAATGTATCTTGATTGCTTCTTTCATCAATTTCAGACTGCAGAAGTTGGTAAAAATCTTCAGTTTCTTTGTTTTAGGGCTTAGTGGTTGGTGCATAAATTTGAATAATAGTCGTATTAACTAGTCTTCCTTATAGGCGTATGGATATTCTATCACTGACAGCATTGTACTTCAGGACAGATCTTGAAATGTTCTTTTTAATGATGAATGCGACGCGGTTCCTCCTCAATTTGTAATTCCCAAAATAGTAGACCATATGATTCTCTGATTCAAAATGTCCAATACCAGTCCATTTCACCTGACTAATGCCTAGGATATTGATCTGTATGCATTCTGTTTCATTTTTGACAACTTCCAATTTTCTACGTTCTGAGTATTAATGGATAGAATATTTACAACTGTTTCTTCTCATTTTGAGTTGTGCCGCATCAGCAAATGGAGGTCCCAAAAGCTTGACTCCATCCATGTCGTTAAGGTCGACTCTACTTTGAGGAGGCAGCTCTTCCCCAGTCGTATTTTGAGTGCCTTCCAGCCTGGGGGGCTCATTTTCCAGCACTGTATTGGACAATGTTCCGCTGCTATTCATAAGGTATTCACTAGCCAATTTTTTGAGAAGTAGACCGCCAGGTCCTTCTTCCTAGTCTGTCTCAGTCTGGAAGCTCCACTGAAACCTGTCCACCAAAGGTGAGCCTGCTGATATTTGAAATACCAGTAGCAAAGCTTCCAGTATCACAGCAGCACAGCAGTGTGCAAGCTCCCACAGTACGACAAACTGACAGATGGGTGGTGCCTGAATGCATAGCAGTGAGAAAACAGCTGGGTGTTCCGGCACGAGGGGGCACGGGCTGTCATGTACCAGGAAGAATACACAGACCAGGCCCTAATACTCGTGTGTGTGTGTGTGTGTATGTGTGTGTGTGTGTGTGTGTTTATGCATGTAGTACGGTGGGCTGCATCCCAGGGTGTCTCCCTGCCACCCTCGCAGGAACCCTTGGGCCCTGGGGGCCCTGCACCCTCCAGTGGGCCCCCTTGGCTCCTTGTTCTGGCATTTTCTCTGTCACCGCCTCCTGTTTCCTGGATCGTGCTGATGTGATGCGTGACCATGCACTTCGTGTGCACGACTTTGTCTCTTTCACCTGGGTGTCTGGTCCCTGAGGGTAGGGGCCATGTGGGTTTTGCTTGTGCCACCCCTCCCCATGGTGTTTGTGGGTGAGGCTGCTGAGAGTGAGGGGTTTGCCTCTGGTGGGATGATGGTCCTGGGGGGGGGGGTGTTTCCGTGAGGATGGGGAGTGAGAACAACCATGCAGGTGAGCAGGGAGGGGGCTGCAGGTAGGTGGTCCAGGTGGGCAGCGTGAGCTCAGTGGGGCCCTGGGCCCCTCCCCACAGATTAGAACCCCTGACGGACACAGGACCGTGCCTGATCTCACGCTGCAGCACGAGGCCACGTGAGGCTTCCATGTCACATGGATGGAGGGGCCTTGGGATGGGGCAGCCAGGTGCGCCTTACTCTAAGGAACAGCCAGGGCCTTGGGACTTTGCCTACTTGTGAGGAGATGGTGGGGGGGGCCGGGGACCTTGCCTCTTCGTGAGGAGACGGGGTGGGGTGGGGCTTTGCCTACTCGTGAGGAGACGGGGTGGGGGCTGGGGGCTTCACCTCCTCGTGAGGAGACGGGGTGGGGGTGTAGCTGAATCTCCGCAGCAGTCGAGGCAGAGAGGTGATGGCCCTCAGAGGGAAGCTCGGTTCAGGGCTGAACCCAGCCCCATTAGCTGAGAAGGTGCCTGTTCGTAATGGTGCATTTCACACAGAGGGAAACCACTGCTAATCGTACCAAAAACCCCATGCCCATGGCCTGGACATGGCGTGCAGACCTCCCCTGCATCTTCTCCAGTGTCTGTTGAAGAAACAGCATTAGCGGCTATACGGGCAGCCTCTCTCCCACCCTTCCCACTCTTCCCATGGATATTAATCTCTGTAAAGGTGTTCTTGTGTGTAAAATCGGTCATGTTAATTCTTAAAGAAAGGAGCAATTCTGAAGTTGAATCAGTAAGTTGAAAAGCACTCGCACTAGGATGGCTAAAATAAAAACAACAGCAACAACATAATAACCAGTGTTGGCGAGGATGTGGAGAAACTGGAACTGTCACTCATTGCCTGTGGGAATGTCAAATGGTGCAGCCTCTGTGGAAAACAGTTTGGTGGCTGTCTTAGTCATCTAGTGCTGCTGTAACAGAAATCCCACAAGTGGATGACTTTAACGAAGAGAAATTTATTCTCTCACAGTCCAGTAGGCTACAAGTCCAAATTCAGGGCATCAGCTCCAGGGGAAGGCTTTCTGTGCCAGCTGTGGAGTAAGGTCTGTGTCATCAATCTTCCGTTGGTCTGGGAGCATCTCAGTGCAGGAACCTCAGGTCCAAAGGACACGCTCTGCTCCTGGCACTGCTTTCTTGGTGATATGAGGTCCCCCTATCTCTCTGCTTGTCTCTCAGTTTTATATCTCAGAAGAGATTGACTTAATACACTATCTAATCTTGTAGACCTCATCAGTATAACTGCCGCTAATCCATCTTATTACATCATAGTGATAGAATTTACAACACAGGGAAATCACATCAGATGATAAAATGGTAGACAATCATACGATACTGAGAATCATGACCTAGCTAAGTTGACAGATATTTTTGGGGAACACAATTCAGTCCATGACAGTGGTTTCTCAAAAAATTAAACACAGAGTTACCATAAAAAAACAAAACCTGTTGCTGTCGAGTCGATTCCAACCCATAGTGACACTAGAGGACAGAGTAGACTTGCCCCGTCGAGTTTCCAAGGAGTGACTGGTGGATTTGAGCCGCCGACCTTTTGGTTAGCAGCCGTATCACTTAACCACTGTATCACCAGGGCTCCCGGAGTTACCATATGACCCAGCAACTCCACTCCTAGGTATGTACTCAAAGAAATTGAAAGCAGCAACAGAAACAGACACTTGTACATAAATGTTCACAGCAGCACTGTTCACAATAGACAAAAGTAGGAATAACCCAAGTGTCCATCAACGAATGAATGGATAGATGAGATGTGGTCTACGCACACCATGTCATGTTACTCAGCCATAAAGGGAAACAAAGTCCTGATACATGCTATGACATGGATGAACCTTGAAAACATCATGCTTAGTGACATAAGTCAGACACAAAAAGACAAATAGTGTATGATTCCACTTACATGAACCGTCTAGACTAGACAAGTGTATCGAGGCAGAAAGTAGCATAGTGGTGGCCAGGGGCTGTGGGGAGGGGGCTTTGGGGAGTGACTACTGGTGGGCAAAGGGTTTCTTCCTGTGGTGATCAAAATGTAGAATTAGATAGAAGTGGTTGCACACCTCTGAATACACTAAAATCACTGAACTGTACACTTGTGAAGAGTGGACTTTATGGTATGTGAATTGTGTCAGTAAAGCCGTGAAACAGTCACTGAGGTGAATGAGAAAACACGGGGTTCTGTTTGAACAGAATAAAAATTCCTGCTCTGTTGGACTGAGCAGCCTTGGAGCCCAGTGGTTTTGGGGGTCTGAGGGCCAATGCAGGGATGGGGGCCTGTTCCCCAGCAGCCCTGTAGTGGCAACACCCCCCCACCCCCATTTGGAACTTGGGGACAGCAGAGCATCTAGGTCAGAGGGAAAATGCCCAGGTTTATCTGAAACTGTTCTGACCCCTCCTGCTCGTGGTCCAGGCTGGTTTCTCCTCTCCCTGCACTGTGCGGGGGCGTGATGGGCAAGGCGGGGTCTAGGGAGGGAGACTCAGAGTTATCGGAGGGGCCTCTGGTGTTTCTGGGGCGGGTCAGCCTCAGCGGCCGTGGGTCCACACCTGTCCCTAGTCAGCTGTTTTCCTGAGTAGAGACCAGCAGAGATGTAACGTGAACTGCAGGTAAGGTTTTAAATTTTTTAGTAGCCACATAAAAAAAGTAAACAAACAGGTGAAATTAATTTTCAATAACGTATTTCACATCCACCAAAATGTCGTCATTCCACGTTGAAACCATGGAGATTCCACGCCCTCTTCACAGGCTCGAGGTTTACACTTAGCAGGCAGTGGCTTCCACAGATGGTTGCTGGGCTAGTCCCCCCACTCCCCCGCTGCCACCCTGGCCCTGGTGTGTGCCGGGTGGTGCCCTCTGTCCCAACCAGACGACATCACGTGGCACAAAGACAGGGCGCCAGGGGGAGGGGAGGGGGCCCTGCAGGGCCAGACGATGCCCCAGGCTCTGCCGTGCCCCTGTCGAGCCCCACCACCACCTCGAGCCCCTGGTGGCCTTGTGGGCACTTGAGGTTTACACCGAGACACCTGGGAGAGGAACTGGGACACGTGGCCGGGCAACCACGAGCTGTGGAAACTGCAGAGAAAGCAGCAGAGGAAACAGGACTTGGCTTTCGACCAAGAGCGCTGGGCTAACCTGTCCTAGAATTCACGTTCAGTTACTCGCCCGCACGCGCCAAGAAGATAAACCGTTGTTCTGGGCCGCAGGAAGCCCACCCTTCCAGCCTGTTCTTCCCGTGGCACGGCTGAGGCTGTGGGCATCGGGGGTCCTGGGGGCAGGTCCTACTTTGGGGTAGGTGAAGAGGCTGTAGGCAGCGGGGGTCTGGGGGCAGGTTGCCCCTCGCATGGGTGAAGAGGCTGTGGGCACTGGGGGTCCAGGGGCAGGTCCCCCCTCATGTGGGTGAAGAGGCTGTGGAGCCCCCCACGTGCTCTGTCTGGCCTGTGTCCCCTCTCCGCTCTTGCACCCTATGGTGGCCCACTGGCGCCGGTTCTCTGGGTTCTGCTGGCTTCTCGGCTTGGCCTCACACACCTGGCCTGTCCTGGCAGGTGCCTTGTTGCACTGAGGGGACAGCTCAGGCCACCCCGAGGGCTGCATGCTGGGGGGGGGGGCACTGAGGAGCCCGTGGGCCCTGCTCTATGCCCCGAGTCCCACCTGCCCTCCACCCCTGGTCAGTGTCCTCATGGAGGCTTGGACGCCCGCACCTAAGCAGCGAGGCTGTGGGGTGCTGTGTGGCCGCCGCGGCCTCCATCTGGAGTCTGCTCCGGGGCTGAGAGGAGAGCAGACATCCCTGCCTCTTTCTTGGACTCTGGTGAGGTGGCCAACAGGGGGGTCAGCGCCTGCTGTCTGTTCCTTCCAAAGCCCCCCTGCCCCCGCCCAGGGCCTGGTGGGTCCCAAGGCTGGGGTCCTGGTCATGTCCTGGTTGTCTGCACTCAGTCCCCCACCCTCTGGCCTTGGGCACTGGCTCTGTATGCCGGTCAGGGTAGCCAGGTGGGTGTGGGGCTGGCACATGTGGGGGCCCGGATCACCCTGGGACCTGTCACAGAGGTGGGGTGTGGCCTGCGTGGGTCTGGTTGGGCAGACTCCCAGGTAGGCAGCCAAGTAGGTTTCCTAGCATGTCTGGGGATCGAGGGCCTGACCCAGCAGCTCCCAGGAGGAGGCACTGGCCTGCAGGACGCTGGCATTGTGGCCGTGGTGGGCTCGCTGCTGTGGCCAGGCAGCGCGTTCCTTGGCACGGAGCGTGCAGGCAGGGGGAAGCAGGAGCCCCGGCTAAGCCAGGCATCTGGAATCATGGTCCGTTGTGTTGCAAGGGCTCATGGCAGAGTCTGGATTGGGTTAGACGCCTTTCGGAAAGCATGGGCATGCTTAAATGGGTTGCACGTGTTGTTAAGTTTAGGCATAAGTTCCCCAACTGCCAGGTGGTGCCACCCCAGCAGGCTCCTGGGGGGCTGGGGCCCGGGGCCCTCTCATCTTGGCATTCAGACTGGCAGTCTGGAAATGTCAAACCAGCCCTGTGTTTGTAGCTAGAAACAATCTGGATTCCAAGCAGATTTTCTTCATTTAAAATAAAGTCAGTTTAACAAAGCCTGCAGCAGGGCAAATTTGCAGGTCACCTTCTCCCGATCCCTTGTGCTCAGGGTGTGCTGGCCCTCAGTGTGTTTCCTCACCTTGTCGTGCTTAGACCCCAGGGGAGAGTATGTGACGAGAGCTGACCTCGGCTCTGATGGCTCCCATTACAGGCCTGGGTGCAGCCCAGCCCACGGCTCCGTGCTGCTGGATGCCCTGTTCCGACGCTCGCAGAGCTGGCTCCACAGAGGGGAGGGGGAGGTGGACAGGAACCCCAGTCATCTGCATTCTGAGGTGAGTACAGCTGCACAGACAGTGCATGCCTGGGCTCCATGTCTCTGGTCAGACATACTTGTGCAGGGCTGATCCGAGAAGGCTGGGCCTGTCCCACCACAAGGCCTCACTCCAACTGCTGTGCTGCCCTCAGCCCCCATTCCGGCAGCGTAGTCCCTCCTGCGTCTGAGTCCTCGTGTCCAGATGGCCCAGCCTGCAGCTGGGTGTGTCCCCAGGCCCCACTGTGTGCCTGCCTGTGGCCGCTGTGCCCTCGGGGTCAGCCCGTGCGATACCGCTGCTGCCTCTCCCTGCCCAGGTGGTGCCGCGTCCAGAGCCCAACCTGCCGCCCACAGGGGTTTGCTGCTTGCATGGATGGTGGATGGACAGATGGGGACAGTGTGTAGAGAGATGGGTGTTGTGTGGGTGGTGAATGGATGGATGGACAGGTTGACAGGTGAGTGGGTGGATGGGTCAATGTCCCTACTGAGCAGCCCAGCCTGGATGCAGCTCTGCCAACCCTGCAGAGCCCTTGGTGCTGGTTATATGCTGACCCCACCAGACCCTTGGCCAGCTGTTGGGGAGTAAGGAAGACCTGGTGCCCCAGAATCAGGTCTGGGTTTTGCACCCAGGCCTGGTTGACCCCACACGGGCTGCTGGGCCCCTTGGGGTCCACATGGGTCTGAGCAGGGCTTCTCCTGCTTTCCGTGTAGGGGCCCTTTGTCCTCCCCTATCACTACCACTGTCCTGCCTCAGGGCCAGAGGCACTGCAGAGCTGACCCAGAGATGGGGCGGGGCTGCTGGGTTCCACCTGTGGGGTTGGTGGGGGCACGGCAGGTAGACCAAGCCACTCACCAGCCTCCAGCCTGCCCTGCTCACCAGGACCCTCAGGCACGTGGCCTCAGGGAACAGATGCTGGCACGTTCGTGGGGTGGGGGGCTTGGGGAGGGCTCAGGCACCTCTCCTGTGGTCAGGACAAAGGACAGAAGAAGTGGGGAGCACAGGGGGCCCTGGGGTGTCCCCTCACACCCGAGCCGGAACCCTCAAGGGGACCCTGTGGAAGGAGGCCAGGCCCAGTGTGCAGACAGGAGGTGCTGCTCAATCAGATCACCCAAGAGGGCCAGAAGTGGCTGCTAGCCAAGTAGGCAGTATCAGGGTCAGCCAGCAGAGGGGCCCAGAGACCAGCTCACAGCAGCCCCTCCCCATCCTTCCACTAGGGCTTGTGCCGAGGAGCCTGGCTGTGTCCTGAGCACACACCATGGTGGCCTGTGGGGCTTGAGAGCATCCACACGGCTGCGGGGACTCATGCACACTATCCGTGCCTGCTGACCCTCTCCAGGGGGAGGAGGAAACTCAGCCTCCCTCCTGTTGTGCAGCCCCCACACCGGGCTGGCTGACACGGTCTCCATCTCTGACCAGTGAGGCCCCAGAGAGCTTAGGCACTGGGTCAGACTCGGCTCCACTCAAGCTTTGCAGGCATATTGCCAAGTGCATGAGCCTCGGTTTCCCCACCCTCAAGTGGGGTGATGATCGTGTGTCCTTATGTATGGAGGACAGGGGTGAAGGTGTATGTACGTGGGGCTGGAGGCGGCAGTGTGAGGGACCGTGGTGCTAGGGCCAAGGCTGAGGTGACCCACGGGACGGCCAGGCAGGCAGGGCATCGTTGACTTGACTTCTCCTTCCTGGAGCTGACGGGAGCCTGCTGCACCCAAGTCTTTGTCTGAAGCCCCCAGCTAAGGAGAAGAAATGATCCCATGTGGTGCCTCTGAAGGCCTTTGCTTAAAGGGGTCCTCGGCCATGTGGGCGTCTTGGCTCTTGGAAAGCATGGACCTTGGACATCACTCCCTGTGCTCAGAGGGCTGCACACCTGTGGGGTCTTTGCTGTCCGGCGGGGTCTTTGGCAGCCTCCCCAGTGCTGATTTCTCTGGGTTCTGCAGAAAGCTCTTCCAGGGAGGATTTGTTGTTGTTGAATCGACTCCAGCTAACGGCGACCCTGTGTATAACAGAAGAAGGCATTGCTGGTCCCGCACCATCCTCACGATTGTTGGTATCTGTGAGTCCATTGTTACAGCTATTGTCAGTCTGTCTTATGGAGGATTTCCCTCGTGTGATGGTTAATTTTACAAGTCAATTTGGTGAGGCTGTGGTTCCTAGTGGTTTTGCCAAATGCTAGACCAGTTGCTGTTCCGTAACGTAATCTAATTTAGTGCAATGTAATGTAATAATCTAACGTAATCAGTCATCAGTTGAAAGGGGTGTGCTCTCCCTTCAGATATAAGTAGGTATTTTGACAGAACTCATGCTCTCTCGACTCTGCAGTCTTCCAGTCTGCTGACCTCAGGATCTTGGGATGAAAGTCTGCGGGAGTCTCCAGCTTTCTGCCTGACCTACAGATTTTGAACTCACCAGCTGCAACAATCACGTGAGCAACTCCTTTAAAGTAACCCCCCTCCCATGTGTGTATCACTGGTTCTGTTTCTCTAGAGAACCCTAAGACATTTTGGTACCAAGAGTGGTTCTAGAGGTACACAGAATTGGTTTTGCGGTTTCTGGAATTGGTTCTCAAGTTCTGTTAGATTTAAAGGCACTGATGACTCTGTTTCCAGCAGTAAAGAGGGCATTATTAGTTCACGGTGTGATATGGCAAGAGAGATACGGAAAATGTTACTACTGTTGTCGTTAGGTGCCCTGAAGTCGGTTCCGACTGGTAGCGAGTGACCCCATGTACAACAGAACGAAACACTGCCAGGTCCTGCGCCACCCTCATGACCGTTGTTATGCTTAATCCCATTGTTGCAGCCACTTTGTCAATCCATCTCTTTGAGGGTCTTCCTCTTTTTCACTGACCCTCCACTTTACCAATCATAATGTCCTTCTCCAGGGAGTAGTCCCTCCTGATAACATGTCCAAAGTACGTTAGTCTTGCCATCCTCGATTCTGAGGGGCCCTCTGGCTGTACTTCTTCCAAGACAGACCTGTTTGTTCTTCTGGCCGTCCATGGGGTATTCAGCGTTCTTCACCGACACCATAACTGGAAAGCATCATTTCTTCGTTCTTCCTTATTCATTGTCCAGCTTTCACGTGCATATGAAGTGATTGAAAACACAATGGCCTGGGTAGGGCACACCTGTCCTTGAAGTGACATCTTTGCTTTTTAACACTTTAAAGAGCATTTTTGCAGCAGATTTGCTCAGTGCAGTGCATCATTTGATTTATTGGCTGCTGCTTCCATGGCAAGATAATATCATCATTGGACACTCCTAATCAAACACTTATGAGGGGCAAGGTTCTAGGTGATCATGTATTTGATACCTTGAAACAACTGATGTGTATAATGATATTGGCTGGTTGCTCCTATTTCGCTGGACAAAGTGGGGAAAGTAAAAGATGAGTTCAGGGCTTCAAAGTCCCAGCTCAGGTGCCAGATAAATGACCTGAAAGTTGCTTTGTGTGCCCCCAGAAAAAACCCTATCTCCTGTAGCCACAGAGCTGAGATTGCTGAAAACCAACTCAGAGTCTTATCTTGAGAGTGGCAGAATTGCAATGCCAGCTGAATTCCCAGTGACACAGGGTGTCTGAGGTTAAAGTGAGGACATTGATTGGGAAGAAATGGGATCCTAAAAATTGGAATGGGGACATATGGGCAGATATTGAGTAAGCTGGGGACACTGAGCCCCTAATTCTGCTGAGCCACTCACACCAGTAGAATCAGCCCTTCTGCCCCGTTTGAAGAGATAATCCAGCTTTGTCTGAAAAATCTTTGCCTGAGACAGATACCTTGCAAGACACTGCTGAATGTCCTTAGGATTCACCCGCACTACCCGTCTTTGCTTCTGGACCTGTAACTAGACTCAAGTCCTGGCGAGCCCCAAACGGTGAGGTACAAAGTGTGACCCATAAGAGTGACTTTATGTTTCTAATTTATGTAGACAGACATCCAGGGAATGTGTGTGGGAACGGCTATCAAGACTGTGAGATAATGGTGCAAGGAACATAAAGTTGAATCGGTCTGAATTTATTGTTACGGGCCCACTAAACACAGATTCTGCATTCAGTGTTTCAGCTGGAGGGGCTGGAAAAGAATCTAACCGTTTATTTGGTTGGATGACTGAAACGTGAGCGAAAAGGTGGCCTACACTTGATGAAGCTGACATGTCAGAGCTGCCTTGGTGTGCTGTAGAAGGTATCCAGAGGCTTAGGGAAACTGGAATGTTAGAGTGGACTTGTCATTCGGACCCACGGGGAGCGCCCAGAGGACACACCTTTCACCACGAGGAATGAATTTGTGAGGGGAGCCCCAGAATCCTTGAAGAGCCTGTGATTGCCCTTCTGTGTAGGTCACATTTTACAGGGGGAGCTGCCCTTAGTGAATGAAGACATGTAATTGTAATGGTGGTGATTGGATGTCAGGGTGGCAGGGACCAAGTGCTACACTTCATCACGGAAGACAAGGTGGGCGTGGTTACCATATTGACAGCAGAGTCAAAGCAGTAGTCAGAATAGTCTGACCAGCATGGATTTATGGCTGGTAATTAGACATGGTGTGCTTAGGAGTGAGATCTACTGAATATTTACTGGATCGGGAGAAGAGGAAGAGTTCTAGGTCAAAAGTGAACAGAAGTCTAACTTGAGTCCCCCAACAGTCTTGGGCAGACTTTGGGCTGGGGACAGTGGAAAGACCATTAAAACAATTCTGCAAGGCGTCCCTGGGTGGGGGTCCCACCTGGGAAGGCGCGGCGAGACGTGGCCGCAGTGGGAACCAGGCTGCCCCTCGGGAACTCTGGCCGAGGGAGTTCCTGCATCCGCTGCGCGCACCGCTGGGGCTGGCGAATGAGGGCCTGCTTCCCCCCAGCAGCCGAGGGAAATTTAACATTTACCAGGAACTTGAGCACTTTGATGTGATGTAAGAAAAACAACTGTGCTTTCAGGAAAGGATCCGGGAGGAAACCAACAATAAAGAAAGAGAAATGATTATTTTTGCTACTTTAAAAAGTGGGAGCTGTGCCTAAAGCAATGCCTTTCTGCCAAGAATCCTTCATTTCTGAATTACGAGACATAAGTTTATTGTCAGGGACTGAAAACCGTGGCGGGAGGGTATGTAGCCGCCTGCCCCTGCTGGGGGGCGGAGCTCCCGTCAGGACAGAGCCTTGGACGCTGGCTCCAGGACCCAGTGCCTGTCCAGCCCCCGTGGGGGCGGGTCCCAGGGTGGGTTGGTGGTGCCTGGGGGTTGGGGGGGGGGGTGGTCATTGCCGGAGGGAGCTGGGTGCAGTTGGGGTCTTCCCCTTAGGTGCCTGTGGAGTCTACTGTGGGGCCAGGGGGGTTCTTGGCTGAGCCCTGCATGCGCGCATGGGGCACAGGTGTGCGTGGGGGGCTCATGTGGGGTATACTTGTGTAGAATGCACGTGTGGGGTGCGTGTAGGGTGTGTGTGGGGGGCACACAGGGGGCATGCTTTAGCTCCATGCAGGGCCCTGGACAGGGCCGCGGAGGCCATGGCAGCAGGAAGGGGCCTGTCCGGGTCATGGCCGGCAGCCCTGCAGCTGCAGAAGAGCGCAGCCCCAGATCCAGCCCAGGGTGGAGGAGCAGTGGGGCTCTGTCCTTGGGTGGCGCCTCCAAGGGTAGAAATGAGACCTCCTCATGGAGGCAGGCCATGGCTGCAGAAGAGGGAGGGGCACTGTGCTAAGAGCCGGCTGAGCGAGGCTGAGGCTGGGCAGGGCAGGCAGGGAACTGGGCACGGGGGCCATCTGGGCCCCGGACTAACAACAGGTGGAGAGACAGACAGATGGAAACTCAGAGCAGGACAGAGTCAGACAGATGAAGAGGGGACATGGAGAGAGTGAGATGGAAAAATGGGAATTACCGACCCAGATACGAACTGTGGGCTTTTAATCATTGTCTTTTGCATCAATTTTCCAAAATTTGTAAATTAATTGAGTTTCCCAAATATTCTGTGTGCATAAATTACCTTTACAGATAGTAACCAAACCAAACCCATTGCCGACTAATCAATTCTGACTCATGGTGACCCCATGTTTGTCAGAGTAGAACTGTCCCATAGGGTTTTCTTGGCTGTAATCTTTATGGAAGCAGGTTTCCAGGCCTTTCTTCTGCAGTGCCTCTGGGTGGGTCCACACTGCCAACCTTTAGGTTAATAAGTGCAAACCATTTGTGCCACCCAGGGACCCTTTACAGATAGTAAAAAAATGTGATTGAAAAGCAAAAACAAAGCAGTGGTGTGACGGGAAGGGAGGCCCTGGGTGGTGCAGCCAGTTAAGGAGCTCAGCTGCTAACCAAGAGCAGGGGTCTAGTGCTCTGCCCCCTGGGCCTCTTGGGAGGGCCTGACCACTGTGGGGCGAAGAATCCTCCAGGTGAGTGTGATAGATCGGCCCCAATTCTTCCTGCCTCCCTCTATCTACACCCTTCGC
Source organism: Dugong dugon (assembly GCA_030035585.1). NCBI lineage: Eukaryota > Metazoa > Chordata > Mammalia > Sirenia > Dugongidae > Dugong > Dugong dugon. Next base: position 741,876 of record CM057471.1, read on the forward strand.
AAGAATGTTTTGCAGCTCCATCTACTGAGAGGAATCCCTGGGTAGTGAAAATGGTTAACGTGCTCAGCTGCTAACCGGAAGGTTGGAGGTTCACCCACAGGCACCTTGTAAGAAAGACCTGGTGATCTACTTCCCAAACATCAGCCCCTGAAAACCCATGGAGCACAGTGCTGTTCTGACATGTGACACCCACGGGGTTGCTGTGAGATCGGCCTGGTTCAGTCATGGCTGAGCCTTAGTTTCCTCATTTGTAAAATGGTCTGATAGTCTCTGTCTCAATCTCGGAAGGCCGGGGAGGCTCATCAGCCCTGCAGAGCAAGTGGGGTCCTCAGGCCACTTGCTGGGGAAGGAGCTGTGGCTTCCAGCATCTTCTTCCCTGAGGCCAAACTCTGGGAGGGTGAGCTTCTAAACATCCCGTGGTGACCCCACCCATACCTCTCTGTCTCTTCCTCCATCCATCTGCTATCCGGTGATGGTCAGGACGTTCACACATGCCCAAGAATAGGTAGGAAGTGATTTCCAAGGACAGAATCAAACAAAACAAAACCTATTGCTATTGAGTTGATCCTGACTGCAGCGCAGTGAATTACTTAATATGGCCCTTCTAGTCATAGTCTTTGTGCTTCTACACAGTGATTAGGTGGGACTGTGCAAGTAAGGTGTAAGGAACCTGTGATAGTTATGGTCATGTGTCAACTTGGCTGGGCCATGATTTTCAGTGGTTTGGCAGTTATGTAATGATGTAGTCATCCTCCATTTTGTAATATCCTCTATTTTGTGATGTGTTGTTAATCCTAGCCTGTGGTTATAGACCCGTTTGAGAGTGAGTTGTCCATTATGTTAATGAGGCAGGATTAGGGTGGGATGTATCTTGAGCCACCACCTTCCTCGGGGGTGGGATTCAAGTCACCACCGTTACCCCAGGTACCACTCTTACCACCCTTATTCAAGTCATGCCCTCACATGAGTCACACCTTTTATCTTACATGAGATAAAAGGAGAGAGAAGAGGGCAGAGAGGAAGCTTCTGGCAGAGTAGGGTGCCTCTGGGCACCTGTCAGAGCTAGGCTTGCCGACCAACCACAGAACGAGAGAGCTGAGCACCTTCGGGATGAGGCTTACTGGTGGAGTAGGGATGCCCCCAGGAACTTATTGGCAGAGCTAGAGATTTGTAACACTTGCCAGAGCAGGGCAGAGGCTGGCTGAGGGGCCGAGGGCCAGAGAGAGAGGCCTGCCTGTGGGCACAGCTGAGAAGAAGCTGTCCTGATCGAAGAACTGTATCCTAAGTTGTTCCTGATCCTGAATTGTAACGTGTTACTTCCCTAATAAACCCCATAATCGTGAGTATAGTCTGTGAGTTCTGTGTGGCCATTGCCACAATTATCAAACCCAGCAGAAGAGTGGAGAGTGCTGTGGGAGGGATGCTGGTGTCAGGATTGGTAAAAAGGTTAGAGAGAGGAGGTATGTCTGACTTCTGCTTCATAGGAATCAGCCTTGGGCTATTGATTGCTGGTAATGATTCTCTCTCCCCATTGTGAAGTTAGACGAGGAGGTCTGATGCCTCTGCCATGCCACCATTTTTACACTGACTCATAGCAACCCTATAGGACAGAGTAGAATTGCCCCATAGGGTTTCCAATGCTGTAATCTTTATGGAAACAGACTGCCATATCTTTCTTCTTCGGAGCAGCTGATGGATTTGAACTGCCACCCTTTCAGTTAGCAGCCGGTCACTTTAACCACTGCACCACCAGGGCTTCTTAAGGAAAGAACAGCGCAGGCTATTTTCCTTTATGAAGCAAACCAGTAAAACCAAACCCGTTGCCGTCAAGTTGATTTCTACTCATAGCGACCCTATAGGACAGAGTAGAACTGCCCCATAGGGTTTCCAAGGCCGATATCTTTGTGGAAGCAGATAGCCATATCTTTCTCCCTCAGAGTAGCTGGTAGGTTCGAAAAGCCAACCTTTCGGTTAACAGCCGAGTGCTTTAACCAGTGCACCACCAGGGCTCCTTCTTTATGAACATAGACGCAAAAATCCTTAAGAAATGGTTGAATGAAATTTAGCTGCATATTGAACCAGCAGAGTATGTTTTGTATGAGCTGGTTCACCCTGGGCACGTGGAGGTGGAGCGCTGCCATGTGTGCTGAGAACTCCAGGCCCGTGGAGGCCACTTGTTCCCGTCTCCCTTGAAACCCATTAAGGTGACAGTTAAGGAATTAAACAGGCAAAAGTGCATGAGGGCCAAGAGTACAGAGGAGGTGGAAACATCCAACAAGAGATAATGAGCATTAACTCTTTGAGTATGTTTACAAGAGCTGCTTTAAAGTCTTTACTAAATCCAACATCTGAGTCATCTCAGAGTCAGTTTCTATTATCTGTTGTTGTTTTTTCCTCTGACTATGTGTTATATTTTCCATTTCTTTTCAGGTCTTGTGATTTTTTATTGTGAATGATACATTGTAGAGATTCTGGATTGTTATCTTCCTCTGAAGAATGTTGATTTTTGTTCCAGCTCAAATACTAGCTGATTACCTTGAACTTGGGTAGACTTGGTTTGACGTTTTGTTAGGGCAGATCTTTGGAAAGCCTATCATGTTTTCCATGCCTTCTTTTCTTGGCGGGACTCAACGTCTAAACTGTGTCCCCTGCAAATTTCTTTGGGGCTTGGCTGGAGACTTTGGTAGGGTGGGTCTAGAGTAGGCCTTACTCTAGACTCCTATGGTACAGCTTTTCTGGAATCTCAGCTGGATGCTGTGGTGTTAGCAAGATTCTTCACTTGGCTGGGCTGAAACTCTAGTTTCTCCTGGCACTGCTCAACCTCTAGTGTCTCTGGTGTAGTCAGCCCTGGGAAAGCTGCCCCCTGGTACCTTTGGATGGTCTTGCCCTGCTCCCACGGACTTCTGGAATGCCCAGCACAGCCTCCTCGTGCTGGTGCCCTGTCCCACAGATGCACTGCCACTCAGCTCAGCGAGATTCTGTGCTTTGCCTGGGCTCCAGCTCTGTAGGTCTCAGTTGGGAGAGGCGGGGCACTGACAGTCGTAGGGCAAAAGAGAGAAGTGAGCAGAGAGACGGGGGACCTCATACCACCAAGAAACAAGAGACAAGAGAATAGTGTGATCTTTGGACCCAGGGTCCCTGTACTGAGAAGCTCCTTGACCAGGGAAGCTTGATGACAAGGACCTTCCCCCAGAGCCGACAGAGAGAGAAAGCCTTCCCTTAGAGCTGGCACTCTGAAATTGGACTTCTAGCCCCCTAGATTGTGAGAGAATAAATTTGTCTTTGTTAAAGCCATCCACTTGTGGTATTTCTGTTATAGCAGCACTAGATAACTCAGACAGCCATTAATATAAACTCACTGCCCCATAAGGTTCCTATCTAATCTTTTGAGTTGCTATTGTCAGTTTGATTCCATATAGATAGTTCTTAAAAGAGCATAATGTTCAAGGCAGACATTTTTTACTAGTTAAGCTAAACTACTGTTTGGCTTTAAGAAGACTTCAAGGGATGTTTTTGGTTTAAGGTATAAAGATTATCTCAGGACAGTAACCTCAGGGGTTCATCCAACCTCCATGCTCTAGAAAGTCTGGATTCCATGAGAATTTGAAATTCTGTGCTAAATTTTCCCCCTTTTGATCAGAATTTTTCTACAGAATCTTTGATCAAAATGTTTAGTCATGGTAGCCAGGCACCATCCAGTTCTGGTCTCATGGCAAAGGAGGCAGTTGTTCATGGAGACAGTTAGCTACACATTCCATATCCTCCTATTCCTGACTCTCCTTCTTCCTTTGTTGCTCCAGGAAAATAGAGACTAATTATTGTGCCTTGGATGGCCACTTGCAAGCTTTTAAGACCCCAGGCACTACACAACGAACTAGGAGGTAGAACAGAGGCACTAAACACGTTATTAGGCCAATTAGCTTTGAAACAATGACCCTAAACCTCCAAACCAAGTAACCAAATTCCATGAGGTGTTTGGTTGTACAGAAGCAGCCTCAGCAACTACTGTTTATTATAATTATTATTTGGTCATTGTTATAAATATGTCTATCACATAACTTTTGCCAACTCAACTTTTTACAGGTGTACAACTTATTGACAGCACTTACACTAATGGGCTATGCAGCCCTACCCTTCATCAGTGTGACTTTTCCACCACCATAAACTGAAACTCAGTACTCCATAAGCAAGAACCCCCCCTTTCCCCCAGTCTCCTGCCCCTGGTAACCACTAATAAATTTTGGTCTCTAGACATTTTCCTTTTCTTGTCTTTTCCTATAAGTGAGGTCATATAGTATTTGTCATTTTGTGATTGACTTACTTCACTCAGCATAATGTCTTAAAGCTTCATCCATGTTGTAGCAGGTATCGTGACTTCATTTCTCCTACTGGCTGAGTAGTATTCCATTGTATGAGTGTACCACATTTTGTTTATCCATTCATCCGTTGATGGGCATTTAGGTTGTTTCCACCTTTTGGCTATTGTATTCAGTGCTACAGTGAACATTGATGTACAAGACTCTGACTGTTTTCAAGTCTTTTGGGTATATCCCTAGGAGTGGAATTTCTGGGTCATATGGTAGTTCTATTTTTAGTTTTTCCACAATGGCTGTACCATTTTGCACTCCCACCAGCCATGGGTAAGGGTCAGGAAGCACAGTCTTGTGCTGCCTGCTGTCCAGCGCCAGAAATCAGTTGCCTGAAACATGTTGTACGGTTTTATGGTTGTTGTGGGTGGGAGGGCCCAGGCTGACACCAGTTATTCCACCATGGCCAAAGCGAAGTCTCCAGTAATTTTTATTTGATTGAAATCAGAATTGTATGAGGAAGGACAAGTAATCATTGTCCATCATGTGACTCAGCTGTGAATAATATTTACATAGTTGGGATCATGTAATCAATAAGTAGTGATTCAACAGACAATGCTGATAGAACCATTCTTAGGAGGTTGGGGGTGTGTACAGAGTGATGGAGTAAGACAGAGGAATCTTACCTTGCGCAGACAATAGTATCCACAACTGAAAAGTCAAGAAATATTTATATAAATGTATTATTTAGAAAGGTGAATGGAAATGCCTGAAGAAATAGCTAAAAGAGTTCTGCTGGGGGGGAGGCGGGGCCAGGCAGGATTCTCTGTCTCACAACCTGTGCCAGGATCAGATTTTTCACCCTGCATACAGTGTGTGTATTAAATATAAAAGGGAATCTTATTATAAGTCATCACATAAATAGATGCAAGGAGGGAAAATCTCCATAAATGCAGAGAAAAGTTCTCCATAAAACACTCTCTCATGTAAGCTGTGGGCACACTGGGAGCAGTGACTGTGAATTCGGTGGCTTTAGGGCCTGGCACACTGCCTGTTATGTCTGTTCCGGTCCTGATTGGCCACCCAAAGTCAGTGCTCTCAGCGTCCTGGGTCTGGAAGAGGAAGCAGAGGTGTCTGGGGGTAGCTGGCAGTATGGCTTGAGGGCCTGGGTGCTGAGTGTACCACTGGGCCTCCAAGGCAGGGCGTCCTCACCCTAGAGGGGCGAGGCCTTGCCTGTGGGAGGGCGTGCTGGCAGTCTTGGGCAGGGCGCACCATCACCAGCACCTGCTGGTCAGCAGACATGAAGTCTTTGAGGGTCACAGAGGGGGACAGTCACTGTCCGTGATAACACGGTTGTCGGCAAGCGAAACCCTCAAGAATCTATCTGCCACTTACTAAAACTAGTGTGTTCATTGAGGTGTGTTGGGGCTGAGACTGCCCTCTCTCCAGGGCCCCAAGGTGCTGCACTGGGGGAGGGGCTGGCTCCTGGTCCCCTCTCCCATGGCCCTCCCTGCTGAGAGCACCCAGGGTACCCAGCCTGGATATCCAGCTGGGAGCAGTGTTGAGGCTGCCCTTGTGCTCCGGGGAGCCTTGGGGCTACCCTCCAGCACCGCAGGCACAAGGGTGGTCTGCCACCAGGGTCTGGGTCTCGGTTCTGTGAGAGGAGTCCCGGTCTGATTGTCGTCGTCCCCCAGTTGTTCACTCCTCAGGCCGCTGCTGCCTCCCCTGAAGGATGGACCTAGGAGTATCGGCTGGTGACCCCACTGCTGACCTCACTGCTGGTGACCCTGCTGGTGACCCCACCTGTGACCCTGCTGTTGGTGACCCCACCTGTGACCCTGCTGCTGGTGACCCCACCTGTGACCCTGCTGGTGACCCCACCTGTGACCCCACTGCTGCTGACCCCACCACTGGTGACCCCACCACTGCTAACCCCACTGCTGGTGACCCCACCACTGGTGACCCCACTTCAGATGACCCCACCGCTGGTGAGTACTATTCCACCTGTGAATCTGTGCCCCCTGTGGCTCCATAACTATATCATGTCTGGCAGGGCTGGGAGGGTGTGGGGTCTGGGGTGGGGTCAGGTGTGGGGTTGGGTGTAGGATTGGGTGTGGGGTCCGGGTGTGGGGTCCAGGTGTGTGGTTAGGTATGGGGTCAGGTGTGGGGTCAGGTGTGGGGTCTGGGTTTTGGGTCTGGGTGTGTGATTGAGTGTGGGGTCAGTTGTGGGGTCCAGGTGTGGGGTTGGGTGTGGGGTCCAGGTATGTGGTTGAGTGTGTAATCAAGTGTGGGGTTGGTTGTGGGGTCCAGGTGTGGGGTTGGTTATCACAGTGGCACCCACTCCATCTGCCTGCAGGTGATAAAGGGCTGTCCTGAGTAGATCTCGTGGGCCCTTACCTGTGTGGCTCCTCTGCAGTGGCTGCAGATGGGGACCCTGAGAATTGTGAATGGCTTCACCCTGGGTGGTCTCGGGAGGACTTCAGGACATACTGCCTTCTTGGGTCCCAGAGCAGGTGGCTTGGTGGGTGGCCATGGGACAACTGGATTCTCGGGGTTGGGGGGGCGATGGGGTCCCGTTGGGGGCTGGCTTCAGGGTTGAGGGCTCTGTTCCCTTGTCAGAGGATCTTGAGGGTCTGTACATGATCTGTACCATGGCTGCGCGAAGGTCTCCAAGCACCAGCCCTGTGAGCCTGGCCCAGGGTCTCCACTGGGGGGTGAGGATTGTCTGGCATGGGGTGGCTTCCTGGGTAGAGGGTCTAAGCACACGCCAGGCCCCCCTCTCCTGTTGAAACAGCGTGGTTCCCCAGCTCACAACGTGTCCCAGCAGAAATGACGGAGCGGGTTGGGAGCACAGGCACTGAGGGGACAGATCTACCAGGCCAGGCATCCCCTCCCTGCAGCCGTGCCCTGTCTGGGTGTGTGAGGATCTGGGGCTGGGCCATGGGAAATGTACCTCTGGGGGCCTTCTGGGGGCTGTCAGCATAGCCCTCCATCAGGGCGCAGGGAGCTCTGGATCTCCAGGGGCCTCCCAGGGGACCCTGCCACATCCCCTGCAGTTTTCAAAATCAGATCATGGTGATCGCTTGAAGTTGAGAAGAACATCTGCCCCCACCCCAGAGAGAATGGCAGTGAGGCCTTCCCTGTGGACGGGCCAGCGCGGGGGTGACTGACGTGCCTTCCCTGGGCGTGAAGGGTCTGCACGTGGCTGGGCCGCCCCATCCCCCCCACATCCTGGCGCTGCCTCCCTCCCAGACACGCACTGCTAACTCGATTTAAAAAGGAAACCTCCGTGGAGTTGTCTTCCGGAGGAGGTGGGGCTGCTCACGCTAGTCTTGGCCTCCACCTGGGACCATGGGACTTTCTGCTCAGAGTGGGTGGGGGTGGGGCAGGGCTGCTGCTGGAGCCCAGAATTCCCTTAAGCAAGTGAGGGGGCTTTGGGGAGAGAGGCCGGGGAGGCACCAAGAGAGTCAGGCCACGGGGCTGCAGGCCAGTGCTGCCCAGGATGCTGTGTGCTGGGAATGTCCTGCAGTGACCCCTCGTTGGATTGCCTGGCTGTGGGTTTGTGCGCCAGGTGGAGGTGGGCAGGCGGGGGCCAGGACACGTGCACATAGGTAGCCGCCAGCGGAGGCAGTGGGGGTGGGGGGTGAAAAAGCAGCTTCCTGTCCTGAGAGCCCCTCCCCCCGAGGCCTGTCATCCATGACGCCCACTTACACCTCAAATTCACCTAGGATGTAACTACCAGACACACATTTTGGGGCATGAGGGCTGAAAACCAGACGCTGAGTGTGGGGGTCGGGGGTGAGGCCTGGCAGAGATGCCGAGTGTTCTTTGTGCCCCCGCCCCTGCCAAGTCCCCCTCAGTAGCTCTGGCTCCACACAAAGGCATTTTCTTCGTCTGCCAAGAAGGAAGGGGGGTGGGGCCAGGACGGGTCTGGAAAATAAGGCCCTGGGCCAGCGGGTGCTGTCAGCTGTCAGCGTGGGAGCCAGGACTCCGCTGGCCTCGTGAACCCGCCCCATGCCCTGGCCGGGGTCGGCCCTGGGCCTTGCCTGTGACAAAGGGCCTCGCTCGGCTTGGGACAAGGGGCCCTACCGGACACAGAAACCCCCTTGATGGGGGGTGATTTTACTTTGAATGGCCCCAGGGATCCCAACCCCACTGTTGCTGCAGCCATTGCCTGCAAATGTCCCCAAAACAGCCTCCAAACTGGACCGTGGCATCTGGGGGTCGTCTCTGGCCATCGGGCCCAGCCGGAGCAGCAGCCCAGGGGCTGGGGTTGGGGGAGGCCTGGCGGTGTCTCAGCAGCCCACGGTAAATGTGTTGGGGTACCTTCGAGCTCCCCAGGAAGGCTGATGGACCCTCCCTGCTTTCCAGGCCTCACTCCCTCCTTCCCTCCCTCCTTCCCCCGCCCCCCATATAAATGTCAGAATGAGCTTGCTTGGTCCCACAGAAGCGTGTTGGTACTTTTATTGGATTTCACTACATTTATGGCATAACCTAGGAAGACCTGATATTTTCCTAATGGACTTCTGTGGTGGCTTTCAAACACACCCATGGGTTCTTTGACACTCCTCACATTGAAGGTGGGGTCTGATTCCCCTCCCCTTGATTGGGGTCCGCCTTAGCAATGGGCTTCTAATGAAGAGAGAGCCTCCAGCGATGCTGTGTGACCCCGAGGGGAGGCTAGAACAGTCAGTCAGCTCCCACCTGTTCCAGCCATGCTGTGTGACCCTGTGACCCCGAGGGGAGGCTAGAACAGACAGCTCCCCCTGCTCCGGTGATGCTGTGTGACCCCTGTGACCCTGAGGGGAGGCTAGAACAGACAGTCACCTCCCCCTGTTCCAGCCATGCTGTGTGACCCTGAGGGGAGGCTAGAACAGACAGTCAGCTCCCGCCTGGCCTTTTCCTTGGCCTGCCTGCTCTTGGCAGCCAGCTGCCATGCTGTGAGGAAGCCCAATCTAGCCCCCAAAGGCAGGCCTTGAGGAAGGAACTGAGGCACCAGGCCAACAGCTGGCACCAAGCCACCAAACCCCGGCCTGCCTTCCCTGTTTGCACTGAGGCCTGGACATGGTGTTTAAATTCCTCACCTACAGAATCTGAGAACATGAGAAACACCCGGTCTGTTTTGGGGTAAATTTTTATGCAGCCAAAGAAACCGGAGCTCTGTTCAAGGACCCTTTTTGCTTTTCTATTTGTTCTTTTGTCCTCAGGTTTGTCTTTTTAAAATCGATCTTGCACATTTTGTTTTTGTAAGGAGATGTTTTAGCTTTTAAAATTCCTGTTGTAAGTAGGATCTTTCCTTCCAGCAGGTTTTCTAACTCTTCTGTTCAAATGAATCTAGAGATTTCTTTGTGTTAGCTTTACGTGTGTGTTCTCCTGACTTAATTGCTGTGATAGCTTTTCAGCAGCTTCCTGACTTTCCAGGTGAGCAGTCCAGTCTGCAACTGTGCCGGCTCTGCCCCTCCCCCAGGCTCATGCATCCCTCTTCCCTTTGCTACCTGTGTGTGTGCCCCACAGCACCAGGACAGATAGCAATGTCCTCCCACCTTCCCTTTGCATACCTGTGTGTGTGCCCCACAGCACGAGGACAGATAGCAATGTCCTCCCACCTTCCCTTTGCATACCTGTGTGTACCCCCCGCAGCACCAGGACAGGTAACAGTGTCCTCCCGCCTGCAGGGGAGAGCTTCTTCTTTTTTTTCTTTTTTATTGTTGTAATTAAGTGAAGTTTATATTTCCAGTTAGTCTCCCATACAAATTTTTTTTTTTTTACATACATTGTTATGAGACCCCAACCGCTCACCCCATTCTGCAACAGCATATTCCTCCCCTCCGCCTCTGATTCCCCATGAACATTCAACCAGCTCCTAACTCTCTCTGCCTTCCCATCTCACCGGATAGAATCTGCCCCTTGGTCTCTTGTATCTACTTGACTAAGAGGCACATTCTTCACGAGTATCACCTTACGTCCCACAGTCCAGTCCAATCCCTGTCTGAAGAGTTGGCCTCGGAAATTGTTTAAGTTCCGGGGTGATAGAGAGTCCAGGGGCCATGCTTTCTGGGGCGCCTCCAGTCTCAGTCAGACCATTAAGTCTGGTCTTCTTACTAGAATTTGAGTTCTGCATCCCATCGTTCTATTGCTCCATCAGGGACCCTCTGTTGTGTTCCCTGTCAGGACGTTCATTGGTGGTAGCCAGGCACCATCTAGTTCTTCTTGTCTCAGGCTGATAAAGTCTCTGGTTTATGTGGCCCATTCTGTCTCTTGGGCTAATACTTTCCTTGTGTCTTTGGTGTTCTTCGTTCTCTTTTACTCAAAGTGGTTGAGACCAATTGATGCATCTTAGATGGCCACTTGCAAGCTTTTAAGACCCCAGATGCCACTCACCAAAATAGGATACAGAACATTTTCTTAATAAGCTTTGTGATGCCAATTGACATAGATGTCCCCTGAAAGCATGGTCCCCAGACCCCCCATCCCTGCTACTCTGTCTCTCAAAGTATTTGATTGTACTGAGGAAACTTCTTAGCTTTGGTTTAGTCCAGTTGTGCTGGCTTCAGGGAGAGAGCTTCTTGTATCCCACATCATGGTGCTGGCTGGAGCCAACTCAGATGCAGGCTGAGGACAGGTGAGGTTTCCTCTGAGCTCGTGGTTGTGTGGATAAAACCATGAATGAGTGAGCGTCCCCCTCAGTGGGGAGCTGCCGGAAACACTGGGCCCATGGAGACCATGTGACACCAGCCCCTCATGTGGAGGCAGGATGTCCACTGCCCACCCCACCGCCTCCCAGACCATGTCTGTCACTTCACTGTCCTACCACGGAAAACAGCACTCATTTTGTTTATTTTTTGCCACTAGCTTTGTGATAAGCATTTACTAGGGGTCTTTATCGAAGTTAACTTGGCAGCTGATTTTTTTTCCTGGAATGCATCGATTTTTAAAAGTGAAGGTCACATCTGGGATAAAGCAGTGTCTGCTTGTCACCTTCGTACATCTTGGCCATTCCAGGAGAATCCCCGGAAGTGGCCCCAGTGGCTCTCTGTGTCCTGTGACCCACTGTGTCCAGCACTGTGGGGGCGGGGTGTTGACGAGAGGGGTAGGGAGGAGCGGGGGGCAGGCAGTGAAGACCCTGGGCCCCTGTACTGGGCCTGGTGCCTTGAGCAGGTCCTCCCAGGGAGGACACCCACGTAGGGGGACCTACAGGGCCATTGGGGCTGCACTTTTTTTCTTGAGCTTACATAGCTGCCCCACCCTACCCCATGCTCCTGGGGGTCAGAGTTCAGACCTGCTGGGGGCCTCCTGCAGTTAGCGCACACGAGCACATTGATGTGCAGAGCTGGCTGTGAACTTGGGCCTGGTCCAGGCTGCCGAGGTGGGTCTGGGGTCCTGGTGTCAGGCTCTGAGCCCCCAACCCTGCCGTGACTTCCCCAGGCGGCCGCGTTTGGGTGCAGTGGATGCTGGAGTGTGAGGGTCTGGCTGGGGGCATGCAGAGTCGGGGGGCTCTGCTGCCCCCTGACGTGCCCTCCTGCTGTGGACCCTCAGTTCTGCAGAATGTCACATAACTCGCTTATCTTATTCACTCAGATAAACACCTCTCAACATCCTGTTTTTCTTATGTCATACGAACAGGAAGCCAGCGATTGTTTGAGATGTGCGTCAGTGTGGCCGTGCAGTGGCGGGACGCGGCCTCCCCTCCTGGCCGCCTGCAGGACCACCCTCGCCCTTGCCCACACCCGCCATCACCCACCCCACCCATACCCACCCATGCCCCTACCTGAGACTTGGGCTTTCCCCTTGGTTCCTGCGGGACTGCATGGAGGGGGTAGGGGCACTGACCCCGGGCTGGTGGGCAGGTGGTCATGATGGAGCGTCCCTCTTATACCGTGCATAGTCGTGAACAAGGTGACATGGCCCTCCCTGAAGCTCGTAGCATCGTGGGGGTGCTGACAATAAATGAACAAGGCCTCAGTGAAATGCCGTAGGGGTTGGGTGTGGGGCAGGGTGGTGCAGGGGTGTGGGGTGGGCGGTGCAGGTGGGTGGTGCAGGGGAGGGTGCAGGGTGGGTAGTGCAGGTGGGTGGTGCGGGGTGGGGCGCAGGGCGGGTGGTGCCTGGTGCAGGGTAAGCGGTGTGGGGCGTGGGGTGGGCGGTGCAGGGTGGGTGCCTGGTGTGGGGCAGGTGGTGCCCGGTGCAGGGGGTGGTGCAAGGCGGGTGGTGCAGGGGGGTGGTACGGGCTGAAGGAAGAGCGTTCTGGGTGGAGGGGCGGACAGTTTGGAGGAGGACACAGATACACACATGGACACGCAGACACACACACACACACACACACACACACACACACACACACACACCCCCACGCACACAGCCTGTTGCTGTTTTGTTAGAATATTCTGGATGAGTTCACATCATTGACTATATGGCCTGGTCCTTCCTTTATTTTATTTTTAATTTTTTTTCTCCATGTTTCATGACTTTTTGCATAAATATTGTCTGTTAGATTTGTCCCAAGGAATTTGAAATTTTAAAATGATAATTTACTGATTTCATCTTAGTGTTCGTTTTCTGTTTGTTGCTAGTTTACAGGAAAACAAATTTTCGTAACGTTGGGCTTGCACTGAGCATCTGTGATCTGTGCTAAGCTCTCTGATTAATCCGAGTAATTTATCTTTAAATTCTTGATGGCTTTCTGCGTGATCATTCCCATTGCCAGTGAGTAATCATGTTTTTATTTTTCCTTTGCCAAATTTTATACCTTACTTTTTTGGGTGCCCTGCTGCACTGGCCAGGACCTGGGTTGCTGTGGGGTGGAAGTTGTGGGCGTCCCTGTGAGGGTCCGGTTCACAGGGGACACCTGGCATGAGGTGTTATGTTTGTTAAAGGTGTTTTGCAGCTGCCTCTTATCCAATTAAGAAAGTTCTCTTCTCCTAGTGTGCTGAGTTACCTGTTTAAAATCAGAAGCAGAATCTAATTGTGTGAAATGAGTCCGTTGAGAGGACAGTATAGCTTTTCTCTTTTGTCCCGTGACGGGCTGAGTTACTCTGACAGACTTTCAGGTGTTCAATCCGTTTTTAGACCAAAATCCCGATAAGACCCAGCGACCTGCTCTCCTTCCTGCATGCGCTGCGGGGCCAGGCTGCTGGGTCTTACTGGGATCGGGGCCTGTGTCCATACTGTGGGGCCAGGTCACTGGGTCTTCTGGGGATCGGGCCTGTGTCCCTACTGTGGGGCCAAGTCGCTGCGTCTTACTGGGATCGGGGCATGCGTCCATACTGTGGGGCCAGGTCTCTGGGTCTTACTGGGATTGGGGCCTGTGTCCGTACTGTGGGGCCAGGTCGCTGGGTCTTACTGGGATCGGGCCTGTGTCCATACTGTGGGGCCAGGTCACTGGGTCTTACTGGGATTGGGATTGGGGCCTATGTCCATGCTGCGGGGCCAGGCTGCTGGGTCTTACTGGGATTGGGCCTGTGTCCATACTGTGGGGCCAGGTCGCTGGGTCTTACTGGGATCGTGGCCTGTGTCCACGCTGTGGGGCCTGGTCACGGGGTCTTACCAGGATTGGGGCCTGTGTCCATGCTGCAGGGCCTGGTCACGGGGTCTTACTGGGTGTCTTAGTTAACTACTGCTGCTATAATGGAACTACCACAAGTGGGTGGCTTTAATGAATATAAATTTATCCTCTCGAAGTTTAGGAGGCCAGAAGTCTGAATTCAGGGTTCCGGCTCTAGGGGAAGGGCTCTCTGTCGGCTCTGGGGGCAGGTCCTTGGCGATCATGGGGTGTATATCGTAAGACCTCTCCATCTATGCTTGATCTGTTCTTTTATATCTCAAAAGAGATTAACTTAAAACACACCATACGCTAATACTTCCTCATTGATGTAACAAGGAAAACCCATTCCCAAATGGGATTATAACCACAGGTAGAGGGGTTGGGATTCACAATACATATTTTTGGGGACACAATTAAATCCATAGCCGGGGGATCCCGGCCTGCGTTCAGCAAGCGTGGTGCCATCGACTGCTCATGAACCGCCCTCGGCAGATCTGTAGGTCCCACTGGCCTCATGAGGGGCGTTGAGGCATCTCCCCTTTTTGTCCTGCCCCCTGAGAGAGCCCCAGCAGGTAGAGTTGGCTGGGGAAGCCCCCGGGCCCCTGTCTTCCTCTGAATTTGACCTGGAGAATGAAGAGTCTGTGTTAGTAACCCCCGTACCCAACATGTGTGGTCATGGTTGGGGTCCTGATCCTGACCCTGATCCTATCCCCAGCCCCCACTGTGTGGCTGTGGTCAGATTCTGGGTAGGTGCGGATAGGTGGAAAGGAAGTGATGAGGTCATGGCGAGAGGCAGCTTTCCTCCCTAACACACAGAGAGATCCGTGTCTCTACTTGGCATTGACAGTGGATGCTGGCACACGTTTGCTGACCCCCAACCTCCCTAGGCCCAGTGTCCCAACAGGTTTGCTCTGGTGTACCCCAGGACATGTGTGGCAGGATTGTCCAGCCAGTTGTAGACTGAGTGCCCCATCTTGTGGGCCCCTCCGCACGCGCCTGGGGACTGCTCTTGCCCCATCTGCTGCTGGGGAGGGGGGGCACCAGGAAGGCAAGAGAGAATACCACCAAATGTAGGGGATTGTGGTTTGGGGCTCCAGGAGTGCGCCATCCTGCTGTGGTGGTCGGGAGGCTTTGGGGAGCAGCTGGCCTTTGTGAGGTTAGGGTAAGGGTGAGGGGAAGGGAGGAGGGATAGAAGTGGGCAGGCAGAGACCTTGGGAGGGACCGCATGTGGTGGGCAGTGGCTGGGGTGACCGTGCTGTGACTCAGTGTGGACTCTGGTGGGTGGTCTGCTCAGCGCTGGGCTTGGTCTTGGTGGCCCAACATCCCCTCCCTGCTCTGGAAACTACAGCCATTGAGGCTGAAAGGTGAAGCCAGGGCCTCTGGGCTGTGGGTGGAGCCTGCCCAGAGAGTGCCGGGCCAGAGAAGGCCGCTGGCCGCAGGGAGGCCATCAGTGCAAGCGGCCAGGGATTAAGGGCGTGAGTGCTGTTGTGTCGGCCAGAGTAGGCTGTTGGCCACAGGGAGGAGGTCGGTGGGACAGGCTTCCCTAGCTTCTCTGCAGCAGCCCCATCACCATGTCTGTCCTCTGTCCCTCACAGGCCGGGACCCGCTCCTGTTCCTGCAGGCACTGCAGACACGGTGGCCCACAAAGGAGCTGCAGCAGGTGAGCCAGGGTACGACCTGGGTGGCATCTTATGTGTGGACCCTGGGGCAGAGTTGTCAAAGCTGCCCCATGTGACTTCTGTGTCTGATATGAAAGGTGGTAGGTGTGGACTCGGGGTCTCTGCACACGTGGGGTGGTAGGGCCCTGGGGCAGGACTGCTGGTCCCCGGTAGAAACAAGGGCCACATGGCCCCTGTGCGTGTCTGTGCCCAGAGCTCCCTCACTGCTCTGTCTACTAGGTCCAGTCCCGGCTACTACCAGCACAGGTGGCGCCCCTTCCAATTCATTCATTTCTCTGTGAGGTTTCCTTCTTCTTCTTCCTTTCAGCTTTTCTCTGTTGTTCTGTTTCTGAGTTCTCTTAGCAGGTGCTCAGTCATTAATTCTCAGTCTTCCTTCTTTTCCGACCTGTGCATCTGGCAGGTGGATAGCCTCTAGGTGCTGCTCCCGCCCAAGGTCACCGTTTTGATTTGGGGAATTTCCACCGTCTCTCTCTTCTGTTGTCCAGTTTTCCTTGGGATGTCTCCTTTGACCGATGTATTATTTATCTCCAAACGAGTATAGAAACATGTTTTGGTATCTTTTTATTTGTTTCTAGTTTCCTTGCATTGCGGTGGAAGAGCTCGGCCCATGTGCTTTTCGTTCTTGGTGTATGTTGAGGCTTGCTTTGCGGTTAGTTTGTAGAAGTGTTCCGAGTACGCTGGGGAAAAAATGTGAATTCTCTGCTTGGTGGTTGGCTCCTAAAGCTCCTGCCTGGAGGGACTGCATCACTTCTGTTCACACTTCATCAGCCAGAGCTGGTCACGTGCCGTTCCTGGGTTCCAGTGAGCAGAAAAGGGCCATGCTGCCCAGTGTCCAGGTAGAGCATGGGCATTTGTGACAACCACCCAAATGACCACCAGGGGCCAGAGGCAGAAGCAGAGAGGCCGGGGGAAGTCACTGCAGTGACGATGCATTGTGGGTGGCTCGGCCAGGGTGATGGGGCTGCTGAGATGTGCTGACTAGTCCATGCAGTTTTTTATTTCCATGATTATTTTTAATTTGTAAAGTTCTCCTTGGTTCTTTTTCAGATCTGCCTCCCTCTCCTCCCACAATGTCTTGCTCTTTTCTTAGTTTTGATTCTTCTTTTATTTCATTCATAATTTTAGACATACTTATTTTATATATTAATTCCCAAATTGATGTCCTGTTAGTCCACATGCTTAGAGCTGTAATCATCCTAGTTGGGGTGATTATCACTCATGGTGGATTGCTTCCTTGTGTGTTTTTTTATGTTTCATTGTGAGCTCATTTTAGTGGAACTTTGCCCCCTGGTGGCCGAGGGGCCCAAGTGTCTCTACAGAGCAGTTACAGAGCCATTGAGTTTTTGTTCCGCAAGATCCCCCAGCGGTGTCACTAGATTGGGACGAGCTTGCTGGACCATGTGTATAAATTAAAATCCCGGGAGAGGTACAGGCCCCAGATTTCACGTTTTTAGGAGTGACTTTCCTTTTATTCCCAGAGTCCAGGCAGACAGACCGGGTGGCCTTGTCCCCTTCCAGCAGTGGGTAGATGTTTTCCTGGCCCACCCTTTCCCCAAGGGACACCCCTTGCAGGGTTTCAACTTACACTTTCCATCTCAGGAGGCCCCAGACCTTGTCTCCTACCCTTATGGAGCATCAGCACCTCCAAAGCAGCTCTGGGATCCCCTTGCATGCTCACTGCGCCTCGTTTTCGGTTCCTCCTTGTTCTGGCAGATGTAATTCTCTTTCCTGGGTGCTTAGCAAGCTATTTTTAGGTGTTCGCTGTGGGAGAGTTGTCAGGTTTCCTGAGTTCGCCCTTATGCTTGGGGCAGAAGTTTGCATTTACTTCATTCTCTGAAAGCATATCAAATTGCCAGAACACCATGGTCGTAGAATCGCCTTGGAGCCTGTGGGTGTCTACTCTTAGGTGCCCTGCAGGAGCATTATCCACATTCTAGGAGCTGGGGAGCAGCTTCCCTAAGAACCGGGTACAGCCTGTGTTCCGATCCTACAGCTGCAACCCAGTCACCTTCACGCTGCTCCGTGGGAGCTGTGTGTGCATAGCAGAGGCACGAGGTTTGGGGGAGCCATGCTCAGACAGGGTGCTGACAAGGCCTGGGGAACAATGGGGCCCAGAGAGATGAGGGTGTGACTGCTGGCTCAGGGGCTGATGCAGGCAGTGGTCACTCTGAGGCTGAGGGGAGAGGAGATCAGAGCGAGTGGGGCACCAGGAGGGTTCTCGTGGGCAGTGATGGGCCATTGTGGCCTCCCTAATGTCTATCCCTTCATTCCCGAGACCCCAGTCCTATGGTTCTGTGGTTCAGAGGTGAGCATGTGACCCAGGCTCAGCCAGTGGGACAATGGGGTAATCACCCAGGGGCTTCAGGGGTATCTCCTCTCTCCAGGTAGGAGGCCAGAGCAGAGTGTGAAGGTGTCTGGGCCCTCTGTGGGGCCGTGGTCTACTCCCCTGCCCTTGGGGATGTGGTGACCCTGGTGAGGACGGGAGCTGCCAGGGGTTAGGACAGCTGACCCCCACAGGGCTCACTTGGGGTGCAGCGGCACCTGCCGTGTGGCGCCTGGGCTGAGTGAGCACTGCCCCCCACTGTGGTCTCCGGGGTTGGTACAGAGCAGACCGTGTCTGGTCTCGGACACTTGGCTCTGTGACGGCAGCCTTGGCAGACGCATTCCAGCAGTGGGAGGGCCGCGCAGCTTGGTCATTCGGGCGGGGGGGTGGGTGCGGGGCCCCTGTGCTTG
The DNA here is from genome assembly GCA_030035585.1 of Dugong dugon. NCBI lineage: Eukaryota > Metazoa > Chordata > Mammalia > Sirenia > Dugongidae > Dugong > Dugong dugon. The sequence continues at coordinate 760,133 of CM057471.1, forward strand.
CAGTGGCCACAAGGGTCTCCTGGGGTGTTCACAGCTGCACACAGGGTGCACCTCTGGTTCCTCGGGCCCCAAAGGGGCAGCCATCAGCACTGTGCTGCTGGTCCCTGAGCTGCGCACCTCAGCGTGTGGGGCGAGCTGTTCCCCCGCTGCCCCCTACCAGCCCCGAGACCCTGAGGAAGCATACAGCCTGTGCCTGGCCAAGCCAGCAGTGAGCCATGGGCAGGGAAGTTGCCACTTTTGCACTCCGAACCCTCACAGGGCCTCCCTGTGCCCGCCACCAGAGCTCCTTGGCGACGCTTAGCAGTGATACAACAGCTCTGTGGGACCCATGGCCCCTGCCCACCCCCACTGAGGACGACAGCATCACGGCACTTGGACTATCCTGGGGGGCTGTCCTGGGGGCTTCCTGGGGGACTGTCCTGGGGGCTTCCTGGGGGCTTCCTGGGGGACTGTCCTGGGGGGCTGTCCTGGGGGGCTGTCCTGGGGGGCTGTCTTGGGGGGCTGTCCTGAGGGCCTCCTGGGGGGGCTGTCCTGTCTTTTTGAGGACACAATTCACCACACAGTGTAAAATGTAGCCACTGCTGGCCCTGGCAAAGGAAGCTGCAGAGCAGCATCCACGGATGAGAGTTCATTATAGAATTGAGGGCAGGAAGACCCACTGACTTCTGAATATGTTTTAAGCGCATCTTATTGTTTTCTGTATTTACATAAAGGACTTAGAGGCTAGAGACCAGTTCCTATACTCTGTTGTTTTTCTTTTAGCTGTGATGGTCATGCACATCTTCTGCATTACAGAGAATAAAAAAGTCACAGATGTTTTCAGTTTGGGTCTGGGTTCCTTCCTTTTTTCTGTTTCCCATTGCTTGTTGGGACTGAGCAGGCCTGGCCATTCTCAGAGGGGAGAGTGGGCTGTGAGCGGCCTCCCCACGCAGGTGCGCTGCAGACGCAGGTAAAGTGGCCTGTAAACCTGTTGCTTTCCCCACCGCGCCGCCTTTCAGATGAAGAGCCGGCCTTTGTCTGGCCCAGAGAACAAGCTTGCTGTCTTTATAGGATGATTAGTTGGACAATGACCGCCGTCCCTGTGGGCTTGGGGTGCAGTGGACCAGAACGGAATTCCAGTGGCGTGAAGAGTCGCTGGGGGCCTGGATGTGGCTGAATAGCAACAGTTACCTCTCTGAATAGATTGCACTGAAGAAAATCATTGTGCGGTGGGGGAGGGTCTGCTGAGGCTGTGAGCCTCCACCGTGCCGTTTTCTGTCCCCACAGCTCCGGGAGGAAGCCTGGCAGGGCTTTGCTGCCCTGGATGACCCGCTCACAGGACTCCTGGACATGCTGGAGGGTGGCCGCACCGGCGGGGGACAGGGCCGCTCACTGCAGGCCTGGGTTGCCTGTGAGCTGCAGCGCTGGCTGCAGGCACAGCCACTGAGCCTGAGGCTGGCCCCAGTGAGCCCCCCCTCCACGGGCCCCCGTGTTCCAAAGCCAAGGCCTTCCTGCCCTCCATCCGCCTGCACCCATGCCCACCAGCCAGGCAGCTGTGGCCAGCTCAGCTTGTCTGGGGCGGGCGGGGTGGGGACACTGGCCTTAGCACCAGCTTCCATGCCTTGGGTCGTGGGCCTGACCCCCAGTGTCCTGCTGCCTGCCCCAAACGTCCACTCCATGGACCAGAGCTGCAGGGACCCAGGCCCTGCCCTGTCACTTCCCAGGACCAGCCAAGGGTGGGCGGGTGGCAGGGAGCTCGGGAGACGCTGAGTGTGGTAAGAGCCTCACTCGGCCTGCCTTGTGTCCTCCAGGGCAGCCCACAGCTGGGACAGCTGCAGGCCCGTGCAGCTGGGGTCCTCGCCGGGAGCCCCCTCAGTCTCACAGAGCTTCTGGTCAGCATCTTCCGGCTGCAGGATGCTGACCGGAGCCTCCTGCTGGACCACATTGACCGCCTCCACGAGAGGGGCAAGTTCAAAGAGGTGCGTGTGATTTCTGACCGTCATCCATGGGAGCAGGTCCCCCTGGGCAGGACTTCGGCTGGGGCTGCACAGGGCAGGGGGCCAGGCATGCAGGCTGCCCCAGGGCCACGAGCCCGTGCCTTCCTCCCCAGCATCCACACTGGGGTCTGTCCCAGGACACCCTCTCCTGAGGTAACTCCCAGCACCTTGGCCCTCATACGTGGCTCAGTTCTGGGTCCCCAAGTCCATGCCCTGGCCACTCTGCATCCCTGCTGTGGCCACCCCACCCTTGTCACCACCCAAGCTCAGGCCATCATCTCTAAACCACGGCCCCATGCGGTAGACATCCACCCACCCCTTTGTCAATTCATCTATTCCTTCATTCATCAACCAGCACCGCACCTCCTGTGTGCCAGGTGCTGTTCTCGTCCTGGGGTCTCAGTGAGGGGACAGTAGGCTGGGGGAAGGCTAATGATGCCCCCCTCCTCCAGGCCTATCCCAGCTGGTCCCCTTGGCCCCCCACCCTGTGCAGTCATCCAGCCAGGGCTCTAATGCAGGGAGCCTTTCAGTGACCCCGCAGAGTTGGGGCTCCCTTTTCCCTCTTCCCGCCCATCCCCAACCCACCCACAGCCTGGCATGTCCTGAGGTCCCTCGCCCTCCCAAGTCCACATCTGAGCCCCACTGCTGCCCCTGAAGAGGGGACCTTGTCCGTGTTCTCCTGGCCTCCAGCTGGAGGACAAGACCCCTGTGGGCCAGGAGCCTTGACGCTGCCTCCCCTCGTGGGGGGCCTGCACCCAGGCTGTGCAGCCACCCCCACACCAGGCTGGAGGGACTCTGCTTTTGCTCCAGGTGCTGATCCTGGGAGGGGCTGTGAGTGCCTGCTTTACCCCACAGGCCCCTCCACAGGCCCCCACTCTGGAGCAAGGTACGCTCAGTGGGCACCGACTCTTGTGTCTGTTGAGTTACACGGCCTTCAGGACACCTTTTTCTAGAACCGGCCTGTCCAACAGTGACTGTTGGTTTGTGAATCCCCCTGTGGCCTGTTGACTCTGGGGACCAGGGGACCCCTGGGCCTGCCCCGTGTGACGCTCTGCCATCTTTTAGTTTAGCATGAGGGCACAGTAGTGACACGTGGGGACACAGGCAGACTACTAGCCACTTCCGTGGACAGCTGCCGGTTCAGTCAGCCTCTGACAGCTCCTCGAGCCCGGGGGGCTGCTCCTTGTCTGAGTTAGTGTGGAGTCAGGAGCCTCGGCAGGGAGGTGTGGGCTGTCAGCTCCACATCGGGACTGTTGGAACAGCGGCCATTTGGCAGGTGCATCTGGGTGTGACCTGAGCCCCGGAGACAGCAGGGAGCCAGGAGGGGTGAGCAGCCAGCGGCTGCAGTAAGACCCAGGCAGAGGGCCTCAGCAGGCATGGGGGCCAGTGGTCACAGGGCACATTGGGAAGCCGGTGAACAAGCCTCTGGAGGTACCGGCTTGGAAGCGCCCACCCCCTTGCTGGCTTCGAGTCCCATAGTCTCATCAGGGCCCAAGGACGAGCCTGACTCGGGCACAGTGCCGCTGGTGGGCTACCATTGGCCCCCTCGCCCCCACGCGGGCCTCTTCCTGTCCCAAAGAGCGGCTCCTGGACGTTAGGCTTCAGGTGTCAGAGCAGCCAAGCCTCAGCTGGGACCGGGCAGCCCAGGCAGAAGCGCAGCTGGTGCTTGTTGTAGCCCGGAGCTGTGGCTGCATCGCCACCTTTGGAACCCTTTCTGGGCCTGTCCCACTGGCTCTGGAGGCCGAGATGGCAGCTCCGGGGCTGTGGGGGGCGTGAGGGGGGTGACGGCAGCTCCAGGGCTGTGGTGGGGGGGTGAGGGAGGTGATGGCAGCTCCGGGGCTGTGGTGGTGGAGGGTGGGGGGACGGGTGACCGCAGCTCAGGGGCTGTGGGGGGCACAGCCCCAGGACATGCAGGGTGAAGGGAGCTGCAGGGCCATGTAGGGTGGAGGGCATGGCCCTGGGATGTACAGGGTAGGATTTGATAGGGGCTGTGAGGGTTGGGAGCCCTGGTGGCACAGTGGTTGAAGCCCTGGTCTGCTAACCAAAAGGTTGGTGGTTGGAACCACCAGCAGCTCCGTTGGCGAAAGATGTGGCAGCCTGTTTCTATAAAGATTTACAGCCTTGGAAACCCTGCGGAGTCGCTATGAATCGGAATCGACTTGACAGCAGTGGGCTTGGTTCGGGTTTTGGTGAGGGGTGGAGGGCGCAGTGGGGGTGGTGCTGTTCTGATGGGAGGCCACCTCAAGCGAGTGCAGGCAGCAAGGCAGCTCGGGTTTCCCGTTGTCTTCGGTTACACTCCAGCCTTTCACAGGGTGTCTGGGGCGGCTGAATGCACCCCCCGCCCCTCCCAGCAGGCCCAGACACAAAGGGGGCTCTTGTCCCGCACAGGCCTGTGCAGGGGCCATTGTCCGAGCAGCCGCCCGGCGGGCGGTGCACACCCTGGGCTCGCCGCTCCTCCGGGCATTCAGGGCTGTCCGCTCAGATTAGCAGTGGCTCACGACTTAATGGGGGCGATATTTCATGTCGAGGGGCGGTGGCTGGGGTGGGGGGTGGGGGTGGGAATGAATACACGCCTTTGTCCACTGAGTTATTTTATTTACATTTTTTAAACAGCTTATCAAGGTAAAAAGATAGCTGTGCTAAAAAAAAAAAAAAAAAAAAGCCTCCTTGGCTTTGGGCTATGCTGCGCTGCTGGGGGGTAGGGTCAGGGCGTTGGGTCCCCAGGCTGTGGGAGGGTGCGGCCGCCCATTGTTCATGGGTGGGGCAGGCACCTGAGGCTGCCCCTTGGTGCTGCTGGCCCAGCACAGCCCGGCCTTCCCTGGGTTTCTCGCTTGTCCTTCCGAAAGCAGGGGCTCCAGGCCTGTCTGCAGCAGGTGCCCGGGTGCCAGCCTGGCCCCGCAGCACCCTGCCCTGTTCTCGGCTCTTTCCTGCTGTGAGGTGCCCCCCCAAGTCTGAGGCCAGTGGCAGGCGACCTTCCCAGGCCCACGGTCCCCGCCTGGCCTCCCTGTGTGACCAGCGTGGGAAGCTGGGCCTGCTGTCTCCTCTGGGAGAGGCCAGACAGAGCAGTGGCTGGAGGCCGAGTCCAAGCCAGGCCGGTGACAGGGAGACATGGGCCACACAAAGCCCCGGGGAGGGGCAGGGCGGGCTGGGTAGTAGACTCCAGGGCCTCACGCTCTGGCAGCAGGGCTGTGGCCCTCCCGAGCCACCCCACTCTGCAGCCTGGCCCTGCAGAGACTCAGGGGGTGGGGATCAGTGGTGGGGCCCAGCTGGTCGCTGCCCTGAAGGAAACTGGGGAGGATGACAAGGACCGAGTTGGGGGCACCCGCCAGGACCTAGTCTCACAGTGCTGAGCGTGGGTGCCACGAAAGCTCACCCTCCCTCACGTGGGGTGGGCGGGGTGGCTCCAGGCACAGCCTGTCCCCCCAACCCCTACTGCCTCTGCAGCAGGCAGCCTGGACACTGAGCACCACTGCATGGACGAGGCTGACCAAAGCCCTGACTTGGGGCTGCAGGAGGGAGGCCAGGGTCAGGGTGGGGGGCAGGCCAGCGCTGAGGGGCCCAAGCAGGCAGAGAGGAGGGGGCCTGGGGTGCCGTGTGGTGAATGGGTTCCAGGCCACCATTCCCGACTACCCTGCCCCACGCCAGCTGCCCCAGGACTCAGGCTCTGGGTCAGTGGGGGCCCCAGGCCACCAAAGACAGCACGGGGCTTCTGGAGGACAAGGCCTTGGGTGCTGGTCCTCACGTGTGACACAGATGCGGGGGTGGGGGCTCGGCTCTTCCCTGGTGAGGGTCCCTGGCTCCCAGCGGCTTTCTCAGGGTGTCTGATCCCGGAAAGGCCAGAGCCACCAGTGGGACGGCATGAGTGCAGCCCTGCTGCCCAGCCGGGAGGGACTGACTGGGGCTGGGTTCCTGGATGTGGTCCAGCTCGTGGAGGCACTGGGTCGGCGGCCCCACAGGGAAAGGCTGGGCTTCTGGGCCCCCTCCCCTCTGTGGAAGCTGGGCGGGACCTTTCCCAGGCCGCTATTTTGGTCCTCCCTGTGGCTGGCGGGGGTGGGGTCCTGCCTGTTATTTTTGTGCCTATGGAGCTGGCACACGGGAAGTACTTACAGTGTACGTGCGTGCGGCCACGAGGCATGTCCCCAGGTGGGCTGTGGGCCAGTTCCAGGGCCCATTACTCAGTGCTACGACCCCCCAGTAAGGGGCACATCTGCCCTAGTGCGGGTGGCTGGTCTCCCGGGAGCCTCTTGCTCTGTTGGTTGTTTGAGGCCTGGGGAAGGATCCTGGAGGTAGCTCTGTCCACTCTTCACACTGACTACCCTGCTTCTCTAGCTGCTTGCCCACACATAGGGTCCAGGGGGGCCAGGCAGAGACCCTCTGCGCATTGGAGGTACAGTCGCTGAGAAGGGGCCCCCTCACCCCTCAGGCCTCCTGTCGACAGCCCCCGGCCCCTCGGCTGCTGGGCCCTGTGACCCTGGGTGGGATGGGGGGCAGCAGCCCCGGGAGCAGGTAGGGGAGGAGCAGGTGCGCCGGCTGGTACTGGGCGTGGCAGGTGACCCTGCTCTCATCCCTGCTCCCCACGCACTCGTCCGCAGGCCCTGGCCAGTGCCCACCGGGCCGGCTCTGTGTTGGTGGCAGCATAACACTGTCCTGGCCACGCCCCCGCCTGGGGGGACATGGTTGGGGCGGGGTGTCTCCTTCCACCTGCCCCTCCTCAGGGGAGGCCTAGCTCAGCAGAAAGGGGCTTGTCTAACAGGTTGAGGCCTCTCGAGGCCCTCTTGACTGTCCATGTAGGAGTGTGGACCACTGGTCCCCATCACGAGGCTCGAGCAGCTGCTTCCTTTGTCTTTGCCAGGCCATCCTGCTGAGCACAAAGCTCAAGCTGCAGCCAGAACTTGACCTTGAAAAGGTAAGTTTTCTCTCATGGAAATGTTTAGATTTGAACTCGGACAAAACCCAGGTTTCTAGAGCACACTACATGGAGAGGGGAGGTCTCTGGATGTCGTGGGTTGTGGGTGCTGGGAGCAGGGCATGCTGGGTTTCGAGGGCAAGGCCAGGGGATGCGGTGGGGCTGCCTGGTCCACTGGGGAAGCCGCGAGTGTTCTCCTGGGAAGCTGCCTGTCAAGTACACACCAGCCCGGAGTTGCGCTTCCCTCCACAGTCCACCTTGGTGTCCCTGTACCTTCCCCTGATGCCGCAGAGTGGCAGGGGGGCCGCTAGGTACAGAGGGCCTTCGTCCAAGCGAGACTCCCCCACTGGAGGCGGATGGGTCATCTCAGGGAACACAAGTGTGTATGTGTGCCTGTGCATGCATGTGGATGTGTGTGCACACACATGTGCAGGGCATGGGGTCAGAGCATAGGGCACAGTGAGTTGACGGGAGGCTCGCACAGAGGTGCGCAGACACACTCTGACTTTGCCCCATGAACGGCAGGCTGCCTGGAATGGCCTCCAGTCTGTTCTCTTCTGGTGCTCTGGTCGCTCCTTCCTCGGGTTAGCAGCGGGTCTGGGGTCTAGACCCCCATGGCAAAGGCTGCAAGACCAAGATGCCAGTGGCCCATGGGACAGCAGCCTGAGTGTGTACTCCCCTCCAGATGAGCACCCCGCTGCTCCTCCAGAACAAGATGAACCTGGTGGAGCGCTACGTGGATGGCTTCCCAGACCTGCAGAGGAAGCTGCTGGTCCTCATGGATTCCTGGTGCCAGCCCGGCTTCGACATCAGAGATGTTGCCAGGTGAGCCCCACAGGGAGCCCAGGTAGGGACAGGGGATATCAGGGGTTGCAATCACATGGGACAGTGTCTTAGTCAGCTAGTGCTGCTATATAACAGAAATATCACAAGTGGATGACTTCAGCAAAGAGAAATTTATTTCCTCACAGTAAAGTAGGCTAGAAGTCCAAATTCAGGGCGTCAGCTCCAGGGGAAGGCTCTCTGTCTGTGTTGGCTCTGGAGGAAGGTCCTTCTCATCAATCCTCCCCTGGACTAGGAGCTTCTCTGCACAGGAACCCCAGGTCCAGAGGACGCGCTCTGCTCCCATCACTGCTCTCTTGGTGATATAAGGGTCCTGTCTCTCCGCTCGCTTCTTTTATATCTTTTTTATATCCCAAAAGAAACCAGCTCAAGACACAATCCAATCCTGTAGATTGAGTCCTGCCTCGTCAGCACAACTACCTGTCCATCTCCCCCTCATTTCATCAACACAACTACCGCCCATCCCCCCTCATTAACATCATAGAGGCAGGATTTACAACACACAGGAAAATCACATCAGATGACAAAATGGTGGACAATCACACAATCCTGGCAATCATGGCCCAGCCAAATTGATACACACAGTTTTGGGGGGACACAATTCAATCCATGACAGACAGGCTCACACATGGTCCAGCATCCTCACCTCAAGAGGTTCCTAGTGTTTGAACAGGGCTGCTGTGAGACAGGAGCCAGGTTAGGTTTAGGATGGAAAGAAGGACCCCCATTTGGAGCAGGGAGGAGCCAGGTTAGGTTTAGGATGGAAAGAGGGACCCCAATTTGGAGCAGGGAGGCTGGGGAAGGCCAGAGCACAGCTGTCTCCTGGGAGAAGAGGCAATTTCTACACAGAAGAGCAAAAATAACTCCCTTGCCGGAAGTCATACTATGTATACGTTCATTTATTCATTCGTTAATTGTTCGTGCATTCATCCATTCATCTATAAACTTCTACAAACCTACTGTGTGAACTGTGTCCCAGCAAGTACAGGGAAAGGCTGCATGCTGACAGGTAGCCAGTATAGACTCAGAAAGGCTGTGTGTGTGTGTGTGTGTACATGTGTGTAAGTGTGTGCACAAGTGTGTGTATGTGTATGCATGCATGTGTATATGACTGTGTGCATGTTTGCATGTGAATGCATGCACATATGCGTGTGTGAATGTACATGTGTGCATGGGCACATGTGTGCATGTGTACATGTGTGTACATGAGTGTGTGTACGTGTGTGAGGGGAGAGATATGAACGTGTCTCCTGAGTGTGGATGCAGGCACAGCACCTGGGAGGAGAAGAGCTTCCCACCACACACCTGGTCAGTGTGACTGAGGTGAGGTGGCACTCGGATGTCTGTGAAGACCCCTGAGTTGCCTCTTCATCAGCAGTCACGGCCATATACCTGCCTTGGGGCCATCTTATTCCCTGGGCTCACCCTACTCTGGACTTCCTCTGCTAGAACTATGGGCAAGTCATTCTCAGTGTCTGAGTATGCGTCCTCATCTCTACAATGGGGCTGATTCTTCCTGCCTCATAGAGGTCTCGTGACTTTACAGGATCTGAGGCAGGCACCAGGTCAGGCACGTAGTGAGTGTACAGTTGTGTTAGTTGTTGTTACTTTTATTATGTGTTAAAAAATAGAGAGCAAACAAGTGAGTTTATTAATGGGGTTAGGGACCACGGTTCCCACTGTGAAGAGGAGAAATATATGTATGGAAAGTGGGAGGGTGAGGAAGACCCTGCGATGTCAGATTTACTTGGAGATATTCATTTAAATTAATGATTTTTTTAAAAACTTCTAGCTCTATGTGCTGAAAAAGCCTAGAAATAATGACACCCCATAGCCATAAGCATGCCCAACACCTAGATCTTGGTTTCTAAATACCATTCTCCACTAAAAGGAATGAAGGCTCTTTGGAGAAATGACCAAGAATCAGAAGGAATGATGGTAGTGCAGCATAATACTTGAATTTAAAAAAATCCATAAGTTGGTAGTGATGCTCATGGGAGATGAGGAGGGAAAGTTTTTCTTTACAGTGTATACCAGCTAGTAAATAAATAAGGTATGATAGAATTAAAAGACAAGGTTTTACAATCCCCAATACAGTAATTGGTTCAGGCCCAGGTCATCGAGGGATGTTAAGAAAGGAAGAGATAAAATACAAATTATTTCATTATCACAAATGAAAAAGGGGGCATCACTACAGATCCTACAGACCTTAAGATGGTAATAAGAGGATGTCATCTACAACTTGATGCAAATATATTTGACAATTTAAATGAAATAGTCCAAATCCTTGAAAAACATGATTTACCAAAACTGTTACTAGAAAAAAATAGAAGATTTAAGTAGTCCTATTAAATAAATTGAACTCATAGTTTAAATTTTTACCACAAAGAGACTTTAGGCTCAGGTTGCTTCACTGGTGAATTCTTTCAAACATTTAAGGAAGAAATTATACCAATCTTACACAAACTCTTTCAGAAAATATAAAAAGAAGGAACACATCCCAACTTGTTTTATTTGGCCAGCTTGAGCCTTGATACCAAAACTTGAAAAAGACTTTAGGATAAAGGAAAGTTGAATTCCAATATGTCTCATGAACATAAATGCAGAAATACCAGGCAAAATATTAACAAACAAATCAATTAATATATTAAAAGGTTAATACACCATGATCAAGTAGAATTTATTTCAGAAATACAATGTTGATTTAATATTCAAAAATCAATCATTTTAATCTACCATATTGACAGAAAATAATAACAAAAGCTATATAATCATCCCAGTAGATGTAGAAAAAAACACTTCATAAAATTCATTTATTTATGATTAAAGCTTTCAGTAATCTACAAATAGAAGGGAACTTCCTTAATCTGATAAAGGCTATTACTCTGTGGCAGGGCTGGAAACAGGATCTTGGGGAGGGCTTTATGAGGTGAAGTCAGACCCCAGTCCCTTCCCTGACCCTCTGGGGACCCTGGACCAGGTTGTGGGTGGGGCTGAGAATGTCATCACTAAACTGAGAACTTTGGAATGATTATTTTGGGAGGATGAGGGTGCAGCACATTGCATGGTACGAAATATCTAAAACAATAATCAAGAGATCACAAGAAGTCAAATGACATATTGCATTGAACAAATCTGCTGCAAAAGACCTCTTTACAGTGTTAAAAAGCAAAGATGTCCCTTTGAAGACTAAGCTGCGCCTGGCCCAAGCCATGGTATTTTCTTTATATGTGTATATATATATTTAATTTTATAGTGTATTAGGTGAAAGTTTACAGCCCCAATTAGTTTCTCATTCAAAAGTTTATACTCAGATTATTTTTGTGACGTTGGTTGCAATCCCCGCAATGTGTCAGCACTCTCCCCCTTTCCCTTTCCACCCCAGGCTCTCCATGTCCATTCGTCCAGTTTTCCTGTCCCTTCCTGCCTTCTCGTCTTTGCTTTTGGGCAGGTGCTGCCCATTTGGTCTTGTATATTTGATTGAGCTAAGAAGTATGTTCCTCACTTGTGCTATTGTTTATTTTATAGGGCTGTCTAATTTTTGGCTGAAAAGTGGACCTTGGGAGTGGCTTCAGTTCCTGAGTTAGCAGTGTATCTGGGGGCCATAGTCTCGGGGGTTCCTCCAGTCTCTGTCAGACCAATAAGTCTGATCTTTTTTTTTGTGAATTTGAATTTTGTTCTACATATCTCTCCCACTCTGTCCGGGACCCTGTATTGTGATCCCTGTCAGAGCTGTCAATGGTGGTATCCGGACACCATCTAGATCTTCTGGGTTCAGGCAAGCCATGGTATTTTCAATCGCCTCATATGCAGGGAAAATTGGAAGTCGTCAAAAATGAAATGGAACACATAAACATCAATATCCTAGGCATAAGTGAGCTGAAATGGACTGGTATTAGCCACTTTGAATCAATCATGTGTCTGCTATGCTGGAATGACAAGTTGAAGAGGAAAGGCATCGTGTTCATCGTGAAAGAGAACATTTCAAGATCTATCCTGAAGTACAATGCTGTCAGTGATAGGATAGTATACATACACCTATAAGAAAGTCCAGTTAATATAACTATTATTCAGATTTATGCACCAACCACTAAGGCCAAAGATGAAGAAATTGAAGATTTTTACTAACTTCTGCAGTCTGAAATTGATCAAATGTGCACACAAGATGCACTGGTAAGTACTGGCGATTGGGATGCGAAAGTTGGAAACGAAGAAGGATTGGTAGTTGGGAAATATGGTTTTGGTGATAGAAATTATGTTGGAGATTGAATGATAGAATTTTGCAGGACCAACAACTTCTTCGTTGCAAATACCTTTTTTCACCAACATAAATGGCGACTACACATGTGGACCTCACCAGATGGAAAACACAGGAATCAAATCCACTACGTCTGTGGAAAGGGACGATGGAAAGGCTCAATATCATCAGTCAGAACAAGGCCAGGGCTGACTGTGGAACAGACCATCAATTGCTCATATGCAGGTTCAGGTTGAAACTGAAGAAAATTAGAACAAGTCCACAAGAGCCAAAGTACGAACTTGAGTATATCCCACCTGAATTTAGAGACCATCTCAAGAATAGATTTGATGCTTTGAACACTGATGACCAAAGACCACATGAGTTGTGGAATGACATCAAGGACTTCATACATGAAGAAAGCAAGAGGTCATTAAAAAGACAGGAAAGAAACAAAAGACCAAAATGGATGTCAGAAGAGACTCTGAAACTTGCTCTTGTACATCGAGTAGCTAAAGTGAACAGAAGAAATGATGATGTAAAAGAGCTGTACAGAGAATTTCAAAGGGCAGTTCGAGAAGACAAAGTAAAGTATTATAATGACATGTGCTAAGACCTGGAGATAGAAAACCAAAAGGGAAGAACACACTCGGCATTTCTAAAGCTGAAAGAACTGAAGAAGTAATTCAAGCCTCGAATTGCAATATTGAAGGATTCTACAGAAAAAATATTAAACAATGCAGGAAGCATCCAAAAAAGATGGAAGGAATTCACAGAGTCTGTAACAGAAAGAACTGGTCAGGAGGTAGCATATGATCAAGAAGCAATGGCACTGAAGGAAGAAGTCCAATCTGAACTGAAGCCATTGGTGAAAAACAGGGCTCCAGGAATTGACGGAATATCAACTGAGATGTTTCAACAAACGGATGAAGCACTGGAAGTGCTCACTCATCTGTGCCAAGAACTTTGGAAGACAGCTACCTGGCCAACTGACTGGAAGAGATCCATATTTGTGCCCATTCCAAAGAAAGGTGATCCAGCAGAATGCAGAAATTATCAAACAATGTCATTAATATCACACACAAGTAAAATTTTGCTGAAGATCATTCAGAAGTGGTTGCAGCAGTACATCGATAGGGAACTGCCAGAAATTCAAGCCAGATTCTGAAGAGGACGGGGAAGGAGGGGTATCATTGCTGATGTCAGATGGATACTGGCTGAAAGCAGAGACCACCAGAAAGATGTTAACCTGTTTGTTATTGACTATGCAAAGGCATTCTATTGTGTGGATCATAACAAATTGTGTGGATTGGAACAAGAGGATACTGTGTGGTTTAAAGTCTAGAAAGGTGTGCATTGGGGTTATATCCTTTCACCATACTTATTCAATCTGTATGCTGAGCAAATAATCCGAGAAGCTGGACTGTATGAAGAAGAACACGGCATCAGGATTGGAGGAAGACTCATTAACAACTTGCAATATGCAGATGACGGGACCTTGCTTGCTGAAAGTGAAGAGGACTTGAGGCACTTACTGAGGAAGATCAAAGACCACAGCCTTCAGTATGGATTACACCTCAACATAAAGAAAACAAAAATCCTCACAACTGGATGACTAAGGAACATCATGATAAAAGGAGAAAATATTGAAGTCGTTAAGGATTTCGTTTTACTTGGATCCACAATCAACACCCATGGAAGCAGCAGTCAGGAAATCAAACGATGCATTGTATTGGGCAAATTTGCTGCAGAAGATCTCTTTAAAGTGCTAAAAAACAAAGATCTCACATTAAGGACTAAAGTGTGCCTGACCCAAGCCATGGTGTTTTCAGTCGCCTAATATGCATTTGAAAGCTGGACAATGAGTTAGGAAGACCAAAGAAGAATTGATGCCTTTGAATTGTGGTGTTGGTGAAAAATATTGACTATACTGTGGACTGCCAGAAGAAGGAACAAATCTGCCCTGGAAGAAGTACAGCCAGAATGCTCTTTAAAAGGGAGGATGGGGAGACTTCGTCTTATGTACTTTGGACATGTTATCAGGAGGAACTAGTGCCTGGAGGACATCATACTTGTTAAAGTAGAGGGTCAGCGAAAAAAAGGAAAACCCTCAACAAGGTGGATTGACACAGTGGCTGTAACAGTGGGCTCAAACGTAGAAACAATTGTGAGGATGGCGCAGCACCGGGCAGTGTTCCGTTCTGTTGTACGTAGGGTTGCTATGAGTTGGAACTGACTGGATGGCATGTAACAACAATCGTATGACTGTTACGAGAAAGATGGAAAACTACAAGTGTTGGTGATGATATGGAGAAATTGGAACCCTCATTCATTGTTGGAGGGATTGTAAAATGTGCAGCTTTTGTGGAAAACAGTTTGGTGGCCTCTCAAAAAGTGAAACAGAATGAGGAGATGACCCAGTCGTTCCTCTCCTAGGTATATACCCAAAATGATTTAAAGCAGGAATACAAACAGATCCTTGTACACCCATGTTTATTGCAGCATTATTCACAATAGCCAAGAGGTGGAAACAACCCAAGTGTCCATCAACAGATGATGGATAAAAAATGTGGTCTAGCCATGCAATGGAGTATTACTCAGCCATAAGGAGGAATGGAGTCCCCGATACATGCTATATGACATGGGTGAATCTTGAAACATTATGCTGACTGAAGTAAGTCAGACACAAAAGGCAAATGTTGTATGGTCCCACTTATATGAAATATCTAGAAGAGGCCATTCTGTAGATCCAAAAGTTTATCTGTGGTGATCAGGGGCAAGCAGGAGGGAGGAGGCCAGGACGTAGTGCTTAGGGGGCACTGAGCTGTTCACGTTGATAAAACGATCTGGAAAGAGATTGTGGTGGTGGTCGCACAGCACGGCGAGTGTCACCAACGTCACCGAATTGTACAAATGGCTGAAATCGGAAATGTTTTGTCGTATGTATTTTACCACACCAAAATAACACATTAACCGAGAAAGAGACCGTGACAGACAGCGGCGCTCTCTCCCATAGGAGGTTCCCGACGCTGACGGCCGCCAGGCTGGAGAAGCTGAGCCCAAAACCGCTGAGCAGACAGGTGCTGTGGCTGCTGGGACGATGCGGCATGGACCCCGGTGAGCCAGCACCCCGCCCCGCCCTGCCCCTCACCAGGCTGGGGCAGCGGGTGCCAGGCGGGGTCTGTGCGCCTTGGCGGGCAGGGACCTGATCGGCCAAGCCCTTCACACCCCTCCCTGCCAGCTCCAACCAGGGAGACATCGTCTGGGCCCCCTGGGATTCCTGCTTCAGCTGTTCTCAGCCCTGGGCTCCCCATCACTCGCTGAATGCTGGGGACTGGGAGCCCCTCTGCCCTCCCAGGGCTGCTCCCGAAGGCTGGGCATTGACATCGGTACCAACCTTCATCTCTGCCCTCTCCTGTCCTCCTGTCCTGCCTCCTGGCTCCTCCACACCTTGGCCTGGAATCCTGGGGTCTTGACTTGACGGGGTTGGCAGGGCCCTGGTGGTCTGCCTGTGTTACAGACTGGCATGAGCTCTGACAGCCACCCAGACACCTTGTCGCTTGCCTGTCTTTGTGCCACCTGGGGTCTCTTCTGATGGTCAGAGGTCTGCGTTTCCAGACTTGCTCGTGTGCGTCTCCTCCTTCACAGCAGGTGCATTCTGGGTCTAGTTGAAGGAATCTCCCCATTCCAAGGTCATGAGGACACAGTTTTATGTGGTCCTCCAACAGCTTTGTCATCATGGTCTCCCCCAGGGCCCCAGGTGCCTACTGTTGACTAGTGTAGATACCCAATTCCATTTCCCACCTGTGTTCCCAGCCGGCCCAGCATGTGGCCCCCAGTCGCCCCACCCCCACCACTGTCCTGCATCCCCTTTCCCCAGTGCTGAGATCCATTTCTGGCCTCTCCAGCGGGCCCATCAGCCAGCCTATTACTGCTGCCACAGTCCCTGCCACCCCCGCCGCCGTGATTCCACTGCCAGGTTCCCACCACCCGGTGATGAGTTCCAGGATCATAGAGTGCGAGTTCCTTCATCTCCTTTTATTCTGGGAAGACTGTCTTGGATGTTCTTGGCCTGTTGTATATCCTATAAATTTTGGAACCAGTTTGTCAAGTTTTACAGGAAGAAAACCTACTGGATTTGTTTGGGATTGCCTTGAATGGATAGGCCAGTTTGGAGGAGCACTGGCGTCTTAATAGGATTGCCTTGAATGGATAGGCCAGTTTGAGGAGCACTGGCGTCTTTATAATATTGATGCCTTACATCTCCCTTTGTTTCTGTGTTGTTGGTGTTAGGTGTCATCGAGTCAGTTCCGACTCAAAACGACCCTGTGCATCACAGAACGAAACCCTGCCCGGCCCTGCGCCATGCTCACAATTGTTGTTACACTTGAGCCCATTGTTGCAGCCACTGTGTCAGTCCATCTCGTTGAGGCTCTTCCTTTTTTTTCCCAACTTTACCAAGCATGATGTCCTTCTCCAGGGACTGATCCCTCCTGACAATATGTCCAAAGTGTGTAAGATATAGTCTCGCCATCCTTGCTTCTAAGGAGCATTCTGGCTGTACTTCTTCCAAGACAGATTTGTTCATTCTTTTGGCAGTTCACGGTATATTCGGTATTCTTCACCAACACCACAATTCAAAGGCATTAGTTCTTCTTCGGTCTTCTTTATTCATTGTCCAGCTTTTGCATGCAAATGATACAATTGAAAATACCATGGCTTGGGTCAGGCACACCTTAGTCTTTAAGGTGACATCTTTGCTTTTCCACACTTTAAAGAGGTCTTTTGCAGCAGATTTGCCCAATGTAATAGGTCATTTGATTTCTTGACTGCTGCTTCCATGGGTGTTGATTGTGGATCCAAGCAAAACGAAATCCTTGACAACTTTAATATCTCTCAATAAAGTTGTATATTTTCTTCTACAGAGGACTTAGACATCTTCTGCTAGATTTTTGTTTACATTTTACATTTTATATTATTTGAAAATGCTATTTATATTTAAGTTCTACTCTCTAACTTGCTGCTACATAGAAATCCAGCTGATTTCTGTATATTGATTTTGATTCCAGGTTCTTCGCCAAGCTCTCTCATCAGCTGTGATAATTTCTCTAAAGATTCCTGTGAATTTCCTGTGTACACAAGCAGAGCACCCTCGAATCCCAACAGCTTCATTTCTGACTTTCTGTTCCTTCTGCTTATGATTTCTTTTTCTTTCTATACTGCATTGTCCAGAACCTGGAGGCCAGCGTAGGAATGGAAATGGTGATCATGGGCATGCTTGTCCCCTCTGCCTCATCTCAAAGGAAACGCTTCACTGACAGTGTTTTGTAGCTTCACTTTATTCTTAGTTGCCGTCGAGTCAGCTCTGACTTACGGCCACCCCGTGCACACCAGAGCCAGATGCTGCCCAGCCCTGTACCACCTTCACCATCAGTGCTGTGCTCGAGTCTGTTGTTGCAGCCACTGTGTGTTTGCAGTGCCTTCCAGCCTAGGTGGCTCATCTTCCAAGACTAGATTGAACAATGGTCTGCTACTGTCCATAGGGTTTTCACTGTCCAATTTTCTAAAGTCGACCACCAGGCCTTTCTTCCTGGTCTCTCTTAGTCTGGAAGCTCTGCTGAAACCTGTCCACCGTGGGTGACCCTGCTGGTATTTGAAATACTGGTGGCATAACTTCCAGCAACATACAGGTCACCACAGTGTGACACACTGACAGACAAGTGCTGGACTTCATTACTTTATTAGATTATGAAAATTAGATTTGATTCCTGTTTTTTGAGAGTGTTTGTCAGGAATGGATGTTAAATTTTATCAAGTCCTCTTTCTGCGTCTGTGGAGAGAATGGTGTGCGTTTTCCCCTCTGTCTGCCTATCTGGTGGGTGACAGTAGTGGCCGATTCTGTGATGACCCCATCCTGGTCGTTGTGCGTTGTCCTTCTTATATGTTTCCAGATTTGGTTTGCCAACTTTTTTTTGCATCTGTGTTCACAGCTGAACTTGGACTCAGACTTCCCTGAAATGTGTGTGTCTGTTGTGCCCAGGTTAAGCTGAATGGGCAAGCTCCCTCCTTTTCTCTCCTCTGTGAGCATTTGCCTCACGCTGCAGTTATTTTTTCCTTAAATGTTTGGTAGAAGTTGCCTGCGAGCCTCGAGTTTTCCTTGTGGAAATATTTCACCACTGATTCCATTTTGGTCAGTTGTTTTCCTAGAAATTTACCTGTTTCGTTTACATTTTCAAGCTTATTGTCACAGGCTGTTCACAGTGTCCTGTTGTCTTTCAAACGTCTGTGGCATATTCTTGATATCGGTTATTTGGGTCTCACCCCCGCCCCCATCAATCTCACAAGAAGTTTGTCCATTTAATCGGTTGTTTCGAAGAACTGGCTTTTGCCCTTGTTGGTCCTCTCCGTTGTATGCCTCCCACGCCCTGTGTTCATGATTTCATTCCTTCCACTTTGCGTTTATTTTTCTCATTTTCCCCTAGCTTCTTGAGACTTGGGCTTCACTCATTCATTCTGAACCCTCTTTCTTTTTAAATATTTAAACAAGTTCCCATATATATTATTTTCTATTATTGTTCTGTTCAAGGTATTTTCTAATTCCTATGATGATTTTTTCTCTTTCACATATTCGCTCATTAGAAACGTGTTTCTTAATTTCCAGACTCTGTGAAATGTCTCATTTTCAGCTCGTGTTCCAGTCCTGGAGCGCGTGCTCAGGTGGGTGGGCCCAGCCATTGGTGCCTTTCCCCTTGGAGACTTGCCCCCCAGACGAGGAAAGGGACGTTTGACCGGGTACCAGTCTGTGTGGCTGCGGTCCAAAGGCCTCCGTCCCCGAGCAGCCACGTGCAGAGGCCGGGACGCGGTCTGCCCTGCTGGCAAAACTGCACGCGTGTGGGAGAGGCTGGGTGGGTGTGCGTCTGCTGGGCCGAGAGAGAGCAGCTTCGCAAAACACATCAACTGCCTTGTTCTGCCTGCGCCCTGGGCCCTGGGCCCTTGGTCACCCATTCCTTCCTCAGAAAACGTGTATCGGCTTTGTTCCCACACTGCCCACAGTGGTCCCAGAGCGGGCTAAAGGCCGGGTGTCTGGAGCCGGTGCCCGGCTTCCACGCAGGTGGCCCCAGGAGGAAGGCAGGCACCTCGTCCCCATCTGGGGGACCTAGGGAGCTGCTGCAGCTCACGCCTTCATGACCAAGAACCCCTGATTGGGGCGCATTGCTGGCTGACCCGCGCAGGCCCCGGGTGCCCATGTGGACGGGGCTGGAAGTGGAGATGCTGACCAGGGCACACTGCCAGGCATGCAGGGGTCATGCTGACCCTACTGGAGAGGGAAGGGCGGCCAGGCCCCTGCTGGAGGAGCCTCGGGGCTGAAGGTCTCGGCCACTCAGCGGGCAGGCTGGCTCAGTGTGGTCAGCATCCGACTGAGGCTTGGCCAGCCGGCAGGGGCCACGGGGGTCAGAGCAACGCGGGCGGCAGGGCTGCTTGCCCTGGCCGTTAAATGAACTATGGAAATGAGGTCGTGGGAAGGAGCGTCGGCTTGTGGCCGCTGTGACACGCTGGGCCGGCAAGGTCGGGTCCCTGCTCGAGGAACCACATTCCAGTGGCGAGAGCCAGGAAGCAGACTCCAAGCCAGCACAGCACAATGGCAGGAAGTGCCGTGCCCAGAGAAAAGGTGGGAAGGCTGGGAGGGCAGGGCTGCTGGAGAGGGGAGACCGGGGCTCCCAGGAGGACCAGCCTGGGACACCCGGGCGGGGGGTTTTCAGCTGAGCAGGCAGCTCTGCGAGACCCCAGGGAGGTGCCCCCCCCCCCCGGAGGCAAGACCCTAAGACAGCCAAGACCCCTAGGGAGGCTATCCCCCCAGGTAGGCGAGACCCCAAGACAGCCCAGACCCCCAGGGAGGGGACCCCCTTCCAGGGAGCTGGCAATCCCCTGAGGGAGGCGAGAACCCCAGAGAGGTAACCCTCCCAGGGAGGCATGCTTGTGGGCCTATGGGTTTGGGGTGCAGTGTGCAAGGGTAGGCTGGGGCAGAGGCTCCTTCAGAGGGCAGGAAGAGGGCTCTGGGGTCCTTGCACAGGGGAGGGCATGATCTGCCCTCCGGCTATTGGCTGAGAGGCCCCCGACCCCTTCCTCTCTCCCCACTCCACCACCACCCTACTCCTCGGAAGCCAGAGAGGCTGGGTGGCGGAGTGCCCCACTCGACTTCTGGAGGTCCCTGGCGCTGAGTCCCGCCCTCTCTTTCAGCCCTGTGCTCCAACGTCATCAACCAGCAACACCTAGGGACTTTGCAGTACCTGTGCTACAAACGGTTTGTGGAGGTGTGTGTGCAGGGCCGGATCTGGGCCCTGCGATGCCTGTGTTAGGAGCAGTGTGTGCAGATGAATGTGTGTGTACAGGTGTGTGTACAGGGCAGGACCTGGGCCCCACGATACCTGTGTTAGGAGCAGTGCATGCAGCTGAATGTGTGTGTACAGGTGTGTGTGCAGGGCAGGACCTGAGCCCCATGGTACCTGTGTTAGGAGCAGCGTGTGCAGATGAATGTGCGTACAGGTGTGTGTGCAGGGCGGGACCTGGGTGCTGTGGTACCTGTGCTAGGAAAATAGTGCATACAGATGAATGTGTGTGTACAGGTGTGTGTGCAGGGTGGGACCTAGGCCCTGCGGTACCTGTGCTAGGAGCCCTCGTGAAGGGCCTCATGGCACATGGGCTGCCAGACTGTGGGTGCAATGAGAACCTGAGCTGCACCCTGCAGGAGATGGTGGGTGGGAGCTGGAAATTCTGCGGGAGAAGTCACCCTGTGTTTGCTCTTGCAGGGAAGCCTGTCTCAGGAGAACTGGGCTGACCATGTGCGGGTGAGTCCCGTGGCCTGGCTGTCCACCAGACACTTGGAGAGCCTTGCTCAGTCTGCAGCACAGGCCTGTGATGTCCAGGGGAGGCCATGTGCCTGTGTGTATGTGTGTGTGTGTGTATGTGTGTGTGTGTGCGGGTGCACGTGTGTATGTATGTGTGGGGTGTGTGCACCTTGTCTTAGCTGGGTTCTCTAGAGGAGCAAAACCAGTGACGGACACACACACACACACACACACATATATATATATAAATAGGAGGATCAGTCCCTGGAGAAGGACATCATGCTTGGTAAAGTACAGGGTCAGCGAAAAAGAAGAAGACCCTCAATGAGATGGACTGATACAGTGGCTGCAACAATGGGCTCAAGCATAACAACAATTGTGAGGATGGCACAGGACTGGGCAGTGTTTCGTTTTGTTGCGTATGGGGTTGCTATGAGTCAGAACTGACTTGATGGCACCTAACGACAGCAACAACATAGAGAGATTTACTTCAAGGAAATGGCTCACAAAATTGTGGGGGCTGGCAAGCCCCAAATCCATAGATCAGGTGGCAGGCTGAAGACCTCTGCTGGTTGATGGGATTGTGGGGGCTGGCAAATCTGAAATCTATAGGTCAGAGAGCAGGCCAGAAGCTTCTGCAGGGTTATATCCCAGAAACTGGAGGGCAAGTGACGAGAAGAGTATAGGGTTGAAAGGAAGAGAGAGCAAGCTCTGCCAAAACATCCATTTGTATTGTGGAGGGAGACCATACCCCCAAGGGAACTCCCCTTTCAACTGATTGGTTGATCATATCAGATCACATCATGGAAGGTAATTATGTTACATTATATTACATCACCAATAGCATCCCATCACCATCCCATCCCATCACCATCCCATCCCATCATCCCATCTGTCTCAGTCATCTAGCGCTGCTATAACAGCATCCACAAGTGGGTGGCTTTAACAAAGAGAAGTTCATTCTGTCACAGTCTAGGAGGCTACAAGTCCGAATTCGGGGGTCAGCTTTCTCTCTTTGTCAGCTCTGGGGGAAGGTCCTTGTCATCAATCTCCCTCAGTTGAGGAGCTTTTCAGGGCAGGGACCCTGGGTCCAAAGGATGCACTATTTTCCTGGCTCTTATTTCTTGGTAGTATGAGGTCCTCTTGTCTCTCTGCTTGCTTCTCTCTTTTATATCTCAAAAGAGATTGATTTAAGACACAACCTAATCTTGTAGATTGAGTCCTGCCTCATTAACATAACTGCCTCCAATCTTGCCTCATTAACATCATAGAGGTAGGTTTTACAATACATAGGAAAATCACATCCTATGACAAAATGGTGAACAATTGTACAATACTGGGAATCATGGCCTAGCCTAGTTGACAGGTATTTTGGGGGGACACAATTCAATTCCTGACACCATCCCATCGTCACATCCCATCATCCCATCCCATCAACCCATCCGATCATCCAGTTCCATCATTCCGTCCCATTATCCCATCCCATCATACCATCACCATCACCTCACCTCACCTCATCACCTCATCACCGTCACACCATCATCACATCAACTCCTCGTCCCCATCAGCATCACCATCATGTCATACCATCACATCAACCCGTCACCTCGTCCCCGTCAGCATCACCGTCATGTCATACCGTCACATCAACCCGTCACCTTGTCCCCGTCAGCATCACCGTCATGTCATACCGTCACATCAACCCGTCACCTCGTCCCCGTCAGCATCACCGTCATGTCATACCGTCACATCAACCCGTCACCTCGTCCCCGTCAGCATCACCGTCACGTCATACCGTCACATCAACCCGTCACCTCGTCCCTGTCAGCATCACCATCATGTCATACTGTCACATCAACCCGTCACCTCGTCCCCGTCAGCATCACCGTCATGTCATACAGTTACATCAACCCGTCACCTCGTCCCCGTCAACATTACCATCATGTCATACCATCACATCAACCCGTCACCTCGTCCCTGTCAACATTACCATCATGTCATACAGTTACATCAACCCGTCACCTCGTCCCCGTCAACATCACCGTCACATCAACCCGTCACCTCATCCCTGTCAACATTACCATCATGTCATACAGTTGCATCAACCCGTCACCTCGTCCCTGTCAACATTACCATCATGTCATACGGTTACATCAACCCGTCACCTCGTCCCCATCAGCATCACTGTCACGTCATACCGTCACCTCGTCCCTGTCAACATCACCGTCACATCAACCCGTCACCTCGTCCCCGTCAGCATCACCATCACGTCATACCGTCACCTCGTCCCCGTCAACATCACCGTCACATCAACCCGTCACCTCGTCCCGGTCAACATTACCATCATGTCATACAGTTACATCAACCCGTCAGCTCATCCCCATCAACATCACCATCATGTCACCACCTCATCACATCACAATAGCAACCATTCCACTATCTGGCCAAACCACTGAGAATCATAGTCTAGCCAAGTTTACACATAAACTTAACCATTACAGCATGTGTGCACATGTACCTGGGATATGGGTGTGTGCTCACCTGTGTATGTGTGCCTGTGCACACTGTGTGTACATGGGGTGTGTGCGAGCTTGTGCACACCCATGTTTGTGTGTACATGTACACTTGAGGTGTGTGTGTGTGAGCCTGTGTGTGAGCAGTGGATCTCCACTTCCCCTGGGTGGGCCACCAGCCATACTCTGTGTGGGTCCTTGGGATGAAGGAGACATCCTGCCCACGTGGCCATGATGTGGTTGTGACAGGGACTGGCTGTTGGCCCCACAGTGGTCAGCAGAGCTGTGCTGCTGGGCAGAGGCCTTGGTGCAAGCAAAGGCATAGGCACAGGAGCCGCAGGTACCTCACGGGGCTTTGTGGAGAATCTGGGTTCAGTGGGGAGGGTTCCTCGTTCTCCTGCTGGGGGTCCGAGGCACGGCCCTGACCAGCGCTCTCCTGGGGTTGTGTCCCCACTGTGTGTGCCTTTGGTGCCCTGGTGGCCGCCCCATCCCACTCCTGAGGCAGCGGCACATCCAGGAGGCTCAGGAAACCATGGGGTCAGCCACTCAGAGGTGCTAAGGACCCGCAGCCACGTGGCCACCTTGAGGGAGAGAGGGTGTAAGGAAAGGGCAGGGCCAGGGAGGCAGCAGGGAAGACACCCCAGATTCCCCATGTCCTTTCCACCTTCCTCCCTGAAGCAGAACCCTCCCAGAATGGGGTCCCCAGGAAGGCAGCAGCCACGTCCCTGCCTTGGGCCAGGCGGGGTTGTAGTTGGGACCCCGAGGTGAGGATGAGACTTCAGGCCCGCCTTCAGCCGTGAGGCAGCTTACTGAGGGCCTGCCCGGGTTTTGGGTGGCCCCAACTCTGTAGCAGTGAGGGAGCTGCCCCTCAGGGTGATGCGCCCCAAAGCAGAGGCATCAAGGGGACTGGACTGCAAGTGCCCCTCCCCAGTGGCAACCTGGACGAGAGCCTTGGGGGCAGCATCTTTCTCTTTAGGCCTGAGCTAGAGGCGGGGGTCGTCCATAAGGGCAGGACTATCCCTAGGCCCTGGGTGAAGGAGCCTCGAGGTGGGAGGGCAGAGGTCCTCGGGGACCCGCATGGCGCACAGGGCCTTGAGCTGGTTGGTGGAGTCTGTCGGCGTCTCCCTCTCAGGGAGAGGGGCGAAGCATCCGCAGTCCTCCGACCGGACCAGCCCTGAATGGCCTCCAGCCATGCCCGCCCCCGGGGGTGACGGGGACGTGAGTCATCAGAGAGGAGTGCAGCCCCCCACCCAGCCAGGGTCCGGAAAGGCCGTCCCCCCCAGGTGCCAAGGCCGAGGCGGCCGGGAGGGCAGCGGACATCCTGAAGAATGCAGAGGAGTTTCCACTTATTGTCGTCCACGTGGGAACCCGCGGCCGCAGGGGAGGCAGCAGCCGGAGGCTGCTAAGGGCCGGAGCCATGGGGTGGGGCACCTGGGCAGCAGGGGCTCCTGTGGGGAGCTGAGACTCCTGGGGGGTGGGCCCCCGCCTTCTGTCCTCACACCCTGCCATGGTGGTTTGACCTGTGACCTTGGGGACTTGAGGCCTCACATGGCCAGCCTGGATTTATTTGGGGGGTGCTGAGGAGGTGGGCCGGCCGTGAGCTGGGGAGTGGGTTGGGGCAGCTGGCGGCCCGAGCAAGCTAAGCCTCGTGTGTGCCGAGGTCTTTCAGGGCTCTGCGGGGTGTCTGTGTCCACGCTTAGGAATCTGGGGTGCACAGGAGGCATGTGCCTCTAGCACAGACACCAGCCCGAGCACAGGAGGCGGTGAGGGGGTTCCATGGAGGGAGGATGTGGACACGGGCTCTGGATGGGCCCCACGGAGCAAAGATGTCCAGCTGAAGAGGAGCAGGGCAGGTGGGCGTTCTAGACGAGTGGTTCAGGCTGCAGAGCCAAGCAGGAGACCACCGAGAAGTGGGGGCGGAGGCTAGGGGTAGGAGAAAGTCGAGCCAGGCCCAGGGAGGGTGGCCCTTCAGCTCAGCCGAGCCAGGTTGTCCAGCCTTGGCATCGGCCTCTGGAGCCTCAGTCAGCCAAGGCTCAGAGCAGAAAGCAGCTCCCCACCAGGCCCTCCAGGGGTTGCAGCCTCTCCTCCTCCCAAAGGACTCAGACTGGGTCCAGAGAGGTCAGGGCAGCCTGTGAGGCTGAGGACTGTCCCGGACCCACCCGGTGTCTGAGAGCATCCCTCGGGGCGTCCCTGCATGGGCACCCATGCCCAGCCACGCTGACTGGCCCGTCTCCCCAGGACCTGGTGGGGCAGAGTGAGTGGCTGCAGGACAGGCTGCTCCAGCTGCTGGCCTCTCACTGTGGCGTGGCCATGACGGCGCGGTGCGCCCTGGACCTCTCGCTGCCCGAAGGGCGGCTGCCGGCCACTGTGGCCAATGAGCTAAGCAGGCTTCGGCTGCAGGAGAGGTGAGCACCCCGGGCTGGGCTGGGTCTGCACAGGTGACCCCGAATCACTGGTGCTCCAGGGCAGGGTGTGTTACAGGGGTGGTGGGGCCTCAGCTCTGCTCCTCTTAGGATGGTCCAGGCTGGCAGGAGCCTCGAGAAGCCCAGCTGCAAGGACAGGAGCAGTTACTACCAGCTCCCCATTGCCAGGGAGGACATCTGCTTCCTGGCCACGTGGGAGGACCTGGCCCGGCATGGGCCCGAGCTCCTGCAGGTGGGCCCCTCTGCAGCGGTGGGGTAGACTCGGCCCGGGGACAGTCCCGTGCACGCCCACTGTGTCCACAGCCTCTGTGTCTGCAGCCCGGTGGGGTGGGCCCAGCCCAGGGGCAGCCCACCTCATGCCCACACCCTCTGTGTCTGCAGCCCGGTGGAGTGGTCGGCGTGGACCTGGAGTGGAGGCCCTTGTTCCAGGCAGCGCGTCGGCCCTGCGCTTCCCTCGTGCAGCTGGCGGTGGAGGGCCGTGTGCTGCTGCTAGACGTGCCCAGACTTGCCCAGCCACCAGGGGGGCGGGGGGCACAGGCCTTGTCCCAACTCCTGGGCCAGCTCTTCTCAGACCTCTCTATCACCAAGTTGGGTGAGCCCACATCACCAGCCAGAGGAGGGTGCTGTGTGTACCCTGGGGCAGGGTGAGGAGGAAGGCCACATCCCATCATGCCAATGTGGCCCCCTCAGGTTATGGGATGGCAGGAGACCTGCGGAGCCTGGGCGCCTCCTGCCCCACCCTCGCCGATGCCGAGAAGCAGATGCGGGGTGTCCTGGACCTGCAGCAGGTGCACAGGCAGGTCAGCACAAGGAGGGGCTGGGAGTGGTAGGTGTGGTGGGGAGGGGTGGGGCTTGGATGAGGGTTGGGGCATCAGGGCATCGGGGGAAGGCCTGGGCAGGGCATGGAGGGGCGGGGCATCACGGCCAGGTATGGAAGGTCAGGGTGTGTGAGTGGGGCGGGTCATGGGGGCAAGAGAGTGTGGGGCATGGAGGCGTGGGTTGTGGGTTCGGGGGCAGGAAGTCATGGAGGGGGCAGCCAGGACCCAGGTGAACCCGCCAGTCTGGGTCCAGCGCATCAAGCACAGGCGGCACCATTTTGTCAGATGCGGTTGGCAGGCGTGCCAGGCCCGGTTGTGGATGCGGCAGGGGCACCACGGGGCCTGAGCCTCCTGGTGCAGCAGGTGCTGGGCAAGCCCCTGGACAAGGCAGAGCAGCTCTCCAACTGGGACCTACGGCCGCTGCGGGAGGAGCAGCTCATCTATGCAGGTGTGTGGGGTGGGACAGCTGGAACACTCCCCTGAGGGGACAGGCATCCCCCTCCCTCGAAGCCCCCCTACCCACCCTGTGGCCCCCTGCCTGTGCATTCCAAGGAGGCTGAGGCAGACCCCTGCCCCCAGCCACAGATGCCTACTGCCTGCTGGAGGTGTACAGGGTGCTGTGCCAAGACCCTGCCCGCTTCCACCTGTCTATGAACCTGGCCAAGAGCCTGGGGCCCAGGCGCAGCTCGAGATCAGGGGCCCAGGAGCCACCTGGCCGGCAAGAGGCCCCACCCTCGCCCCAGCAGGTGGGTGCAGGCCTCTCTGGGGACCCATTAGGGATGGGTGAAAGTGGGGGGTAGGCACGCACCACTGGCTGCCCATCAGAGCTTCCAAAGAGGATACCCAGGCCCTGGCTCCCCACTGAACAAGCGTGGCCCCTGGAGGAGCTCAGAAGGCCAATGAGTGAGGGGCAGGCTGTGTTGTAGGTGCCTGCGGCAGTGGACGAGGGAGCAGCCCCCGAGGTCTCTGCCAAGGACTTCCACGTGGTGTGTGACAGCATGCTGCAGGGGTTGGCACGGAGCCTGCGCTGCCTAGGCGTGGACGTGCGTGTGCTGGGTGCCGGCGAGGACCACCGCAGGGCGGCCGAGGTGAGCACGCGGCTGGAGTCACAGGTGGAAGGACAGCAGTCCTTCCTGAGGACGGTGCTGCAGGCTGAAACCCAGGGCAGGGAGGGCCGGCGAAAGCCAGGCTCTTAGCTTCCTGTGGCAGCTGTAACAAATTATCGAAAATTGGAAGGCTTCAAACAGAAATTTATTATCTTATGATTCTGAGCTGGAGTCCAAAATCTGTTGTGCGCTGGGGTCTCCATGAGACAGCTGCTCCTTGCCTGTTCCAGCGTCTGGAGGCCACGCGTCCTCTTGCTGCCCCCCCCTTAACTCTGACCTGCTGTCAGAGCTCTGTTGTCACAGCTCCTACCTCTGCTGACCCTCCAACCTCCTGGTGATGAGGACCCTTGTGAACACACTGCGTGTGGTGACCCTCCCTCCTGGTGATGAGGACCCTTGGGAATACACTGGGCATGGTGACCCTCCCTCCTGGTGATGAGGACCCTTGTGAATACACTGGGTGTGGTGACTCTCCGACCTGGTGATGAGGGACCCTTGGGAATACACTGGGTGTGGTGACCCTCCCTCCTGGTGATGAGGACCCTTGTGAATACACTGGGCATGGTGACCCTCCCTCCTGGTGATGAGGACCCTTGTGAATACAGTGGGTGTGGTGACTCTCCGACCTGGTGATGAGGACCCTTGTGAATGCACTGGGTGTGGTGACCCTCCGACCTGGTGATGAGGACCGTTGGGAACACAGTGGGTGTAGTGACCCTCCCTCCTGGTGATGAGGACCCTTGAGAATACACTGGGTGTGGTGACCCTCCCTCCTGGTGATGAGGACCCTTGAGAATATACTGGGCCACCCCGACACCCATGGCGGGGCAGCCTTCATCGGCTCCACCTGATGCTTGCAGTCTGATAACGTCTTTGCTTTCTGGTATGAGATGTGCTGGCCTGTCAATGGACACCGGGGTCCCCGTCTTCTGCTACTGCAGGTGGTGCTGTGCACACAGCCTAGAGCACTGTCTTTTCCTGTCTTTGTCTCTGGCTGTTCTTGAGATTCCTTGGCGACTGGTGTTTGGCAGTTTTCCTGTCATGTCTGGGTGTGGATATTTAATGTAACCTGCTTTTGACTCATTGGACTTTCTAAATCTGAGAATTTGGATCTTTCTTTGGTTCTAGAAAATTCTCAACCATTTTCCCTTGGATATTGTTTCTCCCGTTCTCTCTTTTATCTCTTTTGGGAACTCCAGTTAAGTCTGTCTCTCTCTATTTGATCCATCCACTGAGGGTACAATTTTGTCTCTTTTAATTTGTATGTTCCCTTTTAGTTTTATTTCCCTGTAACTTTGATCCTCTGGGCTTTTCATTTCAATTACTATATTTTTTATTTCTCGTTGTTATTACGTGTCATCGAGTTCCAACTCATAGCAACCCTGTGTACAATAGAACGAAACCCTGCCCAGTCCTGTGTCATCCTCACAATCGTTATGCTTGAGCCCATTGTTGCAGCCACTGTGTCAGTCCATCTCTGTGAAGGGTTTTCCTCTTTTTCACTTACCTTCTACCTTACCAAGCATGATGTCCTTCTCCACGGACTGGTCCCTCCTGACAACGTGTCCAAAATATGTGAGATGAAGTCTCATCATCCTTGCTTCCAAGGAGCATTCTGGCTGTACTTCTTCCAAGATAGACTTGTTTGTTCTTCTGGCCGTCCATGGTGCATTCCCTATTCTTCACCAACACCATAACTGAAAGGCATCAGTTCTTCTTCAGTCTTCCTTATTCATGGTCCAGCTTTCACATGCATATGAGGTGATTGAAAACACCATGGCTTGGGTCAGGCACCCCTTAGTCCTTTAAGTGACATCTTTGCTTTTTAACACTTAAAAGAGGTCTTTTGCCGCAGATTTAGAAGCTGTATTTGTTCTCTTTCAAATCTATTTGGTTGTTTTTAAGGATCTGTCCTTATACTTTTGAGTATATGTTTCATTTACCTAACACATTAAGCTTGTTTCTTTTGTTCTCTATAACGGATAGTTCTGCTGGTGCGTGTGTCACTGTTGGTGCTCAGTCTCATCTATGTCAGGTTGGTGGATTGATTGGCTGTGCTGAGGGCCATCCCCACCCAGAGTAAAAGGACGGGCCCTGGTGCGCCCTCAGAGGCCAGAGAGGACTTCAGCCTGTGAGCGCTAGGACTCAGTGGCTGCTGCAGGGTCCCAGGCAGAGGGGCCTGGGAGGCAAAGGGGCCCCGGAGGCGGAGGGGTCCCGGAGGCGAGGGGCCCGGGAAGCAGAGAGGCCCAGGAGGCAGAGGGGACCCTGGAGGCGGAGGGCCCTGGCAGGGCCAGGAGTCAGGCTGGGAGCAGCCGGGGGAGCAGCCAGGGGAATGGCCCCAGTACGGGAGCAGCCCCAGGGCGGGAGCAGCCAGGGGAATGGCCCCAGGGCAGGAGCAGCCCCAGGGCGGGAGCAGCGCATGACTGGCAGCCTGATCCTGCACTCACCTCTGCACAGATTGCCAGACTGGAGGGGAGGATTATCCTGACATCGGGGCTGCCGTACCACAAGGTGAGGACCCCAGACCTGCTGCCTTCCCAGGATGGTGCCCTCCTGGGGGCCGGACCCAGGCAGCTGACCCTCAGCCACCACGCCCCAGGGGCCCCTGAGTGCAGGGGCAGTGGGGAGGCAGGTCTCGGTCTGGGTCTGCACCACTTCCCTGCTCAGTCTGTCTCCTTCCCTACAGCTCCAGGCCCAGGTCGGGGCTGGGCGTTGCCTCTCGGTAGACTGCTCACTCAAGGCCCGGGAGCAGGCGCGGGCTGTGCTCAGACACTTCAACGTGCGAGTCACCCTCTCCGACGTCTTCAGCCGCTGCCAGGTGGGTCCCTCGACAGGTGGGCCCCCAGTCCAAGTGGTCCCCATGCCAGGTGGGCCCGTAGTCCATGTGGGCACTGTGCCAGGTGGGTCCCGAAGCAGATAGGTCCCCGCTGCCGGGAAGCCGCCTCCACATCTTGAGTGCTCCTGACAGTGACATCGCCCCGTGGGGCCCGGGGGATGGTGGGGGACAGCTCCGATTGAGCCTATTTTAAATGTGGGCATTTGCTCTCACAGAGGGGGGCCAGGGTTGTGCCCAGGATAGCTTCCAGAATCAGGGGTGCTGTGGGGCTCCCTCCTGGCTGGGCAGGACCCCCTCTCTGAGGACAGTGTTGTCCGGGGCACTGATGGCCTCGAGGTTCACTCTGCGCCACCTAGAAAGTTCTGGACGAGGAAATTCTCGAGTGAGAGTGGCCTCACCTGGGTGGGGCCTCTGGGCTCTGGGTCATTCAGCGTCACAGAGGTGGAGGGGGCACCCCGACATCCCCCTCACGGCCCTGCCCATGCCTCACCCCACCCAAAGCCAGCTTGGCCAGGTCAGGGAGCCGCTGGTCTAGCTCGGCACCCCTCTGGACCGCAGTGATGCGCTTTCGTGCCGGCCCTGTCCAGCTTGGGCGGGGCTGCCCGAGCCTGCAGGTCCCCCGGACCTGCCTGGGGAGGGGCCCACACTTGCTCCACCATGTGTCTGGGGACCTGCTGGGCACAGAGCCCACCTCCCGGGGTGCCTGCCGCTCTCCTTCACCAGAGGAGCTGCAGGGCAGGGCTTCCAGCAGGTACCATCCGGTTTGAACCCCTGCGGAGAATTTGTCTTTCCAGTGATTTCTTGGGAAGTTATACATACGAGTCACCTGCATATCTTGTTAAAATGTAGATTCTGATTCAGTATATCTGGGGACAGAAATGCAAATTCTCAGCAGGGGTTCCAACTGGAAGGAAGCCCTGCTGCAGGGATGGGGGCCCAGAACCCGGCTCCTACCCTGGCTGCCTCTCACGGCCCCACCCGCCTATAGGATTTGGTGAGGAAGGAGGGACAGCCCCTGTCCTGAAAGCTGGCTGTGCACCAGAGCCATCTGACCCGCCTCCCCCGTGGCCCCAGCTGCACAGGGACTGTGGTGTACAGAGCTCGCAGGGGTGGGGGGCTGCGGGGCCCCTTCCTCCGCCTGGAGCTCAGGGGTGGCAGGAACCGGATCCACTGCTCTCTTTGTCTGCGCCGTGCCGGCAAGTGTCTACAGACCCTGGAGTGTCTTGCATGCCTGGGAGGCGTCTTGATGAGCTTTTCAGAGCCTTGGCCGTGTGCTTTCTTGAGAAAACAGGAAGCTGGGTTGTTAGAGGAAACACCCCTCGGGCCTGGGAAGCTTGTGCTGGGGTGTGGTTGGGCCCCACAAGCTTGAGGCTCCTGCATACCTCTGGCCAAGGGTGACGGTGACGCTTGGCAGCAGCCACGCCTGGGCCAGCCGAAGCGCCAGCATGGAGGGACTGTTGGTGGTGGGGCGTTCTGCTCAGTCTGGGGTGGATGTGTTGGGCCGAGTGGCTAGTTGGCTGGCAGTTTTACTAGATGGGCCTGGATTTGCCCAGTGGCTCTGCCCCCACCAGGTTCTTGGGGCCACAGACCCCATCCCCGTCAGTACAGGGCGTCGGGAGGGCCAGGGCCCCAAGCTGCCGGTGCTCGGCAGGCACTGTTGGCACGGAAAGATGCCCAGTGCCAGGGCCACGTTCCCACCACCAACTCAGGGAGCCCTCGCCACCACCTTCCCAGCCAATCCTGGGAGCTCAGCCTGAGCGTGCGCTGGGGCACCACTGACCCCCAGCCCCACGCCCAGCCATCCATCCCAGCCCGCTGGCCAGGGAGACCAGCACTCTCCCACAGGTGGACAACTGGAAAGGCCCAAGGTGATGCACTGAGAGATCACCAGGTGCAGAGTCTGCCTAGGGCGGGCCCAGGCCTGTGGGCCGCAGACCCCACTGTCCCCTCAGGCCACCACACAGGAGGACCAACCTGGGCAGGCCTCCCAGTACTGGCGCCCCTGGGGGTGGATCAGGGAGGGTGAGGGCGGCCCCTCTTCCGCGGACCTGCCTCTGGGCCCAGGCGTCTGTGCTCAGGCCCACAGCGTCTGCCTGAGCTCCCTGGCTGCTGGCGCAGGCCCGCTGTCCCCAGGCTGAGCTGGCCGCCTCCCTGGAGACTCCCCGCCGCCAAGTCGTTTCCATTTGCTTTTCCTTCCTTCTGCTATTTTGGTGCCATTCCTGGAGGGAGACCCGTGGCCCTCAGAGCTTTCCCAGCAGCCACAAGGCCTAGGGAGCTGCCCTGGGGGACATGGGGGGCAGGACAGGAAGTGACCAGTGGCAGCCAGGGCACCCACGCCGCCCTCACTGCGGGTCACCCTCACCATGTGCCGCCAACTGGTCTCCAAGGGGAGGTGGGCCCTAGCACCACCCCAGAGAGCCACCCGGGGGTGTGCCCCCTGCCCACGGCACCCATGGACCTGCTGAGAGCTGGGTTAGTGGAGAGAGAGGATGTGCCTTTTACTGCACCGTCTGCCCTCCAAAGCTGGCATGGGCACGGTGGCGGGGATTGTCCATCGGGAATGTCCACTGAGAGGACGTTCCTAGTGCTGACCAGCATGGGAAAGTATTTTATCACAGAAATCTGAGTTTAAAAAAAAATCCAGAGAGAACCCCTGATACACAGGCACAGCGTCTGTTTTGTCTACCCTCCGGCCCCTCCACCACGGTGGACAGGTGGCCACGTGGACAATGGAGGAGGCCTGACACCCAGGAAGAGCATCAGCCCTCAGAAGTGGGTGCTGAGGGAATGATGGGACGCTGCCCCTGTAAGACAGTAGGTCCCCAGGAAAGGGGCTCAGGCCACAGATGGAAGAAGGGGCCTGCAGCTAGGGAAGGGAGCCCCCTCAAGACAGGGCTGTGGGCACCTTGGAACCCCTCTGGGTGGCCAGGCCTCCTGGCGGGCAGAGAACGGCCTGCAGTGGTGGGTGGGGGTCGGGGGTCGGGGGCCAGGGCGTATCCTTGCGATCTCTGTCCTCCCTCAATGAACGGAAGGACCAGAAGTGATGCCCAGACCCTGGTCTTTTTCCACCACGACCCCCAAGCCCTGTTCCCATGCAGGGCCCCCTGGGTCTCACAGGCACAAAGGGCCGCAGGAGGCCACCACCACCCTGCATGACCCCTCCACAGGGAGACCAGGCCCCTCCACGGGGAGACACAGCCCCTCCACGAGGAGACACGGCCCCTCCACGGGGAGACACGGCCCCTCCATGGGGAGACACGGCCCCTCCACGGGGAGACACGGCCCCTCCACGGGGAGACACGGCCCCTCCATAGGGAGACCAGGCCGTTCCACAGGGAGACACAGCCCCTCCACGGGGAGACCGGCCTCTCCACGGGAAGACCAGGCCCCTCCACGGGGAGACCCGGTGCCTCCAAGGGGAGACCAGATTCCTCCACGGGAGAAGGTCTGTTGCTCCTGCAGGGCACAGACAGCTAGGACAACAGGGGTTGCCATGGGTCTCAGTAGGAGTTGGGGTGACATCTGGGGTGACAGCCCCATTGGAGAGCTCTGAGTAGCCCCTTGTCCTGCGTGCCTCCAGGGGTAACAGCAGGATGTCAGTCAGGGTCCCTGCCCTCTATCTGTTCCCATCCTCCCCTGCCCCTTCTCCCCCGCACCGTCTCTCCTCTTCCTATCAGCTTTCCAGAAAAAGCCCTGGGTCTCAGCCAGACCCCCGTTGGGTTCCCACCAAACGGCGCCTGAGGGCACTGAGGATGGGGCCCCACCACCCGAGGGCCACCAGCTCCCTGGCGCCCGGACTCCACTGGGGCTGCTGTAGGAAGGGCCCTGTGTGAACCAGCACACATCCATACACTCAGACTGGCACACACGGCCACCTCCATTCCCCAGACCCCAGCTCACCCTCCCAGTAGCCCATGGGGTGGCCCGCTGCTGTCCTCGGTAGGCCAAGAATCAGGGTCAAGAGGTTAGGGGGTGGCCTGAGGCCACACGGTGGTCTCTTTAGGTGGCATTTGAGGGGCTGCTCCCCACAGCCTGGCCCCATGGGCACACCAGGCTCTCTGCACCCTGCGGCAGCCTGGGCTGAGGGCCGGAAGGTCAGTCCCTCTGGGGCTGGTGTACAGGCAGACAGACAGCTGGCCTAGGAGGTCCTGTGTGCAGACCCCAGAGCCAGCCTCACATCGAGCCACCGACCCTTCACCCAGCTCGTTTCTGCGTCTGTGTCTGCCTGGGGACAGGTGCTGAGGCCTGGACGGGGGGCTTCTAATGTGCGTGTCCATCAGCTGGTCTAGGGCCTGCCCAGAATGGAGCTGCATCCTTCTGGATGGCAATGGAGGGGCACTTATCTGCCGTCTGTGCCCTGCCCGCTTTCAAGAGGGGTTAACATGCTTACAGCTGAGACACTAAACGCAAGCTCCGAGGCGTGCACTGGGGGCAGGCCCAGCACGCAGACTCAGGAGAGAGGCGGTGTACCCTGCTGGGGTGGCTATGGGAGCCGGGGTGTAGGCAGGCGGGCGTGGGAGGGAAGGAAGGAGCTTCGCCGGTGCCCAGCCCCCACACCGGGGGAGCCAGGGCACACAGGGTTGTGAGCACAGACACACGTCACTGTCGGGACTCTGCCCATGCCTGCTCGTGCACACGCCCACAGGTGCGTGGACACACAGGGTGGGGGACGATGTCCGCTGGAGCCAGGACAGCTCGCTCTGGGGCATGGACATGGGGCAGGGACAGGACGTGGGGGCAGAAGGAAAGCAGAGGGCCCATGGCCACTGGCTGGGCTGAGGTTTATAGAGCAAGTGCTGGCCACCACGGGCAGGACAGGGCCAGCTGGCCATGAGGTGACCACTGGGCGTGTAGGAGGAAGAGCAGGCGTGTGCGGCCCCTCAGACCTTCCTCCCGGGTCAGCGGGTCAGTCCAGGTGCCTTGGGCAGCAGTGAGAAGGGCCCAGGAGGAGGCTGCAGTGGTTGGGGAGGGTCATCACCGCTCAAAACACCTGTGGACGTGCCCGCATTGTCCCTCTGTGCTGCATCGGCCGCTGTGCCCACCCATTCCCCAAAGCCCCCCAGCACCTGCACCAACCAGAGCCCTGGGCAGTTTCTAAACTCCAGGATGGGGAAGGCCTGGACTGGCAGTGGGCAGCTGTGCCCTGGATGCTGAGCCAACCTTGCCCAGGTTACCTGCCTTCCACAGGTTGCCTGCCTGCTGGCATGACCTGAGAGACAAGGGGGGCGAGTGGGCAGTGCCTCACTGGGGCCTGGGCTCCACACCATGCTGGGTGGCCCCTGGAGGAGGCAAGGCCGAGGTGGGCACGAGCTTGACCCTGAAACTGGGCAGAGGCCCGGGCTGCAGAAGTGGGCAGGGGGTAGGGGAGGCGCACCATCAGCCTGAGGGGGGCAGCACCCCAGCTCACACAGTCAGGTCAGCAGCCATGGCCCCAAGCTGAGAATGACTTCTTACATTTTAAATTGTTGAAAAAACCTCAAAAGATGTGTGAACATCAGAGGATTCTCACTTCTCAATGTCTACAGCTGTTTTACAGGAACACAGACACGGGTGTGATCAGACGCCATGAGGCCCACCAGGCCCAGTGTGGCCCCGGCCCCCTACACACACACCACACACACACACCACACAGGAACATGTACACACACACATATGCACAGCCTGGCTGCACCCCTCTATGCTGGGGCCCCCCTCCAGCCCTGACCTGCTCCCTCTTGCCAGCCAACCAGGGTGGAGGGGTTCTGCTGCCTTTCTAGAAACTTTAAACCTGTTGCCCTCCAGTCGATTCCAACTCACAGCAACCCTATAGGACAGAGTACAACCGCCCCATAGGGTTTCTTTACGGCCTTGGAAACCCTATGGGGCATTTCTACTCAGGGACCCTGGTAGCACAGTGGTTAAAGTGCTTGGCTGCTAACTGAAAGGTTGGCCGTTTGAACCCACCAGCCACTCTGCGGGAAAAAGATTTACAGCTTTGAGGCAGTTCTGCTCTGTCCTGTAGGGTCACTATGAGTCAGAATTGTCTCGATGGCAGTGGGTTTCATCCTACGGAAGCAGACTCCCCCATCCTCCACTGTGCCACCAGGGCCCCCTCTAGAAACTGCGCTGAGGCTCAATATACATACAATGAAATGCACCCTTTTGAAGTTTGACAAGTGCAGCCATTTCTATCATCTCTGGAAGTCCCCTGGTGCCGTTGTCCCCGCCCCAGGCCCTAACCCTAACCCTGGGCACCCCCTCCACGCACCCCGGCGCTGAGGGGGAGTGGGGGCCAAGGGGGCTCTGCAAGAAGCAAAGGGGAGGTGGGGCCTGAGAACAGGGGCAGCTGGTGATTTAGATGGTGTGAACACAGGCAGGTCTCCGGGGACAGACTGCTTCCCAGGTGGGAGCAGTGGGAAGTGAGGCTTGGAGGACTGAGGTGGGTGTGACCAAGGTCAGCCAGGACAGTGTCCCTGGGGGCTGGGGACCAAGGGAGAGAGACCCTCCCCGCCCCTTCTCAGTCCCCTTGGCTCCTGCAGCGCCCCAACTGCCCCCCCTCCAGCTGGGCAGCTAGGCCCAGATGTCACTTCCTCCAGGAAGTCCTCCATAACCCCCCAGGCCTGCTGCAGCAACACCATGTTCTGCTCCTCGCTGGATTTGGAGCCGCCAGGAACAGGACGGCCCCTGACACTGGGTGGGTGGCAAAGGCCACAGGCTGTGGTTCAGGCGGGGTCAGACCCCAGGCTGTGGGGGCCGGATTCAGGCTCTGCCACCTGCTGTCTGGGGGGCCTGGGCCCCACTCTCATTTGTGGGACCCGGACAGTAAGGGGCCCCCTGGGCCGTGAGTCCCAGGAGAGGACATGGCGCCTGTGCCCATCAGCAGTTCTCTGCGGGTCCGCCGAGATGGGGTCTCCAGTCCCCCCAGTTCCTCCCTCCCCCGCCCCCTAACGGGGTCTCTCAGCACCCCCACCCCCCGCAGTCCACTCCTGCCCCCAGTGCCCTCCCCGCCCCCCGCGCGGGAAGCCGGCCTGGGGCGGGCGGCCGTTGGCTTTTGAATCTCCGCCGGGCGCCGCTGAGTGGCCCTTTCAAAGGCGGCAGCGGCGGGGGCGGGGGCCGTTCCCAGGCGCGCCCCGCCCTCCCGCGCCGCCCCTCCTCCCACTTTCCCACGGCCCGGCCGCCGGCGGGTTCTCACGGCCGGCGCCGCCCCTCCCCCGTCTGGGAACTGCCGCTGCGCGCCGCACCCCGCACCCGTCGGCGGCTGGGGCGGGGGTGGGGCTCGGGAACCCCAGGGACGGGGTGGGGGGTAAAGAGGGTCGCTTGGGGACCCCAGGGAAGGGGGAGTTTAGGAACTCCAAGGACTGGGGTGGGGGGGGTTGGAGACCCCAAAAAGGGGCCTCGGGGACCCCAGGGGTGATGGAGTGGTCTGTTCAGAAGCTCCAGTGTGGGGGGGACCCTCCAACCCCGCTTGCGGCGGGAGGCTGCGTCGTTCCCGGGCCTCTGTGCGCCCCATTCTATTTGACACAACCCAGGACAGAGGGGAGGGCTGGGCTGTCCGGAACCAAACCGGGGTCCTGAGGAGAGGTCCAGGTTGAGCCGCCCCCCGCCCCCATGGCGGTGGTCAAGCCCCCTTTCTAACTGCACGTGTCATTGTCTAACAGGCTTGACAGGCGCAGGGTGGTCAGATTTAGCAAACAAAAATACAGAAAGGCTGTTAAACTTGAATTCCAGATAATCCACACCTAAGTCTTCAGTAGAAAAACGGATCTGTATTTTACTTGAAATGCTTTTTGCCCAGGACACTCCCAGTGGCGGTAAGATGTGCCCCCCCCCCCATTCTTGCTCGCCCTGGCCAGCCCCCCTCGTGGGGGATGGGGGAGGGGGGTGCAGGTGCCTGTTGGGCGCCACATGCCAGTCGTGGCCCCGCCCCTCACCTGCTCTGCAGTTGTGGTGAGGGGCGGGCTCTGTGGGCCAGGCTCAGGTTTCACACAGTTTTCAGCAGGGGATGTGGCCCTCCTTGTCCCTGGCAGCAGGAGGTGGAACTGGCTGGGCCAGGCACACCTGGGAGGGGCACCATGCCTGGGTCCCTGCCAGAGTGAGGTTCCTGGACTTGGAGGGCA
This sequence comes from Dugong dugon, assembly GCA_030035585.1. Classification (NCBI taxonomy): domain Eukaryota; kingdom Metazoa; phylum Chordata; class Mammalia; order Sirenia; family Dugongidae; genus Dugong; species Dugong dugon. Next base: position 798,733 of record CM057471.1, read on the forward strand.
GGGCCAGCAGCAGTTTGAGGCTGCATGGAGCCAGGTCAGCTCCGTCTAACCCTTGTGCCCTCTGAGCCTGGCCCCTGCTGGAAAAGGCCCAAAGCCCATGGTCCCTCCATCTCTTTGGGGAGTAGGCTTTCTGGTCAGAGCCCGTTATTCCAGGACCCTCTAAAAATGGTAGCTGGGCTGGAGTGCCCAAGGGAGGCCTCAGGACACACTCCTGGGACCCTCTCGATGGTGTGATGCAGACACCAGGCCACTGAGTCCACACATGGATATGCCGTCACCCCCCCATGTCACAAGCACACAGTCACACGCACACCGCGTGTCACACACATGCAGTCACACACACCCCATGTCACACACACACGCAGTCACACACACGCCACATGTCACAGAGACACGTACACACACCCAGTGTGACACAGCTGACAGTCACACACACACCCCGTGTCACCCACGCCGACACACAGTCACACACACACCCTGTGCTCACTCCTGACACGCACTTACACACACACCCTCGTGTGCACCCCCATGTGTACACCCATCACTCTGATGCTCAGCAGGCTGTGCCCACTACCTGGGTGCTTATGAGAGACATGCCCTTCCCTACCTAACCCCCAAGGGCCCCTTCACATACATGTGCTCAGAGGTGGCCCTGTCGGGGACTCTGCATGCTCTGTACGTGCTAACAGCCCGTCCTCGTGGGCACCAGTGCCAGGCTCTGGCTGACTCCCCTGGGGACACACCACCGTGGGCCATGGCCCATCCCCCACCCTGTCTTTGCAGACATTGTCCTGGCCGCACAAAGGGGATCAGGGCAGTGGCCGGTGGGGGGAAGGGCTGGGGCCCGTGGGATCTGCCCTTCCTGGGCCGAAGGGGCAGGGCATGGGCAAGGCCCCTGCCAGGGCTGCTGTCACTGGTCATGGTGCCCAGCCAGTGAGCCCCCTTCGGGGCCTTGAGCTCAGTTCATGGCAGAAGAGCACTGTGGTTGGATTTTAAAACCTTCCCACCTAGCAGTCCTGCTATCACTGGTGCCTGGGGACTTGGCCCTGTGCCCCTCCCCCTCAGATGTGCCCCAGGCCCGAGGGGCTGCGGGGGTCATACTCCACAGGCCCTGCGGCTCTCAGCTGTGGGCTGGCCTTGTTTCTGCCCCGCCCAGGTCCCCCGCCAGGCCTGGGCTCCAGGCACGCCCCCGAGCGCTGGGGGCACCCAGTTCTAGGGCTTACAGGATCCTGTGGGCAAACCCTGTGGGTCCTTTGCCACCACTGGCTGCCCTGCTCCCTCCCAGATGGCCTTCAGGACAGCGTGGGAGCTCGAGGTGTGGGGCAGACCCAGGCCTTGTGGTTGGCACCTGATTGCTTCCTCCCGGATGCTGCCTGGAGGTGTCAGGCAGACCCCCAAGCGAGGCCCCAGGGCCTTTCATCCGGCCCTTTGGCCCTGCTGGCTGGACCATTTGTCAGGGTAGTTCCGGGGGTCAGCATGGATGGGACGGCCCTGGATGCCTGGCACCCGCTGCTTGGGACCAAATGGACAAGTGCCCAGGGATGTTGGCCCAGCCTGGCCCCTCCCTGGGGGATAGTGTGCAGGACAATGGGGGTGGGGGCCCTACGGTGCTGTGGGTGGGTTCGGGAGGTGCAGGAAGCCCCCCTGGACACGGGCACTGGGCGGCGTGCCCCTCACGTCTTTCTGCTTCTGTGTGCTGAGGCATCTCCTGACTCGCCCAGTGAGCACCAGTGGCCCATCCCTCTGAGACTCACAGATCTGCAGCCCCAAGTGCCCGCCCCATCGGACCTGCCGGGGGCCCCCTCATCACAGATCTGCAGGCCACCCCCCATCACAGACCTGCAGGGCCCCCCCATCACAGATCTGCAGGTCACCCCCATCACAGACCTTCAGGGTCCCCCCCACCTCCCGACAGGCTGACTGTGGAGTCAGAGATCCCAGCTTGGGGTCTCCTGGGGGAGTTCCACCAGGGCCCAGAGTCCACACCCCCACCTGGTCCCCCTGGGTAGGCTGCGTGGGGGGGGGGGGGGTGGCAGGTTACTTTGTGACAGGCCAGGGGGAGGCGCTGGCTCCTTGTTCAGAGCGGGAGGTCCCCAACAGCCTGAGAAGGCTCTCACAGCCTCTGCCACCCTCCCCCAGCCCTTTCTGGAGAAGGCAGCCACTTGGCTTGGGTACAGGGTGGGGACCCTCAGACTTGGACACCTGGCTTTGCCTCTTGGTAGGTGGATGCCTGCTAGGCTGGGGGACGGGGGTGGGGATTCCCAGATCAGCCTGGCTGCTGGCCCTGGGGAGCAGCCCCCGCCGCGGCCCCGGGGAGCAGCCATCCCCCCTCCTTGTTGGGAGCGGGCTTCTCAAGGTGGCTCCCAGCCTGGGTGGGCCATGCTCCTGTGCCCCTGGCTCACTCTCAGACCTCGTGCCCTGTGTCCCTGTCCACCCTCAGTCCCCCCTCAGAGAGGCCCTGGTCTCAGGTTCTTTGGGGTGTGAGTGTGTGTGGAGACAGGCCTACACCCTGGGAGAGGGTGGCCCTGCCTACAGGCTTCCTGTGAGAGCCTCCCTCCCACTAACCACACACTGCTGCTCCATGTGCACATGGCAGACACCTGTGGGCACACAGACATGTGCCTGTGCATCTTAAGGCGGGGGGACACCCAGGGCCGGGGGTCAGTCAGGACAGGGGGGACGCCCAGGGCTGGGGGTCGGTCAGGGCAGGGGGGCACCCAGGGCTGGGGTTCGGTCAGGGCAGGGGGGGCGCTTAGGGTAGGGGGTGCCTGTGGGGGATGGTGCTCAGGTAATGGGGGTGCTTAGGGTAGGGTGTGCCCGGTGGGGGTGGTGCCCAGGGCAGGAGGAGCTCAGACAAACATTCCTGGAGCCATGTGGTTCAAGACAAACGCTGTGACCTGGCCTGTTGCTCACCTTTGGCTCTGTCATTGCGGTCACTCCCCTTGGCAGGTGTGGCCAGGTATTCCTGGCTTCCCAGGGTGCTGAGAGCCACTCGTGGGCGTGGCTCCCAGGCTGGCTGCTCAGAGGGCCCCCAGCACCCTGGGAACACAACCCTTCCCCCACCTGCCAAGTCCCTGCCTGTGGTCGGAGGCACAGGCTGGTGTCCTGGGTACCGCTGTAGCCTCTCCTCACGTACCTGCCAAGCCCAGGTGAGCCGCAGCTTGCAGGCTCAGGACACTTCTGGGACTGGCCCGGCTTGGGGGAAGTGGCTAGAGCAGCCCTTTCCCACGCTATTCCTTGGGGCCTGGGGCAGGGATGGGGCTTCAGAGGGGACTCCCGGGTGAGGCCTCACCCTGGCCGAGTGCCCTGCCTGGCTGCGGGGCGAGGGCAGGGTTGGCCCAGGGTCCACAGTGAATCCAGGCTGGTGAACCGGCCCCAGGAGGCTGCCCTCGTGTCTACCGCCCCCAGCAGTCCTCAGAGCCCAGTGGGGCACTGGCACCGAACGGCCTCCTGCAGCCTCCCAGTGGGAGCCATGGGAACCCAGTGTGCAGGAGGGCCCCTGGGACCGGTAGCTGGGAGCCTTCCCAGCCCCTCCTGCCCCGGACTCACCTGGGCCCTCCCACGCCCCCGGCCCTTCCCACCAGCCAGGCTCTGGGGAGGAGGCCACCCCACCCTGGGGCTCCCAGACTGCAGGGAGGCAGAGGGGAAGGAGGGGGCCGGGCCAGGCCCCAACCTGCAGGAGCCATGGGCAACAGGCGCCCAGGAAGGCTCTTGGCCCCTGTCCAGGGACCCCTTGGGCTCCCCTCTCGTCCCTGCCCAGTCCTGTTGGCCCCCTAGCTGGGGGTCTGCCTTCCCATGCAGGGAGCTGAGTGAGGGGGTCGCATGAGACCCCTGTGCAGGGGTCCTGCCAGCCGAGTGCTGTGACGTGAGCCATATTGAGCCCCTCCAAGCCCCCCTTTCTTCAAAAGGGAGGGGGTCAGGGCTCCATCACCCAGGTGTCCCTCCCGCTGACCCATTGTGCACTCGGCTGGACTGTCAGCCTTAGAGAGCAGAGCCAGCAGCCTCCCTTGTGCAGCGGCCACCGCTCGCCCAGAGCAGGTGGCTGGGGCTTCGGGATGGACAGAGAGGCCCTGGTGCCAGGCCTGGCCCTCGGGCAGCCAGCCAGGCACAGAGAGGGCGGGCACTTCAGCCGGGCGGCAGAACCGGCCTTTCTAGCCAGGGAGGGAGCCGCTCTGGGTGACGGCGGGGCCCGCCAGCGGGCAGTGGCCGCCGTGGGAAAACTGGCCCCGGTGGTTCCCGAGGGTGGGGCCGGGCCCTTGTGGAACGGACTGGGTGCTTGTCTGTGGCGGGCTGTGACTCAGCATGAGCTGGCCAGCCTGCCTGCCTGCCTGCCCACCTCGGACCCCAGCCACCTCCTGCCGCTTCACCACCCCTCCCTCACCTGCTGGGCACCAGCCTTGGGCCAGGCCAAGTCCTGTGGGGAGCTCAGCACCCATAGCACCCTACTCAGTCCAGGGCCAGTGGGCCACTGCTGCCACACCCGGGGCAGCAGATGGAGGCAGGACCGCCCACTCGCTCTCAGCCCCTTCCCCAACGAGGCCTAGAGGAGTCCCTCTACCTGTGCCACTGCCTCAGGAAGCGCCCTGGACTTGTGACCCACGAGGGCACTCACACAGTGGTCCCCATGGCCAGAGTCCAGGCTGGGTGGAGGTCTGCGTGGGGATGGGGACTGGGGGAGGTGGCTGGGGGACAGGCAGCTCCACTGTGGGCAGGGAGCCTCTTGGTGGACAGCTGGGGCCAGTGGCAGAGGTAGGGTCCTGCCTGGGGAACAGCTCAGCCCCAGGCCCTGTTTTGGCCGGGTTGGCACCCAGTGGAGGTGCACCAGCGAGCCCACCCCCATGGCGTGCAGCCTCCCCAGTATTGAAACTCCTATGGGAAAAGGCGGTGGGGGAAGACTGACCCCGCCCTGCTGTGGGCACAGCCGAGGCCCGGTCCCCGTGGCGGCCTCTTGCAGGCTCCGTGTCATCTCAGGGCCCTGGAAGGGGAGCGGGAGGCAGGACTCTCGGCATGACCATGGCCCCCTCCCACCACCTCTGGGCCAGTACTGGGAATTCCAGGGCCCTGCCCTTGGCCCTGCTCCCCGAGCTGGAATCTGGGAAGTGCCTGTGTGCCTGCCCGTCTGAGTCCACAGGGCACCTGCATGCACCCTCGTGGGAATCGGGACTCAGTGGGCCCTGCCTTGCCAGGGAATCCTAGAATACAGGCCCAGCTCCTTGTTCGAGCAGTGACTGGGGCCTGGGGCGGCCTCAGTGGAAGGGAAGCAGGACTGGCAGCCTGCCCGCCAGGTGCAGTCACCGCTGGGGGTCAGGGCACCCAGTGCTGACTGGATCTGGCCTCGGCATCCCCACCCTAGGGTCACTGCTGGGGTCAGCAGGGCACTGAGCTCTTCACAGGGCCCGTGGTGATCACCCAGACACGGTCACTCAGAACCAGCCACCCTGGGGTCACTGGTGGGGTCAGCAGGGCACTGAGCTCCTCACAGGACCCGTGGAGACCACCCAGACACGGTCACTGGGAACCAGCTGGCTGGCCTTAGGCCCTCTGTGTGTTTCTGGTGTGGATGCTGCGTAGAAGTCATCCCAACGTCCCTCCTGACACCTTGGCCAGCAGTGCCTGGGGGGGCTGGGCCACGCTGGGCGTCATCACGGGTGCTCAGACAGGAGAGGGTGATGGCAGAGCCCCAAAGGTGTCACAGCAGGAGAGGCCACCCCCAGGGAGGGGCTGCCCCCAGGGAGGGCACCGCAGTAGTGGGGTGAGCCGCAGGGCGCTGGGCTGGGAGAGGAGGGGTTTGTTGTTTGCAGAGCCAGAGCTGCAGGGACCGAGCATGGTTCTGGGCTTCCTGGAGGCCAGGAGGGGCTCGGGAGAGAGGCCTGCTCAGGCCTAATTAATCCCTGTGCCCCCCAGGTGTGTAACTGTGACCAGTACCTGAAGGTCTCCAAGGACATGATGAAGCACCTCATGCAGCTCAACGGCCACCATGAAGACCCCAGTGGCATGGGTGAGGGTGCAGATGTGGCCCTGCCAGTCCCCGGGCCCCAAAGGGTCGAACGTGGGGTCTGTGGGGACAGGCAGCCCAGCTCTGAGCTTCCTGGTAAGGCGGAGGTGGGAAAGGTGCAGGCTGGGAAGGGGTGTGCATGTGTGCCAGGCCGGAGGGCCCTGCCACAGGTCCCCACGCAGGCGGTGCCAGGCTCAGCCCTCAGGGCCCTGCGTGCTGTCTCCGTGTCCTCTGGTGGGCCCTGCACAGCTGCCGGTCACCCTGCCCACACGCCACGCACACGCATGCGCGCACACGCGCACACTCAGACACACACTTGCTCACATGCACAGTCGGTCACATGCACAGTCATGCTCCATACACACTCTTGAGCATACTGTGTGCTCACACGCACTCACGCACACACTCACGGGCACGCATGCCATGTGCACAGTTACAGGCACACCTGAGCAGACAGGAAGGCGGGTGGGCACCAGCTGGTCCCCCGACGTCCCCTTGCCCTGCCAGAGAGGTTCCCATCAAGGTACCTAAGGGGCTCCGGCAGCCCAGTCGGCTTTTCTGTTTGTAAAACTAGAAAGGGGCTTCTCCCTTCCCCTCGCTGCCCCCATCAGCAGAGAGCTCTTCTGGGCTCCGGGCAGCCCCCAGCCCTCCACAGCGTGCCCCCGATGGCCTGTACCCACCCCTCTCCAGCCCCACGGAGGCTGGGCCAGTTTAAAGGCACCCGGGAGTCCCCACTTAGCCCATCCCGGGCAGTGCCTGTGTAGAAGCCTCGGGTGGGAGGGGTCTCATCACTTCAGCCCGCTGCAGTTCATCTGGAGAGTTGGTAAAGAAGCGTTTGCCAGGCACGTAGCAGGGTCGACCCCGAGAGCAGGCCTCCCACCTGCCACTGGTGTCTCGGAGGCCACTGTCCGAGCTCCTGAGCGTCTCCCCAGCCAGCAGCGCCCCCTTCCCCTCCCCGACTCGGCCCAGCCCGGTGCCGGCTGGTTGCGAAACCGGCTCCTTGGCAGAAGGCTTATCTGCTCATCACCACAAACGGGCCGCCCCTGTCCCCGCCTGCACCCGTTCTCAGGCCCCCAAGTGCCCTTATCGGCCCATCTTGAGCCCAGAACGTGTTTCCCAGGGACCTTTGAGCCCCAAGAACTTTCCAAGGTGCCAGTTCCCGCGGGAGGGGACAGGGTCTGGCACAGACCCTCTGGGTCCTCCCTCCCTTATCCCTCTCTGCCGCTGGCATGCCCCAGGGGCTGGGGGCATGCTCACAGCCCGTCATCGCGGGACATAGGACAGCCCTGTAACCCATTCCCATCCTTGTTAGCAGGTGAAGAGACCACCCCAAGGGAGGACAGGCAGGGTACAGGTGAGCCCTGGGCCCCTGCCGAGGATGAAGCCACTGCTCCACCGGCTCTTGGCACCTTGGCCCCCAGGACAGGGTTTGGCTCCTGGCCCAGCAGAGGGGTCACCCAGTTCTCAGGGGACCACAAGGCAGGGTTGGGGGCACTGGCCAGGGAGATACACGTCTGATAAGCTGAGGAACTCCCACTCGAGGGCCTGTGTGGGTAGGAGACGCAAGAAAAGCCGGCAGGGGGCCGGGTGGACCCCATGTGGGCTTGGGCACAGTAGATGGGGACACTGGCCTGAGGCTGGAGGCTCAGCGGCCTCTTCCTTCTGTCCAGGCTCAGCACCGGAGCCGGCCCCCAGGGACTGTGCCTATGACCCGCCATGCCGCTGGCTGGAGGCGTCGGACCTGCAGACCATCACGCCCGCCACGCTGGGCAACGGCACTCGGCTGCAGCTGGCGGGGGTCCCAGCGGGTGTGCTGTGGCGCCCGGGACAGTGGCCTTTCTACTGTTGTACAGGCTGTGGCAAGGTCTTCTGGGAAGGCTCCCACCTGGGCCGCCTGACAGCACACTTCCACGAGGTCCTGGAGACACCACCGCCCCAGCTCCTGTGAGCCCCCAGCCTGGCTGGCAGCGCCCCCGGGACGGCCTCCGCCCCGGGAAGCCCTGCAATAAAAGTGATCTTCGATGCACACTCGCCCTGCAGGCTGCTGAGTGCTTCCCTCCGCAGGTGCAGGGGCCACTGACAGGGAGGGGCTGCCTGCCGGCACAGGCCCAGGGCCAGACCAAGGTGACACTGAGGCCACTGGGCTTCTTGAGCTGGGAGTCGGGGGGAACAGGCTGCTGTGTGTTCTTGGTGGCCCACCCATGTGCCAGCCCCACCATTGGCCCTCCAGGCTGGGCAGGACAGGTCCCTCCCCATCCTCCATCAGCTAGGCCTGCCCTGGACGCTCCAACCCCAAGGAGTGCCACTAGTGGGGTGCTGCCAGGGCTTGAGTGGGATCCCCGGAGGACGACGGACAGAAGGGCCCCCTGGGGGCACAGGACTTGGGCCCACCGGGTGCGGAAGGTGGGAGAGGGATAGGGTGGGGCACCACGGCCCTACTCCTTGTCCAGGAAGTCGTCCGCATCCTAGCCAGGAGGACGAGGCTTTGCAGGGCGGGGTGACCCTCTGTGTGCCATCCATCCCCCTCATGACCAGGCGGGACCCCCCTGGGAGGGCAGCAGCAACCACAGCCGTCGTGGGTGCTGCAGCTGCTCAGACACTCAGCACTCACGGGGCTGGCGGGCAGCTCCTGCCCTGTGCCTGGGGAGGAAGGAGGCTCAGCCGGTCACACGGCCTGTTCCTGACTCCCTGGAGGTCAAACGGTACGGGGCATCATGCAGGGGGCCCTGAGGGAAAGGCCCTGGGGGTAGGGGCACCAGACAGGAGTAGGGGCTTGGGATGGGGTGCCAAGTGTCTCAGGGTGGGGGCCAGCAAGCTCCCGCGCCTCCTCTGAGCTCGCCTCAGGAATGCCCCCGCCTCGCACTCACATCCCTTTCCTGCACTTCCTGCCTGGAGCGGAAACTAGCTCAGATTTGGCAGAGGAGCGGGGATGGCAGAAGCTTCAGGCAGCCTTCAGCCCCCTACACCTGCAGGCCCCAGGTGCTCTGGGGCCTCCCTGAGGGACCCTGGCCATCCCAGGGCTGCCAGGTGTCCCCGCTGTCGGAGCAGCAGGGGGTGGGGGGCAGCCTGACGAGTTCTGGGGTGGGGGCTCCACGCCCTTTCGCCCCTTCTCGTTTCCCGCACTGAGCTCACGTTTGCCAGGCAGCCTCCTCCAGCCCCGCCCCCGCTAGGCCAGGCCCTGCTGGGTGCCGCTCGAGGACGAGGACGGGGGAGCGAGGCTTGGGGTGGGGGTTGCCGGGTCAGAGCTGGCACTCCCCTCATGATCACTGCCTGGTCCTGCTGGGTGCCCTCAGGGCTGAAGTGGGTCAGGAGGAGCGTCCAGGTGAGCAGGGCAGCGGGACCCAGTGGGGCTGCAGGGCCACCCTCCGGAGAGGGGCCCACGTCCTGTTCTGGTGGGGCAGGGCAGCGACTGCCTGCTCTCACCCTCACCAGGACCAAGAGGAAGCGGCCCAGGGGGCCAGCCCCCTCCATCCAGCTGCATCCTGGAGGCCCCGTTCTGGCCCTAGGCAGACGGGACCGCCGAGGAGAGGCCGGGAATCCAGCTGCAGGAGATGGCAGCCTCCCCTGGCTCTCCGGTTCAAGCCGGCCTGCTGGGCGTCAGGTCCAGGGGCTCCGACCCGGGTCCTTCTCAGACCCCAGAGCAGGGTCGTGCTCGCCCAGCCTCAGGGGCGGGCTCAGCTGGCAGCGGCCGGCTGACGGTGGGCTCTGGCCCGGGTGCCAGCCTCCCCAGCGGCCTGGCCGAGGAGCTACCCGCCTGGCCTGCGTGGTGATTGTCTGGGGCAGTTCCTGCCCGGGCGTCCTTCCTCCGCGGCCTGGCCGGCTGTGTTTGTTATTTGATCTCTACCCTCTCAAGGCCTTCCACCACCAGGTGTCTGGGCTGCTGGGAAGAAACACTCTCCTCTTTCCCACGCTCCCCGACACATTTTAATGAATTAGTTGGAGGCCCCGCCCCCACTGCCGGCCACTCACCCTCCCCTCCGTGCCCAGCTCCTTGAAGGTGGCCGAGGGCCTCAGCCCAGGTCTGACTAGCTGCTCTCTCTCTGCTGTCCTCCCCTGCTGCCCTGGCCACCTTGCCCGGCCAGGGTCCCAGGGAAGGACAGGAAAGGGGGGTCCTTTCAAATCCCCCTGCGCCGGGGTGCACAGGATGGTGGGCAGGGCACCTACAGGCCCCGTGGCCCAGGTGGCATGGAGGAGGCCCGAGTCCAACCTGGCAGTCAGAGCTTTGTTCTGTTTGCCCAGACCCAGGTCAAACCTGCTCCTGGAGGGCAGAAGGCCAGGCCTGTTTGCGGGGCGACTGCAACGCGGGTTACCACAGACCACACAGGGGCTCCAGGCGGCCCCTCCCGCCCACCAGCCCATTTGGAACAAATGTCCTCTTTTGGGACGTGGTCACTTCAGCAAACATTTATGACCTGCTCGATGGGCCGGTGCCCCCCCCGCCCCACCCTCTCTCTCCATCCTTGGCTGAGCCTTCCGTTCCCATACCTGTCGACCCCATGGGTGTGGGGCTGAGTGGCTCATAACACAAGTTCTCTCCCCTGCTGGCCACTGGTGCTCGGCCGGGGCACCCGCCAGGCCACCGACTCCAGAGCCCGTGGTGGGGCTGAGTTCCCACATGGAGCTCACAGGGCCCCTTTGTCTGCCACCCGCCACAGGGCGTCAAAGGGACTTTTCTCCCAGGCTCTTCGTACTGGGGCCCCGGGGCCCACAGATGCCCTTCCCCTGGCCCGGAGGAGCCCACCTGGCTGGGCCTGCTGGTGACCCTCCCACCTTCCCAGAGGGAGGAGCTGACTGAGGGCTCTAGATGGCCACGCCCCTTGTCCCCTGGGCTGGCACAGTGGCCGGGGACAGAGCCACCCATGTCCTGCGAGCACTCCTGTCCGTGCCCAGCCCCCCCCCCCCGCCCGTTGTGGGATGATGTCTGGCCAAGGCTGATGCACAGGGAGGAGTGGGCAGTGGGTGGCCAATGCCTGGCAGGCCAGGACCTGGCCCAGCAGGTCTGAGCTCAGCGCAGGGCTTCCCCGAGGCTGCAGCCACCTGATATGCTGCCTTCCTAGGCCCCAGGCCTCTCTTTTCTAAACGGGTCACAGCGAGGCCTGGTCTCCGGGAGCTCCTGTCCCCCTCCCTTCCTGTCTCCCTGTCTGGGTGAGGTTGAGAGGCTCTTCACAGGCCAACAGCGGTAGGTTCCAGGTCCTTGATCGGGCAGGTTCTGGGGTCACGGCCCCCTCCCCACAGCCATCCTGGGTTGAGCCAACAGGCTTTCCCACGTGGGACTGTGGGCGGACCTTGTGGGAGCCACTGGGAGGGGCCTGGAGACAGGTGCTCCACGAACCACTCCCACCAAGGCCCTGGGTCCCAAAGAGGGCCCTCAGGAGGCCGAGGCCCTAGGTGCCATCAGGGCCCCTGTACCTGCTGAGGCTATGCATCCCCTGCCCTGCCCGGGGCTTCGGGCCCTGGCCCCTGCCTCCCTGCCAGGACCTCGATCTGTGGCTGGACAAGATCCCCTTCTAAGTCTCAACATTCCCACCTTTAGGGTGGGGACAACCCTGAGCCACCAGCTTGAGAGCTCCTGAGGGCTGGTGGGCAGGTCTGAGCGGACTATGCTAGACCAGGCCTGGGAAGACCCAGGCTGAGCCCCTCCTGAGACTTGGCTCCTGGGCCTGGCATCAGATGGCCTGGCCACCAGAAAACCAGGGCACCCCAGGAGCAGTGTGGCTCTGTCCGAGTCAGCAGGATAAGATCTGGGGGCTGCCGAAATGGACAGAGAGGGCTGGCAGGCACAGTTAGCCGCGCCTGGTTTTTCCTGCGGGTTTGGCTGTAACCCCTCCCAGAGCACCGAGCAGGGCGGGGTCACACCCACATGGGTACTGGGCATGGGGGGCTGCAGGCAGACACCCCTAGGGGCCCCACCTCACACCCTGGGTGGACCCGGGCCTGGCAGGGTGGTCTCCCCAGGCCGAGGGCCCGTCTTTCCGGCTGCTTGGGCTTTCCCGCCCAGCTTCCGAAGGAATGCAAGTCTTGGCGTGTTGCGCCCTCCCCGGGCCTCGGGCTCTGCAACAGCAGTGGCATCTAAGAAGTCTTTTCTCCTCCCTCTCCAGTAACCGCAGATGAACTCTAAACTGTAGAATCCTAACGAGGGCCTGCCTCCCAATATTCATGTGGTCAGTAAAACACGGTTTTCACAGGCTGCAACAGTCCCTCGGGAGCTTCCTCTCAAGTCAGCCCTCGGCTGTACCTACGGCCGCTCACCTGGCCAGGCTTGCAGCTCCTGCCCTCATGCTGATGGGGACAGGACACGGTGGCCGGTTTCAGGGCACCCTGAAGACGTCCCCAGCCTTCTGCTTCCTTGGCTATTAGGAAGACGAACCCGCTGGCCTCAGGGCTGGGGCTGTGGAGGATTCCGTGCAGAGACTGAACGCCACACGGGTGAAAACCGGAGAAGGCCAGGGCCAGGGCGCCTCCAAACACAGGGCGGGAGTCTGACCCTCGGCCACGCGCGAGGGCAGCTTCCCTGGGGTGCACCCAGGGTCCAGGCTGGGTCTGTGCACCCGTGGTCTGGGGCCACACAGGGGACCCTCCCGGGAGTAGGAGGCAGCCCCTCCGCTCAAGAAGCGCGCAGCGAGTCCTGTCTCTCCTCCTCTGTTCCCGAAGCTGAGACGCCAGCAAAGCCCCCACCCAGGACCGGCAGCCTTCGGCGCCACGAGGTCGCCCTCGGGCCTGGGGCAGGGAGCTTGGAATTCCCCAGGTGGCCCGAGGGAGGGTGGGCAGGACGACGCTGAGGGGCCAGAATATGGGGGGGTACCCGCGGACAGGGGCGGCGGAGCGAGCGGGACCCCTCGCGGCCACCTGGCAGCCTCCGCCCCCGCAAGTTCGGCTAAAGCAATCCCTACCGCGAAGCACGCCGCCGCCCCGGGCACGCCCCCGGCCCCACGCCCCGCCCCGGCCTCGCTCCGCCTCACGCGCCCCGCCCCCACGCGGGCGCTGCCCAATCGCCAGGTCGCCGGCGCACGCGTCACTGGCGCTCCATTGTCATGCAAATATAAAGCACGTAAAAGGCGCCTGGCGCGACCCGCCAGCGAGTGCAGCGGCGCGTGGGAAGGTGCGAGTGGAGCCGCAGCCCGAGCAGCCCAGGCACGGGGGACCGCGCGGTGGCCGCCGCCCCCGCCGGCCGGTCCGCCGCCCGTCAGCGCAGCGCCCACCCCCGCTCGCCCGCCCGCCTGGGCGCGGCTGGATGCGGCGGGGGCCCTGCGGCGGCGGCCCCCGGCCCCGAGCGCCCGGAGCGACGAGGGGCGGCGTGCGGGGCCCGGGCGGTGCCGCGCCCTCCATGCGCCGCGGCGCGCCCCGAGGCAGCCGGGGGCCCGCGCCACAGCCGCCGCCCGCGCTGAGCCGGCCCGCCCCGGCCACGGTCCCCGGCCCGGGAGCGGCGGCAGCATGAGCCAGGCCGAGCTGTCCACCTGCTCGGCGCCGCAGACGCAGCGCATCTTCCAGGAGGCCGTGCGCAAGGGCAACACGCAGGAGCTGCAGTCGCTGCTGCAGAACATGACGAACTGCGAGTTCAACGTGAACTCGTTCGGACCCGAGGGCCAGACAGCGCTGCACCAGTCGGTCATCGACGGCAACCTGGAGCTCGTGAAGCTGCTGGTCAAGTTCGGCGCCGACATCCGCCTGGCCAACCGCGACGGCTGGAGCGCGCTGCACATCGCCGCGTTCGGCGGCCACCAGGACATCGTGCTCTATCTCATCACCAAGGCCAAGTACGCGGCCAGTGGCCGGTGATGCCCGGCCCGGCCCCTGCGCCCCGGCGCCCGTGTCGTCTCTGCTGTACCTTCCCGCCAACTACCTCGGTGTGCGCAGGGTCGCCGGCCCAGCCAGAAGCCCCGCGCCCGCCACGACGAATTCGGCGCGCGCGTCCGTGGCCGCGGCGCCTCCTCCTCCCGGATCCGGCACCTCCGCCGGCTGAGCGCCCCCCGGGGCCTCCCGGGCCGCGGCGCCGGGCGGAGCGAGCTTCACGGCCCCGCCGCCTCGCGGGTGGGGGCGGAGCGGAGGCTCCAACCCCTTTGAAATTTGAGTCTCGCACCAGCAAGTTCGGAATCCCGAGATACCGGATCCTCGGCTCGAAATGTTTTCTTCCGAAGGTGAAAGACGGACGGCGGGGGAAAGCCGGACTCAGGGCGCCCCCGCCCGGAGGACGCGCCCGCCGCCCGCGCAGGGGTCCTGGGCTAGGAGGAGCCGGGCTGCGCTGGGTGGTTCTCAACTATTTATCATGTATGTGTCTATCTGTGGGTGAAGTTCGTGCGCCTGGTGTTTTTGTTTGGAAAATATTGTGCGTGGTCGATGTGGTTTGTGGGGGAAATATGCTTTTTTGTTTTCCTAGTCTTAATACTAAAAACTTGAGTCTGCCAGTTCTTCGTTGCACTGAAAATACCGCCCGCCTAATGGGTCCCGGGTGCACTTCCCCCTCCCCCCCATCCTTTCTCTCCCCCCATCTCTCTCTGCCCTCTCACAACCCCCACACCCCCTCTTCCCCCTTCCTCCGACTCCCCCTTCTCTCCTCCTCCCCTCTCCTCTCGCGCCCCCTTCTCACCCCGCCTCCTTTCTCGCTCCCTCTCTGGAATAATTTCGTGTGAGTTTTGGAAGCACCAGGCCCAGCGCCCCCCACCCGGCGTCCCTCCTGTGAACGGCCACCATCCCCAAACCTACTGGTTTCACGGGTTTCCGCGAGAGTCTCGGAGCTCGTCGGTACTCGCGGGGGGCGGTGACGGGGGGACGGGAGGCGGGGATGATCCCTTTTCTAGTGAGTTCTATTCTACGTAACAGTCGGTTGCACACTTTTTTAAAAAGTAAATGGATTTGCCACAATTAAATGTCATAACATTTATGACAATATAAAATATTAACCTATTTTAAGCCAAGTTCTAGGTGTATGTTGTGAATCTTGGTTATAAACCCAATTTTAAAGGGCGTTGTATCCACCGTTGTGAAGGCAACAGCGTGTACCCATATTTATATTTTTATAAAATGCCTGTAAGACTGTGAAGCTCTCGTGCGAATTGCTGAGCGCGTTTAAGGACCGGCAGCCTCTCCAGCCTCTGGCAGCTTCCAGGACCCGATTCGAATCTGAAAACCCTGCGTGGGGGAGGGGCCTCCGGGAGGGGGGCTGCGCGGAGGCCTGGGGGCGAGGAGGTGTCTGCGCGTCACTGTCTGTCCCGAAAGGCGCCCTTCCTGGTCACCGCGGTTCCAATTTTCTATGCAACCCCACACCCCTCGTTGTTTTGATCCCGGGAAATAAAAGGGAGGCTGAACGATTCAAATTTAAATGAGGTTTCCCCTTCCCAGCAGTGCTGCTGACCCTTCATGCCGAAATGGGGAGCTGAGAGGACACAGGTGGATAGGGCCTTTGTGCAGGGCTGGTCACACGGCTGCATCTGGGGCGTTTGTTCCGCCCTGTGTAGGGAGCGGAGACGACCACGTCGTGAGACCCTGGCGGTGAAACTGAGGCACAGATCGCTCCGCAGGGAGCTTTTCTGTGTATTTTTTCTAGATGCAAATACCTTTTTAATTATGTTAATTAATGTTGAGACTTTTTAGGCTTGTCTCCAAGCCGTGTTTGTCCTGTCTGGTCACGGCTAACGATAAAAGTCGACAGCATGTCCCAAGTGTACGACAGAAACCTGTAGCCCAGTGTGAAAAATTTTAAATAAATTTTTCATTGATTTTGTTTTTTATATGAAAAACAAAGTTTGTTGGTTCTTCTTGGTCAGGGAGGAGGGTGGATCGTTCACTGGTGACTTCTACAATGCCCCACACAGTATGGATCAAGTTGGGGGTATCCTGGGGCCTGCTCCCATCTCGTGTCACCTGGGAGCCCAGCCTGCACCCTTGCAGGAGTGTGACGCCCAGGCTGGCCCAGTCCCACCCACGGGGACCCTGAGAGGTCACCCCCAGGAGCATCTTGGCCCCTTTTCTCTGACTGCTGGCCAGGGCACCAGGGAAGGGGGGCAGGCCTGTTTCTGCGGAGGCTCTCCTGCTTGCCACCTGGCAGGCTGAGATGCCTTGGGTCCTGGAAGGAGGCCAGGCCCCTCCTGTCTCCCTGGGCTGCTGCACAGGAGTATCTTTCAAACTTGCGGCACCACGCCGTTGATCACCCCTGACAAGGAGAAGGTTCCTCCTGCAGCTCCCGCCCCAGAGTCACGTGGGTACCGGAGAGCACTGAGTGGGCAGAGTGGGCCGTGCTGGGCTGAGCCTTGCCTTAGGACAGAGAGGGGGCAGGGGGTCCTTTTTCGGACCATACAAGGGGAGCCGTGACTCTGGCCCATTCCTGAGAAGCCCGCCAGGACCAGGGGCCCAGCATAGGGGTGCAGGGGAGAATGCCCTGACCTTGGGGGTGGGGGAACCCCACCCCTAGCAACAGTAGCCTGCAAAGAGGAGGGGCAAACCAAGGTGACTTGGAAGTTACAAAGCAGTGACTGTTTCCTTGTAACGCTGTGACTGTCTTCACCTCTCACAGTGGCCAGAGGATGTCACCCTCCCTGTCACAGTGTCACATGCTGCAGCTGGCCATCCAAACACTCTGCCCTCCAGAACTGGAAAGCTCTGACCACAGGCACTTCAGCCACTTACTGCTCTGCAGCCCCCACTCTGTCCCCCCAGGTTTGGCGGCTGCACTCTCACTGGGTTAAACAGGCAGTTACTGCCCCCAGAGCTGGCCTCCAAGACAGGCTGCTTGGTCCTCAGACACCCCAAAAAGTCCAGGGTTCTTGCGTCCCCAGGAGAAGAGAGTGGGGTATTTGATAGGAAACAGTGCATGGGAGGTGGTTGTCCATGTGCCCCTCCCCAAGGCTGGGGGTTGGGGGGCACTGGGACGGGTTGCTACAGGAGCTGGGAAATGACAGACGATCTCCCGAATGAGCTCAGAAAGGGCCATTGGGTGAGACAGACTGTGCTGCCCTCTGCCCCTCACAGTGTGCTGACCTGACGGGTTGGTGCAGCTGCTGAAATATCAAGGTTGTGTTTATTCTTGGGATCAGCCTGTGGGTGAGAGGGGCCCCTGTCCCAAGGCCCCACTGTCCATCCTGGAAGTGCCACCTCCATGGAGAGACGCTGGGTAGCCGAGGTGGCCCCGGGCCGCCTCTGGCACATGGCCACCACTGGACTTCAGGTCTGGGGGACTGCTTGCGTTTGATTGAGGAAGGCTTTGTGCTGCTGGCTGACGGAACAGTCCTCCCTCTCGGCCTGGGAGAGAGGAAGGCAGCCCAGCTTGCGCCCAGGACTGGGAAGAGGCGGGGGCCCGGGCTGCAGCCCATGTTGGGGGTTGGCTGGCTGCCCCCCAGGTGCTGTTCTGTAGCCCCCCTCTTCCCGGCTGAGGGCAAGGGACTCCAGGGTGTGACCAGAGACACGCTGGCCTCCCCAAAGCCTCTCTTCTAGGGCAGGCCCGCTCAGTGACTAGCCTTCTTAACCGTTGTGTGAGGCCTATGCTGCAGAGACCAGGCCTGGGCTGCAGGGAGGTCTCAGGCACACAGGCTGCACAGTGTCACCTCAGTCTGCAGCACTGAGCACAGCCCGATCTTGTTCTTGGAAGGAGCCTGGAGCAGCATGGCCTGAGAATGAACAGGAGGTCGCGTGTCCAGTGCGGCCCCAACTGTACCCCCCCCCCCCGGCGGCAGAGTGGGCACGCGCCACCCTGAGTAGAGGGCTGAGGGCAGGAGGGAGGCCCCGCTCCTCCAGCCCTGGGGGACGAGGCGTGGCCCGGCAGCCTCTGTTGCCCGGTTTCTCACTGGGAACCGCCCGCCTCCCTCTGGAGCAGCAGCCTCCATGGGTCTTTCCTCTGTGCTCAGCAGACAGGAATTGGGCGCCAACGGTGACGTAGTATCAGGAGGTGTTGACCAACGGCGTTGCTGGGGAGTCCCACCACCCCTCCTAACACAGGCCTTCTGGGGTGGAAGCGTCTTTGCTGGTCTTTGGAAGCCTCTGTGGTGAGAAAGAAGGAGCAGCTGGCCCTGCCACACCCCACAGTCCCGACCCTGCCCCAAGCCTCTGAGCCTCACCTCCATGGGTCTCTCTGCCCTGACCACCCCTATCAGCAGGTGGGGTGCAGGGGGCAGAGCCAGGCTTCTGGAGGCCAGTTGAGGGTCTCATCCAGGGTGCACTGACGGGACCCAGAGCAGAGGGATGGCAGGCAGGGCTGGGTAGCTGCCTTGGAGAGAAGGGACAGACTGAAGTGGCCAGGGCAGGGCTTATCCCATAGCCTCCCCCCACCCCACTCCAACGGCTCCAGGGAGGGCTCTGGCCCTGGTCCATTGGCTGGGACACCCAGAGAGACCGGAAGTGCAGGAAGATGTCAGTCAGAGATAGTGCTGAGCAGCGGCCCGGCAGGGCTGGGGCTGGCCAGAGGAGCGAGGCAGGGTTTGGGGCAGGGAAACGGGTGGGGAGGAGCAGGAGAGGGAGGGTCTGTCCCCCAGAGGCCTTCCAGGAGGTAGGGGCGAGCGCAGGGGAACATTGCTGCCTCCTGCCGCCACGTGCAGCCTGGAGTAGAAGACACGGTCCACCTGGGCCCTGAAGGACCAGAAAGGACCGCTGGTGAACAAAGGCAGCGGTTGGAATGTGAGGACGCAGGCACGGAGTGGGTGTCGGCCCCCAGCGCAGTCCCCGCTCGGGCTTTGGGGCTCTCCCGGCTGCCGCCCTCCCCACCTTCCCGTGCACTCGGCCTCCATCCACGGGGATCCAGCCCAGCCCGCCCCGTCCCGGTTGGGCTCATTCTTCTGCTTGGCTGTCCGTCTGACCGTCCCTCTGCGTCCGTCTGTCAGTCTTTCTTCTCTTGCCCCTCCAAAGCTGCGGCCCCCATTCATTCCCGGGGCCTCTGCCCTTTCCTTCGCGCGGGTCCCCGCTCGGCGAGCAGCTGCTATGCTAATGAGGGCGAAGGGAGGCAAGGGCGGCGGGGCGGGGGCAGCCGAGGAGACGGGGTGGGGGGTGGAGGGGTGGAGGAGGGGTCGGGCAGGGAAAGGCGAGGAGGCTGGGGGACCTGGCGGGGGGGGGGAGGCAGCCGAGGAGGCTATGGAGGGGCGGTCAGGGACAGGGGTCCGCTTGGTTGCGGGGCTGGGCGCTCACAAAGGGCCCGGACGCGCCCGAAGGGGCTGGGTAGAGGCGGGGCCCTCGCACCCGGAAAGTGCACCCGGCCGTGAGGGCGTCCGAGCGACAGAGGGGGCCACCCGCCCCTCCCCCGCGCACCCTTCGCCGTCCGGCGTGTGAGGAGTAGACACCAGCTGTCACTCCCGTTCGGGGGTCACGGCCTGGGACGCGCAGCGCAGCTCGTTTCGGAGGTCCACCCCCGCCCCACCGGCCGCTGGGGCGCGTGGACTGGACGGGTCTCAGCAGACGGGCAATGGTCGCGCTGCCGGGTCCGCGGATACCCCTACCCCTGCTCGGCCGTCGCCTGAGTGCACCTTTTCCGAGGAGCCGGGGGCTGGGGGGCCCCTCTCTCCGACCCCCTCCGCTCCCACCGCGCCCCGTCGGTCCCTGCTGGGGACCCAGACCTGCCTGGACTCAGGGAATCGCTCAGGTAGGGGGCTGTGGGTGGCAGGTCCCTGGGCGAGCTGTACCGCGCGTTCCGCCGCGAATCTCTTCTTTCAACCTCTGAGCCGGACCCCGGGCCCCGCGCCCCTGGCTGGATGAAGACCCGGAGGCGGGCGCGGCAGAGGAGCGCTCGGAGGCCGGGGCTGTGCTGCCGCCCCGTGGCCGCAGCCGGCACTGCGACTGCATGTCCCTCGCGGTGCCGGCTCTCAGTTGGGCAGGACCTGGGCCCGCAGGCGTCCGCTCCGCCCCGGGGGTCTGTGGGCGCTGCGCTGGAACTACCCCTCCTATCCGGTGTGCTGGGGACACCCAAGGAGCCGGGACGGGCTAGGGGGCGCAGTGGGGCGGGGGCGAGTGAAGTGAGCAGGGGCCCTTCTGGCCACGCAGTAGCCTGCGTGAGGGCTGGGGCATGAGGGGGCAGGTTGAAGCGACGGGAGGAGGGTACAGATGGGGGTGGCCAGGTGCGGCGAGAGTCGCTCAGGACCAGGAGGCAGGCTCTGAGAGAGCGGGAGTGCAGCCGGGAGCTACCCCAGCCTCCTTGCAGTGTGTGAGCGCAGAGCCAGCGCCTAAGATCCCGGAGGAAAAGCTCAGAAAGGACGGGGGTAACCCAGGCTCTGCCTGGCCGAACTTGAGTGGCCACCAAAGCAGGAGCCCAGCGGGCTCTGGACGGTCCTTGCTGAAGTGGCCTGAGTTGGAACACAGCCACGGGGGGTGGGGGAGCACACATGGACCAGGACATCAGGGGCTGGTTCTGCAGGATTTCTGCGTGGTCAGGGGTGGCCCTAACCCTGGGTGCAGGCAGCAGGGAGGACCCCAGGAATACTGTCACTACATCCTCAGCCCCATGTCAAAGGAAGAGGCAAGTGGGTTAGCCTCTGGCTGCTCTGGCTTCTGCAGTGCCCAGAAGGAGATGCCATCTTTGGGATCCAAACTGGGGCCTGGGGAAGCCATCACCGTCCCCATCAAGTGATAGGTGACGACGTGCTGTTCTCTGGTTTGGTTGAAAAGGGAAAGGAGGGCTTTCCAGGACTCCCAGGGCCAACAAGAGTGGAGGGTCAGCAAGACCCAAGTGTCCATCAAAGCCTTGTGGACATGGCCACCATGTCTCACATGTCAGATGGTCAGGACACAGAGCACATCCCTCAGGGTCCTCAGGGC
This sequence comes from Dugong dugon, assembly GCA_030035585.1. Lineage (NCBI taxonomy): Eukaryota > Metazoa > Chordata > Mammalia > Sirenia > Dugongidae > Dugong > Dugong dugon. The sequence continues at coordinate 819,452 of CM057471.1, forward strand.
TGCACATAGGGTGCTACCACATCCTGCCATGGAGCCAGGACCCTCAGTGACTCCTCAGAGGAGGGGATTGGGGAGGCAAGGCCCCCACGGTCCAGACGGAAGCTGGCACCAGGGGTACCAGCTTCCCTCCCACCCTGCCCCTTTCTGATGGAGCAGCTGTGCCTTCAAACCCTGCTCCTTGCTGCGTCTGCCTGCTCAGACGGGGGCCTGGCCTGGTTTGCACTGGGTACGTGGCGTCCCAGTGGAGAAGACCCACCTCTGCAGGTCTGTGGGCCTCCTTCTTTGTACCCAGTGCCATCTGGTGACCCCATGGGTAAGGACCCCCCAGGGGAACCAAGCCCAAAACATCCCATAAACTTTCCAAAGAGATATGAGAACGTTCAAAACAGCAGTGGCTTAAACAAGATGAAGATGTACTTCTCACTCCAAGAGAAGCTCAGGTAGGACTTCCAGAGCTGATATGTGGTTTTAGGGACCCAAGCTTGCTGTGTAGACCTTTCATTCACATAGCTCAAGATGGCTTCTCAGATCCAGCCATTAAGTCTATCTTCCAGCCAGCAGAAAGGAGGAGGCAGGGAGAGCAAGCACATGTCTGCTCACATCCCTTTGGCTACAACTTAGCCACATGACTCACCCAGCTGCAAGGGAGGCTGGGAAATGTAGTCTTTATTCTGTGTAATGCTCAGGGTTCTGTTTTAGAGGAAGAAGAACTGCCAGATTTGGGGGATGGTGGGGATCACCACTCAGGCCTGTTCTGACAGAGGCGAGCTGAAATTCCTAAGTCATGCAAAATGCCAGCTGTGTTTTATGCTTTGCCTTGTTCTTTTTTGCTAAGAATAAACTCAACGCTCTAGGTTTAAACATTTGTGCCCAAGAACCTTCTAATCCAACAAGTTCAACAAGAATCCAGACTGGACTCCTGAGTGTCTAAGGCACCAGCCTTGTGCTGTTTGGACTGACTTGCCCAACATGAATGATTGTACTTGTATGGAAGGAGGGACGTTAGGAGCAGGGCCTGGCACTTTGTGGCAAACGGGGAGCACACACAGGTTATGTAGAGATAAGTCTGACTAGCAACGTTTGGTTACTCTCCACCCCACACCCCACCCCGACCCCAGACCGCCACTTCCAAGTTATAGGATTCCAGCCAAACTAAACCCCTTGCCATCGAGTCGATTCTGACTCATGGCCACCCCATGGGTGTGAGAACAGAACTGCCCCCTAGGGTTTTCTTGGCTGTAATTTTTATGGAAGCAGATTTCCAGGCCTTCTATGGCACTGCTGGATGGATTTGAACAGCCAATCTTTTGGTTAGCAGTCGAGTACAAACCGTTCACACCACATGGGGACCTTTTAGTTATAGGCTAGGCATTGTGTTAGTGACTGGATGAGCAGCGAATGTCCCCAGGTTGGGTGGCCATCACATGCTCTGCCAAGGACAGTTGCATTCCAGGGAATTAAATGGATAGATGTTAGGGAAGAGCTCAGGAAGTGCTGCAGGCCGCTCCTTGTACAGTGGGGGGAGAAGGTCTGGAGACGCGACTTGGCCCTTGGCGCCTTCTCAGGTGTCCCTGTTCCTGGTTCTCCTGAGGTTGCCGTGATGCACCTGTCTTGAGCCTCCCTCTCTCTTATCTCTCTGAGGAAAGTAATAAGTAACCAACACTTTGAAGTTCAAGGTTATCTTGCCAATAAAGTATCCTGCAGTGCCATAGATCGCTTTTGTGTGGACTTTCTAGCCATGGTCTTGTAACTCCCACCCAAGTGATTGGCCAGGACTGTGTGATAGGGTAATTGTGGCCCACCAAGGGGATTGGTCAGCTTTGTCATCCCGCTGGGCTTGAAATGAACCACCCTAGACATGGGAAAAGAGAAGATTCCATCACCACCAAGGAGGAACAGCCAGGAGCCAGCACGTCCTTTGGACCTAGGATCCCTGCACTGAGAAGCTCCTGGAAGCAGGAGACAGAGAGAGAGAGAGAGAGAGAGCAAGCTGTAACCCTGAAGATAGAAAGAAGCAGTGGTAAGAGAGACCAGGCAGCAGGCGATGGGCTTCCCGGCTTACAGAGAGAGAAAGCTGAGTGCCTTTGGGCAGAGACTGAGGGCCAGGGAGAGGCGTGCCTGCTAGCACGGCTGGGAAGAGGCTGTCCTGATGGAAGAACTGTATCCTTGAGTGTTCCTGAACCTGAATTATAACCTGTTACTTCCCTAATAAACCCCCTAATCGTGAGTATGGTCTGTGAGTTCTGTGTGGCCATTGCAATGAATTATCGAACCCAGTAGAAGTGCTGTGGGAGTGACGGTTGGTGTTAGAGTTGGTAAAGATGGTGGAGAGAGGAGGTATGTCTGACCTCCACCTACAGGAATCAGCCTTGGGCTGTTGATCTTGAGTCTCCTTCCCCCTTGTGAAGTTAGAGGAGGTCAGACACTGCCTCCACGCCATTTTTACATATCCCTTCTCAAGTTTTCTGATTATGTCTCTCTGTGGGTTGTTATTTTTCAGTTATGATAAACTATATATATAATTTTAACATTTTTAGGTATACAATTCAGCAGCACTAATTACATTCACAATGTTGTTCAGCCTTCACCCCTGTCTACTTCCGAAAGTTTTCATCACCCCAAACAAAAACTCAGCACCCCGTCAGCAATAACTCCCCTTTCTCCCTTCCCTCCAGCCCTGGTAACATCTAATCTACTTTCTGTCTCTGTGAACTTGCGTATTCAGGATATCTCATATAAGTTGGATCACATAATATTTGTCCTTTTGTGTCTGATGTATTTCACTTATCATGTTTTCAGGGTTCACTCATATCATAGCACGCACCAGCACTTTACAACTTTTTAGGGCTGAATAATACTCCATTGTACGTATAGACATTTTGTTGATCCATCATCTGCTGATGGACACGTGGGTGGTTTCCACGTTTTGGCTACTGTGAATATTGCTGCAACAAACATTGGTGTACAAGTATCTGTTTGCATTCCTATTTCAATTCCTTTAGGTATTCTTTTCTATATACTGTCAATTAAAATGAAAATTTAAAATACCATTACTACAGCATCACAAACCATAAAATACTTAGGAATAAATTTAATGAAATGTGTGTAAGATCTCCCCAATGAAAACAACAAAACAATGCTAAGATAAATTAAGTATCTAAATTAAAGGAGAGATAGGTTGTGCTCACATATCTCTGGAAGACTCAAAATTGTTAAGACATCAGCTCCCCCAACTTGACCTATCGATTCCATGCAACCACAATCAAAATCCCAGCAGAATTTTTTGTGAAAATTGATAAGATGATTTTAAAAATTCATTTGGAAAGGCAAATGCCCAAAAGTAGATGAAATATTGAAAATAAAGAACAAAGTTGGAGATCTTACCTTACCCAACTTCAAGACTTACTAAAAACTACAGCAATCAAGCCATTAAATTTTGTTTTGGCAGCAATAGAAGCTAATGAAATTACCCTGATAACAAAGCCAGACAAAAACATCACAAGCAAACTACAGACCAATATCCCTCATGAATATAGATTCAAACGTTCTCAACAAAATACTAGCAAACCAAATCCAGCAACATTTAAAAGGATTATTCCCTTGATCAAATGGTATTTATCCCTGGAATGCAAGGTTGGTTTAATAGCTGAAGATCAATTGATGTAATACACCATATTAATAACATAAAGGACAAAAGGCTAATCTCGTCCAAATAAAAGCATCTGACAAAACCTAATATCTGTTCATGATAAAAACTCTCAACACACAAGGAATAGAAGGGAGTATTGTCAACCTAATAAAGAGCATCTACAAAAAAAAAAAAAAACCTACAGCTAACATCATACTTCATGGTGAAGGGTTCAACACTCCCCCTTAAGACAGGGTATGCCACTTCCTTTCAACATTTTACTGGAGGTTCTGGCCAGTACCATCAGGCAAGAAAAGAAATAAAAGGCATACGTATTGGAAAGAAAAAGTAAAACTCTCTTTATTTGCAAAAACATGATTCTGCATGTAGAAAATCTTAGAAATCCAAACAAAAGCTATAGGTCTAATAAACGAGTTCAGCCAAGTCACAGGACAGAAGAGCAACATAACGAATTCGGTGTTATTTCTATATACCAGCAATGAACAATCTGAAAATAAAATTAAGAAAACAACTCCATTTATGATGGAGTAAATTGAACAAGAGATGTGCAAGATGTGTACATCGAAAAGTGTTTTGCAGCTTATTTATTCCTAGGTATTTTTTATGGCATCACAAATGGAGTTGTTTTCTTAATTCCATTTTCAAATTAGGGATTTCATTGACTCAACAGATCAATTTGGGGAAATTGGCATTTTAACAATACTGAGGTTTTTAATCCATGGGGACAGGTCATTTATTTAGATCTTCTTTAATTCCCCTTAGCTGAGGTTCATGTTGAGGGCAAAGGGACTATGGAATGGGCAGTTGTAAACGAGGAGCCTGGGTGGCACAAGTGGTTTGGGATCAGCTATTAACCTATGGGTTGGTTGTTCAAACCCACCCAGCAGCTCTGTGGGAGAAAGGCCTAGCAAAGTGCTTCCCGTAAAGATTCCAGCCAAGAAAATCCTATGGAACAGTTCTACTCTGTAACACATGGGTGGTTATGAGTTGGGGACCGAGTCAATGGCACAACCACAGCAAGAAGTTGTAAATGTCAGCTATGGTCATGTGACCAGTTCCAGAAACAAAGATTGTAATCATTATTGTATATATTTTATTGTTGTGTTATGAATATTTTTGTATACATATTAACAAAAGTTTTATTTTCTTCTTTCTATTATTCCTTTACCATCCAACATAAGATGTATTAATAATAGTTAACTTCTTTGTAGGATAGCATTTAAGCTAGAGGACATCAAAGGGAAAGAATGCCCACCACCCAGTGACATGGAATCCTCGTCTGGGGAAAGGGTCAGCATGTTTTCAGTTGTATCATGCTAGGTGGAGGTTTAACTTAGTTATTGTCTTTATTAGATTAGGTAAGGTATGGTTTCAGGAGCTGTGTAGGGGTGCCAGCTTGGCAAGGGATAGACTGTGATGGTCAGTTCACATGCCAACTTGAGTAGGTTACTGTCTTAGGCTGGGTTCTCTAGAGAAGCAAAACCAGTGATGCATATAAATATCTATATAAAGAGATTTATATCAAGGAAATAGCTCCGTAGGTCAGGCTGGAGGCTTCTCCTGATTCACATAGCCACAGGGGCTGTTGAACCCAAGATCGGCAGGTCAGACAGCAGGGCTCTTGAGTGAGAGAGATTATCCTAGATAATCTGGGTGGCCTGATTCAATCAGCTGAGGCCTCAAGAGCAGAGCTGAGCTTCCCTAAAGAAGAAGAAATCCCACCTATGGGTCGCAGTTTCAGCTCCTGCTCAGGAATTCCAACCTGCCCTGACATCTTGCCCTATGGATTTTTGACTTACGTAGCCATCCCCTACAATCTCATCAGTCAATTCCTTGCAATAACTCTTCTAATATATATTTATTATTGCTTCTATTTCTCCAGGTGGACCCTAACTAATACAAGTACAGGATTGGATGGGGGGCAGGGGCGGGGCAGTCTTTTCAGTATACGATGGAAAAGATTTCCACGTGGAAAAAGACTGATGTAGACTCTTACCTCACGTTATACACGAAAATTAACTCAAATGGTTAACTAGTTAATTTCAGAGCCAAAGCTACGAAATCTTTTAAAACAGAGGAGATAATCTTTATGACCTTGGATAAGGCAAAGAGGTCCTAGATATGATATCAAAGGCATGATCCATGAAAGAAAAAATTGATAAATTTGACTTCATAAAAATGAAAAACTTCTGCACTTTGAATGACACCTTTAAGAAAATGGAAAGACAAGCTGAAGACTGGGAGAAAATATTTTCAAATCATATATCTGATAAAAGACTTGTCTCCAGAATATATAGAGAACTCCTACAGCTCAATAATAAGAAAACAAACAACCCAATTAAGAAAATTAATAAAAGATTTGAATAGACCTTCACCAAAGAAGACAACAAATGGCACCGGAAAAAAATGCTCAAGGTCATTAGTCATCAGGGAAATGCAAATCCAAAACACAATTAAAACCACACACTAGGACGGCCATAATCAAAAAGACTGCCGGTAACAGGTGTTGGTAAGGTTGTGGAGAAACTAGAACCGTTGTACATTGCTGGTGGGAATGTAAAATGGTGCAGCCACTTTGGAAAGCAGTTTGGCAGTTCCTAAAAAGTTAAACAGAACTTTTTCATATAACCCAGCAATTCCGCTCCTTGGTATTTATTCAAGAAAAATGAAAAACGTATGTCCACACGATGAATTTTTGGGCAAATGTTCCTAGCACCATTATTCTTAATAGCCAAGAAGTGGAAACAATCCAAATGTTCATTAACTGGTTAATGAAAAAACAAAAGGTCTTGTATCCACTCAGTGGAGAACCGCTCAGCAATAGGATGGCATGAAGCATGGATACACCCTACAGCACCAGGGGCCTCAGGAACATGACACTAAGGGGAAGAAGCAGAACACAAAAAACTACAAAATACTCCATTTATATAAAAAAAGCTTTTAAAGGAAAATCTAGAGACAGAAAGCAGCTAACTGGTTGTCTGAGGCAGAGCTGGAAACAGGAATTCATGGGAATGTTCAGGGCACGTCGGGTCTTTCCAGGGTGACGAAAATATTCTAAACCTGGATTGTAGCCAACTCTGTACATTTACTAAACATCATTACATCGTCCACTTAAAATCAGTAAATTCTGTGGTACATAAATTATTAGGTAACTAAAGCTCTATTATGTAAATAAGGTGATTTAAAAAAAATGTAATTAATAAGAAAGTTAAAAAAAAATTACAAAACCAACTAAACAACAGTGTTTAGGGTTGCAGAGTTAAGTTGTGAAGTATGAAGACAACAAGCTCCTGACTGTCTTGACAGAAGGACAGTCATTGCCTTGGAGGCCGGGAGGGGGAAACCAGTGACTGGGGCCGGTGGCACAAGGGGGCCGCTGGAATAGCGACAGTGTTCTGTTTTTGTACTTGGATGGTGAGTGCAGGGTGGTTGCTCTGTGATAAAGATTTGAACATTGTCTTTTGGTATTATGCACCTTTCTCAATGTGTGCTACATTTTACAAAGTAACCCTTCGCAATAGCAACAAAAAATAATGTGGTTTCTAGGAATAAATCCAACAAAAAAATGAAGAAGACCTTCGTGGAGAAAATTACAAAACTTTATGAAAAGACATTTTTAAAAGGCCTTAATAAACAAACAGCAGTATAAAGACATCAATATTCCCCCGACTGATCTGTAGAGTCAATGCAGTGCCAATCAAATCCTAAAAGGTTTTTCAAAGAACTTGACAAAAACAGGTTCTAAGAAAAAAGGCCCAAGGATAGCCAAGAAGAATAAGGTGCAACTCCCATCAGATATCATGACTCATGTTTATAAAGTTGTAGCAATTGAGACATCGTGGTGCTGGCCCAGAGAAAACAAACTGACCAGTGGAACACAGTAGAGAGCTCAGAGACAGACCCACATGCATGTATGGGAATCTGGTTTACAGCAGAATGAGCTCACCGGCTTGGGCTTTTGGTGAGAAGAGTAGGAGCTTCGAAGGAGAAAGACCTGGGGATCTGCTCCCGGAAAGATTGCAGCCTAGAAAACCCTCTGGTGCAGTTCTACTCCATCACATGGGGTCATTGTGAGTTGAAATTGATTCACAGGCTCACAACAACAACAGAACTTGAGTGGGCATCTGTTGGCTGAGTGGGTGAGTGAATGGGCCATGCTTGGCTGGGCAGGTGACACCCAAAGAGGCTGCTCTGTGGGCAGCTGAGGGGGGAGGAATGATCCTAGGTGCACCCTCCCTGGGGAGTGGTGAGGACCCCCACTTCATCCATGCATGGGCTGGCAAGCACACCTTCCACTCAACAACGTTCTCTCTGGATCTCACACACAAGCCTTGAAGTATCACCACAAACCTCAGGGACGTCAGAGTGGACAGTCCATCAGTGCCGTGTCCTTTATCAGGTATTCAGCCCCTCTCTTGCCCAGCACTTCAGCGCTGGGGCTGAAACGCAGCCCTCCGATTCCCAGACCTGCCCCTGCCTCAGCCCCCAGAGACAAAGGTTTCCAGATGTCCCCTGGGCCCAGCCCCCTACCCCTCCCACACAAACCCTCACTCTGCCCATCACAGTCCGAGGGAGCCCACAGGGCAGGTCTCAGAGGGGCAGGACGTGACCCCCACACCCCTTTCCTTCCTGGGCCCAGGATCTGTGCGCTGGGCTCGACAGGTGAGCGGTTCCGTCTGCCCAGATACTCCAGACGCCCTGGACCGCGAACGCTCCTGCTACTCAGACAGAGTTCGGCCCAGGTCCACGGACCAATGCGAGATCAGGAATGCGGGCGCGGTCTAGCGCGAACGCTGCAGGAGCCCGCCAGAGGGACACGGCTCCGCGGATCCAAGTCTTCAGACACGGGGAATGGGTGCGTACACAGCCTCCCGCCGCGTAAACACGCGCGCTCACACCCACGAGGGGCGCCCCCCACTTGCTCCTGAACGGTGCCTTCCGCCTGGGTTGTCCGCTCCACCGCTAGTGCCCTCGGCCCGACACCCGCGCGAAGACTTCCCCTGCCTCCCATGCGATGCCACTCTCCCTCGAGCCTACATTTTGGGGTTTGTTATCATCGTTGACATTACTGTCATCTGTGCGCCGCTAGACCGCGAGCTCTGCCGGACCACCTAGGGCCGGGACGGTGGTGGGGAGGGGGCGGTGGGAGAGGCCTGGCCCTCTGGACCTGGGAGTGGGTCCTGCTCCTCGGAAGGACAGGGCCGGGCAGGGCGTTTCCGCGGAGCCTCGGGGCCGGAGCACCCTCGGAGAGGCGGGGACCGGTTGCGCACCCGGCTTCTGCCACTCAGTGCGCCGCTGCGGGAGGAGGAGGTGGAGACCGCTCGGACGCGGCGCCCCCGCCCCGGAACCCCGCACAAAGTGCACCCCCAGCAAGTCCCTCTAAAGCTTGGGTGGGCGCGGGGAGCCTCGCGGTCTGCGGGAGGAGTCCGAGGAGGCTTCCCAGAGGCGGAGTGCGCACTGAACCTCTGAGAAGTTTGCAGAGCTGCGTTCCTCATGAACAGGAGCGGGGAGGGCAGAACTCGGGGCACAAAAGGATAAAAGGGCAGCAAGGTGGGGGAGCCACTGCGGGGAGGAGAGGGCGTTCACCGGCGAGGACTGCCAGGAACATACACCCACCCACGCAGACAAGGGGCCCCGGTGTGCAGGGGCCTGGATTCTTCCTACCCGGAGAGTCGCCCCTGTCTCCATGGGCACACGGCCGGCCTGGACGTCCGATCAGGGGCCGGCCCGCGTGGGGGGAAGAGGCTGCGTGAGGCCGCCAGCCCCTCCCTCCCCAGACAGAGCCAGGCACTGCCAGCCTCTGCCCCTGGAAATGCAACCACCTGCCAGGGCGCGGGGGCGGCTGTGGAGGGCTAGGCTGGGGGGAGGGCTGTCCAAATAGCTCCATTGCAGCCTCTCCTGTGCTGTGGGGCAGGACCTGGAGAGCTGTTGTCACTGTGGACTACCGCCCCGCACCAGGTGGCCTCTCCAGAGCCACAGCCCTCCCCCCACCCAGCACCAGGAGGAACCCTGGCCAGGGCTCTGCATGTCTGCAGCTCCCGTCCAGGGGCCTCCCTGCAGGGGCGGCTTTCCTTGATCAGGGCCAGGCTGGGATGGTGGCCAGGGCAGGGGGATGGAGAGTCCCACTTGGGCCTGCCTGTGACCATGGTCAACCTGATCTGTCCCTCCTTCCTGATGTCAGAGGCTCCACCGGAGCACTCCAGTTGCCTCTGAGGAATGTCTTCATGAAATCTAGACCATCCCTGAGCTGCTGCGTCTTTGCCCCTACCTCCCAGCAGGTGTGTGGGGGCTTGTGTGTGTGTGTGTGTGTGTCTGTAGTGTGTGTGTGTGTGTGTAGTGTGCGGTGATGGTGGCCACAAGTACCCCACAGAGGTGGGTTCAAATTCCAGCTCTGCAGGGGATGAGCTGAGTGACCTGGAGCCACTCACCCTCTCTGAGTTCATCCTCTTCAACACAGGACAACTGCCCACCTCCTGGGGTGGTGTAAGAACTCACCATATCCTGCTGGAACACACTCTCACACAGTAGTCACTAAGGGATGGTGACCAAGTTAAGGACCGGATGGAGGGGCATTCCCCAACTGGAAGTGGGGAGATCAGACTAGGGCCCCTTGTCCCACCACCCCACCAATCACCCTAGCTCCAATGATATTCCAGGGGTGCATCCACAAACAGGTTTATTAGAGGCCTCAGTGGCCTGGGGTGAGTCTCTCCTGCTGCCACCACCACGCCAAATGTCCTGCAGTGCCCACTAGTGTCCCCGTGTCCAGCTGCACCAATGCTACAAGAGGTTCACCTTGGCCACCACCTGCTTGCAGCCGGTGACGGCGTACTCACGGCCGACGACGCGGTAGTAGCTGAGCTGCGCAGCCAGGCGCTCCGCGCGGGCCTGCTCAGGAAAAAAGCCCTCCCCGGCCATCTCGTCCCGGAAGCAGTTGACCACGTCCGACTTGTCCAGCAGCAGGAAGGGCACGATGGCTGCAGCCTTCCACAGAGGGTGCTCGCGGGCCAAAAGCACCCGCATGCTGGCGTGCAGCTCCTCTTCCACCCGGGCTCCGCGGACGCTGTCCGGACCACCGTCGGGGCGCCGGGGCAGCGCGCGGGTGGCGTTCTGTAGCACAAAGCGCGTGATCTCGCCGCCGCCTGTGCTGCTGAGGAGCACATAGATGGCGCTGTGGAACTGGTGTGAGCGCTGCGGCTGTAGGAAGCCGTACACCTCGTCCAGCAGAGCTGGCGGCATGGCCTCCACCTCGTCCAGGACGAGGAGCGGTGTCTTCTCCTCGGCCTCGGCCCGCGCTACCACGTCGGCTACGAGCCTCGCCAGCTCCTGGCGGCAGGCCTGCGCGGCGCGCGGCTCAGGACAGTGGTGGCGCGCATGGTACTGCAGCACGAGCGCACCATCGTCGAGCACGGCGCGGAAGTGGCGCGCTAGCAGGCGGCCCACGTGGCTCTTGCCCACCCCACTGGGCCCGTGGAGCGCCAGGAGCAGTGGACGGCTGTGCACGTGCGTGGCCAGGTAATCCCTTAGCAGCGCTACAATGCGCCCCACGGCGGCCGGCTGCCCAAACACGGCGCGCTGCAGCGCCTTCTCCAGCCCGTCGAGGTCGTAGCGCTGCGCATTGTCGTCCAGGTTCTCGATGGCGTTGAGCACCTGGAAGCCCACAATGGCCACGAGCAGCAGCAGGCAGCGCTGTGCGCGGCTCCGGCGTTCGGCGCGCGGCAAGTACTTGCGCGAGCTCTGGGGGTACAGCACCACGCGGCTACGCCGGCGCCTCCTGCGCGGTGCCCGGGAGGTCAGCTCCGCGGCGTCGTCGAAGGTGAAGAAGCGTGGCTGGTCGGTTCCTGCACGCGGCGCCGCGGGCCCTGCATCAGGCCCGGCTCCAGCCAGCCCCGCGCCGGGCGGCAGCAGGCGCCGCTTGCGCAGGAGGCACACGCGGCGGCGCAGGCGGAGCACGGCGCGCACCGGCGCGATCACGCACGGGCCAGGCGCGCGGGGGGCCGCGGGCTCCGGGCTGATCCGGCGGCTGTCCATGGCTCGGGGGCGGCGCTCTGCATGCAGGTCGCGTCCCTGCAACGGGTATATGAGAAGGAGTTCCGGCCTCCCGCCGCGGCGCCCAAAGCCCACTGGGACCCTTCCCCCAAGTGGTCTTCCACCCTGAGGAGGCCGCGGGGCGCGGCCCGGGCAGGCACGCAGTCAGGGGCTGGTCCCGGCCCCGCTGCGCCGGAGGCTCGCCCGCTGACTAGGAAGCGGCTCCCTCGCGGGGCCCCATGCAAATCCCTTGGCCCTCCGATAAACAGCGGCCGCCTGGAGGAAGTGGCTGGAGGGGGTGGGAGGCGGCCGCAGCTTATCGGCCGCCTCCCCGGCTTCCTGGAGGAGGAGTCGGTGTCCGACCTGGCGCCGATTTGGGGTGATGAAGGGTCACGCCTGGACCCGCCCCACCGGCAGCTCCGACTGCTTGGCGCCACGGGCCCTCCGCGTCTCAAAAAGGGGCAACGGGGAGCAGAGGCCCGAGCACCCCCTATTCAAGAACACTAGGGGTGGGGGGTCTAGCTGGAGCTTCTACTTTTGAGAGTGGGCCCCAGCCCTGCCCCTTCTCCCAGGCCCCCTTACCCAGACTGGAGCCCTCTCACCATCCCTTCAGTGGACACCCAGGCGGGGCTGCGGCGGGGAGACCCCGAGAGGCGGGTGGGGGTGGGGTGCAAAGATGACCGACAGACAAAAGGACGGGGTGGGGCGGGGGGGAGGAGGGGTAGAGCCGTTGACCCACGGAGAGCCGCCTGGGCAGACGGCTCGGGGAGGCCCCGGCGGGATGCCGCGGGAGGCTGGCGCAGAGGCCCCGCGGAGGCAGTGGGCGGGACAGGCCTGAGCACGGAGCTCACAACACCCCCATACCTGCAGCTGCGTCGGGCTCCCGGCCCCCGGCCCCGCCTGCTGCGGCTCCACACTTAGCAAGCGGAAATGCCGGCCTCCCTGGGACGAAAGGCCGGCGGGGCGGGGGCCTGGAGTGCCGCGGACACCTGCGGGTCCCTGGGGAGCTTCGGAGCCACAGAGAAAGCTTTGGGAGGTTTCCGCTTCTATGAAAAGGAAGTGAGTCAGGGGTGCGGCGGGCGGGACTTAGGCTGGACGAGGCGTGGAGGGGGAGGTCTGGCTGGCTCCTGAGGTCCCCTGCTGGGCTGTGTCCGGGGTCACCTCACCTCCTCCACCCTTAACTCTGGAAGCCCAGCCCCTTGGCAGATCCAAGCCAGGCGATAATTGCCTTGACCCCCTCCAAGGGATGAGCCACCCCTCTATGATGGCACCCAGGCCCCCAGCTCTTCAATCTGTCCTTCCACCCACTCCTCCTCCCCCAGAACACCTCCACTTGACATCCCCTCCCCCAGAGCTGCCCAGAGGCCTATAAACAAGAGGGGAGGAGGGGAAGGCCTCTGCCCAGGTGGGCGCACACCCTCCCTATCACCTCTCCTCTCCCCTTCCCCACCTTCTACTAGCCTAGGATCCCCTCAGACAGTCCTAGACCTTGAAAAGGCCACACATGGCTCACGCCCCCCGTTGGGGGTGGGGAGGAAATTTAGGAAGAACTTGGGGCCCAGAGTTGGGAACCTTGGGCTCTGGCACCCCCACCCCCCCACCCCCGGAGGGACAGTTCCCAGCTCCCTCTCCTTCCACTGGAGCCAAGGGACATGGTCTCCCCAGCCCCGAGCCCACGGGGACGCTCTCCTAGGCCAAGTCTCAGCAGAGGCCCAGGGCTTGTTCACAGGTGACCTGGTTGTCTACCAACTCCATCTGTACCTGTGGGCTCCGGGAACACCACCACAGACGTGTCCTGCGTGGAACCCTGCGCGCCCCAGCTGGCAGCCATTGTTCGCTCTGCTCTTCAGGCTGTTCTTCCACCTCCTACCCCGACAGGTAGAGGTCAGTTATGTACTTGGAGGGGTCAGGAAAGCGGGGGGCAGGAGGGTCCATTCTCTGCAGATTGTGGATCCAGGCCTCCCTGAGATGACTGTCCCTGGATAAGGCCCCTGGGAAGTCCTGTCTGTCCACCTGTCTGTCCAGTCCCCTCCAACAGGACCACCTGACCCCTTCTGCCACCTCCCTCCAGCACCTTCCATCTCTAGAAGTGAAGGGGGCCCAGAAGCCCACCTCTCCTACCCCCAACCTTTCTCCGCTCCTCTGGGTGCTTCTCCATCCTGATGGGCTAGTCACCACTCAGTCATGGGGACAAGCTACACCAGTGATGCCTCACCCTGTACCCCCGGGGGTGACACTGCCCCCCTCGCACCTGGAAACCAGGCACTGCTGGCAGGGCACCAGGTGGGACCTGGCAGCAGGACCTGCCCCTCCCCCACCCCTGGGAAGGGGTTGGGGGAGCCGGGCTGGGGTCTGACCAGGCCAACTCAGCTCCAGATGTACTCGTCAACCAGGGCTCAACCTTTGCCCTCCAGAGCCTCGGTCTCCACATCTGTGCACGGCCCACAGGTGGCGTACCCCGTCCACATGGCCTCAGTGGGCACTGGAGCCCCTGGGCTGCTTGCTGTGAGGCCTGGGGGGGTCCTGCCAGCTGTGGCACGGGAGCTCGGTGCTGTCGCCAGACTCTAGCTGTCTGCGTCAAAACCACAGGGCATGGGGCCAAAGGCTGTCAAGGCTGAACTGGGCTCTGTGCGCCACCTCCAGCCCCACAGCGGGCCAGGACAGGCACAAAGTCATCTCACCAAAATGCCGTTTATTTACACAGTGAGTCTCTCCTCACCCACACAGTACATGGTGTGGCCGGACGCACAGCAGGACCACGACCCCACCCCACAAACTGGGGGCCGGGTGTGGGGGCCTGGCTCTCCTGGGGCTGCTGGTGAGGGGCCCTGTGCACACAGACTGGGTCTCAGGGCCTGATGCAGCCTCTGCCACGGCATCGTGGCGGGGTCAGCCCTATTTCCAGGGATTCCAGGCGGTGACAAGTGGTACAGAGCAGCCCCAAGACCAACTCTGCAGATACCAAAACGTGGCCAGGCCCCACCCCCTCCCCTTAGCCACGCAGGGGGTTCCACAAATATCGAGATGGGTCAGCAGGTCCCTAATGCCCCCCCCCCATATGAAAAACAGGTTCCTCCGAGGTCTTTGCTACGGCAATAAAAACCCACAAGGCAGGCCAACAGCACACTTTTCACAGCTGTAAGAAGCCCCAGGGCGGCTGGGAAGCCAACACAGAGCTGCTTACAGCTGCAGGGGCAGGACTGTCCCGCGGATGCAGCCCAAACCCCCAGAACCCAGCAGCCCAGCACGGAGGGGTGGGCCTTGTGTGGATGGTGGACAGTAGGCCCTCAGCCATCAGCTGAGCTTCTTGTCCCGCAGAGGCCACGTCCACCCCAGTGCTGGGTGCAGCAAGGGTGCCTTCAAGGGTTGGAGGGCGTGTTTGGTGGGCCTCACTGCACAGCTGGGGCGGGCACAGGGGGCAGGGGCAGCTCCAGGGCGGGCGTTTCGGCTGCTGGGGCTGGGCTGGGCTTCCGGTGGTCCAGCTGCTCCAGCTTCTGGCCCAGTTGCGTGTACAGCTCCTTTACAGCCTCCCCGCTCTGTAGGTAAACACACAGGGTCACGAGGTGCTGCACCCACACACGCAGGTCACCTGGCGTCACCACGTAGGCAGCCCCGGGGCACCCACCTGGCCTGTGGGCTCCAGGGCCCGCTGCAGCGCCTCCAGCCTGGCTGGGGTCACCCGGTGGTGCAGGTGGATCAGGAGCCGCAGCACGTGCCGGTGCACATTCTCCTTCCTGGGGGGCAGGGGGCAGGCTGGGCCAGGGGTGCAGGCTCCTCCCACCCATGTCCCAGGCTCTCAACCGCCACCCCTGCCCACTCCCTCAGCTGTGCCGAGTGCCCAGTGGGAACAGAACGCATGGTCAGGGCAGGGGACAGGGTGCAGGCCCATGTCCCACAGACCTGCGCCATTGCCCACCTCACCCAGGAGCCGCACTGCCCCACACCATGACGGGGCCATGAGAAGGAAGCCCACGCCGCCCCGCACCTTGACGGGGCCGTGAGAAGGAAGCCCGCGCCGCCCCGCACCTTGACGGGGCCATGAGAAGGAAGCCCACGCCGCCCCGCACCTTGACGGGGCCGTGAGAAGGAAGCCCACGCCGCCCCGCACCTTGATGGGGCCGTGAGAAGGAAGCCCGCGCCGCCCCGCACCTTGACGGGGCCGTGAGAAGGAAGCCCGCGCCGCCCCGCACCTTGACAAGGCCGTGAGAAGGAAGCCCGCGCCGCCCCGCACCTTGACGGGGCCGTGAGAAGGAAGCCCGCGCCGCCCCGCACCTTGACAAGGCCGTGAGAAGGAAGCCGTCGAACAGGCTGGTGCAGAAGTCCTCCAGTGCGAATTCGTCCGCCAGCAGCGCCAAGTTCCCGGTGAGCAGGTGCAGGAAGATGTCGCCGAATGCCAGGTCCCCGAAGGTCTCCACTGCAAGGACAGACATGTCAGCGCCCCCTCCCTGCCCGGGACCTCCCGGCTCACAGAGAGGTGGAGGAATCAGCGCCGAGGGGTCAGCCCTGTTCTCAGGAGCTCCAGGCGCCCGAGGGTGGGGCTCCAGCGGGGCAGAACGCTGGGCTGACAGTGAGGGGGCGCACCAGGTGGAGGGCAAGTGGGGCAGCCGGGGTAGGGGGCCACACGGGAGAGGGGTTTGGGACTCCACAGAGTGCAGCCACAGCACAGGGTCAGGGCAGAGGGGTGGGGGGGCCAGGGGGAGAGGAACAATGGCTGGTCACACATGGCCTTGCCCAGTGGCCACTAAACTGACCCCAGAAGAAAGAAAACCTAAACAGACCACTAACTAGAAGAGAAACACAGAAAATGTCTACAGCACAGCGCAGAGTGAGTTCCACCACACCAGGACCTGGACTGTTCTAGAGCAACGAGAACAAAGGTGGAAGCCCACCCGACACCGACCAGGCCAGATAGACGGCAAGGTCACGGTCTGCGCACACAGCCGCCAGAAGGCAGCCCTGCACGCATGTGGCTGTCACTGGCACAAACGGAAAGCTGCTCAGGGCTCTGACGCTGCTGCCATCCCTCCCCCCACCTGCGGCCACACACCGAGGGATGCCAGGATGTGGCCACCCCGCACCCTGCGAACGATGGTCCATATAAGGCCCGCTGCTGAACGGGGGCATCACAATGTCAGGTCAGCAGAGTGCCCAGTGCGTCCTAGGTGAAGCAGGACAAGCGTGGCCCCCGGGCTCCTCCCAGCCTTCCCTCTAACTGCTGCGCCCAGATGCTCAGGGACAGTGAGCACACTCACTGCAGAAGGAAGCCACTAGCAAGTCCCAGCCAGGGACAAAAGCCCTGATTTCCTCAACAAAGTGAAACAGAAAACTCTGCCGATCATCAGAGGCCTGAGAGGCAAAGCCCACAAGCGCAAGTGGGATGAAGGGCCCCTGTCGGATCCTGATCTGAGCAAACCATCTGCACAGTTTGCCCAGCTTGAGAAGCATGACCACCACCTGGAAAGTCGGCATTCGGGAACCACAGGTCACTCCACTGAGATGTGACGGCGAGCCCATGGTTTCATTTTTCAAGCATCCTTATTTTGTGGCAATGCCTGTGCTAAATTCTCCGCAGCTGACAGGTTACGCACCCAGGACTCACTAGGAGGTAGCCACGTGTCGCGGTGGACGGTGGGGAGGGACCTGGGGGGTTCATCAGTGTCCACAGTAAAAAGTCAAAAAATAAAGCAAAGAGGATGGTGAGCAGGGCCTATGGGAACTCTGCACTTCTTGCTCAGTTTTTCTGTGTCTCTAAAGCTGCTCTGAAAACTAAAGCTGTAAATTCAAACTGCCGGCCTGGGAAGGTGGAAACCGGGGGAGCGTGCTAACGATAGCAGACGAGAACCACTGGAGGACTGTCAGCCCCACAGCCACTCTCACCACAGGTCAACAGCACATGAGGTCTGCACCCAGCAGCCACCCGTCAGGGACAAGCCTGGGGCCTGCCACCCCAGTTTCCAGGCAACCAATGAGATAAGAGGAAGAAACAAAAGTACCAAAAGGAGCAGAAAGGAGGCGGCCTCCTGGAGTCTCAGAAACCAAACGAATAACAGAACAACAGCCCTGTGGTCAGCAGGATACCGGCGCAGATGGCAGCGTCCTCATCCCCGCTGTGCTGCCTGACATGGCCAAAGGGACCTGCAGGTGTGATCAGAAGGACCCTGAGACAAGAGACCCCCCAGCCCCGGACCACCCGGGGGCCGCATGTGCTCATAAGAGTCCCTGTAAGGGAGGCGGGAGGGTCATGGGAAGGAGCCGTGAGGACGGAATAAGTCTGAAGATGGAGAAGGGGGCTGTGACCAAGGAACACAGCGGCCTCTAGGAGGTGGAAAAGGCAAGAAACGGACCCTCTCTGGAGCCCCAGGAGGAGCCAGCCCACAGACACCTGGATTTAGCTCAGTGGGGCTGACGTGGGGCTCTGGCCCCAGGACTGCAGGAGAGCGTGAGTGTGGCTTTAAGCCACTGAGTTGGTGGTGATGTGCTCCTGCTGCAAAAAACACTCATCCAAAGCCAGGAGGGTTCCGTTCGCTTGCGGCTGGGCACACGTGAACACCCACAGATCAACAGAGAGCTTTCCTCACACCGAAAAGTCGAACACGCAGCACACACAACATCACCACAAACACCAACGGTCTAGAAATACAATCACAGGACACGTGCAAGATCCTATGATGAGACCCCGAGGAACTTACATCCCCTAGGGCTGAGCCTAGGGCGCCGCAGCCTGTGAGTCCCCCCGCAACCTCGACTGGAAGCATCACTGGGCAAAAGAGCTGGTCCGCAGACGGGGTGAGCCCAGGGCACGTGGGGAGGGAAAGCTGAAGACCCTCCCTCATGCCGTACTAAAACCCTTGACGAGGACGAGGAACGGAGACACCAGCGGGCCCAGTAGGTGAGGCCGCGGATGCAGCGGCTGCTCTGGGACAGGGGTGGTCCCGGCCGTGGGGGCGCTCACCCAGGCCGGGCAGCAGGCGCAGCAGTGCGCTCTTGTTCCTCTGCTTGGCGATGTGCAGCACGTAGTAGAGCCCCACCTCGCAGGCCATGCGCTGCTCCTGTAGAAACCTGTGTCGGGGGGCAAGCCGTCAGCATGGGACACTGCAGGAGCCACCCACCCACAGGCCTGGGACACCTCCACGGGACACCCCTGCAGGACTGGTTAGACATGCTCCTCTGCCACGACCCCAAAGGGGGTGCATCCCACAGGCCTAGACACCCACTGGCGCGTTGTCCCCCAGGCCCGTACTTGGTAAAGCTTTCTGGCAGCGTGTCTGGGTAGGTGACAGGGGTCTTCTCTTCAGCGGGAAGCTTCTGGTCCACGTTGAAAGTGTGGTCGTCCACCACGAAGGACATGAGCATGGGCAGGAACCTGGTGACGAGCTCCACCTCCTGGGGAGGGGGCGTGAGATGAGCAGGCTGCCCGCTGGCCCTCGCCAAAGCCCTGCCCCCATGCCCCCTCCCACCTCCTGTGCACCTGTGTCCCCCAGTGGCCAGCCGCTCGAGAGCCCACCCCAAGTGGGGAGCCTCGTCCAGGGCCGACGCTGCTGTGTACCCACACTCCCAACACCCCATGGGAGCACTGTCCCCAAGGGAAGGGGGACCTTTGGTATAGAACTCTGGGAGGCTCTTGACCACCTGGGCCTGGCGCTGCCTGGTGAGGAGGGCCAGGGTACAGGGCTGGCCTCAAGCCTCCTACAGAGAAGGCAGGGAAGGAAGAGAGACAGCACCCCACAGCGAGTTACCATCTTGGGCTCCTTGAAGACCTGGCTGTCGATCATGTCCCAGGCGCCCTGCCCCAGGGACAGCAGCCTGAGCAGCAGGAGCAGGTCAGGGCTGTCCTGCGTGGGGAGGGACCAGGCTTGGCAGATGCTCCCCAGCTCCGCACCTGCCTGAGCCCACCCTCCTCCGACCCTAGCGGAACCCAGTGGGGTCCAGCCAGACTGTCAGTCTCCGTCCCAGGCTCCCCACATGCCCACCCAACACAGGGTGAAAGCAGCTCCCCCAGGTGAGGTGTGCACTCACCTGGGCCAGGAGAACCTCCCACGGGGGAGGGGGCACCCTCCCCTGGGCAGGGCAGCGTGGTCCCCACCAGCTGTCCACATCCAAGCATCCACCCAGCAGGGCCAGTGTGAGGCCCAGCCCAGCACTACCTAGTGGCCACCTGGTGTGACGGCCGCACTCACCCTGGGCAGCGTCTCCTGGCCCACCAGCTCCTGCAGGTGCCTGATGGTGCTCAGTGAAAGCGTGTTGATGGCGAAGGGGTCGCATAGGATCATGGACAAGTCCCTGGGAGGACAAAGTCCCAGCATGACCTCAGGGAGCCTGGCTGCCCTCCCCCCAGGGGATGGCCTCCCTCCAGACTAAGTAGCCAACTGCATTCTGGACTCTTTCAAAGACAACCTTCAAGGCCCATCACCTGTCTCATCTTAGTCAAAAATCTTTGGAAAAAACAAAGAGCTTGTACATCCATAAAAAGCTGAAAAAACATTAGAGTCATGTTTTGGTTCCGAGAACCTGACCAGATCCCCTCACCCAGAAGTGCCCCCCAGAGACAACATGACAAACGAAGAGAAACCAAGACGGGCCTTGCACCTGGCCGCACCAGCAGACGAAGCCACCCCCCTGTAAACAAGGACACCGGGCCCGAGCCTGCCAACCCCAGGCACAGGAGCCACCCACCCTACCAGCCCCAGGGGGCTCTACCAGAGCCTGTCCCAGGCCGTCACACCGCCACACTGGGGGTCCGGAAGTGTGGCGCTGGGCAGCCCCGTGCCCTGGCCGGGCCCTCACCCCAGCACTTGCTCCTGCCCCTTCTTCACGCCGTCAAGGAAGCCCTGCAGCTCCCGTGCCCGCTTGCTGTCCACAAACCGCTCCCGGATGCAGGCGTCCAGGCACCAGGTGAACTGCAGGGGGAGCGTGGTCAGCACGCAGCCATGCCCCACAGAGAGGGCCAGACCCTCGGCCAAGGGCCACCAAGAATGGCTACAGGCCGCGGCCCCCCCAGACGGCACCCCTCACTCAGGCATAACCGACCCCAGGAGGGGTCCTGCCTTGTGCTCGGTGCCACGTCAGGGATAGGGCCCTGCAAGAAGCCCCATTCTTTGAACTCCGGCGCCTTGCCAGTGAGCAGCCCTGAGGGCTCTAGGAGGGCAGGGATGGCTCAGAGACCTCTGGGGCAGATGCACCCACTGTAGCAGGAGCGACACGGAGGGGCCGCCAGGGAGGGGGAGCCGGGGAGGGGGAGCCAGGGTGGCAGCCAGGCCTCAGGCTCGGGCTCAGGTACAGGCGCCAAGCTGGGGTCCCCAGAGGCGCAGAGGCGTGCGGTGGTGAGCCTGGGGTCCCAGCGGGCGGCCTACCTTGTGGCAGGGGTCCACAGTGCAGATGTCACTGACATCTAGGTCGTGCAGGGACATGAGCAGCTCAGCCCTCAGCGTGCAGTAGTGCACGTTGCGTGTGCGCAGGAAGAGCGTGCGCAGGAACTGCAGCACCATGTCATACAGCTTCACGTTCTTCCCCACCATCTGCGTCAGCTTCTGCACCACCTGCACCAGACGGGCCGTCATGCCAGGGCCCACACCCAGGTCTACAGGACGGCACAGCGCCGACGCTGTGGACACTCGGTTACCAGGAGAGGGAAGTGGGGTGCCCAGGTCTGCAGGACGGCACAGCGCCGATGCTGTGGACACTCAGTTACCAGGAGAGGGAGGTGGGGAGAAAGAGGTTACCAAGGATCTAACCCACTGATAAACGTAACACGCTGGGAAGGGGACAGCACCCTCCAGTGGGCACTGCCCAATGGGAACGAGCCACTTACGGTGCAAGCATTTGAAATGTGGCAACTGAGATGGGCCACGAGTATAAAAGACACACTTAAGACAAAAAACTAAATCTTGTTATCGGTGTTTACACGGATTACGTGTTTAACTTATAATATTGTGAACACGCTCAGTTAAATAAAACATATTAAAACCTGTCTCATTTGTTCCTCTTAACAAAGTTACCAGAAAGTTTTATGTTATTTATGCAACTTGCTGTATCTTTCTACTGAACCCGCCAAAAAAACCAAACGCACTGCCATCGAGTCAGTTCCAACCCAGAGTGAGCCTGAAGGACAGAGCAGAACTGCCCCATAGGGTTTCCAAGGAGCTGCCGACCTTTTGGTTAGCAGTGAACACTTAACCACTGTGCCACCAGGGTTCCTTCTACTGGACAGAGCTGGTCTAAAGTCAGCCAATCGAGAAATCGTGATATAAAAAGAAACACAGTTACTTCACATTTGAGTTCAGAGTGACGTAAACCTTATTAACATGTAGAGCCTTAAGACGACTATTTTCTAAAGCATAAAAAAATGAAAAAAAAATTCACACTATAAACTGGTTAATTAACATACTACTTAGAGATGTGACATTAAGAACCAAAAAGAAGTTGCCTTCTAAAGATGGCAAATGGGGGGGGCTGTCACTCTTCATTAAGGCCCTTCCGTAGATCTGAACCTCGCCCACCTCGGTTAACCTTGTTCGGGTGCTTTGTCAAAAAGCAAAACACCTGCAAACGTGAAACGCAACAGGCGAAAACATGGCATCAAGAGAGACAACGGGCGGAGCCCCCTCTCACCAGTGGCAGCCCACCTTCAAGAAAAAGAACCACTGCAACCCTGCACCCCCCCACCACCCAGCCTCACCTCGCCCTGGCGCCTTGTCTTTGGTGAGGGGCTGAAGAAGTTGTGCAGGACGGACAGCTCGGTGCTGAAGAGCGCAGCCTCTTTCTCCAGGATGTACTGCTTCAGCAGCGGGGAGACCTCGTCCCCAAAGAGTGCCTGGTTGTCCTGCCAGATCTGCCGCTTCACCTCCACAGCACAGGCTCGGTAGAGCTCTTTGTCGGCCATCACTAGCTTCAGCTTCTTCTCAGGAACCTGCGGGAGGGCCACTGTCAGCCGTGCCTGTGCCCTGGGGTCTCTCTCCACACAAGTCAAGAGGCCACGGACCCCTACAGCAGACACCTCTACCAGCCCAGCTCCCTCCAGGGGAAGTCGGCACCTGTGACTGGTCCCCAGGGGGCTCCAAGGTCAAGGCAGGTGCTAAACTAAACCAAACCTATTGCTGTCAAGTAGATTCTGACTCATGGTGACCCCATGTGTGCCAGAATAGAACTGCTCCATAGGGTTTTCTTGGCTGTAATCTTTATGGAAACAGACTGCCAGGACTTTCTTCTGCAGTGCTGGAGGGTGGGTTCAAACCGCCAACCTTTCAGTCAGCAGCTGAGCACAAACCCAGTCTCCTGAGACAGTTTCAGCCATGCTGAATACGAAGGTGTCCTCCACCTCAACTCAAATGCCCAGGCTGCACCTCGGTGAGGCTCTCCAGGTGGAGCAAGCACAGAATGCACCCGGAGCAGCACCCGCCTGGGGCAGGCAGCTTGTCAGACCTCCCTGGGACGAAGCTGACTACCGGGCCAAGCGCATATTCTGAATTTGCGCTGCACCGTGTGGCACTGCCGGCTCTTACCTTGGGCAAGTGTTTCATGACACACATCACCACAGGCTGCAGGGACGGCATTTTCACCAGAGAGAAGCTCTTCTCCAGCAGGTCTTCCAGCTTCTTGTACCTGGAAACACTTGCACGGTTGACCAAGTCAGAAGAGGCTGCCTGCCTGTCCCCAGACCCATGGCGACTAACACAGCACCAGGCCAGCCTAACAAGCCAAGGGACGTTCCAAGGTTGAGAAGCAACTGCACAGTGGCCTGCCCACAGGTCTGCGGTGGAGACCCACCTTTCCTCAGCCTTCCCCTCTGAGGCGATGGCGGACACTCTCTCCAGCAGCTTGTCCCGCAGCTCGTCGAACACCGACTGGTGGAACTCCAGCCGAGGCGTCCCATGCAGGTCCAGGAAGGGCAGGGCAGACTGCAAAGACGGCAGGAGGACGCCATTCTCGGTCTGAGGGGCAGAGAGGGGTCGATTTCAGCTGCAGCCAAGTCTGAGCACACGGGAGGCACGTTCAAGGGTGTTCCCAGCAGCTGTAACAGCTGGAAGCCCCGCAAAAGTCCATCAATTAGACACTAGTGCAGACCAATCTGGTACATCCTAATACGACTAACAGAGGAAAGAGATGAAAATTTCAACTTCCCGAGCAGGTCAGCTCACCCGCCAGACTCGCCCGGACGCCCGGCCTTCACACCGGGCCCCCAACCCACCGCCGGCGGCCCCGCCCACCTGGAACTGCTCAATGGCCTTGAGCGGCTCGGTGCAGTTGGTCAGCGTCTCCTTCAGGTCCTCGCCATTGGCCACGCCCAGGTCCTGCAGCCCCGCGAACATGGCCGAGGCCCCGGCCACCGCGCGGCTCGGCGCCCCATCCCCGGCCCGTTCCCCCAGCGCCGCAGGCCCTGCAGACGCCCGCTCCCCCGGGCCTCGGGGGCCGCCCGCGCTCCGCTCCCCTGCGCCCTCCAGCTCGGCGGGCTCCGGTCGCACCACGGCTCCGCACGGGATCCTGCAGCCACCCGCTTGCGCCCCGCAGAGCCTCGGTCCGCCCGCCGGCCGGCCCCCGAGAAACACAGCCGCCACCGTCGCGCAGAGGTTCCTGGGAGCGGCACCCGTACTTCGCGCGACGATGAGCGACGGCGGAGGAGAGGCGGGCGCCGGGATGACGCATGGGTCCCGTCGACGTGGCCCCGCCCCACCTTGTTCAAGTCCCGCCCCCGAAGGCTAGACCTCGCCCCCCTTCACGGCCACGCCCCCACGTCCCCCCCCCCCGCAGGGCCCCGCCCCCGCAGTCGCGGCCACGCCCACAAGCCCCCAACCGCCAACCCAGCGTTCCGCCGCCGCTCTCCGCATCTGTTGCTAAAAAGCTTCTCGCTGCCCTGTCTCCCCGCCCCGCGGCGCTCGCGGCCTCCGGCCTCGTCCCGCCTCTCCCAGCAGAGACCGAAGAACGCCTCCCCTAAGAAGCGCGGTGGCGGGCGGGAGGAGGGGAGGGCCGAAGGTGCCGGGATGGAGGACTTCCGCGTCCTCCTTTGTCTTTCAGAACGGACCGTTTTAGCCAAGTATATTTATTCTTATCATCGCAACGAAACCTACCGCTGACCTCACAGCAGGCTTTGACGTGGAGGAAGTGGAGTCCTGCCGCCTGGAAGCTCTCACTTCCACCTGCAGGGGCACGGGTCGGGGGCGCTCACACTCCCGCTAAGACGGGGACGTGCCCACGCCACGGGGGAAGTAGGGGGCAGCAGAGGCCTCGGCACACAGTGGGCGCCGCGAGTCGGGGCTGACCTTGGCGTCGCGGTGAGGTCTAACGCCCGCCAACCTCAGAGTGGCGCACTCCTCGCTGATTCCCAGCGAGCTGCGAACGCAGGTCCCGGCCCCACGGGGCCCCTTGCGGCCCTGGTCGTTGCTCAGCGTGCGAACTCCTCACCACAGCGCGCGGCCCTTCCACTCTTCGTCTAGCCCGCACGCCACCCTGCAGACATCCGCCCTTCCTCTTTTCACCGGGCTTTCCGTCTGAGGTTTCCTATACTAGAAATTCCCTTCCTGCAAACTCTTGCTTATTCGTAAAAGCCGGTTCCTCTGTCACCTCCTCTGGGAAGCCTTCCCTCCTCAGCCCAGCTAGAGGGGATTGCTCCATCCTTGATGCTGTTCCACTTCTGGTTTGGGGCCCCAGGGGGCACTTGGGGTGCACCTGTGAGCAGGACTTCTGTCCCCCACCCACTGGCTAAACCAGTGCTGTGCTTCCTGGGGTACTGGGAAAACTGGTCCCACCCAGAGATGAACGCAGGTGCCTGGCGCTCAGGCTCCCTAGGCCGTGGCCTCCTCCCTGCAAAGTGGGTGATGGCGGCTGATGCCATGGGAGCCGTTGTTATAGGCAGTTTTGTAGGGGTCAAGCTCCCGCAGAGGGGACTGTGTGGCTCTGGGGAGGGGACTGGGTCCGGGGCTGGGGGCAGGCACAGGGGGACACCTGGAGGGATTGCAGCCAGCCACAGAAGCATTGCCAGCTGCAGGTGAGTGGCCAGGGTGGTGGTCTTGGGGACTGACCCCCGGAAGGAGGGCAGGCCAGTGGCTCATGAGGATCAGGCTCTGCTATGGGCCTAGAGCTGAGGGGAGGGGGCAGGCCCTAACAAGGTGCACACACATGTGCCTCCTGCCCGCCAGCCCAGCCAGCCTGAATTGATTGGCGTCGGCTTGGCCTGCAAGGTGCTGGCCCAGAGTTCTCAGGGAGCAGGTGACCCATTGGGTTGGGCCTCTGGGCCTGGGGCAGCAGGGCGGACCCAGAAGAACTGGGCCCCTGGGCCCGCCACAACAACTGGATGGCTGGCCTCGCTTCAGCCCCAGCACTTGGGTCCTTGCTCAGCAAGTAGCCTGGCCCCCGGGGTTGACTGGTGGCCAGACCAGGCCCTGGGTGCCACCCCATGGGACAGTCAAGGGGCAAGCCCTGGCCCAGGGCAGCATCGATGACAATGAGGCAGTGCATGGAGGAGTGGGCAGCAGGCACACAACAGAGGCCAGAAGAAGTGACAGCATCTCTGTGTAGCATGGGGTGGGCCGGGGGTGGCTGTGGGCTGTGGGCTGTGGGCTGTAATCTCTCATCCATAGCCTCAGAAGGGTGGCCTGGGGTTCCCAGAGGGTCAGAAGGCCAGACTAGAAGGCTGAGTTCCAGAGAGCAGCCTGAGAAGGCCCCAGGGGAAGCCAGGGTGCCACTTGATGGCCAGGCCAGCTCTGCCTTGTGGCTCTAGAGCGTGCTGAAGGGGCCCGTGTCATGGCGCTTGGGTCTCCGCACGCTTTGGATGACCACTCCAGGCATTGAGGGAAAGCGCGAGTTGTAGCAGTCCTCCACATAGTAGGTGGCTGGGCCAGGGGTGCACGCTGTAGAGAGAGGAGGTGGGGAGCCCCACCCTGGCTCCAGCCCCCGGCCCCTGGGCCTTGTCCCTAGCCCCTGTCCCCCACCCATCCCACTCTGGACCAGCTCCCGCCTCGCCTCCAGGACCCCAGCCCTGTCCCCGGCTCTGCCCCCCACAGCTCCTGCCCCTCCCCAGCCCTGGCTTCCGGGCCTCCTTACAGGTGCTGACCCAAGAGACGAAGGCAGGTGAGCGGCTCATAGAAAATGTGGGCGACCGCGGGCTCCGCAGGACAGACCCAGGCAGGATGTTGTAGGTGTTGGGGCTGGGCCGCTTCTCGCCCCGAGGGTGCAAAGAAGCCTGTAGAGGGGCCTGGGCCCAAGGGCTTGGTCCCCCAGCCCTGGATGCACAGGCATGGCCCTCAGGGGTCTTGGAGGTTGGGCAGCGGCTGCCGAGTCTGAAGGCAGGCCCGATGGGGGGCTGGTAGTCAGGCGGTGAGGGCCACTATGGGAAGGCCGGACACTGCTAAGGCCCCTTCCTGGGACCCCCTCTCCGGGGCCCCCTCCCCAGGCGTCCTACCCAGGGCCCCCTCCCCAGGCGTCCTCCCCCGGGACCCCCTCCCCGGACATCCTCCCCGGGGTCCCCTCCCCGCCCGCCCTCCTCAGTCTCCTTGGGTATCCCCCCTGGACCTCTCTGCCCATCCTCCTATGAGGTATGTTCCCCACCTGTCCCCCGTGGGCCCCTTGCCCAGATGGTACGCTCACCTTTTGCTCTCGGTTGAAGTCAGCTTTCTGCACGAAGGGGTTTTCACTCTGGAGCCACGTAGTCTGCCAAGCCCTGCGGCCGCCACCCTCTGCACAGGGAGGCACGGTGGTTGGTGGGAAGGTGGAGCTGGGGTGGACAGTGGGCAGGGGGGGACAGGCAGGGGGGACCGAGGCAGTGTGTGAGGCCAGGCCCCACTCCCAGGCAAGGGGACCCAGGGAGTGGCGTGGGGCGGGCACGAGGGATGGGGTCCCAGGGACACATACCACGGGCAGGGGTCTTGCGGCCCATGGTGTAGCGGGGATGTGGGGAGGACTCGCGTACAGACGCATCTGGCACCGGATACTTGGTGGGGCCAGGGACCTCCAGGTCAGTCAGGATAGGGGGGCGCTGCTCCAGCACTGGCCACAGGAAGCAAACTCTGGGCCAGGGTCCTCCCAGCAGGCCCCTCACCCTCCCCACTCCCTGGGAACAGACTGGGTCGCCTCTGACAGATGGGGGGGCCAGGACCCTCACTCACACAGCTCCCTCAGGGTGCAGGTACAAACGGGCAGGAGGTCCTGGGGGGTGCCAATGTGTAATCTAAGGCCTCCTGGGAGATCCTGGGCCCCCGGGGGCCACGCCTTGTCCCAGGCCATCCCAGACTCCTGGTCCACCAACAGCACAAAAGCCTTGGGCCTGCAAGGGAGATGGGCAGCCACCGTCCAGCCCTGCCTGCCGGCTACCCGCATCCCAGGCCGCCCCCATCCTAGGCTGCCACCCCATCCCAGGCCGCCCCTATCCCAGGCCACCCCCGTCCTAGGCTGCCATCCCAGCCCAGGCTGCCATCCCAGCCCAGGCTGCCATCCCATCCCAGGCCGCCATCCCAGCCCACCCGTCTGCCATTGGGAGTTACTGGCTGGGCGCTGGCGCCTTCTGCCCCAGTGGGCCGTGGGTCCAGTGTTTGCCTCCATTGATGTAAAAGTTTGCCAAGAATTTCACGGTCTTCTGGTCAAAATTCATGGCTGGCTCTCTGGCTCCCTGCCCCTTGGTGCAGCTGCAGGGCTCTGTGACCTCACTGCCGGGTCGCAGGGCCCCTCTGTTGCCAGGGCCTTCCTGGGGAAGGAGCATTGTCCAGCCCTGGAAGGGCCACCAGGCTCTCAGCTGAGCCCTGGGGAGAGGGCAGCCAGTGAGCCTTGCCCCCGCCCTGCCCAGCTGTGCCCTCCCTGACCTGCCGGCTGGGCTCCCCTGGGCGTGACTGTGTCCCTCCCGTCCAGCCCAGGCCTACTGGCACCTGGAGGCCCTCTAGACTGGTGGATGGATGGAGACATGTTTGAAGAGACACAAGTTTACCTGGGGCAAGGAGTCCCCAGACTGCTCCGGGCCTTCCCTGGGTCGAGGTGTCTTTGAGAATATAGTGACAGTGGCTGCAAACGTGGCTGTGCTGTGTCCTTTGTTAACAAAGCCCCTGTCATTGGATGCCAAGGCTGGCTCCAATTGCTCTCAATAAATGTTGCTGTGGTGAATGGCACTGACGTCTATCTTTAGCTCAATATCCAACTACTCTCTTAGGACCAAGCCCTTAGAGTGGATGGAATGGGCCAAAGTGTGTAAACTACTTGGTCTGTTCTGCCAAACTGCTTTCCAGAAAGCGTCTACCAAATTATAGGTTACTCTCACGGTGATCCTGCCAGCCACGAGCCAGCATTAGAAACCACTGTTATCAGCACTGAATCAGCATCCATTTGATGACTAAGGGTCAGTCGTGTGTCTATTTTTTTCTTAAAATATTTATGCACTCTTCTAGCAGGGTATAACTTTTCATATTTTTCGTCTTGTAAAAGCTTTTCATATTGATATTGTATCTCTCACACTTTTTCTCCAAGTTTGTGATTTGTCATTTGGTATTGTTTATGATCGCTTTCGACGTGTCCTGGAACCTACTCATTTTTTCTTTTGTGATTCCTCTTTGTATGGTTAGAAAGTCCTTCCTGTAGAAAATACTGGAGTCCCTGGGTAGTGCAAACATTAGGCACTTGGCGCCAACTTTCTGGAGGTTCGAATCCACCCAGAGGTGCCTCAGAAGACAGGCCTGGTGATCTGCTTCTGAAAGGTCACAGCCTTGAAAACTGTGGAGCGGTTCTCTGCACACACGGGGTCACTGTGAGTCAGATTCTACTAGACAGCAACTGGTCAATACAAAAGCCAGGATGCGTTGAGGGTGGAAGCTTGGAAACCCTAGACCTGAATGAGGCTTTCTACTGTAGCCCTTTGGCTGTGACAGACAGCTGGGGGAGGGGACAGCTAGAGCCCATCCACCCCTTCCCCATGGACCTATTTGTTCTATGACCGTAGTCCCTGTTTCTGAGCTCTGAGGCTCAGTGAGATGGGAGCTCCCTCCCAGGCCCACCCACCCTGAGCCCAGGTGCTCCCCTTTGCTCGGTGTCCCATGGGTGGAAGGGAGCACTCTCAGGGTGACCATGTGGCCTGGCCCAGGTGGTGCCCAACAATGCTGGGCCTCTTCACAATGGTTGCCCAGCAACAGGGACTCCTCCCAGGGGAGACACAGGAGAAAGGGGCTGGAGCTGGGAAGGGCGGCGTAGAGGCAAAATGACGGCGACCCAGAAACACAACCTCTTCACACCGGAACCTCACTATATCCCTGGGTAAGAGCCAGCATGCTGGCGGGAGGCTGTGGCCAGCTGCCGGGGGCTCCAGAGCTGGGAGAGGTGGGAGGCCTGGGACAGAGAGCCCTCCGGAGAGGCGGCCTTCGGGGGCCCAGGCCTCCCCTGCCCCTGGCCCCTGGCCCCGGCCACAGGCTTCATGCCGGGGAACACTGGGTGTGTAAAGAGCAGGAAACGGGCAACCAGCAGCCAGCAGAGTGCTGGACACACACTCCTTGCCATGCCCCGTTTTTCTGAAAGATGAGGTCAGCACCCGGAATACACGGTGTAGGCGGATCGGTGCAAACGCCAGCCACTCACTGGGTGTCTCCCCGCGTGTGAAAACTAAGACAGCCCTTCCCAGTAGTGTGTGCACGTGTGTGCTTGCGTGCACTGAAATACACACATAGATACCTGTGAAAAAGGAAAAAGGCCGGGAAGGAACCAGACCTAACTTTTTTTAGGTTTTGAAATTCATTTGCCTAGAAGTCTGAAAAGTAGTCCATGATTGTTTTTAACCATTATTTATCACTTTTTCACGGCCGCAACCAGAAACTCTGTCCCCATTAAGCTATAGCTGCCCACTCCTTCCCTCCCCAGCCCCTGGTCATCATGAATCTACCTCCTGGCTGTATGCATTTGCCTGTTTTTGTCTATTGTAGATATTGTTGGGAGGGAAGAGGAGAGGCTGGAGGAGGGGCTGGGTACAGGGAGCATGGATACCCACGGGTGGTGGTGAGCCACTGTGTAAGGTGGATGCCACTGCACTCCCCGTCTTACAGATGAGGAGAGGTCAGGTAACTTGCTGCAGGTCGAGCAGCCGAAAGTGGTGGGCAGGCTGGATCTGTGCCCCCACCCCACACCCACAACCCTGCCTTCTCCTCTTCTTCCCTCCGCAGCTATGCCGGCTTCTACCCACAGCTGCGATACCAAGTGGGGAACACCTATGGGCGCACCACAGCCCAGCTGCTCACGGACCCCAGTGTGCAGAAGAGCCCCTGCTCCGTGCTGTCCCCCATGTCCAGGCCCAAGTTCATTGAGGACTTCAGCAAGCCCAAGCCGCCCTTGGTTCCCTGCCGAGACCTGACCCAGTCCTATATCCCACACTACACCGGTGAGCACTGGCCCTTAGCCTGTCGCCCGCCAGCGCGGCCCGCCCGCTTTGCTCACCAGCTGCTGTCTGTGCAGGTCTCAAGCCCTACAAGAACTTTGAGATCGTGGGCCAATTTCCACCCCAGGAGGCAGATGCCCGGGGGCTGCTGGGGGCAGAGAATGTGTCGAGGCAGGTGCCACTGCCTGCAGGCTTCATGCCTTACCCTCCCTACCCACTGTGCCCGCCTGGCAGAAAGGGGGACTCCAGGGACTTGGGACACCCAGGTCTGAGGCTGGCATTCGGAGAGGAGGGCTGGAGGAGCCCCCAGCCTGCCCATGAGGCCCCAGAGCGGTACCAGGTAACCGGGAGACTTGCCGGGGGGGACTGAACCTCACCCCCAACCCAGACCCAGGTAGGGTCTCAGGTGACTTGGTCCTCCCCTCCCCAGCTGTACCACTGCCTGAGGAATGAATACCCGCCCCTGCCCCACCAGTCAGAGACACTGGATGTGGGCAGGTATGAGAGGCTGCCTCAGCTGGACCACCCCAACCTGATCCAACGCAAGGCTATCTCAGGTGGGTGCCGCGTGGCAGTGGGGTGGGACATTTTCTTGGGGGCCCAGGGGAGGATGAGGGCTGCGAGGAAGCCTGTCATCTCCCTGCCTCAGGCCTCCTGCCTGTTCCACTTCTGGTCCCAGGGAGCAGTCGCCAGCATTTAGGGAACAAAAAGAACCACAGCCAGCTTCCTGGATTCATGCAGGGATGGGTCTGCACCCAGGAAGGCGAAGGGTACCTGGGGGTAGACCCTGCATCTTCCCTCCCTGCAGGCTATGCTGGCTTTGTGCCCCGGTTCGCCTGGGTGATGGGGATGAATTACCGCGATGGGGTCACACAGGCTATGGATGAGTTTGACAAGAGCCAGGTATAGCCGGTGTCCCAGCTCAGCCGTGCAGTGCAGCCCCCACATCACAAGCTCCTGAGTGGCAGGGGCCGGGAGGGCTCAGCCACCTTCCCCTGCTTCCTAGGAGAGGCCTGGGGAGGGGGCCCCACCCAGCCTAGGGCCGGCCTGTCAAGGAGGCCGCCTTGCCCTTCCTGTTCCCCCGTAGGGCCCCCCACCCTGCTCCTTGCCCTTGGGACAAGGTCTGGCTCCCTGCTATAGTAAAGTGCTTGTGTTGGGGTAGATAGTAGAGCCCCTGGGCCGTTCAGCATTCCCTGTGAGGGCAGCCTTCTGGGGCAGGCCAGCCCCCCACCCCCATGACTTGTGGGGCTGAGGCTGGGGCAGCAGCGCATCAGCTCCTGCCTCTATCCCCAGTTCTTGTTCAGGAACCCCATCTGTGCCCTGGGTGAGAGGCTGCCCAGAACACACTGGCCCAGCAACACCATCTACAACCACCAAGGCCTGATTCCTTTCTACATGGGGTTTATACCATGTGAGTACACAGGGGTTGGCGTGTCAGGACACAAGACATTTGCCACAGGCTCTCAGGCGGCTGCACCTGGGGAGGGGGTGGTTGACTGAGCCCACCCACCACCGCCCCCTACCCCAGCACGGACCAGGATTGCAGAACCCTCACGCCGGAGTCTTTGGGACCAAAGTCTTCCTCACACTGGGGTTGGGCTCTCCTTGAGGAAGCAAGCTTCTCCACCAGCGAGGGACCCCCCACAAGGGAGTCTGGCCAGGTGACCAGGGCTCAGCTGCACCTGTCCCCCCACCCAGCCGCTCAAGACAACCACGCGCTGACATTCGGCAACAGCACTCGGAAGGCCTATCAGAAGGAAACGGAAAGGCGGAGGTCCACGCTATGAAAATGCTTTAATGGAGGTGTCTGTACAGCATGTGACGCAAGACAGAAGAACAGCAAGTGAGACAGTGAGACACGATATCCAAACAGGTGGAGTGAATAAAGAGTTCACCCGCTTCCCCGCTAGCAGATGGCCCTAGGCCACCTCCTCCTCCGCCTCCTCCTCAAACTCGCCCTCCTCCTCGGCCGTGGCGTCCTGGTACTGCTGGTACTCGGACACCAGGTCGTTCATGTTGCTCTCGGCCTCGGTGAACTCCATCTCGTCCATGCCCTCGCCCGTGTACCAGTGCAGGAAGGCCTTGCGCCGGAACATAGCCGTGAATTGCTCGGAGATGCGCTTGAACAGCTCCTGGATGGCCGTGCTGTTGCCGATGAAGGTGGCGGACATTTTTAGCCCCCGGGGCGGGATATCACAGACAGCGGTTTTCACGTTGTTGGGGATCCACTCGACAAAATAGCTGCTGTTTTTGTTCTGCACGTTGAGCATCTGCTCGTCCACCTCCTTCATGGACATGCGGCCCCTGAACACAGCTGCCACCGTAAGGTAGCGGCCGTGGCGGGGGTCACAGGCGGCCATCATGTTCTTGGCATCAAACATCTGCTGGGTGAGCTCGGGCACGGTCAGGGCCCGGTACTGCTGGCTGCCTCGGCTGGTCAGCGGGGCAAAGCCAGGCATGAAGAAATGTAAGCGGGGAAAGGGCACCATGTTCACAGCCAGCTTCCGCAGGTCAGCATTGAGCTGGCCTGGGAAGCGCAGGCAGGTGGTGACCCCACTCATGGTAGCCGACACCAGGTGGTTCAGGTCACCATAGGTGGGCGTGGTCAGCTTTAGGGTTCTGAAGCAGATGTCGTAGAGGGCTTCGTTATCAATGCAGTAGGTCTCATCTGTGTTCTCTACAAGCTGGTGGACTGAAAGAGTGGCATTGTAGGGCTCCACCACCGTGTCTGACACCTTGGGCGAGGGCACCACACTGAATGTGTTCATGATCCTGTCGGGGTACTCCTCCCGGATCTTGCTGATGAGGAGCGTGCCCATCCCAGAGCCAGTCCCCCCACCCAGGGAGTGGGTCAGCTGGAAGCCCTGCAGGCAGTCACAACTCTCAGCCTCCTTCCTCACGACATCCAGCACCGAGTCGACCAGCTCCGCACCTTCTGTGTAGTGCCCTTTGGCCCAGTTGTTCCCAGCACCGCTCTGACCTGCAAGAGAAAACAGCCAGATGACGTGGCGTGAGGTGGCACACACAGTTCACCCTGTGGGCAGAGCAGACAGGCCCCCAAACCGATGAGACCAAACGCTGCCCAGTTAAAAATTAAATTAGAAACCAAAGTTGACACAGCTTAATGATAAACCAGCCCCTCCCATGGGCAGCCCTGCCAATTCCCAAGGACAAGCCTCCTCCAGGGAGATGACATCTGCCAGCTCCTTCCCCACAGACAGCTGGGCCTTTCTCCTAAAGCCGATTTATGAGAGGAGATTGAGTGACTCCAGGGGGAGAGTGTCCAGGGGCCTTGCTTCTGCCCTGGAGAGGGAATTCTGGCAGTGATAACCTTGGGGCTGCCCATGAATGGCCGTCCTGGCTTAGCGGCCACCCACACAAACCCCACCCTGCTCACCGAAGACGAAGTTGTCCGGGCGGAAGATCTGCCCAAAGGGCCCCGACCGAACAGAGTCCATGGTGCCCGGCTCCAGGTCTACCAGCACGGCTCGGGGCACGTACTTGCCACCTGGGGGCGGCAAGAAAGGAGTCAGCGTGGGAGAGAGCAAGCGGATGGGGCGCGGGCGGGAGGGGGCCGGCGGGGGCCTCACCGGTGGCCTCGTTGTAATACACGTTGATCCGCTCCAGCTGCAGGTCGCTGTCGCCATGATAGGTGCCGGTGGGGTCGATGCCATGCTCGTCGCTGATCACCTCCCAGAACTGCAAGAGACGCGGCGGGCGGGCCCGGCGCGGGGCTGAGTCACGCCAGGCCGGTGCGCAGGGAGGCGGCCCTGCCCCGGACGGGCGTGGCAGCCGGCCCCCGCCACCCGGTTCCTCCGCCAGCCGCCGGACCCCGGGACCTCCGCCGCCCGCATCCCCGCTCTGCACCCACCAACCCCCACACAGGGCGGGCGCCAGGGACCGCAGTCCGGGCCCGCAATGCAGGGGCGCCGCCCGCCGGCCGCCGCCATCTTCCCGGCCGCCCGCAAGACCGGCGCCGGCGCCCCTCCCGCGCCCCATCGCCTACCTTGGCGCCGATCTGGTTTCCGCACTGCCCGGCCTGCAGGTGCACGATCTCCC
The DNA here is from genome assembly GCA_030035585.1 of Dugong dugon. Lineage (NCBI taxonomy): Eukaryota > Metazoa > Chordata > Mammalia > Sirenia > Dugongidae > Dugong > Dugong dugon. Next base: position 854,518 of record CM057471.1, read on the forward strand.
TCATGGCGGCAGCGGCGGCGATGGCGCAGGTGGCAGGCAGAAAAACAGAGCGGAAAAGCAGGCTCACGGACTGCTACAACCGACGCTCCGCGTACCTCTATATAGTCGCGGCGCCCGCCCCCGCCGACATCTTATTGGGCTGCCAGAACGAGGCTGGCAAACGCCCTCGTTTGATTGGCTGCTACCCCGTCCATCGAGACGCCTAAGGCCCGCCTTCCCAACGCCGAGCGCTCTTTATTGGTCAGTTGCGTCCTCCGCTCTCCCTATCAAAGCACCCCCTCCTCGCGCCGCAGTGCTCTGCCCATTGGATGTTTCAAATGATTGATTTGTGCTCTCATTGGCTGGCGCCGGGGAGCATGCCGACAGGCTGGTGCTATTGGCCAAGCCGAGCTAGCGTCCTGGTAACCGCCGCAGAGCAGCGAGCGCCACGCGCGGAAGGGCGGGCGCGGGCTCCGGGCGCGCGCACTCTGGCCGGGCGCGGGCTTCCGGCCGGGCGGCAGGGGTTACACCCCGCGTGGGGCGGAGTGGGCCAGGGCAGGCCCATAGCGGCCATGGCGTGCCTGGTCCCAGAGCGGAAGCCGAGGAGGGTCTGGGCTCGGGGAACGGAGGGAGGGCGGCGCCCCGGGTCCGAAGTTACGGCCTGGCTGGGCCCTTGCGCGCGCGCCGTAGCGCGTCACTGCAGCCCCGGGTGCGGCGTCGTGTCGAGGCCGACGCGCCGGCCTCGGGCGGCTTGTCAGGCTGCCCTTGGGCCCAGCACGTGCGCCTTCTCGAGGGTGGCTATTTCGGGTCGGCACGGAACCGAGACCAGTGCGCCAGCTGGTGTCTGCGCTGTGCGGGAGCTCTGGGGGTGGGGGCGGCTGGGTTCAGGGAGGCAAGCCCGCCGGGCTGGGGCCACCCTGGAGAGGTCCCTGCGCGGGCGAGCCCCTGGAGGTCTTCAAGCAGGGAGGGGCACGTTGCTATTAACGCTAAAAAATAAACAAGACGCAGGTGCCAAAGGGGCGGTAGCTCTGGGACAGAAGTGCTGGTGGAGGAGGGGACCTTTCTCTCCCCCTGCACCCCCAACAGCGGAGACCAATGGAGGTGAGGCTGGAGGCTCCCTGCCTCCCTTGGCTGCTCCGCACGCCCCGCGACCCTCGCAGTCAGGTGAGGGGCGCACCTGGGGCCGAGTTTGGCCCTTGCCCCGCCGGCTGCTTTTGAAGACGCAGCGCCCGTGGGTGCGGGGTGCCCCAGTACTAGCGCAGGGGCCGCCTCCTCCTCCTCCCCCTCAGTTGCTCCCCGGGAGCGATTATGACGAGCGGATCCGGCCAGCCGGGAGCCCTGCCCCTGGCAGCTGCTCGCGGGCTGTGTTTGTAGAGACGCTGGCCCGGCGCCCGTCGCCTTGGTGCCCGTGCTCCAGGAGCGCACCGGGCTGCCTGGAGACCAGGGCGGCGTCCGAGCGCGGGACCTCCCTCCGGGAGCATGGGATCCTTCTCTGGGCTCCATGGCTCAGACCCAACCACAGCTCAGCACGCCTGAGCTGAGAAGTGCTTATATTTTCCCCTAATTTATATCGGGGGTGGGGAAACTTTATAAAGGAATAACAATTACATGTGGTTGCACCTTTAATCAATTATTTTTCTAAAAAACTATACATTTGCATTGTATTTTTGTAAAGTTTTAGAACCAATAAGATACACCGTTGGGACTGCCCTGAACAGTCTCCCTTGTCGTGTTGGGGGTGGGGGAGGGAAGTGGGGACCAGGGTGTCTCTGGCGTCTGGTTTTCTTGAACTTCTCACCCCCTTGGCTTCCTGACTCAGGATGTCGGGGGCAATACCTGCTGCTCTATTTCTTCCTCAGGGGAGCACTGTCCCTTCTTCAGGGTTAATTAAGCATATTCTTGTGTGGTTCCAAGGACAGAAACAGGTCATCTTTGGGTCAGAGTCTCCAGGACAAGCAGCAGCCCAACCTAGAGGCCAGCGTTTCTGTCCACTGAGAGTGTGCAGCTGTGCTTACCCTGAGTCTCTTGGCCAATGCCCGCTGTCCTGGCCTGGGGGCGAGTTGGTCTGTCAGTGTGCTCAACAGTCCCCACAGGGCCGGGTAACCACTCCCTCCCCACTGGCCACCTAGGAAGGCAGGTCTGGCTTCTGTTGACCACCCAAGACAGGCCGTGTCCTTTGGAGGGTAAGGAGGGTCATCCTGTCCTTCTGGGGTCCTCACGATGCCCACAGCTTCCCCTTGACTTGGCTGCAAAGTGGTTTAGCTGCCCAAGCGGTAGGCAGAACACCGAGTTGTCACAAATTCCGGGGGTGGTGGGTGATGGGTGGGGAAGCTCTGATTTCTTCTCTCAGCCTGCCAGGGGTTGCTCCTGGAGGTGTTTGGACTCCCCCGCCCCGCCCCATTCCTGCCTCTTTTCAGACTTCCCTGCCCCTCATGCTGTGCAGCCTGAGGCCTCAGCACTGGGAAAAGCAGCTGCTAACTGACAGGTCCCCTGGGGCTATGAGGTCAGCATGTCACCTCCGTTTTGCAGGTGATACACAGAGGCTGTGGGAGTGAGCCAGTGCCCTCCATGGACCAGGTGTCCTCCCCCACACTGTCCTGGCATGCTGCGGGCCTGCAGCTGCGGCATGGAGCTGGTGGGGAGAGGGCCTAGAATTCCTCACCTGGAGCCAACCATGGGACCCCAGTCTGGAGAGATGAGCCGTGTGGGCAGGAGGGCAGCCTCTGGGACCTGGGCCCGGTAGGGGTCTGTGGCTGGTGGAACACAGAGCAGGGATGGCTGGAGGCAGGGAAGCCCAGGCAGGAGGTGCCCTGGATCCGGTGTCCCGGCTGTGGGAGTGCTGGCCAGCCCCTCCCACCGTGCCGGCAGCTGTTGGCGGAGTCCTCAAGGACGGCTCTGTTTACCCGTGGCCATGGTCCCAGCGGGAGGGTGCGTTACCTCCGGCCTCAAAGGACCCAGCGGTCAGCCTTTGTGGGCAGCTTCAGCCGCTCCGGAAGGAGGGGTGTCCGGAGCACCTTCCTCCCCCTCTCCTTGAGGGCCTCACTGCCTCCCCGAGGCCCCCTCACCCTCCCCAGGGCACTGGCCAGGCCTGGTCCCTTCCCAGGGGATGGAAGAGGGTACCACAAGGCCAGTGGGTAGGACCAAAACTGGGGTGCAGAGCTGGCCATGGGGCTCTGGCTCTTGCTGGAGTCCACTCGTGAGGGCCCCACAATTCCCAGAGCAGTGTCACCTCCCCTGGTTAGCCAGGCGGAACCCCAAGCTCTGGAGGCCCTCGTAAGCGGGGCTATAGGGGACTGGGGGGCTGAGGAGACAGAGAGAGCCTGGGGGACACTGGGGGGCCGAGGGGACAGAGAGCCTGGGAGACACTGGGGGTAACTGGATGAGACGCAGGGAAGCTGAGGGGGTCCAAGATGGAATGAAGGGACAAGAGCTCAACAAGAAATGGCCCTGGTCTCCTTGGTCAGCTTCCCCTGCCCTCCGTCCGGCAAAGCTGGGCTCCCAGGAGGGGTGGGAGGAGAGGTGGGTCTCCTGCATCAGGGCAGTGGGTGGCCCTGGATCAGGGGAGGATTCCGGCCACAGCATCGGATTCTAGGAACATGCTGGACAGACGAGCCCTGAGGGAGGGTCAGTCTGTCTGCTTGTCTGCGCACATGCCCTGGCCAAAGGAGCAGGTTTCTTGGAGCTTTCTTCTTTGTGGGAACCCTGGGGTCAGCTGGAGTGTGAGCAGCCCTGGGTGGGAGGCAGTGGCTGGCGCTCCCCCGGTGTCTACTGACCCACTGGCCAAGGACAAGCCTTCCTGTGGAAACCTGATCATGGGCAGCGGGCCACCAGGCCTGCGCTCCCCCCGGGCCCACCTGCTCTCGGGGCATGTCCTGGGCAGGCGCACCCCCAGGTGCAGGATCTCAGAAGGTACTGCAGACCTGGAAGAGGGTTAGCAAGGCCGGTGGCTCAAGGTATGAGGCCCAGGTGCAGTGGCCCTGCCAGCAGGACTGGCTTCTGGGTAGGTGTCGGGGGCCGTGTGGCACCCCCTGGTGGCTTGGGCAGGCACAGGCAGGGTATGCCTGGGAAACTGTAGCCCAGGGGTCTCCCACCCCCTGCCCACCCTTGGCAGCCCCCCACAGCCTAGGATAGGTTCCTGGAGCCCCACCCAGAAAGAGGGTTCTAGAGAGAGACAGAACCAAACCAGAGGGGGATGCCTTGGGGACAACCCTGTCCTTGTGACCCCCCTCCAGTGCACTCTTAAGTCTCCCCCCACCCCAAACCTGGCAGGACCTAAGGCCTCAGCCCATGACGTCCTGCAGACTGACCACCACGAGTGGGGCTGGGCACGCAAAGGGGCTTCTTCGTCCTGGCCGTGGCCCTCCAGGAACCCCAGGGGTGGCAGGGCTGGGAGAGCGTGGTGGGTGGGAGCGGGTCTTTCATCTCGCCTCCCACACAGGAATGGGCAAAGACCACCGAGGCTGGGCCACAGCTTCCTTTATTTGCAAAGAAGGGGAGGCAGGTGACTCAGAGCTCTGCGGCTCCGGGGACCCCAGGGGCACTGGGCAGGCGGGCTCTCCACAGCCCGGGGGGCCAGTGGAGGCTGGGGATGGGTTGTTGGGGTGGCTGCCCCTCACAGGTGCTGGGAGGCCAGCACCTCGAGGTTCTCGTAGCAGTGGGCCTCTTTGGGGGCGGCGTGAGGGGCACCGCAGGCCTGGCAGGGACAGCAGTGGGTGACCAGGCTGTCCCAGGGTTCCAGGGAGCGCAGCCAGTGGGGGAGCCAGGCCCAGGAGCGCAAGCAGTGGGGCAGCCAGGCCGGCCGGTGCCGCTGCAAAACGCTGACCAGAACGACTAGGAGCAGCAATCCCACCAGGGGCCCCCCAACCATGGCCAGCACCCCGCCGCCTGCCAGGGAGAGCCCGAAGGCCGCCAGCGGCAGCAGCAGGAAGGTGAGCAGCAGGTACACAATGGCCACCCAGCGGTAGCGGGCAGTCAGGTCCCCGAAACACTTGGCCATTGGGATGGGCAGCCGCAAGGCGGGCACCGTGTACCACAGCAGGATGCCGGCCAGGTTGAAGAAGAAGTGGATGAGGGCCACCTGGCGGGCGGGGGACAGGTCAGGAACCAGGCCCGGTGGGGCAGGGCCACCCTGAACTGTCAGGACTCCCACCCACTCCCCCAGAAACAAGGGCCCCAAGTCTGAAGCTTGTCTGCCATCTGGCTCAGTGGCTGAGCTGGAACCACCTGGGAGGGGCAGACTCCATCTCACACTCTGGGGGTGGTGGGGGCCCAGTCTGACACTTCAGTGGGTCAATGATGCTGTCACTGCCCTCATGGCGATCTCCTGCTGTGATTCTGACCCTCTCCTGGGCTGACTGGGCATTGCCTGCACCCCACACCTAGGAGACGCCCCCCGCCCCCGCCCCCAGCCTTTTCCTTCTCTGTGGGAGCTTTCCACCCAGCCCCTGTTCTGGCCATGGCTCCTGTTGGGAGGAGGGAACACAGAGCCTGCAGGACTCAGGGCTCAGAGGAGTCAGGGGCCTGGGCTTGGGGCTCTGAGTGCACAGAGACGGTCAGAGGTCCGAGGCAAGGGTGCAGGCTGGAGTCGGGAGGGCTTATCTCCTCTTGCGGGCAGCTGAGAGCCACGGTGGTGCCAGGCAGCAGCCCAGCATGACTGGGGTTTCAGAAGGCGAACCTGTCAGGGCACTCAGGTGGAGGTGGCCATGGCCAGCCAGGGGCCCTAGGGCAGGCTACTCGCCTCCTGCCCACGGGGCTGCACACAAGGGGACTGGCTCCGAGCGGCAGCCCCAGACTGGTGCTGGCAGGGGTTCTGGGCGGGCTGGGGGCCAGCCTCGGGGTGGCCATGGGCTGTACCTGGACGGCGCTGAGCAGCATGTCTGAGGGGCTGGCCAGGGCAGCCAGCAGGGCCGTGGTGGTGGTGCCAATGTTGGAGCCCAGAAAGAGGGGGTAGGCCCGCTCCATGCTGATCACCCCGACCCCTGGGGGAGGCGGGGGTCATTACAGGGCCCTGGCCCAAGTCCCCTCGCCCCTGCCCTGCTGCGGCCACCGTGGAGCAGAGCCCTGCCTGCCCCTGCCTGACCCCCCCGCCTGCTCCCCCGTCTGCATCCCACCTGCCCCCACCTGCCCCAGCCTGCCCCCCGCCTGCCCCCCGCCTGTCCCCCGCCTGCCCCCACCCGCCCCCCACCTGCCCCCACCTGCCCTCCCGCCCCACCGCCGCCCGCCTGCTCCCCACCTGCCCCTCCCTGCCTCCCCTGCCCCCGCCTTCCCCCCACCTGCTCCCCCATCTGCCCCCCACCTCCCCGTCTGCCCCCCGCCTGCCCCCTGCCCCCCTTCCCCCGTCTGCCTCCCTCCTGCCCCCCATCTGCACCCTGCCTATCCCCCCGCCCCCGCCTTCCCCCGTCTGCCTCCCCCCTGCCTCCCCCCTCCCCCCCTGCCCCCTGCCTTCCCCCCAGCCTGCCCCCATACTCACCCATCAGCGGCACAATGGCGGCCGTGAAGACACTGCTGCTCTGGACCACGAAGGTCAGGCCAGCGCCCACCAGGATGGCCAGGTAGCCACTGAGCCAGCCAAACGGGAAGGGGACGTCTGGTGGGGGAAGCCGGGTCACCCCCAGCCCAGCAGCTCCCGTGCCCGCCTCTGCGCTCGCACCCACCCGCCCCACGTGTCTGGCTGCACCCTCCCAGCTGCCCGCACCTGCGTTGATGACGGTCCTCACAGCTTGGGCGATGCGGCCGCGCAGCACGGAGTTGAGCAGCTTCACGATGAGGACCAGGCAGGTGCAGAGCACGAGCAGGGAGGCGGCCAGCAGGATGAGGCCCACGGCCAGGTCCGTGAGCGCCGTGCCCGAAAACAGGTGGTGGCCTGGGCAGGGCAGCGGGCAGTCATTGGGGACCCGGTGCCAGAGTGGGGCGGGGGCAGGGTGGGGGGCTCACAAGGCAGCTTGTCCTCGGGGGCTGTGCTGTTCCTCTCGAGGCATCTGGCAGCTCCGCAGGCACTGCTGTTCCCCTTGGTCTGGGGAGGCAGGGCCAGCTCAGGCTTGGGGGGCAGGTGGGACATCAGAGGGCTCTCAAGGGTCAGAGCAGGTGGGGCTGATGACTCAGCAGGTCAGAAGTCAGGGCTCGTATCAGGGGTTGGGGTCGAAAGCACCTCACCATCTGTGCCCTCGTTCCACACCATCGCTTAATGAGGCTGCTGTGGTTGGCTTTGCCCATGGCGCCGCCTGTGATCAGGTCAGTGTCCAGCTGGGAGGCAGAGGGATGGGGACCATGTGCTGGACTCCCAGGCCTCTCGTGGGGCTCGCATGCCCTTAGGGGCCAGCCCAGCCCACCTCTGCCCAGCCCAGCCCTGCCTAGCCCATCTGCCCAGCCCACCTCTGCCCAGCCCATCTGCTCAGCCCATCCCTTCCCAGCCCACCTCTGCCCAGCCCACCTCTACCCAGCCCATCTGCTCAGCCCATCCCTGCCCAGCCCACCTGCCCAGCCCACCTCTGCCCAGCCCACCTCTGCCCAGCCCATTTGCCCAGCCCATCCCTGCCCAGCCCACCTCTGCCCAGCCCACCTGCCCAGCCCATCTGCCCAGCCCATCCCTGCCCAACCCACCTCTGCCCAGCAGCTGCCCAGCCCATCCCTGCCCAGCCCACCTCTGCCCAGCCCACCTCTACACAGCCCATCCTTGCCCAGCCCACCTGCCCAGCCCACCTCTGCCCAGCCCAATCCCTGTCCAGCCCATCCCTGCCCAGCCCACCTCTGCCCAGCCCACCTCTGCCCAGCCCACCTCTACCCAGCCCACCTGCCCAGCCCACCTCTGCCCAACCCAGCCCTGCCCAGCCCATCTGCCCAGCCCTGCCCTCTTCCCCAACCCAATTCAAGACCCAGGTCTTCCCTTCCCTTGTCCCCGCCAGACTAAGGCCTGGTCCCGTCTGTCCCCTCCAACCCAGGCAAGGGCCTGGGTCTCCACCTCCTCCCCTCTCCTCCAGCAGCAGTGTCCTCACCTGAATGATGAGGTGTGTGATCGGCTTCGTCAGCACCTTGAGGATGTCGGGTGCACGCGCCCCGGGCTGCAGGCTGGTGGCACCCAGGGCCAGCGCGCTGAGCCTCTCCAGCACAGCAGCTGCACTCTCCAGGGGCAGCAGGATCAGCACCGTGAGCCAGTTGAAGATGCCATGCACGGCTGAGCCGCCAAAGGCCCTGCAGGCACACGGCAAAGGGCGTGGTCAGGGGCCCCACCCCAGCCCACCCTGGGTCCCACCCATGGCCCCCCAGGCTGCCCTGCTATGCCCCCACTCACCTGCGGAACTCATCCCGGTCCCCGGACTGTGCCATCGAGACCAAGGTGCTGGTGATGGACGTGCCCACGTTGACGCCCATGATGATGGGCACCGACACCTGGATGGTCAGCACTGTGGAGGTGCCCGCTGCATCAGCCCCACGTCCCACCCGCCTGCCCTGCGCCCTGTGCCCTGTCAGGACCGGGGGCACTCACGCTTGGAGGCCACCATGGTGACCACGATGGAGGAGGACGTGCTGGAGCTCTGTACCAGGACCGTGACCAGCACGCCAATGACCAGGCCAGCCACAGGGTTGGCCAGCACCAGGCTGTCCTTGAAGATGTCTCCGGCCACTCTGTCTGCGCCCCGGAGAGAGGAGCATTGAGGCTGCGAGGACTGGCTCTGCCCCCCACCCCGCCCTGGCAGGTCACTCACTGCCCAGCAGCTGGAAGGCAGAGCCGAGGATGTCCAGGGAGCAGATGAAGAGGTAGAGGTTGCCCAGGAGGCCACAGGCCTTGAGGAAGCCGACGACCACCCAGCACACCCTGCCGGTCATGCTGAGCTCTGAAGGCACAGGGCACGGCTGTCCTCAGCCAGGCGGCCCGCCAGCACCCACAGGCCCCTCCTTCTCTGTTCCCCAGGGAACGGGCACAGTTCCCCTTCTCTGTCCCCCAGCAAGGACCTACATCCCCTCTGCTGTCCCCAGGGCCAGGGTCTGGGTCCCCTGCCATGTCACCCAGGGTAGGGTCTGAGCCCCCTCCTCTGCTTTCCCTCTGCAGAATAGCCCAGCAAGCAGCCCCCGGGCCTCCCAGAAGCTGCCTGCAGGGCAGGGAGAGCCCAAGAGGCCCAGCTGCGAGGGGTCCCTCTGCTGTATGTTTCAGAGCTCTCAGACCCTTAGGCCCTCACTGCCCACTTGCCACCCAGGCACCTGCAGACGCACCTCTCCAGGACTGGCCAGTGTCCTTTAGCTGAGGGAGGGCCCAGGGGTCTGTGCCCCCCTCCTCCAGGGCCAGGGCAGAACCAGAGGCCCCTGCAGGGGTGGGAGTCAAGTAAGGCCAGGGACCCCCAGGTGGGGACACAGGGGAGCTGGGCAGAGCAGGAGCTGAGCCTGGAAGAGCTTGGGGTGAGGGCCAGAAACAGAGGTGGGAGGGGGCCTTCTGCTTGTCAGGCCTCGAGGGAGCTGTCAGGAGCCCACGTGGGCTCTAGGGGATGGCTGAGGCCCCTGTCCCCTCCTCATCCAGGGCGTGACACCAGAGTAGGGGTGGGGGCAAGCTGAGGGCTGGGTGCTGTAGCCCTGAGTACCTGCATTACCCAGACTCTGGTCCACCAGGTCAACCATGTCCAGAGCGGGGTGGGGGACCTGGCCGCCAGTGAGGGGATTCGACATGGATTTCAGGCAGGGACAGACCCAGGCCCAAGCTCAGATCTGTGGGGGAAGGGGCCATCAGAGACCTCACTCGCTCTGCCCCCACCCTAGCCAAGCAGACACGTAGTCACTGCCCTCCCGGCTCCCCTGTGGCCTTCGTGACCCCCCTTCCACCATCCACAGGGGGACGGCTACAGTGACCTCAGGCAGCTGTCGGGCGAGCCCCGTCCAGTTCAGGGGGCAGAGTTGAAGGGGCCCTGGCTCCTTCGCTGGTCCTGGCTGGGAGAAGGCCAGGCGAGTGGCTGAGGTCACAGGGTGCTGGGGTGCCAGCCGGAAGCAGCCAGGAGCCGGGGAACCTGGGGACCTTTCCTATCAGGTGTCATCAGGGAGGGACACTGCAGATGGTCCCGGCCGAGACTTTGGCATTTGATACCGAACGATGACGTTTCTGCTAGATAGGGACCCCACCCCCAGGGATGGGAACGGGGGCAAGGGGCTTGGGTGCACCCCACCTACCCACCCCAGGGCTCCTCTCCTGGCAGCCTCTGCCCCCCTGGCCTGCTGGGGTGGACCCCGGGCTGAGTCCTCCCCCTGGACTCCCTCCCCATGCCCTGGCTCCGGTCCTGGGGGTCCCTCCTCTCACCCTCCCTCCTGCCTGTCCCCAGACCCGTCTCTCGTGCCCTTGGCTCCTGGAGGCTCAGGATGGGGCCTCAGCTCTGGTGCTTGAGGTCACCCTGGCCCTGCCCTCAGTGTCCCTGTCCCTAGACGCAAGTGCCTACCTGTGTGGGTGGTGAGGGGCACCTGCAGGGAGGCGCCGGATCGACTGCAGGTCAAAGATCTGCTGGGCGCACACACACACATGACCTGCTGTGTACTGAGCCCCATTAATGTTTACCCAGGAGCCAGGGCCCCCAGCCTCGTGGAACGTCTCCTAGGGTGGGCATGGAGACAGGCAGGAGGTGGTGCAGGGCTGGGCGGCTGGCCCATGGTGCCTGGACATCCATGTGCCAGCACCTGTATGGCCCCATCAGACACTCCCTGCCACCTAGGCGAAGGAGTGTGGCCGGCACTACCCATGGCAGGGTGCTTGTGTGCGGCTGGGACCCCTTGGCAAGTAGGCCTTTGGTGCCGAGAGCCACGCCGACCTCAAGGTGGTCCTTCCTGCTGAGGCAATGGTGGGCGGGAGGACAGTGTCTCCTGTGGCCTGAGGGTTGGGCAGAGCTCCCAGCGGCCCTCGAGTGGCCGGCCCTGTCGGGAGCTTGTCTCTGTCTTTGGTCCCAGCCCACTGCCCGCCCCCACCTGCTCCAGGAAACACCCAGCCCACCCCTCCCCACTGAGCCCTGACCTTCCTGGGTCAGGCCCCTTCCTGTCCCTGGGGCCCTCCTGGGGTGGTCTCTCTCCCACAGGTCTGGTCTCCCTAGAGGGCCTGCCCATCCAGCACCCTGCTCACTGCCCCCGCTCCCGTGCCTGGGGGACTTTGCCCAGGGGAAGGAGGAGGCTTCTGAGTGTCCTGTCAGCAAATTCTATCTCCCTCCCTGTCCTGCAGCCCACTGCCCAGGGCGGGCCCGGGTGTCCCCTCCAAGTGGCTCCTGAATGACAGCTTCTTCCTGGGTGGGGATGAGATGTCTGGGACTGTGGCTATGGCCCCTCTGCAGCTGGGAGGGAAGCCTCGTTTGGGGCCGGAAAGGGGTCCAGCATGGAATTGGAGCAGCCGAGCTGTGAACCCTCAGGTGGGCGCCGACCTCTCTGAGCCTCACGCTGTCTGCAGCAGTGGCTGTGCGCCTGTCGCCCTGGTAACAGTGAGCTGGGCGCCTGCCACGCTCCAAAATGCACGGACACACAGTGGGGCTCAGTGAACATTGTTGAGTTGAGCGGACAACGCCGCCTCCCAGGGTGAAGGAGGTGCCCCACCGAACCCCCAGCTCCCACTGCTGGACGAATCCCTTCTCCAGAGAGGAGGCCTACTGCCACGTGCAGGCTGGTCAGGAACCCCTAGAGCCTTCTGGGAGCTGTCCTCTGAACTGAGACCAGACCTGGGCTTGTGGGGGTCTGAAGCCGTGTCCCTGCCCTGCACGTACAGCAGCGAGTCTGGGATCTGGGAATCCTGGTTAGCAGCCTCCCATGGAGTCTCACTGTACCGTGAGGCTAGGCTGTGGCCCGGAGGTCCCCACAGCTGGGGCGGCACCAGCGTCCGGGGCGGAGGTTCTGAGGTTGCAAGTGTGCGCCTGACAGCCGTTTCCTGGTGGGTCGCAGTGGCCGCAGCTCAGAGCTCCAGGCTGCCCGGGATGTTCCAGCAGAGGCCGCAGCGGTCACCATGGCAGCAGGGGCAGCAGCATCTGGGCCTCGGGAAGTGGGGCTGGGGGCCTAAGGCGGGGCAGAGGCCGGCCGGCTGCTGTGTGATGGTGGCGGCACCGCCTTTGAGGGGCCCAGGCAGCCAGGGCTCCCGTCGCGCCAGCTCCCGCTCTGCCTTGACGGCCAGGAAGGCGGCCAGGTCGAGGTCCAGCATGGCCACCCCTCCCCGAGGCGTGGGTGTGCTCTGGCGGCACTGTGGGCAGGGGATCCAGCACTGCTCCTGGGCCGTTGTGTCCAGCTGCCGCATGCACGCCTGGCAGAAGGTGTGACCGCAGTAGAGGCGGCGGGGCAGGTGCCCTGCCAGGTCATAGGCTGAGTAGCAGATGACACAGTCAGTCCTCCAGGTCCTGGTGTCGGCGGCCTCTTCCTCGGGGGCCTGGGGACTCTCAGGCTGCAGCATCCTGGGGCACAGGGGACAGCAGTGGACGGGCTTAGGCTGTAGCCCTCACCAGCCATCTCTACAGCTTTCTGGATGGACGGGGCGATGGCCCAATCGTCACCCCAGACCCACAGAGCTGCAGTTGGTACCAGGCCTGTGGAGCGAGAGGATGTCGGGGTCTGGGCACAGCCCACGTTCCTGAGGCCCCAGCTGGGCCAAGTTCTGTCCAGTTGTGGGTCCCCCTGCAGCCCCTCCTGCCCACCCCAGCCCCCACCTACCCCAGCCTGCCTGAGCCCAAGGCCTCTCTTACCTGCACCTTTGCTGCTGGGCTGCTTACGCCGGCCAGTGGGTGGCTGGGGGTGGGGGGGACCCAGGGTGCCCTGTGGCTCCCTCCCTGGGGCTCGCATTACTGGCCTGAGAGCGGACGAGTCAGCAGGGAGGCAGGTGGTGAGCTGCAGGTTGTTGTGGGCTCCCCATTCAGCCACAAAGCACTGCAACTGGATCCCCCAGCGCATACTCCCCGGTGATGAGGCGCCAGCCCCCCTCCTGCCACCTCTGCCTCATCTCCTCCATGCTCAGCCTCAGGCTCTGCTGGCCCCCCACCCTGGCTTTGCTGCCCCCCTGGGCCCACCCAGGCCTCCCAGGCCCCAAATCCTGCTCACCTAGTCCTCCCCAGGACCCATCTCTCTGCCCAGACGGGAAACCTCCCCTCCCAGTACCCACTCCCAACCTCTGCCCCCTCCAGGGCCCCACACCATCAGAGCATGCACCCAGGAAACCGTTCCCGTCTTGGCCTGGTTATCACCATTTTTCAGCTGGAGTGTTCCCTCCTCCAGGAAGCCTGCCAGGACTCTCAGCCAGCACAGAGCCCTGAAGGCCCGCTCAGCTCAGTCACAGTGTGCCTGGTCACGGGCGTCCGGCGTGTGATATTCTGTTCATTGCCCCCATCGAGCCTGGCTGGTGACCTCTTCCCACCTCCGGCCTGCAGCAGCCCAGCACGGCCCCTAGGAGGCGTGCTAGCACCACGTGTCAAAATCCAGACTGCTCGCACTGTCCACGGTCTCAAGGGAACCGCCTCAGCACCTCAGCAGACTCAGACTCCCCACCAGTAGGCACCTCCCCTCCACCATCCCGCCAGGCCTGGTGGTGCGGGAGGGTGGTGCAGGTGGTGTCGGAAGGGGTCAGGGCAAGTGTCCCCTCATCCCCAGGGCCCCTCACAGCCCAGCTGGGAGCCAAGGGCCAGAGCGGCCCCTCAGGATTCCTGCCTGTCCCCTTGGCTGTCAGCCCTCCTGGACCGGTAGGGCGAGTTTCTGTGGCTGGGTGGGGCAGGGATGGGTAGGGGCCCAGCTGAGAGCTGCCCGAGGTTTGGGGTTCTGTGGGCAGGGACAGGTGAGGGCCCATGGACAGCTGGTTGAGGTGTGGGGTCCCCCGGGCAGGGACAGGTGGGGTCCCACTGGCAGCCGGCCGAGGTGCAGAGTCAGGCCCACGACATGTGATGACACATTTGTCCCACACCCACGACCTCTACCTGCCACGCACCCACCTCCCTGCACCGGGTGAGTCATTGGGTACTGAGGGAGGGTCGGCACGCAGACCTGTTTGTCCTGCACAGCCAGCTCAGTCTCGGTTCACCTCCGCGCCATTGCCCTGCCTGGAAGAGCCAGGGCTGCCTCAGCACTGGCCTCATCCCGGCCTCTCAGTCAGCAGTGTGGAGTGTGTGTGCCTGGTTGCGCACATATCCCCCAGAAAGGTATGCTAGGCAGCGGGGGCGGTGAGCGGGACGCACCCAACCCCTCCCAGCCCCTCTCTGCCACCCTTCAATTCTGGTCCCACCACCTCTTCCAGGCAGCCCAGGGCCCAGGCCCCGGAGACACGACAGTGGGCAGCAGCATGGCTCAGCCACTGCATGGCAGATGTTCAGAAATTAAATGTATCATGGGAAACTAGAAAAACGCCCTGGATGAGGCTGGGAGGTGACTCACGTGTGGGCAGGGCTGGGTCCTGAGTCCTAAGCTCCCACTCCCCGAAACCTGCCAGTGCCAGCCCCACCCACCACCCTCCTGCCAGCCTGGTCCTCCTTCCAGAGGCCTGTCTTGGGGCTCCCCACCCCAGTTCCACGCACCACAGCCTCCTGCTGCCTGACCAGTCTCAGCCTCGGCCCCAGGCAGTGCAGTGCAGCTCAAACCCCCCCACCTCTGACCCCTCCCTGCCTGGTCTCTGGGCAGACCTGAGACCCACACACAAGCCAAACTGTGTCATGAGGCAGTTACCACCCCATCCCGGAATGTCCCAAAGGCTGTGAGAGCGTCGTGGAGGCTGTGTGTCTGTGGAGGCGGGGGGGGGGGGGGGGTGCTCTGCTGCCATCCAGCCCGGGATCCATCCCGAGGGGGTGGAAGCAGAAAGGAGCGGAATCCCGGAGACTGAGCACATCCCACTTTATTGTCTGGGCCCGGCTTGAAGAAGGCGGTCAAAGGGTGTCCCCAGGCCCAGCCCAGGGCTCCATTTCGAGGGACCCAAGGGGAGCCGTGGCCGCTCCAAGTGTCCACGTGCCGCCTGGGCAGAGGTGCGGGGCATGCCCCGTGGGCCCTGGGCCATCCCTGCCAGCTAGGAGACGACGCAGCAGCAGCTGCGGCAGCGGCAAAAGCGAGGGCAGTGGCAGCAGGGGCAGCAGGGGCAGCAGCAGCAATGGTGGGCGATATCATCGCCCGGCCCGATGGGCGGCACGCCCGCGTAGGTCAGTCCTGCTGGGTGCTGGGTGCTGCCGTAGGGGTTACCGGGGTGTTGCCATGTCTGCTGGCCCTGGATGGGAGTGGCGCCCTTGGCGCCCTGAGCTCCCTCGGCCCCCCTGGGGCCTGGGACCTCAGTGGGCTGCAGGTGGTGGGCGGGCTCTGGGGTGCAGGGTCCCACGGGCACAGGCTGTGTTTCGGAGGACAAAGAGGAAGAGGATGAGCAGGGAGCTGTGTCTAGCTGCTTTACCAGGTCGGGCCGCAGGTGAGCTCGGGGGATGCTGATGTGGGTATAGGGGTTCTTGACGACCATCTCATGCGGGTCCATGGCACGGCCTGGCAAGGTGGCTGGCTGGCCACAGGGAGCAGGTCTGGACAAGAAAGACAAAGATGGAGAGGGAGATGAGGTGCCCAACAGCCTACAGCCCAAGAGAACGCCCACCCCAGGAAAAGCTGGCTGCTCCTGCCCTGTCCCAGGCCAGCGTCCCGGGGCCACCTCTGCCCCGAGCGAAGAGACGTCCAGCGTGTGTGCAAGACCTGCGTGCCGGGTGGGCTGTGTGTAGGCACAGTGAGGCTAGTGTCTCCAGCTGCCCCCCCCGGGTGTCTTCCCCTCCCTGGGTGGCAGTGCTGTGGGATGGAGCCGGGAATGGGGTGGTCCTACGGGAGAGCTGGCGGCTGTCTCCGGGCACCCCTGTGCGGGCCGGCTGGCTGGCGAAGACCCACCTGCAGCAGTGACAGCACCAATGGCCTGTCCTCTTGGTCCTCTGGGCTCCAGCTCCCAGTGCCTGTGGGCTGAGCGCCTGGCAGCCGCCTTTTGCCTCCTCACCCTCACGAGGGCAGGGCCACGGGGCGGGGCTCCAGGATGGGGTTCCTGAGAACCCAAGGCCCCAGCTCCCCTCCCCTCGATGTCAGGTAGGTGGCAGCTGTGCGTGGGCTCTGAGGGGCACCACCAGCCCGAGTGACTCAGCCTCCACCCATCCTGGGCGTACCCTGGGCCCCCGACCAGCCTCTTCTCTCCAGGAAGGAGGCACAAGGAGCCGGGGCCACAGCCCCAGCGGGGAAGTGGGACCAGGGTGGGAGCCTCAGAACCCAGATTCTGGGGCCTGCATGCCGCAGGGCTCCCCAGCCTTGGCTCACACCCCTCAGGGCTGCAGTGCCTGTCACCAAAGTGGCGCTGCTGCCCCCACAGAGACCCAGATGGCAGGAGCACAGATGACAGGGAGGGTGCTCCGTGTTTTCAACTGTACACCTTTGCCTATAAAACTTACGTTACAACCGGCGATGGGGCTTCCTACACAAGTGACATTTCTAGGCCATTTCTGAAATCGCACTTTCTTCTCTGGGTGGTGGGGCTGGGGGGCCACACGCCCCCAGGGACGGCCTCTTCCTCGGCGCTCTCGCCCCTCCCATCTCGTCCCTGTCACCTCCACCCAGGGCCGCTGAGAGGTGACGGGATGAAATCCTCGGCTCTGAGCCTGGCTCTGGAAAGCTCTCCCTGGGCCCGGGCCCCGCGCCATAGCCCACTGCGCCCGGAAGCCCCCCAGGAGCGGCAGAGTCAAATCAGACGTGGTCCGGGGGACAAGGTGACCGGGAGGCCTGGGTGGGGCCGGTCAGACCGGTCGCGACACCGGATGTGGGGGGAACTGGGGCTGGGGTGTCACCAAACCTCGGGAACCAAGGACAACGGAAGCCCGCTGCGCAGGCGCATGAAGCCACGCCCACCGTCCCCGCAGACCCCGCCCCTTGCTGAGCGATGGAGTGGGGCGCATGCGCACACCAGGCTTAGGGCGGGCAGCGGAAGCTTTATTCCCCAGAAGCCTCCACGCTCGAGGGTTTCCCAAAAGACCTGGTTTGGGATCTGCTGGCCTCCGACGGCCCCATATTCGGCGTGGGCAGCACCACCTGTGAACCGAGGGGGTCGGGAAGGCCCAGACTTGGAGTTGGGGGGCGGAGGCTCATCACGATGGGATGGCCTGTGGCGGGGGCCTGGGGCAGGGGCGGGGCTTCGAAGCAAGTGGCGGGGCCTGCGCCCTGGTGGCTGGTGCCTCCTCCCGTGCGCGCCCACGGGGTCCGCGAGTCGGTGGGTCGTTGAGCACACCGGGCGGCGGGGATGAGCTCCCAGCCCTCCCCTCGCCAGGACTGCCTCAGGTGCCCCCGCCATCATGTCAGGGGCCCCCCCTGACGCGCATCTGCACACCTCTCACACCTGCTGGCGCTGAATGGCCGAAGAAACTGAGGCCTAGACACTGATCTGACCCAGAGCAGCAAAGCCAGGCCGGGTAGCCCAGGGATGCACCTCCATTGTGTTTCGCCCACCTAGGCTCCCTCAGCCTCCCTACCTATGCCACGGCCAGTCTGGCCTATACCGACGAGAGAGGACTGTCCAGAGTTAGGCACCCACCCCAGTGCTGGTCGCAGGTGTGCAGCATGCCAACCGGTGGCCGTAGCAGGGCAGGGGCAGCCCTCTGGGTCCCCTGCCCTGGAGTTGCCAGCATGCTCTCGGCTCCCCTCCTCACCTAAGGGCTCCCTACAGGCCGAGGGCGTATGCCAGGGAGCAGGAAGCCCCGCCTGACAGGGAAGCAGAAAGGAATGGGGCTCTGCAGGGTGGGGTCCCACCGGCCCACAGCTGTGACACCAGGGCAAGTGCTGACCCGGTGGGATGCCAAGAGGGGTCACTCCACCCTGGGGAGGCGGCTGTCCACCCTATGCCTCTTCATCTGTCCGCTTGCTGCCTGGCACCTGTCCAGTCGTCTGCCTGACTTTCCATTCACCTGTCTGTCCAGGTATCCTCGGAACCTTCTTTCGCCTCTGTTCCTCAGGCCCTGGCCTACTCATGACGTGGGCTTGCCACTCCCTGCTCATCTCCCCATCTCATCGCCCCCTGGAGCCTTCAGGCACTGGGCATAGCTAGGGGCATCCCGAGAACCGGACTCGTGGGCGTTGCCAGTGGGGACTGAGCGGAAGGAAAGACCCTGACTCTCTGGCGGGGTGGTGGTGGGGGTGGTGGCGGGGAGTCAAGGCAGAGGAATGTGGCTCGCGTACAGCGCCGACCCCTGGGGCGGGTCCTGGGGGCCCAGCTTTCTTGGGACCCACCTCTGCTCTTGTCCCTCCCCTTGGGCATTGTGAGGCCTACGGGGAGAAAAGCAGGATTTCGCTTCCAGAATGGAGGGTGGGGGCGTGTGTGTGACCAGGCCCCAGGTCAGCGAGGCGGGAATAGGGGAGGGGCGACGCGGGGGTCCCACAGGAGCGGCAGCGGGCTCCAGGCCCGGGCGGACTGAGGGGTGACCAGGAGGCTGGCTCCGCCCCACGGACCCCGCGCGGGTTCCCAGACGGGTGGTGGCGCTGCGGGCGCTGGCGGGCGCCGCGCGCACTGCGGTCCCCGCGCCTCCGCCGCAGAGCGCGCCACGCTCCGCACGCACCTGCCGCCGCCGCCGCCGCACGGGCCCGAGCGCGGCCCAGCCCAGCCCCGTGCCCCCGAGGCCCCTCTGTCCGCCAAGGTAGCCGCAGCACCGCGGGAGTTGCCTGAGCTGCCGCCAAGGCGCGGGTGCCGCATCTGGGCCTGCCTTTCAGGCAACCTCTGCGGCGGCGGCGGCGCGGCGGCGGCGCGCGGCCCGGAACGCCAGGCTGGGGCAGGTGAGCGCGGGGCGGGGCAGGGCGGCGGCCGGGGCCCCCTGGGTCGAGCTTCCCGTTCCACTTGCCGGGAAGGGCGGGTCCTCTGGAAGGTGCGTCAGGCCTTGGGGGTGGGCGCCGGGAGGGGTTGGGTCCCGAGACTGGCGGTGCGGGGCACCCGCGGCCAGATCAGGGTCGGAGGTCAAGTCTCTCGGGTTTTGTGCAAGGTGAGGGTTGGGGCAGCCGGGTGTGGGTGGCCCAGGCGCCTCCCTCACACCGTCTCTCACCTGCAGCCCGGGCCTGGCACAGGCCTCTCCACCGCTCCTACCGACGTGCCTGCGGCCCAGGTCCTCGGGAGGCCAGGGCGCAGGCTAGCTGCCTTCCCTGGGCGCCCTGCCCTGGAGCCATGGGGCCCACCTAGCCCCTGCCTGCCCCGATGTCCCGGCGCAGGGACTGCTGACCTCGGTTGCTGGGGGATCCCCCCCCACGCCCCCTCGCCAGCCTCTGAAGTCCAGGACCCTGGGTGAGACCCTGGGCGAGACCCCTGGCCCAGGGCAGCTTCCCACCCTCCCCTGCCCTCGCCTCCCACCCCCACCCCCGCCCCTTCCTCCTCCTCCCAGCACTGGACCAGAGAAGCCACTGTGGCCACTGGGGGGGGCCCTGCCCCCCCAGCTCTTGCCCGCTGCCCCCAGGAGTCCACGGGGCGGCCGGGGTCCCCCCCAGGCCTGGCGGGACCAGGATGCTGCCCCCTTGCCTCCCCCCCGCCCCCACCCAACGCCGTCGTCCTCCCGAACGTCCAGTCTGACCGAAGACAGCCGGATGCCGGCTGACCCTGGGCCCGAGGCGGGCAGCGGCTGGCCGGGCCTCCTCATGTCCTGCCTGAAGGGCCCCCACGTCATCCTCAAGATGGAGGCCATGAAGATCGTGCACCCCGAGAAGTTCCCTGAGCTGCCGGCGGCTGCCCCCTGCTTCCCCCCTGCACCCCGGCCCACCCCTGCCCTGGCACCCAAGCGCGCCTGGCCCTCAGACACAGAAATCATTGTCAACCAGGCATGTGGGGGGGACATGCCTGCCTTGGAAGGGGCGTCCCACACCCCACCCTTGCCCCGCCGGCACCGCAAGGGCAGCGCAGAGCTGGGCTTCCCCCGCGTGGCGCCGGCGGACGAGGTCATTGTGAACCAGTATGTGATGCGGCCTGGCCCCGGGGCCCCGGCAGCCCCCTCTGCAACCGCCGGGGAGCCCCTGGAGTGCCCCACCTGCGGGCATACGTACAACGTCACTCAGCGGCGGCCCCGTGTGCTGTCCTGTCTGCACTCCGTGTGTGAGCAGTGCCTGCAGATCCTCTATGAGTCCTGCCCCAAGTACAAGTTCATCTCCTGCCCCACCTGCCACCGCGAGACCGTGCTCTTCACGGACTACGGCCTGGCCGCGCTGGCCGTCAACACGTCCATCCTGAACCGCCTGCCCCCCGAGGCACTGACCGCCCCACCCAGCGGCCAGTGGGGTGGTGAGCCTGAGGGCAGCTGCTACCAGACCTTCCGGCAGTACTGCGGGGCTGCCTGTACCTGCCACGTGCGGAACCCCCTCTCGGCTTGCTCCATCATGTAGCCCCCGCTGCTGCCGCCTGCCGCTACTGCCACCAGCCCTTGCTCTGCTTCTCCAGGGACCCCGCCCATCTGCCCGCTGACCCCTCCACGCCCACCGTGGCTTCTGCCCCACCCCGTGTGGCATTGTCGCTGCAGCCAACTCTGCCATTAAAACTCTTTGCCAAAGTATGCACCTCGTCCCCTGGACTGAAGCTGGCTCCTGTGGCCTGAGCCCAGGCCTGGGCCCAGGGTGGGCACAGGGGGTCGCAGCCCATACATCCAGCCTGGAGCTGCTGTGGGCACTTTCCATAGGGCAGCCACTTGTACAGCTGCTCGTGTGGGCTGGGCCTGGCCATGAGCGTGTGGGCCTGCGAGTGCCCCCACGTTGGAGCAGAGCTGGCCAGCGCTTGGGCAGAGCAGGCCTAACTGGTCCAAGGGCGGTCTCTTCCTCCGCACCGGCCACAGGTGTGGGCTGGCTGTGCTGGGTGCCACTCAGAGTCATCCCAGCCCTGTCACCCCTGCTGTCCACTTGGCCCTGAGCTTGGGTCTGGGTCCTCCCAGGTGGTGTGGGAACTGCCTTTGTGGCCAGGTGAGCAAGGATTTGGGACAAAGGCTGGCTGAGATTGTGGTGGGGGTATGAGGATCCTGGGGGCCTCCTGTCTGGCACTTAGAACACCAAGGTTTGGAGAAGGGTCCTTGATGGGGGGTGAAGACAGGTGACAGTAATAACTGTGATGACAGCAACACCATTACTGGCACCGGCACCAGCTGCTATTTACTGAGAGCACTACTGTGCTGGGCTCTGCCTCAGCACGTCACACGCTCCCTCCTGGGCCATCTTACCCACAGCCGGTGAGGTCGCAGGGGGCTATCTCCTTCCTCAGGTGGACACGGGGGCTCAGTGACACACCCTCACTGTCTGAGATCGCACGGGCAGTCCGTGGACAGCTGAGCCAGGCCTGAGCCCAGCACTCTTGGGCACCCAGGCTTTGGCGGCCCTGGCCATTGCCACGGCCAGCTGCGGGTGGGTACCTCTGCTGGTGTCGAGCCCCCGGCTGCTGCCGAGCCCCCTGGCTGCTGCGGCCGCCCCTCTGGTCCTGACCCAGGTCTGTTGAGGAGGCCCTGGTGGCAGGCAGGCTGAGCCTCCAGAGGTGGCACGGGCTCCTCCCCTCAGCAGCTCTGACCTTCAGGGGACACACACTGGCCCTTATCTGGAATACGGGTGGGTGGTGTGCCCTGTGGCCCCTGCCCGCTCCACGGCACTGGCTCACTGCGGACTTCTCTGGTCTCTCTCCTGTCCACTGAGCTTGGCAGTCCCAGCCCAGACCCCTTTGCAGACAGGGGGATCCTGGGCTGGGCCGCAGCCTGGAGGGGGCTGGCTCCTCCCACAGTTGTCCTTGAGTGTCCTGGGGTGGACAGTGTCTGGCCACAGAGTGGTGCTCGCTTCTTTGACCTGGCCAGGACCAAACCCAGGATCCCGGGTTTAATGAAGGCAGCTCTTGATTAAAGACTTGGGTTCAATGTGGGCCTTTCAGCCTGGGCCTCAGGCCTTAGCCCAGTGCTCCCTGGGACCCATGGCATCCAGGGTGCCCGATGGCCCGCTCAGCGGCCGGCGCGGTCCAGGAACACGACGAGCAGCCCCAGCAGCATGAGGGGCATGAAGATGAGCAGCAGCCCCAGCAGCTCAAGGCTCAGCAGGCTCAGCAGTGCCAGGCGGCGGGCGCAGGGTCCCCGCTCCCGCAGGGCCCAGAGCCAGGCACCTAGGCAGGGTGGGCAGGGCAGGAAGGGCAGGCAGCCCCGGGCGCCCATGGGCCCTGTCAGGAAGCGCAGCTGGTAGCGGTGCTCCAGGGCAGCCCAGGGCCCCGGGCCGCGGCGGGGCAACACTGGTGGTGTGGCAGGCGGCGGGGGCTGGGGCCCGTCGGCCTGCAGCAACTCTTCCTGCAGCCGGCAGATCTCCCACTCCAGCATGGGTGTCTTCTGGCGGCACAGGGGGCAGCGCACGCGGCCCAGGTCGGTGCTGGGGGTGGCGCCCAGCAGCTGGTGCAGGCAGCCCGCACACAGGCCGTGGCCGCAGTTCAGTAGTGCCAGACGGTGCTCACCGCGCCCATAGGGCTCCGTGCAGATGGGGCACTCGTCCTCCCCGCTGTCCGCCTCTGGCACGTCCTCCAGCAGCGGGGCCACGGGGCTGGCTGAGGCTGCAACCCCCAGCAGGGGCTCATGGTCCAGCATACCGGCATCCGGGAGCACCCCGAGGCTCACGCTGTCTTCTCCTTTACCTGCTGGCACCTGGCACTCAGTGTCCAACCACTCAGGGCTCAGGGGGGCCGAAGGTGGGCTGGGGGGTCCAGCGCTGGGGGCCCCAGGGCAGGAATCAGGATGGGTGGGCCGGGGCCCCAAGGCTGCGAAGTGTCTGGGAATGTGAGGGTCAGGGTCGCCCTCAGCGCTGAAGCAGCGTCTGGGCTCCACCCTCGCTCTGGGTACTGACCTCCTGGCGGGTGGCCGGTCTCCTCCGCACTGGAAGTAAACTTTGCCTGGGCCCTGGCGTCCTGTGCCAGCTCCAGGCGGCTCCTGGGCCAGAGTGAGGCTGTCCCCAACCAGATCTGGGCCAGAGCCCAGCAGTGGCGCCGTCCAGTTTCTGTAGCAGCAACGACAGACAGACCAGCGACCGACCAGCTGTCACCGCCAAACACCGGAGGTGTGGGAAGACAGCAGACTCCTCTGACAGCACTTCCTCTACCAGCGCCTGGAGGCTCCTCCCAGGGCGGGGCCGCCGCCAGTCCCGCCCCTCCACCCAGCCTCCAGGCGGGCCACCGAGCCCGAGCCCGAGACGGAAAGGGATTGCGGGACTGCCCATCGGCCTGGTCCCGCGCACTTCCCACGCCCCATCCTCCGGGTTCCCTCCCACGCTAGCCCAGCCTACCCCTCTGCTCTGCTGTCACCTAGGCTGAGCTGACCTGCTTATGGAGCCTCTAGGTACAGGTGGGCAAACAGCAGGTGTGCGCTCCGTTAAAAGTAAACCTCAAAGTGCTGCAAGGACAGCGTGGCCATAAGTTATTGAACAATGGAACACAGGCACGTGAGCACACACGTGTGTACACACCCAAAAATACACACGCCAACACAAACGTGCACACATACAGGTGCACACACGCCAAAACGTGCACATACACATGTGCACGCACATCAACACGTGCACACGTGCACGCACGCCAACACGAACACGTGCACACGTACACGGGTGCACGCACGCCAACACAAACACGTGCACACATACACAGGTGCACACATGCACACACGCACGTACACAATGCACACCTGCATGCACACAGCCAACACGGGAGCGGCCATCCTGATGTGGAAGGATGGGTGGCCCACCCACTGCCTGAGGCATGTGAAGACACAAGGAAGAGACGCCAAGGAAGCAGCGCAGTCAAGCGGCCAGAGGCCATAATTTATTGCCCCGCCTTCACCTTCCTGGAACCAAGAGGTGCTGTGCTGGCTGAGCCCCACCCTGGGCTCTACAGGAAAGCCTGGGTCCTCACTGCCACCAGGCCTGGACCTGTGCTCTGGTGGGCCTGGCACTTCACGGTGGGCACCCTGTCCCCAGACTGCAGTGGGATGGTGGGGATCCCAGGGCAGGGCAGGGAGTAGGGCCAGCTCTCACGGGGTCCAATCGTGCTGCTAGGTGCTTGTGCGGGTCACTGTTTGGGCCTATGGGGAATGGGCCAGCAGGAGGCCCCGACCCAGCCAGCGGCCGAGCTCCAGCCAGAACACGGGACGGGCATGGGCCATGTCGGCAGGGCGGGGAGGCTAAGGTGCTGGTGAGGTGAGGGTGGCCAAGGGCGATGGCGGCAGCAGAGGCTGGAGTGGGCTGGCACCAGAAGGATGGCCTGTGTGCAGGGGCTGGTGGCACAGGCCCAGGCTGGGGGCCGAGTGCTCCTGACACAGTGATCAGGCAGGGCCCGAGGGTGGAGACGCCCCCAGGCACGTGCTCTCTAGACTCCTTTCCGGGCTCACCCGAGGCCTAGGCCCAGGTCTCCACCTGGAAGCGCAGTGTGCGCTGGAGCCTGGCAAGGTAGCTGGCTGCGTCGCGGCCGGAGAGCCCGCCGTGCTCCTGGAAGATGGACATCAGGGCCTCGGTGACGTCGGCTGGCATGGACTTGGCATTGCTGGAGGGCAGGCGAGAGGCTCAGTGTGGGCCAGGCCCCTGGGGCTGAGCTCACCCCCTCCCCACGCACCGCTCACCCTGCCAGGTAGAAGTGGGCACCGCGGCGGTCCAGGAGCTCCCACACCAGGGACCCGAGCTCCTGCAGCCGGTGTTGCACATACACCTTCTGCTCCTGGGGGCAGAGCAGGAGGCAGTGTCCGCACCTTGCACCTCTCTACTCTGCCCAAAGGGGCTGAGCCTGCACCCCATCCCACCCTCCTGGCCCCAGGGGGCTGAACCTGCGCCCCATTCTGCCCTCCTGGCCACAGGGGACTGAGCCTGCACCCCATCCTGCCCTCTTGGCCCCAGGGGGCTGAGCCTGAGCCCCATCCTGCCCTCCTGGCCCCAGGGGGCTGAGCCTGCACCCCATCTCGTCCTCCTGGCCCCAGGGGGCTGAGCCTGAGCCCCAGCCCGCCCTCCTGGCCCCAGGGGGTTGAGCCTACACCCCATTCTGCCCTCCTGGCCCGAGAGGGCTGAGCCTGCACCACATCCCATGCTCCTGGCCCGAGAGGGCTGAGCCTGCACCCTGCTGGCCCCCCCACCCCGCCTCCACGGGCACACACCTGCTCCCTGGAGAAGGCCGTGACCAGAGTCAGGCAGCCCCTCCTCTCCAGCTCCCGCCACTCGGCTTCCCAGTAGAAGTCTTGGTCTCGGTGGCGGCAGCCGAAAAACAGGAAGTTTCCTGGGGAAAAGCGCAGAACAGACCTGAGCTGGGGCATGGGCACAGGTGCCAGGGCTTCCTATGAGGGCTCAGGGGTCCCCCCGTGGACGTCCCCAGAAGCAGGCTGTGCTGCTCCCCCTCCCTGGGACCCTGTACGCTCACCAGTCTGGCCCCGAGCTACCCGCTCCTGGATGGCTGCTCGGAAGGGGGCCACACCTGTGCCGGGCCCCACCATGACCACGGGTGTGTCAGACGTCTTCGGGAAGGTCAGGCCCCCAGACCGCACCCATAGAGGCACCCGGATGGGTCCTGCTGCAGAAAGAAGGTGGCATGAAGAGGCAACAGACCCAGACTGAGGACCGTAGGCCCCCCAGCCCAGAACAGGCCGGGCTACATGGGGGAGCAGGGACCCTGGGCGCCAGCACCCACCCTCCCCAAGGAGCAGAGGGCCACCTTGTCCAGGGTCCAGGGAAGCCAGCCAGCAGGAGCAGAGGCCCCGGCGAGGCTCCTTGAGGCGTGTCCGGTACTGCACCACAGCCACCAGGATCTGCAGCCGCCCAGGGAGGGCCTGGGGAAGGGGACCGTGGGTGCAGGCCGGCCACTCAGCTGCAGGTGCTGCCACCTGCAGGCTGGGCTCTGCTGCCCAACGGTCGCGGCCCCCTTCTCCACACCCCCAGCCCCACCCCCGCTTCCCCAAAGCCAGCCCGACTCCACCCCCAGGACCCTCACCAACAGAGAGGAGGTGATGGAGAAGGCACGGGGCCGGATCGGGG
The DNA here is from genome assembly GCA_030035585.1 of Dugong dugon. Taxonomy (NCBI): domain Eukaryota; kingdom Metazoa; phylum Chordata; class Mammalia; order Sirenia; family Dugongidae; genus Dugong; species Dugong dugon. The sequence continues at coordinate 880,423 of CM057471.1, forward strand.
GGATGAGGTCCAGCAGGTAGTCGGGGGGCACAGCACCTGCCGTGTGTGGGAAGTCACAGAGCACCTGGGAGGGGGGGGAGTGTCCCTCAGGCCGGCCCGCACTACGCCGTGGGCTCAGGGCCCGCCCGCCGCCCATGCCCACCTCCAGGATGGTTCTGCGGGGCCGACTGCAATAGTCGTGCAGGCCTTCCTGGCCTTGGGCAGAGCCGAACTCCAGCAGCTTCTCCTGCTCCAGCTCGTCCGGGGAGAGGCCAGCCAGGAGCTCAAAGAAGGAGCGGCGAGGGACACTGGTGATGTCCAGGTACCGAGACGCGAGGTGGTGCATGGAGCAGGGCTGAGGCAACCGTGCAGGGCAGGAGACGTCTGCAGCAGTAGGGTGGGTGGTGGGCTGAAGGAGCGCGTGGTGGGTCGGGCCATGCGGAGGAGGGAAGAGGGGTGGGGGTGGCTAGAGTAGGGGCCGTCGGGGCCCCCGGGCTCACCTGGCTCCCGGGGCTGCAGTGTGAAGCACCAGCCAGGGTCCAGGCCCAGCACCTGGCAGAACTGCTGGACGTGGCTTGCCGAGTTCTCAGGCTGGATCAGCACAGTGTCCCCGGCAGCAAAGCTGTGTGGGAGAGCACCCGGGGCTGCAGAGCTAAGTGGGCCCAGTGTGGGACACACGTGTGGGGGAGGGCATGTGTGGGCGGAGGGTGTGCGCTCAGTGGGGGTGACGTGTATGTGGGGAGGGTGTGGTTCGGGGGGGACGCATGTGGGGGGAGGGTGTGGGCTCAGTGGGGGTGACGTGTGTAGGGGAGGGTGTGCGCTCAGTGCGGGGGACATGTGTGGGGGAAGGTGTGGTTCAGTGGGGGGGACGTGGGGGAGGGTGTGGTTCAGTGGGGGGATGTGTGTGGGGGAGAGTGTGGGCTCAGTGGGGGGTAAGTGTGTTGGGGAGGGTGTGGGCTCATTGGGGGGGGGATGTGTGTGGGGGAGGGTGTGGGCTCAGTGGGGGGTACATGGGGGAGGGTGTGGTTCGGGGGGGGACGCATGTGGGGGAGGGTGTGGGCTCAGTGGGGGTGATGCGTGTGGGCGGAGGGTGTGGGCTCAGTGGGGGTGACGTGGGGGGGAGGGTGTGGGCTCAGTGCGGGGGATGTGGGGGAGGGTGTGGTTCAGTGGGGGGACGTGTGTGGGGGAGAGTGTGGGCTCAGTGGGGGGGAAGTGTGGGCTCATTGGGGGGGACGTGTGTGGGGGAGGGTGTGGGCTCAGTGGGGGGTATGTGGGGGAGGGTGTGGTTCAGCGGGGGAGATGTGTGTGGAGGAAGGTGTGGGCTCAGTAGGGGAGCATATGTGTGGGGGAGGGTGTGGGCTCAGTGGGGGGTGGGTGTGGGGGGAGAGTGTGGGCTCAATGTGGGGGTATGTGTGTGGGGGAGGGTATGGGGCTCAGTGGTGGGTATGTGTGTGTGCAGGGGTGTGGGCTCAGTTGGGGGTACGTGTGTGGGGGAGGGTATGGGCTCAGTGGGGGGTACATGTGTGGGGGGAGGGTATGGCCTCAGTGGGGGGTTATGTGTGTGTATTGCTCAGTGGGGGGTACATGTGTGGGGGGAGGGTATGGCCTCAGTGGGGGGTTATGTGTGTGTGTGGCTCAGTGGGGGGGTACGTGTATAGTGGTGTGGGATGCAATGGGGGGTATGTGGGGGGGAAGTGTGGGCTCATTGGGGGTGACGTGTGTGGGGGAGGGTGTGGGCTCAGTGGGGGGTATGTGTATGAGGGTGTGGGACCCAGTGGGGGGTATGTGTATGAGAGTGTGGGACCCAGTGGGGGGTATGTGTATGTTGGTGGAGGGCACTAGGTTTTCTGGGGAAACAGCAGGAGGAAGGAAACAGATGCCCTAGGAGGCTGGGGGTGGGGTACTGAACAGAAGCCCTCTCCCCTGCAGCTGGGCCAGCCTGTGCCTCCTCCCTGGCCACCACCCCGATGCCCTTCCCTGTGAAGCGGCTGTCTTTCTGGACCCCAGATCCGTGGCCCACCCTCACCCTGTGCTCTCTGCTGAGGGCACGGAGCCATGTTCTCTGTCTCCCCAGGATGTCTGGCACCCCGCTGCCCCTGGGTGGACCCTGGTACCTGCTGACAATGGGCAGACCCAGGCGCCCACTTGGTGTCTTGGGTCCTGCTTGGGCTAGGCCCATGGTGAGAACCTACCTGATCCCAGAGCCGGCGATGTCGAACTCGATCAGTCGAACGTCCTGGAAGTGTGAGGGGCCAGTGACCCTCTGGTTAGAGACCATGGGTGCCAGGAAGGGCTGGAGCTCTGAGGGGGGTCCCTGAGGGTCTGTTGTGGGCCCATACCACTCCTCAGTCCTGGAGGCCTCCTGCAGGAACTGCAGGGTGAACTTGGATGGCAGACTGTGGAGAGAGCAGGGGCGCTCAGCCCAGATCCCCCCAGGACCACACACCTGCGCCCTTAGGCCATGGGAAGGTTCTGGGGCTGGCTGGGCCATACTCACGGGACTCCAGGTGGGATCATGCTGAGCCCAGGGGGCACTGGGTACAGCCCCAGCACCTTTCCCCACAGGTTGTGCAGCCAGGGGTCGATGGCAGCATCGGGCCTGTTGAGAGCGCGTGTGGGTCCATGAAGGTCCTCGTGACAGCAGCACCCCAGTCCATCCGTCGGGGCACAGACTCACCCCAGCTCATGCTGGTCATCACCTAGGCACGCGGGCAGGAGAGCACAGCCCCCGAGCTGCAGCAGCCGGCGGTGCAGCTTCTTGGCCACAAAATTGAACCTGGGGAGGGACAGAGCAAGGCTGGGCCAACAGGCGGCCCAGGTGCCAGGCTGTCCCCGCATGCACTTTCCACTCTGGCTGCACCCTGGAGGGGGCAGGGCACAAAAAGCCCGCCCTATGCCCGCTGTCTAACAAGGCTCTGGTGCTGCCCACCCGCCACCTACTGTGTGTCACATGAGGGTGGGAACCAGAGCCTCAGGGCCTGCAGCAGGGGTCTGGCCCCCTCCACTGAGAGCTTGGCACTGGGACGGGCTCAGGCCTGGCTCCCTCCACTGAGAGCATGCTGCCGGGGCAGGATCAGGTCCTGCCAAGGGTCCTGTGGGCTGGGGCTCGTCCACCCGCACACCTGAGCACGTGCAAACAGTGGGGATGGATGTCCACAGTCGACAGGACGGGTAGAGCCAAGTCACATGGCCACCCCACCCTCTTTCACCTGAGAAGACAGCGGAGCCCTCCCCATGGGTCAGCTTTGGAGAATACTGATGACGGACACACGGACTCTATGCCCTGGTCCCCTGCGCCGGCAGTTGGGGGTTTCAAGGTTCTGGTGTCTCAAGGTGCCATGCGTATCCTTGAACACCAAGTATCACTCCTTAAAGAAGAATGCGAAGCAGTGTTCAGAGACACGATCGTGTGTGCAAAGATAGTGACGGAAAACCAGCAGAGGGGGCAGCCGTCCCCCGTCAGGCAGGCGGGGTGCTGAGGTGAAATGAGTTCCTGTGTGTGGCCTTGTGCCTTGGTTCTTTTGGAAAAACAGCTTGAGAGGCAGCATGGCTGAGGGGATGTGCATGGCAGAGAGAAGGGCCTGCTTGCTTGCAAGCCGAGAGAGCCATCCTGCACCAAACAAGGGAGGGGTGTGATCTCCTCTGTCGGGGAGCCTTCCAGAGTTTCCCTATAAGCTTCCTGGTCCTGATTCCAAGTTGTAGTACCCCATTAACTAATAAACCGCTTAAGTGGAGATATAGTCTGTGAATTCTGTGCAGCCACTGCAACAGATCATTGAACCCAGTAGAGAAAAAGAGAGTGCCATGGGTGGACAGCTGGTGTCAAAACTGGTGAAGTTAGACTGAAAGTATGTCTGACCTCCGTCTCACAGGGATTGGGGGTGCTGCTCTCGATGATGACTCTCATTGTTCCCCCTGAAGTTAACTGAGGTCTGACGCCACTTTTTAGGCATCCACGGGGCGGGACTCAGGCTGGGCCCTGGGGCCCTCACGGTGCTGACCGTTCTGATCTGCCACTGGGACGGGCCGGCAGCAGCGCCCACAGCATCGTTCTCTATGCTTTTTCTGTAAAAAGTCTTACAGACGTCATCGCACAGTTTGTCTGTACACACGGGGAAACCAGATAGGTCTCTGTGCCATCAGCACACGACGGTGACGTGTAGCGGGGCCGCCTGCATGCTGCCTCTGGACCCTGGATGTCGGCAGCCTCTCCTGCCCCACAGTGCCCCCCTCATGGAGAAGGCGGCCTCTCCCGCCCCACAGTGACTCCTCACGGAGGAAGGTAGCATCTCCCGCCCCACAGTGCCCCCCTCATGGAGAAGGCGGCCTCTCCCACCCCACAGTGACTCCTCACGGAGGAAGGTGGCATCTCCCGCCCCACAGTGCCCCCCTCATGGAGAAGGCGGCCTGTCCCGCCCCACAGTGCCCCCCTCATGGAGAAGGCGGCCTGTCCCGCCCCACAGTAACCCCCTCATGGAGAAAGACAGCCTCTCCTGCCCCACAGTGCCCTCTTACACCAGATGGGAGGACCCGGCATGGGTGCATGCTCCCACAGGGGGCGTCTGTGGGGATGAGGCACAGCCATGACAGGTGCCTGCAGCGACCTGGGAAAGCTATTCCTGCTGACTTACTTGGTGTACGAGGAATCCCCAAGGCCCAGGACGGCAAAGTCCATCTGGCAGAGGGAGGTCGGTGGCAGGTTCTTCCGGAATATGAACCTCCAGAAGTTCTACAACAGAAGAAACCGCTCGTTAGAGTCCCCAAGCCCTGGGCCAGTCCTGCAGCTCTCAAAGTGAGTGGGACCACGTGGCAGGAAGGGTGGGAAGGGCCTCAGGGGGGTGGGGTACTGCTGTGCCCAGCTTGCAGGATGAAAGGCTGCAGGGGAGACCATGGCTGCCCTGCTAGCAGGAGCCTGGGCCCCAGTGGGCCCCAGACCTGACAGGGTGGTTGGGAGGGCTGCCCCAGGGCCCTTGCCAGGGCGCCCATTCTCCTGCTCCCAAGAACCCTATTCTATGAAAACAACAAAGGCAAAAACACAGTTTACTCTGATTACAGTGGCCAGGTGTTCGAAGAAATACAGAAAATTACAAAAAAAAAGCTACAGGAAACCACCACCACAGAGTATGGGGCGGGGGCCATGCCTTCCAGGCCCAGGCCTGAGACCAGACAGCAGGGAAGCTGGCACTCCTGACAGGGGAGACTGAAGAGGGGGACACCCAGGACGAGGGCCAGGGCCCAACCCAGGAGGCCAACCAGTTGGAAGATGGCAGGACCCCAACTTTGCTTTTCTCACCCCAGCATCCCCCAGCGTCTGTCCCGACACCCTCATTGTTCCAGCTCTAGCCCATGACTTCTGACCTAGGCTGAGTGGCCACACCCAACAGCTCCTTGGTCTCTGCTGTTTACTCTCTTGTGCAGGGCTCCCACCCTGGGCTCCAAGCCCCTGCTTTTCCTGACTGCATGTGGCTCTGCCTGCCCCGTCCTCACCCTCCTCTGCCCCTGCTCGCCCACCTTCCCAACTCCACACACCCACCACCGCACAGCCCGGCCTAAGGCCACTGCCTGCTCCAGTGAGTCCTGTCTCCAGGGACATCAGGGCCCCGACCCCTGAGGTCTGAGCCTGTGTCTGCAGACACGTCCCTTCCATCCCATGCCAATCACAGCCAGCCTGGAGGCCTCATCCAGACCACCTCGTGCACTTGGCCCTGGCAGAGGATTCAACCCGACTGCAGTAGCTTCCCCCAACCCGTCTCCTCACAGCTGCCAAAGGGGCCTCCAGCATACAGGGCTCACACGGCAGCCCGTCTTCATACGTCATGCCTCCCTGAGAACACGCTGCCCAGCCTCCGCCCCAGCCCGCCCAGCCCCTGCACAGTGAGGGGTGCGGGACCTTGCACCCCTCAAAGGCCCAGCCCTGCTTGTGGCCGACACCCCCTCAGACCAACCCCCAGGGTCCCCAAGCTCCACCTCTTGGGACCACAGCTGGCAGTCGGCAGTTCCCACCTCCTGAGCACTCCACTCCACATCTCCTGGGTCAAAGCCCATGTTCTGGAAGCCCGGGATGGCCTTCTTGCTTATTTCAGTGGAGAACTACCTCCTGGGCTTCCTGAGACAGGGCTCATGAGAAGTCAACTCTCGGGACCTTGCATGTCCTGATTCTCCCCACACCTGGTCCACAGGTCCACCAGGCATATTAAAGGTTGAAACCCTTTTCCTTGAGAATCTAAGGCTCTGTTGTAGGTGCCTCCAGCTTCCAGGGTCGCTGTGGGGAAGCCAGAGGCTGCTCTTCTGGCCGCTCCTCTGTATGTGGCCTGCTCTGTCCCCAGGAGCTCAGTCTATTCCCATGAGCCCTGGTGAGCCTTGCTCTCGTGCAGCGAGGCCTCCTGGCACCGGCAGGCCCTTTCAGCTGAAGACTTGCCCTTCAGTTCTGGGACGCCTTCTGTCACTCATCCTTAATAATTTTCTTCCTGCCATCTCGTGTTCATTCTGAATCTTCTGGAACGATCTCTGAACTTCAGTGCCTTCGCTTTCCATTCTCTATTTCTCTGCTTTTTCATACTTGCTGGGAGAATCCCCTAACTTTATTTTCCAACCCTTCTCCAAGTTTTTCAGTATCGCCTTGAACTGAAAGGACTTTTCCTCGGTCTCTGGTTTTGTTCTACTGGGTGTCTCTGTGGCACCTGCTCTGTTTCCTCCTTCTCTGCCGAGCAACCTCCGTGGTCCTGTCCTTCACCCCAGAGTCTTTCTTCAGATGTGCCTGGCTCTCCCCGACCTCTTTACACCAAGAAGCTAACAGACAGCTGTGAGGATGGGGCCTGTCGCCTGGCTTCACAGCAAGGAGGTGGGGCATGGCCCAGCCTGTGGGAGCCCGTTCCCCTGGCCATGCAGTTCCCTACGAGGGAGCATCTGCCCTACCTGGGAGCTGCGCAACCACACTGGCACCGCAAAGACCTGAGGTGAGGTGGGGGCCTTCCTCCTGGGGAGACCCCAGTCCTCGACGCCAGCTTCCCGCTCCGGCGTCTGTGCCCAGGCCCCAGCCTGCAGCTCTGTCTGGGGAGACCCCAGTCCTCGACGCCAGCTTCCCGCTCCGGCCTCCGTGCCCAGACCCCAGCCTGCAGCTCCGTCTGGGGAGATCCCAGTCCTCGACGCCAGCATCCTGCTCCGGCCTCCGTGCCCAGGCCCCAGCCTGCAGCTCCGTCTGGGGAGACCCCAGTCCTTGACGCCAGCTTCCTGCTCCGGCCTCCGTGCCCAGGCCCCAGCCTGCAGCTCCGTCTGGGGAGACCCCACTCCTCGATGCCAGCTTCCTGCTCTGGCCTCCTCTTACGGCGGCCATCCTGGCACCTGTCTTGATCTGCGCTCACCTGGCGTGACAGCCACCACATCCAGTGTGATCTCCGCCCTGACCGCCGATCCCAGCTCAGACTCGAGGGGGGTTCTCTGTTACTTCTCTCTCCTCCCCCTGCCTCCCAGCAGACGGACCCACCCTCCACTCACCACCCTTCTCTCCTGTCCCCAGGAAGGGCCGCCTTCCTCCTGTTGGGCACAGCCACCGCTCCCTGTGCTTGGCTCTTAAACCCTCGGCCTCAAGGGGACTTGCCCCTGATCTACAACTGTTAGGATTGAACTGTATCCCCCCAAAATGTGCTGTAAATCCTAGCGCCTGTACCTGTGATTACAATTTTACTTAGGAATGGATTTTCGTTGTTGTTTTAATCAAACGGTATTAGTATAGAATATGTCTTAAATCAACCTTTTCTGAGACATAAAAGAGATTGAACTTGCAAGCCAGCAAGCAGAGCTGGGAGAAGACAGATGCCATGCAGTGCCACAGGAAGGCCACCAAGGAGCCAAGGAATAGACGCTGAAGAGGCAAGGACCTTCCTCCAGACCCAACAGAGAGAAAGTCTTTCCCTAGACCCAGCGCACTGAGTTGGGATCTCTAGCGCCCTAAACTGTGAGAAAACATGCTGTACAGCAGCACTAGAGAACGAGGACACCAACCTTCAACTTTCTTCTCTCCAGTCTGTTCTCAACCAGCATTCAAACACGCCCACGGCTGTCTCATCTCATCCTTGCTTTTTAACCCTGCACCTCCTTCACAAACTTAAACACACAAAAAACCATGAAACACTGTCTCCACTCATCTCTTACTCGCTGTCTGATCCCCATACTCTAACTTCTGTCCCCAGGAAGCCACTGACACTGCTCTGCCCAAGGCTGCCACCATCCCTTTGCTAATAAACCAATGCGTCCCTCTTAAGCCTTACCTCAGTGCCTTCCCTGGACTCTGAGCACTGCACACCTTCTTCCTGAAGCACCCACTCCCCTGCCCTTGATCCTGGGTGGTGCATTCCCTCTTCCTGCTGCTTGGGCCATTTTTGCGTCCCCATCACAGGCTTTTCTCCAGCCTTCCGTGCCCCGATGTTCAGGGCGGTCTGTCTTGGGGGCGGTGCTTCCTTTGCTCACACCTCGCTCTCTCCTGAGACCCTCTCACCTCTGCCTAGACTTCTACGGCTACCTGTATGTCAGCCACTCCAACACTGAACTCCAGCCGAGACTCCTCGTCTGAGCCCAGACCCGCCGATGCCGCCAACTCGGGTGTCTCCCAGGACCCTGCCCCACTGTTTGTCCCCGTTCTCTGTGAGTGAAATGGCCTCCACCTCAGTGCCGAACCTGAAGCTGTCTCAGCTGTCTTCGTTTTGATCTTCACATCGATGCCGTTACATGTCCTGTAGGTGATCCTATCTTATTTCTGGGTTGTGCCCCCCTTCCTCTGCCCTAGTTGTCCCCCAGCTCAGGCCATGAGCATCTCCTGCTGGCACTGCGCAGCTCCTGCCATCCATCTCATTCTCTGACACCCTTTTCTCCCCGGCAGACAAGTGGTGGTCTGGTTAGAACAAAGGCCTGACTGTGTCACCTCCAAGCCCAGGGGCTTCACCGTGGCTGCCCTGGCTCTCTGGGATTGGGCCAGCTGCTTGCCTCCCTTCTCCTCCCCTCCAACCCGAATACATTCCTTGGCTTGGTAATAATGAATTGCATCTTGGTCTTCCCACAGACTATCCAGTCTCCCTCCCCTCCACAGGCTGCTCCCTCTACCCTGGTGCCTGGCTAGCCCCCACTGTCCTCCAGCACTCAGCTCACACTCCTTTCTTCCAGAGAGCTCTCCCTGAGACCCAGGCTGGGCTAGATGCCCCTTACCAATGTTCCCACAGCACCTGGCACTTCCTTAGCTGCATGTACCTCCTACTATTGTAACTGCCTGTCACACTTGCTGCTTCTGCTATGTTGGGAGTTCCACGAGGATAGAAATGTGCCTACTGTGTTCATGGCTAGGATACGATGTGTGTTCAATAGATGGTCAAAGAAATATAAAGTGCTCCCTGAAGATCAAACCATCTAGAAACACACACAAGATCCAGACCAGACTCATATACTTCCCCAGAAATAGAGGAGAAAGTATGATGGAGAAGAAGAGTATTTGGTAGCCTGTGAAATGTTTTTAGGGAGGACAGCCACCAAAGACATCCTCCCGGATGCCAAGGGAAAACGAGATCCACATGAGCTTGCAGTGGACACAGGACCGTCAATTACTGTGCTTCTCAGACTCTTGGGCCAATGGGTAGAGGATGAGGGTTGAGGTAGGGATCTGAGCTCCTGAGCAGGTGTAGCCTCATCAGCTCAGCCTTACCTTCATGTTGTCAGGGGGGTCTCCTTGGCCTGTAGTTGCACAAACAAATATCACCAAGGACTCGTTAATCAGATTCACCTCAACAAAAAGACAAACGTGTAAGACCTCCAACTGTAATGCCCAGGCAACTTACCACCCCCCGCCCCGTCAGAGTGAAAGGGACTCATGGGGGCGCTTAGAGTCGTGGAGAAAGAAAAAGCACAGTCGAGCGGCCTGCCTGTCTCCTCGCCTGCAGCCTGCACCCTCCCACCTTGCCCCCCTCCTCCACGCCCTAAGCTGAACTCCTCCTCCCCAGCCTTCCCTTCCCCTAAAACCGCCGGAATCGAAGGGCTCGCTCTCAGACAAAACGTGACGCCCCGAGTCCTGAGGGGCCAAGCACGCCAGACCTGCTCGAGTCCCCCGCTTAGGCTCTGAGGGGCCCTCACCACTGGGTAGGAGTCTAGGGCCACCACCCGGCAGCCCAGCCGCCGGCGCCGGGCCTCGCGGCCCAGTCTCTCGGCCATATCTTCGGCTGTTCCAGTCTGGCTTCCGAAGAGCACCAGAAGCCGGGAGCTCGACATCCGAGGCGCGGCTTGGGGTATCTACACGAAGAGAGACCACCAAAAACACGCAACTCACTCCGAACCAGGCGGCGGCTACAGACTCTAACTTCCGATTTCCGCCGTCGGCCGGAAGTGACGCCCTCGGACCGCGCCCGGCGGGGCATGGCGTCTGAACGAGGTGGGTGTCGGCTGGCGGCCAGTGCTGGGTCCTGGGCCGGGACTGGGGGACTGGCGGCGCGCCGGGGCCAAGAGCCGGGACAGGTGGGTCCGCTCGCTGCCTCTCGCGCGCAGCGGCGGTGGCAGGCGCTGGCGAGCCCCGCGGGTGGAACGATCGGCTGGACCACGGCCCGGGGCCCGGCCCGCTCTCAACCGACAAGATGCTCTTCTCGCTCCGGGAGCTGGTGCAGTGGCTAGGTTTCGCGACCTTCGAGATCTTCGTGCACCTCCTGGCCTTGTTGGTGTTTTCCGTGCTCTTAGCACTGCGTGTGGACGGCCTGGCTCCCGGCCTCTCTTGGTGGAACGTGTTCGTGCCCTTCTTCGCCGCTGACGGACTCAGCACCTACTTCACCACCATCGTGTCCGTGCGCCTCTTCCAGGACGGAGAGAAGCGTCTGGCAGTGCTCCGCCTCTTCTGGGTCCTCACAGTCCTTAGCCTCAAGTTCGTTTTCGAGATGCTGTTGTGCCAGAAGCTGGTGGAGCAGACTCGGGAGCTCTGGTTTGGCCTGATCACGTCTCCGGTCTTCATTCTGTTGCAGCTGCTCATGATTCGCGCTTGCCGGGTCAACTAGCCTGCAGAGGGGCCGGGGAGGGAGCCCTGGACAGCTAGAATGCTGGACTCCTAGCCTGATCCTCCTTCCTCTGCACCATCGGAGGGGTCTCTGTCTGAAGACAATACCCAGTTTTCTTTACACCGATCGTGTCTGAAATTATTCCCACAGCAGGGCCAAACAGAGCAGTCTTGACCCTTAAAATGCATTTCCTATTGCTCTCAACTTTGAGCTGCAAATCCTGGGTTGACCTGAGAAGGGTCCGAGGCCAGAAACGCCTCTGACTGTTGGACGTTGCATATAAGTAAAATGTACTGATGGAATCTGAGTGTGCCCTACGGACCCATGGGAAAGCACCCCCATCCCAAGGCTGCAAAGCTGGACTCAGGGATTTCCTCTGACCAGCAGTGCTGACCTGGGAGCTTACCTTCCCATCCATCTAGACCAGACTTCATTACATGCGTGAACTCTGAGAACTGTAAACAAACTGGTGCCTCCTCTTCTATGGGATGCGGAGAAGGGCCCCTTCTTCATTCCAGCCAAGGCAGATACAAGGAATATGTTGAACAAGAGCACGATTGGGACCCAGAGGCTGGGTCGCCTGAGAAAGGAACTGTGCTTTCCAGGCTCTGCTTGGCTCTAGTTCTGCACAGATTACAGTTTCACAGACTTCCCCCACCTTGTGGCCGGCACTGTTAGCGCACCTAAGGCAGGTTGAGGCTTCCCCAGGTCCGTGGGGCTGGCGAGAGGAACAGGTGCTCCGATGCTCGTGAGCATTGAGACCGACAAACGTGAAGCGTGTGAGTGGGCCTCTGGTCGCTAGGAGCTGAGCCTGGCCCAGGCTTACCATCCCAAGGCTTTGGTCTGATGCCAGTCAGGTGCCAAATAAGAACATTTGCTGACAGGAAAATAAAATAAATGTTTTGCTGAAGTGAACAGTGGTTGCCTCTCGAGGGTTAGACAAGGTCGATGCTGAGGTGCTCTCTGCTCTGTGACATCACCGGGCTTACAGAACAGCTCCAACTCCCAGATTCTTCGTTCAGAGAATCCCTGATCCCTGCCTGGGGGTGGTAGGGTGCCCCCCCCCGCCCCGGGTGAAGACAACAGTTTGGCCTGTGTTAACCTGCTGAGTAGCCTGTGTGACACCAGAGCCTTGGTTGCAGCCTGCAGCCTGTATCTGGACGGCTGGTGTGCTGAGAGTGTTTTACGTTTATAGAGTTGTAAAAACAAAGAAGTATATGTGGCAGAGTGAATGTGGCCCACAAAGTATGACACTGTTGGCACCTTAGCCCAGATAATTCTTTGTTGTGTGTGTTGGGGGGTGCTGTCCTGTGCACTGGATGTTGAACAGCATTCCTGGCCTCTACCCACTAGAGGCCAGTAGCATCCCTCCAGTTGTGGCAACCAAAAATATCTCTAGGCACTGCCACATGTCCTCTGGGGGGGCAAAATTGACCTCATCGAGAGCCGCTGGGCTAAAATATTTATTATCTGGTCCTCAGAAAATGTTTGCCAACCTCTGCTCTAGTACACCAGCTGGGTAGATGGTGTGAACCTTGTGATCCCTTTGCCTAGGGTGGATGCTGAGTCGCTAAACCACTGCAATACTTGGGCTTATCTGGATTATGCTATAGCTACCAGGGATTGGCATAACTTTTGTCCAAGCAGAATACAAGCTGCATGTCAGGAGTGGATTTCCTTACAAAGCTATTTTTGGTCTTCATGGCTTATTTGTGAATGTGCCCCTGTTCTATTTTGGTAGTTCACAACTGGGTGATCCTGTTGGTGTAAAAGTGAAGAGCATAAGAAAGCTTAGGTACCTCTGGGAAGGTTGCTTTGAGGAAGATCTTAAGGGAGGAGACACTTGGCATCTGGAAGGCTAGAATCCAAAGTGTTCTTCAGCTTATAAGAGTGGGTGGAGGGCTTGGTGGTGCAGTGGTAGAATTCTCAGCAAGCATACAGGAAACATGGGTTCAGATCCCGGCCAATGCACCTCATGCACAGCCAGCATGTCTGTCAGGAGAGACTTGTGTTGCTGTGATGCTGAACAGGTTTCAGTGGAGCCTCCAGACTAAGGTGGACTAGGAAGAAAGACCTGGCGATCTACTCCTGAAGTCAGGCAATGAAAACCCTATGGAGTACATTTGATTTTATTGTATACAGAGCCACTGTCTGTCAAGGTCCGACTCAACAGCATAACAATAGCATAGACAGGAGACTACAGCAGCATGAAGGTAGTGGCAGCTGTAGACTGCTGTGGGACCTGGAAGCTGAGAAGAGCACCCCCGGCTGAAAACCTGCCCCATCTTCGCAGAGACAGAGGCACCCTTGGAGCCCTGTCCTTGAAAGACGAGGGGTGTGGGGGGCAGTAGTTTCATTGCTTCGAGCTGCTGACTGCAGGGTAGGTGACAGAGAGGTGGGTGACGGCTGTTGGTGCTCTAACTTCCCCTTCTTCCCATTGCTCCCAGCAATCTTCCTTAGCAAGAAGACTGTGGGCATTGCAGCCCTCGCCCGTGGCCCAGCCCTGGGACATGAGGAAAGTTGACAGGTGAAGGAGAAATAGCTGTGGGACGCCACATGGTTTTCAGAGCCTGGAACCTGCCCTCACCCACTTTCCTGGCTCATTCTGCATCAGAGCGAGTGTGGAAGGAAGTGCCCCTCCCCTGTGCCTCCCACAGAGTCTCATGAATGGCAAGGCGTGGGGTAGAGGGTCTCACACTTGATGGAACCACCTTTGTAAAAACCAGGGCCTCTGGGTACCCTCCCTGAAAACTGATGTCTTAGGGCTGGGTGGAGCTCCGGAATTTGCGTTTTGCTAAGACCTGCAGGGAGCCCTGGTGGCGCAGTGGTCAAAGCGCTCGGCTGCGAACCGAAAGGTCATTGATTGGAATCCTACCAGCGGCTCCGCAGGAGAAAGATGTGGCAGTCTGCTTGTGTAACCATTTACAGCCCTGGAAAGCCTATGGGGCAGTCCCACTCTGTCCTGCAGGGTCTCTGTGAGTCTGAATCAATTCGACGGCAGTTGGTTTGGTTTTGGGTTTTGGTTTAGGTCCTGCGGAGCACCCGCATCTGAGGAGCGCAGGTAGGAAGAAGGGTCTAGACCGGCGGCGGGAGGCCGGTTTGTCGCCTGTGCACCTCCTACCTCCTTCGAGGGCGCGGCGGGCCCTTCCTCCAACGCGCTCTCAGCGGAGGGGCAGGCGAGCTGGGTTCCGCCTGCTTAAGAAAGGCCCAACCCGGGCCAAGGTCACAGCACCGCGGGGCCCAGAGGTGCCGCCCCCACCGGGACCCGCCCTCCGGCGCCGGCGGCCGGAGCCCAGGGCGCAGAGGCGGAAGTCCGGGTAGCCAATGATCAGCGCGCGGCCCCAGGGGCGAGTCCGGCTCCGCCCGATGGGCGTTGTCCAAGGAGCTCGGGAAGGCGTGGTCGATGCCCGCGTCCTCCAATCCGCGGGGAAGTTTCCAGGGCCGGGCCTCGGGGCGAACAGTCCTTCCCTGCCATAGGTGGAGGCCGCCCGCTGGGGGCGAGCCCGAGCGGGCCTCCTCCAACGGGCGGTGGCCTGGGAGGGGGCGGGCCCGCCGAGGGCCGGCAGCGGGCGACCGCTCGCCGATCCCCAGCCAGGCGCAGTTCCCGCAGTCCGCGCCGCCGGCCGCATCGGCAGTATGGCCGGCCTGGGCCGGCCGGGGCCCCGCGCCGCGCTGCCCGCCTGGAAGCGGGAGATCCTGGAGCGCAGACGCGCCAAGCTGGCCGCCCTGGGCGGAGGCCCGCCGCCCGAGCACGGGGCGGCGGCGGCGGAGCCCGCGGCGCCTGCGGCCGAGCGGCTGGTGCTGGCCGAAAGCCTGGGCCCGCTGCGCGAGAACCCGTTCATGCGGCTCGAGTCGGAACGTCGGCGCGGGCGCGGGCGGCGGTCGGGCGCGGCGGGGGCGCGGCCGACGTCGCCACTGCTGGAGCTGTGTGTGCCGGGGCTGCGCACCATCCGAGCCGACAACATCGTCATCATCGAGTCGTCGCCCGGCTTCGCGCCCGTACCCGCGCCGCCCGGCCGCGCCGCCGCCGAGATCCGCGCCGCCGAGGTGCTGGTGTACGAGGCGGCGCCGGTGCCGGGCCGTGTCAGCCGGCTGCTGGAAAAGTTCGACCCGCCAGTCGGCGCCGCGCCGCGCGCACCCTCTCCGTCGCGCCGCCGCGGGAGCCCCGAGCGCGTCCGCCCGCCGCCACCGCCGCCGCCGGTGGTGCCAAAGCCTCCGCCCGCGGTCCCGGGCCCGCTGGCGGACCCGCCCGTGGGCGAGCGCGCCGCCTGGTTCGAGCGAGAGTGGCGCGGCGGTGGGGCCAGCCCCGGAGCCCGGCGCAGCGACTTCCTCCAGAAGACCGGCAGCAACTCGTTCATCGTGCACCCCCGGGGCCTGCACCACGGCGTGGGTGCGCGCCCACTCCCCAACGGGCCCGCGGCCCCGGAGCCCCGGGCCAGCCCTGCCAACGGCCTCGCGGGCGCCCTGCCGGGGCCAGCCTCCCCCAGCGCCGCCCAGGGCGCTGGTGAGTGGAAGCCAAAGGTGGAGTCGGTGGAGCCCCCCCTCTACTCGCCCCCCAGCCCTGGAACCTCCAGTGCCACTCCAGCCATGCCTCCGACGTTCCCTGAGCCGAGCCCTGCCAGTGCCACTCCCAGCCAGCGCCAGTGGGTCTCGGCGGCCACCAGCGCCAATGACTCCTTCGAGATACGGCCAGCCCCCAAGCCAGACATGGAGACCATCCCCGAGGGGGACCTCCAGGCCCGAGCCCTGGCCCGTCTCCGCGTGAACTCTCGAAACTCCTTCGTGTTCATCCCCAAGCGAAAGATCTCTGGTGCCCGTGCCCCTGGGGGGAGGCAGCCTGTGGAGCAGCCAAAGGGAGGGCTGGGCTGGGCCTCCCAGCCCCCGGAGCCCGAAGCTCAGCTGGTCCCTGAGGTGGATGGTGTGCCTGCCTGTCCCCAGCGCCCCTTGGGGGCCGAAGCACCCTGGGCAGTGGAGGAGGGGGATTGCCCCCAGCCAGCCACCGTCCTTGCTGACCGGGCGGTTAGGTGGCAGAGGCCTTTGTCGCCGCCCCCCTCTCTGCGGGCTGCCACCGAAGCTGAGCCTGCCCAGGGCTTCGGGGCTCCTGGCCTGGCCAGAGAAGGCCGGAAGCTTGGGAGACCAGGGCTCCCGGTCACCTTCATTGATGAGGTGGACTCAGATGAGGAGACCTCCCAGGCGGCCAAATTACCTCCCCAGTACTGCCTACATTCCTCCACGCCCGAGCACTCGCCGGGGCTCCAGCACCGGGGCGGCAACACCTTCACCGTAGTGCCCAAGAGGAAGCCGGGGGCCCTGGAGGAGCAACACTCTGGTCAAGCCAATGGGGAGGCCCGGCCAAGAGAGGGTGAGGAGGAGGAGGAGGCAGGCGGCCCCGGGGGGCCCCATGTCGCCCTGGGGACCATGCTAAAGAAGCGCTACCCCGCCGTGCATGAGATTGAGGTGATCGGCGGCTACCTGGCCCTGGAGAAGTCCTGCCTCACCAAGGCTGGATCCTCAAGAAAGAAGGTCAGTGGTGGGGGCAGGCAATGAATGGCTTCTGTGGGGGCCAGAGGGGCACAGGGCTGGGTAGCCATACTCGTTCCAGGAGGCCTGATGACCGTGGACGTGGGGACATCGGGCCCATTGCATCTCACAGGGCTGAGGGTCAGTCTTGGTGGCCTGTCTGGTGTATACTAGGAAGGGCCTGGGCTGGTGAGGTCTGTCTCATTGTGGGTCCAAATGGAAGAAGCAGCTTGCACCTACTGGCTCTGACTGAGGAGTGTGGGGTTCCAGCATGTGCAGACTGCAGGGGCCAGGATCTCAGTGGAAAGGCACAGGGACCTGTGACATTGTGAGGCCCATTCCCACTGGCTGTTAGCCTGGAGATGTCCATCTTGTGCCCCTCTCAGTCTCCAGAGATTGATGGGACCTGGCCTTGGAAGAAAGTATATAGAGCTCCTAGTGTGTGCCAGGCCTGTCTGGGCACGAGGTGGTCCTGGGGAGGGGGCCTGCATGCAGACAGAGTAGCCACCTCGGGCCGAGACCCAGGCACAGGGGCCTCTGGACGAGCCTTGCTCATCCCCTGGCCCTCCCTGGTGGCCTGGGACCCTTTGAGCACAAAAAAAACCTTCCTCAGATTCTTCCTGGTCATTCCAGCAGCTGGTTTTTTCCTGGGGCAAATTCCAACGCCAGCCTCACACGACTCCCCCCGCCAACTGGCAGCAGGCTGATAGATGGGCTGGGCCTTCCCCAGTATTGAGATGGTGCCAGTGGTGTCGCTCATGGCTACTCCCATCCCAGCCCCTGAGGCCACCTCTCCCCCAGCCTCAGTTTCCCTGAGCTGACAAGGTGGGGGTGCCTCTGTGAACTAAGCCTCCTCGCCCCTGCTCTGCTGGTCCCCAGCCACACGTTCCCTCCTCCCGCCTTTGACTTCCTCTACCGCTGGCCTTGGCACCACCTCTGCCCTCCTGGCTGAGGGTGTCCACCTGTGGCCCATCTGCCCAGTCTGGCATCCATGCCCATCTCCCCACAGTGCTGCCCCCAGGAGACCGTCCCCATCCTGCCGGGCCTGCCCTTGCCTCTGCCCCCCGCCATTGCCCTGCTCTTTGTCCTGAGCCGTCTGGGGAGAGGAGTCTGTGTGTTTGTGCCCTAACCCAGTGCGTCGGCCCCCAGCACCCCCCTCAGCTGTCTCCCACGCTGCCCCCACTCTCTTGTCTGCCCTGACCCTCGACCCAAGCTGCTCTGAGAGGTGTCCCTTCCCACGACGGTAGAGGTGATAAGAGCCCTCCCCGTTTCACAGATAAGGAAACCGAGGCCTGGGAAAAGCTGAGCGACTCGCCGAGGTCATTAGTTCTTGGGTAGGACTCAGACTCAGCTCCTTGTTTCTAGAGCCCCTGCCCTGACCCTTGGGCTGCGGTCCACCTTGCACCTGGCTTCTTTACGGGACTTGAGGGCCATTGTCCCAGGTTGTGGACAGAGCTGTGGGGGCCACTTGGGGCCTGGTTGGGGTACAAAGGGTGGAGAGGGGCCTGAGGCCCAGCAGGACAGAAGTGATGGGAGGTAGAGCCAAGACTGAGAAGCAGGTCCTGGCCAGGCCAGAGGAGGGACAGACCATCCTGGCGCTGCCTCTGTGACAGCCTGGGTGTCCAGATGGATGCCCAGCTGGGCCCTGTCAGGGCAGCTTGGCCTGCTGGCTGTGCCTTCCTGTCTGGGCGAGCACCACCTGGCAGAGAGGAGCGCCTGCTGGGGGGACGGGGCTGCTCGGTGGCCTTGAGCATGGTGGGCCTGCTGGGGGGATGGGGCTGCCCAGTGGCCTTGGGCACAGTGGGCCTGCGGGGGGCCAGCTCAGTGCACACAGCCACCTTCCTGAGCATCCCTCCTGCCCACAGGCCCCCAGGGCCGTGCTACTGCTCAGCCCAGGGTGGAGGACACAGCAGGACCCCTCCCTCGTGCTTCTTCAATCCCTAGGCTGCCCGCACAGAACTGCCCGAGTTGGCCTTTGCTGGGCATTCTGTCCTGCTTCTTCTCCCCACCCCCCAGCCCAGGAGGACATGGGTGGGCTGGCGTGTGGGGCCTCAGAGCCCATGGGGACCTTGGGCATGTCTTCCTAGCTGACCACAGGGTTCCTGGTGGGAGGCACAAGTGGGCCTGGTGCCTGTGCCCACTGAGGGCCGTCTGTGCTGTGCTCTGAGCATGCCGAGGGGGCACCCTGTCCTTCATGAGCGCCGCCTTGCCGTCCTCCCTGCGGTCCGTGAGCTCGGAGGCCTGCCTGGTGGGCACACGTCCCCGCTTAGCTATCTGTTGGCAGAACCCACAGATCCCCTATCTCTCCTGTTCCTCTCGACCAGCTTCTGGCTGATGGCTGTGCGGGTCCAGCCATGCCCCATGCTGCACACACTGCCCCAGCCCTAGGCTGCTCTTGTCAGCAGTGGGGGGGTCAGCAGCTCTTTGTCAATGAGTCTGGTGGTCACTTCTCACCTCTCGACACAGGGTTGGTCGGCTGCCACACCCCGTTCTCTGTGAAATGCCCCCTGCCTGGCCCCACCTGCCCGCTGTCCCTCCCCCCCCTCCATCCTTTCATTTCCTTGACTCCTGCTTCTGGGCACCCTGGACGTCACATCCTTACCGAAGGGTAGCTGCCACTCGTACTTGGTGGCTTGGCCTCAGCCTCACCTCTGACCTTCAGACCTCCCAAGTATACCTCTCTGCCAGCCCTGGGCACCACCCCTCCCTGCGTGCTCTTCCTGGTGACGCCACTTTCCCACAGCATCAAGCTCCATGTCCTCCCCACTCCTGCTCCCCCAGGCATAGTCCATCTCTGCAGACCCGAAGCTGGGCGGCCTGGCCCCATCGCGCCACGTATGGTCCCTGGCTGAGGCGCCTCTCACTGCCCTCCCTTCCTCCTTTCTCTGGCTCTTCTTGCAGGTCCCCCTCATGGTCTTGCTGGAACCCAGGGACACCCAGCCTGGCCTGGGCTCTGTTCTGCTCCATGTCCCCACAGCCAGGGCTCTGGCCTGGGGCAGGGGCTGTTTGACCCAGGCAAAACCCAGCCTCAAGGAAGCGTCAGGAAGCAGCTGTGTGGTGCCCCCTGGGCAGCCCTCGGCTGGTGGCCGGCCACTGTGCACAGTGGGGATGGAGGGTGAGGAGCAGGGCTGGCCGGCAGTAGAGGTGGGCTGGCCGGCCCCAGTGCCCAGAGTGCAGGGTGGATGCCCTGCCGTAATTCAAGCTGGGCGTCCCAGCAGGGCAGGTCGAAGGAGAACAAAAGCATCCTGTGCAGGCTGGGAGGCTCAGAGTGACCCACCTGCTCAGGACTTTGGGCAAAGTCCCCGTCAGGCAGGTGCAGGCAAGGGCCAGGCCCTGGCCGCACCCTCCTGCCTGTCGCCTCCCAGCTGCTAGGGACGGATGGCTGTAGCAGCTTGAATCATGAGGCATTCTGTGACCCACTGACTGGCACTTGCAGAGGGAGGGCAGCTGGGGTAGCCCAGGTCAGGGAGGCCTGGGAACCCCTCAGGCCCACAGGCTGGAGTTTGGGGGTGACTGGTCCCCCACCCCTGCCCGACCACGCTGTGTCAGGCCGAGTGCCCACTGCGTCCCCAGCCCCCTCAGCCTGCCTGCTGGGAACCGGTTATGTGGACTGACAGCACGCTAATCGGCTCAGACCCTGGCACTGGGCCCTTCCTGTGTCTCCATCGGTGGGGGATGGGCCAGGAGGCCTCTGCTTCTGGGGACTGTGCAGCTGTGTTGGGGCTCCCTGGGGTCCTCGCTGGCGGCGCCTGGGAGGGGTGGGGAAGACCCTGGCCCATCAGCCCCATTCTGCCTAGGATCTGTACCTGAAGCCCAGAAGGTCCGTCTAGAGGCCCAGGCGACCTCATTCCTGTTGGGGTACAGGGCGGATGCCGAGGCCAAGGGGGTGTCGGGCTGAGGCTAAAGAGCTGGCCAGCAGTGAGTGGGCTCTGTGGACTTGCAGGGTCGGGGGCCAGGGGCTGAGCGCCCTGAGTGGGGTGGAGCTCCAGGGGCGGGGCCTGTGAGTTGCCTAGCACGTTTCTGGGCCTGAGCTGTGCTGTGCCAGGGAGGCTTGGGAGCTTGGGGGGATACAGAGGGTGCTGTAACCTGGGGTGCAGGGGGCGCCTTGGCTGTGTGCATGTGAGTGTCCGTGCACGTGAGTGAGCACGTGTGGCCGGGAAAGGGGACAGCGGCCAGGAGGGTGGAGGAGCAGCCTGCCCTCCTTTCTGGACGCCAGGCTCAGCGGGGTGGTGGCTCCCCTCCTGGCCAGCAAGCATGTGTCCGCCTCGGCCTGGCCAGGTCACTGGGCTGCCCATTGCTCCGAAGCTGCCTCAGGGTGAGCCCAGCCCTCCAGGGAGGGTCCCCAGCCACCATGGTTCTCTGCCTTGAGGGGGCGGCTCCCGCCTCGGCTCCTTCCAGAGGCGGAGTTGGAATTTGAGCTGGCTGGTGGTGTCCTGTGCCCATGAGGAGTTTAATATTTCGAGCTCCAGTGGGGCTGCTCCCATCTGCTGCAGGCGGGCCGGCAGGCGGTGTATTCATTACTGACTCACCGGCCCACGGTGGGCCCACTGAGCAGCCCTGGTGGGTGCTCTTGGGGGGATCTGAGCCCTCAGGCCATGAGGCCTTGGCGTCAGGACTGCCTGTGGACTCCCTGATCCAGTCTCAGCCCCGCCCCCACGAGGCCCCCAGGTGCTGGGAATAGCAGGCCTAGGATCCCGATGCCTTGGTGTTCCCAGCCCTTGTGCTTACGCCTGTCCTGGGGACCCAGTTGGTCTCACAGCCCCTGTCCCCGTGGGCCCTCAAAAGTAGCAGCCAGTTTGGGCTGTGAGGCCAGGTGTGGGAGAGGGAGAATTTGCTCGGTATGGAATTGTGGGGCTTAGGAGGTGGGCAGGAGCTTAGCTTAGCGCTTGGCTGCTAATCGAAGGGTGTGTGGTTTGAACCCACCAGCTGCTCTTCTGGAGTAGCATGGCGATCAGCTTCCGTGAAGATTTACGTTCTCAGAAACCCTATGGGGTGGTTCTTTGATCACAGGATCGCTATGAGTCAGGATGGATTTGACAGCAGCAGGTTTTTTTTAATTTTTAAAATTTTTTTTAAGGGGTAGCAGGCAGGGTGGACGAGGGCCAGCTGGACGGCCTGGGTAGAGCTGTAGTGGCAGGAAGGGCCCACAGCAGTGGGGCCTGTCAAGGTGGGACCACCACTCTGCACTGCCAGGGGCCGCACACACCTCTGTCTGGTGCCACCTTCCTGGGGCTGACACCGACACCTCCTCTTGGGCCACGGGTGTGCCAGGCCCTTGCCTGGCAGGGGTGGCTCTGTTCAGCTGGGCAGGCAGGATCGTCCAGGTATCTAGCAAGCCTGGACATGAACTTGGCCTCGGACAGGGCCCCAGCCAACAGCAAGGGCTGCTGGGAACTGAGGGTTGGGCTCCCCTGAGAATGTGGGGTCTTCTGAGGGTGTGGGGCTCCCCTGAGGGTGCAGCTTCACCTGGACCTTGCTTCTGCCATTGAGTTGCAAGGCTGCGAGGGTCTAGGCCCAGACCCAGGGCCCCATGACTAGGGGCTCTGCCCACAGAACAGGGCAGAGGGTCCTGAGACAACCTCCGTCCACCCTGGCCCCGGCCCTGTGACATGGTGTGAGGCAGGCAGGGCTGGTGAGCAGGTAGAGTGGGGGTGTCTCAGCTCAGGGCACCAGTCGCCCAGTGAGGCTCTGGCCGTGGACTTGGGGAGAACCTCCGACAAGACACTGACGCTCTGGGGAGAATAGGGGGTCTGGGTCTCTGGGCCTGGCTGGAGTCTGGTCCTGGGCCAGTGGCTCACTTGAGGGACTTGACACTGGGGTGGGGGGATGGGTGGGGCCTGGGCACAGGTGTTCAGACACATTGGCCTGGGTCTGCCATTGGCAGGCAGCAGGAGCCAACCCGTCCGAGGTCTCTGATGAGGGCCCCCCTGGCTTAAGAAATCAGAGAAGCCGCAGCTCTCTCACACTGCCTGACGTGGGCACGATGTGTTCCCTGGGGCTGCTGAGGTTGATGGGGTGTTACCCACCAGGCCTGACCCTCGGCTTGGGCCTGGTTGATGGGTGTCTCCTGCCCCCAGATGAAGATCTCCTTTAATGACAAGAGCCTGCAGACCACGTTCGAGTACCCCTCTGAGAGCTCCCTGGTGCTGGAGGAGGAGGAGGCCGAGGAGCCAGAGGAGGAGGGGGAGGACGAGGGGTCTGGCTCAGAGGCGGCCGCCGAGGAGAAGCCTTTTTCGCTCTTCCTGCCCCGGGCCACCTTCCTGAACAGCGTGGGGCCTGACAGCCCTCGCCTGCCAGATGGTAGCTCAGGTGAGCGCCCACCTGGGAGGGCGGCAGCTGGGGAGGGCGGTGTTGAGACCCCAGGTCCTTACGGCGTGCCTTCGACCCGCAGGCCTGTCTAGCTATACTCCAAAACACTCAGTGGCCTTCAGCAAGTGGCAGGAGCAGACGGTGGAGCCGGCTCCGTGTGAGGTGGAGCCCCTTCGGAAGGAGGTCATGGTGAGCAGGGGCTGGAGGGCACAAGGGGCAGGGTCGGAGGGGGTCTCAAACGCCTGGACAAGCCCCAGCAGCCTCAGCTGCCCCCCTTTCCCTCAGCTGACCCCTGCTGGCCAGAACGATCTCTCGGACTTCCGCAGTGAGCCAGCCCTCTATTTCTGATCCTCCAGGATGACGGGTGGAACGCTGGTGTGGGCCATGGGGCCAGCAGTTCCCAGGAGCCTGCCCTCACTCTGCCCCCACCCCTTGTCAGGCTCCCCCCACACAATGTACCTCCTTCTGCCCTACAAGGGGGGCCAGGTGCTCAGGGCCTGCACTGGGGCTCCCAGGTTCTTCCCTTGGGTCTGTCTGGGTCTCACTACATTTGGGTGGGCTCCAAGCTAGAGAGCGGTGGGGGGCCCAGGGGTCCTGCTGGACGGTGGCCCTGTCTGACCTGGTGGTGGCCTGAGCAGACTCTGACCCAGGTTACCCTCTGTCCTGCCAAGCACTGGCTCCCCGACCTGCCCAGCTGCACTGTCAGGGGGGCTCTCCACTGCTGGGGTTCCCCGGCCCACCCCCAGCCCAGCCAGCACTGCCCCCCATGGCCGAGCCCGGCCTTGCTCCTTGAGTGATAAATGAGAAGTCTTTCCTGAGCAATGGACTCAATAAACAACACTGGATAATGCCGTCTCAGCCTCTGGGTGGTCCACCCTGCTGGGCTCTCGGGGTGTAGGGGATGGGGTTCCATGGAGCACCTGGGGGGAGGGGAGGGACTTTATAGATGGGTATCTGTGGCAGAGTGAGTAGGAGCTGCCCACTCAAGGTCCCCATGGTCCAGCCTCTCACCATCTTCTCCACAGGCCCAGCTGTCCTCCCACCCCCCCCCCCCCACTCCCTTGCTCACCTGCCGTGTCTCCTCTTGGTGAGTGCCGGGAGCCCCTGGTGCAACACCCCTATTGGCAGACATCCCCACTCAGAGCTGGCACCTTTAGGAGGCAGGACCCTGGGCCTTCCATCTGAGATTGGGAATTCTTTGCATGTCATGGCCTGAGTTGGTTCCCTGAAATGTTAAGGGCAAGCAGCCTGGGAGGGGTTGAAGAGCAAGGGCTGAGTGTGGGCCCAGGGGGTTCCGGGGCAAGGCAGAGCCCTGGGGATCTTGGTCTTGTTTGGCTTGGAAAAGTCCTAACCCATGAGAGCCCATGGCTGTGGCAGGCAGGGAGGCAGATGCGGGTGGCTGGGGTGGGCGCTAGTGCTGGCAGGAAAAACCCAAGGATGCCAAGGTGGGAGAGCCGAGGTCCCAGCCACCCACACTGGAGAAGCTCCTGCCTGGGCTGGGACCCAGATATCCTTGCTGCCACGTGTTGGCTGAGCAGGGCTGTTCACAGATCCCTGGGCAGAACTGACTCAGGTGTTGGGTCTGAGTGTGTTTCCTTCCTGGGGAGTTAGGGAGTCAAACCTATGAGCAAACAAGTGGGGCCAGGCTTCGGGGGGAGGGCAGTGCTGTTGGCATGCTTTCCCGAGGCACCCAGGTTCCGGACCTGGGTTGTTGCAGTGCTGACCCCAGGGTGGAGGGTATGCCAGGGGAGGTGGGCTTTGAGAAGTCTGGGGATGGAGAGTGGGGCCCAGCAGTGCAAGGAAGAAGGAAAGCGGGCAGAGAGGGCGTGAAGCCACACAGCCCGTGTTCAGAGGGATCAGCGCTTGGGAGGAGGGGGCGTGCACCCTCAGCCCTAGCCGACTGTCCTTAAGCCAGGCTAGGCTATGGCAGAGGAGAGAACCAGCAGATGAAGGCCCTCAGAGAAGGAAGGGCCGTGTCCTGGATTTAGGCGGAAAGTAAGGGGTGGGGGGTGGTGGTGGTTTGGACAGGGATAGGACAAGTGGCTGTTGGGGGAGCAAAGGTCTGGGACTAACATCTGCAGGTGGGTGGAGGAGGGTCTCGGGAGATGCACAGGGGCACCCTCTGCTCTGCATCCCTGAGATCAGGGCTCCCAGTGACAGGGAAAGCCACTCCAGGTCTCTTTTCCCTGCCCCCGCCCTATGGGGGAGCCACCATAGCCAGGCAGAGCCTTGTGGGCTGGCTCTGGGGGTGGCAAGCAGCCCCATGTACTCGACACAAGCACAGGCCAGCACGATTCTTTACAAAGGAGGCCTTTATTCACACAGTCACGAGGCACTAGGGACAAGCTCTGAGGTCTCGGTTCTGAGGCAGAAGAGGGCCCAACCACTCCCCGATTTGCCTGGCCCCTGCTGGCCAAGGAAGGACAAGGGAGGCAGAAGTCCTGGGGGCTGAGACTAGAGCCAGCAGCCTAGGGAGGTGTGGAGGCCTTGAGAGCCCTCCCCCAACACTGCCTGCTAGGAGCACCACGGAACCAGACCCCCGCCTGGTAGGCTGCTCTTCTCATCCAAGGCTGACGGACACCACAGCTGCCTCTTGGTACCAGAGACAGCCACGAAAGGCGGCTGCTGCCATGCCGAACAAAGACGCTTTATTAACAGGTTTCCTGGGAACCGAGTCGCTGGGCACAGAGGGTGGGGGGCAGGCCCCTGGCCCACCTATGGCCTTGTCAGCTGTCTTTGCCCCCGCTGGCCTTCTGCTCCAAAGCCGTGGCCTTGGTCAGGTTCCCAGCTTCTCTCTTCAGGACACTAAGCAAAGTCTGGGAGCTCTCCAGGATCTGGGGTAAGGGAAACACAGGCAGGTCATTGGTGCTCCCAGCTGAGGGGCACCTGGGGACAGGCAGGACCCTCTTCCCTCCCACGGTCTGGCCCGTGCTGCGTTCTCTGCCGGGCCCCCGTCCCTCACACTCCGAACAGAGTGACCCTTAGTAACAAGCATGGTAGAACACAAGCTGGGACACACTGCCTTCCACAGGCAACATCCTTTCTTCAGTGGGCCCTGACGAGATGTGCTGGAGACGCAGACTGCTCGCTGGGGCCCCTCACTCCCACAGCCGAATGCCCCTGCGCTGGGCCAGGGTCCAGGGAATGGAAGGGAAGCCTCTGCTCAGGGAAATCCCCAGGCCTGAACCCCCTAGGCGCTTGACGCTTGCCCACACCAGCGCTCCGCCTGGCCTGCGGCCCCAGCTGCCCGGAGCCCCACCTTGAGGTAGGCAGCCTCCGTCTCCGCAATGGTCCGGTCAAACTCGTTTCGAGAGGCGATCTTTCGGGCCAGGTTCTCATTGACACGGGCCAGCTTCTCTGTCAGCTGCCTCACCTCGTTCTGCAGCCGCTGCTTCTCGTCCTCCTCCTGCTGGATCTGCCGGCACAGCTCCTCGCGTTTCTGGGACAACTCCTCGATGCCTGGGGCAGCAGGAAGGAGAGCGAGGTCCTGGCTGGGCCTCCTTCCCTGCAAGCAGGACCAGAGTCCTGCCTCTCAGGGGGCATCGGGATAGAATGAGCTAGTGGACAAGAGCGACCGCGCAGGGCCTGGGAGGTAGTGAGTGCTCAAGCCATTTATCCTGCTCACTAGACAAACACGGGGCACCTGGTGTCGCCAAGCGCTCTCCCACGCGCCTTATAAGCACGCGGAGGCTGAGCTAGGCGGGTCCTAATGTAACGCCACGCCTATTCTGCAGCCCGCAGACCACGCACGGACTCAGTACGAAACTTGCCCACGGCCGCACAACTACTGCCTGGTCCTCCACAACCCGGCCGCCGCCATCAGCGCCCGGCCCGCCCCCGTCGGTTTCTCAGCCCCCACCCCAGGCCTGCTCCGGCAGGAGAACAGGCACGACAACGACTGCCCAGGCTGCGCCGCGCGGGGAGGTGCTCACACTTGACCAGCTCGTTGTTGTAGTTCTGCAGCGCCGCTCCCTGCTGGGTCATGGTCACCGGAAACTCGCCTCGCCGCGGCCAACGCCCTCCGTGGTCCTGGTCACGCCAACCGCCCCTACCACAGCACTGACCTGCGCCTGCGCAATGCAACTCGACAGCGCGCCAACCGATAACGTCATCGCCGCGCGCCTCTTTATGCGCTATCGCTCTGCGCCGCGCTCAGCCCGCGTATCATCACCGCGCGCCCGTGCGTCATCGAACCGCGTTGAGCAGGACGGATCTGGGAGCTGGGGGGCCCCGATGGCGGCAGCAGCGGTAGGAGCGAAGGGGGACTGTGACCCCGCGCCTGGACAAGAACTGCTGGTGGCTTGGAACACCGTGAGCACCGGGCTGGTGCCGCCAGCTGTGCTGGGGCTGGTGAGTCCCGGAAGAGACTGGCGGGCTCACTCGGGGTTCCCTGGATGCCTTAGGGCATCCATGTCTGTCCATCGCCAGCTTCTGTCTTCCCGCCTTCCTCCACGGTCCCGCATCTTTCGGCTCCCCTGCCAGTCCTTCTAGCGTCGGCACTACATCCGTGCGCTGCGGAGGAGGAGCGGCGGGGTTTCCGCAGCCTCCCCTCCGCTACCCTTCCCCACCTTTCCCCTCCCCCACCCGTTTTGCGTTACCCTCTCCTCACGTTGTCTGCATTGTAGGCGTCTTCTCGGACCAGCGGTGCGGTCCCGCCAAAGGAGGAGGAGCTCCGGGCGGCGGTGGAGGTTCTGCGGAGCTACGGTCTGCACTCGGTCCTGGAGGAGTGGTTCGTGGAGGTGCTGCAGAACGACCTGCAGGCCAACATCTCCCCCGAGTTCTGGAATGCTATCTCCCAGCGCGAGAACTCTGCGGACGAGCCCCAGTGCCTTCTGCTGCTCCTTGACGCTTTTGGCTTGCTGGAGAACCGCCTGGATCCTTACCTGCACAGCTTAGAGCTCCTGGAGAAATGGACTCGCCTGGGCTTGCTGATGGGCACTGGCGCACAGGGGCTGCGGGAAAAGGTCCACACCATGTTGCGGGGTGTCCTGTTCTTTTCGACTCCCAGAACTTTCCAGGAGATGATCCAACGTGTCTATGGGCGCTTCTTGAGGGTCTATATGCAGAGTAAGAGGAAGGGGGAAGGGGGCACTGACCCGGAACTGGAGGGGGAGTTGGACAGCCGATATGCCCGCCGCCGGTACTACCGGCTCCTGCAGAGCCCACTGTGCGCCGGGTGTGGCAGTGACAAGCAGCAGTGCTGGTGCCGCCAGGCCCTGGAGCAGTTCAATCAGCTCAGCCAGGTCCTGTGAGTACTCTCCCATGTGGCCATGTCCCGGGGCCTCCAAATTCCCTGGTTGCTCCTCTGGGTTTGGCTGCAGAGAGCTGGTGAGCTGGCCAGGGCTCTTTGCCATCTGTCCTGATAGCCAGGGGCATCCAACAGGGAGGGAGCCCTGGGATCCCTGGGTGGTGAGCTTGAGCTTTTGGTCCTGGATTGGTGTGTCTCTTTCGTCTTTTCCTGTAGCCCAGGGGTTGACCCTTTGCCCACGCTGAGACCCCACATGGCTTGTGTCTGTAGCAGATTCCTGTGCCAATTCCAAACTTCCTGGCTCCCCAGAATTCCTGCTGTGCTATCTGTAGGCTTACGGGAGTATGTAGCCTGTGATTGTGGTTGCCGTGACGGTGGCTAACGAACAGGAGGTCACCATTTCTTCTTTAGTGAGCATGTCAGGCAGATCTTCTGCCCGTTGTCTGGAGAGGAGGTTTTGTTTGCTGCAGCCAGGCCCTGCTGTATGGGCCTTCCAGTGCCGTCACAATCTGTCACATTGAGCAAAGTGGCAGCAATGTAGTTTTTTGGGACGGATGTCTTAGATGGATCTGGATCCAGGGAGTGCCCCCACTGCTGGCAGGGGTCCTGGAGGCCAGGAAGGGCTTCTGCTGGGCTCATCCCAGTTGAAGGTTGCATGAGATGCTGTTTCTTGTCTCCTCGTGAGTTTACCTGTTTCTGTAGACCAAGGTTCACGCTGACAGATGCAGACAGCGGCACCTGGGTTTACGTGCCCCGGGTAGCAGTGATTCAGCTGCTGTTTCTGATCCAGGCCGGGGAGATGGGGCTTGGACCCCTGCCGCCAATTCCCATGGGGGTGGCGACCACCCCAGTCCGATCAGCCCAGCTGAGCAGGCCGAACGGCGCCTTGCCAGCGCTCTGTCCTCCCAGCAGCTTTTCCACGGAGCCCCTGGCACAGCTGCCCCCAGGGAGTGCGTGCGAGGTGGGGGCACCCTTTCACACTGCATGTGTTCCCCTGTTCTCAGACACAGACTGAGTCTGCTGGAACGGGTCAGTGCCGAGGCTGTGACGAGCACGCTGCACCAGGTGACCCGGGAGAGGATGGAGGACCGCTGCCGGGGCGAGTATGAGCGCTCCTTCCTGCGGGAGTTCCACAAGGTGGGCCCCAGCCCTGCCTCCGCCCGGGCTCCGCCCCCCGCCCGGGCTCCGCCCCCCGCCCGGGCTCCGCCCCCCGCCCTGCCTCCGCCCCCCCGCCCCCCCCCCCCCCCGCCCCCTTTGGAAGTCTACAGAGACTGAGTGAGCTGGGATCTCAAGGGTAGTTGAGGCCATTCTTGGGCCCCCACTGACTGTGTTGCATCCGTGACATGCTGGGCGAGGTCTTAGCAGAGTCACACGGTTCGAGGCAGCGCCAGGGCCAAGCAGCAGTGTGGCCAGGCCCACCTCAGAGGGACAGATCTCCTTTTTGCTGCCCCACCTGAAGTGTGGGCTCAAGCGTCCCCAACCAGCCAGCCTGCACCCCAACGTGGTCTTCGCACCCGCCGTGGGGCAGGGAAGGAGGGGCAGGAGGAGAAGAGCTGCCAGGGGAGTGATGGAGACGGTAGACTGTGCGGCCGGGTGGGGTCGTATCCTGGGAGACAGCGCGGCCGGGTGGGGTTGTATCCCGGGTGGGGTCGTATCCCGGGTGGGGGGGGGGGCCTTACAGTACTGTGCTGCCCACAGACGAGTCCCGGGCTTCCCCAGAGCTGGTGGAGAGCTGGGACCATGCCTCATGGCACTGCTCCCCAGCTTCCTGTTTTTTACCTGTTCTCTCTCCGCCATCCCTGAGCATCTCCCTCTGAGAACAAAGGTTAGCACAGTTGAGGGAGGTAAAGTGGGGATCCCCCAAGCAGTGGGCAAGAGTGGGTGTGAGCCCTGGCAGCGCAGTTGGGACAAAGTGCCGCTCCCTAGGCGCTGGAGCGAGGCGAGGACTCGGGCAGCAGCCCTGGGCCGCTCGGGCTGTCTCTCTGGCAGTAACCTCCACCCATCTCTGGCGTGCTTCTCAGCAGAGTCACGCACACACAGGAGTGAGTTTGTTTCACGCTGCTTTGTTTGTAAAGGACGGGGTGCTGGTCATGTCTGCGTCCTGAAGGCGTGTACCCACAGGTGTGCGTGTGGCACGTGTGTGTGTGCCACCATCTCACTTGTGTGACGTCAGCGTCGGTCGAGATGGACAGGGAGACCGATGTGCATAAAGGGGCTGGAGTCAGGGCTTGGGACGCCCTTGCCCTCCCAGCCTCTGCCCACGCCCGTGCCTGTCCCACAGTGGATCGAGAGGGTGGTTGGCTGGCTCGGCAAGGTGTTCCTGCAGGACAGCCCCGCCAGGCCCGCGTCCCCGGAGGCCGGCAACATGCTGCGCCGCTGGCGCTGCCACGTGCAGAGGTTCTTCTATCGCATCTACGCCGGCATGCGCATTGAGGAGCTCTTCAGCATCATCCGAGGTCCGCCCCGCCCTTCCAGGCTTTGCTGCCCTTCCTGCAGGCCCACGTCTGTCTCTCCTGGGTCTCCTTATCTGCCTAGGGGTGGTTGGGGTCGTGGTGTGGACGTGTGGTGTGGGCATCGCTGCTGAGTCCCAGGGAGGCTGTTCAGCCGTGCTCAGCACGTGCATGTCCTGTGAGGGCGCCCCTCCCCACAGACTTCCCGGACTCCCGGCCGGCCATTGAGGACCTCAAGTACTGCCTGGAGAGGACCAACCAGAGGCAGCATCTGCTCGAGTCGCTCAAGGCGGCGCTGGAGACCCGGCTCCTGCACCCAGGTGCTGCACATCCCAGCCATGGGTGCTTCCAGGCCCCAAGCTGCCCAGCCCTTGGGGCCTGATGAAGCTGTTTTCTGAGGTCTTTCATGGTTCTGTCTCATCTTTTTCTGTAACTGAGCTTATTTTGGTGCCAGCGGTGGTGTCTGATGCTCTTAGGAGAGACTGCCTGGCATGGGGAGGGGTCGTTGTTTAGCTCTAGGCGAGGCATCTGGGAGCCTGGGGGAGGGGGTTTCCTGACTGGGCTGTCAGGGTTTCTTCAGGCGCAAGTTCATGGGGGCGTTTTAGTGACCACCTGACCGGGCTGAACCGTGCGAGCACATGGGGGCCGCTGTCCAGGGTTTGGCACGTGGTGCCTGTAACCACCTGGCTTCTCCGGCTGCAGGCGTGAACACGTGTGACATCATCACACTGTACATCTCCGCCATCAAGGCGCTGCGCGTGCTGGACTCCTCCATGGTCATCCTGGAGGTGGCCTGTGAGCCTGTCCGCCGCTACCTGAGGTGAGGCAGCCCGCTGGCCAGAGCCTGCCCCCCATGTCCATCAGCCCCGCCACGCCACAAACAAGTCTGCCAGGCCTTTGTATGGCGTTGGCCATCAGTGATATGCAGGCCAGCCTGCGGTCTGGTCACCCTGGGGCCAGATGCCGACCAGGTGGGGCTGGACAGGCAGCCGGGCAGCCCCACGCGTGTGCCACATGCACATGGGGTGATGGTACGGTGTGCTTGTGCCCTGGCAGGACACGGGAGGACACAGTGCGGCAGATCGTGGCCGGGCTGACCGGGGACTCTGACGGGACTGGAGACTTGGCTGTTGAGCTATCCAAGACTGACCCCACAAGCCTGGAGACTGGCCAGGACAGTGAGGACGACTCGGGCGAGCCCGAGGACTGGGCGCCCGACCCTGTGGATGCCGACCCCGGTTAGCCTGCCCCCCAGCCCGGCCCCTCGGAGGGGCTGGGCCTTGGCGCTCACAGCCTAGGTCTGCCGGGGAGGGAAGGCCACACGCCAGGCCCATGGCCTTGTGTGCTGGGCTGTGCCGGAGCAGCTGGAGGCCAGGGCACCATGCAGGACCCACTTGGGCACCCCAGGGTGCTCAGAGGGCTTCAGTGCTGGCTTATGTCTGGTCACTGTCATGTAGAGTGCTTCACTCCAGGGGCTGTAGACGGTCACCACCTGTTGCCCCACCCCTGCAGGCTTCGAGTTCCACCCACCTCTGCTGCTTCAGCTGCTGGCAGGCAGATCGCTGGGTGGCCTGGGCTAGCCCCATGTGGGGTCCCTGGCCCTCACTGGGCAGAGACAAGGCTTTTTCGGTTTTTGGCAGAAGACCCAAGGACTTTCTGTTTCTTCGAGTAGGGGTCTAGGGAGGGGCCGGCTGGGCTTGGAGCCACTGTCCCAGGTCACTCTGGGAGGCACCATGAGGCGAAGCGCCGGCCGTGGCTAGGGGTCCCAGTCCTGCTGAGGTGCCAGTGGTGCCCCCCTACCCCCATGCCAGGGAAGTCGAGCTCCAAGCGACGTTCCTCAGACATAATCAGTCTGCTGGTCAGCATCTACGGCAGCAAGGATCTTTTCATCAACGAGTACCGCTCCCTGCTCGCCGACCGCCTCCTGCACCAGTTCAGCTTCAGCCCCGAGCGGTGAGTGCCCTGCTGTTCACCGTCCTTCACCCCAGTGCCGTCCTCTCTTGGCCCCGCGTGCACAGGCAACAGGCGAGCTCAGGCTCTTGCAGCAGGCCGGGACTGGTGGCTCAGGTCACCGCCTGGGAAGCCTGCTGGCTCAGGTCACAGCCTAGGAGGCCTGGTGGCTCAGGTCGCCACCTGGGAGGCCTGGTGGTGTGGGAAGGGCCAGCATGGGAGGCCTGCTGGCTCAGGTCACCACCCGGAAGGTCTGGTGGTGTGGGAAGGGCCGGTCTTGGAGGCCTGGTGGCTCAGGTCACCGCCTGGGAGGCCTGGTGGCATGGGAAGGGTTGGCACAGGAGTGCTGGGAAGCCAGGCTTGGCCAGGTCATGGCAGGACAGGGCAGGGAGGGGCTGTGACGGCCGTTGCTCCCACCTCCCATCCTGACATGGGGTCCCAGCACTGAGAGCGCCCTGCAGAGCCCCTGTCCAGGGGCCAAGGTAGGGTGTGGGCCCCCATCCCCACCTCGCCCCACCCAAGACTTGTCCTTCCAGGGAGATCCGCAACGTGGAGCTGCTGAAGCTGCGCTTTGGCGAGGCCCCGATGCACTTCTGCGAGGTCATGCTAAAGGTGGGTGCCGCCCTGGCCCCCTGCCCACCCCGTGGGCCCCAGCTGGCCCAGTCTTTGGGATACTCTCGTCGCCTTTTCTCAGGATATGGCGGACTCCCGGCGCATCAACGCCAATATCCGTGAGGAGGACGAGAAGCGTCCTGCAGAGGAGCAGCCGCCATTTGGGGTCTATGCGGTCATCCTGTCCAGTGAGTTCTGGCCGCCCTTCAAGGACGAGAAGCTGGAGGTCCCTGAGGACATCAAGGAGGCTCTGGACATCTACTGCAAGAAGTACGAGAAGCTGAAGGTACCTGTCTGTGGCCCAGTGGCCAGGGGGGCCCCATGCAGAGGGGCGGCGTCGCCTGCGGCCCTCCCAACTCTCCCCGCTCCATCTGTGGGGCGGCTCCACATCACCACTCCCTTGGAGCTCTTGGGGGTCATGGAGGGGCTCAGGGTAGCAGCCAGCCCATAGTGGCCCTGGTCCCACAGCCCCAGGGCCTCAGGAAGCAGAGCAGTGTGCTGACCCGGGCCCTTTGCAGGCCATGCGGACCCTCAGCTGGAAGCACACGCTGGGCCTGGTGACCATGGACGTGGAGCTGACTGACCGCACGTTGTCTGTGGCCGTGACTCCCGTGCAGGCCGTGATCCTGCTGTACTTCCAGGATCAAGGTAAGCCCCCATGTCCACTTGGCCTCGCCTCTGGCCCCCGCCCCCCGGCCTGTAGGGGAACTCTGTTTCCCAGTGGGGCAGGATTCGGGCAACCTTTCCCATTCTCTAGTCGGGGTCTGCAGACCATCCATGTCCCCAAGACCCCTTGGAATTCCAGGGCCGTCCCAGTGTGCCTGCCGATCTTGGGGCAGATGCTGCTGGGGAGGGGCAGGCTTGGCATCCCCACTGCTCTGCATCAGCCACCTGGACCCTGGAGGAGCTGAGCAAGGCGGTGAAGATGCCAGTGGCGTTGCTGCGGCGGCGGATGTCTGTCTGGCTGCAGCAGGGTGTGCTGCGGGAGGAGCCTGCCGGCACCTTCTCGGTCATTGAGGAGGAACGGCCCCAGGACCGCGACAACATGGTGCTCATGGACAGCGACGACGAGAGCGACTCGGGCATGGCCTCCCAGGCCGACCAGAAGGAGGAGGAGCTGCTGGTGAGCAGGGGCGGGGCCTGTGGGGGAGGGGGCCAGTGAGGGGGCCTGTCCCTGGGCAGCACAGGCAGGGACTGCGGGTGGCCAGGGGAGGGGCCAGGGTGCGGGTGGGGCAGGGCTTGGGGGGCGGCCTGGGGAGGGCCCGGGGTGGGGGGTGGGGGGCGGGCGGCTGCCTCAGCGCTGATCCAGCCCCAGCGGCTCCTGCTGCCCCCCCCAGCTCTTCTGGACCTACATCCAGGCCATGCTGACCAACCTGGAGAGCCTGTCTTTGGAGCGCATCTACAGCATGCTGCGCATGTTTGTCATGACTGGCCCTGCGCTGGCTGAGATCGACCTACAGGAGCTGCAGGGCTATCTGCAGAAGAAGGTGCGCGACCACCAGCTCATCTACTCGGCTGGCGTCTACCGCCTGCCCAAAAACTGCAGCTGACGCCCCGACCCGCACACCCGCCGGCCAGGTCCTCCCTGCCCTCCCTGCTGGCTCAGCGCCTTCACAGGATGGACAGCCCTGGGCCCCAGCCCCCAAACACACACAGCCTGTGTGGATTAAAGCCGGTCGGCTCAACGTCTCTTCCTTGTTCTGGGGACTTTGTGGTGGAGGGGTGCAGTGGGGCTGGGAGGCCAGCCCTCACGGTCGATGTCCTGAGACAGAGAAGGGGAGACGCCGGGGACAGGTCCACACCTGGCACACCAGTCTGTGTTCAGGCTTTAAACCTCCTAGCGGGGTTCTGGGTGGGAGCATCCTGCACGGTGTTCTGATGTGGCGGCTGCACCTGCCTGCATGTCTGGGCCTGCAACTCAGGCAGGAGCACACCGGGGGGCGCTGCCTGCAAGTTTCTCCTGGGCTGCCCTCTAGCCACTTGGCAGGGCTTCTAGCCTCACTTTTCTGCCCTTTGAAAGGAGAGGGGATCACTGCCCTCTGCTGGGCTGGAGGGTCAGCCTTGTGCGCCCCAGCCAGGAGTCCCGGCCTGGGTACTGCTGGTCTCTGAGTAGGGTCTGGCAAACATCTGAGGCCCTGATGGTGCCTGAGCCAAGGACTTTGTGTCTCTGGCAGCGAGAGGGCCTGGCATCTGTCCACAGCCCACACTGGGAGCGGGGCAGCTGCAACACTGCACAGTTCACAGCCAGGAGGGGTCCTGGCAGGTGGGGGAGTTAGCCAAAATGACGTGTCAAGAAAGGCGGGTGATTCCCATAGGGGAGCACCTCTCGTGGGAGCCTCAGGGCAGGGGCCAGGCTGGCTGCAGCGCAGGCTCTGGGGGGCTGGGCCTTTGCCTTGCTGTGAAGTGCAGTGTCCTCGGGCAGGAGCTGCCTGCCCTGAAGGCCCTGTCCTCGGAGGTCCTGGGAGCGAGGTGGGCCCCGGGCTGGACATGTCTAGAGCCACGTGGGCACTTGAGTTGCCTTCCTGGCCCCAACTTGGTTTCTGCCTCCCTGCGCCCTATTCCTGCCTGCTCTGCACAGGGGATTGGAGGGCAGCCGTGTCTCAAGGGCATCCTCCTCCTACACTTCCTGCTCGCTAGGGAGCTTCATGGATTGTTCTTGTTTCAAAGTTTACTCCTCTCCAGTTCCGCAGGCTTCCCTCATCTGGTCTGCTAAGAGGCTGTTGTCCTGGGTGGCGGTCAGCCACTCCCTGGCAGCAGCATTCTGGCAAATCCCAGATCAGCTTGGTCCCTCAAGTGGCCACTGCCCAGCCCCTGGGCTGGGTACCTGCCGTCCTCACCAGGATGCAAACCTGCTCAACTGGCCTGGCAAGGTGGCAGTGCCAACCACCGGCTGGGGCACACCTGCCCCGAGTTCCTTTGGACTTGGTTTTCCAAACACGCATTCTAAAGCTGACCTCCCAGCCCCAGGTACATCTCGGATCACAGCAGAAAGGCTGTGCCAGTCCCCAGGGCCCCACAGGGGAAGCCACCCATGTCAACGGTTGGAAGTCGCTGGCTGAGCCCACCCACCCTGGTGCCCTTTGGGGCCTGTGTTGGCAGGAGGCCAGTGTGGTCTCAAGGGTGCTGAGGCACTTCCTCCTGTTGCCTTTGCGGTTTGCTTGGCAGGTTCAAGAGGAGGAGGGAAGGAGGCCCCTGGGTGGGGATGGGCCAGTGCAGCAAGGACTATATCTTGGCATCTGGGCCTGTAACAGCAGGCTCCAGGAGGTGGCCAAGGTCAATTTCCAGCCTCCTCGGTCCCCTTTCCTGGTCTACAGGAGCTGCACAGGGCTGGGTGGGGGAAGACTCCCGCAGGGGCAGGTGGCTCCGGGGCAGAGAAGCTTACAGAAGTCTGTATGATGGCCTCTTAGTAACTTTAATGACATGTTTGTTTAGCGGGAGGGATCCTCGGATGCTGCCCGCAGCTATTTCTGAGCCACCTCCACAGAAAGGGTTCACGGGAGGCCTGTGGCTTTGGCTGAGGCAGGTGTGTGCTGGGTGGCTCCCCCGACCTCTCCTGGATGACCAGGTTGGGGAGCAGGGCCCTGGGGGGCGGGGCCGTGTTAGGACAGCAGAGGCTTGGGGCCAGTGCGATTTGACAGGCTGGGGATCCACCTTCTAGCCCCTCTGTCCCAGGCCCCACCTGACCCCTTGCAGTCCCTTTTCTGGAGTGGGAACTGAGGGGTGGGTTGAAGACTTCCCAGGGTTGCTGGGCACTGCTCCCTAGAGTCCGGGGTGCGGCCCCACCCCCTTCTCTATGAGTGCCCTCCCCTATGATGGGCTCCAGCTGGGATCTGGGCACTCCAGAGGGGCTCTCCAGCCCTGTCCACCCTACCTGCTCCATCCCAGGCTGCCTGTCTGGACTCCTTCAGGTCCCCTGTGGCCCAGGGGTGACTCAGGGTCTGCTCCTGGCCCAGGGGTGAGGGTCTGGTGGCCTCAGGCACCCCAGGCCCTGCCCCCCACCCTCCCTGCCTCACAGCGCCCACTGTGAGGTCAGCGCCTTCCGACAAGTTCTGTCCAGAGGTACCCGGTGGGGCTGGGGGCTGGACATGGCCCCGCCTCCCCAGCCCTACTTCTGCCTGCTCGGCAGCCCTCTTGGCCTGATATGTCTGTCCCTCTTGCTCATCCCCGCTGCAGGTGCCTCCTCCTGCCCCACCCCCAGCCAGGGCCCCTCCCTCGTCCAGGCGGGGCGGGCTGTGCCCTGTCCTCCCAATGGCCACCAGGGCAGGGGGCAGGCCCAGGGCATCTCCCAGCTGCCGGTGACCAGCCCCACTGCCACGCTGCCCTGTCTCTGCAGCCGGAACCTACTGTGAGTGCAGCCTGGGCCTCAGCCGCGAGGCGCTCATCGCCCTGCTCGTGGTGCTGGCCGGCATCAGCACCAGCTGCTTCTGCGCCCTGGTCATCGTGGTGGTGGGCGTCATGAGGGCCAAGTGGTGCGTGGCCCCACCCTCAATGCCCCGCCCCTAGTGCCTGGGAGCTGGTCTGAGCAGGGGTGGGCCAGCCTCACTGTGCTACCTGGCCTGTGTCCTGTGGCTGCCCGAGAGGGGCCTCTGTCCCCTGGGTGGGATGTCACGAGGGCCTGGGGATGGCACCTCCCAGGGTGTGTGCTGGGGCCAGCCCTGGCAGTCTGGGACTCACACCCTCCTCTATCCCCCAGTGACTCAAGCACCCCCGGACAAGTGGACAGCAGGTGAGTGACCCCTGGGCCAGGCAGAGCCCACCAGCAGCTTCAGTAGCACTGTCGTTGAGGCGGGGTCTGCTGGGTGCCCCTGGCCGCCTGATCACCCGTGTCCTGGCAGGTTGGTGGGGCACTACGGGGTCCAGGAGGACCACATGGATCTGCACACGGTGCACGTGGAGTCCCACCTCATGGACCCTGACCTGGAGACCTCTATGATGGCGTCCCTGGAAGACCAGGGCCTCGGGACCGTCCCTTTGGACGCTCTGGAGGAGCCACCCCCACCCCCACCCCCACCCCCACCCCCACCCCCACCTGAGCAGGACTGAGGGCTGTGAGACTGGCGGGGCGGGGGATTAAAGAGTGTTTAGGGTTCTGCCCTGTCTGCCCTGCATCCTGGGGGCGGGCGGAGGCTCTGGTCTTAAGTGGGAAGGTGCCAGGTCCTCCATGCCCCCAGGCAGGGGCCACACCGCTCGTGTTTCCCGGCCTCCTGCCATCACCCTCAGCCCCACAGTCCTGCACCTCACGCTGCTGCGTGCCCTGGAGCTGTCAGGGACCCTAGGAAACCCAGCTCAGGCTGGGGCCACACCTCTGGCTACTCCAGGAGGGAGTTGGGTGTGACAGGCACGACCGAGTGACGCCCCTGCCCCCACTCACACTTTCCCTGGAGGTTCCAGGAGAGTCTTTGGCGGGTGGGCGGGACACTGCTCTGCCTCCGGAGACTCCTCTGCCTCAGTGTACATCCCCGCCCCAGGCCCCCACTGTGTGCTCAGCTCCCACAGATTAGGGGTTGCCATGGGGGTGGGGCGTTCCTCCGGGGTTCTCAGGGTGCCTCTGGGGAGAAGCTGAATGGAGGGTATGGGGACTGGGCCAGGCAGGGCCCCTTGGGGAGTGTGGGGCCACTTTGCTCAGCCCCAGCAGGGCAAGACTGGGGTGAAGGGGTGAGGAGCAGGGCGCCCTAGGGACATCTGAGAGTTGGGTGAGTATGGGCGGGTTGGGTTCCAGCTCTCATACCTCAGTGGGTGCTGGTCTTGTCAGCGCTGTGGCCAGCCCAGAACCTAGGGAGCCCAGAGTTCTGGGACAGGTGGTTGGCAGTGCAGGCGTTGGCTGTGTGCCCGGCCCCCGCCCAAGGCGGGAGCCAGTCCTGGGACAGGAACTGCCGACACTCCAGCCGGGAGCGTTAATATTGGTGTAGGCGCCTTAGGGACAGGCTCCGGCTACAACGGGCTCCGAGGTCCCACGGCCTCTGGGGACGTACAGCCCCACCGTGGACCCAGCGCTGCCCCCATGCGGAGCCCCTCCTTTCTCTCGCGGCCGCTGCCCTCGCTGTTGCTATTGCTACTGCTGTCCCCGTCGCTCACCCGGGCCCAGGTGCTCCTCGCGGCCACCCGCTTGGGGCCCAGAGGCTCCCCGGCCTGCCCTGAGGAGTGTGCGTGCGCGCCGAGCGGCCAGGCCAACTGCTCCGCGCGCGCGCTGCCCGCCGTGCCCGCGGGCCTGAGCCGGCGCGTGCGCGCGCTGCTGTTGGACCACAACTGCGTGCGCTCTCTGCCGCCCGGCGCCTTCGCTGGCGCTGGCGCCCTACTGCGCCTGGACCTACGCGAAAACGGGCTGCGCACGGTGCACGCTCGCGCCTTCTGGGGCCTGGGCACGCTGCAGCGGCTCGACCTTGGCTCCAACCAGCTGGAGACGCTGGCGCCCGGAACCTTCGCGCCGCTGCGCGCGCTGCGCGTCCTCTCGCTGGCCGGCAACCGCCTGGCGCGCCTGGAGCCCGCGGCGTTGGGCACGCTCCCGCTGCTGCGCGGGCTGAACCTGCAGGACAACGCGCTGGCGGCGCTCGGGCCCGGCCTGCTGGCCGCCCTACCCGCCCTTGACTCACTCCGTCTGCGCGGCAACCCCTGGGCCTGCAGTTGCGCGCTGCGCCCGCTGTGCGGTTGGCTGCGCCGGCACCCGCGTCCCCCAGGTGAGCCGTCGAGGTGGGGGCGCCAGATAAGGCGTGGCAGGAGGGTCGCCAGGTGAGGTGTGTGGGGAGGTGCTAGATGAGCCGTCGAGGGCGGGGGGCGCCGAGTGAGCTGTCGGGGACGCGCTCGCTAGCCCCGGCCGCTGGCCCCCGCCTGACGGCCAGCGGTCTGCCCGCAGAGACCGAGACCCTGTTCTGCGTGTTCCCGGGGCGCTTGACGCTCAGCCCTCTGACCGCCTTCACCGACGCCGCCTTCAGCCACTGCGCACAGCCACTGACCCTGAGGGACCTGGCTGTGATCTACGTGCTGGGACCCTTCTCCTTCCTCAGCAGCCTGGCCGCCTGCCTGGCGCTGGGCTCCGTGCTCACTGCTTGCCGCGCCCGCCGCCCGCCCAGGAGACCACTGCTGCACCCCACGCCCGCCGCCCCGCCCGCGGACCCTGGGAGCTCCGCCGCCGCCCAAGCCTGAGCCAGCCTCCAGGGACCAGGGGTGCTACCACCCTGCAGGGGCACCCTCCGGCCGGCATTCTAGAAACTTCCCCACCCCCTCCCTTCACACCCCCTGCAGGCGTCAACAGGCAGCACAGACGGAAACTTTCGTGACATTCCTTTAGGCAACACCGCTGCACACACAGGGTCATGGGGGCGGCGCCCCGGGGTCGCTGGGGTGGAGGGGCGCGGCGGCTGCACACGGGCCGTACGGGGAAGGCACGCGCTCAGACGAGAGGACTGGGCCTGTACAAGGTGGCTGGCGGGTCACACACCCGGAGGGTGGGGGCGGCGGCGCCGGGCAGGGCTGAGGGCAGTCCCCCGCTGTCCCGGGCTACGGGAGGGCGAGGCTTACAGAAGCCTCGGTCCTCTGGAGCCTGGAGGAGAACAGAGGCCGCGGGGAGCCCGAGAGCGCCCCGCCCCCCGATGCTGCTGGCACGGAATCCGGACTGAGATGGGGAGGAGGCAGGGCGAGCCGGCGGCGGGATCTAGGGGGAGAAGGGGCGTGGGTCGGGGTGCAGCGAGAAGAGGGGAGAAGTCGAGCTGAGGCTGGAGTAGAGCAGGCGCTTGAGGACAGGGTGGCCCAGCCTGTGGGTCCGGCTGTGGCTCCGGTGGTGGCGGGGCAGGATGGGGCTGTCTCTGCTCCAAGCCCCTCCAACCAGGGGCAGAGTAACCCCTCTCGCCACGCTCCAGCCCCCAGGGCCCTGCCTCTGCCGGAGCGCCCTGTGGCCCTGCCCAACTGGCTCAGCCTCCGGTCTGCTCTCGGTCCAGCAGGGGCCTGCCCGCCAGGTGGCGGGCGGACAGATGGAGGGGAGGCCAGGGGCGGGCAGTCTCTGGGGCGGGTGGGCTTCCCTCAGGCCTTCCCGAGCAGCAGGACCATCAGTGTCCTTGGCTGGGCTAACTGGGCAGGCGGGCGGGCGGCTCCGGGGGGCCTCACACCACGGTGCTGACCGAGGGATCTGAGAGGTTGAGCGGGCCCGTGATATCAGTGGGATGATACTGCTGTAAAATAGAAATACACAGACAAGGCGGCCCGTTAGCCCCAAGGCTCGGGGGCACGCGTGGGGCCAGGACGGGGACCGGCCAGCCGGCTGACCGGCAGGCGGGTGGGCAGGCGCGGCCTGGGGGAGGCTGGGGGTACTCCTCCCCCTGACCCCATCGTGCTCCGGGGGCTCTGCGTGGGCCGGGCCGCTGTCCCGTCCATCTGTCTGTCTGTTTGCGGGGGAGGGGGGCAGAGGAGGGCGGGCAGGGCGTCTCAGCTCTCCCTATGACGGGCACACATCTGCAGCTGGCCCTCCTCCCTCTCAATAGCGCGTCGCGGCAGCACTGTGTCTTTTTGGGTTTGCAAAGCGCCGCGTCCACCCCCGGTGCTCTATAAATAAGAACCAACAATCAATACCCGCCGGCCCCGCTGGCCGCCGGGGACCCCAGCCAGCCCCGAGTGCCCAGTGCCGCCCTGGCCGGGACCGGCCTCAGGACAGGGGCCACGGATCTCAGCAGCTGGACCGACCCTCCCGCCCCAAGAAGCCCCCCGCCCAGCCTCCCTCTGAGGAGCCGCCCAGCCCCAGAGACAGGATGGGAGCTGGGCTGCTCGCCCCCGCCCAGCGCCCCAGCTGGCAGTGCCCCAGCAGAGGCACCCCTGCAGGGCGGGGCCCCAGATGCCACGTGGTGCCAGGCTGGTGCCCAGGAGGCTCAGGCGGGGAGTCCTGGGGGGGGTGTGTCCTGGGAAGGGCACCGTGCGCATCTCTGAGCTGCCTGAGGACATCTACAGGGCCATGTCTGCTCTGGGCAGGGCCCTGGACTCGGTGACACCTTCTGAAAGCCCCCATTGCCTGCAGGGCGTTTTGTGCTTCCCACTTTGGCCGACTGCCCCCAAAGTGCTGCTCCGCCTGTCTGCTGGGGACCCCTCCTCTCCCCTGGGCCGCCCCTCACGCCCACCCCACGCTCTGACCTTGTCCCTCCCTGCAGCATAGGCCTCGCCCATTTCCTGCTGGGCATGGCCATGGACGCCTCAGCCTGGGGTGGCCCCACTTGCTCTTTGTGTCTCTTGCTTTCAGCACCATGGACCCTCACTCTCCACCCATTTCTACCGTACCAATCCCCTCCCCCAGGCTGCCTAGCAGCCAGGCCTCACAAGTCCCTCTTGGGACACCCTGGTGGCTTCCTGCTGGGACCCTGATT
Organism: Dugong dugon; assembly: GCA_030035585.1. NCBI lineage: Eukaryota > Metazoa > Chordata > Mammalia > Sirenia > Dugongidae > Dugong > Dugong dugon. The sequence continues at coordinate 922,850 of CM057471.1, forward strand.
CCTCTGCTCCGCTTCCATTGTGCTAGGTGGCCCTGCAAATCCCGCTTCAGGTTGGGGGGCTTCCTGTGGGCAGGAGGCCACTGGGCCGTGCTCTCTGCTGGCTCCCTGGGTGGCCTCTTTCCATGTGCTGGGACCAGGGTGCCCCTAGCAAGGCTGTGTCCCCTTCAGGGTCTGCGTGACCTGAGTGTATCAGGTGTAGTGAGAAGCTGCCTGAGGCAGGAGGGCAGGGAATTCAGGCTCAAAAGGTGGGGAGGCCTGGCTCTGACCGGGGACCCTGTGAGCATGGCCAAAGTCAGGAGCTGAGGCGCTGGTCTCCCCAGAGGCCCCCCTTCCTGGACCTTTCTCTGGGAGCCTCCCTGTCCCTCTGGGCTCTTAGATCCGCCGGGTTTGCCGCCGCTTTTGCAGGGGCCCTGCTCAGCCTGGTCCCACCCCCTCCCTCCCTGAAAGCCCCCTGTGGCCAGGGCCGGTCCCAACTGCAGGCCCCGGCTGTCCACCCAGAAGGACCCAGGCCCGGCCCCCAGCCCCCGGCCCACACAGAGACCACATGGGAGATGCGACACACATGGCTCTGGTGAGACAGGTGACACGGGTGTCGGGGTGGGGCCGGCGGCCAGACAGACGGACGGGATGGGACGTCGCAGGGGAGGTGGCGGCCCCTCTAGCAGAGGCTAGATAGAGAACAGGGACAGAGGTGGTGTGGCGCCTCCTCCCCACAGGCACGGAGTGGGGACGCGGCCGCTCTGGGCTCTGGGGGCCCCGGCCCCGAGAGGCAGCGACTGACTGACTGACCCACGACATGACACAGCTTCAGGATGGTGTGTGGTGGTCATGGCATGGTGGCGGGAAAGGGGTGGGCAGACCAGGGCAGAGAGACACACGGGGGGGACAGGACCGGGGGTGGGGCTCAGAGGAGAAGGAGCCAGAGAACAGCCCTAAGTCGGGGTGGGGGTGGGGGAAGAGGCACACCCCTTGGGGTGGGTGGAGGGGCCGGCTCTGGAGAGAGGCGGGGCGGGGGGGGGGCCGGGTGGGAGGACGAGTGGGAGAGCACGCCTGATGCACGGGGGACGGAGACACGGGGGCGTGGGGCGAGAAGAGTCGGAGACGTGTGACTGGGGTGTCCCCCCTTACCGTGTCTTTGGAGGACCTACGTCTCTTGAAGCTGGAAGCCAGGGTGGAGGTGATAGCCCTAAATGTGGCTTTCTTTTTAGGGTCGGGCTCTGCTCTACCACTCTTTCTATCCTAAAATGAATATGTATAAGTGATTAGACAGCTAAGGGTGCCAGCCACACCTGCCCTCGCCTGCTCCTGGGGGCCGCTGCCCGGCCTGGCTGGCCGCTTGGGCCCTCACTCCTGCCTGCCTCCCTGTGCTGGACTGTCGGACTGACGGCCGGGCCCACTCGGGCGGCCGCATCTCCTGCCCGCTTTCGGCCTGACCTTACTCGTGCTGGGGGCCGGGCTCGGGGGTCCTGGTTGGCTCTCTTCTCAGGAGGTCCGCCTCGGGCCCTGGTTCCTGGGCGGCCCTGGCTGTCAGGTGTCCCCAGGAGGAGAATGGTGTTGGCTGGTGCCCTCCGAGGGCTGGAGGTGGCACCCCATGGGCTCCCCGCCCATCTGCATGGAGGCCGATGACCCCAGAGGGGGCACACACCAAGAGACAGGAAGGGGCCAAGGGGCCGAGGGGCCGAAGGCGGGTGGCGAGATGGAATTGGAGGTGGACAGAGGCAGCTCCTGGGACCCCGGCCTTGGCTCTGGTGGCCCTTGTGCCCACCTGTGAGAAGCAGCGACCAGGTCCCCAGGGGACCTGTGGGGCCAAGAGCAAGAGTGGGCAGATGAGAGGTGTGGGGGCTCCAGCACCCCCACCCCCCATGGCCCTCGCCGCAACACCAGCGGCATCCCAGGTTGGCAGGACCAAGGGCCCTGCTCAGGACCCGGTTCCAGGAAGGCACCCAGAGAGAAGCAATGCAGCAAACTGGAGGCCGACCGTGGGGACGCTGCCTAACCAGGTCCCAGCGGCCATGGCTGCCAGCTCCGGCCTCCCTTGCTGGAGGTAAGTTCCCACAGACACGGCCAGGGGTGCCAGGCCAGCCAGCACATTTCTGTTGGAGTCAAGGAGCACAAGGACACAGCAGGGAAGGGGGCCCCGAAAGGTATAGAGGGGGCTTGGGGCAGCAGAGGGCAAAAGGCATCTTGGTCTCACGCGCTACCCACAGGTGGGTCCCTGTCTTACCCTGCCTCAGTTTGCCTTCCTATGGAAAGGGCGCCAGGGGGTGAGTCTGGAGACCGAGGGGCCGGGCAGAGGCTTGGCGCCAGGTGTGCGGCCTCCCTCAGCCCTGCTTTGGAGTGGGCAGCCACCTACAGGCAGCCCTCCCGCCAACGCTGCCCACGAGCCCCGGGAGCACTCACCACTGCCCCTGGCCATGGCTCCCAGCTCCAGTCCTGCCCACGTGGGCTCCTGAGCTCCCGCACCTGGGGCAGGGCCAGCCGCCTGCCCGGAGCCAGAGCCAATGCCACAGCCTGCAGGGACAGAGGAGGGCCGGGCCGGGCTGGGCCACGGGCACCAGGCCTCAGAGGGTGGCCTGCCCTACCTGCAGGTTTTTCCTCCACACGTTCACCGCTGCAAAGGCCAGCTGCATCTGCTTCCGGCGCGCGTCCTTGTGCCGCTTGTAAGCGATCTCAATGAAGATCAGGAAGATGCCGGCAACGATGCCCCCAGCCACCAGCATGAAGACCCCTGTGCAGCCAGAACACAGCCTTCAGCTGCTGGCTGGCAAGGGGCCCTGTTGAGCCTCACCCCCAGAGTCAGAGGATGGCACTGAGGGGAGTGGGGGGGCCCACCTGCCATGTTCTCGAAGGTGAGGGTAGCAGGGGCGTTGCTTCGTGAATCACATTCCTGGTACCGCACCCAAGTCTTATCCAGGTCTTCCATGAAGCCATTCTCATGGGACCTGGGCAAGCAGGGGGTATGAATGAGGGCCCTGGAGTGGACAGTGCCTAGAGCAGGCTGGTGGGCGGGGCCTGGGGAGACAGGGCGGGGCCTGTGCGTCTCTGAGACCGTTGAGGGCCGAGCCCGGATGCCAGAAGGGGTGGGGTCTGCCTCTGTGGGGAGGCTCTTGGAGAGAGGTGGTGGGGACAGGTGAGGGCCTGACCCACTGCAGACTCACTTGAGAATAGATAGGGAGACGTTCTGCTTCCAGGGGCTGTCCTTGCGCATGCCGATGCCGAAGCCCGAGCGGAAGAAGAGCTCGCCTGTGGTTACCAGGTCGCACTTCTGAGAGGCCTCGAACTCCAGCACCGCGGAGTCCCAGATGAAGGCGTGCAGCTTGCTGCGGGCAGGGGTGAGGGGTGAGGGGGCCCCCTGCACTGTATTTGGCGGCCTCGCGCCCCCTCATCTCCCTTGTCACAGGAGGCCTGCGCACCTGCAGCCCAGTTGGCCCTGCCCTACCTGGACGCCTCACACCTTTACCCTTTCATGGTCCCCCTGGTCCCCACAGCCTGGACACCCTCTCCTGGCTCACTTTTCTTCTATGGCCTGGAGCCCTCCCTCTGCTAGTCCCACCTGCCCTCCGCCCCGCCCCTCAGCGGCCCACCCTGCCCCACGCCCCGCGCCTCACTTGTCCCGCACGGCCTGGATGGCCTCAGCTGCGGTCTCGTAATTGTGCTTCTCCATGTGCCGGTACATGGTGCTCAGCTCCACCTGCCGCCGGAAGTAGATGTCCACCGAGCTCTGCTTCACTGTGGCGTAGATGAACTTGTCCGAGGGGTTCCTCAGCTGCAGGGCCAGAGGGCGGGGCTCGCAGCTGCTCCCTTGGCCCGGCCCCCACTTGAGGCGGACGCCCAGCCCTCAGCTCCCCCTCCCCCAGCAGGCCAGGTCTCACCCGCGGGTCGTTGATGCCGGTGATGCGCTCCTCAGGTCGGTCCAGCACCAGGAAGGCCGCCAAGTTGGCGGTGTAGGAGGCCACGATGATCATAGCGAAGCCGGCCCACACCATGCCCAGGATGCGCGCCGAGAAGCTCCGGGGGGCGCCTGTGGGGAGAGGCGCGCGTCAGCGTCGGCGGGGCGGAGGGCGGGGCGCCTGCGGGCGGTGGGCTAGGGTGTGGCCTCACCTTCCCCGATGCCCGAGTTGAGCAGGACGCCCCAGGAGAACCACATGGCCGAGGACAGGGTCAGCGCGTCCTCCTCCTCCTCCTCACTGTTCACCTTAAACCGGCCGAAGGGGCTGCAGGGCGCAGAAGGCGGGAGGGAGAGTGGGGGAGAGGCAGCCTTGCGGCCTGCTCGGCCCGCTCCGCCTGCCCGCCCGGCGGTAGGTTGTCCGACCCGGGGCGGGGGAGGGGGGCGCTCACCTGAAGCGGTCTAACAGGTACAGCATCACGGCCACCACGTGCACCGACAGCCCCACCAGCAGCCACAACGTGCTCTGGAAAGGCTGCATGAACGAGTCCAGCGTGCTCCGAGGGATCTCCTGCGGGTGGGCAGGCCATCAGCGCCGCGGGGCCCTCCCGTGGCCCTCTCCCACCAGGCCAGCCCGGAGAGCCCACCTTCTTGACCAGAATGGTCAGGCCCTGGTACTTGAAAGGCTTGGAGAACTCGATGTACTGCGCACGCTCGTTGTTGATGGTCAGCGGCGCCACGATCATGTCCGCTTGCCCGCTGAGCAGCTCGCCCATCATTCCGTTCCACTCCTTCTTGTTGCTGTTGTTCACCTGCGGGGTGGCGGAGCGGGCGAGGGCGCAGACTGTGTAGGGACTGGCTCCCGCCGCGGTCCCGCCCCGGCTCACAGACACTGCCCCACCCACCCTACCACAGACTCCGCCCACTCCGGATCCCACCTTGGCTCACAGGCCCCGCCCTATCCACTACAGGTGCCACCCACTCCAGAATCGCAGGCCCCGCCCCCGCAGGCCCCGCCCCCTGGCTCCGCCTGGAGAGCCGCGATCCCGGCATCTGCGCGCGGTGGCGAGCCCCATGCCGCGTACCCGCTCCTGCGTGCCGAACTTGCCGTCAGCCACCAGGTGCACCTCGTAAGTGAAGTTCATGGTCCGCGCCAGCTTGATGAGCAGGTCGATGCAGAAGCCGTAGCAGCACTGAGGCACCGTGTGGCGGGCTAAGGGGTGGGAGCCGGTAAGCGCTGGGCTCCCTGCTGCCCCATCGCCGCCCGCCCCGCGCCCCGCGCCCTCGATCGCGACCCCTGCACTCACGACTGCCGGGCGACGTGTCGTTGGGCCCGGTGCAGATCACCTTCTTGACGGGGTCACCGTTGACTGTGAACTCCTCCTTGCACGTCCCGTCATTCAGCGTGGGCTTGACGTACACGAAGGGCTCCTGGTGGATTGTCACGATCTGGGAGTGGGCGGATGGGGGCGACTCAGCCTTGACCACAGGCACCTCGGCAGTCAGCTTCCCCAGTGCCTTGTCCCCCACCGGCCACTGCTGGCCTGGCCCCCTCTCCAGGCTCCTTGGCCACCATGAGCATCCCTAGCTTCCTGGTGCCCTCAGGAGCCAGGGATCCCCTGCCGCTGCCCACACCACCCCTGACTCTTCATCAGGTGGCGTTCAGCTTTCTGGACGCACACACCCTCTGGAGACACTGTCCCTTCTCTTGGACACTTTTCCTTCAGGCTTAGCTTAGACACCACTGCCTCCATCAGGGAAGCCCGCCTGGACATCCAGTCTGCTCTGGGCACCTTCTCTGACTTCTCAGAGAAACTTCCTGACCCATCCCAGAGCCAAGAGGCTGGGCATGTCCACAGACGTCCACCCAGAGCCGGCACAGAGCCTGTGACCCTCAGGGGCCCAACTGTGTCTCTCCTCCTGGCCTCCTGCCTCGCAGCCTCCCCAGCAACCCAGTAGGCACTGGCCTGCTGTCTCTGGTCTTTGATCATTGTCTTTCCTCCCTTCCTCTAACCCTTTTGATGTTACCCTTTCAGGCATCTTGTCCTGGACCTGCCTCTTAAGTCCTGGGGCTCCTTGGGCCAAGCTTGTGACCTCTTGCTCCTCCCTGTCCTTCTGGGGTGGGGGCGGGGGGAAGGCGTTGGAGCTGAGTGTGGGAAGTGAGCAGGAAGTAGGAGGCTGGTGGTGGTGTGCAGAAGAGCAGGACCAGGACTGGGAAAGGCAGGGAGGTGTGAAGAGGGGTGAACAGACCCTTGGTGGGGGGGGGGGCCTGGGTGTCTTGGGGAGAGTGATCCTGAAGGTGTGGGCACGTGTGGTATGGCTTTGCTTCATGGTGGAGTGGGATCCTCAGATGGAGTTGATTTGCTCTTTAAACTTTTCTTCTGATTTTTCATAATGCAGGAAGATGTTTGTGCTTTAAAAAAATCAGCGTGTAAAGAATGTCTGCCTTGAGCATCATGCTCCTTTAGGATCTATATAAAACCCAACCCACTGCTGTTGAGTCCAATCCGCCTCCTGTTGACCCTATAGGACAGAGTAGAACTGCTCCATAGGGTTTCCAAGGAGCAACTGGTGGATTTGAACTGCAATGGTTTTTTTAAGATCTATCTATATGAGGGAAACTTCATTTGCTGATGTGGCACAACTCAAAATGAGAGCAGCTGCAAACATCCATTAATAACTGGAATGTGGGATGTACAAAGTATGAATATAGGAAAATTGGAAATCGTCAAAAATGAAATGGAATGCATCAACATCGGTATTCTAGGCATTAGTGAGCAGAAATGGACTGGTATTGGCCATTTTGAATCAGAGTGTCATATGGTCTACTGTGCCGGGAATGACAAATTGAAGAGGAATGGCATTGCATTCATTGTGAAAAAGAACATTTCAAGATCTATCCTGAAGTGCAGCACTATATCCATATGCTTACAAGGAAGACCAGTTAATATGACTATTATTCAAATTCACACACCAACCACTAAGGCCAAAGATGAAGAAATTGAAGATTTTTACCAACTTTTGCAGTCTGAAATTGATTGAACGTGCAATCAGGTTGCATCGATAATTCCTGGTGATTGGAATTCGAAAGTTGGAAACAAAGAAGGATAAGTAGCTGGAAAATATGCCTCGGTGATGGAAATGATGCCAGAGATCACATGATAGAATTTTACAAGACTAATGACTTCTTTATTGCAAATACCTTTTTTCACCAACATAAATGGCGACTATACACGTGGACCTCGCTGGATGGAATACACAGGAATCAAATCGACTACATCTGTGAAAAGAGACAATGAAAAAGCTCAATATCATCAGTCAGAACAAGGCCAGGGGCTGACTGTGGAACAGACCATCAACTGCTGATATGCAAGTTCAAGTTGAAGCTGAAGAAAATTAGAACAAGTCCACGAGAGCCAAAGGATGACCTTGAGTATATCCCACTTGAATTTATAGAGACCATCTCAAGAATAGATTTGACACGTTGAATGCTAATGACCCAAGACCAGATGAATTGTGGAATGACATCAAGGGCATCACACATGAAGAAAAACATCATACATTAAGCAAATGGGAAAGAAAGAAAAGACCAAAATGGATGTCAGCAGAGACTCTGAAATTTGCTCTTGAACGTCAAGTAGCTAAAGTGAACAGAAGAAATGATGAAGTAAAAGAGCTGAACAGAAGATTTCAAAGGGCAGCTCAAGAAGACAATGTAAAGTACTATAATGACATGTGCAAAGAGCTGGAGTTAGAAAACTAAAAGGGAAGAACATGCTTGGCATTTCTGAAGCTGAAAGAACTGAAGAAAACATTCAAGTCTTGAGTTGCAATAGTGAAGAATTCTATGGACAAAATACTGAACAACGCAGGAAACATCAAAAGAAGATGGAAGGAATACACAGAGTCACTATACCAAAAAGAATTGGTAAATGTTCAACCATTTCAGGGGGCAGCATACGATCAAGAACCAATGGTACTGAAGGAAGAAGTCCAAGCTGCACTGAAGGCATTGGCGAAAAACAAGGCTTCAGGAATTGATGGAATACCAACTGAGATGTTTCAACAAATGGATGCAGCACTGGAAGTGCTCACTCATCTATGCCAAGAAATTTGGAAGACAGCTCCCTGGTCAACTGACTGGAACAGATCCATATTTATGCCTATTCCCAAGAAAGGTGATCCAGCAGAATGTGGAAATTATCAAACAATATCATTAATATCACACGCAAGTAAAATTTTGCTGAAGATGATTCAAAAGTGGCTGCAGCAGTATACTGACAGGCAACTGCCAGAAATTCAAGCCAGATTCAGAAGAGGATGTGGAATGAGGGATATCATTGCTGATGTCAGATGGATCTTGGTTGAAAGCAGAGAATACCAGAAAGACGTTTACCTGTGTTTTAATGATTATGCAAAGGCATTTGACTGTGTGAATCATAACAAATTATGAATATCATTGGGAAGAATGGGAATTCCAGAACATTTTATTGTGCTCATGAGGAAACTGTACCTAGATCAAGAGGCAGTCATTTGAACAGAACAAGGAGATACTGAATGGTTTAAAGTCAGGAAAGGTGTGTGTCATGGTTTGAAAACCGTGAATGGATAGAGGAATGGCAGTGGCAGAGGACCAGCAACAGCAGAGAACCTGCAGCAGCAAAGAAGCAGCAGCAGCAGAACCAGGAGACCAGCACGGCTGAAGCCGACCCATGGAGTGAGAAAGCTGAGTGCCTGTGCACCAGAGGCCTCCTGGTGGAGTGGGGTGCCTCCAGGCACTTATCGGTGGAGCTAGGCTTGCTGACCCACGGAGCAAAGGAGCTGAGTGCCTGTGCACAAGAGGTTTCCTGGCAGAGTAGGGTGCCTCTGGGCACTCACCATTGGAGCTACAGAGCTTTGGAACACTTGCCCCACCAGGGCAGATGCGGGCGTTGGGGCCCGAGGGCTGAGAGGCCACAGAAAACAGAAGCAGAAGCTGAAGAGACAAGGAACACAAGAAGTCAAGCTGCCTCAGTCTCAAAAGATATGGCCATGACCTCTGGGGTTTCAAAGGATGGAGTCATGGCCTCTGGTGCTTCTAAGGGTGCAGTTGCCACTCAGATGGACTGGGAGAATGATGTGCCTAAAGCCAAGGGAGCAGAGTTGCTGTCCCAGTGGGCCTGGAAGGTGGAGTCCAGCAGTCTCCACTAAGAATCTGGAGACTGTGGCCAATACCTAGAGTCTGGAGGGCAGGGCTATTGTGTAAATTGTCTCAGAGAACAGAAGATTATTTTCAAAGCCTTGAGGGCTAATGTAATGTGTTCTGCTGACTTGCTTGGTGCCTGTTATCCCTTCTTTTCCTCCACTTTCTCACATTTGTAATGGAAATGTCTAGCTTGTTCTGTTCTGCCATTGTACCTTTGGAAGCAAATAACTTGTATTCTAGATTTCGCAGATGAAGAGGAATTTTTGGATTTTGGACTTGGAGTTAAGACTTTTGCTATGATATGATGGGGTGAATATGTTTTCCATGTTGCAAGGATGTGATTTTTGGGGTCCAAAGTGTGGGATGTCATGGTTTGAATTATGTCCCCCAAAAGATGTGTGTATCAATTTGGCTGGGCCATGATTCCCAGAATTGTGTGGTTGGCCTCCATTTTCTGATTATAATTTTATGTTAAAGAGGATTAGGCTGGGATTGTAACACCATCCTTACCCAGGTCACATCCCTGATCCAATGTAAAGGAAGTTTCCCTAGGGTATGGCCTGCACCACTTTTTACCTTACAAGAGATAAAAGGAAAGGGAAGAAAGCAGAGAATTGGGGACCTCATACCACCAAGAAAGAAGCACTGGGAGCAGAGCGCATCCTTTGGACCCAAGGTTCCTGCACAGAGAAGCTCCTAGTCCAGGGGAAGATTGATGATGACAAGGCCCTTCCTCCAGAGCTGACAGAGAGGGAAAGCCTTCTCCTGGAGTTGATGCCCTGAATTTGGACTCGAAGCCTGCTAGACTGTGAGAAAATAAATTTCTCTTTGTTAAAGCCATCTACTTGTGGTATTTCTGTTGGAGCAGCACTAGATGACCAAGACAGTGTGTGTCGGGTTGTATCCTTTCACCATAGCTATTCAATCTGTATGTTTAGCAAATAATCTGAGAAGATGGACTCTATGAAGAACAGGGCATCAGGACTGGAGGAAGACTCATTAACAACCTGCATTATGCAGATGACATAACCTTGCTTGTTGAAAGTGAAGAGGACTTGAAGCACTTACTGATGAATATCAAAGACCACAGCCTTCAGTATGGATTACACCTCAACATAAAGAAAACAAAAATCTTCACAACTAGACCAATAAGTGACATCATGATAAACAGAGAAAATACTGAAGTTGTCAAGGATTTCATTTTACTTGGATCCACAATCAATGCCCCTCGTACCAGCGGTCAAGAAATCAAAGGGCACGTTGCACTGGGCAAATCTGCTGCAAAAGACCTCTTTAAAGTATTAAAAAGCAAAGACATAACCTGAAGACTAAGGTGCACCTGATCCAAGCCGTGGTGTTTTCTATCACCTCATATGCATGCGAAAGCTGGACAATGAAAAAGAAAGACCGAAGAAGAACTGACACCTTTGAACTATGGTGTTGGCAAAGAATCCTGAATATACCATGAACTGCTAAAAGAACAAACAAATCTGTCTTGGAAGAAGTAAAGCCAGAATGCTCCTTAGAAGCTCCTTAGAGGCATATGATTGTCCCATTCAAAATGGGCCAATAACAGTCCATTTCAGCTCACTAATGCCTAGGATGTTGATGTTTATGTGTTACATTTCATTTTTGATGATGTCCAATTTTCCTAGATTCGTACTTCATACATTCCACGTTCTGATTATTAATAGATGTTTGCAGCTGTTTTTTCTCATTTTGAGTCGTGCCATATCAGCAAATGAAAGTCCCGAAAGTTTGACTCCGTCAACGTCATTAAGGTCGACTCTACTTTGAGGAGGCAGCTCTTCCCCAGTCATATTTTGAGTGCCTTCCAACGTGGGGGGCTCATCTTCTGGCACTACATCAGACAATGTTCCGCTGCTGTTCATAAGGTTTTCACTGGCTAATTCTTTTCAGAAGTAGACTGTCAGGTCCTTCTTCCTAGTCTGTCTTAATCTGGAGGCTCAGCTGAAACCTGTCGGCCATGGGTGACCCTACTGGTATTTGAATACTGGTGGCGTAGCTTCCAGCATCACAGCACGGGAGCACCCACAGATAGACCGCTGGCTATCAGCATTTTGGCTGTTAACTGCAGACTGTTCAGTATGAAGTGTCTGATCTGCAGGGAGATGCACCGCGTTGGTGGAGGGGAAGGTTATCCGGCCTGCAGCCAAGTGTTGACCAGAAGGGCCGAGGGTGGTGCCCAGTGGGCAGGCTGCTGACATGCTGCCTGGGTGGGAGGCCGTGGGGGCTGGCCCAGGCTGGAAGGGTAGCCCAGAAGTGAACAGGGTCAAGAGAGGTTTGAGCATGTGGGGACGCCAGGAAAGTCAGTTGGGCAAGTTACACTGAAGATCCTTGCCTTTGGTGATCTAAGATACGGGCCTGATGCGGGTGGGTCAGCAGGGGGAGTGCCCTGGGGGGACAGATGGGATCCCAGGATGAGCCCAAAAGACCCTGCATGTATAAGTCAGGTTAAGGGAGAGAGGCTTTGAGGGAGGAGACCAGTGGGGAGGGGGCTCCCAGAGACCCAGGGAGAGTTGAGAAGAAGGGAATTGGTGCCTCAAGGGTGGTGCAGAGGACAGCTTGACCAGTCATATCAGGAGGCCCTGAAGGCTGCAGAGGGTGTGAGGGGAGGTGGCATCTCCAGCACTCTGAACAGAGCCCACAGTGGGGGCCAGAGTGACTGTCTGTCCCTCTGTCTCCCATCAGCCCCTCCCCAGGGCAGTCCTGTTCCGCACTGTTTCCCCAAGGGGCACTCTCCTCCCTCAGAAGTGCCAGGTGTGCACCAGGGGGACCAGGTGCAGCCGGCCCCTTCCTGCTTTCTTTACTTGGCTTTCAGGCCTGAGAGGCTGGATTGGGTGTCTGGGGTGGGGGTGCAGGGCAGGGCAGTGGGGCCCCACCTTTAACCTGGTCGACATCTGGTACCCTCGAGGCTTCTCCGTCTCTCCCCCTGGCCAGATGATCTTCCTGTCGTTGGGGATGACCTGGGGGTGGGAGTATGAGATGGAGGGTGGCCGCGCAGGGGTCTTGGCCCCAGGACCCTAAGGCCCCAGCCCCCACCCCCTCATGACCCCCACCTACATGGGTGCCGTTGTAGATGCCCACTTGCACCAACTTGCGGTTCTGCAGGTTCATGATGCTGTAGTTGGCGAACTTCCGGTCCCCGTCCTCGTTGAACTCCACACGGCCGGTCACCCCATCTGCGTACTTCGAAGACATCAGCACCCTGGGGCGAGGGAGACAATCAGGGACCCTCCTTCTTCCCACCCTCCTCCTGCACCAGAGCCTCCACGAGCCCGATGGAAGGGTGGTCTGCACACATGCCAGGCAGAAGGTTGGTCTGCACACGTGCCAGGCAGAAGGGCAGCAGTAGCTTGCGGGGGCTGATGGGCCCTGGGCGCCACAGCCAGTTTCCAGAGCTTTCTGTGGGTCCAGACCTTCCAACCTCACAGCAGCAACCTCAGTTTCCAGAAGAGGACACAAGCCCACGGGCCCACATCACTCAGCTGGCAAGTGGTGGAGGCAGGGTTGGCCATGTACCCGACCGCCAGGCCTCCTGCCTCACTGTGTGTGCCCGTGTGTATGTGTGTGTGCCCATGTATATGTGTGTGTGCCTGTGTGTGTGCATCCATGTGTATGTGTGTGCCCATGTGTATGTTTGTGTGTGTGCCCATGTGTATGTATATGTGTGTGTGCCCTTGTGTGTGTGTGCCCATGTATATGTGTGTGTGTGTGCTGCACCAGTGGGGCCATGTTGATGAGCCTGTGTGCACAGGTGGGACCTGGTGAGGTGCCCAGTGTATGTATATGTGTGTGTGCCCGTGTGTGTGTGTGTGTGCCCGTGTGTGTGCTGCACCAGTGGGGCCATGTTGATGAGCCTGTGTGCACAGGTGGGACCTGGTGAGGTGCCCAGGGTATGTATATGTGTGTGCCCATATGTGTGTATGTGCTGCACCAGTGGGGCCATGTTGGTGAGCGTGTGTGCACAGGTGGGACCTGGTGAGGTGCCCAGTGTATGTATATGTGTGTGTGCCCGTGTGTGTGTGTGTGTGCCCGTGTGTGTGCTGCACCAGTGGGGCCATGTTGATGAGCCTGTGTGCACAGGTGGGAACTGGTGAGGTGCCCAGTGTATGTATATGTGTGTGCCCATATGTGTGTATGTGTGTGTGTGTGTGTTGCACCAGTGGGGCCATGTTGGTGAGCCTGTGTGCACAGGCGGGACCTGGTGAGGTGCCCAGTGTCGTGTTGTCTGTGCTCCTCCGTGCATGTGTGTGTGTGCTGCGTGCCACTCTGAGTCTGTTTGTGTGCACACACAGAGCTGTGTCTGCATGTCTCTGTGCACATGTGCACACACATGTGCTCATATGCTGCCTCCATCTGCACTGTGTGGACACCGTGGGGCGGGCTCTGCTCACACACACTGTGGTTGCTCCTCCGTGGTGGTGGGGCCTGGGGGTGGGCTGAGGCCTGCCCACCCAGGTGTCCTGGTGTTGTGGGGTGCTAGGAGCTGACTCCTTCTTGCTCCAGTGTGGCCCTGGCTCTATGGCTCAGGGCTGCCTCTGGGTCCCTGCCTCACCTCCTGGGTCCTGGAAGCTCCAGACCCCACCTCCAGCAAGAGCCTCCTGCCAAGGGCTGCCAGCCATGATGGGGGGTGGGAGGTGGTCTCGGGTGGTCTGCAGTGGCCATCTCGGCTTGTGACAGTGCAGGTGTTGGTGTCAGAGTTGGAAATGGGGCCGATGATTATCACAGTGGAAATGGAGATGGTGGGAAGGTGCGGGGGGGGGGGGGAGGAAAAGGTGAGGGTGGAGGGAGATGGGGAGGCGGAGAGGGAACCGAGAAGAGAGGTGGAGGGAGAGGAGGGAGGTGGAAGGGTATAGGGGGAGATGGTGAGGGTAGAGGGAGATCGGGGAGGAGGAGGGGTATGGGGGGCAGTGGTGGGGAAGGTTGTGGGATGTGGGAGGAGGTGGAGAGAAGAGGGAGGTGGTGGAAGGAGGTGGAGGTGGTATGGGTAGAAGGAGGTGCGGATAGCTGTGCGCTACGGACAGCAAACTGAGCTTGACCAGCTGCAGAGCCCCCGCCCACCTCTGGAAGCGCGGCCCCGCCCACCTCTGGAAGCAGGGTCCCGCCCACCTCTTGAAGAGCGGCCCGGTCTTCCAGATGTTGGTGTTGCCCACGCAGCCCCGCGGCGGGTCGGTGATGTTCTCCTTCTCCAGGAGCTCGTGCACGGCCTGCGCCACCACGCCCACGGCGTCGCTGATGTGCGCAGACTCGTTCTTGCCGTTGATGAGCTGCAGCCCGATGATGCCTGGGGGAGGGCCCGCTTAGAAGCCCGAGCTGCCTCTCCCGCCCCACCGGGACCCTAAGAGCCCCGGAACTCACCGTCTGGTGCGTAGCGCAGGGCGTTTCCTGAGATCTCGCGCTCGCCCACCAGCCACACGTACCCCGAGCCCGTCATGTTCAGCATCGCGGCTGCGCGGTACACGGTGGCAGCATCGTCCTCGCTGTGGGGCAGACGGGGGTGATGGGCCTGGACTCCAGACCTCCCCACACGCAGGCCCGGAGTCCCTTTGTTCCCAGGGTCCTCCTTTTATGAAGCACAGTCAGGCCCTAAGAGCCTGGGCCCGGAGACCCCACTGAAGTGATGGGGCCCAGGCAACACCTCTCCCCCCAGCACCACGTTTGGGCCCAAAGACCCCACAGAGGTGACAGACCCAGTTCCCCCCTCCCCAGTACCCGAGCCTTCCACCAGCCTGGGCCTCAAGACCCTCTAAAAGTTGTAGCCCGGGCCCCCTCCCCCAGCTTCCCTGGCCTCTCTTGCTAGCCCCTGGCCCTTGGGCTGGAACCTGGCCTATAGGAACGACTTCCTGCTTGGGCCCCTGACTGTCCAGCCTCCCCCACCCTCAGGAAGCCCCGCCCAGGTGACCTGGGGTGGGGACGGATGGTGTATTGATCACTCACTCTCACTCACCAGTACCAGGCCCTGCTCTAACCGCTTTACATGGATCATCTTAATTAATTCTCAGACATCCCTAGAAGGCAAACATTAGTACTATCCCTGTGCCAGGAGGGGAAGTTGAGGCACATAGAGGCACTCAGGGAACACAAATGGTGGTGACTGGCAGAGGCAGACCTGCGCCTGGACAGCCCACCCCAGAGCCCTTGTCCTGCCGTCTCCTGGACCAGCCCCACCTCACAGCCCTGGTCCTGCCGTCTCCTGGACCAGCCCCACCTCACAGCCCTGGTCCTGCCGTCTCCTGGACCAGCCCCACCTCACAGCCCTGGTCCTGCCGTCTCCTGGGCCAGCCCCACCTCGCAGCCCTGGTCCTGCCGTCTCCTGGGCCAGCCCCACCTCGCAGCCCTGGTCCTGCCGTCTCCATGTCCTGAGTGTGAAAGGAGGGCAGGGACTCTCCAGGCTGCTGAGATGCTGGCAGGACCCAGTGCTGGGGAGCAGCCCTGAGCATCATAGCAGGAGCGCCCCAGTGAGAGAGGCAAGGGGCCGCTCGCCATCTGGAGCCTGACAAGCAGCTGCACACCCCCTGCCACCCATGCTGGGGCCACCACGGGAACCCGAGAGGCTTCTCTCCTCCCAGGCACTCAGGGTGTCCCCATGGCAGAGTCCATGTGGGCAATGAAGCAGGAGACTCAGTCCCCTGGGACTGGGGTGACCCTGGGGTCTGAGCGGGACTGTGGGGGGCACTTGCCACACCCTTCCCTGCAGGGCCTGACCTGGGTCACACCTTGCGCTTTGCTCCTCCAATGCATGGGCAGTGGGGTGCAAGAGGTTGCACAGTTGCACCAAGAGCTGACCCTGAAAACCCAGGGCCCTCAGCCACCTGGGGGTTTGCTCCTCATTTTTTCATTTTCTCAAGGACTAGGCGGTAGTAGTTTTATTGACTACACGAAGGCATTCGACTGTGTGGATCATAACAAATTACGGATAACACTGCAAAGAATGAGAATTCCAGAACACTTAATGGTGCGGATTTGGAACCTGTACACAGACAAAGAGGCAGTCGTTCAAACAGAACAAGGGGATACTGAGTGGTTTAAAATCAGGAAAGGTGTGCGTCAGGGTTGCATCCTTTCACCATACTTATTCAATCTGTATGCTGAGCAAACATTCCGAGAAGCTGGACTTTACGAAGAAGAACGGGGCATCAGGATTGGAGGAAGACTCATTAACAACCTGCGATATGCAGATGACACAACCTTGCTTGCTGAAAGTGAAGAGGACTTGAAGCACTTACCGATGAAGATCAAAGACCACAGCCTTCAGTAACGATTACACCTCAACATAAAGAAAACAAAAATCCTCACAACTGGACCAATAAGCAACATCATAGTAAAGGGTGAAAATATTGAAGTTGTCAAGAATTTTATTTTACTTGGATCCACAATCAATGCCCATGGAAGCAGAAGTCAAGAAATCAAACATATTGTATTGGCCAAATCTGCTACAAAAGACCTCTTTAAAGTGTTAAAAAGCAAAGATGTCACTTTGAGGACCAAGGTGTGCCTGACCCAAACCATGGTGTTTTCAGTCGCCTCATCTGCATGTGAAAGCTGGACGGTGAATAAGGAAGACTGAAGAAGAATGGATACCTTTGAATTATGATGTAGGCAAAGAATATTGAATATATCATGGACTGCCAAAAGAATGAACAAATCTGTATTGGAAGAAGTACAACCAGAATGCTCCTTAGAAGCAAGGATGGCAAGACTACGTTTTACATACTTTGGACATGTTATCAGGAGGGATCAGTCCCTAGGGGACATCATGCTTGGTAAAGTAGAGGACCAGCAAAAAAGAAGAAGACCCTCAACGAGATTGATTGACACCGTGGTTGCAACCATGGGCTCAAACACAGCAATGATTGTGAGGATGGCGCAGGACCGGGCAGCATTTCATTCTGTTGGACATAGTTCATTATGAGTTGGAACTGACTCAATGGCACCGAACAACAACAACAGGCAGTAAAGAAGTGCAAACTATCCTTTTTTGCTCTAATGAGAATGCGCTTTGTGGACGTAAGCAGCAGAAAGTTGAAGTGCTTCCAGCCAGAGCCACGCTGCTGACCCTGTGGAAGCGCTGCTCATCAAACCTGGTAGCAACACCCCAGTGAAAGCTACACCCCAGAGTGTCAGGCATGGCCTGCCCACTGTCAACAGTGCCGGCCAAGACCCGGCAGAGAATCACACCTCCACAAAGTTCAGGCTGCGGCGTCTAGGGGAAATCAGTTAGGTGGAGTCGCAAACACACCACACCGGAAGCAACTTTGATCAGTGAAACAGGTATGATGAAAACCCCATCACTCAGACCTCATCATCATGTTTTCTGTAAATAACGGATTCCAATTCAGTAGAATAAAAATTAAGAGTTTTGGAAAGGAATTCTCTGCACTATATAGAAAACTGGTGACGGATGAAGACTGTATGTGGCGTGTACACGGTGCGTGTTCATGGGTGTGTGTGTGCATCTGTCTCCCGTGAGAGTGTCCCTTTCCCTGGGCTGGCCTTTTCCTTGGAGCCAAGGCTGGCATGCCTGTCCTCGACCCTGGGGGCTGGCGGCACGGGGCAGGCCCCTCTCAGCATGCGTCCTGGGTGAATGAAGCCCTCTGCCTGCAGAGCAGGGACTCCTCGGCTGGAGGGAAAACAGCAGGGCTGGGACTGTGTGCGATGGGGCTGTGTGGATTGGCTTCACGTGTGGTTTCTGGCCCGGGTCCTGGCGGTCACTCAGATTACGTATAGGGATGGGGCAGGGACAGCTTCGTTGAGAACGGGCCCAACTGTTGAACACACTAGTTTTGGGGAAATGGGTTCCTTGAGCTGCCCTGTCCTGCCTGAATCGGTCTTCTCCTACTAACGAGTTGTTTGTCCATTTGTCCGTCTGTCCATCTGTCCACCTGTCGGCCATACTTCCATCCCATCTCAGCTACATCTTCCTCAAGCCCTCTGTTGAGTGAGGCTGGGAGTAAACAATCAAGAGTTGAGAGTCGGAAATCAGGCAGACTGGACGGCTTTCCCAGGGCGGGGCCTTCCCCGGGCAGGGTTTCCCTGGGCGGGACCTTCCCTGGGCGGGGCCTTCCCCGGGCAGGGCTTCCATGCAGCCGGCTCCGGCAGCGCCTTAACCTTCCCCGGCTCTGTGCTAGAGGGCTTGCTGATCTAACGCAAACTAACGTCTCCAGAGACAGTTGGAGTTCCTCCCCCCTTGCAGGGCAGCAGGATTTGGGGTGCGTTCCTTTGGGCACAATGTCCCCTGCTGCCTTCCTTGGGGTCCCTGTGGGGCTCTTCCTTTTCCTATTCCCGGTGGCCTGGCATTTCCCTTCCTAGGAGAACTTAGCCATTTGCAAATAGGGAGGTTTTTACTGTGGCCTCGTCCCGCTAGGCTGTGATGGGGGGCCACGCCCTGTCCAGGACAGCCTGGTTTCCATGGTGCCGAAATTGTTTCCTGTCTCTTTCCCTCCCACTGCCTGCTCTGGCTGCTATGATCCTTCAGTCTGTCGGACTGGGGCCCTCTCCCTGCTGGGGGCTGTCCCACCTGGGCTCATGGGCACACCTCCACCCTCACTCCCTCTGGGCAGCTCAAGGAACCCATTTCCCCAAAACTAGTGTGTTCAACAGTTGGACCCGTTCTCAACGAAGCTGTCCCTGCCCCATCCCTATCTGTAATCTGAGTGTCGGCCAGAACACGGGCCTTCCCTGGCTCCAGCTCCCAGAGCCCTCTGCTTACTGCTGGCCACACCATTTACTGTCCTGTACCCTGCATGTGTGGGTGTGCCTCCCTGAGTCAGGGGCTCCTAAGGGCAGGTGCTTTGGCTTAGCCTCCTCATCCCCACAACCCCCCTCAGAGCAAGAGGCAGCAAGTGACTGTGGAAGGATGGAGGGTTGGACGCATGGGCAGATGGCAGCCAGGGAGCCCAACATTATTGGTGCTGTGGGTAGGGCTCTCCTTGGCAAGGGGATTTGGGGAGCTGAAGTTGGCTCTGCTCAGCAGTGTCCCCAGTGCTGGCCCAGGTGGCTGGGCCATGGCCCAGGTACAGCCCTGGGTGGATTGGGGGCCCAGCCCCGCCTCACCTGGCCGAGAGGATAATGACGCGTGCCTCCAGCTCCCGTGCCTCCATCAGCAGGGCCGTCACGTTCTTGGTCCCCGGGTCGAACTGCAGCACCTTCTCAGCCTGTGGTGTGAGCGGGGGCGTTAGCAGGCCGCTGGGGCAGGGACACAGTGCCTCAGGGGCTGAGGGTCTGGCTGCAGCCGCTAGGAACCCCACTGCAGCTGAGTGAGGGCCGCATGGCCTGCACCCGGCTCCTGCGCTCCTGTCCACCTGCCTGCCTCGCTCCTGGCCTGCCCTGGCCTGCCTCTCTGGTCCTGCGATCCAGCCTGTGGGCTCTCCTGCACTCACTGCCTGCAGCCCTCTCTGCTCTCTCTGCCTCTCAGTTCTCTCTCTCCGCCACTCACTCTCCTCTCCTGGTGTTTGCACTGAGCATGCAAGCTGGAGTGGCCCGAGACTCAGAAAGGCGTGCAGCGGACAGGAAACAAAAGAGTTTTGGAATGCAACCGGGAGCTGAGATAGGGCCGACTGATCCAACACCACGGGAGAGCCTCTCTCTCGGGCCTGGTTGCTCAGGCCCCTGCAGGAGTGGCCTGGACCCCTGGCGGCCAGGCTGCCGGGCAGGCTCCCTCCCGGGTTCCACGGAGGAAACCCTGGTAGACCCGGAGGTTCGCATGCACTTCCCGGAGAGCGGCACTTCCTGCGGCTCTGCCTTCAAGGCCATAGCGGGTGGGCCGCTGGCACCCACGCGCCTTCACCTGCCTTCGCCTTGCCCTGGTCTGCCTGCCTGCCTGCCTGCTTGCTTGCCTGCCTGCCTCACGGGGTCGCTCTCCTCCTTGCTGCTCGGGCCTGCGGCTGGCGCGCTCTGCAGGACGCGACCCTTGGCCGCGGCGCCGCAGGCCTGGGCGCCCTAGTCGGTGGGTGGCGTGCACGTCCATGCATATATACCTTGGGTCCGCGCTTGTTGTCATAGGACAGTTGGTCGAGGTTTTCATAGTTCCTTTTTTTACTCTGATGAATAATGTGCACAGAGAAAATATGCAGACACAGAAGATTATAAACGGTTGAAAATGACGGCGCTAAAGCAATCACACCACCTCCTCGCACGTCTGCAGACGGGCGCGTACCTGGAGCTCGCAAACACCTGGCCGGGGCGGGGCCGGGGCCGGGCGGGGCTGGGGGCGGGGCGCGGCCGGGGCGTGGCAGCCACGGAGGCGCCCGCCATGGAACTGTGCTCTTGGAAAGGGACCCAGTTCTGGAGAAAGTGAAACCCTGTCCCCGCCCACGCCCAACGCGGTCCCGTTTGGGGTCCCACCTGCCACCCCCATCCCTGCCATACACCTGCCTGTGGCTCCAGCAGCACCCCCCCCAGGTCAGTCCTAGCGGGCGGTGAGCAGCCCCTCCCCCATGCCCTGTCCTGCGTCCCTCCCGCCGCCGCTCCCTCCCCATATCCTCCCAGCTGCCTCTCTGGAGGCCGAGGTGTTCTCACGAACTGCAGTGTGTGTGCCTGTGTGTGCACATCCCTCCACCCACGTGTGTGCTCAACAGTGAGTGTGACCCAGGGTTTGGGCACGGCAGGTGTGCCTGCAGGGTGAGGCGTGCCCATCGTGTCTGCACGGGGCGTTAGGATCCTGCCCACGCATGCACACACGTGGTGGGGAGCGCGACGGTGTTGGAGGGGAACGACTGGGTGTGTGCGCGTGAGCGTGGGTGCGAGGGTGCGCATCGGACCCCTGAGAAAGCAGCAGGGCGCCTGTGAGTGGGAGGATGTAGCTGGGTTGCAGGAGTGTGTGCTTGTGAGTGTGAGGGGCAGGTGTGGCAGTGTGCACACACTGGGGAGGTGTCAGCGTGTGATGGGAGCTGGCGGGCACGCCAGGAGGTCACGTTCCCGGCTGGTGCTGGGGTGGCACAGAGCATCTTTTCCTTGCCTCCCAAGGGCGCTGTCTTGGAAGGGGGGGGGGGTCCCTCGGCGCTGTAAGCCCTCTCTCCCTCCCTCCCTCCCAGATTCCTCCAATCCCCCTGATAGGACCCCCCTCAGCACCCTGTGGCCTCACCCCCCCTGCCGGTGCCCTCTACTCCCTTTGGGGCCTGTGGCACCCTGAGGGGCCAGGAGTGGGTGCCCAGTTTGATGCAGCCAGCTCTGCTTCCCAGGCAGAGCATGCTCCCTCCCTCACCCACCACCCCTCCCCTAGTCTGGCCTCCCTAGGCCCCTCCTCCAACCTGGGCCTACCCCTCTTTGCTGCCCCTGGGTGCGGGTGGGGGAGCCGTGGTGGGTGCGCAGCAACCCGGGCTCTGGGCTAGGTGAGGGTGGGTTCCTGGGCGAGCGGCAGCTCCTCCTCAGACTGGCTGCAAGGCAGGCAAGGAAGGGGAGGGGGGGTCACCTGGACCCCCAGAAATCCCTGCTCTGGCCGGTCTGCAGGCCAACAGAGGGGGCCAGACTGGGGGCAAGGTGGACAGTGTGTTCTAGAACCAGCTGTCTCACTGGGCCAGGGCGGGAGACCCCAGGGAGTGAGATGCCGAGAGGAGGGGGCTGGGGTGTCTCCAACTGAGGGGGGGCCCCTGCAAGGCGTGGCAGATGTGCCCGATGGGGGCCGTGGTGAGGGCGAAGGGGAGCTGTGAGGTGAAGGGCGATGGGGAGGTGAGGTCAGCGTGAGGACATGGAATGGGTCACAGCGGGGGGCCTGGGTGCTTGGGGAGGGGCTTCGGAGAGCTCGGCGGAGTCTCCATCACTCTGAGGAGGGGCGCCCTGGGGCAGGCGGCCGGGGGCTGGGTAGAGGCAGCGCCCTGAGTTCTGAGCCTAGTGCGGGGACGGGTGTGCTGGGACAGGTGTGCTGGGACAGGTGTGCGCGGCCCGGGTGGGCGGGGTCCGGCGGGGGCGGGGCGGGGTGTTTGCGGAGCTCCAGGTGGTCCTGCCCTCGCCCGGCAGGGGCTGACACGAAGGAGATTTCGACTAATGGCAAAAGCGAGTGAAATGAGCCGAGGACAGGCTGGGGCGGGCGCTCGCCAGACGTGGTGGTGCTGACCATGCACGATGGAAAGAAAAGGTGTCACACACGGAGCCACAGACACAGCGGCGGGCGGCCGGCTCCGCTCTTCTCCGCCTCCGCGCTCGGCGACGCCGCCCGCGGCCGCCGCTCACCTTGGACTCGCGCTCCTCCAGCAGCGTCTCCAGGCGCTTCTGCGCCGCCCGGCCCTCGTGGTCGTCGCTGGCGAGCAGGATGATGTGGTTCCAGTTATAGACGCGCATCATCTCAAACCAGACGCTGGACTGGTGCGAGTAGGGCGGCACGGTGCGCAGGAAGCTCAGGTGGATGCTCTGTGGGCGGACGGGGGGCTGAGGTCGCTGCCTAGACCCGGTGCCCCCACTGCCTTCCACCACTGGCACCTGCTAGCCCAGAGGTTCCCCCCTGCCTTCCGCCTGTGGGGCCAGGTGAGGCCACTTGCCTGACACGGCCCCCTACTTCATCTGCTCCTGCCCTTCCACGCTGCCTTCTCCCTCATACCCCGATGCCATCGATTCCTACTCATGGCGACCCTAAAGGACAGGGTAGAGCTGCCCCCTAGGGTTTCCAAGGAGCGGCTAGTGAATTTGAACTGCTGACCTTTTGGTCAACAGCTGAGCTCTTAACCTGTGACACCAGGGCTCCCCCTCTTTCCCCACATCATCTAATCGGAGGCGGAGAGGCCTCAGCAGCCCTGACAGGGCACTGGGTCTGTGTGCCATGCCCTGGGGATGAGCTCCCCATCTCCTGGCCGCCCACCCCTTGCTGGACAATTTGAACCCTGGGCAAATCTCCCTGACAGGCAACATCCTGAAGATCCCCCATGGATGGGGGGGGGGTGTTTGGGGCATGCAGGATCCTTCTCAAATGCAATATCTGTCTCCAGGACATCTTCACTCTTGGGGTTAAATATTTCATGGATTCACCAGAGTCCAGAGGCTGCCCCTTGCTGGCCTTGCCCTGCTTCTCTGTGTGCACTTGGGTTTGTCACTAGTAGTCCAGGAGAGGCGTCTTGCAGAGCCCAGCATCCTGGCATGGGCAGGCTGGCCAGGAGAGGAGCAGGCTCTGCCCTCCCTGACCTAGGCCCCCTTTGTCTGTCCAGGTGACCACCAGTCCCTGTAGTGTCCCTGTGTACCCATACTGGTCTTGTGGTCCTCTGAGGCCTCCAGATTCTTTTTCACCTGCTCCCTCTTTGTGACTAGGACAGTGCCTTGGAACCTGAGTGCAAGAATCCCCGCTGCCTTTGTCCATCATCCACTTGGCTTCGACGGGCCTCAAGGAGGGTTATGACTGGGGTCTTGGGTGGACCCTGACTTGGGCCTTGCCTCTCTGTGAATTGTGAGATTTGGCCGTGAATGTGGCCTCACGTGGGCCCTGAGGGTTGGGCCGTGATGTGAGAGTGCCTTCCTCTCTGGCTTGTTTCCTCCACAGGGCTGTCTTCTCCCCTTTACACGTGAGGACACCGGCTGGAGGGCGTGAGGGAGGGAGAGTGCCCAGAGGAGCAGTATGCCTGCCTCAGCTGTATGCAGGGGCTTTCTGTGCTCTCAGGCTGGTGCCTGCTCAGGCCTCCAGCCCACCGCCTCCCTCTGGCCCCCAAGACTGCCTCGTCACTGAGGCAGACCCATCCCTGTTTTCCCCCAGGCACCCCAGGCCTGGCCAGACAGTCTCTGTGCCTTCAAGCAGCCTGATCCAGACTGTGGGCTCTGAGCAGGGTGGATTTGGAGAAGACGAAGATGGGGAGCCCCAGCGATCCTCAGCTGCAGAGCCCAGCCCTCTGTCCTCAGCTCTGCGGGCCACACAGGATGTCCCTGGACAAGTGGCCCCTGCTGGTGTGTCTGCAGGTGGCCACAGCCCTGGAGGCAGATGTGGAGCAGACTGTGGGAGCACTCCCAGCCAGGATGGCTCCCCATGCCACCAAGTCCTGAGAGGAGCTGGGGGATCCTCCCAGCCTCATGATCAGGTGGACACCTGGGTGGCCTGGAGCAAGGCCCCTCCCTCTCAGGCTTTGGTTTCTCTGCCTGCCTCTCAGCTCTTCTAGCCATGCTTCCAGGGTTGCTTGCTGAAGCCAGAGCCCCCAGCCCATGGGTCATGAGGACTCCTCAGGGGGATGAGCCCTGGTGCCCTCAGTCCTCAGGCATGGCACCCCCAGACCAGCTCCTCCCACCATGAGCTTCTCCTCTGTTCACCCTGGACAAATGCAGACAGATGCAGGTACCATTTCCCACTGTGCTCCGGGATGAAGAGACCAGAGCCATAGCTCTCATCACTGCCCTTGTTTCCCACCCCCTACTGTCTGAGTGACCCTCTCCCTCCTGTCTGTGTGACCCACACCCTCCTGTCTGTGTGACCCACCTCCTCCTGTCTGAGTGACCCACCCCCTCCTGTCTGTGTGACCCACCCCCTCCTGACTATGTGACCCACCCCCTCCTGTCTGAGTGACCCTCTCCCTCCTGTCTGTGTGACCCACACCCTCCTGTCTGTGTGACCCACCCCCTTCTGTCTGTGTGACCCACCTCCTCCTGTCTGGCTGTCCTACCCCCTCCTGTCTGTGTGTCCCCACCCCCACTTGCCTTGTGTGTCTCCCTGGAGTGTCCTGTGTGTTCTCCAGCTCCCCAACTCCCCCCTTCCAAGTCCATGTTCCACTTCTTTCAGGAAGTCTTCCTGCCTGTCGCTTCTTCCAGGCAACAACCTCTCCTTCCGAAGGGTTGCCATTGGCACCTGTCACCTGTAAGTGGTCCTTCTGCCCATGTGTGAGTGTGTGCAAGACTTTGAGGATGTGAATGTGTGTGTGAGTCTGTGTTTGGGTGTGAGTGTGCAAGACTGTTGACTGTGTGTGAGTGCATGGGTGTGTGAGTGTGTGGGTATTTGTATGGCTGTATGTGAGTTCACTGTGACTGTGTAAACTTGAGTGTGAGTGTGGGAGTGTGTGACTGTGTAATGGCGCATGAGTGTGTGCGTGTGGATGTGTGAGCTCTAGGAGTGTAATGTATGAGCATGTGATGATATGTGACATACTTGGATGTGTGCATGTCACTATGCACACACGTATGTATGTGTGTAAGATGTTTGAGCATGTCACTATGCACACACGTATGTGTGTAAGATGTTTGGGTGTGCATATCAGCATGTGTGGGAGTGTGTTGTGAGAATGGAAGTCTGTGTGTTGAGTGTGTGAGTGCATGTGAATGTGTGTGCAGGGGTATGAAGGGGTGAGCATGCTTCTGAACTGTGAGTGTGTATGTGTGTACGTATATGAGTGTGTATATGAAAGTGTGTGTGAGTGTGAGTTTGTGTGTGTGTTCATGGTGTGAGGCTATGTTTGTGTGTAAGTGTGAAACTGTACGGGAGTGAGAGTGTGAATGTGTGAGTTTGAGTGCGTGTGAGTGTGAGTTTGAGTGTGACTGTGCATGAATGTGAGCAAGCATGGGTGTGAACGTGTGTGTGAGTGTGTATGAGTGTGAGTGAGTGTGAAAATGAGTGTGAGGGTGTATGGGTGTGAGTGTCTGTGTGTGTTCATGTACACCCTCCTGCTCCATGGGGGCAGAGCCTGTGATCTGAGCACCTAGGTCCCCTCCTCCACTTCCTGACAGTGCCTGCCAGCCCTCCCAGGTCAGTTGCCTATGGCCCTGGGCTGCACAGGAGCAGAGAGCCAGATGGCCAGGTCCCTGGTGCAGGGGTCAGGCTTACCTTGTCCGAGTAGATGGACATGCGGGTGGTCAGCCCCAGGACAGGGATACGGTAGAAGCCGGCTGTGTAGGAGACGGGGGTGGGAGTGAAGTGGTCGTTGGGGGTAGGAGGGTGGCTAACTAAGATGGCGTAGACCTGTGGACACAGGAGACAGAGTCAGTGTGGGCTGGCAGGCACTGCCCAGAGCCAGCTGCAACCTGGAAGCAGCAGAGGTGGAACTCGCAGGTGAGGAGGGGGTCCAGGTGGCGCCATGTGTGCACACGCACAGCCCAAGACACGTGCTGCCTGCTGACTCTCCCATGGCAGCCTTGCCCCCCCACACCTATCAAGCAGGACCCCATCACCATCCTCTCGGTGAGCAAATTGTGGAGGCAGTGAGTGTGACCTCGGGGGCCAAGTGGACACACAGTGTAAGATGGAGACTCTCCAGCTCTCTTACTTCCCAGCCAGTGTCCCCAGTGCCCCAGGTGCCCCCTCCCGTCACTCCGCTGACCAGGAACGCTGGAGGGGCTGCCCAGAGGTGGTCATGAGATCCTTGACAGGGAAGGGGACAGGTGTGTCTTTATGCTGTCCCTGGGGCTTGTATGCCCCCCTACCTTGCTGAGTGGGGATGAACTCCAGACTGTGCGGCCAGGGGTGCCCAGCCCACCCACTGTCCCTCCTCCTGGGTGGGGGCAGGGCAGTGCAGAGACCTGCATCACACACTGCAGAGCGAGCTTTAGGGAGATGAGCTTGACCAGGAGCTGCCAGGGATGCCTGCATCCCTTTGTTGGTGTCCCCCAGGGTCTGGGCCCTGGCTAGCTGGGCTTGGATGAGAGCCTGTCCTGACGGTGACCTCTGACATCCTCCCACAAGGAATGGAAAGGAGACACTGAGAGGCTCACCACCAGGGCCCCCAGCCACGCATGTCTGAAACCAGTGGCTCAGCTCCCTGTGTGGGGGGTCTCCTCCCTCTCCCTCCCATTGCAGACACAGAACAGCTCAGGTCTTGCTCATCGGTGTCTTCCTCTGCCTCCTGAGCCACAGGTCCCACCTGCTTCTGCATGCAGGGTGGGGCACAATGCTCTGATCCCCCGAGGCAGGGGTGGGGCTGAAGTGTTACAGCCTGCTGGCTCGGAAGCGGGCTCAGTAGGAGAGAGCAGCTTTTGCTGCCTAACCTCTGAGGCATCCCAGACAGCCCAGAAACAGACAGTAACACTGGGTGAGTCAGGGGAGGGATCCCGCAGACTGGCCCGCCCTACGCTCCCTAACTCCACCCCCTCACTCTTCCGCTAGCCTAGATGGATCATGGGAGGGAAGCCACTGGCCCCAGATCTCCAGATGGGCTCAGTCCCATCCCATGGGGTCCTGGGCTGGGGCACAGTGTGGCTTGTGAGGTGGAGGGAAGGCCCTGAACAAAGCTCTGAAGTGGCCTCTGTGGTTGGCGCTGTTGTGTACTGGGTCTCCTCCTCCCTCCTTGGTCCTCAGCCTAGTCAGACCCAGAGGTGTTGGGCCAAGGCTGTGGGTGAGTGTCTGTGTGAGCGTGTGCATGCATGTGTGTGCACGCTCCCATGCAGGTGTTTATGAGTGTGTGTTGGAATATTACGTGTCTATTTTAAGCCCCAGCATGTATATATTTGTATGTGTGTGCGTATGCATGATTTAATCTGGTGTGCCACATGGGTGTATATGGCCTGGTGTGGTGTAAGCACACGTGTGTGCATGTGCACCTGTGTGTACCAAGCAGTGTGTGCGCATGTGAGCATGTGTGCTCATGGATGTGGGGGCAAGTGTGTGCAAGTGAGCCTGTGCAATCAATTGTGTAATGCTGATCACAGGAGTGTGTGCTAGTGTAAGTCGATGTATGTGCACAAGCAAGCTTTTACATGTGTGTGCAAATGAGTCTGTGCACTCGATTGTGTAACATTAATTGCAGGAATGTGTGCTAGTGTAAATCGATGTCCCTGTGCACAAGCATGAATTTACATCAGGGCTTCTAACCGATTTGTTCCGGTTTGAACCCCTGCTGAGAATTTGCATTTCCACCACAGATATACTGAATCAGAGTCTACATTTTAACAAGATCCCCAGGTGATTCTTATGTATAATAAATTTGGAGAACCACTGCTCTCCTAGTTGTTCTCAGAATTGGTCCCCAACCAGCAGCATTGGCATTGCCTGGGAACTTGTTAGAATGCAAATTCTCAGCAGGGGTTCAAACCAGAATGAACCGGTTAAAGCCCTGATTTATGTGTGTGAGTGAACACTGCCGTCGGTGTGTAACACGGATTGCAGGGGTGGGTGCTAGTGTAAGTCAGTGTCTCTGTGCACAAGCACGTATTTACGTGTGTATGTGAGCCTGTGTGCCATGGTTTGTGAGTGCACACTAGGCGAGCAAGTGTGAGCAGCACTTGGTAGCGTCTGTTCTGCCTCTTACATAAAGGCTGCATTGCAGTCATCCTCAGCTTCATTGGAATTCAGCAGGCAGCGGCCCAGGGGCAGACAGCTCGACAGGCAAATGCTCGGGGAGTCGTGTCCCCCCCGCAGCGCTCCGTGCTGTGCCCTGCCACCACCGCCTCTCGCATGCGCATCCCCCACTCCCACCCCTACAAAATGTCCCACTTAAACGCTTGGGCCATTTCCCATCTCCTGCAGACCCCAGGGCCACTCTGGGGGATGGAGAGAGAGAAGGGGGGAAGGGAAAGAGAATCCAGAAGCAGAAATAAAGATGGCCTCAGGCCCTGTCTCTTTGAAGCCCGCAGTGCTGGCTCTGGCTGGGATGGGCACCCCTGCCCACACACCAGCTGCCCACCCCCGCCCCACTGACACACAATGACACAAACTGCCAAACGCCCCACACACGTTTGTATACTTGGAGGGGCTGTCAGGGCCTGGAGCGCCGGAAGAAGCCCCAGGAGCCCTTCTGAGGGCTGGCCAGGGTGGCAGGTGACCAATCTGGTGACCAAGATGGGGGATCTGGCATCGCTGGTGTCTGGCTGTTAGTGAGGCCAGTCCTGTCCAGGCTGAGCCAGGTGACTTGGGGATCTTCTCTTAGGAGAGGGAGGGGGCCAGGAAAGGATGGACTGAAACTGGGACAGGTTGGGAGGGAGGGGGAAGGCAGGCGGGTGGCCGAGGGGCAGGGGGCGTGCAGGCACCTGGCTGGAGATGAGGTCCTCGCACACGGACAGGGCCATCTGGATGGCGTTGGGCTTGTGGGTGACGGAGGTGGCATTGAGCTGGATCTTCCAGGAGCCGTGCCGCTTGTTGGCCTGGTTCACCGCCTCGCGGAACATCTGCTCATGTTTCCGCGTGCTCAGCACGGCGCCGATGTTGACGATCTTGGGGTCGCAGGCGGCACGGGCGAAGGAGCAGGAGAAGAGCAGGGCGAGGGTCAGTAGGCTCATGGTGCTCATGGGCTCCTGACGCCGTGGGCCTGGCTCTGCGCGGCTCGAACGCGGGGCCTTCGGTGCATCCCCAACGGGGCGCCCCAGCGGTCTTCGGGGGCCGCGTCTTCCCCGGGAGCCTCAGTCCTGGCACCGTCTGCGAGAAGGGGGCGCCGAGGCTGCGGCCAGCCCGGGGCTTCCTCGGCGCAGGTCGGCTCAGCAAGCGGGGCTGGAGCCGCGCGGATGCAGGGTTTGCTGCGGCTGGCGCTGTCCGCAGTGCTGAAGCGATGCCGGCGCTGTTGCCCGAGCGCCGGGTGGCTCCGCGAGCTGCGCAGGTCCCGGTCCCGCTGCCGCGGCGACTGCGGCGACTGCGGCAGCTGCGGAGCCGAGAGCAGGGCCGGCGTCTCCTGCCCCTTCCGCCGCCCCCGCTCCCCAGCACGGAGCCGAAGGGGGGCGCCTCCCGCTCCGGAGCGTGCGCCTGCGTTTGTGGGATCGTTTGCCAGAGCGCGCGTGAGCCAGGGAGTGCCTGTGTGTGCGAGTGTGTGTGTGCGGAGGGGTCCCTGGGACGATGGATTTTGCTGCCTCGGCCCTTCAGGGAGCTGAGGGTGAGAAGGCTAGAGGGCCCGGTGCCACCGTGAGCAGCCGGACCCCGACATGTCTCTTAACACGACCAAATGTGTGTCCTGTGTGTCTGTGTGTGCCCGCGCACGCCTGTGCACGAGTCCTCACTCATAGTCAGTGATGTTTGGGGGTCTGACTGTGGTTGGAGACCCAGGGGTGTGGAGAGGTCCTAATCCATGCCTCTAGCGTGTGGCAGTGGGGCTTCTTTCTCCCCAGGAGGCCAAAAAATGGGGGAGGGACCCCATCTGCCCAATCTTGTGATTCGGAGTCCCCCCTGGAGGGTTGGGAAGAAATGAGAGGGTGATAGAGGTTGCCCCCATGTGGGCAGGAGAGTCTGGGAGCCTGAACCTGCCCAGCTGCTGAGAGACCAGGGCAGGAAGGAGGAGCTGTGTCTGCAGCAGCTGGGACCAAGGTTCCTCCTGAGTTACGTGCCTTGTAGACATTCCTCATTCCCTGCTTCTACTCCTCTCTTCACCAGCTCCTACCCTAGTGCCCTCCCGGCCCTTTCTCCCTCCCCTTTTCTGGAGCCTTCCCTGTCCCTCTGGTCCTCACCATCCTAATTCTTTGTCCTCCTCCAGCCCCGGAGTCTGCTCCACCCTCCCCAGCTCAAAGGATGGCTGAAGCTCCACCCCTGCAAATGACATCACCGTTTCCAGTAGCAACTGAGGATTTTGCAGACCCAACAGCAAAAGCCCCCAATGGGGACAAAGCAGGGTCTTCCTTACACCTAAGTGCTGCCGTGAGCATCAGAGAGGGAGAGGTCATGCCCCCATCAGGGGCACCCTCACTACTCTCTCTAGCTCTCAGGCCCAGCTGGCCTTCCCCAAAAGCCCTGCGAGACTCCCCTGGCACCAAGAGGTGCTTTGCCTGCTCCATTTCTCGGCTCCCTCCCTGTTGTGGGAAATCTATGCTTGGAGGCTGAGCTGCCCAATTCTGCGACAGGCCCCCATCTCTCTCTGTTGAGGGGCTCACAGGGGAAGAACACTAGCTCTGGGAACACTTATTCCTCCCAGTGGGCTGCCATGAGGACATGGGGTGGGGGGAGGTTCAGGGGCCCAGAGCTTGCCCCTTCTCCAGAGAGTTTGGGTCTGATCTCCAAACTTCTGTGTCCACTAAGTGGCCAGAACTAAGAGCATGGGGTAGGTGGCCACCAGGTCAGCCAGCTCTGGTGGGGGGTGGGCAAACAGCTTCAAGGGAGTGAGGGGATGTGGCAGGGGCTGCAGCCAGAGGGCTTGTCCCCCACCCCCATCCCTCAGTGTGGTGCTGGAGTGGGCTTCTACAGAACCTGGAGACTGGAGAGCCCATTGCTAAGTATTCCAGAAATCTGTGAGCTGGTTGTTACACCGTTGGGAGCTTGCCATTGACCGTGCTGGGAGTATTTATACCATGGAAATGGTCAGGGCTTTTTTTCTTCTTCAGAAAGCTAGTTCACCAGCATACCGCTGCCTCCCCCAGGCTGTCAGTACCCCAGCTTTTGTCCTGAGCCCCTTCCACAGGCCCCCGTGTTCCAGGATAGGGTGGAAGCTATGCTTGCCTCTCAGATGCCACCTCCAGGCCCCAGCCCCCTCCCATGAGTGAGTCTCTCCTGGGCTCCGCTCTCCTTTTTCCTTCTAGGCTTCCTCCATTGGGGGTAGGAGTGGAACAGCTGGCAGAGATCTTGACCTTGCTCTGTCCTCCTGCTGTAGCAGATGAACCTTTCTGGACTTGGACCCACGAGTCCTGGTGAGACAGGAAGCAAGGAGGACCGAAGAGACCTGGTGCTGCCCCTGGGGTGGGACCTGCTCAACAGGTAAGGTCCCAGGGAGGGGCAACCTATTTTTCCCCAGGAGCTGTGGACAGTTTCTCCACTGCTGAGACCCATGGGGGAGGGCGTCTCTGGGTGTTTGTTCCAACTCAGTGCTTGTTAGCTCTGTCCAACACCCCTTCCTTGCTCTGGGAACTACAGTTGCTCCTCCCCCACTTCAACCACGTGGATCTAGTCAGGGTTGTTGATCATAGATAGAGCCCTTCCTTGGCCTCAGTTGATTGGCCTAGGGGTTGTCACATGACCCAAACCAGATCAATCAGAGTTCTTCTCTAGGATTTTGGCTAGATTAGAAGGTGGAATGGGTTTTACATCCTCTCTGGAGGTGAATTCCTGAGAAGTGTGGCTCAAAAGCCACCAGTGGACACATTTCCTGTCAAGAGGAGGCCACTTTGAGAGAAGGAAGCTGACAGGCAGGGAGGAGGGAGTATGCAGGAGCCATAAGCAGGCATCCCTGCAAGAGCTGGCCAAGGGTGATACGAGGGGCTTTTGCCCTATGTCCAGCTGTTCTGCGGGTCTGCCTCCACATCAGTACTGGGGAAATGGGCTGGCCTTCAGCAGGCCTGGCTACAGCATGAAGCAATGGACCAGGGCTGGGGCCTCTGTCCTCTGATCCTGAGAATCCCAAGGTCCCTCTCCCTCTGATACTGTCACAAGGAACTAGCCCCAGATGCCAATAGTCCTTTCCTGCTGGTTCTCATGCTCACTCCCACACCTCGGTCCACATTGTTCCACTGTCTCCCTCCACCACAAGATCCCTTCTTGTCCTGTCTCTGTCCCTCTGACTTTCCAAATCCCACCCTTCCTGGAAGGCCGCTTCCCAACATTGTGAAGACCCCAGAGGTTAATTTACTCTACAACATTTACTGAGCACCTACTATAGTGGGTTGAATAGAATCCCCCCAAAATGCAGGTCTACCTGGAACCTCAGAGTACAACATACAACCTTGTTTGGAAATAGGCTATTTGCAGATGTAATTAGTTAAATTAACATGAGGCCGTACTGGATCAGGGTGGGTCCTAAATCTAATGACTATGCCATTATACAAAGCGGAGAGGACACCCAGAGACACACAGGGAAAAACACTATGTGAAGATGGAGGCAGAGATTGGTTGCATTACACAAACCAAGGAATTCCTGGAGCCACCAGAAGCTGGATGAGGCAAGGAAGGATCTTGGTCTTCAGTCATTAGTGTTCAAAGCTTCACATCTATTCTTCAGATGGTCTCTAAATTCAAGTGGGATATATTCAAGGTTGTACTTTGGCTCTCAAGGACTTGTTCTAATTTTCTTCAGCTTCAGCTTGAACTTGTGTATGAGCAATTGATGGTCTATTCCACAGTTGGCCCCCAGCCTTGTTCTGACTGATGATACCGAGCTTCTCCATCATCTCTTTCCGCAGATGTAGTCAATTTGATTCCTGTGTATTCCATCTGGTGAAGTCCACATGTATCGTTGCTGTTTTAATGTTGTTGGAAAAAGGGTATTTGCAATGAGTAAGTCTTTGGTCTTGCAAAATTCTATTATGCAATCTCTGCTGTTGTTTCTATCACCAAGGCCATGTTTTCCAACTACCGATCCTTCTTCTTTGTTTCCAACTTTTGCATTGCAGTCACCAGTAATTATCATTGCATCTTGATTGCATGTTTGATCAACATCAGACTGCAGAAGTTGGTAAAAATCTTCAATTTCTTCATCTTTGGCATTAGTGGTTGGTGCATAAATTTGAATAACAGTGGTACTAATTGGCCTTTCTTGTAGGTGTATGGATAATATCCTATACTGACGGCGTGTACTTCAGGATAGATCTTGAAATATTGTTTTTGACAATGAATGTAATGTCATTCCTCTTCAATTTATCATCCATGGCACAGTAGACCATATGACTGTTCAGTTCAAAATGGTCAATATCAGTCTCTTTCAGCTCACTAATGCCTAGGACATCGATCTTTATGCATTCCATTTCATTTTTGATGACTTCCAATTCTCCTGGATTCATACTTCACACATTCTGCATTCCAATTATTAATGAGGGTTTGTTACAGAGAAGGTCAGGACCTGCAGGACATTGCAGGCTGTGCTGAGGGCTTCAGATTTGTTCTATGTATGATGAAAAGCCATTGGAGGATTTAGACCAGGACAGTGACGTGATTCAATTTACTTTTAAAAAAAAGATCGCCTGGTTGATATATGGAGAATAGTGTTCAGCAGGGCAAGGGAGGAAGCAGGGCAATCAACCAGGAAGTTTCTGTGATAATCCATGTGACAGGTGATGGTGGCTTAGATCAGGGGAGAGCTGTGGCAAGATATGGGCTGTGGAGAGTGAGGAGTTGAGAATAACTCAGAAGTTTTTGGCCTGAGCAACTGAGAGGATGGTGGTACTGCTTACCAAGAAAGGAAACTTTGTGAGGCTTGAGCAGGTTTTTGAAGCAGTCTGGTGAAATGAGTTCCTTTATGTGGCATTTTGCCTTGGTTCTTTGCAAAAACAGCTTGAGAGAGTTCCCCCTAAGCCCTGAGAAGTTACCTTTGCCCTAGTTTTCTACCCCAGAGGGTTTGTTACTTTTGTCCAGGTTGATTGACATTTCCTGGGCAAGCTGTACACCACTTGAGGTTTAATACTTTTTGTCTGGTACTGGGCTGCAGTCTGCCCTGTGATTGGTTTATTTAACACACTTTGCAGGGATTGGTGAATATACTATGGACTATGCAAATGAAGTGACTATGGACGATGCAAATGAAATGACTATGGTCCACCAAGGGGATTGGTCAATTCATGGCCTTGGAGGGAGGGCCATGCCTTGAAATTGACAAGGAGTTTTCTTATATATGCAGCCAACTCCACAAAGTTCTCAAAAAGAAAGGAGAAAAGAGGAAAGGCAAGAGAGGAAGGAGAGAGAGTGGAGGCAAGGAACCTCCTAAAAGAGCTATGACATGGGTCAGGGGCTATAACACTGAAGATGGCAAGGAGCCTGAAAGGGGACCTGTGGCAGAGTCAGTGGTGACAACAGAAACCTGCTGCTGGGGATTTAGCTAAGAGAGCTGAACAAAACTGCTGCACTAGCTATGAGCTAGGTCAGTTGGCAGGGGAGAGGCTGACAGTAGGGAGGCCAAAGGCAACAAGGCCTGTCTTCAGGGGGGCAGAGAAGAGCCTGTCCTCAGGGGGCTGAAAAGAAGCCTGTCCTGAGGGGGCCAAGAGGAGGACTGTCCCCAGGGGGCTGAGAGGATCCCTGTAAGGCTGAGAGGGGGTGTGCACAGTAGAGAGAAGGGCCTGCTTGCTTGCATGGCCGAAAGGAGCTGAGAGAGCTATCCTGCACTGAAGAAGGGAAGGATGTGCTCTCCACTTCGTAGCCTGTTAATCCGGATCCTGAGTTGTATCCTATTACTTCCTTAATAAACCACTTAACTGTAAGTATGGTCTGTGAGTTCTGTGTGGCCATTGCAAAGAATTACTGAACCCAGCAAAGAAGTAGACTGCCATGGGAGGGACAGCTGGTGTCAAAATTGGTAAAAAGTTTGGAGAGTGGAGGTATGTCTGACCTCCAACACTTAGGGATCAACTTTGGGTTGACCTTGTTCTTATCCCTAAGGACTCTAGACAAGTTCTGACATTGCTACTACTTGAACATTATAAGAAGGAATCAAGATTTTAATTTTCTTATAAACTTCTGACTAAGAAACTTTCTATTTCCATTGTGATTTATTCTTTGATCCATGGGTTATTCAGAAGTGTGTTGTTTAATTTTCAAATATTTGGAGTTTTTCCAGGTTCATTTTTGTTATTGCTTTCTAGTTTAATTTCAGTGTGGTCAGATAACATATTTTATATGATTTAAAATATATTGAGACTTGTTTTATGGCCTAGAATGTGGTTTTTCTTTGTGAATGTTCCACATACTGCTGTTGTTGGGTGGGGTAGTCTAGAAATGTACATTAAGTAAAGTTGGATCATAGCATTATTCAAGTCTTCTATATTGTTTTGGATTGAATTATGTTCCCCCAAAATATGTGTTAACTTGGCTAGGCCATGATTTCTAGTATTGTGTGGTTGCCCACCATTTTGTGATCAGATGTGATTATCCTACGTGTTGTAAGTCCTAACCTCTATGACGTTATGTGGAGGGTCACTATGAGTCAAAACCGACTTGATGGCAGCTAACGACAACATGATGTTACTGAGGTATGATTAAAGGCAGTTATGTTAATGAGGCAGGACTCAGTCTATAGAATTAGGTCGTATCTTGAGCCAATTTCCTTGTAACAGAGAGAATCAAGCAGAGGTGAGAGGGACCTCCTATCACCAAGAAAGAAGAGCTGGGAGTGGAGCACGTCATTTTGACCTGGGATCTCTGCACTGAGAAACTCCTAGGCCAGGGGAAGATTGATGACAAGGACTTTCCTCCAGAACCAACAGAGAGAGAAAGCTTTCCCTGAGAGCTGGCACCGTGAATTTGGACTTCTAGCATCCTAGATTGTGAGAGAATAAATTTCTCTTTGTGAAGGCCATCCACTTGAGGTATGTCTGTTATAACAGCACTAGATGACTAAGACAGAATTTGGAACTGGGAAAGTGAGGTTGCTGCTCTAACAGACACTGAAAATGTGGAAGTGGTTTTAAAACTGAATGGATAGAGGCTGGAAGAGTTTTAAGGTGCCTAATAGTAAAAGCTGAGATTGCTTTGAAGAGACTGTTGGTGGAATTATGGATGTCAAGGCAATTCTGCAGAGGGCTCAGAAGGAAGCGAGGGGAGCTGTAACACCAGAGATGGTGCACATGGTGAGAAGCAGCAGCAGAGAAACAGCAGCAGCTGACTGGCGCGAGACGGTGCATGAGCTGACCCATGGAGCCAGAGAGCTGAGTGCCTTTGTGCAGGAGTCTTCCTGGTGGTGGGGTGCCTCTGGGCACTTACTGGAGGAGGTAAACTTGCAGACCCACAGAGCAAGAGAGCTGAGTGTCTTATAGCCAAGGTTTACTGGTGCAGTGGCTTACCTCCAGGCACTTATCAGTAGAGCTAAAGAGCTTTGGAACACTTGCCTGAGCAGGACAGAAGCCAGGCTGGCCCAAGGACTCCAGGGGCCAAGAGGCCAAGGAACCAGGAAGCAGAGGCTAAAGAGAAAAGGGAAACAGGAAGCAGAGCTGGCTCAGTCTCAAAGGGTAGGGCCACGACCTCTGGGGTTTTAAATGGTGGGGCCACAGCCTCCTAGATTTAAAAGTCAGGTCCTCACTGCCTTGGTTCCAGAGTGTGGGGCTGCCTTTCATGAGTGCCAGCAGTATGGGACGAGATCCCCTGCCCAAAGCTGAGGGGGCAGGGCTACTATGACCAAGGGGCAGAAGAACAGGGCCTGCAGGGGCCAAGGGAATAGCGTTGCCACTCAGAGGGACCTGGAGAATGTTGTGTTGTTGTTGTCAGGTGCTGTCATGTTGGTTCCGACTCATAGCGACCCTGTGCACCACAGAACGAAACACTGCCCAGTCCCACGCTATGCCCACAATTGTTGTGATGCTTGAGCCCATTGTTGCAGGCACTGTGTCAGTCCATCTCGTTGAGGGTCTTCCTCTTTTCCCTGACCCTCTTCTTTACCAAGTATGATGTCCTTCTCCAGGGACTGATCCCTCCTGATAATATGTCCAAAGTATGTAAGACATAGTCTCGCCATCCTTGCTGCTAAGGAGCATTCTGGTTGTACTTCTTCCAATACAGATTTGTTTGTTCTTTTGGCAGTCAATGGTATATTCAATATTCTTTGCCAACACTGCCATTCAAAGGTGTCAATTCTTCTTCAGTCTTCCTTATTCATTGTCCAGCTTTTGCATGCATATGATGCAATTAAAAATACCATGGCTTGGGTCAGGTGCACCTTAGTCTTCAAGGTGACATCTTTGCTTTTTACACTTGAAAGAGGTCTTTTGCAGCAGATTTGCCCAATGCAATGTGTCCTTTGATTTCTTGACTGCTGCTTCCATGGGTGTTGATTGTGGATACAAGTAAAATGAAATCCTTGACAACCTCAATCTTTTCTCTGTTTACCACGATGTTGCTTATTGGTCCAGTTGTGAGGATTTTTGTTTTCTTTATGTTGAGGTGTAATCCATACTGAAGGCTGTGGTCTTTGATCTTCATCAGTAAGTGCTTCAAGTCCTCATCACTTTCAGCAAGCAAGTTTGTATCATCTGCATAATGCAGATTGTTAATGAGTATTCCTCCAATCCTGATGCCCTGTTCTTCTTCATATAGTCCAGCTTCTCGGATTATTTGCTCAGCATATAGACTGAATAGGTATGGTGAAAGGATACAACCCTGACACACACTTTTCCTGAATTTAAACCATACAGTATCCCCTTCTTGTATTTGAATGACTGCCTCTTGATCTATGTACAGGTTCCTCACGAGCACAATTAAGTGTTCTGGAATTCCCATTCTTTGCAATGTTATCCATAATTTGTTATGATCCACACAATCGAATGACTTTGTATAATCAATAAAACACAGGTAAACATCTTTCTGGTATTCTCTGCTTTCAGCCAGGATCCATCTGACATCAGCAATGATATCCCTGGTTCCATGTCCTCTTCTGAAGGCGGCCTGAATTTCTGGCAGTTCCCTGTCGATATACTGCTGCAGCCACTTTTGAATGATCTTCAGCAAAATTTTACTTGAGTGTGATATTAATATTTTTCTATAGTTTCTGCATTCGGTTGGATCACCTTTCTTGGGAACAGGCAAAAATATGGATCTCTTCCAGTCAGTTGGCCATGTAGCTGTCTTCCAAATTTCTTGGCATACAGGAGCGAGCACTTCCAGTGCTGCATCCGTTTGTTGAAACATCTCAATTGATATTCTGTGAATTCCTGTAGCCTTATTTTTCGCCAATGCCTTCAGTGCAGCTTGTACTTCTTCCTTCAGTACTGTTGGTTCCTGATCATATGCTACCTCTTGAAATGGTTGAATGTCAACCAATTCTTTTTGGTATAATGATTCCGTGTATTCCTTCCATCTTCTTTTGATGCTTCCCGAGCCATTTAATATTTTCCCCATAGGATCCTTCACTACTGCAACTCAAGGCTTGAATTTTTTCTTCAGTTCTGTCAGCTTTAGAAATGCTGAACGTGTTCTTCCCTTTTGGTTTTCTATCTCCAGCTCTTTACACATGTCATTATAATACTTTCCTTTGTCTTCTCAAGCTGCCCTTTGAAATCTTCTGTTCAGTTCTTTTACTTCATCATTTCTTCTTTTGCTTTAGCTACTCGATATTCAAGAGTAAGTTTCAGAGTCTCTTCTGACATCCACTTTGGTCTTTTCTTTCTTTCCTGTCTTTTTAATGACCTACTGCTTTCTTCATGTATGATGTCCTTTCACAACTCGTCTGGTCTTCAGTCATTAGTGTTCAAAGCGTCAAATCTATTCTTGAGATAGTCTCGAAATTCAGGTAGGATATACTCAAGTTCGTACTTTGGCTCTTGTGGACTTGTTCTAATTTTCTTCAGTTTCAACCTGAACTTGCATATGAGCAATTGATGGTCTGTTCCACAGTCGGCCACTGGCCTTGTTCTGACTGATGATATTCAGCCTTTCCATTGTCTCTTTCCACAGATGTAGTGGATTTGATTCTTGTGTATTCCATCTGGCAAGGTCCATATGTATAGTCGCCATTATTGTTGGTGAAAAAAGGTATTTGCAATGAAGAAGTCATTGGACTTGCAAAATTCTATCATGCAATCTCCAGCATCATTTCTATCACCAAGGCCACATTTTCCAACTGCCGATCCTTCTTCTTTGTTTCCAACTTTTGCATTCCAATCACCGGTAACTATCAATATATCTTGACTGCATGTTTGATCAATTTCAGACTGCAGAAGCTGGTAAAAACCTTCAATTTCTTCATCTTTGGCATTAGTGATTGGTGCATCAATTTGAATAATAGTCGTATTAAGTGCTCTTCCTTGTAGACATATGGATATTATCCTATCACTGACAGCGTTGTACTTCAGGATAGATTTTGAAATGTTCTTTTTGACGATGAATGCAAAGCCATTCCTCTTCAAGTTGTCATTCCCAGCATAGTAGACCATATGATTGTCCAATTCAAAATGGCCAATACCAGTCCATTTCAGCCCGCTAATGCCTAGGATATCGATGTTTATGCATTCCACTTCATTTTTGACGATTTCCAATTTTCCTAGGTTAATACTTTGTACATTCTACATTCTGATTATTAGTGGATGTTTGCAGCTGTTTCTTCTCATTTTGAGTCATGCCTCATCAGCAAATGAAGGTCCTGAAAGCTTGACTCTAACCACGTCATTAAGGTTGATGAGGCAGCTCTTCTCCAGTCGTCTTTTGAGTACCTTCCAACCTGGGGGGCTCATCTTCTGGCACTATATCAGACAATGTTCCACTGCTATTCATAAGGTATTCACTGGCTGCTTCTTTTCAGAAGTAAACTTCCAGGTCCCTCTTCCTAGGGGCAGAAGAATACGGCCTGCCTGGGCCAAGGGGATAGGGTTGCTACTCAGAGGGACTTGGAGAATGGGGCTGCTCAAATTCAAAGGAGCAGAATTGCCATCACATTGGGCCTGGAAGGCAGAGATGAAACCCAGGGCTGAGAAGCCTTCACCCAGAATCTGGATAGCGCGTCCAACACCCAGAGTCTGGAGGGCAGGACCATTGCTTAAATGGTCTCAGAGAACAGAGGATTATTTTCAATCTTTGAGAGCTAATGTAATGTGTTCTGCTGACTTGCTTGGTACCTGTTATCCCTTCTTTCCCTCCAATTTCTCCCATTTGTAAAGGAAATATCTACCTTGTGTCTGTTCTACCATTGTACTTTGGAAGCAG
Source organism: Dugong dugon (assembly GCA_030035585.1). Classification (NCBI taxonomy): domain Eukaryota; kingdom Metazoa; phylum Chordata; class Mammalia; order Sirenia; family Dugongidae; genus Dugong; species Dugong dugon. The sequence goes on from CM057471.1 coordinate 963,284, forward strand.
ATAACTTGTATTCTGGATTTCACTGATGAAGAGGAATTTTACAGAAGATGAGATTTTGGACTTGGAGTCGATTTAAAACTTTTGAGATGATACAATGAGGTGACTGTGTTTTACATGTGTCAAGGACATGAATTTGGGGAGGCCAAAGGGTGGAATGTTATGGACTGAATTGTGTCCACCCAAAATGTGCACCAACTTGGCTAAGCCATTGTAAAAATGGTGTGGGGACAGTGTCTGACCTCCTCTTTCTTCAAAAGGGGGAAGGAGAATCAAGATCAACAGCCCAAGGCTGATCCCTATGAGGCAGAGGTCAGACATGCCTCCTTTCTCTGCCATCTTGGTGCAATTCTGACACCAACTGTCCATCCCACAGCTCTCTCTACTTCTCTGCTGGGTTCAGTAATTCATTGCAATGGCCACACAGAATTCACAGATAATACTCATGATTATAGGATTTATTAGGGAAGTAACAGGTTACAATCTAGGCTCAGGAACACTCAGGATACAATTCTTCCATCAGGACAGTCTCTTTTCAGCTGTGCTTGCAAGCACACCTCTCTCTGGCCCTAGGCATCTGCCTTGCTCAAGAAAATGTTACAAAGCTCTTTTAGCCCCTGCTAATAAGTCCCCAGAAGCACCCCAGGCACTCAGCTTTCTCACTCCGCGGGCCAGGAAGCCCATTGCTTGGTTTCCTGCTGGTCTCTCCTGCCACCGCTTCTCACCATCTTCAGGGTTACAGCTCTCTCTCAGTCTCCTGGTTCCAGGAAATTCTCAGCGCAGTGATCCTGGATCCAAAGGACACACTCTCCGCTCCTGGCTGTTCTTCCTTGGTGGTGGTAGGATCCTCTCTTTGCTCTGGAATTGGCCGTACTTTAAGGCAAAACTGACCAATCTTCCTGATGGGCCACAATTACCCTATTTTCACAGTCCTGACCAATCACCTGGATGCGAAGACCATGGTGAGAAAGGCCACACAAAAGCAGTTCATTGCACTGCAGTCATGATTCCCAGTATTGTGTAGTTGTCCTCCATTTTGTGATCTGATGTGATTATCCTACGTGTTGTGAATTCTAACCTCTCTGATGTTAATGAGGCAGGATTAAAGGCATTTATGTTAAAACCATCCACTTGCGCTATTTCTGTTATGGCAGCATTAGATAACTAAGAGAACATCTGTCATGAATTGAATTATGTCCCCCCAAAAATGTGTCAGTTTGGCTGGGCCGTGATTCCCAGAATTGTGTGGTTGGCCTCCATTTTGTGATTGTAATTTTATGTTAAAGAGGATTAGGGTGGGACTGTAATACCACCCTTACCCAGGTCACATCCCTGATCCAATGTAAAGGGAGTTTCCCTGGGGTGTGGCCTGCACCACCTTTTATCTCTCAAGAGATGAAAGGGAAGCAAGCAGAGAGTGGGGGACCTCATACCATCAAGAAAGCAGTGCTGGGAGCAGAGCACGTCCTTTGGACCGGGGTCCCTGTGCTGAGAAGCTCCTAGTCCGGGGGAACACTGATGAGAAGGCCGACAGAGAGAAAAAGCCTTCCCCTTGAGCTGATGCCCTGAATTTGGACTTTTAGCCTACTTTGACTATGAGGAAATAAACTTCTCTTCATTAAAACCAGCCACTTGTGGTATTTCTGTTATAGCAGCACTAGATGACTAAGACAACATCCTTGTAAAAAATCAGTTGACCATAGACGTGTGGGTTTTTGTCTGGACTCTCGGTTCTATTCCATTGGTCTATGTGTTTATTGTCATAGCTGTACCAGGTTGTTTTGATTACTGTAGCTGTATGTTTTAAAATCGGGAAGTGTGAGTCCTCCTAATTTGTCCTGCTCTTTCAACATTGCTTTAGCTATTCGCGGCCTCTCGCCATTCCATATAAAGTTAAGAATTGGTTTTCCAATTTCTGTAAAGAAGGCTGTTGGAATTTAATTGGAATGGCAGTGAATCTATAGATCACTTGGGGTAGTATTGAGATTTTTACAATATTAAGTCTTCTAATCCATGAACATGAATCATCTCTCCATTTATTTAAGTCTTGTTTAATCTCTTTCAGCAGTGTTTTATAATTTTCATTATATAAGTCTTCCACATCCCTGGTTAGATTTATTCCTAGGTATTTTATTCTCTTAGATGCTATTGTAAATAACATCATTTCCTTAATTTCCATTTCAGATTTCTCATTGCTGGTGTATAGAAACCCAGCTGATTCTTATTTGTTGACTTTGTACTCTGCAACGTTGCTAAATTCCTTCACTAGCTATGGAATTTTTCTTGCAGACTCTTTCAGATTTTCTACATACAGGATTATTTCATTTGCAAATAGAGGTAATTTTACTTCTTCTTCCAGTCTGGATACCTTTTATTTCTTTTTCTTGTCTTATTGCTCTGGCTAGGACTTCTAATAAAATACTGAACAGAAGTGATGAGAGTGACACCCTTGTCTTGTTTCCAATTTCTAGGGGAAAGCTCTTAATTTTTCTCCATTAAGTATAATGTTGGTTGTTGCCTTTTCATAAATGCCCTGAATAATATTGAGGGATTTACCATATATTCCAATCATCTTGAGAGTTTCATTAAGAAAGCGTGTTGGGTTTTATCGAATGCTTTTTCTACATCCATTGAATGCTCATGTTCATGTTTCTGTTCCTTTGTTCTATTAACGTGGTATATTACGTTGATTGATTTTCTAATGTTAAACCATCACTGCATTCCTGGAATGAATCCCACATGGTCATGGTGTATGACTCCTTTAACATGTTGTTGGATTCTGTTCACTAGCAGTTTGTTGAGGATTTTTGCATTGATATTCATAAGGCATATTAGCCTATAGTTTTCTTTTCTTGTGGTGTCTTTATCTGGTTTTTGGTATCAGGGTTATGTTTGCTTCATAGAATGAATTGGAGAGTATTTCTTCCTTGTCTATCTTTTGGAAGGGTTTAAACAGGATTGGTATCAATTCTTCTCAAAATGTTTGGTAGAATTCCCCAGTGAAGTCATTTGATCAAGGCCCTTTTTTTTGGTTGGGAGGTTTTTGATCACTGATTCAATCTTTTCACTTGTTATGGGTCTATTGAGACTCTCTATTTCCTCTTGAGTCAGTTTGGGTAGGTTGTGCGCTTCTAAGAATTTGTCCATTTCATCTAGGTTATCCAGTTTGTTGCTGTGCAGTTGTTCATAATATTTTGTCATAATTCTCTTTATTTCTATTGAGACAATTGTAGTGTCTCCTCTTTCATTTCTTATTTTGGTTGGTTATTTGCATATTTTCTCTTTTTTGTTTGTCAGGCTACCTAAAGCTTGTCAATTTTATTGATCTTTTCAAAGAACCAACTTTGGTTTTGTTGAGTCTATCGTTTTTCTGTTTTTGATTTTATTTCTGCTCTGATCTTTGTTATTCCCTTTCTTCTGGTAGTTGTAGGTTTATTTTGCTCTTCTCATTCTTGTTCCTGAAGTTGTTGAGTTAGGCTGTTGATTTGAGATATTTCATCTTTTTTCCTATAGGCATTTATTGCTATATGTTTCTCTCTGAGTACTGCCATTGCTGCATCCCATATGTTTTGTGTGTCATACTTTTATTTTCATTTAACTCTGTAAAAATGACATGGGAGCAGCTTCTGACCTCCGCCAACTTCACAAGGGGGAAGGAGAATCAAGATCAACAGCCCAAGGCTGATTCCTATGAGGCAGAGGTCAGACATGCCTCCTCTCTCCACAGTCTTTACCAATTCTGACATCAACTGTCCCTCCCACAGCACTCTCTGTTTCCTGCTTGGTTTGATAATTCACTGGCCACACCGAAATCACAGACAATACTCACAATTATGGGGTTTATTAGGGAAGTAACAGATTACAGCTCCGGTTCGGAATGCTCAGGATACAGTTCTTCAGTCAGGACAGCCTCTTCTCAGCTGTGCCTGCAGGCACACCTCTCTCTGGCCCCTCAGCCTCTGCCCTGCTAGGGAAAGTATTACAAAGCTCTTTAGCTCTGCCGATAAATACCCCAAGGCACCTCACTCTGCCAGTGAGCCTCTGCCTGAAGGTGCTCAGCTCTAGGTCCTTGGGTCGGCAAACTTAGCTCCACCTAATTCCTGGAGGCACCCTACTCCGCCAGCAAGTCTTCTGCCCGAAAGCACTCGCCCACCATGCTGTCTCCTGCCAGTCTCTCCTGCTGCTCCTTTTCTGCCACAACTTCTTGCCGTCTTCATTGTTACAGCTCTCTCTCTGTCGCCTGGTTCCAGGAGATTCTCAGCACAAGGGTCCTGTGTCCAAAGGACATGCTCTGCTCTTGGCTCTTCTTCCATGGTGGTGGTGACAGCCTCTATTCCCACCTCTTGGATGGCTCATTTTAAGCCTAGTGGGAAGGCAAAACTGACCAATCCCCTTGGTGAGCCACAATTACCTTATTTTCACAGTCCCACTCAATTACTTGGGTGGGAGTTACAAGACCATGGTGAGAAAGGCCACACAAAAGCAATCCATTGCACCAAAGACTGTAAGAAATTGGTGATTTATTCCTTGACCCATTGGTAGTTTAATAGTGTGTTATTTAATTTCCATATGTTAGTGTATTTTCCAGGTTTTTTTTTTTTTTTCCTGTTATCAATTTCTAGCTTCACTCTGTTGTGGTCAGAGAAGATACATAGTATGATTCCAATCTTTTCAAATTTGAGACTTGCTTTGTGATCTAACATGTAGTGTGTCCCAGAGAATAATCCACGTGCACTGGAGTAGAACGTATATTGTGCTGTTGTTGAGTGGAGTGTACTATATATGTCTGTTAAGTCTAGTTAGTTTATACTATCCTTGTTGATCTTCTTTCTAGATGTTCTGTCCAACACTGAAAGTGGTGTATTGAAATTTCTAACTCTTCTTGTAGTGCTATTTCTCCTTTCAATTATTTCACTGTTTGCTTTATATATTCAGGTATTACAATGTTGGGTGCACATATATTTATTATTGTTAAATCTTCTTGATACATTCACCTTTTAATCACTATATAATGTGCATTTTTACCTATTCTAACAGATTTTGTCTTAAAGTCTACTTTGTCTGATATTAAGATTGCCACCCCAGCTCTCTTTTGGTTATTAGCTACATGAAATATTTTTTCCATCCTTTCACTTTCAACCTATTAGTGTCCTTGGGTCTAAGGTGTGTCTCTTGTAAACAGCATATAGTTGGATAATGTTTTTTTAAATCCATTCTGCCCATCTGTGCCTTTTGATTGGAGCATTTGGTCCATTTACATTCACTGTAATTACTGATCTAAGAAGTGACTGACTTCTGTCATTTTGTTTATTTGATTTTTGTGTGTCTTAAGCCTTCTTTTTCTTTGTCCTTTACTACAGCTTGCTTTTGTGTTTTGCTGGTTTATTGTACTGAGCCATTTCCTTTCCTTCTGTGTACGGTTTTTAGATATGTTCTTAGTGGTTACCATGACTATTACATTTAACAGCTTGTATTTATAACATCTTAGGGTAAGTTGGTACCAACTTAACTTCAAGCAACATACTAAAATTTCTATACGTATACCATTCTTTACCCCGTCCCAATTTTGTTATTATCACTAATTACATCTTTATATGTCATGTGCCCTGTAACATAATTTTATCCTTGCTTTTAATACTTTTGTTTTTAAAAAACATGAATGGCAAAACAATTAGAACTATCAAGCATGAATGCCTTATTACTAGCCCTTATATTTGTCCTTGCAATTCGCTGTATTAGGGATCTTTCTTTTTACGTATGGCTTTGAATTACTTTGTATGGCAGGACCGGGTGTTCACAGCTCTTCCATCAGGTACTGGAGCTTACTGCACCCCTTTGGGAACAGGAATGTCCACACTAAAGGTGAGATCCCTCTGGGCATAAGACCCCTCTAGGCTACCTGCAGGGCTTTGCCAGGATCTCAACTTCCTGTCTAGCTCTTTTCCAGGGTTTCAGGGGCATGAGACAACCTGGCAGGTTTGAAACCCCAGGGGCAGGGCCTGGAATCTACCCTTTTGATGAGCTCTCCAGGGGTGGTCTCAGGCACTCACAGTTTAGTCTACTGACATCCTCTTGCACTTTTTTTTCCTTAATACTCTGCCATTTCCTTGGTAACCTGCTGCGCAGCCAGGGATGATTGAAGGCATGGCTGGAAATATTAGCAAAGCTGTGCGTGGAAAGAGATGGGCTAGAAGGGAAAGGAGGGCAGGAAAGCTGGAGAATCTTTCAGAATCAGATTCAGATGAGCCAAGGTGCTGAGCAGGAGCTGCACAGATTTGGGAGCCCTCCAGACACTTAGGTATGTTACAGCCAGGATTACAGAAGAAGCTGTGGGCTCGTCCACGGGGAAATGGTCAACACAACTGCAAAGAACCAGGAAGGCGGTAGTTTTGTGGTTGAGGCGGAAAAGCAAGCCCAAGGCAGAGCCCCGGGGTGTGTGACCTGAGCTGATCCTCCAGCACTACCGAGTTTTAGTTTGTCATTGACGGTTAACACATGTACAGTAAAGTTCATCCTAGGTGCAACCCATGACCATCAGCTTCAGTGGATGAAAACTGTCCCTGACAGCGGCCTTCCTGACTCCACCACATGGAGGGAGAGCTGGGGGTGTCAGGGGCGCAGTGGGGTGCACTTCAGCCACGACCACCCTGGAATCCACCTCAGGTGGGGTCATGCTCTTCCTTCGGCCCGGAATGTCCCCTCCCCACCTCAAGGCCTTTCCCGAATGGGATCCAAGCCTTCTCTGCAATCACGCGGCCCAAAGAATCCCTCCGGGAGTCCGCCAGATCTCGAGGGACGGCCCACGGCTAGGGTGGCAGTTTGACCAGGCTCGGTGCCGCCAGTTAGCCCAGCGCTGCGCTCCCAGTGCTGACCTCCCCGGCCTCAGCCAGCCGCACCACTCCTGCACCCAGACGGGCGCGGCCCCGCGCCTTACAGGCGTCCCAGCCCGACGGCCCCGCACGTTCCGGACACGAGGCGCCGAGCGCAAGGGCTTCCCGACAAGATGGCGGACCAGGCAGCCGTCCCCAGGGAGTGAGGCCGCGAGTTGCCAGATGGGAGGACCCCCGGAGAGACCAAGCCCCCGAGCGGACACAAGTCCGACTCTGTCGCCACGGCCATGGCCGCGCTCCGGTGAGGCCTGCGCAGGCGCCGTGGGGCGTACGCGCGTGGCAGGTGCTGAGGCGGCTGTATGAACTCACAGCGTAGATCCAGGCCTGAGCAGGCGCAGTGGGGGGGGGGAGGGGGGGGGGTGCGACCGCGCAGCGCATGCGCACTCGCGGTGCGCTCGTGAACGGCGGGCTGTGGGCGGTGGCACAGTGGGTGTCCGCCGGTGTCAGGGACGCGGAGCTCTCGGTTCCCTTCAGAGTCGGGTCTCGTGACGCCGCCAGTGGGCGGGGCCCCCCGGGCTGTCGCCGCCGCTGTCATGTATCCGCCGTCGCTGCAGCCGCCGCCGCATCGGGACTTCATCTCGGTGACGCTGAGCCTCGGCGAGAACTACGACAACAGCAAAGGCTGGCGGCGGCGCTCGTGCTGGAGGGTGAGGGTCGCGCCGGGCCGAGGCCGCCAGCTCCGTCCCCCGCCGCCCCTTCCTCCTGAAGCCCCAGTGAGCTGCAGGTCGGCGTCTGCGGGCCGGTAGGGGAGGTCCGCCCCTCCGGCCGGCTGTCTGTGCTCCTTCCCTGTCACTGGCAGCTCCTGCCGGGTCACCGCTGCGGGGGAGACCCGGGGTTGTACCGCCTGAGAAGGAAAACAAGCACCCCTGGTTTCTGGGACTATGCCTCAGTATTGTCACAAGCTGGCCCGACGCTGACGAACAGGCCATATTATTGTCCTTGGGACGGAAACAATCTCACGAACACCCATCTCAGACAAGGCTACTCTGAGACCATGATAACATGAGATGAACGAAGGCTGCTTCATAATTGTGTCTAAGCACAGACAAAAAGGCCACTGTGTTGTCAGATGCCCTCTGGTAGGTTGCGACTCATAGCGACCCCATGTACAACAGAACGAAACACTGCCCGGTCCTGCGCCATCCTCACGATCGTTGTTTTGCTTGAGCCTGTTGTTGCAGCCACTGTGTCAGTCCATCACATTGAGGGTCTTCCTCTTTTTCGCTGACCCTGTACTTTACCAAGCAAGATGTCCTTCTCCAGGGACTGGTCCCTCCTGATAACATGTCCAAAGTATGTGAAATATAGTCTCACCATCCTTGCTTCTAAGGAGCATTCTGGTTGTACTTCTTCCAAGACAGATTTGTTCATTCTTTTGGCAGTTCACGGTATATTCAATAGTCTTCACCAACACCACAATTCAAAGGCATCAATTCTTCTTCAGTCTTCCTTATTCATTGTCCAGCTTTTGCATGAATATGAGGTGATTGAAGACACCATGGCTTGGGTCAGGCGCACCTTAGTCTTCACGGTGACATCCTTGCTTTTTAACACTTGAAAGAGCTCTTTTGCAGCAGATTTGCCCAATGCAGTGTGTCCTTTGATTTCTTTACTGCTGCTTCCATGGGTGTTGATTGTGGATCCAAGTAAAATGAAATCCTTGACAACTTCAATCTTTTCTCCGTTTATCATGATGTTGCTTATTGGTCCAGTTGTGAGGATTTTTGTTTTCTTTATGTTGAGGTGTAATCCATACTGAAGGCTGTAGTCTTTGATCTTCATCAGTAAATGCTTCAAGTCCTCTTCACTTTCAGCAAGCAAAGTTGTGTCATCTGCATACTGCAGGTTGTTAATGAGTCTTCCTCCAATCCTGATGCCCTGTTCTTCATATAGTCCAGCTTCTCGGATTATTTGCTCAGCATACAGATTGAATTAAAAAAAAAAAACCAAACCTGTTGTCGTTGAGTCAATCCCAATTCATAGTGACCCTATAGGACCGAGTAGAACTGCCCCATATGGTTTCCAGGGAGCACCTGGTGGATTCGAACCACCAGCCTTTTGGTTAGCAGCCATAGGTCTTACCCACTACACTACCAGGGTTTCCACAGATTGAATAGGTATGGTGAAAGGATACAACCCTGACGCACACCTTTCCTGACTTTAAACCATGCAGTATCCCCTTGTTCTGTTTGAACGACTGCCTCTTGATCTATGTACAGGTTCCTCATGAGCATGATTAGGTGTTCTGGAATTCCCATTCTTCGCAATATTATCCATAGGTTGTTGATGATCTACAGAGTCAAATGCCTTTGCATAGTCAGGAAAACACAGTACATCGACAGGGAACTACCAGAAATTCAAGCCAGATTCAGAAAAGGACGTGGAACCAGGGATATCACTGCTCATATCAGATGGATCCTGGCTGAAAGCAGAGAAAGGCCACTGTGCCACCTGCAAAATAACCAGCCACAGAACTGCCCCTGACTTCTGACAGCATCTGATCCAGAACAAAATCCTGCTTCCTTAGACCCTCCCCCTAATCACCAAACCCCAAACCCTGTAACTGGTTCTTTCCAGCACCCTTATACTGAGGCACTCCCAGGGTTGCTCCTGGTGTACATTCCCCCTGCAATGAGATAAACCCAACATGTTTAACTCCAGGTGTGTTGATGGTAGTCTTTAGCTGAACGGCATTGGCAGAATTGGAAGACCACTGAGCTTCAGCTGAGACCTTTGACTCACTAACTGTGCGAGTCTGAGACCCCTTGTGTCTCTACCAGCTGGAGATGCCACCTGCCCTTGGCTGGGAGGTAAGTTAGCACTCAACTGAGCTCTGGTATTTCGTTGAAGCCCTCAGCGCTGGGCGTATTTTGTGTTTCTAGGAATAGTGCCTCTTGGGGGTTTTGGTTGTCTGACTGGATTTGTCTTGTTCTTTGGTGAAATTGTTTTCTAACATCTGTTTATCTAATGCTTCATCTGTCTGTTTGCTTTGTTACTTCTTGAATGTTGTTTGTAAGAGGAAAAGTCTGTAGCTTGAAGACAAGCAAGGATTAGTAAGTCCTCAAGCTGGCCTCTGGAGCTAGGAAGTTCAAAAGGTTTCTTCTCTGACCTGCGCCCTTTGGACAAACTTTGCCCCAGTCACCATTTCAGAACCTTGTAACAACTTCCTTGGTCTTATTTGTGTGTCCCCTAAAAAAACCTGTTGCCATCAAGTCAATTCCAACTCACAGTGACCCTATAGGACAGAGTAGAACTGCCCCATGGGATTTCCAAATTTGTAATCTTTACAGGAGCAGACTGCCACCTCTTTCTCCTGCAGGGTGGCTGGTGGGTTTGAACCGCTGACCTTGCAGTCAGCAGCTGAGCACTTAACCAGTGCACCACCAGGGCTCCTTTTGTGTGTCCCCTAGAGCTGCTTTTATTCTGGTTTTGTCTTCTTGGAACCAGGAAGTCTTGTTCAGCCCCTGATAGGTGACAAGAAACACTAATATGGTCTCTCTTCATCCTACTCTTTCTGACCCCCAGTCTCCTTCTACCACTTAAGGTCACAAGGCCCTTTCACAAGCTCCCTTCTGGTTCTTACGTTTCCCACATATCATTAATCCCAACTTTCACTCTTACAAAAACGACCTAACCTCACATCAACAAACTGCTTCTGCTGAGGCTGCTACAGTCCTACCAGTAAGGCTTGGTCCATCAGGAGTGGCCAGGGTTGACTCTGCGGTCAGTTTGTTCTCTCAGAGCCCTTCAGCCTGCTATGAGGGACTATTTAATCCCACCCAAGGAATTTACATACCTTGAGGGGCACAAAAGTGACACAGTCCTACTCCAGTAAATGATGCTTGTATCCCCAATGCAGTCAGTACCCCCCAATGAACTGCTTCTTGTATGAGTATCAGGTTTGTGCCCGTCTGCCACACACTAACTTATCCTGTGTTCAGAGTAATTGATAGAGATCTCCATATATTTGAAACTAGCATCCTTCCAGTAAATCATGTTTCCTTGCAAAGAATACCTACAAGCCTTCAGACTTATCCAAGCAAACTTCCAGGAGGGATGACCGATTCCCTCTTCATGCACACTCTGAGAGCCGGAGTTCCACAGTGGGAACAACACAACTAGCAAAGGTGCTTCAGAACTTGTCTCTGGCCCTAGCAGAAGCAGTCAGTGACACTTCTGCTCTGAAAGCTGACAAACGAGTAGAAATTCATTAGCTCAAGTTGCCACAGACAATCGTGTAGCCCTTGAGTTCCTCTTCGCTTGTTGTTGTTGTTAGGTGCTGTCGAGTCAGGTCCGACTCATAGCAGCCCCGTGTACAACAGAGTGAAACACTGCGCAGTCCTGCACCATCATCACAATCGTTATGCTTGAGCCCATTGTTGCAGCCACTGTGTCAGTCCATCTCATTGAGGGTCTCCCTCTTCTTGGATGACCCTCTACTTTACCAAGCATGATGTCCTTCTCCAGGGACTGAGCCCTCCTGATAGTATATCCAAAGTATGTGCGACATAGTCTCGCCATCCTTATTTCTAAGCAGCATCCTGGTTGTATTTCTTCCAAGACAGATTTGTTCATTCTTTTGGCAGTCCATGTTATATTCAATATTCTTCGCCAACACCATAATTCAAAGGCATCAGTTCTTCTTTGGTCTTCCTTATTCATTGCCCAGCTTTCACATGCATATGAGGCGATTGAAAACACCATGGCTTGGGTCAAGCACAACTTAGACTTCAAGGTGACATCTTTGCTTTTCAACACTTTAAACAGGTCTTTTGCAGCAGATTTGCCCAATGCAATGTGTCTTTTGATTTCTAGACTGCTGCTTCCATGAATGATGTTTGTGGATCCAAGTAAAATGAAATCCTTGACAACTTCAATCTTTTCTCCATTTATCATGATGTTGCTTATTGGTCCAGTTGTGAGGATTTTTGTTTTCTTTGTGTTGAGGTGTAATCCATACTGAAGGCTGTATGCAGTCTTTGATCTTCATCAGTAAGTGCTTCAAATCCTTTTCACTTTCAGCAAGCAAGGTTGTATCATCTGCATAATGCAGGTTGTTAATGAGTCTTCCTCCAATCCTGATGCCCTGTTCTTCTTCATATAGTCCAGCTTCTTGGATTATTTGCTCAGCATACAGACTGAATATGTATGGTTAAAGGATACAAACCTGACACACACCTTTCTTGACTTTAAAACATGCAGTATCTCCTTGTTCTGTTTGAATGACTGCCTCTTGATCTCTGTATGTGTTCCTCATGAGCACAATAAAGTGTTCTGGAATTCCCATTCTTCACAATGTTATCCATAATTTGTTATGATCCACCGAATCAAATGCCTTTGCATAGCCAATAAAACACAGATACGCAGATAAACACAGTAGAGGAAGTAAAACCAAAGATATCATCGCTGATGTCAGATGGATCCTGGCTGAAAGCAGAGAATACCAGAAAGATGTTTATCTGTGTTTTATCTCCTCTAGCTAGCAAAGGGAAGATTTTTGCTCCACTCTTTCTTGTTACACCTATGTAAATACTACACTTCTACCAAAAAGAAGAAGACCAGTTGCTGTCAAGATGATTCTGAGTCATGGCAACACCATGTCTTGCAGAGCAGAACTGTGCTCCGTAGGGTTTTCAAGGCTGTGACCTTTCAGGAGCAGATCTCCAGGTCTTTCTTCCTCTGGGTGGGTTCGAACTGCCAACCTTTCAGTTAGTAGTCGAGCACTTAACTGTTTGCAAATACCGAAAGGCAAATAGTTTGTGACTAGGCTGAAAAAGAAGAAATCAAAGGTACCTAATTCTCTAGAATAGGCCAGCTGGACTCTAGGGCTTGTTTTCGTTGCCTGGTTTAGTAATGTAGGTCCTTCACTTTAAGGTGTATTACAAGGCCTCATAGTGATTTTGTTCCTAATAATTGCCTATGCTACAATTAGCTGATGTATTGTATCCAGAGTCTTAAATGCTACTACACAGATGTTGCCACATAAAATGGTTCAACAATCCTTCCTACAACAGAAGAAAAAGAAGAGATTGATCCTGGTTCAACCACACACTAAATTCCATAGACACTTCTTAATCAACAAAGTCCCCATGGTGAAAATCAAGAAACCATGAAATCACATCCTGCAGTCTGACTGTGTCTGTCCTAGACTAAAAAAGGGGACTGAGAAGAAAGAAAGCAGCCCCTGATTCTTCCTAACACCCACCGACTTAGACCCTCCAAGGCTCCCCATGGTGTGTGGTCTCCCTGGGTATCATCAGTAACGAGCCCACCTTGTCTATCTCTAGGTGTGTCGGTGGTGGTCTTTGATGGAAGGGCACTGACACGTAGTACTGGTGGGCAGATGCCTGCCTAGACCAGGGTATCCAAGCCAGAAACATGGAGGAGCTGGAGTCTGGCCCCACTGCCTGTGCAATGGGACAGAGATGGTTCCCATCTTACCAGGACTCAGGAATTATATCACCTGTGGTGTTGTCTAAGCGCTATTTCCCTGAGAGGGAACATCGCCCAGTCCAGAGTACGTGGAACCAGACATTGGATTGTCTGAGTTACCCATTGTCCTCACTGAATATGTGATGGGTGAAGCGATTTTCAGTAAAAAATGTCATTCTTTTCCACCCTTAGAAATGGAAGCAAGGCTCACCCTTACGGCAGAGTGTCATTCTCCTCCTCCTTGCCTTTCTGATTATCTGTGGATTCTTGTCCTATATGAATATGGCCAACCACTGGAAAGTCACCCAAACCACCTGTACCTTAAAATGATGCTTGTGCTGAGTGATGACTCAAAAAAAAAATTAACAAACAAACAAACAAAAAAACCCCACCAAATTAATCACCACTGAGTCAACCCTGACTCATAGCAACCCTATAGGACAGGGTAGAACCGCCCCATAGGGGTTCCAAGGAGCAGCTGATGGATTCAAACTGCCAACCTTTTGGTCAGCAGCCGTAGCTCTTAACCACTGGGCTACCAGAGCTCTGAGTGTGACTAGGAGTAGTTATGTTGCCATCTACCTTAAACAGCTCCAGGAGAGCACAATGGCAACTGATTGGTATCCGATCAAGTTAAAGAGAAACATAAGGGTTCTGTTCCTTCTTAACCACGTGGTCTTAGTTGTGAGTTTGACGTTACCGTGTAAATGCTGGTATGTCTATCCTCTCATGGAAATTCAGGTCATGAGCTCAATCTAAAGTAATTACTTTCGTGTTCATAATACCCATTACTGCATGGTGGGAAATGGCCAGGCAGTGTTTGGTAAGGATGTAGAAAATCTCGTCTGATGATGGTGACTTGTAGGGGGAAGCTAAAGAGCTGCTCAGCTTGGTCAGATAAATGGCCTATTTGCCACACACTGCACTTTCTGGAATGGAAAATATTAAGGTGAAGTGTTTTGGGTTGTGAGTGTAATTTTGAGTTAATAAGGGCCAAAACTACCAATGGCTTCGAAAAATGTCTGATTCCTTTTGATGGTTCTTGAATTCACTCAGATGACTCCTCTGAGGTTTCGTAGTGTCTGTCGGTAATGAATAATGCCTGTCCAGATGTTTTATGAAGCATTGTAAGTCTGTTTTATATCTTGTGGCATAGTCTGTGATAAAATATACTTTGCCATTTAGCCCTGAGTGGCAGGTCATCCGAAAAGCAGAAGGCATGACCAGACTTCCCTGGATTGAAACCAGTAAACCCACCTGTCTTACCGGCTCCTCAGACGGCAGGTGCCGCCCAAGGCCTCCCGGAGATTCCACCTCAGGTACTTCAATAAATTGCACTATACAGCCCCAAAGGCATTTTTAAGAAATAATGGTTCAAAGAGATTGAGAAGACTTATCCCTTCTTGCCATTTGTTTGGTGGTTTTATCTCTTGCTCCCTCACTCTGGGCTGGTGGCAGAACCTGGGGACAGGGATGTTCCTCATTCCTTCTTCTGCGAACACCTGCTGTGTGCTGATGAGAATGGGATAGACGTGGGGCCGATCTCAGAGCCGAGCGGGAGAATCAGAACCGGACTTACCCTCCTGGCCGAAACAGGCAAGCAAAGACCAGACAAAATGCTGGAGACGGCGGTTGTCAGGGACAGCGATCCCTGAGAGACTGGGAACCAACCACATGAGCCCCACCATTGCCCCAGCTTCCTGTTTTGAGATAGCTTCTGGGCAGTGGCCTGGGGAGGGAGTTGAGGCAGAGCCTCGGGATCCCCAGGGTAGAGAGATGAGTGGAGCCCTAGAGATGATGACCACGGAGTCAGAGAAACACAGGTGGAGTTAAAACACATCTTTGCCCACAGCCCCCTGGCCTCAGAAACGGGTCCTGGTGGCTGCATGCCTGTGTGCGTGGCAGCGCCCAGGCTTCTCGGGGGTGGGGTGCAGCTAGCAAAGGGGGCACAGGTCTGTGTTGTGTCCTCACAACGATATCTGGATATGAACAGGAGAGGGTTTTCCAGATTCGTGAGCAGGCACCTTCCTCTCCACGGGTGGAGCCATGTCTGCGCCCACTGTGGTGGAGACCGACCCCTGGTGGGTAGGACATCTGCGCCTGCCGTGGAGACTGGCTCCTGGTGGGTAGGGCATCGGCACACTCGCCCTGTGCTCAGACTCCATCAGCACCCAGAGCCCTTTCTCAGAGCGTTGATGAGGCTGAAGGGGCTGGAGGCTGGTTCCCCTCCGTGGGGCCTTTGTTATAACCCTTCCCTGTTAACCCTTTGAAGTCCCCAAGTTGCGGCTTGGACCCTGTGTCCAGGGCTGGGGTGGCCAGTTTGCAGTGTCTCCTGTCTAGTCAGAGCCAGGACATAGCTGGCCAGGAGCTCGTCTTCTGAGGCTGCATATTGTAGATGAAAATAATCCCCTGAAGTCACGTGTGATGGTCCAGCCCACAGTGCCGGGTGGGTTTGTGCGTCTGTATTTGAGGGGCGAGTCCTGGATGTGAAAGAATAGCAGTGCTGGGGAACTGTGTAATTGTTACCTGTGACTTAACTTTTGTGTAGAACCCTCGGAAGTATTTCCGACGGGGCCCTCCCAGCCTGCCTTATGAAGATGCGACAGACTGGATGCCAAACGGTGCTGAGAAAGCGGGAGAGGAGGCAGACGGCACCCCCAGGGAGAGAGTGTGCAGAGAACCCTTGTCAGGTACAGTGCATGGAGGTGGCCCCGAGGCCAAGCCGCCCTGAAGAACACAGATAAAGGTGACCGGGGCTCCTGGGATGCTGGCCCCGCCCCCTCCGTGATGTCTGTGTCAAAGGGTCCCCAGCAAAGCCGTTAAGCAGGGGTTGTTCCCAAGCACTGTTCCTCCTACTCAGAGGTATGCTGAGAGCAGGGGCCCGGCAAGGGTGGCCAGGGCGGACTTCTTCTTCTCAGTCCCCTCCCACCCCCTGGGACGTGCTCTGTCTTGGTCAGGTGGGTGACAGTCCCAGCCACCCCTGAGAGGCTTTGTTGGGTCTACACTCCCAGACACTGCGGCAGGGACCAGCGGGAGGTGGACACACCCCACACGCACGGGAGACGCTGGCAAGTCTCAGGGTCTGCACTGGAGTGGGGGGTGGAATCTGACCTCTGACCTGGACAGCACAGAGCACAAATGGAGGCCGAGCGCTGTCACCCAAGGAACACGGCCACTCTGAGCACAGAGGCTGGGGAGGTGGGCTCCAGAGAAAGGGCATGTAGGCTGCAGGTCACATGCTCAAGCTGAGTGGACATGGGCATGCTTGCTGCATCTTTAAAAATAGGGACCCTCTGAAATGTCTATTAATGTTAGAACAAATCCAGGGAGGCTTCACTTTCAGAGAAAAAGAACATTTTGAGCTCTGCTTGTTCAATAACCACTTTTGTCATCCCAAGAAGTGAGAGGTGAATGGATTCCAGAGGTGGTTAGCAACTCTCGGTGTGGATTCCACTACTTGCCCAAGGCCCTTTGCCGTGTATGTGGGGGAGGCAGTGTCAGGTAGCCATCTCCTCCCAGAGAGGGAAGGGGACCCCAGAGCCGGGCTCACAGCCCCGGGTGTCTCTGGGGAAACACAGGGTCTGTGGACATTTAGGGTGGATGGCCAAGCTGTGGGTGTCAACAGGAGTGGGCCCCAAACAAAAATCAGAGAAGTTTGTATGAAAACATTTGTGTGTGTGGCGCTTACAAAGGGGACAAGGAGAACGCTCCCAAGGTCATGCTGGCCGTCTCTGGGAAGGGCTACCAAGGGGACTTCAGGTGGCTGTGATATCACTTCCTCTCTGAAGCCATCTGGAGCTGATAGGACAAGTTTAGGGTGGCCTTGTAAAAATCAGATCTGTCCTCGTCAGTGTTGAATGTTTTACTCACACTGCACGGACGGGCCCATGTGGGCTCCACGGCCTGTGTGTGCTGGAGCACCTCTGCTCACCTAGGGGACAGCCTGCACCCCCTTCACCAGGGGCTGTGCCCAGGGACGGCTCTTGTCCCGGTGCCCACAGGGCTGGGATGGCACCTGACGGTCTGGGCTGGCGCATTTCCATATCTTCCTGACACCCAAGCAAGCAGGTGGCGGGATGCCATGGCCCTGGTGGGCGAGTCCGACTTGGACCATCCCCCGCAGCTGAGTCCCTGACCTTTACTTCTCACTGCTGCTCTCTGGACCTGGACCCACCAGTGGCTCAACGCTGTGCACTTGGGGAGGCGGACAGGTGGCTGTGCTGGAGGGTCTCTGTCTGGAGAACTGGCCAAGGCCCCCAGGACCCACCCCATCCCAAGGACTCCCCGTCCCTCCAGTGAGTGCCCCTTCTCCCGCCTGCAGCTCCCCCAAACAAACGCCAGAAGGCTGTGGTGGAAGCCTTCCGCCATGCGTGGAAGGGCTATCGCAAGTACGCGTGGGGCCACGACGAGCTGAGGCCCCTGTCCAAGTCCTTCGGCGAGTGGTTCGGCCTCGGCCTCACCCTGGTCGACGCCCTGGACACTATGTGGATCCTGGGCCTGACAAAAGGTATCTGCTCTTTTCCTGAGCCTGTGGGCTGCGTCTCCAGGTGGCCTGGGGATGAACCCAGAGTCTGGTCTGTGCCCCCCGGCCCCCAGAGTCTCCATGATGTCAGCTTTAGACCACGCGGTTTGTGTTTGATTCTGGATTATGTGTGCCAAGTCTCTCACCCTGACGTGTCTAAGCAGTGTCCGTAGTTATTTCTAAATGAATATTTTAAACATTTGCTTTTAAGTTTAAAGTTTTCTGAACAGGTTAAAGGCTACCAGTAAACTCATTTATGCTGTTCTTGTGTAATGGCCTTTGACTGTTGACCATGTGTGCTGTCACCGTGTGGGGACTTCCCCAGTTGCACTGCTGGCCTCCTTTTATCTGTACATGTTGGAGAAGTCAAGGTTCACTCCTGGGAGTAGGAAACAACATTGAAACGCTGCAGGAACACCCGCAGGGCCACAGGTAGACCCAGAGCACAGGTGAGGGCTGCAGGTAGACCCAGAGAGCGTAGGTGAGGGTCCTGCAGGAGCAGATGCCCCCCGGGCCGCAGGTAGACCCAGAGAGCGCAGGTGAGGGTCCTGCAGGAGCAGATGCCCCCAGGGCCACAGGTAGACCCAGAGCGCGGGTGAGGGCAGGACTGCTCCTTCTCTCTGTAACCCGTGCTGTTTGTGTTGTAGAGTTTGAAGAAGCCAGGAAGTGGGTGTCACAGAAGTTACAGTTCCAGAAAGATGTGGATGTCAACCTGTTTGAGAGCACGATCCGGATCCTGTGGGGGCTGCTGAGCACTTACCATCTGACAGGGGATGGCCTCTTCCTGGAGAAAGACGTGAGTGCCTGATGCCAAGGCTCGCAGCGATCTCTGTGACATGAGGGCATTAGGAGGAGTGTACTTCTTTTCCCTGTTTTCTCTCTGACAATTCGTGTCTGTATTCAAGATGTACGCGTCTGATGCAGCACACTTATTGCCACTGAAACCCGTGGTCACAAGTCACTCAATCTGATTGACTCCAGCTTGTTGCGCTGCAGTTGAGTTCTGGGGCCGTGTGGCGTTGGGGAGCCACCAGCACCTTTCCTTGCTCTCAATGGAATGGAGCGGGTAACCCATTAGGATAGTGAAATGTGGACAAGGACTCCCTCCCACCTGAACAATGGATTCTCTGCTCTCCTTCTCCATCAGAAAGATTTAGGAAATCGGCTAATGTCTGCGTTCAGAACTTCCTCCAAGATCCCATACTCAGTTGTGAACATCGGCACTGGCAATGCCCACTCTTTCTCATGGAACTCACACAGCTCGGTGGCTGAGGTGACCAGCATTCAGCTGGAGTTCCGGGAGCTCTCTCGTCTCACAGGAATTGTGAAATTCCTGGTATTTATAATAATTTATAATTATTTTTACACACGTGTCCTTTATATGATGTAGGAATGCCAGGTAGAGTTACAAATCAGAAATAAAATAAAATTGGCGTTTGTATTTGTCCGTCACATTTCCTTTACTGGGGAGCTATATGTTTTCATATGGCATTGAGTCACTGTCTAGTGTCCTTTCATTTCCATCTGTGAAGGACCCATTCAACATTTCTTGCGGTTTTGGTGTTATAAACTCCCTCAGCTCTTGTTTATCTGGGAATGTCTTCATTTCTTCTTCATTTTGTGAGATATAGAATTCTTGGTTGACAGGTTTTCTTTCTTTCAGCACTTTGAATGTGCCGACCCACTGCCTTTTGGCCTTCATGGTTTCTGAAGAGAAATCAGCTGTTAGTCTTACTGAGGAGCCCTTGTTTGTGATAGGAGCCCTGGTGGTGCAGTGGTTAAGAGCTACAGCTGCTTGCCATAAAGGTTGGCAGTTCAAATCCACCAGCCACACCTTGGAAGCCCTAGGGGACAGTTCTACTCTGTCCTATAGGGTTGCTATGAGTGGAAATTGACTTGATGTCAATAGGTCTGGTTTTTTGGGTTTTGTTTGTGATGAGTTGCTACTCTCTTGTTGCAGTCAAGATTCTTTGTTTTTGGCTTTTGGCAGTTTGATTATAATGTGTTTCAGTGGGAATCTCTTTGAATTTATCCTCCTAGGAGTTAATTGAGCTTTTTGTATGTGCAGATTCAAGTCTTTCATCAAACTTGGGAAGTTTCTGGCCATTATTTCTTCAAATATTCTTTTTGCCCCTTTCCTTCTCTTTCTAGGATTCGCATAATGCATATGTTGGTCCTCTTGATGGTGTCCTATTGGTCTCTGAGATTCTGTTCATTTTTCTTTATTCTTTCTGTTCCTCATACTGGATCATTTCAATTGTCCTATCTTTAAGTTCACTGATTCTTTCTTTTGTCAGCTCAAGTATGCTGTTGAACCCTCTAGCAAATTTTCATTTCAGTTATTGTGCTTTTCACCTCCAGAATTTCTGTTTTGGTTTCTTTTTATAATTTTTGTCTCTTTATTGATATTCCCATTTTGTTCTTACATTGTTTTCTTGATTTCCTTTAGTTCTTTGTTCACATTTTCCTTTAGTTCTTTGCGCATATGTAAGACAGTTGTTTTAAAGACTTTGCCTAGTAAGTCAAGTATCTCAGGGACAGTTTCTGTTGCTTTACTTTGTTCTTTTGACTGGGCTATGATTCCTTATTTCTTTGTATGCCTTGCTATTTTTCATTGAAAACTGGACATTTGAACATCATAATGTGGTAACTTTGGAAATCAGATTCTCTCCCTCTTCCTGAAAGTTTGCTGTTTTTTTTTGATTATTGACGACTGTGGTAGTCTGTGTGTTAGGTAGCTTTTCCAAGGAAAAGGAGGGCAAGTAAACATGCCAAAAGCTTACCTGCCACTTTTAAGTTGCCTTCTTCTTGATTCAGCATTCCCTTGGCTTCTGTAAACCTTTGACTATTTTCCAGAGTTCTGAAAAAGTTGATTCTGACAGTTTCTGCTTGTTTTTCATTGTTTCAGTCGGGTGGGGTGGGAATGTGAATCTGGGAAATTAGGGCATTCAGAAGCACCTGTGTATATGGGGCCTTTGGAAACCCCTGCTAGGTGCACTGGAATGCTGGGGGCCAGGAAATGGGATTCCTCTCTTCTCCTTTGGGAGTAAATCAGTTCTGAGAGGCGTTCAGTTAGCCCTTCTGATGTTCAACCCAGGCCTCTGCCTCCCCACCAGTTCCCATGCACCCTTCCCTGTCAAACCCCTTCCCATTGCAGGATGCTGTGGAAGAGGTGATGCGACACATCCACTTGCTGTTCAGGAAGAGAGATGGACTGGTGCCCATGTTCATCAACCCTTATAGTGGCCTCTTTGTGCACCTGGGAGTGTACACACTGGGCGCCAGGGCGGACAGCTACTACGAGTACCTGCTGAAACAGTGGATCCAGGGAGGAAAGAAGGAGACGCAGTGAGGCTCTCCCCTGCCTGATGCGGGGTCCATGGGCGCCTGGTCCCCAGTCCTTTGTCAGGAGGAAGCTGCTGGGCCAGGCCCAGTCTTGGCCTCTCTGAACAAATGTTTCCCTTTCATCCCAGACTTCCACAGAGGAGGGGGCTGCCACCGCCCCTGGGGTCCCACCGAGCCGCTGGGGCCGTGCACTTGTCGGGAGGCTGAGGAGGAGCAGGCTCCTGCACACGGGCCCTGCAGGCTCTAAACACACTGAAATGGGGCGTCCCCACCCATATGTCCTGAGGTTTACAGGACATGTTTTCCCCCGTGCACAGTGTAATTGCTCAGAATCCAGTTTGGAAAATACAGATTAGCTCTTGTAAGGGAGCTTTTGTCCCTGAAGTCTCAGACCTGGGGACGGCCACTGCTGACCCTCGTGGACATCTGGGGTGGCCCAGGGGCCCGGCTAAGTTGCTTCAGCTCAAGGCCTCAGGATGGTTCATGGGCGACCACACCCAGACGTGGCTATAGCCACCGCCCTGTGCTGGTGACAGTGTGGCCGTCATGGGTCTGTGGAGCCTGATTTCCCCAGGATGGAGGTGTCCAGGGGCCGTGGTTAGGAGACGGGTCCTCTGGGCTCAGGACAGCAGTTTTCGAGGCCAAGACAACCATCGGGACTGATTGTGACTTAAGGGCCCCAGTCAGAGGAACAGGAGGCACTGCCCCCAGGCCGCCCCTTTCTGCGAGGCCTACCCACCAGGGACAGGGCGCTTGCTGCCTGTGAGTCTCGGATTACAGCTGAGCCTGTTCCTGAGGGACTAGGGTGGGGGTGGGGGTCCTGGGCCTCAGTGTGTCTCAGGGAGACCTAGCACAGCGCTCGTCCACAGGCTGCTGGAGGACTACGTGGAGGCCATCGAGGGCGTGAAGACGCACCTGCTGCGGAGCTCTGAGCCCAGCAAGCTCACCTTCGTCGGGGAGCTGGCCCATGGCCGCTTCAGTGCCAAGATGGTGAGTGCTGACCTGAGGTCTGGGCTCGAGGATGCTGCCACTTCCTGGCTGGGGGTGCTGGCTGCCCCTATCCTGATGCTGGGAGAAGAGGTGGTGTGTGGGCTGGAATCAGAGGTGGATGTTTGCTGCTTGAGTGGGGCCGTCCTTGTTGTCAAGCCTGGGCCTGAGGTAGAGAGTGGGGCCAGCACTCTTGCTGCCTCAGCTCTGCACCTTCACTCCCTCGCTCCCTCAACTGGCAGTGGTGAGGGACCCTCTGGTTTCCAGGACCACCTGGTGTGCTTCCTGCCAGGGACTCTGGCTCTGGGGGCCCACCATGGGCTGCCGGCGGAGCACATGGACCTGGCCAAGGCGCTGATGGAGACCTGCTACCAGATGAACCGCCAGATGAAGACGGGGCTGAGTCCGGAGATCGCCCACTTCAACATGGTCCCCCAGGAGGGCCACCAGGATGTGGAGGTCAAGGTGAGTGCTGGCAGGCCTGGGGGTGGCCTGCGGGCCAGTGCCCTTGCTGAGGCCGCGCTTCCCTGCAGCCGGCGGACAGGCACAACCTGCTGCGGCCGGAGACGGTGGAGAGCCTGTTCTACCTGCACCGCTGCACCGGGGACAGCAAGTACCGGGACTGGGGCTGGGAGATCCTGCAGAGCTTCAACACCTACACGCGGGTGAGCCCTGTGCTGCCTGTTCTCGGCCATCCGTGTCACCTTGCAAAGGGGATGGCTGAGACATGGAGCACTCCTTCACTTATGGGGTGGTGCACACTCATGGGGTGGTGAATGCTCACGGGGGAATGGACACTCACAGGGCAGTGGACATTCACAGGGGAATGGATGCTCATGGGGGGTGCACGCTCACTGGGGTGGATGCTCACTGGGGTGTGCACATACTGGGGTGGACGCTTATGGGGGCTGCACACTCACTGGGGTGGATGGTCACTGGGGTGGACGCTCATGGGGGTGCACACTCACTGGGGTGGACACTTATGGGGGGGCTGCATGCTCACTGGGGGTTGGTGTTCTCCAAGGGCTCAGCATGGGGTAGGGGACGGGTGCATCTGCAGAGCTGCTGAAGCCTCAGCCTTGCCCCTGCGCAGGTCCCCACGGGTGGCTACTCCTCCATCAACAACGTCCAGGATCCCCAGAATCCGGACCCAAGGGACAAGATGGAGAGCTTCTTTCTGGGGGAAATGCTGAAGTACCTGTTCCTGCTCTTCTCCGACAACGCAGACCTGCTCAGCCCGGACACCTGTGTGTTCAACACTGAGGCCCACCCCCTGCCCATCTGGACTCCCTCCTAGGGTTTGGGAACCCGGGCAGGAGCAGTGGACGGAGGCCGCCCAGGGTCTGGGCATCCTCAACCTTAGCCATGGGTCCTAGTGGCCACTGTGCCCATTGGGCTCCAGGTTGGACTGGGACAGCCCAGTGGGCAGCCAGCCGGACGCCTCAGGACCCGACGGCCGCCTCAGGGCAGTGGCTCTGGACTGATTCTCACCTGTGCCTCCTAGGCAGGAGCCGTCAGGACCATGTCAGAGTAAACATCGCCGGTGTGTGAGCCTGGTGGCCCAGCCCACCACAACCTCCTTCCTTGAGACCACTCTAATCATGATTGTGATTCTAGGGCTGGAACCTCCTGCCTGTGCTAGGCCCAGGCCTCTTGGCGTCCCGTTCAGAGAGGAGCTGATTGCCCGGCTCGGGACACCACTGGGCTTAGGGTCACCCAGCCCGTGAACATCCCAGGCCCAGGGGGCTTGTGGTGGTGGCAGCTGCTCCCCATGGGGACATCGGGCTCAGGGCCAGCTCTCGTGTTTACACGTTGGACTCAGGGATTCCAGCCACCCTTTAGGGGCTTGGAAGGCCGGATGACGAATTCATCCTGCTTCCAGCTGCCCGGTGGAGCGGGGCTTTTAAAATTAGGGTAAACATTGATTTGCTCGAAACTTGGTATATTTTACATGTTTTAATATTACACAGTTATTGTGAAGCACGAAGGTAGAGGTTGGAAGGAAAGCAGTTGCTGTCAGGACTCAAATTAATTCCTGCTGAGATTCAGGTTTCCATTCAGAAACTTTGAAATTTAGAGGAACTGTTTTCAAGACTGCCCTCACTTCTGATGTTATTTCAAGGGGTTCCAGAGTTACCTTCAAGTTCGACAGTTCTCTTGAAGGACTCCCAGAACTCACCAACAGCCGTTACACTCACGGGTACAGTTTATTATAGAGAAAGGATGCAGATTGCAATCAGCTGAGAAGCACATGGGCAGCGCCTAGGAGAGGTTCATGCTCAGGGCTGCCATTGTCTTCTCCCCATGGAGTCAGGAGTTGATGTGCGACAGCACACGCAGAGTATTGCCAGCAGGGAATCTCACCTGAGCCTTGGGGTTCATCGAGGTCCATCGTGTATCTTCTGGCATCTGTAGTCCTGGGCATTCCTTGGCTTGTGGACATATCCTCACAGGCTGTCTTCACCTGCATGTGACTGTTTCCGTGTCTGTCCTTCATTACCCACGTGATTGATCTCAGTCTCCAGCCCCTCCGACATTTCCCAAAACACCCTCCCTGGTTCACCTGCTTGGTCTTTCTGGTGTAAATTTTGTCCCCCAAAAAGATATACTGAAGCCCTAACCCCTGCCTGATGCCTGTGGACCTGTTTGGGGAAATAGAGTTTTCCTTTGCGGATGTGATCAGTTGAGTTAAGGGAGTCATACCAGAGTAGACTAGGTCCTAAGCCTGATCCCTTCTGAGTGGCGTCTTATAGAACAGAAAGACAGACAGGGAGACAGTCACATAGGCGAAGACAGCATGTGACAATCCATTTACAAGCCAAGGAATGCCCAGGACTACAGAAGCTGGAAGATACAAAGGATCTTCCCGTAGAGCAGGCAAAGCATGCTCCTGCTGACACCCTGAATTCAAACTTCTAGTCTTCAGAATTCTGAGAAAGCAAATGCGTTCTTTAAAGCCACCCACTTTGTGGTATTTTGTTACAGCAACTCTAGGGAACTAAGACAGTGTGGGTCTAAACCATCACCCTGAATCACATTGTTACTATCTGGCTAGCCCAAGGCTCCCAGTCAGACAGTGACCTTACAGGTCACCTCCCAGAAGCCAAGTGCGAAGACTAGACCTCTCTTTGGGTAAGGTTATCTCTTCACTATGCAGGCCACCCCCTGGCCTTTGGCCAAGGCTCTCTTACAGCAAAACCATCAAGTTTGTCTGGGCATCTACATTTAGTAGAACGTTTCTGTGACAGGTGCCACGATGGTGTCACTGTGAGTACTCCTGGCACGTGGGGAGGAAGCAGGAGAGGGACAGACTCGTATAGTCATACCAGCATCCTCCCCAGCCCTCTTGCCCACAGCCCCCAGAAAAGCGGAGCAATCTCCCTAGTGTGGACCCTCTCTTGCCCCCCTCATGTTGAGTGTGAGCACACACATGTGAAGGCGTGTAAGCCAGCCCTTCACGCCTCTGCCGGCCTTTGTTTTAGACAATTGTTTCAATTGCCTGTTCCAATTTTCTATCAAACCATTACTCTGAGGATGAATCTCTCTGCCTGTTGTTGGACATTATGGGCTGAAAAATGTGTTCCTTGATCTGAAGAAGAGTGAGTTGGTGATTCACATTGGTGCAGTGTCTTCTGCCCTTTTATGGTACCCTGAGAATTTGCATCTACCACCGGGTGGGCAAAGCCAGTGCAGAGTAAGTGTCTTCCTGTCAGGCTCCTGGGGGCTTCAGGCATCAGTCGTGACTTGCCAACTATGTGTGGGGCCTTCCTGAGGAAACTGCCCACTACCATCTTCAGTCTCTGTCTCTGTTTTTGACAGAACAGTTCTTATTGCCACCCCCCTTCTTTTTGCCTCAGACAGTGCGAGAGGAGTATGATGTGTCTAGACTCAGCTCACATCTGCATTGCTGCACCTCCCAATGCCCACTCATTTTATGAACCCACGTGGCTACCTCAAGCACGCACATTAGAACATCCACTCACCAGTTCCAAACTCCTTCCAGTCCTTGAAGGAGATTCTTCGGATAGGCATTATCATGTCCTACTTTAATGTATCCCTTAAATTCCCATAGTGAGTTCCATAGGGCTGTGCCACATACGGGCATCCTTTAACAGAGCAGGTTTTCATTGTCCTTCTTTATCATATGGCCAGGCCATCAGCCACTGCCCATGAGTCAGTATAACCCCAAACATAGGAGCAAACAGCACGCAATTCAGTCCACTGATCTAATTTGTTTTTACCTTCTTCAGTCAGAGTGGTGGCCTTCCAAACAGGGTGCTGTCCGTTCACCTCGGGACTGTCTTCTATAAACCAAGCTGCTCTTTGTCGGTCGGCTGACAGCTGCTCACAGGGCACCACCAAAGTAGCAATCGGATCTGGCTGGTCCTAAGGAGGTTCCAAAACTGGCCCTAGGGGAAAAGAGGCTGCCCGCTTGTGAATATGATGAATACCTCCTTCCATTCCTCTGGTAGCATGCTCCTGGATAAACCATTTCCATTTTATTCTGGAACTCTTCTGGGCATTGCCCTCCCCATTGTATTTCTCCAACATCACCCAAGACATGGGTATTCCAGGTTTCAAGATTATTGTATGTCCTTCAGTCATAAGGGCAATTTCAGTTAATGTCCAATAGTAAGCTAGTGGTTGTCCCTCAAGTGGAAATGTTCTGGTCCCAAATCCCAGCAGTTGTTGCTGGGTGGTGCTCACAGATTTTGCCATAAGCCCAGTTCCGTGCTCCACGTAGGGCTGTTGTACGGAGGATCTGTCCATACCAGCACTCCAGTACACTTACTCTGTGTGGGCTCGGGCAAACTCACTGACTTCCATTCAGCATGTTTCAATATTGGCAGAATATTGCTGTGTTTCAGTATTGGTGGAAGGGCAGATTTACATGTTTTATGTGTTACGATACTAGGTAGGGTAAGCATTCCCCGGTCAGACACAATATCCCTTCCCATAATGCATTCAGGTAAAGGAGATGCAACCATTTCACGCAAAGTCCATCTAAACTCTCACTTTCATCCCATCCGCCATCTCATCCCTATAGTCTCCCAATCTAACTACTGGATAGTCCCTGTAGGGCTTCACCAACAAGTTTTGGAACCACAGTGCATGGAGCTCCCATGTCAAGGAGTTGCAGAAACATCTTTTCTCCGCCCCCTAGCCATTTTACCCACATGTGCATACGGCTTTGGATCACCAGCCAGGGGTCGGACCAAGGGATCCAGGGCCTTTCTTTTTTTCCTTTCTTCTTTTTAAAAATTTTTAAATTGTACCTTAGATGAAGATTTACAGAGCAAACCAGTTTCTCATTAAACAATTAATACACGTATTGTTTTGTGACATTGGTTGCCAACCCCACAACCTGTCAACCCTCCTTCCTTCTTGACCTTGGATTCTCCCTTACCAGCTTTCCTGTCTCCTCCTGCCTTCTCGTCCTTGCCCCTGGGCTGGTGTGCCCATTTAGTCTCATTTTGTTTTATGGGCCTGTCTAATCTTTGGCTGAAGGGTGAATCTCAGGAGTGACTTCATTACTTTGCTGTACGGGTTTCCAGGAGCCATAATCTTGGAGTTTCTCTGGTCTGTGTCAGACCAGTAAGTCTGGTTTTTTTTTTTTTTTTTTTTTTTTGTGAGTTAGAATTTTGTTCTACATTTTTCTCCAGCTCTGTCCGGGACCCTCTATTGTGATCCCTGTCAGAGCAGTCAATGGTGGTAGCCAGGCACCATCTAGTTGTGCTGGATTCAAACTGGTGGAGGCTGTGGTTGATGTGGTCCATGAGTCCTTTGGGCTAATCTTTCCCTTGTGTCTTTGGTTTTCTTCATTCTCCCTTGCTCCCAGTGGGGTGAGACCAGTGAAGTATCTTAGATGGCTGCTCCAGGCCCCTTCTTAAGTTCTCATCCTGATTAGATTGTGGGACCATTGCCTCAGGCAATTCAAGGTCAGGTTTCTCATAGTCATCTTTGCCTTCCAGTTTTTTTAATTCCTCCAAATCAGAATAAATAGAGCAGACATGTTTGGGATTTTTCAGTGTTGGGGGACCAGCATGGGCTCCCATCAGTCAACTCAACTTCCGGAAGTGCTGCAGTAAGACTCTTGTTTTGCCCCATCAATGTTTACTTGATTCATCTAATTTCTTTTCTTTTTTTTAGGCTGTATCTTAAGTCAATCTCTTTTTTTAAAATTGTGCTTTAAGTGAAAGTTTACAGCTCAAGTTAGTTTCTCATACAAAAATTTATACACACATTGTTATGTGACCCTAGTTGATCTCTCTATAATGTGACAGCACACTCCTCCTTTCAACTCTGGATTTCCGGTGTCCATTCAACTGCCTTCTCACCTTGCCTCTGGACAGCAGCTGCCCATTTAGTCTCATGTATCTACTTGAACTAAGAAGCACACTCTTCACAAGTAACATTTTATGTCTTATAGTCCAGTCTAATCTTTATCTGAAGAGTTGGCTTCGGGAATGATTTTAGTTCTAGGTTAACAGAGGGCCCGGGGACCATGTCTTCTGGGGTTCCTCCAGACTCAGTCAGACCATTAAGTCTGGTGTTTTTACTAGAATTTGAGTTCAGCACCCCACCTTTCTCCTGCTCCATCAGGGACTCTCTGTTGTGTTCCCTGTCAGGGTGGTTATTGGTGGTAGCCGGGCACCATCTAGTTCTTCTGGTCTCAGGCTGATGGAGTTTCTGGTTTATGATTCATCTAATTTCTTAATAACCATTTAAAGATTTTCCACCCTGCTGCGACAAGTCCCTTGGTTCTCCCATTTCTCCTTCTCCATTCTCTTATGAATCGTTCTAACTTTCCTGGATAGCTGTTGTTTCTGTATAACTTCTCCCTTTGGTAGTGGCCCTGAGGCTAGTGTCTGTAGTGAGGACTGCTGAGAATCCAAGTTTAGCATAACGTCAGGATCTACCTGAACACCATCTTCTGCTATTATTTTAATGAGCCCTGAGGCTACCAGCTGTAGCTCAGATCAGCCAGGATCTGAGCTTGGCCCAGCATCAGGATCCACCCCAACATTCTCCTTCATGTTCATCTTAGCTATTAGACACTACAGTAACCAAGATTGTATACTGAGCTTATTTCTTGTTACTTTGCATTTCCTTGTGCGTCCAGTGAGTCAAATCCCCAGGATTTGGAGCCATCATCTTTAAATTCCGTCAGTAATTTTTTTGCCTCCAGTAACTGATGGTAGTATAGCTGCAGTCCCATACTGCATTGCTGGATGACCCTGTTGACATCCAGCAATCAAAAATTTGTCATACTCCTCCCTCTCATCCTTCCTCTTCCAAACTACTTTTCAGTGAGTCAGGGTAGTGCTTTGTTGTTGTTGTCAGCTGTGGTGAGTCGGCCCGAACTCACAGTGACCCCCGTGCACAAGGGGACCAAGTGCTGCCAAGCCATGCGCAATTCCCATGGTTGGTTGCAGATTGGACTATTGTGATCCACAGGGTTTTTACTGGCTGAAAAAAGATTAGGGGGAACCCAAGACTTCCCTCACTCTGACACCAGCTGCAAGTTCCAGGATTCCCAAAACCACCCTCAGGTTCGATCATTCACCAGAAAGACTCACAGAACTCACTGGAAGCTATTTTACACCCACAGTTATGGTTTATTACAGAGAAAGGACATAGAGTAAAATCAACAAATAAAAAAATAAAAAAAAAAAAAAAAAAGGAAAGAGTCCAGGAGAAGCACCAAAAGTGGAGGTCTCGTTATCCTCTCCCCATAAAGTCAGGACATTATTTTTTTCAGAATCAATGTGTGACAATACACACAGAGTATTGCTCACCAGGGAAATTCACAAGAGCCTCAGTTTTCAGAGTTTTTATTGGGACTCCATTATGAGGCTTGATTGGTTGATTACCCACGTGGTTGATCTGTGTCTCCAGGCTGTGCGTGGACTGTCCCCTTCCACAGGGGTCCTGGTGGGTCCCTCACCACCCCTGCTCTGTCCAGCAGGACCAAATCCCTCACCCTTACTCACATGGCTGGTCTTTCTGTTGGGCTAGCCCCAACCATAAATCACATTGTTGGTGTGGCTCAAAGCCCTTACTCTATATCACATTGTTACTATCTGGCCAGCGCAAGGCCCCCAGGCAAACAAAGACCTTAGAGATTACCTCCCAGAAGCTTAGGGAAGATGCCAGACCTCTCTTTGGGTAAAGTTAACTCTTCACCACACATTTCCTGCCTCCAAATCCTTAACTTAACCACATCTGCCAAGTCCCTATGTCATGTAAGGTAACACATTTACAGGTTTCAGGGATTAGGGTGTGTACATCATTGGGGAAGCATTATTCAGCCTACCACAAAAACAATCAGAAAAGGGGGAGGAGGAAATAATGAATATTGGAGCAAAATTTAATGAATAAAGAATCAAAGTACAATGGAAAAGATCAGCGAAGTCAAAAGTTTGGTTTTTTAAAAGACACATAAAAAGACAAAGTTCTGGAAAAATGAATCAGGGAAACCCTGAACAGAATCACTGTTAAAACTGAAGGGGCCATAACTGCAGATGTAGCAGGGGCCAGAGCCAGAGTCTACCAGGACCCACTTGGGGACAGTATGCCCAGGCTGCGACCACTCACCCAGGCCCCCATCCAGAGGTCCAGACCACCACTGAAGATGATGTTGCTGGCAGCTTTGAGGTCTGAAAGAGATAGAGGAGGGGGAGGGTGGTGAGGGACTGGGCATGATCCCTGTGGAAGGGGGCAGTAAAGCACAGCCTGCTATCTTTCCCAGTGACCCACAAAAGAACCTTGAGCTTGGACCAGATTTGTCAGTTTGGCTTCTTGGACAGGATGAGAGTATGGACTGACTCCGTTTTTCTGTGGCTTCTTGACCCATAATATCCCATAGCAGTTAGTGGGCTATCAGCACCTCCCTCCCCTCTTGCCCTGAGCACGTGTCTACTTTCTCGGAAACTGCTTAGCTAAGTGTGTGTGTTATATGGCGGCTGCCAACGCCACTTCTATATGTGTTCCCGGCAGGGAGGGAAAGGGGCCCTTCTCCTGCAGCACAAGAAGGGTGCATGCAGACCACCCCCCTGCACTGGCTGCTGCGGAGAGTGACCTGCTGGTCATGGGGCCCAGCCCCCGCTACTGAAGTTGATCTTGCTCTGTTATCCATATGTGAACAATGTGTTGTTCCAACCAGTGCCTGTGTGTAAGTTGTGTTTTTCTTGGTGACACTGACACTTGCAAACTATGGAATGGGCTACTGTCCTCCATGTGATGGGACTCCTCTCCTGGAGATGGTTAACAGATGTCACTTGCTTGACAACCCCCAAATCTGTGAGCTGTTGGGTGGGGGATCAGGGTCCTGCTGTGTTCCAAGGGGTAGGATGGGCATTAGCCACCACTTGGCCCTCAAGGTCACTGCATCTGGGGGTTCACACAATAGTGAGAGGCTCTGGGGTGTGACTGGAAGGACCTGGGCTGGCCTGGCTCCTGACATCTCTCTGTGGGCCACAGTCTGTGGGCCAGGGGTTGCTGGAGGGGCTGCTGGGCACTTAAGGTGTCCCAAGCTGGCGGGAGGAGGGGCAGGTGCAGGAGCAGCCTGATGGGCACCCGGCCATCCGGGGGAGGGGCAATTAGGACAGGTTCCTGTGTGTCTTGTTTATATTCTCCATGGGGTGAGGCTGCTGGGGGTTCTGCCCCATCTTCTGACTCCATGGACAGTCCCTCTGTGTGACCCAAGGGCAGGTTTGGAACGACTGTGGCTCCAGTGGGTGTGCAGTGTGCTATGTGGGTGACGGTGATGATAATGGTGATGGTGACAGTGAAGGTGGTCGTAAGAGTGACTGTGATGGCGATGGCGATGGTGACTTGAGGGTGGCAGTAGCAGTGGCAATGACACTGAGCTTGATGGTGTCAGAGATGGTGACAGTGATGGTGGCTGCAGTGAGGACAGCGACTGTGATGGTGACAGTGATGGTGGCTGCAGTGAGGACAGTGTCAGTGATGGTGGCAGTGATGGAGACGGTGACTGTGACATTGGTGTTGATGGTGTCAGTGATGGTGACTGCAGTGAGGACAGTGTGATGGTGGCAGTGACAGTGATGGTCACTGTGACATTGGTGGTGATGGTGACTGTGGTGACAGTCGTGGTGACTGGTAGCAACAGTGACGGTGATGACAGTGGCTGGTGGTGACAGTTTGGGTGATGATGTGACAGGGACGGGGCTGTCACCATGCTAGTAGTGACCACAGTGGTCTTGGGACAATGTGAGGGCAGCTGACAGGCCAACCCAAGTGGCCAGTCCTCCCAGCTCAGCCCGACCTGCTGGTCCTTGAGTTCCCGGCTGTGGTCTGAGCTCAGGATTCCAGCCTGGCCTGAGAGGAGTTTGAGGGTCACAATGGCCAAGGACAGGCTTGGACTAGGGACAGGGTGACCACCCTTCCTTTGCCGGTTGGGCAGGCTGGACTGAAGCAATGACCACATCTCCCTCCCTGCTCTGGGCCTGGCTCAGTGCCCACGTTCCCAGCAGGACCTTAGCTGGACGTGGCTAGATTCCACCCCAACACTTTACATGAGGCTCCAAGACAAGGTTCGCCAGGGCCCTCATGTGTGGGGGAGCTGGCTGCCTGTCTGGAGATCTGGACCCTTCACCCAGGCCCCCCTTGGCTCACCCCTGTCCTGGGGCAATGGGCCCAACCCTGGAGGGTCCATGCCAGTGTGGGGTTTGGGGGTAGCCATGCTGTTCCTGAGCCCCAGGCTCCAGCTGGCCAGTGGCAGAATGGTGGCCCTTTCATCCCTGGAGGCCTTCCCTTGGGGGTCTCTGGTTCTTGGTGGAGAAGCCAGTGAAGGGGCACCCAGACAGAAAAGAGACGGAGGAAGAGGAGAAAGAAAGGGGACGGGAAAAGAAAGAAGAGACGGGGGAAGGGCCACAGGAGGGGCCCAGCAGAGACCTTAGGTCCCTCTCCGCTCTGTCCACAGCTAGAGGCCTGGAGCCCACAGGAGCAATGCCTGTAGTCACCGGCAGCAAGGTGGTGAGGAAAATCTAGGGCATGAACCCTGGCAGGCCAGACAGCGTCTGACCCAAGCCCCTCTCCGTCCGGTAGATGGCTGAGCCTGGCTCTGCAGGCAGTGCCTCACATTCTGACTGTCTTGCTGCTGGAGCCCCATAAAGGGCCTGGCCCCTGCCAATGCCCCCATGCCCCAGGTTCAGACCATCTCTCACTGCCTGTTCCTAACCCACAAGCACCTGGTGGAAGCAGGGTGAGGCGACCCTTTGACGCCCCAGGGGCCTTCCTGGGATGGAGTGTGACCACACACAAGTCCCTTCTTCTGCAGGAGGGGTGACAGCTGCTCGGCAAATGCTCTGCCCAGGACATTGTGCCCTCACTGGAGGGGACACCTCAGAGCCAGCGCAACCCCAACACGGCAGTCCCCTCTGCTCAGCCTTGGGGTTCCCTTTCCTGTCTCTGGCCAGGAGGGGTGGTCCTAAGGGCGAGCTCTGTGGGCACAGGGCATGCTGGGTGTCTGTGGAGCTTCGAGACCCCCCCTAGCCATAGGGATGAGCTGGGAGACCCGGCCTTCAGGAGCAGGGTGGAGATTCCCACGTTCGCTGTAGCTGAACAGCCACCTCCCTGCCCTGCCCGAGCCTCCAGGGGCAAACCCCAAACTCCCACTTGGACTCAGAGGGCCCACCGGCCCCGCCCACCTGCTTCAGCCACACAAGCCCTGGCCCTTTGGCAACCCCACCTTCTCCAGGCCTCCTCCCTTGGTCAGCCCCAATTGTCCCTTCCTGTGGCTTCCCCTGATCCTGCCTTCGAAAGTAGCCCTGCCCCTCGGGCCTGTGCTCACAGAGCTGGCATGGCCGGGGGGGACACAGATGGGACCGCGGGTGGCAGGGCTGGGAGAAGGGGCGCACAGGACCGTGCTGCTCGGTTGTGTACATGTTGAGGCCACGCCCCCGGCCCAGCGTTAGCTCCACGGGGACGGCGTGGTTGTTGCCGGCGCAGGGCACCCACAGGAGAAGGACGAAGGACGGGAGACTTGGGTGAGGGCTGGGGCAGGCGGGGGACCGGCACCCCCGAGGAGCCCCCGCCCGCGGTAGCGCTCGCTGCGGCCAGTGGAGGACGGGCGGCCGGGGACACGGCCCTTTCCCCGCCCACTCCGGGTCAAGGCTGGCCTTGGTGGCTCAGCGCCGTCTCCATGGGGACGTGAGTACCAGCCGACCCCGTCCTCTGGAGCCCGGAAACCTTCGGGACCTAACGCAAGGCGCGCAGCCAGGGGGCAGAGAAGCGCCGACCCCGCCCTGGCCGTCACGTGAGCCGTCCTGCCACGTGACCCGCCACGTGACTCGCGTCTGCCCGCGCCGCAACCTGACATGAGGCGGGAGCGGTGCGCCCCGGCGGCCCGGCCGACCCTGCCCTGGGCCCTGGCCGTGGCCCTCCTGCTGGCGCTAGGGCTGCGCGGCCCCGCGGTCCGGGGTGAGGTGGGGGTGAGTGCGGCGCCGGACCCGGGCCCCTCGCCGCCCCGACCTCTCCCGTCTCACCGGCGTGTCGCCCCCCGCCCTCCAGCCCACAGGGTGGCAGACCCCGGCTTCCGGGAGGGCTACTTCGAGCAGCTACTGGACCACTTCAACTTCGAGAGATTTGGCAACAAGACCTTCCGCCAGCGGTTCCTGGTGTCAGGTGAGGTCAGCCCCGCGCCAGGGTCATGGAGCAGTGGGGGCCAGGGGCGCGGAACCCAGGGAGACCCCGCGGTTTGGGGACTGGAAGACCCTGCGGAGACTCCGGGGAGACTGCGGGGAGACTGCGGGCCCGGCACTCGGGGACCCTGCGGAGGCCCCGCGGGCCGACCCCTGCCTGCCTCCACTCCGCAGAGAAGTTCTGGAAGAGGGACGAGGGACCCATATTCTTCTACACGGGGAACGAGGGGGACGTGTGGTCCTTCGCCAATAACTCGGGTTTCATCCTGGAGCTGGCGGCCCGGGAGGCGGCCCTGGTAGTCTTCGCAGAGCACGTGGGTACCGGGCCGCGGGGCCCAGCGGGAGGTGCCCCGGGCCGGCGGGGCACGGGTCAGTGTCCGCCCCTGTCGTCCACAGCGGTACTACGGGAAGTCGCTGCCGTTTGGCGCGCAGTCCACGCAGCGCGGGCGCACGGAGCTGCTGACGGTGGAGCAGGCCCTGGCCGACTTCGCGGTGCTGCTGCAGGCGCTGCGGGCGAGCTTCGGAATCCCGGACGCCCCGGCCATCGCCTTTGGCGGGAGGTGGGCCCTGCGCGCGGGGGAGGGGCGGGGAGGGGCGGGGAGGGGGCTTCTGGGGCTGCGGCCCGGACGCTGATCCTCGCCCTCCCACGAGTGCCAACCTCAGCGCACCTGTCGGTACCATCAGCCCAGCTCCCCACCCACGGCCCTGCTGTTCATACTGGCCCATCCCAGAGTCAGCCTCCCAAACGTCCCAAATCTCCCTCCACAGCAGCTTCTGTCTTTTGCACCCTCTTCACAGCTAAGGGTCTCCGCAGACCCTCAGCCCCGCCCCCACCAGGCTCCTGGGATTCTCTCAGCCCTCTCCCCCTGCCTTTACCCAACTCCTCAGGCTCAGAGGGCGCTGCCTTCCGGAAGCCCTCCCTGGCGGTCCCCCGAGCACCCCTGCTGGCCTGCACGCCCCAGTCACACTAGTGGGGAGACCTCCCTCAATTGTGGCTGTCCCCAGGAGTTAGTGAGCTGCACAGGTCCCCCTCGTGGTGCTCATGTTCTTAGGAAATTCCGGATCCTTGAGGGCACTTGTGGACCTCTGGGGAGGAAAGGAGAAAGCAGGGCATAGGGCAGGGGGGCAGGAGCAGCCCCAGAACCTCTTGGACCATGTGGGGAGGTGTCCAGGGACCACTCGTGGTGCGGCGTGCTGTGGTGGGTGGGCTGGCCATAATAACCCTGCACCCGCCCCACCAACTCCCCGCCCAGTTATGGGGGGATGCTGAGTGCCTACATGCGGATGAAGTACCCTCATCTCGTGGCGGGGGCCCTGGCAGCCAGCGCGCCCATTGTAGCTGTTGCAGGCCTTGGGGACTCCTACCAGTTCTTCCGGGATGTCACTGCAGTGAGTGGAGGCTTGGGGAGTCCTGGGGCTGGCCAATGGCTGGGGGCTCTGGGGGCCAGGGGGGCCAAAGGGGTTGGGGGCTGTGGCAACAGCAAGCTTTCATTCTCCAGGACTTTGAGGGCCAGAGTCCCAAGTGCGTTCAGGGAGTGCGGGACGCGTTCCGGGAGATCAAGGACTTATTCCTACAGAAAGGTGAGGAGGGCCACCTGCCCTGCATGCCCCCAGACCGCCCCCTCAGCTCGTCCACAGCCTGCTGGGTTCTTGTTCTCGCCCCTTCTCTGCAGCCTACAACACCGTCAGCCAGGAGTTTGGCACCTGCCAGCCGCTCTCGGGGCAGGACCTGACCCAGCTGTTTGCGTTTGCACGCAATGCCTTCACTGTGCTGGCCATGATGGACTACCCATACCCCACCAACTTCCTGGGCCCCCTTCCGGCCAACCCTGTCAGAGTGAGGCCACCGTCCCCAGGGTGGGCAGGCCAAGCTGGAAATGGGAGGAGGGGACGGAGTAGGGACAGCTCCCTGGTGGAAGTGGGGGCTGGTTGAGGCCTTGCATCCCCTCCTTGGCCAGGCCCTGGGACAGAAGGGGCTGCTGGCTGAGAACGGGCCACCCCTCAGGAGTTCCCTGCCTCCAGGCTGGCTGTGATCGGCTGCTGACTGAGAACCAGAGCATCGTGGGGCTCCGCGCACTGGTGGGTGCGTCTGGCTAGATGGCGGAGCAGGAGGTCGCTACTTCTCACGTCAGAGGGCTGGGTGCCGAGTTGGGGGCAGCATGGGAGTGAGGACCAGAGACGACTCTGGTGGGGGGCGCAGATGCTCCCAGTTGTCCCTGGGCCTAGCCTGAAGGGGTGCTGCTTCAGGGGCCCCTGGGGTCCTCAGGCAAAAAGGGCAGCCCTAGAGTGGGAACGTGGGTGGGCAGCTGGACTGCCTTAGCCACACAGACACCACCCCATGCCCCACCAGCCATGACCTTCAGAGGGGGCAAGGGGTCCCCTGGGCACGCAGGGGGCCCTGAGTGTGTGGTGCTTGCATGCTCCCCCGCTCCCTCAGGACTGCTGTACAACGCCTCGGGGACAGAACCCTGTTATGACATCTACCAGCAATACCGCAGCTGTGCAGACCCCACCGGCTGTGGCTCCGGCACTGACTCAGAGGCCTGGGACTATCAGGTGTGGGGTGGGATAGTCACGGAGTGGGCTGCCCTGCCCTGCCTGGCCTGACCACCATGGGGGTGTGCCTGCAGGCCTGCACCGAGATCAACCTGACCTTTGCCAGCAACAACGTGACCGACATGTTCCCTAAGCTTGCGTTGACGGAGGAGCTGCGTCAGCAGTACTGCCTGGACACGTGGGGCGTGTGGCCTCGGCGGGACTGGCTGCGGACCAGCTTCTGGGGGGCAGGCACGTCCAGGACAGCATCCTTCCCTCTGCACTGGGCTGCCCCAGCCCACCCCGACCCTGGCCAGTGACCTAGAGGGCCATATGCCGACCCCCACCCCTGGGAACACAGCAGGACCCTGGCCTCCCCCACCTCCACCATGGCTCACCGATTTTGGGGGTCCTGATGGTCCCTCACCATCCCTGCTATGTCCCTTTCAGACCTCAGAGCTGCTAGCAACATCATCTTCTCCAACGGTGACCTGGACCCCTGGGCAGGGGGTGGGGTGAGTGGTCGCAACCTGGGCAGACTGTCTTCAAGTAGGTCCTGGTTGGCTGTTGGCTCTGGCCCCTGTTTTGTCTGCAGTTACGGGCTTCAGTTTAATAGTGATTCTGTGCAGGGCTCTCCTGGTTGGGGTTGCTAGAACTTCGTTTTATGTGAATCAGTCTTTGGCTTTGCTGGTCTCTTCCATTACACTTTGGTTCTGTTTTGCTAATTTTTGCTCCCATTTTCATATTTTTTCTTTTCCCTTTATTGGTTGTTTCTTCTGCTGATTTCTTACCTTGGATATCTGCCTCATTAACCTGCACCCTCCCCTTTCTACTGTGAGCATTCAAGGCTATGCAGTTACCTCAGATTACTGCTTTGGCTGCACCCCATGAGCTGCGCTATGCAGCAGTTGGAAGGTCTGTGATGGGGACTGGTTGTGGCCCAGAGCACATGTGGTACCCGATGGGGAATTTCCCTCACTAAACAGATACGGAGCAACCTGAGTGCATCGGTCATCGCTGTCACCATCCAGGGGGGAGCCCACCACCTAGACCTCAGGTGCAGCCCAGCCCCATTGATGGGGGGTTTCCTGGGGTGAGGGAGATGGTGCTCTGCCCGGCTCCCTTCTCCTCTGGCTGGGTGCAGGTGGGGACGTGAGGCTCACCTACATGGTTCCTCACCACCCATCCCTGGTGCCTGCTCGTCAGGGGTTCCAACCCAGCAGACCCTGCATCAGTTGTGGAGGCTCGGAAGCTCGAGGCTGCCCTCATCCACGGGTGGGTGAAGGCAGCTAGAAGGCCCTGGTAGGCCCTGCGGGGCCCCTCTCCAAATCTTGGCCCCGAGGCAAGGAGGAAATTCGAAGGGGCAACGTCTCAGGTTGTCATCAGGAGATCCTGCATGAGACAAAGAGCTGCGGGAAGATGAGTCATAGCCCAAACCCCTGTGCCCCTGGACTGATGATGGGATCTTCCTGACCCTGCTGCGCCACCAGCCAAGGCCGGGTCCACGGCTGCCGGCTGGCGAGGGGCCCACCCAACCGGGAGGCTGGGGCTGAATAAAGCATCTGGTTGTCTGGTCAACAGCATCTTGTTTTCTCTGGGGAGGCTCATGTCCCACGGCCCCTGCTCCATGGCGCAAGCAAGGGCACCCTTACTGAAACCTCAGTCTGGGCGGGATGGAGCAAGGCCCAGGCACACAGCAGTTCCCTCTGTACTCAACCCACACGCTTTGCGGGAACAGGAACGCACACGTTAGACATCTGCGAGCAAAATCAATGTTTATCCTAATTTTAAAAGCCCCACTCCACCGGGCGGCTGGAAGCAGGATGAACTTGTCATCCGGCCCTCCGAACCCCTGCAGGGTGGCTGGAATCCCTGAGTCCAACGTGTAAACACGAGAGCCAGCCCTGAGCCCGATGTCCCCATGGGGAGCAGCTGCCACCACCACAAGCCGCCTGGGACATTCATGGGCTGGGTGACCCTGAGCCCAGCCACATCCTGAGCTGGGCAATCAGCTCCTCTCTGAACGGGATGCCAAGAGGCCTGGGCCCAGCACAGGCAGGAGGTTCCAGCCCTGGAATCACAGTCATGATTAGAGTGGTCTCGAGGAAGGAGGTTGTGGTGGGCTGGGCCACCAGGCTCACACACCCGCGACGTTTAGTCTGACAAGGTCCTGACAGCTCCTGCCTAGGAGGCACAAGTGGGAATCAGTCTAGAGCCACTGCCCTGAGGTGGCCGTCGGGTCCTGAAGACGTCCGGCTGGCTGCCCACTGGGCTGTCCCAGTCCAACCTGGAGCCTGATGGGCACAGTGGCCACTAGGACCCACAGCTAAGGTTGAGGATGCCCAGACCCTGGGCGGCCTC
Source organism: Dugong dugon (assembly GCA_030035585.1). Taxonomy (NCBI): domain Eukaryota; kingdom Metazoa; phylum Chordata; class Mammalia; order Sirenia; family Dugongidae; genus Dugong; species Dugong dugon. The sequence goes on from CM057471.1 coordinate 1,003,021, forward strand.
CGTCCACTGCTCCTGCCCAGGTTCCCAAACCCTAGGAGGGAGTCCAGATGGGCAGGGGGTGGGCCTCAGTGTTGAACACATAGGTGTCCAGGCTGAGCAGGTCTGCGTTGTCGGAGAAGAGCAGGAACAGGTACTTCAGCGTTTCCCCCAGAAAGAAGCTCTCCATTTTGTCCCTTGGGTCTGGATTCTGGGGATCCTGGACGTTGTTGATGGAGGAGTAGCCGCCCGTGGGGACCTGCGCAGGGGCAAGGCTGAGGCTTCAGCAGCTCTGCAGATGCACCCGTCCCCTACCCCATGCTGAGCCCTTGGAGAACACCAACCCCCAGTGAGCATGCAGCCCCCCCATAAGTGTCCACCCCAGTGAGTGTGCACCCCCATGAGCGTCCACCCCAGTGACCATCCACCCCAGTGAGTGTGCAGCCCCCATAAGCGTCCACCCCAATATGTGCACACCCCAGTGAGCATCCACCCCAGTGAGCGTGCACCCCCCATGAGCATCCATTCCCCTGTGAATGTCCACTGCCCTGTGAGTGTCCATTCCCCCGTGAGCATTCACCACCCCATGAGTGTGCACCACCCCATAAGTGAAGGAGTGCTCCATGTCTCAGCCATCCCCTTTGCAAGGTGACACGGATGGCCGAGGACAGGCAGCACAGGGCTCACCCGCGTGTAGGTGTTGAAGCTCTGCAGGATCTCCCAGCCCCAGTCCCGGTACTTGCTGTCCCCGGTGCAGCGGTGCAGGTAGAACAGGCTCTCCACCGTCTCCGGCCGCAGCAGGTTGTGCCTGTCCGCCGGCTGCAGGGAAGCGCGGCCTCAGCAAGGGCACTGGCCCGCAGGCCACCCCCAGGCCTGCCAGCACTCACCTTGACCTCCACGTCCTGGTGGCCCTCCTGGGGGACCATGTTGAAGTGGGCGATCTCCGGACTCAGCCCCGTCTTCATCTGGCGGTTCATCTGGTAGCAGGTCTCCATCAGCGCCTTGGCCAGGTCCATGTGCTCCGCCGGCAGCCCATGGTGGGCCCCCAGAGCCAGAGTCCCTGGCAGGAAGCACACCAGGTGGTCCTGGAAACCAGAGGGTCCCTCACCACTGCCAGTTGAGGGAGCGAGGGAGTGAAGGCGCAGAGCTGTGGCAGCAAGAGTGCTGGCCCCACTCTCTACCTCAGGCCCAGGCTTGACAACAAGGACGGCCCCACTCAAGCAGCAAACATCCACCTCTGATTCCAGCCCACACACCACCTCTTCTCCCAGCATCAGGATAGGGGCAGCCAGCACCCCCAGCCAGGAAGTGGCAGCATCCTCGAGCCCAGACCTCAGGTCAGCACTCACCATCTTGGCACTGAAGCGGCCATGGGCCAGCTCCCCGACGAAGGTGAGCTTGCTGGGCTCAGAGCTCCGCAGCAGGTGCGTCTTCACGCCCTCGATGGCCTCCACGTAGTCCTCCAGCAGCCTGTGGACGAGCGCTGTGCTAGGTCTCCCTGAGACACACTGAGGCCCAGGACCCCCACCCCCACCCTAGTCCCTCAGGAACAGGCTCAGCTGTAATCCGAGACTCACAGGCAGCAAGCGCCCTGTCCCTGGTGGGTAGGCCTCGCAGAAAGGGGCGGCCTGGGGGCAGTGCCTCCTGTTCCTCTGACTGGGGCCCTTAAGTCACAATCAGTCCCGATGGTTGTCTTGGCCTCGAAAACTGCTGTCCTGAGCCCAGAGGACCCGTCTCCTAACCACGGCCCCTGGACACCTCCATCCTGGGGAAATCAGGCTCCACAGACCCATGACGGCCACACTGTCACCAGCACAGGGCGGTGGCTATAGCCACGTCTGGGTGTGGTCGCCCATGAACCATCCTGAGGCCTTGAGCTGAAGCAACTTAGCCGGGCCCCTGGGCCACCCCAGATGTCCACGAGGGTCAGCAGTGGCCGTCCCCAGGTCTGAGACTTCAGGGACAAAAGCTCCCTTACAAGAGCTAATCTGTATTTTCCAAACTGGATTCTGAGCAATTACACTGTGCACGGGGGAAAACATGTCCTGTAAACCTCAGGACATATGGGTGGGGACGCCCCATTTCAGTGTGTTTAGAGCCTGCAGGGCCCGTGTGCAGGAGCCTGCTCCTCCTCAGCCTCCTGACAAGTGCACGGCCCCAGCGGCTCGGTGGGACCCCAGGGGCGGTGGCAGCCCCCTCCTCTGTGGAAGTCTGGGATGAAAGGGAAACATTTGTTCAGAGAGGCCAAGACTGGGCCTGGCCCAGCAGCTTCCTCCTGACAAAGGACTGGGGACCAGGCGCCCATGGACCCCGCATCAGGCAGGGGAGAGCCTCACTGCGTCTCCTTCTTTCCTCCCTGGATCCACTGTTTCAGCAGGTACTCGTAGTAGCTGTCCGCCCTGGCGCCCAGTGTGTACACTCCCAGGTGTGTGAAGTGGCCGCTGTGGGTGTTGATGAACATGGGCACCAGTCCGTCCTTCTTCCCGGACAGCGAGTGGACACGCTGCGTCACCTCCACCACGGCCTCCTGCATGACAGTGGGGGTGTGGAGGCTGTGGAGCTCTGGGCTAGCCGGGCCCCCTCTCCAGAACTGATTTACTCCCAGAGGAGGGAGGAACCCCAAGCATTCCTTGTGCCCATCTGCCCCGCTGGGTGTCAGATGGCCCCACGTCCCAGGGACACAGCTCAGCTGCTGCTGCCCTGGATGGCCGGGTGATGCTGACCATCCCTGTCACCCTGGGTCCATCTGCTCCCAGCACTTCAGGCCCTGCTAGTGGGGATGGGGGCTTGTATGCATGCGGGTCCTCACCATAACATGCCAATATGGCTGCCCTTGTGGCGCCCCAGGTGGAAGGCAGACACACTATGCGCTCCAAGCCCTGCCTCCGCCCAGCACATGGCTCTGCCCATCCTTCAGGACCAGGCCATCCTCAGCCTGTCTGTCATCTCCGGCCTCAGGGACCTTCACTGCCCCCGGCCCCCCTGGCAAGGTGCATACGTGTTGTTTCCCAGCACGTAGGACACTGTGTGGTGAGGGATTCCTGGTCCCCTACCCCACCCAACATGTACAAGAAACAAGGGCACGGCCTTTCATCCTTCTGTACCTCAGAATCTAACAAGACCCCAATAACCAAAAGATGCTGGGTAAGCAGCTTACAAAAGGCTGAGGCGCCCGCGTGTCTGCACGGCCCACGTGGACGGCTGCACGTTCACCCTCTGGAAGCAACATGAACCCCCGGATCTGCCCTAACTCTAATCCTGCAGAAACCCACGAAAAACCATTAGAGCTGACAAACAAGGCCTGCAAGGTTGCAGAATACGAGGTCAACATACAAAAATCAGTTACTCTTCTGCACACAAGCAATGAATAACTCAAAAATGAGATGAAGTAAACAATTCCTCATTTACAACAGGATCAAAAGCAATGAAGTACTTACGAGTACATTTAACAAGAAATGTGAAATTTGTACAATGAGAATTGCAAAACACTGAGAAAAGTTAAGGAAGGCCTAGATAAATGGAGAGACCTTCCATGTTCATGGATTGGAACACTTAATGCTGTTAAAATGACAATACTCCCCAAAGCCAGCTACAGGACCAATGCGATCCCTATGAGAAGTCCAGCTTACTGTTTTGCAAAACTTGACAAGCCGATCCTAAACTTCACATGGAAACGCAAGGGACCCAGGATAGTAAAAATAATCTTGAAAAAGACGAAGGTCGGAAGACTCATGCTTCCTGACTTCAGATCTTACCACAAAGCAACAGTAATCAAGACAGTTTGGTACTGGCACAAGGACAAACATATACTGCGTTTTTGGCAAATAATGCGCCCACACATGTAACACGTACAGCACGCTTAGGGAAATAACACACAAGGGGGTTGCACGGTTGGCAAACAAACATGTAACTTGTGTGTTATTTGTGCAAAAATAAGGTAGATCAATACAACAGAATTGAGAGTACAGAAATAAATTAGTGCATCTATGATCAGTTAGGAGTCCTGGTAGGCCAGTGGTTGAGAGCCATGGCTGCTGACTGAAAGGTCAGCAGTTCGAATCCACCAGCCGCTCCTTGGAAACCCTATGAGGCAATTCTACTCTGTCCTGTAGGGTCACTGAGTCAGAATTTACTTGACGGCGACAGGGTCTTTTTTAAGTCAATTGATTTTCCACACAGGTGCCAAGCCCATCCAATGGGGAAAGAATAGCCTTTCAACAAACAAATGGTGCTGGGACACCTCGATAGCCATCCACATGCAAAAGAATGAAGCTGGACCCCTACCTCACACCATATACAAAAATTAATTCAGAATGGCCCCAACTGCCGAGCGCAGTCAGTCAGTCACAGAAGAACAAATACTGTACCATCTCGCTTACATGAACAGACAAATATGCAGAAACCAAAGGTCATTAGGGGTCACTGGGGTGGGAGGGGGAAGGAAAGGGAGTTTTGCTTAGGGGGCAGTAAGTTTATGTTAATGATGGTGAAATAATTTGGAAAACGATAGTGAGAATGGCTGTAAAACTTAAGGACTGTAATCACTGTTAGCAAATTTTACGTGTAGAAATTGTTGAATCAATGTCTGTTCTATTACACATATTTTCACAATAAAAAAGAAAAATTGGACCCAAGACCTAACCGAAAAGTTAGAAGTATAAAACTCTTATAAGAAAATACAAGCATAAATCTTCATGACCTTAAATGAGGCAATGATTTCTTAAATATGACAGCAAAAGCACAAGCCACCAAAGGAAAAATAGACATCAAATAGAAAAATAAAGTAAAATTAAAAAATACTGTGCTTTGCTATGTCACTAAACTATACGTGTAGAAATTGTTGAACTGGTGTATATTCTGCTGTGTGTATTCTCAACAAAAACAAACTGAAAAAAAATTGTGCTTTGAAAGACAAAGAAATAAACAGACAATCCTCAGAACAGAAAAAAATATTAGCAAATTATATATCTGATAAGGCTCTAGTTTCCAGAATATATAAACAACTATTAGAATTGAACAATAAAAGGACAAACCCAATAAATGGGCAAAACATTTGAAAGGACACTTCTTCAAAGGATATACAAATGACCAATTAAAAAAAAAAAAAAACCAAACCTGTCTCCGTCAATCTGATTCCGACTCATAGTGACCCTGTGGACAGAGGAGAACTGCCCCATAGGGTTTCCAAGGAGCAGCCGGTGGATTTGAACTGCTGACCTTTTAGGTTAGCACCTGCACCACAAGGGCTCCAAAACGGCCAATGAGCACATAAAAAGATGCTCAATGTTAGTCATCAGGGAAATGTAAACCAAACTATAATAAGATACTACTTCATACCCCCAAGATGACTATGATAAACGAACTGGTAAGGACGTAGAGAAATCAGAATCCTCTTACATTGCTAATGAAGCGTAAAATGGTGCAGCCACTTTTGAAGTCTAGAAGTTCCTCCGACAGTCAAATAGAGTTACCACACGACCCAGCAATTCAACTCCTAGGCATGTACCCATGATACACGAAACGTACATTCACTCAAAAGTGTGTTCATGAATTTTCATAGCAGCACAATTCAAAATAGCCCCAAATTGGAAACTACCTGAATGTCCACCAACTAGAGAATGCATAAACCAAGTGTGGTCTACCCACGCAATGGAATATTATGCAGCCATAACAAGGAACAAAGCCGTGGCCAACAAGCACATGAAAAGATGCTCAACGTCATTACCATCAGGGAGACGCAAGTCAAAACCACAAGGAGATACCACTTCACCCCCATTCATAAAGAGAAAACAACAGGTGTTGGCAAGACTATGGAGAAACTGGAACCCTCATCCGTTGTTTGTGGGAATGTAAATGGTGCAGCCACTGTGGAAACAGTGTGGTGGTTCCTCAGAAATCTGAACACAGAACTACCACATGACTCAGCAATCCCAATCCTGAGTATGTATTCAGAAGAAGTGAAGGCAGGAATGCAAACAGAAAGAAACTTGTACACTAATGTTCACTGCAACACTTTTCGTAAGAGCCACAAGGTAAAAACAACCCACCAGGTCGCGGGTGGCTCGCGCCTCCACCAGGACACAGCCAGGCGGATGGGCAGACCCCCAGGTGACCACAGGAATTTGTAGCACACTCAAGCCACTTCTGCTTATCACCTGGATGACTACCCAGCCCAGGATCTGCATCCCTGAAGTTGCTGTAATGAGCAGAGGTGAGCTCCAGTGAGAAACTTCCAACTGCCTGCCCCCACCACCCCCCTCCCCCCTCCCCCCCACACTGTACCTGGAATTTCTCATTTCCTGTGAGACGGGAGAGCTCCCGGAACTCCAGCTGAATGCTGGTCACTTCGGCCACCGTGCTGTCTGAGGTCCATCGGGGAGGGTGGGCAATGCCAGTGCCAATGTTCACATCGGAGAAAGGAATCTTGGAGGGAGTCTTGAATGCAGGCAACAGCCGATTTCCAAAATCTTTCTGATGGAGAAGGAAAGCAGAGAATCCATTGCTCAGGTCGGAGCAAGGCCTTGTTCACATTTCACCATCCTAATGGGTCGCCCACTCCATTCCATTGAGGGGAGGGAAAGGTGCTGGTGGCTCCCCAATGCCACACTGCCCTAGAACTCATCTGCAGCAAAACGAGCTGGAGTCAATCAGATTGAGTGACTTGTGACCACGGGTTTTAGTGGCAATAAGTGTGCCGCATCAGACACGCACGTCTTGAATAGAAACATTCAGATGGATCATCAGAGAGAAAACAGGGAAAAGTAGCACACTCCCCCAAACGCCCTCAAGTCGCAGAGGTCACTGTGAGAAACGGCAGCCCTGGCGTCAGGCACTCACAGCTTTCTCCAGGAAGAGGCTGTCCCCTGTCAGATGGTAAGTGCTCAGCAGCCCCCCCAGGATCCGGATCGTGCTCTCAAACAGGTTGACATCCACATCTTTCTGGAACTGTAACTTCTGTGACACCCACTTCCTGGCTTCTTCAAACTCTACAACACAAACAGCACGGGTTACAGAGAGAAGGAGCAGTCCTGCCCTCACCCGCGCTCTGGGTCTACCTGTGGCCCTGGGGGCATCTGCTCCTGCAGGACCCTCACCTGCGCTCTCTGGGTCTACCTGCGGCCCGGGGGGCATCTGCTCCTGCAGGACCCTCACCTACGCTCTCTGGGTCTACCTGCAGCCCTCACCTGTGCTCTGGGTCTACCTGTGGCCCTGCGGGTGTTCCTGCAGCGTTTCAATGTTGTTTCCTACTCCCAGGAGTGAACCTTGACTTCTCCAACATGTACAGATAAAAGGAGGCCAGCAGTGCAACTGGGGAAGTCCCCACACGGTGACAGCACACATGGTCAACAGTCAAAGGCCATTACACAAGAACAGCATAAATGAGTTTACTGGTAGCCTTTAACCTGTTCAGAAAACTTTAAACTTAAAAGCAAATGTTTAAAATATTCATTTAGAAATAACTACGGACACTGCTTAGACACGTCAGGGTGAGAGACTTGGCACACATAATCCAGAATCAAACACAAACCGCGTGGTCTAAAGCTGACATCATGGAGACTCTGGGGGCCGGGGGGCACAGACCAGACTCTGGGTTCATCCCCAGGCCACCTGGAGACGCAGCCCACAGGCTCAGGAAAAGAGCAGATACCTTTTGTCAGGCCCAGGATCCACATAGTGTCCAGGGCGTCGACCAGGGTGAGGCCGAGGCCGAACCACTCGCCGAAGGACTTGGACAGGGGCCTCAGCTCGTCGTGGCCCCACGCGTACTTGCGATAGCCCTTCCACGCATGGCGGAAGGCTTCCACCACAGCCTTCTGGCGTTTGTTCAGGGGAGCTGCAAGCGGGAGAAGGGCCACTCACGGGGGGAATGGGGGGTCCTGGGGGCCTTTGCCAGTTCCCTGGGCAGAGACCCTCCAGTGCAGCTGCCTGACCACCTCCCCAAGTGCACGGCATTGAGTGTGGGGAGAGGGCCACCACTGAGCCACTGGTGGGTCCAGGTCCAGAGAGCAGTAGTGAGAAGTGAAGGTAGGGGACCCAGCTGCGGGGGACTGTCCAAGTTGGACTCGCCAACCAGGGCCACAGTGCCCCACCTCCTGGGTGTCAGGAAGATACAGAAAAGCTCCAGCCCAGACCACCCGGTACTATCCCAGCCCTGTGGGCACCAGGGCAGGTGATGTCCCTGGGCGCGGCCTCTGGTGAAAGGGATGTAGGCTGTCCCCCAGGCAAGCAGAGGTGCTCCAGCACGCACAGGCCATGGAGCTCACAGGGGCCTGGCCATGCGGTATGGGTAAAACATTCAACACTGACGAGGACAGATCTGATTTTTACAAAGACACCCTAAACTTGCAGATATTAATGCTCTGTCCTATCAGCTCCAGATGGCTTCAGAGAGGAAGTGATGTCATAGCCACCCAAAGTCCCCTTGGTAGCTCTTCCCAGAGGCGGCCAGCATGACTTGGGGAGTGTTGTTCTCGTCCCCTTTGTAAGCGCCACACACACAATGTTTTCACACCAAACCTCTCTGATTCTGGTTTGCGGCCTACTCCTGTTGACACCCACAGCCTGGCCATCCACCCTAAATGCCCACAGACCCTGTGCTTCCCCAGAGATGCCCAGGACTGTGAGTCCGGATCTGGGTCCCTGCAAGGCTCAGCACAGGGTCACGTGCCTGGGCCCCAGACTCTGCAGCGCTGGTGTCAGCCCCCACACGAGCATCAGTTTTCCGTCTCTACCGTGGGGCACCGGGAGAGCTTCTGGACCCCGCAATCCTGGGGAGCGTCAGGCGCTGCGACGGCCTGGAGACCAAGAGGAGTCCCATACGTCCCACAGCCCAAGATGGCCCGGGCCCAGGGCAGGTCAGCCTTCCCCAGCCAAGGCATCGCTGCCTCCCGTCATTGCTTACACCCTGGGAACAGACTGCGGGGCCTCATCAGTTCTCCCAGGTTCCACAGAGAAGCGAGGCTAAGACCCGGGGCAGCCAGGGGTGCTGGAACCAGCAGGTACGAGGGACACAGAGACACCGGCCCCTGAATGCTTTGTCTGTACGCCCGTCACCACACCCTGGATGAGAGGCACTGGGTGGGTCCATGAGGGCACAGGCAGGACTTACCTGACGCTTTCTGAGTCCTGGATTCTGGGGCCGGCCGGTTGGTGGGGACATCTGCTCTTCTGGATGGGGACTCAGTGCCCTGCTCATGCTCAATGACAGCTCCTCTCCAGCTTCAGTGGGACAGGGAGAGAGCAGTCAGCACAGCGACCAGCATGACGCACACCATGTGCTTGTGGGTATGGGGCGCTCGTGGGCACTTGGTGCTGCCCTGCCCCACCGGGCCCGAGCTCACTGAGGTGCCAGGCTGAAAGGCCAAGAGAAACCACAGCCCCAGTGTCAGTGCAGGTTCTAGCACTGTCCCTGGGAGATGGGGGGCAGGCACTGAGGGGCCACGGAGGGCTGTTCTGGAAAGGGGGGTGTCCGAGGCCCAGAGGCGGGAGCACATGGGGGGCTGAGGCTGTGCCGGGCACGATGATACACAATACTATGGGGATGGCACGGGGGCCGGGCGGCCTGCAGCCTCACTGGCAAAGCAAAAACTCTGCTTCTCCCACCAGGACCCGGGCCAGGTGTGGAGCTGGCTTGTTGACAAGGTGCAATGTGAGACACGCCCTCGATTTACTCATGCTCAGAACTGAAATCACGGAGACTCTATGGAGCCAAGGACATCAGGGCAGCGGGGTCACTGTGGGTAGAGGGAACTGACACCCCACAGCCCAGGGACCTGTGGGGCATCCCGCCAGCCGGGGCGCCTCCACCGGACAGCACCTCCACGGTGCCCACCACGGCAATGCGCTCGCCACAGGAGGGACGCCAACATGCAAGCACCTCAGACACAGCCTGTCCTCCAGGCCACCGAAGCCAGAAAAGCGGAGCCCATCGTGAAGAGCGCGCGCTGGAAATGCGGCACCCGACACTCACCCTTAAGGCTCGGGTTTCAGAGCACACCACGAATCACAGGGAACCACATTCTAGAGATGGGAATGCCTCCCAGAGGAGCAATGCTTGGAAGCTGCCACCCCTTAGCGGCTTCGCTGTGGCTCTGGACACAAGACACCACGTAGAGGGCGGGGCACAGCACCCTCTCCCACGCTGCTCCTGCCTGACTCGGAAGGGGCTCAGGAAGGGAGGAGGCCCAGCTGGCACGCAGTCTGTGCCCATGGCAACTGCCCACAAAGGGCTCCCCAGGCCTAAGACCTGGTCCCTTCCTCCCCCACCTGCCCATCTCTCCCGCACACACGCCCTCGGAGAAAGTAGAGCCGCAAGGTGCCCAGACATCACTGCATGCCGAGAGGAGGAGCCGGAGACTTACTGGGCTGACTTCCCGTTCTTTGACTTTGGTTTTGTAACCAATTAAAGCTTCATCAAGAAATTACAAAGCACATATTGTACGTATCAGTGGAAAATCTCTATGAAGCACATTGTTGGTTGTCTTTATCTGCGTTTCTCAGGTCGGCTTGGCCTCAGAGCTGCGGGTGATCAGTGACTGCTCGACACATTTGTACCTGATGACGGTTCTCTGCGAGTTCTCCTCCTTGTGTGCGTTGCCTGGCTCCTCTCGCTCCTGCTCCACCCAGTCCTGAATCCTGTCCTTCGAGTCTTTATCAGGGGCTCTGATCTGCAGGCTGGGAGGTCCACGTCGGGAATGCTTCCGAGGTTTCTACACAAAAATTAGGTCATGGTTAACAGTTACACAGTTCCCCAGCACTGCTATTCTTTTGTATCCAGGACTTGCCCCTCAAATACAGACGCACAAACCCACCCGGCACCGTGGGCTGGACCATCACACGCGACTTCAGGGGATTATTTTCATCTACGATATGCAGCCTCAGAAGACGAGCTCCTGGCCAGCTATGTCCTGGCTCTGACTAGACAGGAGACACTGCAAACTGGCCATTCCAGCCCTGGACACAGGGTCCAAGCCGCAACTTGGGGACTTCAAAGGGTTAACAGGGAAGGGTTATAACAAAGGCCCCACGGAGGGGAACCAGCCTCCAGCCCCTTCAGCCTCATCAACGCTCTGAGAAAGGGCTCTGGGTGCCGACGGTGGGGCTGATGGAGTCTGAGCACAGGGCGAGTGTGCCGATGCCCTACCCACCAGGAGCCAGTCTCCACGGCAGGTGCAGACGTCCTACCCTCCAGGGGCCGGTCCCCACGGTGGGCACAGATGTGGTTCCACCCGTGGAGAGGAAGGTGCCTGCTCACGAGTCTGGAAAACTCTCTTCTGTTCATATCCAGGTCACGTTGTGAGGAGACAACACGCAGCTGTGCTCCTTTTGCTAGCTGCACCCCCACCCTATGTCCCCCCCAGAAACCTTGTCCACAGCTTGGTGGGGTCCCTGCAGCCCTCGCCTTGGTGCTGCCACCGACACAGGTGTGCACTCACACCTCTGCCTCCCTCATCCACACAGCGAGTCACAGGAAAGTGCAGCTCTGTCGCTGCCGTCTGTGTAACATGGTCATGCTTTCAAATGGCTAAACCAGTGACCCTGTGTCTTAGGTCTCCAGTGCTGCTATCACAGAAATACCCTCAGTGATTGGCTTTAACAAACAGAAATTCATTCTCTCACAGTCCAGGGGGCTGTTGTTAGGTGCCATTGAGTCGGTTCTGACTCATAGCGACTCCACGTACAGGAGAACAGAACACTGCCAGGTCCTGTGCCACCCTCATGATTGTAGCCACTGGGTCAATCCATCTCTTTGAGGGTCTTCCTCTTTTTCGCTGACCATCTACCTTACCAAGCATGATGTCCTTCTCTAGACACTGGTCCCTCCTGATAACATGTCCACAGTATGTGGGATGAAGGCTAGAAGCCTGAATTTACAGTGCTGGCTCTAGGGGAAGGTCCTTGCCTCTTGGAGCTTCTGCTCCTGGCTGATCTCGTCTTCCCCCGCTCTGCTCTCTTGTTTAATCTCTTTATGTCTCAAGAGACTGACTCAAGACACTCGACATGAATCCTGCCTTATTAACATAACAAACACGATCCATTCCCATATGAGATTATAACCACAGGCATCGAGGTTAGGATTTACAACACATATTTTTGGGGGACACAATTCCATCCATAACAGTTGCCAAAGAACAGAAAGACATTAGAGAAGCTGAGACGAGGACCTCCCCGCAAAGTGGGCAGAAAGAGCCTCTCCCTAGAGCTAGTGCCCTGAATTTGCACTTTGAACCTCCTAAACTGTGAGAAAATAATTTCTATTCATTAAACCCACCACCTGTGGTATTTACGTTGTAACAGAAGTAAGACAGATACTTAGGTTGTTTGTAATTTTTTTAAAATAGTGCTTACTAAAAAATTACGGAGCTAATTTTAAAAAATCCAGAGCTTGGATCCACAATCAACACCCACAGAAGCAGCCATCAAGAAATCAAATGACGCACGGCATTTAGCAGATCTGCTGCAAAAGACCTCTTTCAAGTGTTAAAAAGCAAAGATGTCACTTTGAGGACTAACGTGTTTAAACATAAACTCGTATGTGTGCGAAAGTTGGACAATGAATAAGGAAGACTGAAGACTTGATGCCTTTGAATAATAGTGCTGGTGAAGAATACTGAAAATACCATGGACCGTCAAAAGAACAAACAAATCTGTCTTGGAAGAAGTACAGCCAGAATGCTCCTCAGAAGCAAGGATGGCGAGACTTTGTCTCACATACTTTGGACATGTTATTAGGAAGGATCAGTCCCTGGAGAAGGACATCTTGCTTGGTAAAGTACAGGGTCAGCGAAAGAGAGGAAGATCCTCAATGTGATGGACTGACACAGTGGCTGCAACAATGGGCTCAAGCAAAACAACGATTGCAAGGGTGCCGCAGGACTGGGCAGTGTTTCATTCTGTTGCACTTGGGGTTGCTTTGAGTCGGAAGTAACTCGTGGGCATCCGGCAACACCACTACCCCCCGCCCCCCCGCAAGGGTTCCAAGCACCTCATCTGCACTGTTAGCAAGCTGTCCAATCCCCCTGGTGGGCCACAAGTACCTTATCTGCGTAACGGTGAGAAGGACCATGGTATGTAATTCCCTGCACTGCACTGATCAACGCATGACATTAACCACCTTTCCTTTCAACTTTGTTGACGGGTGCAAAATTTTTTTAATGTTTTACTATTGTCAAGATTCTGACCCTGACTACTAACGAGGTAATACTCTCTTCTGAAGTATTTCTTCTTCTAGGGGCAAGCGGATCTTAGCCTTCCTCAATTTTCCTACTGATGTGTCCTTTCCTATCGCTTGACAGGAACCTGTGTATACTCTGCCACTAATCCACCATTTCAACCATGGCTGCTATTTCCTCCCTATCTGCTATTTGTCTTTTTTTCCCCTTTCCTTCTTTTGTTAGTTCTGGACCCCCCAAACCTCCACTTTCCTTCAAATCTGAAACCCTACTATATTCCAGAAAGGTAGAGATCTGATGATAACGGATGTGCTTCAGGTTTCAGACCCAAATCTGCTTTTATAGCTCACTCATGTAACTCTGAAAGCTGGCCTAATGGTGCAAAGGCCGATGCTGTTCAAATGCTAGATGGTGCAGTTAAAGGCACCCGGCCCTCCCCTGAGCCCTTCCCTCTGGGGCACCCAGAGGTACAGGTGCTTCCTGCCTACAGCGCAGGCTCCTGGTTCCTCTCTGGGGTGGGCACATAGATCTGTCCCAAGCACCCAGACCCAGGCTTCCCTGCTTGTCCTTTAACTTTCAAGCATCTAGGGGGGCGAAGGGGCTTCCTCAGGAGGCTTTTGGCCCTACCCCTGATGCCACCAAGAAGTGCTCCCGGCCTACCCGACAGCCCAGCTTATCTTCCAGGACAGGCCTGCAGGTGCATGAAAGCACCACCTGGCCCCAAGGGGTTCACTCTGAGCTTCTTCCACAGCATCAGCAATGCAAACCAAAGCCGAGGCACTCGTGGGTCCTGGGCACACAGTGCACTGTGGTGACACTGCCTGGCTCTCAGAGGCGTCCTAGAGATCAGGTGGCCACTCTCCTGAAGCAGCGCCTTCTTGACAGCATGTCCCGCTCTCCTGCTGCCTCCTGACTGCTCTACCCTCGCCCCTCCACCACAACTTGTCTCTCCCATCCAGACTTCTCCTCTGCACGCTGACCCTGACACCACCCCCTCCCCATGTTAAGTCTCTATGCATGCCCCCCAGGCACGACTGGACAGAAAGACCCTCAGCAGAGCACCAGAGTGTCCCCTGACCAGCTCCTGCTCTGCCACCACTGTGCCATCAGCCAGAGGTCCCCACTCCCCCTCCTCATCCCTCCTCACGGCACACAGCACTCCCCGCCTCAACCTGCTGCCCAGTCCCGACCACAGCCAGCAAGTCTCCACGCAGCCACAGGGCAGCTTTCCTATTTAAAACCTGAAACGTCATGCCCCAGCCCCAAATCCCTCCATGCGTGCTGCCGACCCCACACCAGGACTTCAGAGCACGTCCTTCTGCTCTCCTGCCCTTTCCAAGGCTGCAACAGCTCAGAACTTCCTGCAACAACTTGGACGTGCCAAGCTTCTCCTCGCCACAAGGCCTGCTCACACGCTCGGTGGAAACCCTGCTCTCCTGCTCTAAGCAGACTGCCTGTCTAAGGTTTTGTCCTCAGGGAGGCCTCCCTGACCACCCAGGACCTGCTCCCATGGTTACTCTTTTATGCACCCGCCTCTTCTTTCTCACAGAACTTACAAGACGTGTCACTATGCGTATGTGTTTACTACCTGCCTCTCCTACCAGCTTGTAAGTTCCGAGAGAAAAGGGACGGAATCTATTTCATTCATCATTACACGGCTAGCACCCAACCCAGGAACTGGCACACCACAGGTGGTCAAACAACAACCAATGAAGGAATATTCCTCTGTCTCCAGGTTCTGTCCACCAGCCCAGCATGAGTGAGAGAGAAAAACATCGAACAAATGCCTTTGGGGCTGTATAGTGCAGTTTATTAAATACCTGAGGTGGAATCTCTGGGAGGCCTTGGGCAGCACCTGCCGTCTGAGGAGCCGGTAAGACAGGTGGGTTTACTGGTTTCAATCCAGGGATGTCTGGTCGTGGCTTCTGCTTTTCTGATGACCTGCCACTCAGGGCTAAATGGCAAAGTGTATTTTATCACAGACCATGCCACATGATATAAAACAGATTTAAAATGCTTCATAAAGAACATCTGGACAGGCATTATTCAGAAGAGCATTATGAGACCTGAGGAGAGTCATGTCAGTGAATTCAGAAACGCCCAAAATGAATCAGCCATTTCTCAAAGCACCTGACAACTTGTGTCCTGATCCACAATGCATATCCACAAACACTTTATCTTAATATTTTCCATTCCAGAAAATAAAATATGGTGGCAAATAAGCCATTTATCTGAGCAAGATGAACAGCTCTTTAGCCTCCCCCTACAAGTCACCATCATCAGAAGAGATTTTCTATGTCCTTACCAAACACTGCCTGACCCTTTCCCACCATGGAGTAATGAGTATTATGAACACGAAGATAATTACTTTAGACTGAGCCCCATGACCTGAATTTCCATGAGAGGATGGACATACCAGCACTTACACAGCAATGTCAAACTCACAACTAAGGCCGTGTGGTTAAGAACGAACAGAACTCTTATGTTTCTCTTTAACTTGATCGGATACCAATCAGTTGCCATTTGTGCTCTCTTGGAGCTGTTTAAGGTAGATGGCAACATAACTACTCTTAGTCACACTCAGGGCTCCGGTGGCACAGTGGTTAAGAGCTGGGGCTGCTGACCAAAAGGTTGGCAGTTCGAATCCACCAGCTGCTCCTTGGAATCCCCAGGGGGCGGTTCTACCCTGCCCTGCGGGGCCACTATGAGTGGGTGTTTTTTGTCAGCACAAGCGGCATTTTAAGGTACTGGTGGTTCAGGTACCTTTCCAGTGGTGGGTCGTATTCATGTAGGACAGGAGTCCACAGATAATCAGAAAGGCAAGGAGGAGGAGGAGGACGTTCCTCTGTAATCGCGACAGCTGTTTCCATTTCTAAGCACGGGGGAGAACAATTTTTCAATGAAAAGAACACAAGAGAAAATCTCTTTACCTTCACATATGGTTAGAACAATAAAAGTTCCCTCTCAGAGGACGACCCGAAAGATGACTTAATTCGTGAGTACACGTAAGGTGAGAACAGAAAAAAAAGAAAATCGAAACCATTCCTGTCCTATTGCACCGGCAGTGGAGCCCGACTCCCGCTCCCCCGTGTTGCTGACTCAAGCACTCCCCCAAACATGCGCCCTGATACGACACGGAAACACCCCGGGTCTCCCCCGCAGCGGTGACCCGGCAGGAGCTGCCAGTGACAGGGAAGGAGCACAGACAGCCGGCCGGAGGGGCGGACCTCCCCTACCGGCCCGCAGACGCCGACCTGCAGCTCACTGGGGCTTCAGGAGGAAGGGGCGGCGGGGGACGGAGCTGGCGGCCTCGGCCCGGCGCGACCCTCACCCTCCAGCACGAGCGCCGCCGCCAGCCTTTGCTGTTGTCGTAGTTCTCGCCGAGGCTCAGCGTCACCGAGATGAAGTCCCGATGCGGCGGCGGCTGCAGCGACGGCGGATACATGACAGCGGCGACGACAGCCCGGGGGGCCCCGCCCACTGGCGGCGTCACGAGGCCGGACTCTGAAGGGAACCGCTTCCCTGACACTCGCGAGCAGCCATTGCGCCTCCGTCAACGGTCCTCCCATCGCGCCACGCCCCGGGTGCGCTTGCGCAGTGCGATCGCACCCTATTGCGCCTGCGCACGCCCGCATTGCCCTGTGCGTTTCGGTTTACTCCCCACTGCGCCTGCGTGGAACAGATACTAAAGCTACGCAGTACGCTCACATCCCACTGCGCTTGCGCCGAGTACTCCTCCTCCTCCTCCTCCCCCTCCTCCCCCTCCTCCCCCTCCTCCTCCCCCTCCTCCCCCCCTCCCCCTCCCCCCTCCCCCCTCCCCCCCTCCTCCCCCTCCTCCTCCTCCCCCTCCTCCCCCCTCCTCCTCCTCCTCCTCCCCCTCCTCCCCCTCCCCCTCCCCTTCCCCTCCCCCCCACCTCCCCCTAGCGTGACAGACCTCCCCGCAGTGCGTTCGCAGTGTCTCCCAAACAACCTAACAGCACGGTCAGCCAGGTTTCCGCTCAGAGGCGAGGTCTCTTCCGGGGCTCCGCCCATCTGGCGACCCCTCCCCTCCACTACAGTGCTTCTCGGGAAGCGGCGAGGACAGGTCCTGTTTTCGTCGTGTCTTCCCCCAGAGCTGCGTTAAAGTTGGCTGACGCATGACGCGTTTGGAGCCCTGGGGCCAGACTCCTCGCCTCGCGGGTAGATGCTGAGACACGGAAGGAGCGCGGCCCTGGGGACAATGGCTCGGTCCGCCATCTTGTTGGGAAGCCCTTGCGCTCCGCGCCTGAGTCCGGGACCTGCGACGCGGTGGGGCCAGGATGGCTGGAAGGCGCGAGCCGCGCCCGTCAGTGCAGGAGTAAGACCACTGGCTGAGGCCGGGGAGGTCAGCACTGCGGGCGGCAGGGCTGGCTAGCTGGTGGCGCTGGGCCTGGCCATACAGCCACTCTGGCCGCCGGCCATCCTACGAGGTCTGGCGGACTCCGGGCGGGATTCTTGGGCCGCATGATTGCAGAGAAGGCTAGGGCCTCACTGGGGAAAGGCCTTGAGGTGGGGCGAGGACGTTCTGGCCGAGGGACGAGCATGACCCCGGCTGAGGCAGATTCTGTGGCCGGCTGTGGCTGAAGTGCACCCCACTGCGCCCCTGACACCCCTAGCCCTTCCTCCATGTGGTGGGATCAGAGCAAGGCCGTTCAGAGACAGTGTTCATACATTGAAGCTGATGGTCACAGGGTGCAGTTAAGTAACTGCACTTTACTGTGCGAGTGTTCACGGACCACAAAACCATTTTGATTCTCCTTGCTTCCAGTTTTCTGGAGTCGTGGAATTGGGGTGACCCACCCAGACCATTTGGCCGTAGGTATCCTTTTGAACCTTGAGCCTTTAAGAAACTGGTTCCCTGGAGTCACTTTCGGGTCAGACAATATCCTAGCGAACAGCTTAGCTGAGATCGTTTTGCCCTAGGCATTGAGTTCTTTGGGAAAATTATGTGCAGGCTTCATAGAGAAGCAGGGACTCCAGGGTCTGACTTGAGGCTGCGTTTTAGGATGTGTGGCATGTCCTTGGTGATTTGTCAACTCTGAAACCCTGTGGTGTGCTTTAATGCCATTGCCTTTGAAATTAACAATGACCTATATAATCGCTCTCACTGTTGTCTCTTTTATAGTTTGGCTTGACACTGCCCACTGCTGAGAATCTTATCTACTCACAATAAATACACTGTTACACCAATTTGTGGTTTTTCTCTGCGCACTTAGTTTTCAATGTCCTAAGTGAAAAACCAAAGCCCAGTAAAGCAGCTTTCTGTAGGGCTGAAGGCTCAGCTCACCCCATGGCTCCTCCTCCCAAACCAACCTCCTTCACCTGTTTCTTTCTGGCCGCTTTGCCCACTTCCCTGGCAGTCCTGGCTATAACATTCCCGAATGTCTGCAGTGCTCCCCAGTCCATGCAGCTCAGCACCTTGGCTTGTCTAAATCTGACAGATCCTCCTGCTTTCCCCTCTGGCCCGCCTCTTCCCACACGCAGCTCTGCTAGCATTCCCAGCCCTGCCCTCAAACATCTCTGCCTGCACAGCGGGCTGTCTTGAGGAAGTGTCACCATACTCTGAGGGTCCCTGAGCGCACCCCTGGAGAACTCATCAGAGGGGTAGATTCCAGGCCCTGTCCCCAGGGTTCCGGACCTACCAGGTTATCTCAGGCACGGGACCCTGGAAGAGCTAGAAAGCAGCATGAGGGAAATCCCACCAAAGCCCCACAGGCAACCCAGCGCGGTCTCACCCTTAATGTGCACACACCTGGTCCCAAAGGGGCCTAGCAGGTCCAGCCCCAACACAGAGCTGTGAACATCCAGTCCTGCTCTGACCACACGCTGGTCAAAAACTGCACTCACTGCAGCAGGAATTACAGGACATTGCGTTTATTTAAAACATTCCAATTTTTGTGGAAAATCAAGATTTTAAACACTTTCAAAACTGAGCTGTTCCATATTGTCTGGCATGGATTAGGGATGGGGGGGGTGGATAGAAGGGGTGGCGGAGGGCCATCTTCGTGTTGATGGGACACTTATCTACACTTGTGTAGAATGACAACACTATCCCAACGTCAAGTTTCCAGCTTGGACTGTACTACGATCACTAAGAGGCAACCACTGCGGGAAACCAGAAAGGGTACACTGAACCTCTCTGTACTCTCCTTACAACTTTAGGTGAAGCTTTAATTAAAATAAAAAGTTTAAAAATGCGCTGTCTCAACAGTACCCAGTTAACTACACTTGTATACAAAGAGTTCGCATATTGGCTGCAGTTGTGGTCAGCGGCAGCTCCGGTGTACCAGGCTGTGGGCAGGACCCTGGCCCCACTGACCACTCCCCCACCCCAGGCCCTCTGCTGGACTGCAGGGTGCTGAAAGCGGGGTCCTAAGGCATCGTTTGACTATGAGGTTTGCAGAGTCTGGGTAGAGCCCAGTCGTCTTCCAGGCTCTGGTCCAACAACTGTTAGGCACGACGACCCTGAGGTCTCACCTGGGTCCAGCTTTGTCAGCTCCCTGCTTGTCTTGACATTGCCCTTCCCCTGAGGACACCAATGGCAATGAGGAGCCCCCAGGTGGGGCCTGAAAGCTGTTGTGAGGTGGGCTGGAAGGGACAAAGCGACTTAGCAGCAGGTGGTGTAGCAGGAGCTGTTCTTCCCGTCAGGGGAGGTAGGTTCACTGTCCTTTCTGAAGTCCACAGAAGTGGGGCCAGAGCAGCAGAGGCAGGGGTGCAGCGAGGGGCCAGGACCCGCGGCCAGCCCATCACCAAGTGTGGGGGCTGTATCCCCACCCGAGAGAGATGGAGAGGAGCAGTGGCACCAAATCTGTCAAAAGCTACCGGAACCAGGTGAGGGATGGTGCTTCCGGCCTGGTCAACCCCCATCACGCAGCATCCTCCACACCCCAGGCCTCACTTGCGCAAGGTGTTGGTCCCACTGGTCCCAGGGAAGCCCGTGAACACCCTACAGCCTAAACCCTGACACCAACGTGACCATGGAGCCAAGGCCTCCAGGAAAATTGAGAAAGGAGAAGAGGAGGTGGGCTTCAGGTCCAGGGCTTCAGGCCACAGTATCCTTGGAGACCAAGTTCTCGTGGCTCTATTGGGGCATCAGTCTTGTTCTGCCACGGGCTTGGGTGGACACCAGGAAGAGCAGGGGCTGACTTAGTTGCCACGAAGGAAGAGGGCTACCCCCTTAAACACATCACCCAAGTGTGGTCCTCTCGTCTGTATGTCTACAGAAAAGCACCAGGGCCCTGACTGGGGCCTCCTCCACCCCCGAGGTTGGGAACACGCACTGTGGACCTGCACGATCAGCCCGAGGGGGGACATTGCTACATCTCAACCCAGATCACAGAGATGGCACCCCTCTGAAGCAATGTCTACTTGCGAGTCCAGGGGAAGGGTCAGTCCTGATCTCCTGCAGATAATGTCACCTCCTTGGGCCCAGCCAGTTGCAACCTCTCGGCCCCATTTACTGAGGTCTCAAGTCCCTCTGCCCCTTGGGCCCCCCACAGAACACGTGAGCCAGCCACAGTCTCTGAGGCCTGCATCAGCTCATGTCCACAAGCTAAGGACAGGAGAGGCTCCCCTCATGGAGGAGGCCAACATGTTTCCTCCTCAGTCCTGTGGGCTGGAAACGCCAAGAGCCTGCCCAGAGCCCCCACTGGGAGCTGCGTCCTCCCCAAGGATGCCGGGGTGGGCAGGAGGGAGCAAGTCACGACTCCTGGAGCAGCAGCGCCCGGGCCTCGTCCAGGATGAGGGGAGACGGAAACTCCCTGCCCTGCAGGTACTCCTCCAGACCCTACAAGAATCAGGCCACCTCTCAGCCACCACAACCCCTCCTCAAGGAACCATGTCCTGGGCAGGCTCCCGAGACCACCTGGAGCCAGGGAGGGCCAGGGGATGAGAACCCAGGCCCGTGTGAACCCAGCTCTGGCCCCTGGGCAAGCCCCAGCCTGAACTGCCCAGAGAGGCACCGGGGCCAACCCGGGTCAGATGTCAACAGAGAGCCAGCGTCCCTCCCTCAGCAAGGCCCTCCCTTGGCCAGCCCACACCCGACCCTCGAGCTGGTTCACCCTCCCCACCTGTGCCCCCACAAGGTCTCAGGGGTCTCTCAACACCTCACCCCACCCCTTCATCCTGGAAGGTCCTCTGCAACTTGGAAACCTATTGTTCTCACTGGTAAACTGAGGCAGCACTTGAGCTCTCCACCCAGGCATCCAGCTCTCACCCAGAAAAGCCCTGAGGGGATGCCCCACTCTTACCTCTCCGGAATAGGACACTAGAGGTGAAATCTCACAGATGGCTGGAGGCTCTTCACTTCCAGGCAGCCTGGGTGACAGTCACTTGTTAACAACTGCTGCTAACAGATGTGGCCACAGGGTCCTTCCCAGCTCCCCCCACCCTGGCACCGTCCACACAGCCCTGCCTGGAGCTAAGCATTCACTAGCAGGTCTGGCCACAGGGTTCTCCCCACCCCCCTCCACATAGCCCTGGCAGGGGCTGAGCAGCAGATCCCACTTCCCAGCCTTCTCTCAGCCTCTTTCCTCCTCTGGCTGCAGAGCCCAGAGCCAGCCTGCCTCCAGTCCAAGCAACAGTCCCTGAGTTGGGCCAGAAAACACCCCTAAAGCATCCTTCACAGAGCCAAGGCACCGCGGTTTACACGGTGGCCACAGACATGCAGAGATGAAGAAGTAATGTTTTCTCCTCCACTTGCCCGGAACACCAGACTGCCCACTGTCTTCTGAAAGTCATGCCCTGGTCTCGGTTGCCAGGCTTGTGAACGAGGGGATAAGGGCTTAGCCCCCGCCTTCCCTGGTGCCCTGCACAGACCCCAAGGATTCAGCCTGAGAGGCTGTGCTAACTGGGGCCACAGCAGAAGCCCGCTCCCCAGCTACGCCCACGGCAGAGCTGGCACAGCCCTGGGTTGGGGGGTAGGCCCTGACCCCCATGGCCATACCCGAGGCTGTACTTACCCAGGCAACGTGGGGAGCAAGGCCCCACGGGTGTCCAGGAAGTGGGCACCCGCCTGCAGTGCCCAGCGGTAGTGCTGCGCCAACAGGGCCCGCCGGGCAGTGGAAGGGCTGTCCCTGTCAGCAGGGTCCGCGTTCTTCAGTGGGGAAAACTCCTCCTCCCGCAGCACTTCAAAGGCAACGAAATTCCTGTGGGGGAGAGGGGATTACGACGTCCTACAGAGGTGCTGGGCAGAGATGAGAGCTCGGAGGGGCGGGGCAGGGTGGGGCACCAGTCCTTCAAAGTGGTCTCCTTGCTCCTGAGACCTGGGGGCAGGCAGGGGCAGTCACCATGAAGGCGGGGTGCTCCCTTCCAGCCCAACACCCTGGTCCTGGGGCCCTAGAGGGAGGGTCCAGTACCCTGGGAGCAACCTGGCTTGAAGACCACCTCCTACCTCTGGGTGACAGGCAGATGGAGGAAGCAGGAGGTGGCACTGGGGTCCCCCAAAGTCCAAAGACCTCAACGGCCCCAGGTGTTCCCCATGCCCCCACCCTGGAGGGCTGCTTCCTCTTAGGGGCAAGAGTGTTCTCTGGCTCCCTCCAGGAAAGGGGCCCTTCCACGGCACCAGCCCCCAACCTGCCTCACAGAGCTTGAGAGCCCCCCCAAAGCGGGCAGAGGAAGGAGAAACAAATGCTTCTGCCACTAACTTAGCAAATGGGAACACGTCAAACACAAACTTCTCCATCTTGACCCCGTTGGGTTTCGATGGCTTCACCAGGTTCCCCTCCTCGTCCACGTAAGGAACCTTCTTGATAGCCACATGCGGCTTCAGCAAGGGCTCAAATTCCCTGGGTGCCGGGGAGGGCAGAGGACAGAGGGACGCGGGGAGAAAAAGAGGCAGCTCAGATGGGACATGCTCAGGATGACTCACCTCTCAGAGTGCGCCCAGTGGGGTGGAGAAACTACGGCCCACAGGTCTCAGGAGTGGGCAGCAGGACAGGCCACGCCTCCTTCCCTCACCCCAGACCCAGAGCACCCAGGCAAACAGGCAAGGCACGGGGGTGGACACGGTGCCTGTGGGCAGCGGGGCCCAAACCAGAGCAAGGAAGCCCAGCTCACGGTGGTTCTCCAGAGTCTCTGGCTTGTCAAGGACAGGAATCCTTCTACAGCTAACCCACGAGCCTGCTCCCCCAACACCTGCCCGCCTGGGGCAGGCCACTTCCAGTCAGTGGCCCTGTGTCTACCTGGCCCGGGCACTTATCCGGGTCTGGCCCCACCAGCAGCCCTGGCCAGCGCTGGCCACACTGCTGGCCCCCTGGGCCACTCACTGGATGACAGCGCGGAGGAAGTCTCGGGTGAAGAAATGGTTGCAGATGTTGCCCGCGCCGTAGAGCAGACTCCCGTCAGGCGCCCGCAGCTGCGCTGTCTCTGGGCTGATCTCGCTGTACTCCACCACCTGCGGCACGCCGTCCACCTGGCACACCACGCCCACGGGCTCCTCGGGGTATGCCTTTTCCACCACCTGCAGCCAGGACAGGATGGTGGGCTCAAAGGGCTGGCCGGGGCTGAGGCTGGTGGGGCACGGGGGCGCAACTCACCTTGGCACCGCAGTCCGCACCCTGCAGCACACAGAAGCCAATGAAAAGGGGATCAGCAAGCCGCACTAGAATGTTGTCCACGCAGTACACGTGCACAAACTCCACGCCACGGCGCGCCATGTCCTCCAGGACCTGGTGGTCCGAAAGGGCACAGTACAGGCCCCCGTTGCCATCTGCAGAGGGGGAAGAAGTGGGGCCTGCCAGCTGTGGCTCCAGAAATGAGAGAAGCAGCACACGGTCGCCACACAGCCCTGGAGCTGTCAACTCACCATGGGGAATTAAGACCCAGAGAGAACACGACCCCCCAAGGCCACACAGCCTCCCAGAGCACGCACAGGTCTCGGCCCAGGCCTCCAGACCCCCAACATGAGCTCCACCTTCTAGACTGCTGGTCCTCCCCCATCCCTGGGCCGTACCTGGGGCCATGGCAACCTTGTCTTTCCGCTCCAGGATGGCCTGGCCGTCGAAGGTCACTGCAGGCAGCATGCGCTGCTCAAACATGACCACGTTGGCGGGGTCCAGGTGGAAGAAGTTGTGCTTCTTGAAGAACTTGGCCGTGGGCCCCAGAGTGAACTCGCTTGTCATGATGTACCTGTGGGTGGGTGAAGGCTGAGCCACTGAGTCAGGCTGGGAGTCCCGCAGGCAGATAGGGCTGGGGTGGGGCTGGCATTGGGGTACAGTCCCCGTGCAGGGCGGTCAGGGCTGGGACTAAGGCTGGGTGAGTGTGAGGCTCTGTCCAGAGCTGTGTGTGAGATCGGGACTCAGGTCGTGGTGTGGGGCAGGGCTGGGGCTCCATGGGGCGTGGGCTGAGGCAGCACAGGTAGGGCGCACCAGGGCACCGTGCAGTGGGTCCCGTGGCGCTTGCTGGCCAGCTGCTCCACACGCCGAATCCGCTCAGCCTGCAGCTGGTACAGGGTCTTCTGGCTGGGCAGCCCCACACAATACATCCCCTTGGGGTAGGTCACACCCAGGCGCGTGCCCTGCCCACCCGCCAGCAGAAGGACGGCCACCTTGTTCTGCGCGATCTGGCGGAAACCTAGAACAGGGACGCCATGAGGGGAGGCCCGGGGCCTGGCCCCTGGCCACGCCTTCTCTTTACAGCATCTGTGCCTGGGGTTGATTTCCAGTTAAAGACCAGCTCCCAACATTCTGATCTTATCTAGGACAGGGCCCGCCCCAACCTGACCTCTCCCTGACCCTTCAGGAGGTGCTGAGGCCGTCCTTCCGGGATGGTTCCCCACCTGGACCTTCAGAGGGCACACTGGCAGGTCTGGGAAGGGCCTGGATGGCGGCCCCTGTTTAGGCTCCCCTCCATGAGCACCTGCAGCACCTGCCTTACCGCCAGGCAAAGAGGCCAGGAACGCAGTGCGCCCTCGAGGTTCCTGGGGGCCGGAGCTGCCACCTAGGTGTGCACGCCTATAGCTCCCCAGGAGAACGTGGCCCGGGTGGCTGCGTTTGGAGGCGCCACACACACTCGCGGGCTGGCACTTGTGGATGCTTGGGAGGCGACTTCACAAAGCAACGCAGTCAAGCAAACTTTTACAAACCAAGCCTCCGTCCCTTCCTCGCCCCCCACTCCCCAGCTTGGGGTCAACCCCACCTTTGGGGACACGACCCACTTCCAGACGGCGCGCGGCTACCTTCGTCCTCCCAGCGCCGCCGCGCGTCGGGGTCGCTGCGGCTCGCGCTGCCCACACATTCGGGCGGCAGCGGCCGCAGGCGCGCGCCAAGGT
Source organism: Dugong dugon (assembly GCA_030035585.1). Taxonomy (NCBI): domain Eukaryota; kingdom Metazoa; phylum Chordata; class Mammalia; order Sirenia; family Dugongidae; genus Dugong; species Dugong dugon. The sequence continues at coordinate 1,028,455 of CM057471.1, forward strand.
CGGGCGGAGGGCCGGGGTCGCGCGCGCAGGCGGCGGCCGCGCGCTGGCAGTGCTCGCGCAGTGCCTCGGGCTCCAGCAGTGACAACTCAGCCAGCAGCGCGGCGCGCGGCCCGGGGGCCAGCTCGGCGCAGAAGCGAAGAAGGTGCTCCTGGCCAGCGCGCTGCAGCTGGGCGCGCACCTCCTGTTCCGAGGCCATGTTGCCAACGCAGCGCCGCCGGGCCGAGTGGGCCCCCGTGACCAGCACTCGGACTAGCGTCACGGGATCCTGCCGGCGCAACAGACCCCCGCGGGGGCGGGCCCCGGTCGCCCCGCCCCGGCACGGCCCCGCCCCTGTTCTGGACCCCGCTCGCGCCACGCTCCGGCCCCGCCCCTGTTCTGCCCCCGGCCCGCCCCCTTCCCGCTCCGGCTTAACCGCTGCCTTCCAGCCCCGCCCCGGTCCTCCCCCGCTCCGGGTCTCCGGCTTGCTCCAACCCAATTTCAGGCGCAGCGCAGGGGTAGCTTCCGCTCCGAGTGGGTGGAGGAGCTGGCAGAAAGGGCGCCTGAGGGGCCCGGGCGTCCCCGGTCGGGGCGGCCCCCAGAATAGTGAGGGCTCACTTCAGTCCTAATCCACCGTGCCCCCTGGCATCAATCCCCGGCTGTGGGAGCACTCTGGGGCTCCAGAGGGGAGGCTGGGGGGTGCCTGGGCAGGTTGCAGGCCGTGGTCTGTTCCTGAACAAGCTTTGAGCCTGGGGTGGTGGTGGTGTGGCCGTGTTTGCATTTTACCAAGACCCCGGCTGAGGCCGCCTGGAGGGAGGGGCAGCTGTCCCGGGGAGCCGGAAGAAGCCAGACTCATGGCTTGGCTGTGGGTGTGCGAGGATCGGCCAAGTCATCAGCAGGGCTGGGCGTCCGGGTGTCACCAAAGCCTCCCATGAGACCGCCCTGCAGCCGGGGCTCCCTCCTTCCCACCCCGCCTCCCTCCCATTGCTGGGTGGCCCCCCAGCAGCCCCCTGCCTTGCTTTGTTTATTATTTTAACGACCGGGGTTTAAAACTTTTTGCCTTTTATAAACTTGTTTGTGAAAAATATGGAAGAGTAGCTTAGGTCTTTTCCCAACAAAACTTTTTTTTATAATCTAGGTTTAAATCTGAAAGTAATACATGTTGTTAGTTACCATTGAGTCAGTTCCAACTCGGGGCCACCCCTTGTGTGCAGAGGAGAACTGCTCCGTAGGGTTTTCAAGGCTGTGACCTTTCAGAAGCAGATCGTCAGGTCTGTTTTCCGAGGGGCATCTGTGTGTGTTCAAACAGCCAACTTTGTGGCTATTAGTCGAGTGCTCAACCATCTGCGCCACGCAGGGATTCCTAAAAGTAGTACAGTGAAACCTGTGAGAAGGGGAACTTGACAGAACTGCCCTGTTTTTCTGGGTCTCGTGAGTTTCCCGCCTTTGACAGGGGTGCTCTTACCACTTTCATCCCACCTTGTGGTGGAAATATTTGAGTTTTTCTTCTCTGACAGGTTTCCGCCTTACACAGCTTCCGGTTTTCACAAGTTTTGCTGTTCACGCCCAGAAACTGAATTCCACTGCCATGAAGTCCATTCCAACTCACAGTGACCCCATAGGGTTTCCAAGGCTGTAAGTCTTTACAGAAGTGGGCTGCACACGTTTCTCCCATAGAGCCACTGGTGGTTTCAAACCTCTGACGTTTCAGTTCGCAGCTGAGCACCTTAACCACTGCGCCACCAGGGCTCCTAGTGTATGTATACAGGGTTTAAAAAAATTCAAATAGCGTTTTAGGACAGGACATGAAAAGTAAGGTCTTCCCTCTGGCCTCCTCCTCCCTCCCCCCATTAACACAGTTGTATCTCTCTGCAGGTGGGTTCTGGCCCACATGGGACCCCCTTGCTGTCGAGTCAATTCCAACTCATAGCAACCCTATAGGACAGAGTAGAACTGCCCCATAGGTTCTCCGAGGAGCAGCTGGTGGATTCGAACTGCCAACCTTTGGGTTAGCAGCTGCATTCTTAACCACTGTGCCACCAGGGTTCAGGACCCCTTCTACAGCCCCCTTTATTGAGTTAGGTGGCTGACAATCACAGCCTGCCTGGGCCCACGGTGCATTCTTTGGACCTGAAAGGAGTTTCTTGATGAGGATAGTCTTGGGCCTGCCACAGGGCCTTTGCACTTGCTGTTCCCTCTGCCCTGAATGCTGTTCCCAGTGAGGCCCCACACAGCTCAGTGCCCCACTTTGCACAGGTCTGTGCTCTTGTTTCACCTCCTTGGAGAGAGCTTCCCGGGTCACATTATCTCAGAGACAACCTCCAGCCCTTCTCTATCCCTTCCTTTGTTTCTGCCACAGAGGCAGGATTTTGCTTGGTTGACTGCTCTGCCCCCATCACCTTCCATCAATGGCCAGCACACAGCAGGCACTCAATAAATGTTGTGGACTGAACAAAGGAGTGTTGGGTCCCAAGCCCAGCACAGCAATGGCCCCCCAAGTATTCAGGGAGTGCTTGCTGAATGAATGAGTGAATGGTCTGTTTGGCTCCAACAGCTTGTGGAGGCTGCAGGGTAGTTTGGGAAAAGCATGCAGGTGGAGGGGACGGTAGGAGGCGGAAGCCAGGTCTCCACACCCAGACCAGAGTCCATGGGAATCCTTATCGCCCTGCAGGGCTGAGCAGCAGAGATGGGCACCTGTGCGCTTGCAGGCCGGGGTCAGGACACGAACTCTGGACCCGTCTGGGTTAGGGCGGCCCCAGGGGCCAGCCTCAAAGTGGGGCTGAGCTCGGCAGGGTTTGGAAAATTGGGGTTGGTGAGCCTGGGTGCCTGCAGAGTAGGAGAAGCTGAGCTGATCCACCCGAGCAGGCAGGTGGGAGTGCCACCTGCCGAGGGCGGGTCTGTGGCCAAGGGGGTCACCTTCCCTTTGTCCTAGGGCCTCCTCCAAGGGGTTCAGGCCAGCAGCCCTTTGGACGCCAAAACAGGCTCACTGGCTGTCCTTGGGCAGTGGATACCAGAGAACCCTGGGAAAGGCGGCGGGTACCGGGCAGCCATGTGCATGCTCCTCCAGCCTGTGCCCAGTGCTGGGGTACAGCAGGGGCTGAGGGGCCCCACTCCACCTCTCCCCAAGTTGCCGCAGCCTTGGCATAATAAGAGCATCATTACAACCGGATGGGGGTCTCGAAGAGAAGTCCAGGGGCCACAGGGGGACCCATCTGGTCTGGGGCTCAGGAAAACCTGAGTGAAGGTGAAAGCTAAAGGGGTGGGTAGGTGGCAGGCCTCTGGGGGGGGGGGGTGGAAAGAGGAAGTGGTGGGAGCTCAGAACAGGAACAATGCGGGGCCGTGCTCTGGTCCAGCTTCTTCTGGAACCCCCTCTGGGATCTGGCCATGGGCCAGATCCCAGGACAGGAGCCAGCAGGGGACTGGAGCCCCTCTGAATGCCTTCAGGGCTAGCTTCTCCATCCCAGTGGGGTCACCCCTCAGGGTCTCTGGTTGCTCGAGAAGCTGTTTGCTCTGTGCAGTGGGCTCGGGCCTGGGCCCCGCTGGCCCTGCTGTCCTGAGCAGCAAGCAGCGTCCCTTGCTGTTGGCCGCTGGTCCCCACACTGGTCTCCTTCCTGCGCCACCCCCACCCCCCACCCCACAGGCCTCCCCTGGCATGGTTTCCCACCTCGAGGGGCATTGCCACTGTGAGCCCCCAGGATGGGAGGTTCCCGTGTGCCGGCTGTTCAACAAACCCCTACCACCGGCCAGGCCCCGGAGAGCACGGGGACTCAGGGAGATGGCCATGCTAGTCAGGAGAAAGCAGGCCAGGGCTTTGAAGGTCAGGGGTCTAACCAGACTTCTTGGGGGTGGGGCAGGATGCAGAGCTGTCAGCCCCGGGGCGGAGCGGAAGGGTGCAGAAAAGCCACCACCTTCAAGGGCTCAGAGAGGAGGGGACCCGGGACCCTAAGGACTGGGGGCAGGTGCTGGCAGGTGGAGGGATGAGGCTACAGAATAAACGGCTTGAATGCTGGGACTCTGGCTGGGCCCCCACTGAAGGGGTGGACAGGGATGGACAGGATCAAGTCCTTGATATGTGGGAGCCCTGACTTTGAGGGAAGAACCCCGAAGGAGAAGTGGCCCAGGCCACCCTCTGGACAGAGCAGCTGCCCCAACAGCCTAAGACACTGGCACCAGGGGCCGTGGGGCCTCAGGGCACAGTGGCCCAGGTAGGCAGGCCAGCGGAGGCCAGCCAGAGGGCCCCAGTGGACTTGCATGCTGGGGCCTGTCCAGAGAGGGTTTGGCAACTATTTCTGATTTAGCCCTGAAGACGGATAGTCTGCTTAGAAAGCAGAGGCTGCAGACAGCTCATGGTCAAGGCTCAGGACAGGGGCAGTCCGGGGAGACTCTGGGGGTAGGGATGGGGACAGGGAGAGTCCTGGAGGATGGGCAAGGGTGGAGGGGGGTTCCAGGCATACAGCATCCTGGGCAGCCCCCTGGCTTGGACAAGGTCTTGCTGGGGCCAGTTGCTGCCCCTGAGATGGCTCCCAGAGCCAGACTGCCAAAAGCAGGGCCTCCCTCCCAGACTGGCCAGCCAGGGTGGCCAGATCCAGCTAGAAGCTCGGCAGCTGCCCAGGCCGACCTCTGAGGATTCCATGGAAGCCAGTAGGGCAGCTGTGGAGTGTGTGCAGCCAGAGGAAGGGGCCGGAGCAGTGGTGCTCAGAACAGGGGAGGCCTGTCATCAGATGGGGATCTGGGGACAGAGGAGAAAGTGGCTGTGTCCTGCAGCTAGCAGGAAAGGCCAGACTATCCCAAGGGGCCAGGGAAGGAGCTGGCAGCGGCGGGGACAGAGAGGCCTCTATGTGAGAGGAAGCGCCCAGCTGGCTGGAGCCAGAGGTCCCCTTGGGACCCTCGTGACACAAAAGAAGGGGGCCCCAGAGGCAGCCTGTGGCCAGGGGACCTTCAGGGAAGAAGGCGGGGAGATACAGATGAAAAGTGGGGTCCTGGAGGGGTGTGTCCCTATCCTTATCCCACGAGGCCACCTGGGGACAGGTTTTCTGCTGGGCGCCAGGCCCCGCCCCTCTGAGAAGCAGCCTGGGCGGCCAACAGCGGCTGGGCGGGAGAAAGCTGCAGCCAGGGCGAGAGGGCTGGCGGCCAGCGGTGGGGGGACTGGCGGGGAGGTCCACTCTGGGCTCCCTGTCCCCCCTCCACCGGGCTGCGGGTGGCCAGAGAGAGGAGGTCCCGGCCCCTCACGCCCAGGGCCCCGGCGCGCCCTCCCAGCATCCCGCGGGCTGCACTGCGAGGCGAGCAGGCCAGGCGGCGGAGGGAGCGCGTGGGGCGTGGGGCCCTGGGCAGGAAAAATCAAACCGGGGCTGGCTGCCTCTCAGCCAATCGGGGAGGCGATGGGCCAGCATCGGCCAATGCCTGCCGCGAATGCTAATGATGGATGACGCGACGAAGTGGGCCCCATTCAAAAAGTAGCAGCTATTGTTGGGAGAGCTGCGCGCGCGCCCACCGCCTCCCCGCCGCCGGGACGCACTCCGGGCAGACGCGGGGACGGACCCTGAGACAGACGCCTGGCCAGATCCCGGGGAGGACGCGGGGACCAGCCCCCGGCGGATCCCGGGGCGGACGTGGGGGCAGATTTCAGGATAGACCCCGGATCAGACCGCCCGGGGGACGCGGGGACAGACCCCGGACCGCACGAGTGCCCATGGCCGCGGCCGCGATGGCCGAGCGGGGCCGCGTGCTGCCTGCAGCTGCGCCCGCGCCAGGCCTGGGCACCGAGGGGCTGCCGCGCGCCTTCCTGCAGAGCCTGCGCACCCTCTTCGACATCCTGGACGACCGGCGGCGCGGCTACGTGCACCTGGGCGAGATCGAGTCGCGGTGGCAGGGCGCCGACGCGCGCGAGCTGCCCCGCGGCGTGCTCGACGGCCTGCGGCAGGCGGCTCCAGCCAGCGGCTACCTGACCTTCGAGCGCTTCGTGGCCGGCCTGCGCTCCTCGCTGCTGAGCGCCGAGGGCGGCCCGCGGGGCCCGGCTGGAGCCTCGGCCCAAGAGGGCAGCCTGGGGGCGCGGCCCGCGGAGAAGACGCTGCCGCCGCAGCGGCTGCTCTTCGCCCCCGCAGACGAGCCGCGCACGGTGCTGGAGAAGAAGGCCCTGCCCCTGGGGGCGCGCCCCCCGCCTGCCGGCCCTGGCGGCGCGGCCCGGAGCCTGGAGCGACTGTGCGGCCCGCAAGAGACGGCGCCCGGGCCCGGGGAGGCTGAGCGGAGCCTGACCGCGGACGCTGGTGAGTGCGGGCGGACCCTGTTCGGCCTCGGGGCCCTTCGGCCAAGCCGGGACATTTCCAATGGGATGTCCAGGTGGGCAACTTTTTTTCGTGGGCACCTGAGCCTGGAGCGAGCCTAGGAGTGCCTGGAGGGAAAGAGGACTCCCCAAGGTGCCCCCAGCGGCCCGATTGCGGGGACCTAAAGGAAACACCACCAGCCCCTCCCCTGCCACATCCTGAGGCCACCAGTGTGAGTGGGTGGCTCTGCAGAAGGTCCCAGGAGCCCACTCCATGCCTGAGCTGGGCACTTCCGACACCTGCCTGCTGTGAGGGAGGGCTCCCACCAGAGTGCCTGCCCCCAGCTGGGGACCCCTGGGCCCACCCCTCATCGCTGTGGCTGCTCAGGAGGCGGTCCCGTGTGGTGTAGGTGACAGTCAGGCCCTGGACTGTGAGTCTGTCTCAGTCTGACAGCTCAGCGAGGCCAGGGCTGGGAGAAGCCACTGGACGTGGCCCAAGAGGTCCTGGCCCTGGTTTCTGGAGATAGCAAGGGGGCAGGTGGGCCTCCAGTGAGGGCTGGCATAGCTGGCTCTCCGGGACCCCCCTGCAGCTAATGCCAGGCAGGGACAGACCGCAGGCCCTGGGGAGGCTCCTTGCTGGTTTCCAGTCCAGTTGGCAAGGATGACAGGAGACAGCCGAATGACCCCCTGTCTGCCCACCACCACCACCCTGGGCACCAGCACTGGGAACAGGACATGCATTATGGCGGGGGTGTGTGTGTGTGTGTGTGTGTGGTGAGGCCTGGCTCCCAGCCTATCCAGCCTGGCCGCATGCCCTCCGGCCCACACATGTACCCCACACACCATCCAGCCTTGCTGCATGCCCTCCAGCCCACCCATGTACCCCAAGCCCACCCAGCCTATTCACATGCCCGGCAGGCCCATACTGCCCGCCCCATGCCCCCCAGATGCAGGCCTTCCACCGGCGGCAGCTGCCAGTCCTTTCTGTGCAGCACACTGGTTCAGCCAGCCTCCCTGGACCTCTCCACCCACCTCCGCCATGTTTCCAGCACCCAGCATTGACCATTGGCCTCTGCTGGTTTTGGGTACTGAGTTAGCAGCCCCGTCCCCAGGCTGGGGGCTGCTGTTTCCCGAGCTGCTTCTTGGGGGCTCCTCCATCCAGGCTTCCCTCCCCGTCCCTGTGGGGGTTTCTGGGTCAGCTGGCCCATGTGCAAGGCCGGTGCTATCCTTGTGGCTGCACAGTTTGAAGTCAGCCATGGCATCTCGGGCCACCGAAGGGCTGGGAATTTGCCCTGCGTGGCTCTGTCACTGCACCCCTCTAAGGAGCATGCACATTACCAGCGCCCACCAGGGGGCAGCACTCACACTGAGTACCCTGCAGGCCTCAGGCCAACAGAAGCCCAGAAAAAGGGTGCAACATGCTAGCTTAGGCAGAGCTGGCTCTCCCTTACCAAATCTGGAACTCCAAGGCCCCCAGCTCCCCAGGAACAGAAAGTCCCTGCCCACACACAGCTTTCCAAGCCTCAATTCAGAGATCCAGGCCCTTCTTCCTTCTCCCCACTTGGGGGCTTGGTGTGCACCCCAGGCTGCTGGGGACCCCATAGTTGCAGGGTGCCAGCCCAGGGCCCCATAGGTGCGGGCTGCCAGCCCAGGGTCCCATAGGTGTAGGCTCCTAGCCCAGGGGTCCTATAGGTGCAGGCTGCTAGCCCAGGGGGAGACCTATAGGTGCAGGCTGCTATTCCAGGGCCCCCTAGGTGGAGGCTGCCAGCCCAGGGCCCCAGATGTGTGGGCTGTCCAGGGCCCCAGAGGTGTGGGCAGGCTACCCAGGGCCGCATAGGTGCAGGCTGCCAGCCGGGGCCCCATAAGTGCAGGCTGCCCAGGACCCCCTAGGTGCAGGCTGCTAGCCTGGGGCCCCATAGGTGTGGGCAGGCTACCCAGGGCCCCATAGGTGCAGGCTGCCCAGGACCCCATAGGTGCGGGTTGCTGCAAACTGTGGTGTAGGTGTGATATGAGTACCCAAAATGTGTGCTAGGGAAACCCCTGCTTACCTGCTGCGTGTGGTTCTGTTTGCACGTGAGGTTACCTTCCGGACGAGGTTCGCTCTCCATCACCCCACCCCACGCTCTCCATCAGCCCATGCTCTCCATCACCCTGCCCCACGCTCTCCATCACCCCGCCCCACGCTCTCCATCACCCCTACTCCATGCTCCGCCTGCATCCAAGCCTGTAGTCCTTTGAGAGCCCTGTGCGGAGAGAGGACCAGGGGCCCCTTGTCCTCCCTTATCCAGCAGCTGTGCAGCCCCTGTGGGGTGCCCACAGTGTGGGCACAGGGGATGCAGACACCAGCCCGGTGAAGCCTCCTGCCCTCTGGGCTGGTGTGAGTGTGGGGTAAGCAAACATGTTAGAAGTACAGCTGGTGTGCATCTGGTCAAGATCAAGGGGGGACCACACCCTAGCTGGGCACAGAGGCGGGATGTGGGCCAGGCTATACTGTGCCTGAGATGAGGCTCAGCTGGAGCTGAGGTAGGGGAGGAGCCCACAGAGGATGCGGTGGTTTCCAGAGCCCACAGGCCCGGGCACCCGCCTTTGCTGGACTCTCACACCTCGAGCGAGCCCGCATTGCCAGGGTGGTTGGGCAGCTCAAGGTGGAGCAGGAAGCCAGGTGGGAGCTGCATGAGAGCAGGCAGGTCTGGAGGGAGCCAGGCCCATGCCTCTCTGTGCAGGTGGAGTAGCCTGCAGGGCCACGGAGGTGGACGTGGGAGAAACCCGGCGGGTCCCACGTGCCCGGGGAGAGCATCGGAGGCACACCATCACCAACGGTGTGGACTGTGACCTGGTGAGTGGGGATCTGTGGGGCTCTTCTTGCCTGGGACTAGACCTAGCACCCCAGGCTAGGGTCTCCTGGGCCACTGCCCCGCCTGGGTTTCGGGGGGAACCTGTGGTGAGAGCACTGGTCAGGTCTGAACATCTCCCCAGCTTGAAACCATCTGAGGCATGGGGCCAGGGTCAGGTGGGGGGATATCAAGGCGTCCTTTAGAGAGAAGGCAGCTTAGGTGTGTGGGGTGGTGGGCTTGGGCTTCTCCCCAGAACTGCCCTGCCCAAGCCCACTTCCCTCGGCTCCTCTCTGCCAGGTTAGGACAGCTCACCTGCTGTGTGCTCACCTCGGATAGGCAGGTCCCTGAAGACGGGGGCACAGAGCTCAGGGGGCAGTCACTCCCCTCCTCCTGAGCAGACGGGCTGAGAGAGGCCAGGACTCCTCCACACAGGAGGAGGAACAGGCATGCAGGGTGCACACCTGTACAGGTGTGTTTGCGGATGTGTGTTGCTGTGCACACCTGCACGTGACTGACCCTGCACACGGGACTTTATGTGGACACATGGCTTCATTCAAACCATGGATCCTTGTGCACATATACAGGTGCACGCAGGCATGTGTGCACACGTGTGTGCTTATTTGCACACATGCGTGAGGTGTGTGCATGCCTGTGTGCACACGCATGTTGCAGCTGAAGCAGCTGAAGGAGCTGGAGCAGGAGAAGGAGGTGCTGCTGCAGGGCCTGGAGATGATGACACGGGGCCGGGACTGGTACCAACAGCAGCTGCAGCGCGTGCAGGAGCGCCAGCGCCGCCTGGGTCCGGGCAGAGCCAGCACCGTGAGTGATGCTTCTGCAGGGGGCGGCCAACACCCCACCACACGCCTGTGTGTACACACATGCAGGCACACACTCACGGGGACCGCCCCCCAGCCCAGGCACCCCCAGGAGTGATGACTCCTCCGTTCCAGGGCGCAGTGGCTGAACCTCTCACCGCAGGGTGCTGGGACCCCCCTCCCAGCACTATCACACCCTCCCCACCCCCACCCCATATAAGGAGCCCTGGGGCCGACCTCCTCAGCAGCAGCACCCCTGGGCTCCCTCTGGGCTCTGAGCAGCAACTTGGGGGGGGTGCAGGAGTGCCACCTGTGGGACCCCCCCCCCCCCAGCTGGCCCTACTCTGACCACCTACCCCACTTTCCTTCCAGGACTCGGGGGCTGAAGGAAGCCTCCGCCCACTGGGGCGGCTGCTGCCCAAGGTACAGGAGGTGGCCCGGTGCCTGGGGGAGCTGCTGGCTGCAGCCTGTGCTGGGAGAGGGAGTGCCCCCCAAGACCACCTGGACAGGGTGAGTGCCCCTCCCCCACATAGGGTGAGTGCCCGCGCCCCCTGGTGCCCCTAGACCTGTCCTGGATGCTGTGCGGGGCAGTGCCAGGCCCGCTGACCCTGCCCTCCTGCAGGCTCCACCCTTGTCCTCAGGGCCCCCGGGCCCCTCTGCCCTGGCCCCCGCCTTGCCCTCAGCCCCAGCCTGGCCGAAGCAGACCATCCTCATGCTGAAGGAGCAGAACCGACTCCTCACCAAGGTGAGGTGTGGGGAGGGGGCGGGGTGGGCCGGGGGACCGGCTGGCCCTGACCACCGCCGCCCACCAGGAGGTGAGGGACAAGAGCCAGCGTGTCACCCAGCTGGAGCAGGAGAAGTCGGCCCTCATCAAGCAGTTGTTCGAGGCTCGAGCCCGCAGCCAGCAGGAGGCCGGACCCCTAGACTCCACCTTTATCTAGCGGCTGCCATCGTGAACGTGGGCCTCTGGCCTGGCACTGTCCCAGGCAGGCACCACCTCGGGCCCCACCTCTGGCCAAGGACCGCCGGCGGCTTGGACAGAGGCTTGGAGTGGGTGCCCTCTCCTCTCGCTCCCGACCTAGGATCGCTCGTCCCTCTAGTCCCCAGGGGTCCTGTAGGCAAGAGGCCCCCAGACATGGACCGGGTCCTGGCTTCTGGGTCTGACCTGGGGTGGGGGAGGGGCAGTCGTCACAACCCGAAGCTGCTACTGCCACATCAGAGGGGACCGGGGACCCTCCTCTGCTACCATGTCTCAGGCGGCCCCTGGGCAGGAAGGGGTCCGTGGCAGCCCCACCCCCATGTTTACAACTGTGCTGTCCCCTCCTCCTGAGCCTGGGATCTGAGCCCAGATCTCTAGTAAACGCGCTGGTCACACCAGGCTGCGCTTCCGTCAACAGCCAGCAGAGGGCGCCGGTCGAGCGCCTGCCAAGGGCCATTTCCTGGTGTTTCTGGGGGTCTCTTAGATGGGGGCTGGGGCGGTAGGGGCTCTGGGGGATGGGCTGGGAGACCTGGGGGCCTAGTGTGTGATCCGGCTTGGCTCAGGGGCCCGAGGGGACCCAGACAAGGTGACAGGTGGGAGCAGATGGGGGAGCTGTGAGAGGGGAGTTCAGCCAGCGCCAGGTTCACTGCGGGAAGTGGGGCAATCTTCCCTGAGGGCCGTCAGAGGGCATACCCAGGCCCAGGGTGCAGGGGGATCGGGCTGCATCGGATAGGTTGGACAGATTCCTAGAGTAGGTCAGGGAGCTGGGCCTTGCCTGCTCTCCGCAGGCCCCAGCTTTGAACAAACCAGGGGCTGGGGCTCCAAACCCCGTTGAGCTGCCTGTGACTCAGCTCAGGGCCTTGGACCTGGCGGGCAGCCTGGCCGGGTGTGCAGGTGTCACAGGATGGGCTTCAAGACACAGTTGTGCCCCTGCCCTGGGGATGACTGTCCCTGGGGGGTGCGGAGCTCAGGGGGCAGTCACTCCCCTCCTCCTGAGCAGAGGGGCTGAGAGAGGCCTGGACTCCTCCACACAGGAGGAGGAACAGGCATGCAGGGCCCTTTATGGGCCGGGCACCCCCAGCTGGGTCCACCCGTGGGATTCAAGGTCTAGGGGCCCAGCACCTTCCACCCCTGCTACACCCAGTGTTGGCCCAGTTTTGGGCAGGAAGAGTACACTTCCCCCTTAGTAACAAAAGGGGAACCACCAGGCACCAGAAGAGGCTGGGTTTGGGTCCCAGCCCAGGTCCCTTCCTGCCCCCTGCGCCAGGCCTGCTCTGGTGGGCACAGGTGGAGGATGGCCTGCCGTGCACCTGGACCCCAGGAGGGGCATGGGGATCCTCAGCCAAGGTCACAGCAATGCCACGGCGGGTTCCAGGGCTGAAGGCCCAGACACAGGGTGCGAGCATGTATGGTGTATAGAAAGCAAGAGCCCCAGAGGGTGCCCCCGTCTAGCAGGAGGGGTTCCAGGTGCTCCCTCCTGGGCTCCAGCTCTGTGTGAACCTTCCCACGGGTGTTCTTAGCCTGTGGTATTGTCCCACTAAGCATAAGACCCCTCTAGGAGGATGGGGTGGGTTCTCCAGGGGGCCTCTGCCTCCCCAGGCCTAGACTTCCTGCCCAGGCTTACGGGTGCAGGTGTGGGCCAAGCCTTAGGACCAGAGGCAGGAAAGGAGGGGTCCTGAAGGACACGGCACCCCCAAGGCCCCCAACACCTAGAGGGCTTGTCATGCAGAGGTTAGGCTGGCCCCAGCCACGGAGAAGCACCCCAGCCCTGACAATTCTGCCCTTCCTCCCATCCACGGCCACCCTCCCACCATGGGCCCAGGTCCTGATCCTACCCTTTACTAGGGACCCCCCTCCAATAGTTCTCTGCCTACAGCAGGTGATTTTCTGGAACTGAACACTGACTGTACATCCCCCTGCCTCTAACCTTTCCATAACCCCATCCCTCAGGGCAGACTCCAGGCCCCACCAGGGTCCCTCCTCCACAGCCCCTCCAGCGGCTCCGTGGGAGCAGCCAGCCTCCCTCCCTCTGGGCTTTGTACATGCTGTTCCATTGGCCTGGAGCCCACGTCCTCGCTGCACCAGGCTAGCCCCTTCCTGCCCCCGCCCCCCCCAACTTCAGACACAGGCACAGAGCAAAGGAAGCCTCAGAGGCCAGAACAGGGAGGCTCCCCGGCCCAGCCCAGGCCATCACGCACTCCTGGGACTCAGAAGCCGGGAGACCTCCCACAGAGCCAGAACCTCCCGTGAGCCTGAAACAGGTTCTGCCTGGAGAAGTGGCTCGGGAACAAGTGCCTCTTACTATTTTTCCTTAGGTCCCCAAAGAAATTTGTTCTTATTGTGGCAAAATACACATAACATGAAATTTGTCCTTTTAACCATTTTTAAGTGTGCAATTCAGTGGCATTAAGTACATCCACAGTGTAATCACCACTATCTCTTTCCAGAGCTTTTTCATCACCCCAGATAGAAACCTTGTACCCATGACACGCTAACTCCCCATTCTCCCTGCCCCCAGCCCCTGGGAACCTCTGTGTTCTCTCTGTATGAATTCAATGTGCCATTCCTGACCTTGGTGTTCCATGGAGGGTGGAAAAATGCTTCCTCCGAGTTGGCAGCCTGAGATCAGAGACCTCGGGCAGAACTGAAAGAGGCCCCAAGCTGGCGGGGCCTGGGCAACCCCAGGACAGGTGCATGGCTCTCCAAGGCCAGGCTTCTCAGCCTTGGCACAAGTGACATTCTGGGCTTAGCAGTTCTTTGCTGTGGGGGCTGTCCTGTGCACTGTAGGGTGTTTAGCAGCATCTGTGGTGTTTTAATCACCTAGTGCTGCCACAGTAGAAACACCACAAGTGGATGGCTTCAACACACAGAAGTTTATTCTCTCACAGTCAAGTAGGCTAGAAGTCCAAATCCAGGGCATCAGCTCCAGGGGAAGGCTTTCTCTCTCTGTTAGCTCTGGAGGAAGGTCCTTGTCATCAATCTTCCCCCAGACTCGATGTTTCTCAGCACAGGGACCCCGGGTCCAAAGGACGTGCTCTTCTCCTGGCACTAGTTTCTTTTTTATTGTGCTTTAGGTGAAAGTTTGCAGCTCAAGTTAATGTCCCATACAAAAATTTATACACATATTGTTTTGTGACATTAGTTGCAATCCCCACAATGTGACAGCACACTCCTGCTTTCTGTCCCGGGTTCCCTGTGTCCATTCGACCATTTCCTGCCCCCTCCTGCCTTCTCATCCTGCCTCTGGACAGAAGCTGCCCATTTGGTCTCCTGTATTTGATTGAACTAAGAAACACACTCCTCATGTGTACTATTACTATTTTTTATAGTCCCGTCTATGTCTCAAGAGTGGGCTTCTGGAATGGTTTCGGTTCTGGGTTAACAATGTCCAGGGGCCATAGTTTCGGGGGTTCCTCCAGGCTCTGTCAGATCATTAAGTCTGGTCTTTTTACATTAATTTGAGTTCTGCTCCACACTTTTCTCCCGCTGTGTCTGGGACTCTCTGTTGTGTTTGCTGTTAGCGCGGTCATTGGTGGTAGCCGGGTATCATGCAGTTCTTCTGGCACTACTTTCTTGGTGGTATGAGGTCCCCCTGTCTATTTGCTCGTTTCTCTCTTTTATATTTCAAAAGAGATTGACTTAAGACACAACCTAATCTTGTAGATTGAGTCCTGCCTCATTAACATAACTGCCGCTAATCCCACCCCATTAACATCATACCAAAAAAAAAAAAAAAAAAACCCACTGTTGTCAGGTCAATTCTGACTCCTAGCGATCCTATAGGACAGGGTAGAACTGCTCCATAGGATTTCCAAGGAGAGCCTAGTGGATTCAAACTGCTGCGCTTTTGTTTAGCAGCTGTAGGTCTTAATCACTGCGCCACCAGGGTTTCCCATCAACATCATAGAGGTAGGATTTACAACACATAGGAAAATCACATCAGATGACAAAATGGTGGACAATCACACCATACTGGGAATCACGACCTAGCCAAGTTGACAGATACTTTTGGGGAACACAATTCAATCCATAACATTACACCCTTTGGCCTCCAAAAATTCATGTCCTTGCCACATGTAAAACATATTAACCCCATCATATGATAGCAAAAATCTTAAATCAACTCTAAGTCCAAAATCCAAAAATTCCTCTTCATCCATGAAATCTAGAATAAAAGTTATCTGCTTCCAAAGTACAGTGGTGGAACAGCCACAAGCTAGACATTTCCATTACAAACAGGAGAAACTGGAGGGAAAGAAGGATAACAGGCACCAAGCACGTCAGCAGAACACATTCCATTAGCCCTCAAGGCCTGAAACTAATCTGTTTTCTGAGACAATTTACACAATGGCCCTGCCCTCCAGACTCTAGATATTGGTCACACTCTCCCGATTCTGAGTAGAGGCCCCTCAGCCCTGGGCTTCAGCTCTGCCTTCCGGGCCCATTGCAACGACAACTCTGCTGCCTCGAATTTGGGTGGCCCCAATCTCCTCCTAGTCCATCTGAGTGGTAACTCTATCCTTTGAGACTCCAGAGGTTGTGGCCCTACCCTTTGAGACTGAGGCAACTCTGCTTCCTGTGTTCCTTGTTTCTTCAGCTTCTGCTTCCTGGTGCCTTAGCCTCTTGGCCCCTCAGGCCTCACCACCTGCATCTGCCTTGCTGGGGCAAGTGTTCAAACTTCTTTAGCTCCATAGATAAGTGCCTGGAGGCATCCCATTCTGCCAGTAAACTTCGGCTTTAAGCCTTCAGCTCTCTTGCTCCGTGAGTCAGCAAGACTTGCTCCACTGATAAGTGCCCGTAGGCATCCTACTCTGCCAGGAAGCCGCCTACACAAAGGCACTCAGCTCCCTCGCTCCACCGGTCGGCCCCAGTGCTGTCTTGTGCTGATCTCCTGGTTCTGCTGCTGCCGTTTCTCTGCTGCTGCTTCTCACCATCCGTGCCATCTCCAGTGCCATGGCTCTCCTCACTTCCTTCTGAGTCCTCACCAGCATTGTCTTTGATGTTTATAATTCCACCAACACAGTCTCTTCAAGGCAATCTAGGCTTTTACCATTAGGTGCTTTAAAACTCTTCCAGCTTCTATCCATTCACAGTTTCAAAACTGCTTCCACATTTTAGGTATCTGTTAGAGCAGCACCCCGCTACCAGTACCAAATTCTGTCTGAGTCGTCTAGTGCTGCTATAACAGAAACACCACAAGTGGATGGCTTCAACAAACAGAAGTTTATTCTCTCACAGTCAAATAGGCTAGAAGTCCAAATTCAGGGTATCAGCTCCAGGGGAAGGCTTTCTCTCTCTGTTGGCTCTGGAGGAAGATCTTTGTCATCAATCTTCCCCTGGATTAGGAGCTTCTCAGCGCAGGGACCCCAGGTCCAAAGGACGCGCTCTCCTCCCGGCACTACTTTCTTGGTGGTGTGAGGTCCCCCTGTGTCTCTGCTTTCTTCTCTCTTTTATATCTCAAAAGAGATTGGCTTAAAACACAACCTAATCTTGTGGATTGAGTCCTGCCTCATTAATGTAACTGCCCCTAATCCCATTTCATTAATATTATAGAGGTAGGATTTACAACCCATAGGAAAATCACATCAGATGACAAAACGGTGGACAATCACACAATACTGGGAATCATGGCCTAGCCAAGTTGGCATACACTTTCGGGGAACACAATTCAAACCGTAACACCTGGCCTTTACACACTAGATGCCAGTAGCACACCCCTCACAAGATGTGGCTACCAAAAATGTCCCCAGGTATTGCTCAATATCTCCTGGGGGAACCACTGCTCTGGGGGAATGCAACATCACCAGCCACAAGGATTCCTTGTAAATCAAGATCCAAGGAATCAGTACCTCATCAGAGCCAGCAGAAACACCAGACGGAATCTGTAGATAGTCAGATATAAACAACATTCACTTTAAATTTTTATTAAGTATGTGTGTTAAAATACCCTGGAGAACCAATTGAAATAATCTATATACAGTGTGTACCTTCCCAAGAAGGAGAGGAAGAGAGTTGAGAGAAGGAAAAAGAAATTCAAGTGGAAGAAGAAGGAAGACAGGCCAGAAAACCCATGACAAGATGATGGAAATCAATTACTAATCACAATATGTGTGAGTGCATTACACTGGGGGAATCAGCAGCCAGAGAACCGAAAATCACTATGTTTTATATGTCCACAGTTCTATTTTTAGTTTTTTGAGGAACTAGCACACTGTTTTCCACAACCTTCCCCCAGAGGCAACAGAGAGAGAAAGCCTTGCCCTGGAGCCGCACCCTGAATTCGGACTTCTAGCCTCCTAGACTGTGAGAGAATAAAGTTCTCTTTGTTAAAGCCATCCACTTACAGTATTTCTATGACAGCAGCACTAGATGACCAAGACAGTCCTCAAAGTGACATCTTTGCTTTCTAACACTTTAAAGAGGTCTTTTGCAGCAGATTTGCCCAACGCAATACATCGTTTGATTTATTCACTGCTTCTCCCATAGGCATTGATTGTGGATTCAAGTAAAATGAAATCCTTGACGACTTCAATATTTTCTGCATTTATCATGATGTTGCTTATTGGTTCAGTTGTGAAGATTTTTGTTTTCTTTATGTTGAGGTGTAATCCGTACCAAAGGCTGTAGTCTTTGATCTTCATCAATAAGTGCTTCAAGTCCTCTTTGCTTTCAGCTAACAAGGTTTTGTCATCTGCATATCACAGGTTGTTAATGAGTCTTCCTCCAATCCTGATACCATGTTCTTCTTCATGCAGATTGAGTAAGTATGGTGAAAGGATGCAACCCTTATGCACACATTTCCTGATTTTAAACCATGCGGTATTTTCCTGTTGTGTTCAAATGACTGCCTCTTGGTCTATGTACAGGTTCCGCATGAACACAAGTAAGTGTTCTGGAATTCTCATTCTTCACAATGTTGTCCACAATTTGTTATGATCCACAGAATCGAATGCCTTAGCATAGTCAATAAAATACAGGTAAACATCTTTCTAGTATTCTCTGCTTTCAGCCAAGATCCATCAGCCATCAGCAATGATATCCCTTATTCCATGTCCTCTTCTGAATCAGTTTGAATTTCTGGCAGTTACTTGTCGATATAAAGCTGAAACCATTTTTGAATGATCTACAGCAAAATTTTACTTGCTGTGATATTAACGATATTGTTTGATAACTTCCACATTCTGTTGGATCATCTTTCTTTGGAATGGGTACAAATATGGATCTCTTCCAGTTGGTTTGCCATGTAGCCATCTTCCAAATTTCTCGGCATAGATGAATGAGTGCTTCCAGTGTTGCATCTGTTTGTTGAAACATCTTAATTGGTGACTTAGGCTGGGTTCTCTAGAGAAACAAAACCAGTAAAGCATATAAACATACATATAGAGAGAGATTTGTATCAAGGAAATGGCTGACACAGTTGTAGAGTCTGGAACGTCCCAAGTCCGTGGGTCAAGATAGAGGCTTCTCCTGATTCATGTAGCCAAGATCAGCAGGTCAGAGAACAGGGCTCTTGCCAACAGGCTGCGAAGATCGATGAATCCCAAGATTGGCAGGCAAGACCACAGATAAGCTGTTAGCTCAAGTCCCAAGAACTGCAGGTCAGACAAACAGCAGCCAGCTGCAAGATCCATCTTGACCAAAAGCCCATGAGCCTTGCCAGAAAGTCCACTTATATTTGATGCAGGCCACACGCCCAAGGAAACTCCTTTTCAACTGATTGGCTACTCACAGCAGATCTCATCATGGAAGTGATCACAACATCGTATGACTACCAAACCACGGAGAATCATGACCCAGCCAAGCTGACACACAACCTTAACCATCACAATTGATCTTCTATCAGTTCCTGGAGCCTTGTTTTTTGCCAATGCCTTCAGTGCAGCTTGGACTTCTTCCTTCAGTACCATTGGTTCTTGATCACATGCTACCTCCTGAAATGTTTGAATGTCAACCAGTTATTTTTGGTACAGTGACTCTGTGTATTCCTTCCATCTTCTTTTGATACCCATAGAATCCTTCAATATTGCAACCCGAGGCTTGGATTTTTTCTTTAGTTCTTTCAGCTTGAGAAATGCTGAGCGTGTTCTTACCTTTCGTTTTTCTAACTCCAGCTTTCTGCACATTTCATTATAATAACTTTACTTTGTCTTCTTGAGACACCCTTTGAACTCTTTGGTTCAGCTCTTTTACTTCATCATTTCTTCCATTTGCTTTAGCGGCTCTATGTTCAGGAGCAAGTTTCAGAGTCTCTTCTTACATCCATTTTGGTCTTTTCTTTCTTTCCTGTTTTTTTAATGATCCTTTGCTTTCTTCATGTGTGAAGTCCTTGATGTCATCCCACAACTTGTCTGGTCTTCAGACATTAGTGTTCAATGCATCAATCTATTCTTGTGATGGTCTCTAAATTCAGGTGGGATATACTCAAGGTTGTACTTTGGCTTTTGTGGACTTGTTTCAATTTTCTTCAGCTTCAGCTTGAACTTGCGTATGAGCAATTTATGGTTTGTTCCTCAGTCGGCCCCGGCCTTATTCTGACTGATGATATTGAGCTTTTCCATCATCTCTTGCCACAAATGTAGTCGATTTGATTCCTGTGTATTCCATCTGGCAAAATCCACATGTATAGTCGCTGTTTATGTTGTTGAAAAAAGGTGTTTGCAATGAATATGTCTTTGGTCTCACAGAATTCTATCATGCAACCTCTGGCGTCATTTCTATCACCAAGGCCTTTGTTCCACCTACTGATACTTCTTCTTTGCTTCCAACTTTTGCATTCCAATCACCAGTAATTATCAATGCATCTTGATTGCATGTTTGATCAATTTCAGACTGCAGACATTGGTAAAAAATCTTCAATTTCTTCATCTTTGGCATTAGTGTTTGGTGTGTAAATTTTAATAATAGTGGTATTAACTGGTCTTCCTTGTAGGCGAATGGATATTATCCTATTGCTGACAGCATTGTACTTCAGGATAGATCTTGAAATGTTCTTTTTGACTATGAATGTGATGTCATTCCTCTTCAATTTATCATTCCTGACATAGTAGACTATATGATTATCTGACTCAAAATGGGCAATACCAGTCCATTTCAGCTCACTAGTGCCTAGGATATTGATCTTTATGAGTTTCATTTCATTTTTGACGACTTCCAATTTTCCTAGATTAATACTTCATACATTCCACATTCTGATTATTAATGGATGTTTGCAGCTGTTTCTTCTCATTTTCAGTCATGCCACATCAGCAAATGAAGGTCCCAAAAGCTTGATTCCATCCACATCATTAAGGTTGACTCTACTTTGAGAAGGCAGCTCTTCCCCAGTCATATTTTGATTGCCTTCCAACCTGAGGGGCTCATCTTCCAGCACTATATCAGACAATGTTCCACTGCTATTCATAAGGTTTTCACTGGCCAGTGTTTTCAGAAGCAGACTGCCAGGTCCTTCCTAGGCTGTCTTAGTCCGGAAGCTCAGCTGAAACCCATCCACTATGGGTGACCCTGCTGGTATTTGGAATACCGGTGGCATAGCTTCCAGCATCACAGCAACATGCAAGCCACCACAGTAAGACAAACTGACAGACAAGTGATGGAGAACCACCATATGACCCAGCAATTCCACTCTTAGGTATATACCCAAAAGACTTGAAAGCAGAGACACAAAAAGAGATTTGTACACCAATATTAATTGCAGCCCTATTCATTCTCTGTGTTTTCTGTTTTCTCCCCCTGTTCTGGAACTCCGATCACCGGCAAATTTTTGCTTTTGATTGTATCCCATGTAATTCTCAGGGTTTCTTCATTTTTCTTCATTCTTTTTTCTGATTTTTCCTCAGAGTTGTATTCAAGTGTTTGTCTTCAATTTCGCTGATCCTATCGTCCATCATTTCAAACCTGCTCCTCAGCCCTTCTATGACACTGTCCATTTCTGAAATCTTGTTGTTTATCTTTTGGATTTCTAATTGTTGTTTTTTTTTATGATTTCTAGTTGTGACTTTATTTTAGCATTTTGTTCCTGTATTATTTTCTTGAATTCTTCCATTTTTTTGTCTGTATTTTCCATGAATTTTTCTATTTTTTCCTCATTTTTGTCTGCTTTGTGCTTCAATTCTTGGATAGCTCTGAATATTAAAGTCTTGAATTCCCTATCAGGGAGTTCTATGCCTTTTCTTCTACTGGAAAGTCATCTGGTGTTTTATTTTGGACGCCTACTGGAACCATCCTGTCCTGTTTTTGTATATGTTTTGATATTGTCTGCTGTCTTTGGGGCATTCAGTACTTATTTTCCTTGTTTATTGATTGTAGATTTGTTAGTTTTGTTCTGCTTTTTTGTTTTATTTGGTTATGTCTGAGCAGGCAGGCTGTGCGTTCTTTGTTGTTTGCTCATCTGTAGGCATGATACTTTTTGCCTCCTTCTCCAATTGGCAGGGTCAGTCATTCAGGTATGGTACAGCAGGGCAGGTCCAGCCGAAGGGGAGTTGCTGGGATGGGTTGTTTGTGGCACGTACTAGGGCCAACAGGGTGGGCCGTGAATCAGTGCAGGGCAGGTTCCCACAGGCCTTGCCTGTGCTGCTTGGGGATGTGATGTTCAGCGCACGGTGCAGATAGGCAGGAAGGAGGGGAGAGATTGTGATGGGTGGAGCTAAGATGTGTACAGGAAAGAGGAGAGAGAGGAAACAGGAACAAGAGCTGAAAAGATACAAACAAACAAACAAGAAAGAGTGCTAAGGGAGCTTGCCTTGGAGTGGAGATATAAGAGACTGAGAAATGGAGAAAAACAAAAAGAAAAAAGGGTAAAAGAAAAAAATGAATAAATAAAAATAAGAAAAAAAAAAGAAAAGAAAAGAAAAGCTGCCAGGGATCCCACCAGTGTGGGTGAGGAGTGGGGAAATTGCTCCCAGGCCGTGAAGTACAAACTGGCTAGAAGGGGTAGAGCTGTCACACAGCACCAGGTATTCAGGAGACAAGAAGAGAAGGTAAGTATAGAGAGATGAGAAACTGAGAAATGAAGAAAGACAAAAAGGGAAAAAGAGAGAAAAGAAAACAAAACAAAGGAACAAAACAAAAACGAAAAACCAAGAAAAAAGAAATGTCCCAAGGGTTCCCACTGTGCATCTGCACAGAGTAAGGGAGTAGCTCCCAAGCTGTGCAGTACTGCCTGGCTAGAAGGGGCTACCAAGCCGAGAAAAAAAAAAAAAAAAGAGAGAGAGAGAACAAACAAACAAATCAAAACAAACAAAAGCCCCAGGGATCCCACCAGGGTGGTGGCACGGGCTGGGAAGCAGTTTCACAGTCGAGCGGTGTTTTGCAGCCTTTCAGGAAGAAGCAAAGATGGCACACGGAGCCAGGTATTTCAGAGATAGGAGGGCGAGGTGGTGAGAGGTAAGGAAGAAATCAAAGGAAGCAGAAAAAAGCAACACCAGCAGCCAACAAATGGCACTCAGGGAGCCGGCCAACAGGGGTGGGTGGAATCCAAGTGGCACCGGGGTGAAGATGGTGCTTCCTGGCCAAGAGACTGTGGCCACAGGAAGCAGAGGAGGCTGAGTGGGGGTGAAGAAGTGTGGGGGGTAGGAAAGCATATATCGCTGGTCACCAGTTGTTCTGTCTCCTGCTGGAAGCTCCGTGAAGCTGCTTTCTCGTACCCCTTTTCACTGATCTCTGATAGGAGTCCAAGATGGTTAGCTGATAGGGGACCTCTGCGTGTATCTCTCCTCGCTGTTCTCTGTCAGTTTCTTATTCCATTTGGTGCTTGGCTGAGTTTTTTATCTCTTCATATGATGCTTAGGGTTTTAGGAGTGATGTTTGCCTCTGTTTGACTTAGTTTTTCGGATCTTTGCTGTGGAGGGATGGCGTGGTGCTTCTCTGTGTAGTGCCATATTGCCCGGATGTCTCCCTGTTCAGATTTTCAAAATCATTTTGTGTTAGTTTGAGTAGGTAGTGTTTTTCTAGAAATTTGTTCATTTCCTCTAGGTTTTCAAATTTGTTGGAGTATAGTTTTTCATAATACTCTGTTAATGATCCTTTTTATTTCCATTGGGTCTGTTGTAATGTCCCCCATTTCATTTCTTATTTGGGTTATTTGTGTCCTCTCTTGTTTTTGTCTTGTCAATTTGGCCAGTGGTTTGTTGACTTTGTTGATCCTTTCAAAGAACTAACTTTTGGTTTGGTTGATTCTTTCTATTGTTTTTCTATTCTCTATTTCATTTATTTCTGCTCTTATCTTTATTATTTCCTTTCTTCCAGTGGCTGTGGGCTTCTTTTGCTGTTCTCTTTCTATTCGTTCGAGTTCTGTAGTCAGTGTTTTGTTTTTGTCCCCTTTTTTTTTTTGATGTGTGCATCTATTGCTATAAATTGACCTCTTAGCACTGCCTTTGCTGTGTCCAAAGGTTTTGGTATGATCTGTTTTCAGTCTTGTTTGATTCTAGGAATTTTTTGATTCCATCTCTGATTTCTTTTATTACCCAGTGATTTTTAAGCAGGGTGTTATTCAGTTTCCATGTAATTGATATTTTCCTTGCTCTTCCTGTTGTTAATTTCTACTTGATGGTGTTGTGATCAGAGAAGATACTTTATATTATCTCAATGTTTTGGATCTTGTTGAGGGTTGCTTTGTGGCCTAAGATGTGGTGTAGTCTGGAGAATGTTCCATGTGCGTTGGAAAAGAATGTGTACTTTGCAGCTGTTTGGTGGAGTGTTCTATGTATGTCTATGAGTTCAAGTTGGCTGAGTGTGGCCTTTAGATCTTCTGTATCTTTGCTGAGTTCCTTTCTAGATCTCTGTCCTTTACCAAGAGTGGTGTGTTGAAGTCTCCTACTATTATTGTGGAACTGTCAATTTCTCTTTTCATTGCTGTTAGAGTTTGTTTTATGTATTTTGGAGTCCTGTCATTGGGAGCATAGATATTATGGTTATGTTTCGATGGTGGATCATCCCTTTAATCATTATATAATGTACTTCTTTGTCTTTTATGGTCAATTTTGTTTTAAAGTGTATTTTATCTGAGATTAGTATTGCCACTCCTACTCTTTTTTGGTAGCCGTTTACTTGATATATTTTTTCCCATTCTTTGATTTTTGATAAATTTACATCTTTGTTTCTAAGGTGTGTCTCTTGTAAGACAGCATAGTGATGGATCCTATTTTTTAATCCATTCTGTCACTCTCCATCTCTTTATGGGTGCATTTAGGCCATTTACATTCAGTGTAATTATTGATAGGTGTGAGTTTATTGCTGTCATTTTGTAGTGCTTTTTTTTTTTGTCCTGCTGATGTTTTCTTTGTTCCTGTTACTCTCCTGTGCTGAATTCCTTTTGTTTGTGGCTATTTTTCATTTCTTTTGTTTTTGTAGATTTTGTTTTTACTGAGACTATGTTTTTCTTCTTTATTTTAATGAGTAGGTTTGTTAACTTTCTTTGTGGTTACCTTGAAGTTTAACCTTATCTTCCTAGGTTTGAACCAGTCTTTTATTACTTGGTATCGCCTTGTCTTCTTCTCCTTTAAAAAGTTCTATACCTACACTGTGTATTCCCTCTTTTATTGTTCTGACGTTGTTGTCATTTACAGATTAACCTCTCTGGTTCCGTGTTGTAAATCTTTTAGCTTTGAATACTCCTTGAGAATTCATTTCCTAGGTTGGTATCTGGCTCGTGCAATCTTTCATCCTGGATGTCCTGAGATAATCTTTAAAACTTAAACCAAAAATATTCCCTGTAGTCTTCTTAAAAACCATACAATAATTTAGCTTAACTAGTAAAAAATGTCTGCCTTGAGCATTACAATCTTTTATTTATTTATTTATTTACACTTTTTTTTAAATTGTACTTTAGGTGAAGGTTTACAGAACAAATAGTTTCTCATTAAACAGTCAGTACACATATTGTTTTATGACATTGGTTAACAACCCCATGACATGTCAACACTCTCCCTTCTCAACCTTTTTTTCTTTTTTTGGTGAAAATATACATAGCCAAATATACACCATTTCAAAAATTTCTACATGCACAATTCAGTGACATCCATTACGTTCTTCCAGTTGTGCTGCTATTCTCACTTTAGATGAAGGTTTACAGAACAAAATAGTTTCTCATTCAACAGTTAGTAAACATGTTGCCCTATGACAATAGTTAACAACCCCACTACCTGTCAACACTGTTCTTACTCAACCTTGGGTTCCCTATCATCAGCTTTCCTGTCCCCTTCTGCCTTCTAGTTCTTGTCCCTGGACTGCTGTGCCTCATTAGTCCTGTTTTGTTTTATGGGGCTGTCCAATCCCCGGCTCAACGGTGAACCTCAGAAGTGACTTCACCACTGAGTTAAAGAGTGTCTAGGGGCCATACTCTCGGGGTTTCTCCAGTCTCTTTCAGGCCAGTAAATCTGATCTTTTTTGTGTGTGTTAGAATTTTGTTCTACATCCTTCCCCAGCTCTGTCCAGAACCCTCTGCTGTGATCCCGGTCAGAGCAGTCAGTGGTGGTAGCTGGGCACCATCTAGCTGTACTGGACTCAGGCTGGTGGAGGCCTTGGTAGCTGTGGTCCATTAGTTGGACTAATTTTTTCCTTTTATTCTGTACTCTTCATTGCCCCTTGCTCCCGAAGGGGTGAGACCAGTGGAGTATCTTAGATGGCTGCTCACAGGCTTTTAGGACCCCAGACGCTGCTCACCAAGGTAGAATGTAGAACATTATCTTTATAAACTGTGTTATGCCAATTGAGCTAGATGTTCCCTGGAGCATTGCACTCTTTTAAGAACTATCTATATGGTATCTGTCATGGTTTGAATTATGTCCCCCAAAAAATGTGTGTATCAATTTGGCTAGGCCATGATTCCTGGTACTGTGTGATTTTCCTGTATGTTGTAAACCTGCCTCTATGATGTTAATGACGGAGGATGGGTGGCAGTTGTGTTAGTAAGGCAGGACCTGATCTACAAGACTGGATTGTGTCCTGAGGCAATCTCTTGAGATATAAAAGACAGAAGTGAGCAGTGAGACAGGGGGACTTCATACCATCAAGAAAGCAGTGCCGGGAGCAGAGCGTGTCCTTTGGACCGGGGTCCCTGCGCAGAGAAGCTCCTAGTTTGGGGAACACCGAAGAGAAGAAGGCCGACAGAGAGAAAAAGCCTTCCCCTGGAGCTGATGCCCTGAAATTGGACTTTTAGCCTACTTTGACTGTGAGGAAATAAACTTCTCTTCATGAAAACCATCACTTGTGGTATTTCTTTTGTAGCAGCACTAGATGACTAAGACAACTCTAAAGATTAGATAGGAACCTTAGGGGGGCAGTGAGTTTACGCTAACGAAGGATGAACAACTCAGAAAAGGAGGATGAGAATGGTTGCACAACTCAAAGAATGTATCAGTGTCACTGAATTGCACATGTAAAAATGATTGAATTGGTGTATGCTTTTCTATGTATATTCTCAACAACAAAACAAAATGAAGTAACAAAAACCTCAGCAGCATTACTGAAAGATATAAGATGCACAACACTGCATTTCCGTATCACCCACCCATCCTTCCTACAGGCCTTCTTTGAAGCTGTCTGGGTGGTGAGTAGGTTTGTCATTTTATGCTTGGGAGCTTTCCATTTTCTCTGAACAAGAACTGTGTCAAGTTCAGGTCTGGGTAATGGTGTCCATGCACATTGTGGGTGTTTGGTCAATGAAGAAACAAATCCAAACCTCGAGGATCTCTGGGCCCAGCCTGTGCGTTGTCTTAGTAGGTGGTCTGAGATGTAGGCAGTGGTGGTGCGTCCTGCCCGCATGGGGGCAGGGCAGCTCAGGGAGGTACTGAGAATGTTGGCTGGCACCTCCTGATGGGCCTACATCTCTCACCTTGGGGAGATTAGAGTGTTTGGCTGGGGTCTGCATCAGTCAAATTGGACACATCACTCAATGGCTTGGTTTTCCATTTCTTTGAGGTTGTAGTTGTTGTGAGGTGCTGTCGAGTCAGTTCTGACTCATAGTGATGCTATGTACAGCAGAATGAAACACTGCCCAATCCTGTGCCATTCTCACAATCATTGTTATGCTTGAGCCCATTGTTGCAGCCACTGTGTCAATCCATCTCATTGACGGTCTCCCTCTTTTTCGCTGACCCTCTGCTTTACCAAGAATGATGTCCTTCTCTGGGGACTGATCCCTCCTGATAACATGTCCAAAGTATGTGAGATGTAGTCTTGCCATCCTTGCTTCTAAGGAGCATTCTGGTTGTACTTCTTCCAAGATGGATTTGTTCATTCTTTTGGCAGTCCATGGTATATTCAATATTGTTTGCCAACACCACAATTCAAAGGCGTCAATTCTTTGGTCTTCCTTATTCATTGTCCAGCTGCATGCATATGAGGTGATTGAAAACATCATGGCTTGGGTCAGGTACACCTTAGTCTTAGTCTTTGCTTTTTAACACTTTATGTTGAGGTGTAATCCATGCTGAAGGCTGTAGTCTTTAACTTTTCATTAAGTACTTCACGTCCTCTTCGCTTTTGGCAAGCAAGGTTGTGTCATCTGCATATCAAAGGTTGTTAATGAGTCTTCCTCCAATCCTGACACCATGTTCTTTCTCATACAGTCCAGCTTCTTGGATTATTTGCTCAGCATACAGATTGAATAAGTATGGTGAAAGGATACAACACTAATGCACACTTTTCCTGTATACCATTGTTCTGTTCAAATGACTGCCTCCTGGTCTATTTGCAGGTTCCCCATAAGCACAATTAAGTGTTCTGGTTTTTCCATTCTTTGGAATTTTATCCATAATTTGTTATGATCCACACGGTTGAATGACTTTGCACAGTCAATAAAACAGGTAAACATCTATCTGGTATTTTCTGAAAGATCCATCTCACATCAACAATGATAACCCTTATTCCATGTCCTGTTCCGAATCCAGCTTGAATTTCTGGCAATTCTCTGCTGATGTACTGCTGCAATTATTTTTGAATTATTCTGCAAAATTTTACTTGCTTGTGATATTAATGGTATTGTTTGATAATTTCTGCTTTCTGTTGGATCACCTGTCTTTGGAATGGACACAAATACAGATCTCTTCTAGTTGGTCGGCCAGGTAGCTGTCTTCCAAATTTTGTGGCATAGACAAGTGAGCGCTTCCAGAATTGCATTCATTTGTTGAAACATCTCAGTTGGTATTCTGTCAATTCATGGAGCCTTGTTTTCCACCAATGCCTTCAGTGCAGCTTGGACTTCAACCTTCAATACCACTGGTTCTTGGTCATATGCTATCTCTGGAAATGTTTGGACATAGACTAATTCTTTTTGGTACAGTGACCCTGCGTATTCCTTCCATCTTATTTTGATGCTGCCTGCATCATTCAATATTTTGTGCATAGAATCCTTCAATATGTAACTCGAAATTTGAATTTTTTTCTTCAGTTCTTTCAGCTTGAGAAATGCCAAGCATGTTCTTAACTTTTGGTTTTCTAACTCCAGCTCTTTGCACATTTCATTATAAAAACTTTACTCTGTCTTCTCGAGCCACCCTTTGAAATCTTCTATTCAGCTCTTTTACTTCATCATTTCTTCCATTCATTTTAGCTACTCTATGTTCAAGAGCAAGTTTCAGAGACTCTTCTCACATCCATTTTGGCTTTTTCTTTCTTTCCAGTCTTTTTAATGACCTTTTGATTTCTTCATGTATAATGTCCTTTATGTCTTCCCGTAACTCGTCTGGTCATCAGTGTTCAATGCATCAAATCTATTCTTGAGATGGCCTCTAAATTCAGGTGGGATATACTAAGGGTCATACTTTGGCTCTTGTGTACTTGTTCTAATTTTCTTCAACTTCAGCTTGAACTTGCATATGAATAATTGATGGTCTGTTCCTCAGTCGGCCCCTGGCCTTGTTCTGACTGATGGTATTGAGCTTCTCCATTGTCTCTTTCCACAGATGTAGTTGATTTGATTCCTGTGTATTCCATCTGGTGAAGGCCATGTGTATCGTTGTTTATGTTGTTGAGAAAAGGTATTTGCAATGAATATGTCTTTTGTCTTCCAAAATTCTATCATGCAGTCTCTGGCATCGTTTCTATCACAAGGTCATATTTTCCAACCACCAATTCTTCTTTGTTTTCAGCTTTTGCATTCCAATCACCAGTAATTATCAATGAATCTTGTTTGCATGTTTGATCAATTTCAGACTGCAGAAGTTGGTAAGAATCTTCAATTCCTTCATCTTTGGCATTAGTGGTTGGTGTGTAAATTTGAATAATAGTGGTATAAATTGTCCTTCCTTGTAGGCATATGGATATTATCCTATCGCTGACAGCGTTGTACTTCAGGATAGATCTTGAAATGTTCTTTTTGATGATGAATGTGACATCTTTCCTCTTCAATTTGTCATTCCCGATGTAGTAGACCATGTGATTGTCCAATTCAAAATGGCTAGTACCAGTCCATTGAAGCTCACTAATGCCTAGGATATTGATCTTTATGTGTTCCATTTCATTTTTGATGACTTCCAATTTTCCTAGATTTATACTTCGTACATTCCACATTCCGAATATTAACAGATGTTTGCAGGTGTTTCTTCTCATTTTGAGTCATGCCACATCAGCAAATGAATGTCCCAAAAGCTAGACTTCATTCACGTCATTAAGGTTGACTCTCCTTTGAGGAGGCAGCTCTTCCCGAGTCCCATTCTGAGTGCCTCTAACCTGAGGGGCTCATCTTCCAGCACTGTATTAGACAATGTTCTGCTGCTACTCATAACGTTTTCACTGGCCAATTTTTCAGAAGTAGACCACCAGGTCCTTTTTCCTAGATTGTCTTAGTTTGGCAACTCTGCTAAAACCTGTCCACCATGGATGACCCTACTGGTATTTGTACTGCGCTGTACTGGTTCTTGTACACGATACTGGTGGCATAGCTTCCAGAATCACAGCAACTCACAAGCCACCACCGTAGGACAAACTGACAGATGAGTGTTAGACAGTAGAAATAGAAAACCCTAATGACTGTATAACTATTAAAGAAATGGAATAGTAGTTAAAAAATTTCCCTAAGGGAGTAACTCAGTAAGAAATAGATACCCTACCTAGCCCTATAACTATCAAAGTAATTAAAATAGTAGTTTAAAATTTTACAACAAGGAAAACACCAGGCCCAGTTGCTTTTATAGGCAATTTCTACCATACATTCAAGGAATGAATAACCCCAATACTATACGAATTTTTCCAGAGAAAAATTTTATGATGCTAGCACAACCTTGATATCAAAACCAAAGAGGACATTACAAGAAGGGAAAAATACAAGCCAATCTCATTTCAGCAATGTATAAAATAAGACAGTACAGTATGTTCATCTTGGGTTATCCCTAGGATTGCAGGTTAGTTTAACATTAATAGATTAAAGGAGAAAAATCATATGACTATCTCAAGAGATTCAGAAAAAGCATTCAATAAAACTCAAAGTCAATTTATATTTTTAAAAGAATTTTTGGAAACTAGAAACCTCTATTTAAAAAAACAGCAAACATTACGTCTAACAGTGAAATGTTGAAAGCATTTTCTTCTATAATAAATGAAATACTAATGTTTGTTATGATCAATTCTATTCAAGATTTTACTGATAAAGTGTTAGAATTATTGAGTTTACCAAGATGGTGATTACAAAATTAATATTAAAAAGTTCATTGAATCTCTATAAATCAGCAAAAAGTCTTTGGAGAATGTAATTTAAAACAATAAAAATATAATGTATGGAGGACTGTATCTAACAAGAAAAGAAAATTGTCAGACTTGTGTCTTAGGCTGGGTTCTCTAGAGGTCCAAAATCAGTAAAGTGTATAAATATATATACAGAGAGATTTATATCAAGGAAATGTTGCATGTGATTGTAGAGATTGGAACGTCCCAAGTCTGTGGAGCAGGATAGAGGCTTTTCCCGATTCACGTAGCTGCAGGGGCTGGCAAACCCAAGACTGGCAGGTCTGAGAGTAGGGCTCCCACTGACAGGCTGTGAAGACTGACGAATCCCAAGATCGGCAGATAAGCTGGTAGCTCAAGTCCCAAGAACCAGAGGTCAGACAAACAGGAGGCAGCTGCAGGATCCAAAAAAAAAACCAAACCCATTGCCGTCAAGTCAATTCCAACTCATAGAGACCCTACAGGACAGAGTAGAACTGCCCTATAGAGTTTCTAAGGAGCACCTGGTGGATCTGAACCACCAGCCTTTTAGTTAGCAGCCATAGCACTTAACCACCATGCCACCAGGGTTTCCAGGATCTAAAGCAAGCAAAAAGCCAGAATGTCTGCTTATATTTGCTTGCAGGCCACACGCTCAAGGGAACTCCGTTTCAACTGATTGGCTACTCACAGCAGATCCCATCATGGGAGTGATCACATATAAACACCGAGAATCATGGCCCAGCCAAGCTGACACACAATCTTAACCATCATGACTTGTAGGGAGAAAATTATAATCTTTTTTAAAGGCTAAAAGAGAACAAGCAAATAGAGAAACACACCATGTTTTTGGATAAGAGACTCAATGTTTTAAAGATGCAAATTTTCCACAATGGTGTGTAGATTCCATGTAATTCCAATCTACATTCTGACCAGGTTTTTCAAGGAACTTGACAAACTGATTCTAAAATTTCTGTAGAATCCAGCTGCTTGGATTACATGAAGAAGAACATGGCATCAGGATTGGATGAAGAGTTATTAACAATTTGCAATATGCAGGTGACAGAACCTTGCTTGCTGAAAGTGAAGAGGACTTGAAGTGCTTCCTGAAAAAATCAAGAACTACAGCCTTCTGTATGAATTATACCTCAAAATCCTTACAACTGGATCAATAAGCGACATCATGATAAATGGAGGAAATATGGACGTTGTCAAGGATTTCATTTTACTTGGATCCACAATTAACACCCATGGAAGCAGCAGTCAAGAAATCAAATGACGTATTGCATTGGGCAAATCTGCTGCAAAATACCACTTTAAAGTGTTAAAAATCACATACATCATCTTAAGGACCTAGGTGTGCAGGATCCAAGCCATGGTATTCTCAATTGCCTCATATGCATGTGAAAGCTCGACAATGAATAACGAAGACCGAAGAAGAATTAGTGCCTTTGAATTATGATGTTGATTAACAATACTGAATATATTATAGACTGCCAGAATGAACAAGTCTGTCTTGGAAGAAGTATAGCCAGAATGCTCCTTGGAAGCGAGGATGCCGAGACTTTGTCTCATGTACTTTGGACGTGTTATCAGGAGGGACCAGTCCCTGGAGAAGGACATCATGCTTACTTAGTAAAGTAGAGGGTCAGTGAAAAAGAGGAAGACCCTGCATGAGATGGATTGACACAGTGTCTGCAACAATGAGCTCAAGCATAACAACGATTGTGAGAATGGTGCAGGACCGGGCAGTGTTTCCTTCTGTTGTCCACAGGGTCGCTATGAATTGGAACCCACTGGAAGGCACCTAACAACAACACAATCTCTGTGGAAGCACAGTGGGCATAGAAACCGGAGGAAAAAAAGTATGGAGAGCAGGGATTTCCTTTCTCGAGGTCAAGATGCACCCTCATACTTCCAGGATGAATGCCATGGGGGGAGGTGAGTAGAGAACCTCAAACAGAGCCCCCATACAGAGAAATGAGGCCATGCGGTCACTGTACATCTTCAAGGTAAGGACAGGCCCTGTGATAAATGGTACTGGGACAGTCTGTTCTCCATGTGGGGTAGCATAAACTGGAATCCTTTCCTCACATCCTCCCCTAAATCATTTCCAGGAAGATCAAAGACTTGTGCGCAGCAAAACTATAAAACTTAGAAACAACATAGGAGAGTATCTTTATGACCTAGTGGTAGGGAGAGATCGCTCATATGAGGTCCAAGAAGAACAAATAGAGCAAAATCTGATACATTTGGAGTAAATAAGAACTTTCATTATTTAATGGACAGTTGCCATGGAGTTGATGTTGACTCATGGTGCCCCTTGCGTGTCAGAGCAGAATTGTGCTCCACAGGGTTTTCAGTGGCTGATTTTTCAGAAGTAGATGGCCAGGCCTTTCTTCCGAGGTACCTCTGGGTGGACTCCAACTTCCAATCTTTCTGTTAGCAGCTGAACTTGTTAACCATTTGCACTACACCAAACTCTAGTATACATGTACAGATATACATATATATGCATGTGTCTGTATGTGTATGTATGTATGTAGGTATAAGAATGCCTACAAATCAATAAGAAAAACATAAACAATCCATAGAAAGTGGACTAAAACCTTGAACACTTTACAGAAGAGGTAAACTTTACGGTAAGTAAGGAGCTTAATCTCTTCAAGACCACAGGAAATGCTAATTAAACTCTGAAGACACCATTTCACTGTCAGCAGACTCTCAAAAAAATGACTCAGAAAGTTAGTTACGCGGCACCAAAGGCTGGCCAAGAAGTCGCGCGGCACCAAAGGCTGGCCAAGATGTGGGCCAACCAGCACACATGCTGGTGAGGGTGAAAACCAGAACCCTCATTTTGGAAGATAATTTGACATTTGCTAAGAAAGCTGAACACGCTCCTACTCCACAGTCCCGCAATTCCGCTCCTCCATATGTCCCCGGAGAAATGCTTGCAATTGAGCTGACGTTCACAGCAACAATCTTAGTAAAAACAGCCTAAAGCCCAAATGCCCTGAAGTGCTCAACAATTAGTAAACTGATCAATAAGTTTGGCACACTCACGTAATGAAACAGGGTAGCAACAACTACAACTTCAAATGTCAACCTGCCGGAATCTCGAAACTATAGAGTGAAAGAAGCAAGTCACACGTGTGTCCAGCATGGAATTCAAAACCAAGAAACACAAAGCAACATAATATTTACAGATACGTCATTCGGTGGTAAAACCAGAAGGGAAAGCAGGGCAGTGACAAACACAAAATTGAAGACAGTAGATACCTTGGGTGGGGAGCAGGGCCACCAAGGGGGAGTCTCTAATATACTGGAAATAATCCATTTCCTACGCTGCTGGTATTGCTATCTTTGGACCCTACTCTGCCTGCTCTTTTCTGTGTCTGATACAGTTCACAAAGAATGTATCAGGGAGCCTTTGCCAAGTGGGCCCTCCCCACAGGGCGGGTAGACAAGGGAATTCCCACAGTCGCCCCTGCTCACTGTGTAGCCACAGAGCCTGGCTTGTGTGTGGTTCACAGAAGGCGCTCAGCGAGCCTTTGTTGAATGACTAAATGAGTGCCCGAAGATGGGGAGGCAGGAGTGAATGGCCTTTCCTGATGAAGGTGTTCCAGTTACAGGACACGGTGGCTTCAGACTGGGGCAGGGGCAGCCAAGACCTCAATAGGACCCCGTGAACGCCCCCTCCCTGGGAGGTCTGGCTCCTAGGGGTGAGGGGACGGCCTCTGCCAGCACCCTTCCACCTCCGCATTCTTCAGGAGCTCAGGCCAAGCCTTGAGAAGTACATCTGCAGCTGCCCGCATCCAGGTTCCAGGAAGCCTGGGGCCGCCCCACCGGAGCCCCACCAGCCCTGCTCCCAGGCCGGTGCGCTCCAGAGGACGTCTCCTGGCCAGGAAGGGCGGGTGGGCCGTTCCACTCTCTGCCTTCGCGTTGGCTTTTCCCTGCCGCGTGCCCCCCTCCCTCCGCACAGCGGAGCTGGATCTCCACCGAGCAGGCTCCCTGAGGGCAGGCCTGCGCCCCTGCACCGTCCTCGCAGACTGGAGGCTCCCCCAGCCCCCACCTGGGTCAGTTGTCTGTCCCAAGACCGATAGACGTCAGGGAGCACCAGGTCGGGCCTGGCGGGGAGGTGAGGGCCAGGCCAGGGGCGGGTGAGGCACCACTTCTACAGCTTTTTCATAGGCCGCTCTGGGTGCCTTTGTCCTTTTCAGGCTGGAGAGCGGGCCTCACCCTCCTCTGGGCTTCGAGTGGAAGAAAGGGCCGTGGTGGGGGGAGTGCTGGCGGGAAGCAGGCCTGTAGCTCAGCGTGGGCCACACCTGACCTCCGTGAGGGGTCGTCCTAGGCTGGGCTCCGAGAAGCAAGAGGAGAAGACCCCTGTGTTTCCCACCCCTTCCGTCAGTCCTGAGTTGGACTGGGCCTGTGACACCAGACCCTCAGCCTGGGCATCGGTCCCAGCCCCATTGTCCCTGCTGTCTGCAGCTGCCAGGGCGTTGCCCAATCCTGGCCCCCATCAAAGGCCCTTTTGGCCCCCACGTTCCCACCCCAGCTGTGGGCACTCCCTTCTGGTCTTGCCACATGACTCCCCAATGCCACATTCTTTGTGCTGGAATTTCTATCTTGCTGACATGAGGTGGGGTGGGGGGAATGACTTGGTGGCACACAAGGGTCCATGTGGGATCACAGCAGAGAGGGCAGATGTTTCGTGGGTGCAGGGGCCAGGTCTGGGGCCAGTTGAGCCCTTGTTGCTTCCCCAGCCAGGGGCTAGGGACCTGTGTGCTGACCGGCACCCCAAGCCAGGACTAGAGACCCTCTCCCTTCTCATTCTCCAGGACCGGCCTGGTGTCTGGGGCCCCTCCTCCTGCTCCCCCTCCTTGGGAAGCCTCCTCTGGCCTCTCCAGTCCAGGCCTCTGTTCCTCCTCCCAGGCAAAGGGCCCCTCTGAGCTGGGTCTCTGGGCTTGGGTGACCTGCCCTTCGGCTGTCCCCTCAGCCCAGGGGCTGTCTGGGGAGGGCGGCTCAGCCCATCATACTGTTTGGTTTTGAGCTCCCAGGACCTCAGCGCAGGTCCAGCTGGGTCAGCTCCATGTCCCTGCAGTCTAACCAGTGCAGCCCCCTCCCCATTTCTACCATGCAGCCCAGGCTGGGTCAGCAGGGAGGAGGCCAGGTCTGGTCCTGGCGGGACCTAAGGGTCTGGCCCTCCAGCGCTTGCCACACCTCCTCCTGAGTCCCCAGCCGGGATCCTACTCGGCTGTTGTAGCTGGCGGCGCCTACCTCCCACAGAACTAGGCCAGGGAAAACCGGGTCTCCCCAGGTCCAAACACCCTCTGGGCAAGCCTGTGCCTGAGTCAGCTCAACCTGCCCCCACCTCTGCCAGGACTCTGCCACCTGCTGGGCCTCCTGAGCCCAGCCAGCCCCTGCCACCAAGCCAAACGCTGCGCCTCGACCCCCCTGGAGAGGCCTGGGGGTCCTCAGGGCCCTGTCACGGTGGGACACTGCCTGCGGGCAGACATTGGCAGACGAGCACTCGGGGTCACAGGGGACAGGTCAGAGGACACAAGGCTCTGGGGTGAGCAGGTGGGAAGGATAGTGGACGCTGGCCGCGGGGCGCCCAGCTGCGACCCAGGGGCTGAGAAGTGCGGGGCCGAGTCGAACTAACCAGCCGCGGTGACTCAACCGGGCAGCGCCTCTCACCTGCGTTCGTCGGTGCAGGGCCTTGGCGGGCGGGGGACGGGGCGGGCTCTCCGGTGGGCGGGGCCGGACCGCCTTGTTTTGGGCGTCTACCACGCGGGCGCCGGCCGCCTCTGCGTCCTGGCTCCTTGCCGTCCGCTGTCCCGCGGCATCCTCGGCCCGCGCGCCCGCTCATGGCCGGGAAAGTGCTGCCTCTGCTGCTGCTGGCGGTGGCGGGCCTCGTCGGCCTGCTGCTGCTCTGCGTCCGCACCCGAGACGTCCGGGAGCCGCCAGGCCTCAAGGTGCGCACCCGGGCCCGGCGCACGTCCGGGGGCAGCTCCAGCGGGACAAGCTGCGCCTGCGGGTGGTCTGAGACCCCTCGTGCTCCGCTCCCCGCCCGGGGCCGCGGGGCGGCAGCGGCGCTTCCGGGCCGACACGGGGCTGGAGGCCGAAGTCGGGGCAACTCCCCGGTCGCCGCGCCCGCTGCGGAGCCTGGTGCGGACGCGGAGGAAGGCTGTCTCTCCCGGCGGCCCGATGCAGCCTGGCGGCGCCGCCGGCCGCAGCGGAATCCGGCACTCAGCCCAGCGCGGTCCGCGGGGCGCCCGGAGCTGCCGCCGCCCGGGAGCGCCCTGTTAGGGGCCCACATGCGACTCGACAGGAGCGGGGGCCAAGGACCCCTCCTCGCCACCCCGTAGCCGGGACAGTGCGGGCGCTGCCCTTGACGGGGGCGCTGGCGGGCCGCCCAGGCTGGGCCGAAAGGGGATTGGGGTGGGCTGGACCAGATCTCCGCCCCTCAGGCCAGCAGTTGGTTTGGTCCCATAACCCCTTACGGGGCTTCTGCGGAGGCCAGGCTTTGAGGGCCTGGGCCGGGCTGGGGGGTAGCCTCCAAGCCCTGCCAGCGAGTAGAGCATGAGGGTGGGGTTCTGCAGCCCCGCACAGCCGCGCAGGGGAGGATGGGTGGCTGCTTCCCCGTCGTCTCACTGGGAGTTTCCTGGTGGTGGAGGCGCTGGTACCGGGGCGGCAAGCCAGGCAGGCGTGGTCTCCAGCCCTGATGGCCTCTGTTGGGATCCAGGCCTGGGCGCAGGTGCTGGGAATTGGCATTTAGGAGCAGGGTTCTGGGCTTGGCCAGGCTTCCAGGAAGGCAAAGAGCCAGCTCCTCCCCAACTCACACCCTCACAGCCCTGCATACCCACCTCCTTCTTTTAGGCCCAAGTGGTTTTGGAACCACTTCAGCGCTGGAGGCCCACATCCACCCTCCCTCTGGCCCTCCTCCCCCTGTGCTCTGGCTTCTGCATCTCTAGGTTGGGCTGAAGTCAAAGCTGACAGTACAGGGGGAGGAAGAGCAGAAGGATGGGGTTCCTCCTGCGGCCGGACTTCTTCTCCAAGGCCCCTGTAACCTGGGGCAGGGTTCTAAGTGTGGTTCCAGCATCCCCTGATGCCTCCCCCAGCTGAGGCCTGGCACAGCCCCACTGATTGCCCTTGCCAGGAAAGCTATGGCCAGGTGCCGCCCATGCTGGCCCCCAGGACACACCTATGTTCCTGCTCTGGCTTTGGGCAGTCGGAGGGGAGGAGAGGACCAGCAGGGACTTCTGGCCACCTAACCACCCATTCTCCCTGGGGCCAAGATTTGTCATTGTGGGGGTCCTTGGCCTTCTCTGAACCTCAGTTTGCTCCTCTGTAAAGTGGGAATTTTAATCTGAAGCTTCCAACTTCTCAGGGTGGGGTGGGGGTGGAGAGCTGGGGGAACCCAAAGGCATGGCCCCCAGGGCTCCCAGACCCCTGAGCTCACCCCGCCCCATGCACCCGGTCCTCAGTACGGCATTGTCCTGGATGCTGGCTCCTCGCACACGTCCATGTTTGTCTACAAGTGGCCTGCAGACAAGGAGAATGACACCGGTATCGTGGGCCAGCACAGCTCCTGTGACGTCCAGGGTGAGGGTCCCTTGAGACCAGGCGCCCTCCCAGCCTGGACACTCACTCCCTGTAGGGCCTCAAGGGCCCCTAGGGCCTCAGCCCCTGCAGACACGGCAGTCTAGGCCCCTCTGCCCACTGCTGGGCAGGGCTTGGCCCCGGGCAGAAGCTGTGGGAACCCCAGACAGAGTAGCTGGGCCTTCTGGGCCTGGGAGGGGCTGTGGGCAGTTTGCATTCCAGAAAGGGAGCCCCAGGCAGGAGAAGGGCCAGAGGCGCTGACAGGCATCCTCCTGCGGGACTTAGGGAGTAGAGGGCGGTCTAGGTCGGGGGAGCCCAAACCTTCCAACTGCTGCCTGGGTGCCCAGACTGCTTTGTCCTGGCACCTGGGCCCACACCCACTAGGCAGGCAGCAACCTCAGAGACTCTGGGTGGCACCTGGGCCCCTTTGTCTCTGAACTGTGCTCTCCAAAGGCTTAAGTTGGGAAGGTGTAACTCAGCTGCCACCTGCTTGGGAGCCCAAGACCCCCAGTCCTGCTGTGCCGGCACGGGCCCATCTCTCTGCCTCCCTCTAGGTGGGGGCATCTCCAGCTACGCAGACAACCCCTCTCGGGCTGGCCAGAGTCTCGTAGAATGCCTGGACCAGGCACTCCGGGATGTGCCTAAGGAGAGACACGCTGGCACGCCCCTCTACCTGGGAGCCACCGCGGGCATGCGGCTGCTCCAGTGAGTGTGCCCTTCACCTGCCCAGGGTGGGCCCTGCACACCTCCGCTGCCCTGGGCTGGGGCCCCTCGGCTGGGCAGACCCGTGTGCCCCAGCAGCAGGACTAGGGCCACCTGGGGAAGTGGCTGCTCAGAGTTCCCTGTTTCACAGCCTGACAGATCCTGAGGCCTCAGCCGAGGTCCTTTCGGCTGTGACCCAGACGCTGAATAGTTACCCCTTTGACTTCCGTGGTGCCCACATCCTCTCGGGCCAGGACGAGGGGGTGTTTGGCTGGGTGACCGCCAACTACCTGCTGGAGAACTTCATCAAGGTGGGCCGGGATGAGGGGGGCCCCAACGAGCCACAGGGCATGGGCACCCACTTGCCTGCTGACCCTCAGTGTCCGCTTCCACAGTATGGCTGGGTGGGCCAGTGGTTCCGGCCAAAGAAGGGGACGATGGGGGCCATGGACCTGGGAGGCGCCTCCACACAGATCACCTTTGAGACAGCCAGTCCAGCTGAAGATCCAGCCAGTGAGGTCCAGCTGCAGCTCTATGGCCAGCACTACCGTGTCTACACCCACAGCTTCCTCTGCTACGGCCGTGACCAGGTCCTCAGGAGGCTGCTGGCCAGTGTCATCCAGGTGCCCCTCCCCTCAGGCCACCCACACCCACATTGCTCCCTCCTGGGGGAAGGGGGCTGAGAAGGGCCCCAAAGCTGATCCTGGACAGTGGCCACACTGTGGAGGGCTGCTCAAGTCAGCCGGGACCAAAGCTGGCAGGACAAGTGGCAGGGAACCCAGCATGGGAAAAGCCCAGGGGCTGGGGGTGGGTCTGTGAGTGCCAGTCTTGGGGGAAAGGAAGGTGAGGGCCAGATCTTGGAGGGCCTTGAATGCCTGGTCAGAGGATTTGGTCTTTGTTCGGAAGGCAATGGGGGGCCGTGGACTGTTCCTGAGCACAGATGTGATGTCACCCAAGTAGAATTTGTGGGAGATTCACCTGGCTCATACTCTGGGGAGGCCTGCCCAGGATTGGAGTGACAGGCAGTGCTTGGAGGGGGAGGTGATACTACCTGCACCCTTGCCATCCACCAGACCCGAAGATTTCACCCTTGCTGGCCAAAGGGTTATGCTGCCCAGGTGCTCCTCCAGGATGTCTATGGATCACCATGCACAGCAGCCCAGAGGCCCAGGACCTTCAACAGCAATACCAGCATCAGCGTGTCTGGCAGTGGTGACCCTGCCCTCTGCCGAAGCCTTGTGATGGGCCTCTTCGATGCCTCCTCCTGCAGCTTCACCCACTGCTCCTTTAACGACGTCTTCCAGCCCCATCTAGCTGAGAACTTTATTGTATGTCCAGGTGAACTAGGGGAGGGGGGTTGCCTGGAAGTGCCTGCGGCTTTCTGCACTGTGACCACCCTCCCTCACAGGCCTTCTCTGCTTTCTTTTACACTGTGGACTTCCTGAGGACTGTGATGAAGCTGCGCGTGGACACCCTGCAGGAGCTGGAGGCAGCCGCGATGACCGTCTGTAACCAGACCTGGAATGAGGTGAGGCCCTGCTCCCCATTTCCACCAGGGCTGTGCAGGAGGCCCAGCACTGGAGGTGGCATCCCAGCCACGCATTGCTTTTCCAGTGCGGAGGGACCAGGGCTCCCGGTGCACTGGAGGTTGCATTGGTCTGGCTCGTGGGTGGGCTGTGGTGTGGGGAGGGGTGTGGTGGGGGTGTGTGTGCATAACCAGGGAGCCATCTGGGGCTGCGGAAGCTTCCCTGAGGCCTGACACTACAGCCAAGATCTGGAGGGGATGGGGAGAGTCATCCAGCCAAAGGGAGCAGTGAGTGCAAAGGCCCTGTGGCAGCAGGAAGCATGGAGCAGATGGGCTGAGAGGAAGGTGCTGGGGCATAGCCTGGGGGAAGAAAGGTGTATGATGGCCTCACAGTGAAGTGCAAGGATTCACAGAGACTCCATAGGGCTTAAGGGTGGAGGAGGGAGTTGAAGACAACCCCCAGGTTTCTGGCTGGGGACACCAGCCCGACAGAGTGCTGTTTAAGGAGAGGAGAAAGACGGAGGGTTTGGCTTTGGGCTTGTGGGGTGTAAGATGCCCCACAGAGACTCCCGGCCCACCTGTCTGA
This sequence comes from Dugong dugon, assembly GCA_030035585.1. Lineage (NCBI taxonomy): Eukaryota > Metazoa > Chordata > Mammalia > Sirenia > Dugongidae > Dugong > Dugong dugon. Next base: position 1,069,368 of record CM057471.1, read on the forward strand.
GCGGTAGCAACGTGTGAGCCCTGTGTGAGGTCAGGTGGTGATGGAGGCCTCCATCTTGCCCTGTCCTTGTGCCCTGGGGGAGGCAGAAGAAGCAGCCAGGGGTTTCTCTGCTCATGGCCACGCCCCAAGGTTGCTCCAGCCCTGTACTCTGTGTCCCCTGGCTGACGCCATCTTCCAGGCACAGAAGGGACACAGGCTCTACCTGGCCACGCTCACCTCCTGCCCTGGCCTTGGTCTTTCCTGACCTGGCATCGGTCTTGCTGCGTGTTCGGGTCGGTGATGTGGTCTCTGGCCTTGCATTGCCTGCATGTGCAGGGAGAGGGGGTGGCACGCCGCCGGCCACCCCTCCGCACTTGGGCGAGTCCTTCCCGGACTGTCAGGGCTGTCAGCCGGGCCTCACCACCGCCGACGCTGTCCACCCGCATCCCAGCTGCAGACCCGGGCGCCGGAGGAGATGTCCCACCTGCCCCACTACTGCGCAGGGGCCATGTTCGTGTGGCAGCTGATGAGCTATGGCTACGGCTTTGACGAGCCCGCCTTCGGCGGCGTGACCTTCCAGAAGAAGGTGAGAGCTGGCGGCGGGGCGGGGCCTGAGGGCGGGGCGAGCAGGCGGCCGGGCACTCTGAAGGGCGGGGCCAGCACGCTGAGGGGCGGGACCAGGCCCTGGGGGGCGGAGCTTCCGGGCCTCACACTTGCTGAAGCCTCTGGGCCTTCCTGCAGGCTGGGGACACGGCGCTCGGCTGGGCGCTCGGCTACATGCTGAACCTGACCAACATGATCCCCGCCGACCCGCCGGGGCTGCGCAAGGGCTCGGAGTTCGGCTCCTGGGTCGTCGTCCTCCTGCTCTTCGCAGCCATGCTCCTGGCCGCGCTTGTCCTGCTGCTGCGCCAGGTGTGCTCTGCCAAGTAGCAGAGCGCCAGCTACAGGCGGGCCAGGGGTCTGTCCACAGCCCTTCCATCTCCGCCCTCCCCGACCCCTGCGCCCTGGAACAGAGACAGGGACTCGGGCTCCCACGCCCACCATGGGCTCGGGTGGGCAAAAGGAACTCAATCCTGCCCCCTCTAGCCCCCTTCTCTCTCGTCCCCGGTCCAGCCTCGGCTTCTTCTCAAGGCATCTACTACCTCTCCACTTCCTGGGGTTAGGGGTCTCCAGACCCCCCAGCCTGTCTGTGGTGGTCCTCAGCCTGTGACTGTTCTCCAGTAGGTGGGGTTTTTATTCTGACAACCAGGGCCCTCGAGCCCCCTCCACTCCGTATTGGAGGAGGTCAGAGCCCACGGGTTGGGAGCCAGCCCAGAGCCTACCTGTACAAATTTTGTAATAAATTTTTTTCCTAGAGCAGTGTAGAGTGTTCATGGGGTGGGGCCTCTTTGCTGGTGCCTGGCCTCTCCAGCTGCGCAGGCTCCCTGGTTCCCCCAACCTTGCTGCCCTGTGGACACATCTCTCCCTCCCTCCTTGTCTGGGCCCAGACTGGAGCGGTGCTGACCCCGCTCCCCAGCTCTCCTGTTTTCTCCCGCTGGCCGAGCTCCCCCTCCCCGCTTCGGACCAGTGACCTAAACCAGGCTGGAGGGGGGTTCCTGGCCTAGAGTTGGCTTGGGGAACTCACAAGCGGGTGGAGGTGCGGCTGCTTAGTGTGCAGCCTGTGTGAAAGAGACTGGGGAGGGGGCTCAACAGGACGCGATGCGGGGACAGGGCAGGGATGGGACCAAGGATGAGATTGGGCCAGGAGAGGTTCACAGCCCCATTGCCGCAGGGATTAATCTCGCGAAGAGCGTTGGAGCTGAGCCGCTCCCACCTGGATGCGGAGTCTCAGCTCCCTGCATCTCCAAGAGGCCCCTGCCAGGCCCCCAGCCTTGACAGGATGACACCCTTCCGGCAGCCCCCTCCGCCTAGCGCGGTGGGAAGGCGTGGCCTTGGCTGCCCCTCTCCTTTCTGGGAAGTGAACTCAGACAGTATTTCTGTCTGGTCAGTGCCCGGAGGGGGAGGGGGCCGTCATTGTTATGCTCCCCGCCCCCCCCCACCCCCGCAGTTCTGCCATTTTTGAGCCATTTCACAAATCTGAAGGCAGCCAGTCCCGGCCTCAGAGTCTTGAGGCCGGTGGGGCTGAAGGGGAAGCGCAGGCTGAAGGTCTCACCCTCGTTCTGTCAGTGATGTGGGGTTGCCAGGCTGGATGGCGTGGGGGCGTGCTCCCATGAGGCAGCAGGTGGGATGTAAGGGGGTGGGGTCATAGGTGCTCGCTACGGTGGGGCCCCAGGGACTCCTGAGCGTGCCTGTCCGGGGCCCATAGGACCACCTTGGACAGCTCCCAGCTGGCCCTCATCAGCAACTCCAGGTCCCTCTTGCCCCCTTGTGGCCTCCCTGAGCACGGCCGTCAGCGCCAGCCTCGTTCTGGCGTGGGGGCTCCTTTTCCCTGTGTGTCTGAGTGCCCCGGTGCGTCTTTGGGCACACCTGTGCGTCCCTGTGCACCTGGCCATCCGTAATGCCTGCGTGTGCGTGTGTTCCTGGGGGCTCGCTCCACTAGGCCCAGGCAGGTCCCCTGCTCCAGCAGGGGTGGGGGGTGGGGTGGGAGCGCATCTCAGGGGAGCCTACCACCGGCCAGCCCCAAGCTGGATTGGTGAGGAACTGAGGAGGGCCCCGGCTGCAAAGGCTGCAAGGGGCCGAAGGACCCTAAGGCCTGGAGAGGCCCGAGACGGTGGACGGAGCCGGGGGAGGGGAGAGGAGGAGAGGGCGCAGACTGGAGGAGCCGTTTCGCCCCCGCTGGACGAGCGCGCAGGCGCACTTCACGAGCGAGCACCAGGGACCGCCGCGCCTCCATCCCGGATTCTTGCCGCAGCGTCAGCGCCGCCGCCGCCGCTTTTTCTTCTCCTCTTCCTTCGCCGCCACCTCCGCCTCCGCCTCCACTTCCTCCTCCTCCCTCTCCGACGCGGCGCCTGGATCCCGCGCCGAGCCCCGGGCCGCGCGGTGCCATGCTGCCCCTGCGGCGGCGCTGAAGGATGGCGACACCGGTCCCTCCGCCCTCCCCGCGGCACCTACGGCTGCTGCGGCTCCTACTTTCCGGACTCGTCCTCGGTGCGGCCTTGCGTGGGGCCGCCGCCGGCCGCCCGGGTGAGCGAGCGCGCGGCGCCGGCCCGGGCCATCCGCGGCGGGGAGCTGGGGCTGCCCTGGCGGCCACCGCCCTGCGCTCGCCCTGCGCCCTGACAGCCCGCGGTCCCCGCCTTGGCCCAGGGTGCGGTAAACAGCACCGGCGCGGCGTCCGGGCGGCGAACCTGAACTTCACGCGCTTCTTGCCTTTGTGTCTGGGTCTGTGAGCCTGTCTGCCTGGGTCTCGGAGGTCTCTGCGCCCGCAGCTGCGTGTCCCCTGGGTCTGGCTCGGTGGGCCCGCAGCCAACTCCGCCCTGTGCGCGGCTCTGTTGTGCGTGTCTCTGTGTCTCAGCGTGGCGGGGCCTGGCTGTGGTGCCTGCCGGCCTTGCGGACCGTGTCTATCCGGGGTCTGCCGCTCGGCGCCGGTCTGCCTTTCTCCGCACCTCTGGTGGTGTTGCGCACGAGCCTTACTTTGCAGCCATGGCCGGGTCTGAAGGTTCCGTGGGCCTTTAACAGCCCGCCCCACACTTAGGGTCTTGTTTTGGTTTCTGTGGAGGGGGGTGGGGTGGGGACGGGGCCCTTCTAGCCTCAGAGCTTTCCCCCACATTCCGGCAGGGAGCAGCTTGGGGTTTCGGGGCACCCTCCAGGGTAGACGCGGCTAGAGAAGTTGAGTCCAGGCTCCTGAGAGGACGTCTCAGCCTCCCAAATGGGCACTGAGGCTTCAAGCAGGGATGGTCTGCAGGAATCCAGGACTCTGCCTCCCCGCCCACCAAGGAGGCTAGACTAGGAAACTGTGCCCAGCATCCAGAGTGGTGTGAGGATAATGATTTCAACAAGAAGAACAGCTAGCGGTCTCTAGCACTTACGAAGTTCCAGATACTTCACATACGACCTCTCAGTTCTCCTGGCCGCCCTTCGGGACAGGTGTTGTTATCAGCCCGTTTCACAGATGAGGGAACTGAGGTACAGAGAAGTTAAACGGCTAGTGTGTAGCGGAGCTGGGATGCTAACCTGGGCAATCTGGTTTTGCCTGTAAGGCCTCTCATGAGGCCAGGCTTATTCCTGAGCACAGTGCCCCTGGATGGGAGGTTGGCATGACCAGGGAAGAATCCAAGGAGGCCCGAGAACCCAAGGGTGGCTGGCCAGTGATGGCGGAGGCTGCCTGCTGAAAGCTTGCTTCTGGGATTGCCAGATGGGGCCTCCAGTGGAAACAGTCTAGAGCTTGCTGCGCTCGGCCCCATGGACAGTGCAGCCCCTGCTGCCCATAGGCCACTGTAGCTTTATACCTGCCTCTGTGGGCAGCAGGCTGCCACCCCCAGTGCCCAAGGCTGCGGCTCAGCGCTTTGGCAGGAACCCTGGGGTTGCCCTGATGTGGGGCAGGGTGCCAGTCACTCTCCAGCTGCTGTTGGTCCTGGAGCCTCCTCCTCTACCCCCTGAGGCCAGAGGGGCTGCCTTTCTGGAGTAAATAGGCAGCAGCCGCCTCTTGGGCTAGAAGCCTTCAAGGAAGGTGGTCAGAGAGGACCCAGAGCCCAGACCCCAGAGCCAGCTTTGTACCTCAGGCCCCTGCCCTGAGCCTGGTGCACTCTGGGTTATCAGCACTAGGGGCAGGAATTGCCCGGCTCTCTGTGTGCCCAGCCACTGGGTGGGGTCCAGATGGACCTGCTGACACAGAATTAATGTTTAACCAGCCCAAGCCGCAGGCTCCGGCCAGGCCCTGGAGCTTGCTGATATGGTGGTGGAGGGTGAGGATGCCAGGGATGGGAACCTGTGTCCCCACTCCCCCACCTGCCCACCCGCAGCGGGGGCTGCTGGAACTTCCTCTGCCCAGATGCCTACAGCCTGAGGCAGAGTGTCAGGTTACCAAGGAAACCAAGCCAGGGCAACCAAGGTCTGGAGAAGGACAGAGTCCCTCACCGCCCACGTCACCCTGGGCCCCAGTGGCCCAGCCTGCCGTGGGGGAGGTGGGCAGCCCCAGGGACCCTCAGCCAGAGGCACCCCCAGCCTCCCCAGTGGGGTTGATGGTCCTGCTGTGTACCCCTCCGGCTGTGGCTGGGTCCTCAGGAAGCCAGAGTCCCAGACCTCAGGACATCCACCTTCTGCATCCCAGGGGGAAACTGAGGCAGGGCCACTGCCTCCCCCAGCACCAGGATGGGCTCCTGCCCCTTCTGGAAGCCTGAGGTGCTACTTCTCTGGGAGATCGATTAGCAGTGTGTATGAGCAGGACACTGTGGTCTGGGCCCGCATCTGGGAGATTCAGGTGTGCTGGGGGGCTAAGAGATAGAGGAGCCTCGCCCTGCCCTGAGCAGGCACCTGGCTGCAGTGTGGCCATGGGATTGACCCCATCCCGGATTCCTCACCCAAAGCAGGTGGCTCCGGCCAGCTCTATCCCAGGTCTCCCCTACCCCAGCGGGGTCTCTGCCCTGGAACAAGTCATAGGTTGGGCTCGAGGGAGCAACTGCTTCCATGCTGGCCCTTTAGGGCTGCGGGATGGTGTGATGGGAATTTTGGGCAGCCCTATGCCATGGGAGAGGTGTAGGGTGGCCAGCAGCCGGAGAAACAGACCTGGGCCCCACCATCTAGGCTCCCAGCCTGGGCAGAGGGTGCAGGGCACAGGAGGCTGGATTTGGGGGCAACAAGGCCCTGATCGTGGAGCCCAGTACTGCCTGGACAGTGAGGGACGCTTTCTGGTGCGGCAGCTGGACCAGGCCTTGGAGGTGGGCTCTGGGGAGAAGGTGGGGCAGGCCAGTTCTGATAAGTCTTGGGATTGTTTGTCTTCCTGGTTCCGATCCCTGGCAGCAGGGAGGAAAGGCCCACCCAGAACAATGGCCGGAGCCAGGCCTGCTCTGTGGGGGAGGTATCCGGTGCTTGGCGGTGCTGCTGCTGTGCAGGGCCTCAGAGCAGGGCCATGACCTGTCCTGCCTCTGCCTCTTCCCAGATGTGGCCACCTGCCCAGGGAGCCTGGACTGCGCCCTCAGAAGGCGGGCACGGTGCCCGCCGGGTGCGCACGTCTGTGGGCCCTGCCTTCAGCCCTTCCAAGAGGACCAGCAAGGACTCTGTGTGCCCAGGACACGCCGGCCTCCAGGTACGTAAGCACATTCTGCTGCCTCCAGCAGCCGAACTTCCTCCGTGGCAGGCAGAAGGGCCACGCTCAGCTCCCAGGGCTGTGAGGGTGGCCACTAGGTTTCTGCTCTGTGCGGGTGCTCAGGCCTAAGGTCAGGGGACCCTCATGTCTCTGTCTGTGCCTGCCTGGAGCTGGGCGAGGTGCCTCCTGCCTGCCTTGCCAAGTTCCCCTTTCAGGGCAAGGGGTGTCCAATGTGAAGTGTTGGGGTGATCCCGGAAAAGGAGGGTTCCCAGGCCTTGTATGGATACCCCTGCAGGCTCTGCCCCATGCCTCTCCCCACCCCTGGGTGCCCCGCACTCCCTTCCCTGCTGTCCCTGTCGCTCACTGACCTGTCCGCTTGTTAACAAACGTAAGAGCATCTACTGGGCACCGGGGCTGTCCCCACCACTGCCCCAGAGCTCAGAGTGTCAGGACAGCAGGACACTGAGTGACTGAGGTGTAATGGGGCAATACAGGGGGTGGGGGTGGGGGGCGGTGCTGGGGAGGGGTCAGCAGGCTTGTGTCTGAAAGGTCACTGTCACCCTCTGCTCTTCCTGTGGGTGTCTAACTGGGAGCTTTTGCCTGGGCTGTGGACCCCTCAGCCGCAGCAAGTGGGGGTCACAGCCCTGCCCCCGCCCCCTTCCTTTCTCCTGATGAGGGGGCCAACAGGGGTGGAGTAGGCAGAGCCAGAGCCTGGGTGAGTGGGCTTACCCCTTGGGGAGCTCCTGACCCCGTTTGGCCAGAGAAGATGCTCTGGAGGGCGGCCTTGCAGGCCGGTTTGGGAGGGCAGGGAAAGGGGCCCCATTGCTCTGCGCAGGCCTTGTGGGGACCGCTGCTCGTTTATGGGTAAAGCGTGTTGTAAGTGGCATCCTTGCCTTTCTCTTGCTGACCTTCGCGAGGTCCCCTAGCACCGCCTCCCCTCTTGCCCCTCCCACATTTTCCCGGGAACTGATGCTGCTGTTCTTGTGAAGCGCCCTCAGTTGTCACCATGGCAACTGGATGAGATGGGGCCCAGGGCTGGATCCAGGTCCTCTGGCAGAAGCTTGGCCCCAGGCCTGGGGGCTGACTCCCAGATATGACCCCTCCCTCCTGGGAGGCCACTGGAGGCTGGTGTTGCCAGCCAAGGGGCTGGGTGCTCACCAGCCTGATGGCCCCTGGCCTTCCTAGGGAGGGGCTTACCCCAGCACAGACTGGAAGATGAGATCGACTTTCTAGCCCAGGAGTTAGCCCGGCAGGAGGCAGGGCCCTGGAGGCTCACCGACCAGCCCCAGCCAGAGGCCCGACATCGGCTTCTGGAGCCTGGTGAGACTCGGCCGTTCCCTCTCGGACCCTCCCCTCGGCGCCTGTGACCCCAGCCTGGTCCTGCGTTCTAACCTCGCCTCTCTCTGCAGCGGCCACCCTGGGGCTCTCCGAGCGGGGCCGGGGACCTGAGCTGGGCCTTCCCTTCCCCCGGGGAGCACTTACGCCCACGCCTCACGCCTCGTTGGGCTCCCCCGTGTCGTCGGGGCCCGTGCACATGTCCCCCCTGGAGCCCCGAGGCGGGCGCGGAGACGGCCTGGTCCTCGGTAGGTCTCGACGGGCGGAGCCGGCGGGGGAGGCAGGGCCCGGCACCCCCGGACTGCCCTCACCGCCCCCCTCCCTTCAGTGCTGATCGTGGCGTGCTCCGTGGCCGGCGTGGCCGCCCTCGCCCTGGCCGCCCTCTGCTGGTGCAGGTGAGCGCGTGCAGGCGGCCGGGCGTGCGCGGGACTAGGGTCCGCCACCGCTGCGGGTCTCACGCCCCCCGCCCCGCTCCCGCAGGCTGCAGCGAGAAATCCGCCTGAGCCAGAAGGCCGACTACACGGGGCAGAAGGAGCCCGGCTCCCCGGTGTCACCCCGGATCTCGGTGCGTCGCCCCGTCCCCTCCCATCCCCTGCCGCCCCGCCTCTCTCCCGCCGCCTCCTGACCGCGTTCGCCCGTCTGTCAGCAGCCCGGGGACCAGCGGCTGGCGCAGAGCGCGGAGATGTACCACTACCAGCACCAAAGGCAGCAGATGCTGTGCCTGGAGCGGTGAGTAGTCCTCACCCCGGGACCCACTGCCCCCTTCCCGGGACCCTGCCAGTGTCCGCAGACCCGGCCTGCCGCCCCCACCCCAGCACCTGGCCACTGCCCCTAGGTCCAGCCCGCTGCCCCTCGCCGGTGCCCGGCCACCCCACCTGGGGCCACAGTGCGCTGCGCGCCCACTTCCTACTCTGAGTCTCAGACCCTGGCCAGGCCGACCTGGAGGGTCGGGGGGAGACCCAGGGACCCCGCCCACCCTCTCCCGGTCCCCGCCTCAGGCATAAGGAGCCTCCCAAGGAGCTGGACTCGGCGTCCTCGGACGAGGAGAACGAAGACGGGGACTTCACGGTGTATGAGTGCCCGGGCCTGGCTCCGGTGAGCGCCGCCGAGGGGGGCGGGGCTACAGGCGCAGGGGACGCCCCGCCCCTTCCCCCGCCTGACGTCCCGCCTTCGCAGACCGGAGAGATGGAGGTGCGGAACCCGCTCTTTGACGACTCCTCGCTGGCCGCGCCCCCGCTGGTCTCCCGCTCGCCGCCTCCCCTGCAGTGATCCAGGGCCCGATGCTGCCCACCAGCGGCCAATGGGGAGAGGGGCAGAGCCCGGCGTTTCCGTTAGAAAGAACACGCTCTGACAGCACCCTGTGCTTGTGGCTGGGCGAGGGGCCCCTGGGCCCCGGACCCGCCCCTGGCACCCCGGGTGCGGGGGACACCCTCTGCCCCCTCGTGCTTCTCGGTTCAGGATTCAGACCCCAGACTGGATGGGGCGGGGCAGCGAGAACTCTAGAGACCCAGTATCAGGGAATCAGGTACCTTCCAGACAAAAGCCAATTAAAGTACATTTCAAACCTGTGGCCTGTGCGTGGCTTCCTGGGTGGTTTCGAGGAGCAGGTTATGGTGGATGGACCCTGGAGCGGCGCCTGGGGCCTCCCCCAGAGCCCCCAGGCAGGGAAGCATCTCTCCCCTCTTTGGGAAGACCTTCCCACAGGGCGGGAGAGACGCTGAGGCTGCCCCATCCCTCCTCCTGTGCAGGCCTCACCTGTACCTAATCTGTTCCTAAGTCGGAAAGGCCCAGGCCGGCTTTGGCTGACTCCTTGGAGACCCCATCCTGTGGCTGGGAAGAAAAGGGCAGCACACATATGTCCAGGCTCCATCCGCCTGCTGCCCAAGTGCCCCTAGGGTGGACAGCAGGAAGGGGCCCTAGATGGAGCGTTGAGTATGGGTTTGTCACAGGGCTGTGGACCCTTGGCCCCTGGAGTGTGTGAGGGGTGAGGGCATGCCAGGCAGAGGGACCTGGGGGACAGTTACACCAGATAGGTCAGGTCAGATGGCAGGGGCCTTGAATGCTGGGAGATAGGACTTGCCCCTGCAACCAAGGGGCAGAGAGGCCAGTGGGGTATTCTTTGGCCTTGGGCCTGAACTGGGCAGCACCGTAGAACTAAGGTGCCAGCTTGGGCTGGGCAGAGGGGCTTCTGGGGCCAGAGAGCAGTGGTGCCTGGTGCAGGATGGGGTGAAGGGGCCAGGCTGGGAGCCAGGACCCTATGCAGACTAGGGGCTCAGCACCCCACATCCCGTCATGTAATTTGTTCCATGAGGGGAGATAGCCACGTTATCCTCTTTCCAGAAAAACGAGTGCAGAGAGGTTGAAGTCTTGCTCAAGGGCATACAGTGCTGGGCGTCTGGCCGGGTCTGGCCCAGCTGGCAGCACCCCTGGAATGCCTGGCCAGCCCCTGGGGCCATGACACCTGCCCTTCCCACCCCACCCCCCATCACTGGCTCCAGGATGGGAGGGAGCAGCAAAGTTTCTCCCAGTAAAGTCCAAGGCCATGCCTAGCGCCTGTGCCCCTAGCCTTGACCTCAGCCCTGGCCCAAGCCCAGGGCCACTCACACCACCAGCGTCAGGTCGCACCACCGTGCCCGTTACACTCTGCTCAGGGCACTATGGGCTCCCTGGTACACAGCTGTCCGAGCTGGAAGCCCAGCTTGTCCCCAGAAACAGGGCCTCCTCTGAGGCCCAGTGGCAGGGATTACCCAGGTCCCACTGGTCCCACCTTCCTTGCCTTCCCTAGTGCCTCAGCCAGAGTCCTAGCCAGGCAGGTACCTGGGGTCCTCTGAGGGGGAGCCTTGGCTTGCTCCAGCCCTCAGCCTGCATGCCCAGGCCTGGACAACACCCCGCTGGCCTGACCTGGGTGCCGAGAGCAGCCACCCAGTGTACCCTCTCTTCTCGACCTTCTCAGGGGTCCCAAACCTACCCCCAGGGCCTGCCGCCCACCCCCCTGGAGGAGAGGGTACCCCTTCCAGCAGCTGCTGCAACGAGCTGAGGAGCTGGGGCGCATCTGGGAAGGGACGGCAGGGGCCTGGGGCCCTTGGAACTGCCCGTGACCCACCTGCCCTGCCCAGGCCCATGGCTGCTTACCAGCCCACTCCCCGGCTTTCATGGCGTCCGTTGGCCTGGGTCAGCTCAAAGCCAGATCCCAGACAGCTGTCATTAGCCTCCCTGCTTCCTGTTGGCTCCCCAGGTGTGGAGGAGTGGCTCTGGGCCAGGGCTTGGGGTGCAAGAAGCCCTGGCCCCTTTGAGCTCTGGAGACACGAACCCTTAGTGCGGAGCCTGGCCAGGCCCTGCCCAAGTGTGCCCGCCGTCCCGCCACCTGCAGCCTCAGCCCCCACTGCAGTGCCTGTCCTCACCCACCATCCCACTGCTGAACACCTCCCCTGGTGGCACCCGGAGCCTACCTTGCCTCAGCCCATCTATACCCCACCCAGACCTGGCGTCAGGCCAGCCACCCCTCCTCGGCCTGGTTCCCACCAGAGGGGCCCTGGGCCATGCCGCCTCACCTGGGAGGTGGGTGGGTTGCTTCCGCTCCTGAGCACACTTCTCCAGCTCGTGCACCCCCTACACACAGAGACCATAAGCAACACCCCCAATCCTGCCCAGACCCTGGGTGAGCCCACCCTTGGCACAGCATGTGGGTGGTGTGACTCCCCTCTCGACAAACCCTAGGAGGTAAGACCCCAGGAAGTGAGACTGCCCCCCCACCAGCAGCAGACCCACAGGGTGTTACCTCCCACTGCAGTTCTCAGCACCCTCCTGCCAGTGTGGGTGGTAGGGTGGGCTGGCCCAGAGTCCCCCCAAGCCGGGCAGCAGAGGAGGGGTCTATGCAGACCCACATCGGTGGTGAGCAGCAGGGCATAGGGGGGACCTCTGGGAGTTGGTCCAGGATCTGCACCTGAACAAGGGCATGGGTGTACCCTCCACCTGGGCCGGAAGTGAGGAGGGTGTGGGGGCTGGGCCAGACGCTGGGCTGCCTGTGCCCTCAGGGTGGTGGCTATCTTGTTCTGCCGCTGTCGGCAGGTGGAGGGTCTGCCCTGCCAAGTGGCTCCCAGCACCGCCCTTGGGCAGCCCCCTCAGCATGCCCCACTGGGGGCCCCCTGGTCCCCACGAGCCTCCCAGACCCTGTCCTCTGTGCACCCTCTTCCTGAAGGGGAGCCCAGCAGCATTTCCTAGACCCAGCCCCACCCCTCCCGCCGGCTCCCATCTCTTCTGTCTTTGCTGCCTCGACAGCAGGAGCCAGGTGGCTTCAGGGCACAGCCACCAGGGGGCCCTGGAGGAGCACTAGTTGCCTGCTCTCCGTGAGGCAGCCTGCCCGCATCCACGCCAGACCTGCTCTGTGAAAACCTCTGTGCTGGGGCTGTACAGGCTGGGCCCGGGGGCCGCAGGGTGGAGACAGCTGAGCTGCTGATCCAGTGATGCTCAAGGGCTGCTGGACTTGGTCCACGTGCAGTCCCCCTGCCTGCGGCCCAGAGCGCCCAGGGCGCCCAGCCCGTCAGGAGGCCAGGGGGTGGGGTGAGACGGTAGGATGAGGCCCCCGCCCGTCCCTCTGACCCGTGCTCTCTCACCCCCTCTTTCTCATTCTTTCCTACTTGTGGGCCCCCCTCCAGCCCCTCATTTCCCATCAGCAGGCTCCCAGGACCTGGGCCACCGTGGTCACCAACCTGTCCTGGCCTTCACAAGCTGGCGTAGCCCAACCCAGGATGCAGTGGGGAGGCTGTGGGTGTGGCTGGAGCTTGTGGCAAGGCCCTGCCAGGCTGGCAGTACAAACCACAAGGGTGGCCAGGTCCCTGGAGAGCTGCAGCAGGATCCTGTCCTTCCTGTGCCCCCCACCCTCCCCACCGCAGGGAGAAGAGGTGTGGGGAAAGGAGGCCCAAGGCCAGGGCGTGGCTCCCCTGGGGTTGCCCTGCCAGGAAGCGTGCAGGGCGAGCCAAGGCCCAGATGCCCCGTGGTAATTGTGCTGTAACAGGCGGCTCTGGACAGACAGGGCCGGCAGAGAGCAGAGCCTGTGTCTCAGGCCGGTCAATGGCTTCCTATGTCCCCACAGTACCCCCTCCCCGTTGGGTCTTGCACAAGTTCCCACAGATCTGTCCTCATGGCAGCCAGGAACCCGTGGGCCCCGAGAGTGGATAGGGCAGGCAGGGCCTCTAGGAGGGCTCGGGGACAGTGGGCCTGGCCAGCAGTTCCTGGCCAGTGTTCCTTCCCTGGGACCTGGTCTGGGGCCTCAAGGAAGCTGACCAGCCTGGGTCCTCCAGGACACTGTGAAGAAGGGCTGGGCCTCACCACACCTCATCATGGACCAGTCTTGGACAGCAGGCAGTGTGAGGTCCAGCCAGGGCAGAGAGAGTCGGTGGGGCACATCTTTGGCTGAGAGAGGGTGTGGCCAGAGCTGGGACCTCTTGCGCACAGCAGCCAAGAGCATGACCCTCTAGGCCTCCCAGCTAACCCTCATGTCCTTGTGGCATCTCCAGCCCGGAGGGGTCAAAGTGAAAGGGGAAGGAAGTGGACCCCCAGGGCAGCCGGAGGGAAGGCGGGGGATCTGGATCCTGAGTCTTCCTCTTCCTGGAGCGGGCGCCAGCCCCCTGCACTCTGGCGTCAGGGACAGAATGACTGCTTCCCGTTCCAGCCTGGAAAGCCCCCTCCCCGCCCCTGCCCAGCAGTGGCCAAGAGGAAGTGACCTGGAGACCCCAGAGCAGTCCTGAGCCCCCAGCTAGTATGAGCCACCCCCCAGCCTGACCAGGACCCTGGGCAGGATGTACATGCAGCAGCCCCCCAGCCCCCAACCTGCCCCACCCTGGGACCTGGCATCTGTCTGTCTGTCATGGGGCCTAATGTGGATGGACAGACCCCTCTCTGGAGATCAGGGTTCTGGAGACAAGTCAGTTCTTAAGGGCACAGGGTGGAGGCGGCATGGCCTGACCTGAGACAGCAGGAGAAACCTCAGCCTCGTGGCAGAGAGCTGAGCACAGCACATCTGCAAAGGCGAGCAAGGGTCGATCCTGAGATCAGGGAAGTGGGTGATGCGGCTGGCACAGTGGGTGGGAGGGTGGTGCCAGCCCTTCTGGGGTGCCCCACATGGGTGCCTTTCCTGAGGCCAGCCGGGCCTTCCTCCTGCCATCCCATGTGCCCAGGGTCACCTCTGAGCCTCTTGGCAGCCAGTGGGCACCGGGCTGGGCACCCACACCTACAGGCCTGTCCAGCAGCCACCCCCTGCCCCCCGGCAGGCAGAGCCCCAGTCAGGGAGGCGGGGGCGGGGAAGGTGGCAATGCCAAAGCCCTCCCCACCCCCCGGGTGGGGGCGGGGCTGGAGCGGGAAGGTGGCCTCCTTCCCTCACCTTGGGCAGAGGAAAGCGCGCTCTCGGGGGCTGAGTGTGTAGGCGAAACTGTGATTTCAGGGTGCCTCTGCCTGGCAGCTACTGTGATTTAAAAGCCAGGATTTCTTGGGTGACTGATTCTGGGAGGCTGATTGGGGTCGGCGGTGGATGAAAAATGCCCGTGAGTACCTCATGGTAGGGAAGCTTGGGCCAGGGGGGCGGCGGGCAGTGGGCTTCAGGTGTCCCTGGGCCCACCTGGGGGTGACAGCCTCCCCTCCCCTTGTCCCTGCTATAGGTACTGGCCGGATGGAGGCTGCGGGCCTGGTGGGGCCTGGCCGGGGGGGCCGTGCTCTTGGCCCTCTGGCTTCTGTGGCCTCCCAGGCCGGCCCCTGGGGAGACCTTGGAACCCCAGCCCACGCTCACCATCCTCATCTGGCACTGGCCCTTCACTGACCGGCCCCCGGATCTGCCTAGTGACACCTGCACCCGCTTTGGGGTCACCAACTGCTGCCTGACCGCCAACCGCAGCCTGCTGGCCAGAGCCGATGTTGTGGTCTTCCACCACCGTGAACTGCAGACGCGCTGGGCCCACCTGCCCCTGGACAGGCGGCCGTGGGGGCAACCCTGGGTCTGGGCCTCCTTGGAGTCACCCAGCCACACGCACGGCCTCGGCCGCCTCGGCGGCATCTTCAACTGGGTGCTGAGCTACCGGCGCGACTCGGACATCTTCGTGCCCTATGGCCACCTGGAGCCCCGTACGGGGCCCCCGCCACCGCCCCTGCCAGCCAAAAGCGGGGTGGCCACCTGGGTGGTCAGCAACTTCCAAGAGCAGCAGCGGCGGGCACAGCTGTACCGTCAGCTGGCACAGCACCTTCGAGTAGACGTGTTTGGCCGTGCCATCGGGCGGCCCCTCTGTGCCAACTGCCTGCTGCCCACTGTGGCCCGCTACCGCTTCTATCTGGCCTTCGAGAACTCCCAGCACCGTGACTACATCACTGAGAAGTTGTGGCGCAACGCGCTGGTGGCCGGCACTGTGCCTGTGGTGCTGGGGCCCCCGCGGGCCAATTACGAGGCCTTTGTGCCACCTGATGCCTTTGTGCACGTGGACGACTTCGGCTCGACCCGCCAGCTGGCCGCCTTCCTGGCCGGCATGAATGAGACTCGCTACCAGCGCTTCTTTGCCTGGCGTGACCGGTTGCGTGTGCGGCTGTTCAGCGACTGGCGGGAGCGATTCTGTGCCATCTGTGCCCGCTACCCCCACTTGCCTCACCGCCAGGTCTACGAGGACCTTGAGGGCTGGTTCCAGGCCTGAACACCGTGGACTATGGGGGTCCCATCGGACAAAGGCAGACTGGGGTCAGAGGCCAGGGAGTGAGGGGGAGGTCACGGCGGGTCAGCAGTCGGGCTTGGGAGGCTGCCCAGAGAAGGAGGCTGGTGGGCACTGGGGAAGGCATCTGGGGAGGGAGAGGGGAGAGCAGGGAGGGGATTAGGTGGGGGCACGGCACCCACCTTCCATTAATCTTGGGTGGGACCCTGGTTGTCCTGGAGACGTGAGTGTCACCTTCCTCCTTCCATAGCAGCTGAGCACCCCTGATGCAGGCGCTGGGCACAGTGACGAACAGACAAGTGCTTGGTGGGTCCCGTGGGGTGGGGCACTGAGCTAGTAAAGAGCCAACACGGAGGATGGCTGTGTCCACTCTTTGCAGAGGTAGAAGGGCTCCCACGCACCTGTCCCTGCCTCACGCCCCTCAGCCGCCGGCCCAGCCCCCAGGCCTCCCACCTGTCCCTGCCTCAGGCCCTGTACCCTGGCTGTCTGCCCGGCTCACCGCCCCACTCCCTTCAGCCCCCTAAATGGCACCTTATCGGAGATCTGTCCTTGACCCCCCAAAGGGCCGAGGTGGTGGAAAGCCAGCATCGGGGGAGTCCGGCTGGTGTTGAAGGTGCTGCATCTCACAGGGCCTGGCAGGAGGGGCGTCTACGGGCAACGGGGCCTGATTTGTGACTTGGAGTTCCCTCTGACGGCTGGTGGGTGGTGGCAGGTGGGCAGTGAGGGGGGGCAGCAAGGGGAGGCAGCCCCCTGGCCAGGTGACTCCTTGCTGGGGACTGGATGTGAGGAGGAGAGGGGCTCAGTGGCCTCTGGGCAGTGCTGAGGAGGAAATCAGGGGCTGGAGCTGAGGGGCAGCACCGGGCCGTTGGGCTGTTCCTGCCCCAGGTGGGGGTGGGTGGCCGTTGAGGCAGGAAGCCGTGGTTGATGGCACTAGCTCCTTCCCTCCCTCAACGGCAGTGGCTTGTAGAAGGGCCTGCCAGTCATTTCCTGTCCTTAACTCAGCCCTGTGTGCTGACTGGGGAGAAGGAAGTGTCTCCAGGCTTGCGGCGGGGTGGTGCTTGAGCTCCCATCCACCGGACCAGAGTCGACCCCCTCTGGCTGCAGAGAAGGAGCTGGGTGGGGGACGGGGGCTGAACACTTTAAGCGCTCCCTTTATGTGTGCCGCAAACACTGGACCCCACACTCCCCCATCACAAGTGGGGAAACTGAGGCTGGTGAGGAGCCATCAGACCTTCCCACTGGGCCCTCCCCTCATGCATCCCGGCTGGCCCTCTGCTGCCCTCTGCTGGCCGCATGGAGAGTCGCCCCTGAACCTCGCCAGAAATTCTGCCTGACCTGGGGTTGGGGTCTGTCCTAGCGTCCCCTGTGCTCTGGCAGGCACCAGGCCACGTCTATGGAACAAACTCGATCCCAGAGACCAGACTCACTCCTGGATGGGTGGTGGTGGGGAGAAGAACGAGCCACCACAGACAGGACGGCCTCAGTGTCCCCATTCACCCTGTCTGCCCCCGTGCAGGAGCAATTGGAGGACCAGCAGGCCCTTCCTGCCCTCTCGCTGCCCGGGGAACTCCACAGCCCCCACCTTGCAGAGCTCAACCAGCCTGTCCTGCTGGCCAATGAGGAGCTGCTGGTCACCAAGAGCCTCATTCACAAGGGACATGGGACACTCTTACAGGAGTCGGGGAGGCGGAGACCCCAGCCTAGGTAGCCCAGCCACAGTCCCTTACACCGTGTCCCCTGTTTGAGGGTGTGGGTCAGGATGTGCCCCGCCAGGTATGGGCAACTCTACTCCTTCTGCATCCTGCCAGTGCTCTTGGGGGCACTGCTTCTGAGGATGGTGCTCCTCGGGGACACAATGCTCCTGGGGGCCGTGCTCCTGGGGGCAGTGCTCCTCGGGGCTGAGAGTAGATTTTTACGTCCAAATGAAATTCTTTTCACCAGCTCTTCTGCGTGGAGGCCTGTTGGAGGTGCGAGCTAGAGGACAAGCCTCACCCAGTACCCCCTGGACCCCTCTGGGATGCCTGTGAGGGAGGCGGGACGCAGGCCTGTTGCCACCGGGAGTGGGGCACAGTGCTCAAAGGTGCTCCTCCAAGGGCATGGTGCGGGCCTCAGTTAGGAGATGGGCTCTGGGCTGAGGGGCCGTGGGTACGCCACTACCGTGACTCCTTTCTGCAACCTGTGGCTGGCCGGCGGCGCGGTGGGCGGGCTCAGGGTCTAGTAGGGGGTCAGGGGCAGGGTCTAGGGTGGGGATCGAGTATGGAGCGAGGGGCTGGCTCCGGGGTTGGGGTCTGGGCGGGGACGCGGTATCGGTCGAGGTTTGCGCGGGGGCGGGGTCTGGGGCGGGGATCGAGGTCTTCGGTGGAAGGCGGGATCTGGGGCGGGGTCGGGGTTGCGGTCTTGGGTGCGGATTGGAGTCTGGGTCTTGGATGGGGCGGGGTCGGTGTCGGGGTCTCGGGCGGGGCTAGGGTCTGAGTGAGGGTGGGGTCCCGAGCGGAGGCAGGGTCTAGGGCGTCCCCTGGCGGCCGCAGCGGGCGCCGCGCGCGGCTCCTTTAAGCGAGGGAGGTGCGGCTGAGGGCGGGCGGGGGGCGGCGCTGAGTCGCTGTTGCCGCCGTCGCCGCCGGGGTGGAGCTGCCCCCGAGCCGGTCCCGGACGCCCGAGCCGCCCCGCCCCCGCGAGGGCGACGATGCCGAACGGCGCAGCGGACAACGGGGCCCGGCGGGGCGCGCGGGGGAGCGGGGCGCGGCGCTGAGCGACCAGAGAGCAACCGCGCCACCGCGCCGCCATGGGCTTCCTGCACCAGCTGCAGCTGCTGCTCTGGAAGAACATGACGCTGAAGCGCCGGAGCCCGGTGAGCGCGGCGCGGAGGAGCGCCCGCGGGCCGGGATAGGGGGTCGGCGGCGCCCGCGGGCACGTGCAGCCTGGCGGGGGCAGGGCGGCGCTGACCCAGGTCGCCGCGATGGGGCCGTCGGCGGTGCTCCGGTCCCGAGCCCCCTCCCGTTGGCTGGCGCAGCAGCCACTGGGCACCGCCTGGCCTGCCCGCCGCCCCGGGCCGCACCGCGGACGTTTGCGGGCCCATGGCTGAGTCACCGGACGGGCGCCATCCGCAGCGCGCACCCCGGCCGGCTGCGGGGTGGGGCAGACGGCATCCAGGACTCTAGGGTCGGGGCAGGTCCTGCATTCCAGGACAGGGGGCTGGCCTGGGGGGTTGGATCCAGCTCGGAGCCCCCGGGGTACCTGGGCGCGACCCTTCCCCTCGGCCCCTGCAAGGAACCTCCCCCTGCCCTCCCTCTGCTGTCCCCTGCCCTTGGGCAGGTGGCTTCGTGCCGACGTTGGTTCCTGGGGGTACCTCTCCTCCTCCTCGCCATCCTCGCGGCAGTCCCCCATCCCTCGCTTGTGATTCTCTCCTTGTCAGGAACGTCGTTGTTCTTCCAGCCCTTGCCAGCCGAGTCTCTGCACCCTTTTTGTCCTTTGGGACCAGTTCTTTCTGAGGCTGCTCCACCCCACGCCCCCCACCTGGGGCAGCCAGG
Source organism: Dugong dugon (assembly GCA_030035585.1). Classification (NCBI taxonomy): domain Eukaryota; kingdom Metazoa; phylum Chordata; class Mammalia; order Sirenia; family Dugongidae; genus Dugong; species Dugong dugon. Next base: position 1,088,075 of record CM057471.1, read on the forward strand.
GAGCCAAGGGCACAGGGCAGAGCCCCTGTCAGAGATGGAGCCCTGGGTGGGGAGCAGGGTTGGGCAGATGGGACCCTTGCAGGTCCTCCCCCTCTGGCCAAGGGCAGGCAGGGGCATCTCCCGTGGGCAGGGAACAGCGGCATACCGGCCAGAGAGGCCTAGGCAGCTCTAGTTTCCGAATGAGCCTTTGGAATTTTCCAGGGTGGGGCCGGGGCCCAGAGGGGGTCAGGTTCCAGTGGCCCTCGGTCCTCTGAGTGGGGGCCTGAGGAGGAGGCCCCTGTAATCCCACCTGGCCCTGGGTCTCCTTGGGAAGGGCCTTTAAAGTAAACAGTGGGAAAGGTGGGGCTGTGGGCTGGGGGAGGGGGGAGGCTTGCATTACCGTGGCCTCCAAGGACTCCCTTCAGGCACCTGGCCCTGGCAGAGAGCCAGGGTCTGAAACACTCCCTACCTGGGGTGCCAGCGGCCAGCTGGATTGGGTCACTTGGACTGGGCCTGCAGCCCCAGGCAGCCTGGGGTACAGCTCCCAGCTCCAGGCTTTGGGTCCCCAGGATGAAGATGGAGCCGGCATTAGTATCAGCCCTGGGGGTTCTTGGCAGGAAGGACCCCGCCCCCACACCAGGGGCTGGGAGCGGAGGCTAGGATGGTGGGCCCCAGCAGCAGCTTGTGGGGGCAACTGGAAAGCATGCCCACCCCAGGAGTGGCTCCCACTGCTAGGCTGGGTCACCCCCACCTCTCTGTACCCTGCCCCTGCCCTGGCGCTCCCCAGGGCCAGTGCGGTTGGGCCTTTGGGGATTCCTTGGTCTCCGAACGAAGTGAGTGGGGATCCTTCTCCCAAGGAGCTCAGGCCCAGCCTGGCTCGAACCCTGGGTCTGGGGCCAGCTGAGACTGTAGGTGTGCCCCCCTGGATACCCACTCTTCCCAGGAAGGGTCTTGGGCTTCAGAGCTGTACTTCTGGGGCTGGGGTCTTGCCTCTGTGTTCTGTGCCTATAGGGGAGGGCACCTTGTGGAAGGCACAGGTTGGGAGGGTGGGAACCAAACACTGTTCCCCGCTGGCTCCCTCCTCCCAAGCTCTGTGCCTCAGTCTCCCCATTTATGAGGCTGGCCCATTCCCTCTCAGCTAGCTACACACAGGGCAACCCTGGGACCTCAGGCTGCACTTGGAGGAGGGGCCAGCTCACTGTCACTGAGTCCTTGAGGGGCAGGTGGAACCCTGCCCTCCAGTTGCCATGGCAACGCTGCCCTTAGGCCTCATCTGGGGGAGAGGGAGAGGGCTCCGGCCCAAATGGGCATCCAGGCTCAGGGGTACCTGCGCTGGCCTTGAGGGGCAGAGGTTGGGCTACCTTGCAGGCACCCAGGTGAGGTACCAAGGTGGGGCACTTGGGTGGGGCACCCAGATGGGGCTGAACCTGTGCTGCCAGCCTGTAACGCCTGTAACCAGATGCCCTCACCGCCCGCCAGCCCGCCCTCCCCACCGCCAGCCAGGCCTCTCCTCCTCCCAGCAGCTCATGCGCAGCCGTTGCTATAGTGATGGGGGAGGCGGCCGTGGCCTGTTGCTGCAGCTATGGAAGGGGAGGTACCCGGTGGGGGGGCGGGTGTGGGCTGGGCTGGCACCATGGCTGTGACCCCGGCCTCTGGCACCCACCTTCGCATGCAGGCATTGTCACCCATGTGCCTGTGGCTGGAGCCTGCTCAAGCTGCCTGGTGGGTGCCCGCAATGACCTCTGGGCCTGGCCTGGGCTCCAGCCCAGCTGGGGAGGGGTGGAGGCTGGCACGGGCTGGGGCAGACAGGTTTGGGGCCACAGAGCACCATTGTCAGTGATGCTCAGTAAACAGTGCAGCTGCCTCCACTGGGCACAGGCCAGCCCTGGGCCAGACGGGGGCGCCACCATGCTGGGTCTCTGAAGTCTGTTTTGGAGTGAGGGTGGGGGAGAAGGGACTCTGGTGCCCGTGGGAAGATCCACGTGGTCTGCCGGGAGGGGATGAGGGTCAAGGTGCCCCTCAGGTAGGTTTGCAGGGGATCCCCAGAAAGCTGCTGGCCAGGCCCCTCCTCCCCCTGCCTCCCCAAGCCAGGCGAGGCGGTGATGGGCCCTGGTGGAGTCGTCCCGCCCACTGGACTAGGTTGAGCCTTGTCAGGGGGTCTCAGCGTTTCTCTCCCGCTCAGAGCTGGTCCCACCAGGGCTCACCGTGGTGCCCAGCCCCAGGGAACAGGAGCCTCCAGGAAAACCAAGCTGAGGCCAGGCCTGCCACAGGGGCTCGGTTCTGAGGCCCAGGCCCCACCAGGGCTGCTGCTCCCACCTGAACTGGCCTGAGTTTGGGGTAGGGCCAGGGCAGAAGGAGGTGCTTATGGCTTCAGAGACTGGGGGTGTTAGACCCCTTTCCAGGTGTTCCTGGGGCCCAGGGCCCAGGCCCAGCTCACTGGCCTGCACGGGACTAGATGGTGCTGCAGCGGTAGGCAAAGGGGCTGATCCTGAGGGAGTGTGGGAGCTGTTGGCACAGAGGCCAAATGTGGCTCAGGTGGCCTCCAAGATCCTGCTCAGGCAGCCCTGCCACATCGAGGTGGGGAAAGATGAGCTGTTAGAAGCATAGGTCAGAGTGTACCACAAGCTGGATGATTTGTCCCTACTGGCTCTGAGACTCCTCCCAGGGCAGGTGGCTCAAATGTAGCCCCTTCAGTGTGTAAGCAGAACCTGAATGGGAGGCGCAAGACCTGCTTCTTGTGGGCCAGGCAACACTTGCTCTCTTGATGGCTTGGAGGTCCTGGCCTGACCTTCCATGGCCTCCAATGAGCACATGGGGTCCTGGCTGGGCTGGGCTGGCCTTGCTGGGAGGGGTCTATCTTCAGGCGAGAAGACTGGCTGACAGGGCAGGGAGGGTTCGGGCTGGTGCAAGTCTGCCAAATAGGCCCAGGTGGGGTCTCACTCGGCTTCCCTTCACAGTGGGTCTTGGCCTTCGAGATCTTCATCCCCCTGGTCCTCTTCTTTATCCTGCTGGGGCTGCGGCAGAAGAAGCCCACAATCTCCGTGAAGGAAGGTGAGGGTCCGGGCGGGCTGGGCCAAGACACAGCTGGAGTGGGCAGGCAAGGTGTCCTTACCAAGTCATGCACACGTGTTCTGTGTGCACGTATCTTCACGCGTATGCTCACCTGCGCTCATGGCTCCTGAGCGCAGTCTGTATGCCTACTCCCACGTGTACCCTGCACCTGCGTTCCAGCCTGGCGGCTGGGCTTCAAGGATGACATGGCTGGCCGTGGCAGCCATGAGTGAGCACAGGTGCCCGTTCCCGGCATGGCCCGGCGTCGCTCTGGCACTCACTGGTCTCCTCTGTTCTGTTTTGACCCTGCCCCACCCACGCATGGTCTCTGTCCTCCTCCTCCTCCTCCACCGTGGCCCGCATGCAGTCTGTAAGTGAGCAGCCGCTTCCTCCAGGCTGGCCCCCAGGTGGCAGTGGCGGGATGGCCCCGGCGGGGTCCTCCTGGTGCGGCTTGAGCACCCCTCCCTGCTTGCATTAACAACCTCTCCCAGGCCCCCTGCACCCTGTCAGGGATAGCTGACTCCAGACTGGGGCGGTGGGTAGTGAAGGCCAGGTGCTGGGCCACAGTTTGGGCCCTTGTCAAGCTGCCAGGGTATTTTCCTCTCTGTGTGGGGTCGCCTGACCATGCACGCCAGGGGTGGGGTGCCTGGGCTAGCCTGGGGCTGGGGCCAGGCAAACCTGAGCTGGGGCTGGGCTAGCCTAGGACTAAGAGTTGGGCTAACCTAGGACTGACGCTGGGCTAGCCTGACTTCTCTCCCGTCACACCTCTGTGAGCTCCTGCACTCACTCTGCTAATCGGCTGGCCAGAGAGGTCAGAGGTCCCTGCCAGGAGGGGACCCCGTATCTCCCTGGGCTCCGTGGGCAGTGCCACACCCCTGCTTGGCAGGGTGCTTTAAACCTGGGTGGTTGAGGGGAGAGGGATGACCTGAGGATTCTGGCATAGGGGCTGGCGAGTGGCCCTTTGACCTCTGACCTGCCAAAGTCATGGGCACCAGAGCACGTGGCCTGCTGCACAGCTAGGGCCGGGTGCTCCCCCGCTCTCTCCTGCCTGTCGCTGCTTCTCCTTCCTGATTTTCTCCAAATTTCTCCTCTCGGCCTCTGTCTCCCCACCCTCTGCGTTACTCTCCCCTGGCCCCTCTGGGCCCTCTGGCCCACCTGCCCACCCCTGCAGCCTTCTACACGGCCGCACCTCTCACCTCCGCCGGTATCCTGCCAGTCATGCAGTCACTGTGCCCCGACGGCCAGCGGGACGAGTTCGGCTTCCTGCAGTACGCAAACTCCACGTGAGTGCCCCCTCCGCGGGAGCCCTGCCCCCTCTGTCCCCGGGCCGGTGGTGACACCCATGGTGGTTCAGGGTCACGCAGCTTCTGGAGCGCCTGAACCGCGTGGTGGAGGAGGGTAACCTGTTCGATCCTGCGCGGCCCAGCCTGGGCTCGGAGCTTGAGGCCCTGCGGCAGCATCTGGAGGCCCTGAGTGCCGGCCCAGGTGCCTGGAAGGACCGTACGGACAGCCCTACAGGTATGCCTGGGCTGGGCGCATGGCCTGGAGGGGCCCCACGGGGTCCGAGCGGCCACTGGCTCCATGGGCCCTGCCTCCAGGCCTGGCCCCTGTCTACCCGGTCCTCTATCCCCATGCCAAGGGTGCTGCTGGGCCTGTGATTGGGGCCTGCTCGGCGTGCTGGCAGGGTACCATGGGTGGACCTGCCCAGCTGGCCTCACCCTTCCTCCTGCCTGTCCAGTCTCCACCTTCTCTCTGGACTCGGTGGCCAGGGACCCGCGGGAGCTCTGGCGCTTTCTGACGCAGAACTTGTCACTGCCTCACAGCACAGCACAGGCCCTCCTGGCTGCCCGGGTGGACCCGCCCGAGGTGAGGTGGGCCCCCTACCGGGGTGGGTAGTCTGTACCTATGGGAGAAGCTCCCAGCCTGCCACTGCGCTCTGCCTGTCCCATAGCCCCTGGTGGCGGGCATGGGGGGTGCAAGGGCAGCTGAGCCCCCTTCTCAGCTCAGAGGTGTCACAGGGCCAGGCTCTCCAACCCCCCCGCCTGCATCATGCCTCCTCGTCCGCTCCCCCAGGTCTACCACCTGCTCTTTGGCCCTGTGCCTGCCCTGCATGCTGGTTCCAGCCTCCCCGGGGGTCAGGGGCCCTGGAGCCGCCTGGGTGGCAGTCCCCTGCTCCAGATGGAGGTGAGGGGGACCTGGAGGCCTAGGGAGCATGCCTCCTACCTTGGGTGGGGGTTTCTGCCCAGCTGGGTGAAGGAGGGCACTGGGGAGCCTGAAGCTGGCATGGGGGCATGGGGACCCATGCTGCAGAGCCCACCGTCCCAGACCTGGCCAGAGCAGGGGGCAGGGTGAGACCTGAAGGGCATCTTGGACCGGGCCCTCAGGCTCCTCTTGGTATGGGTTGGGAGTTCCTTCCTGGAGACCCTGCCCTTGGCCTCACATTTTCTGTACCCCACCCCCACCAGGAGCTGCTGCTGGCCCCTGCCCTCCTGGAGCAGCTCACATGCACGCCAGGCTCTGGGGAGCTGGGCCGCATCCTCACAGTGCCCGAGGGTCAGCAGAGTGCGCTACAGGGCTACCGGGCCGCTGTCTGCAGCGGGCAGGCCGCCGTCCGCACCCGCCGCTTCTCTGGGCTGGCAGCTGAGCTCCGGAACCAGCTGGACGTGACCAAGATCTCCCGGCAGGTGAGGCTCTGCCTGCCAGCTGGACAGCAGGGCTGAGGGCCGGCTGGAGGAAGTGCTGGCAGTGTCGGGGCCACGGGGGCTCCAGGGACTAAGGCTGTGGAGGGACCGTAGCCACTGTCAGGTGCCCAACAGCCTCCCACACCCTGCCTCGTGCCCAGCCCGGTGCCTTCACCCCACTGGTATCTCCACTTCCCTCACCGGGGCTGTAGACCTGCCCTCAGCCCCTGTCCCAGCTGTGTCCCTTGCTTTGTCCTCCCTATTCCACCTCCACCCTCAGCCACCCTACCTGCAAATCCCACCCCCAGCCCCTGCTCCCCCAGACACCACTCTCTGGGCCAGCAGCTCCCCACATGCCCATTTCTCCGCAGCTGGGCATGGATGTGGCCAGCGGTTCGGACCCTCAGCAGCAGCCACCACCCCCGCGGCGGCTTCAGGCGCTGTTGGAGGACCTGCTGGACGCCCAGAAGGTTCTGCGGGATGTGGACGTCCTCTCGGCCCTGGCCCTGCTGCTGCCCCAGGGCGCCTGCACCGACCGGGCCCCCGGGCCCCCCGCCAGCGGCCCAGGCGGCAGCGCAGCCAACGGCACCGGCACCGGGGCCAATGCCACGGTGGAGGAGGGGGGCCCACTGGCTGCGGTCCAGGCCTCCGCCGATGCGCTGCAGGGCCAGTGCGCGGCCTTCGTGCAGCTCTGGGCAGGCCTACAGCCCATCCTCTGCGGCAACAACCGGTAGGTGGGTGGCGGGGTCCGACTCCGTGGCTGCTTCTGACACCCCACCCCGTCCCCCATTCCTGGTGCAGTGCCCCCTCCTCCGGTGCCCTCAGCCCCGCCCCCAATCTTGATGCCACACACTGATACCCTGCCTGATCCCCGCTGCCCTCTCGCCACACCCAGTCCAGTCCTTGATCCCCCACCCAGCGGAAGCCCCAGCTCCATACTGAAGCCCCCTCCCGGTACCTCTGAAGCCCCGCCACCACTCCATGAAGCCCTGCTGCCCATCCCTGAAGCCCCGTCCCTTTATTCCTGGTGTACCGCTTCCCCTCAACCCTGAAGGCCCCCTGGAACCCAGACACCCCGCGACCATTCTCCAGGCTCTGACTCCCTGCCTCGCGCCCACCAGTTCCGGGTGTACCGCCCACAACCCCCCAGCGTCCCTCCCCCACTCCTGAAACCAGGCCTCCTGACGCCCCGCCCACTCTCTTGGTCCCGCCCCTCCCCAGCACCATCGAGCCCGAGGCTCTGCGGCGGGGCAACATGAGCTCCCTGGGCTTCACGAGCAAGGAGCAACGGAACCTAGGCCTCCTGGTCCACCTCATGACCAGCAACCCCAAGATCCTGTACGCCCCCGCGGGCTCCGAGGCAGACCGCGTGATCCTGAAGGTGCGCTGGACTGGCGCAGTTGCTGCTTGGGCTGCGCGCCTCCAGGGCAGGACCCCAGGAGAAGAGAGGGGGCTAGGAGCAGTTGGCATGCGGGGCGCAGCTTCACGTGGGACACATGACCTGGAGCTCGGGCACCTGGCGGGTTTCACGCTTGGCGGCCTCCCGTGGGAAGGCATTGGAGTGGTTGGTCTGTTGCAGGAGCCTGGCCTGCTTTGGGGTGGCCAGCGCCTGCACAGTGCTGGTGGGGCTGGAGGAGGGGGTGTGTCCAGGTGGCCGAATATGGCACAGGACCCGGCGTAGGGCGGTGAAGTCTGGCGGGGCAGCTGGGTGGGTGCTGCAGAGGGGAAGAAGCTTTGCTTGAGTTGGCTGGGAGCCTTCTGAGTGGGGATGCCACAGGCCATCCCAGGGGAGATAGCACATCTCGGAACAAGCAGAAATCAGGACTGGAAACCTGCCTGGGAGGGGTCAGCCTGTGGATGAGGTAGGGGCATGTGTGGAAGGGGTCCCTAGGATGAGGGTGGGAGAGAGACAGGCAAGTCCAGGGCTGATTAAGGGGGAGTAGAGAAGGGGTCCCTGAGAGGCTCCGTGAGGTAGGAGCGGAGCAGGTACCTGTGCTGTCCAGGAGCGGAGGGCAGAGCGGGTCCGAGGAGGGCGAGGACAGCTGTGTGGACGCTTTGGGAAGGCTGGTGGGGGTGGGCTGCTAGGGTCCAGCTGGGGGTGTGGCCAGAAGGCAAGCACAAGGCTGGTTGCTGGTGGGGATGGGCTAGTCGGCTGTGCCGGGCCTGGGAGGGGAGGAGGGCATAGAACACCCACTGGTTGGATTCTTCCGTGAGCCCCATGCCGGTCCCTTCACCCTCCGCAGGCCAATGAGACCTTTGCCTTCGTGGGCAACGTGACTCACTACGCCCAGGTCTGGCTCAACATCTCGTCCGAGATCCGCAGCTTCCTGGAGCAGGGCCGGCTGCAGCAGCACCTTCACTGGCTGCAGCAGGTGCGGTGGGGGCTGGAGGGGGGACCGCGGGGCAGCCCCACTCTGCCCTGGGGGCCGGCGCTGGCCCGTGCCCACCCTCTAAGCCGGCCCTGCACCCCCAGTACGTGGCGGAACTGCGGCTGCACCCTGAAGCACAGAACCTCTCGCTGGAGGAGCTGCCCCCTGGCCTGCGCCAGGACAACTTCTCCTTGCCCAACGGCTCGGCCCTCCTGCAGCAGCTGGACACCATCGACAATGCGGCCTGTGGCTGGATCCAGTTCATGTCCAAGGTGAGGGAGTGTGGGGCAGGACGGGACCAGCGGGGCCCTGCTCCCGCACCCAGGGCTGGCTCCAACCATGCCCTTCTCCCCAGGTGAGCGTGGACATCTTCAAGGGCTTTCCTGATGAGGAGAGCATCGTCAACTACACGCTCAACCAGGCCTACCAGGACAACGTCACTGTGTTCGCCAGTGAGCTGCGGGCCCCGCCCACTCCTCCGGCCCCTCCCCTCTCATCTGAACACCGCCCCTCTCCCTTGCTTTGCAGGGACTCGGGCCCTCCCACTTCCCCCGGCCCTGGTCCTACCCTTCTTCTCCCCCAGCACGGTCCCTGGCCCCACTCCCGCATCCCCCACCCCGCCCCAGCCCAACTCCTCCTTGCCGCAGCCCCACCCTAGCCCTGCTCTGCCCCTCCCAGCCCCACCCCCACCCCCACCCCCACGACCTTCTCGGCCTTGGGTCCTCAGGCGTGATCTTCCAGACGCGGAAGGACGGATCCCTCCCGCCCCACGTCCACTACAAGATCCGTCAGAACTCCAGCTTCACCGAGAAAACCAACGAGATCCGCCGGGCCTACTGGCGGCCAGGGCCCAACACCGGCGGCCGCTTCTACTTCCTGTACGGCTTCGTGTGGATCCAGGGTGAGGGGCCTGTCGGGGGACTGACGGGGGAATGGGGATGCGGGGAAGGGCCGGCTTCCTGACGCTGACTCCGCCCGCAGACATGATGGAGCGCGCCATCATCAACACCTTCGTGGGACACGACGTGGTGGAGCCGGGCAACTACGTGCAAATGTTCCCTTACCCCTGCTACACACGCGACGAGTGAGTCGGGGGAGAGGAGGGATCCCCGGCTGTGGGCTCAGGCCTGCGCCCTGATGCACCTCCTCCCCCAGCTTCCTGTTCGTTATCGAGCACATGATGCCGCTCTGCATGGTGATCTCCTGGGTCTACTCCGTGGCCATGACCATCCAGCACATCGTGGCTGAGAAGGAGCACCGGCTCAAGGAGGTGGGGCAGAGGGCGGGATGGGGCACTGGACGGGGAGGGGCCTCGGGCTGCATCACCGCCCACCACCCGCAGGTGATGAAGACCATGGGCCTGAACAACGCGGTGCACTGGGTGGCCTGGTTTATCACGGGCTTCGTGCAGCTGTCCATCTCAGTGACGGCCCTCACCGCCATCCTCAAGTACGGTCAGGTGCTCATGCACAGCCACGTGCTCATCATTTGGCTCTTTCTGGCTGTCTACGCTGTGGCGACCATCATGTTCTGGTGAGCCCCCGTGGCCAGCTCGGGTGGGGCGCCCTCCAGGGCTGCGGCTAGCTGGAAGCCCCTGCGGGTGGGATGTGGTTGACCACCCTGTGGCCCCCAGCTTCCTGGTGTCGGTGCTGTACTCCAAGGCCAAGCTGGCTTCGGCCTGTGGCGGCATCATCTACTTCCTGAGCTACGTGCCCTACATGTACGTGGCCATCCGTGAAGAGGTGGCCCACGATAAGATCACTGCCTTCGAGAAGTGCATTGCGGTGAGGGTCGTGGGTGGGCAGCTGGGCTGGGTGGCGGGCCCACCCTCTGCCCCAAACTGCCCATTGACACCCATGTCTTCTCAGTCCCTGATGTCCACAACGGCCTTCGGCCTGGGCTCCAAATACTTTGCTCTGTACGAGGTGGCGGGCGTGGGCATCCAGTGGCACACATTCAGCCAGTCGCCTGTGGAAGGGGACGACTTCAATCTGCTGCTGGCTGTCATCATGCTGGTGGTGGATGCGGCCGTCTATGGCGTGCTCACGTGGTACATTGAGGCTGTGCACCCAGGTACATCCAGAAGGAGGTGTGAGGCAAAGGGACGCGGCTGAGGAGGGGGCTCCCTGGGCAGCTCCCTGGGCGGGAGCACACCTGCCTCTGGTGGACTGCCCACCCTCAGGCTCTGAGTCAGCCTCCCGCCCATCCCTGGCCCCCAGGCATGTACGGGCTGCCCAGGCCCTGGTACTTCCCGCTGCAGAAGTCCTACTGGTTGGGCAGTGGGCGGACAGAGGCGTGGGAGTGGAGCTGGCCGTGGGCACACGCCCCCCGCCTCAGCGTCATGGAGGAGGACCAGGCCTGCGCCATGGAGAGCCGGCGGTTTGGTGAGGCGCTAGCGAGCGGGGGAGCTGGGTTAGGTGGCAAGAGGGCACGGGGCACCACCCTCAGCTCTGCTCCCCACCCTTCTGACGCATGCCGTGTGCAGAGGAGACGCGGGGCATGGAGGAAGAACCCACCCACCTGCCACTAGTGGTCTGCGTGGACAAGCTCACCAAGGTCTACAAGAATGACAAGAAGCTGGCCTTGAACAAGCTGAGCCTGAACCTGTACGAGAACCAGGTCGTCTCCTTCCTGGGCCACAATGGGGCCGGCAAGACCACAACCATGTGAGTGCCTCTGAGAACGACAGGCAGCAGGATGCAGTCGGGGACCTTTTGGGCACGAGGTGGGCCTGGCAGGGGCGGGGCTGGTGGTGACCCCGGCCACCCACCCAGGTCGATCCTGACCGGCCTGTTCCCGCCGACCTCGGGCTCGGCCACCATCTACGGGCACGACATCCGCACGGAGATGGACGAGATCCGCAAGAACTTGGGCATGTGTCCGCAGCACAACGTGCTCTTCGACCGCCTCACGGTGGAGGAGCATCTGTGGTTCTACTCGCGGCTTAAGAGCATGGCGCAGGAGGAGATCCGCAAGGAGATGGACAAGTGGGCGGGGCCGTGGGCGGGGCCGTGGGGTACGGGGGCAGGACGCTGGGGTGGGGCTGGGGGGCTAGGGGCGGGCGCAGAGGCGGGGCCACGGGGCCGAGGCTCCCCTGCCCCACGCCGTCCTGCCCATCTCCAGGATGATCGAAGACCTAGAGCTCTCCAACAAGCGCCACTCGCTGGTGCAGACGCTGTCCGGGGGCACAAAGCGCAAGCTCTCCGTGGCCATCGCGTTCGTGGGTGGGTCCCGAGCCATCATCCTGGACGAGCCCACAGCTGGCGTCGATCCCTATGCGCGCCGGGCCATCTGGGACCTCATCCTGAAGTACAAGCCCGGTGAGCGGGGCGGGGCGAGGGGCGGGGCGAGGGGCGGAGCACGGTGCGGGCGCAGGCCGGGCGCCTGCCTGGCCCCGCCCAGCACCCTGGCCCCGCCCAGCACCCTGACCCCGCCCCGGCCTTGGCCCAGGCCGCACCATCCTCCTGTCCACCCACCACATGGACGAGGCGGACCTGCTGGGGGACCGCATTGCTATCATCTCCCACGGGAAGCTCAAGTGCTGTGGCTCCCCGCTTTTCCTCAAGGGCGCCTATGGCGACGGGTACCGCCTCACGCTGGTCAAGCAGCCTGCCGAGCCTGGAGGTCCCCAAGGTCTGTGCTGAGACCCCCAGTGGAGGGGCGGGGCCTTCACCGTGCCCAGGGGTCCGTGGATGCATGGTGGGACTGGCCTGCCCTCTCCCGAGGCCCCCATCCTGACCCAGCCAGGCTCCGTGAGGACCCCCAGCCCGGAGTGAAGCCCCTCCCTGCTCCCCCCCCCCCCCCCCACTCCAGAGCCAGGGCTGGCATCCAGCCCCCCGGGCCGGGCCCCGCTGAGCAGCTGCTCTGAGCTACAGGTCTCCCAGTTCATCCGCAAGCACGTGGCCTCCTGCCTGCTGGTGTCAGACACGAGCACCGAGCTCTCCTACATCCTGCCCAGTGAGGCTGCCAAGAAGGGGGCCTTTGAGCGCCTCTTCCAGGTGGGAGGATTGGTCGGGGTGGGACAGGGCTCCTGGGAGGCCCTGCATCCCACACCCCCTCACCCAGTCCCTCCACAGCACCTGGAGCACAGTCTGGATGAGCTGCACCTGAGCAGCTTTGGGCTGATGGACACGACACTGGAGGAGGTGTTCCTCAAAGTGTCTGAGGAGGACCAGTCTCTGGAGAATAGTGAAGTCGGTGAGGGGTGCAGGGGACCCTTGCCTGGAGCCCACTGCCCCAGCTTGCCCCACCAGGCCTGAAATGGGGCCTGGGCCATCACCCCTCCCTTCCCAGGGGAGTCCTAGGAGGGTGGATAGGTGGCCATGGGGGCCTGGGGCTTGAGGCTCCCCAGTCAGAGGGCAGGTAGCTCTGAGCCCTCTCTCCCTCTCTGATTCCCTCTACCATGCAGATGTGAAGGAGTCCAGGAAGGATGTGATGCCAGGGACAGAGGCCCCAGTGGCTGGGGAGGCTCCCGCTGGCAACCTGGCCCGGTGCTCAGAGCTGGCAGAGTCACAGGCCTCCCTGCAGTCGGCATCGTCAGTGGGCTCTGCCCGTGGTGACCAGGGCACTGGCTATGCTGAGGTTTATGGGGACTACCGCCCCCTCTTTGACAACCTGCAGGACCCCGACAACGTCAGCCTGCAAGGTGGGGGGTAGCTGGGTAGGACTGGGGTGGGTGTGCAGAGGACACACTGGGGTGGGTGTGCAGAGGACACACAGGGCCCCCTGCTCAGCTCCCGCCTCCGTGCAGAGGCTGAGGCCGAGGCCCTCACGCGGGTCGGCCAGGGCAGCTGCAAGCTGGATGGCTGGTGGCTCCGGGTGCGCCAGTTCCACGGGCTCCTGGTGAAGCGGTTCCACTGTGCCCGTCGCAACTCCAAGGCACTGTTCTCCCAGATCCTGCTGCCCGCCTTCTTCGTCTGCGTGGCCATGACGGTTGCCCTTTCTGTCCCTGAGATTGGTACGGCCACCTGACCAGGCGGAGGGGCACCATGGGCTAGCATCCTGCAAGAGGTGTGGCCTTGACCCGGTCTGCGTCTGCACCACATAGGGGGCCCCTTGCCTGCTCTGGGCCTCGGAGCCACAATCGGAGGCTGTCGGGCCCGCTGAGGGCTCGTTGGGTGTGGGGCCTCCCCAGACTTGGGCCTCTGGGTGCTAGGAAGAGGGGGCCTAGGTCTGGGGCCGATGGCAGGTGTTCCGACTGCTGAGCCGTCCCCCCACTCCACCAGGTGATCTGCCCCCGCTGGTCCTCTCGCCGTCTCAATACCACAACTACACCCAGCCCCGTGGAAACTTCATCCCCTACGCCAACGAGGAGCGCTGGGAGTACCGGTAAGAGGGCCCCGGGGCAGCGGGCGGGAGGCGCAGGAGGCAAGGGGGCCGCACCCCCACTCATGACCACCATCCCCCAGACTGCGGCTGTCGCCGGATGCCGGCCCCCAGCAGCTCGTGAGCACCTTCCGGCTGCCGTCGGGCGTGGGCGCCACCTGCGTGCTCAAGTCGCCTGCTAACGGCTCTCTGGGGCCCACGATGAACCTGAGCAGCGGAGAGTCCCGCGTGCTGGCCGCTCGCTTCTTCGACAGCATGTGCCTGGAGTCCTTCACACAGGGGCTGCCACTCTCCAACTTTGTGCCGCCCCCGCCCTCGCCCGCCCCGTCGGATTCGCCCGTGTCCCTCGATGACGACCTGCTGCAGGCCTGGAACGACTCGCTGTCGCCCACTGTAGTGCCAGGTTCCGCCAGGGACGGACCCCGCGAGGCGGCGAGGGAAGGGGTGGGACAGGGCGTAGGAGGGGCAGGGGCACCGGAGAGGCGCGGGGCGAGGCGTAGCAGAGGGGCGGGCACGCGAAAGGGGCGGAGAACGGGGCTCAGGGGCGGGACAAAGGAGAGCGGCGGGGGGCGGGGCGGAGCCGGCTGACCCAGGCTGTATCCTCAGAGATGTGGACCTCTGCCCCTTCGCTGCCGCGCCTGGTGCGGGAGCCGGTCAGGTGCAGCTGCTCCACGCAGGGCACCGGCTTTTCCTGCCCCAGCGGCGTGGGCGGGCACCCGCCCCAGATGCGAGTTGTCACGGGCGACATCCTGACCGACATCACCGGCCACAACGTCTCCGAGTACCTGCTCTTCACCTCCGACCGCTTCCGGCTGCACCGGTGAGCGGGAGCGAGGGGTGTCGCTGTAGGTGAGGTGGCCGTCCAGTGCCCGCAGGACCTCACTGCCCACCCCCCCACCTGCCTGCCCAGGTATGGAGCCATCACCTTTGGCAACGTTCAGAAATCCATCCCGGCCTCGTTTGGCGCCCGGGCCCCGCCTATGGTGCGCAAGATCGCCGTACGCAGAGCGGCCCAGGTAAGGGCCGCAGGGATCAGAGGGGCCAGCCTGCCTGGGTCTGCAGTGACCCACGGTGGCTGTCGGGGCCTCTCTGTGCCCTTACCTCTCCCTCTGCAGGTTTTCTACAACAACAAGGGTTACCATAGCATGCCCACCTACCTCAACAGCCTCAACAACGCCATCCTGCGTGCCAACCTGCCCAAGAGCAAGGGCAATCCAGCGGCCTATGGTGAGGGGTGGGGTGGGGTGGGGTGGAGTCAAGGGTGGGGAGTGGGGAGTGGGGCAGAAGCAGGGCCTGAGGCTGCCCTCCCCTGTGCTGCAGGCATCACGGTCACCAACCACCCCATGAACAAGACCAGCGCTAGCCTCTCCCTGGATTACCTGTACGTGCTCATCAGGGAACACAGGGGAGTCAGAGGGGAGGGCAAGGGCGGGGGCAGCACAAAGTTGGACAGTGGCAGCCCTTGTGTGAAGGACGCCAGGCACATGCTGTCGAAGAAACGAGCGGCCAGCACGCGGGACTCTCCGCTGCGCAGGTTCATCGTGGGCCCCAGAGAGCCATTAGCAGGGGACTTGAGCATGCAGGTGGCGCCCATGCCCAATGGCAGCTGGAAGGTGCTCACCAGCAGCTGGGAGCTGGCATCCGGCGACAGCCACAGTATGGGGAATGGTGGTCATGAATCGGGGTGCTGCCCCCTGGCCTCCTGCCCCTCTTCCCAGCACCCAGAGGCCCGAGTTTGTGGAGGCCCCACACCTGATGAGCTCCCAGCGTGCCCGACAGTCTCCCATCGTAGCACAGGTCCCCCTACATGGTGCAGGTGTGGGCGGAGTCAAGGCCACACCTCATGTGGGACACTAGTCCAGGCAGGGCGGGGCTTCACAGGCAAGGCTGCGGCCGTGTAGGGCTCAGGCATCTGTCCCCCTCCCCAGGCTGCAGGGCACAGATGTGGTCATTGCTATCTTCATCATTGTCGCTATGTCTTTCGTGCCGGCCAGCTTTGTGGTCTTCCTGGTGGCCGAGAAGTCCACCAAGGCCAAGCACCTGCAATTTGTCAGTGGCTGCAACCCTGTCATCTACTGGCTGGCCAACTACGTGTGGGACATGGTGCGGCCTGTTCCCTTGCCTCTGCACAGCTGAACTGGAGGACTCCCTTAGCCCCCAGGCCACCACCCCGTACCCGGCTGGCAGCATTAGCCCTCCATTTCTCCCCAAGCTTGAGTCCCCCTCCCAGGCACCGAGCCCTGTCCCCTGCCAGCACACAAGCTCTCTGTTTGCCATGCCCCACCCTCTTCTGTTCCCATCCCCGCCCCCAGCCAGGCACTCGAGCCTTCCCACTCGAGCTGGGCTCCCACCCCTTACCCCATGTCCCCTGCCCCCTCACACACCAGCCCCCTCCCTGCTCCCCTCCCAGCCCCACGCCCCACCAGCAACTCCTGTTCTTGCAGCTCAACTACCTTGTCCCAGCCACCTGCTGCGTCATCATCCTGTTTGTGTTCGACCTGCCGGCCTACACATCACCCACCAACTTCCCAGCTGTGCTCTCCCTCTTCCTGCTTTATGGGTAAGGGGTGGGCACGGGGCGTGGGGCAGGCCAGGGCCGGGGCAGCCCAGTGACTGCCGCCCGCCCCCAGGTGGTCCATCACACCCATCATGTACCCGGCCTCCTTCTGGTTCGAGGTGCCCAGCTCTGCCTACGTCTTCCTCATCGTCATCAATCTCTTCATCGGCATCACGGCCACTGTGGCCACCTTCCTGTTGCAGCTCTTTGAGCATGACAAGGTGGCGGTGGGTGGGGGCAGGGGCAGGGTGGGCGGGCCATGACCCAGGCTGGGTGCCTGACACCCTGCCACCCTCCAGGACCTGAAGGTCGTCAACAGCTACCTGAAAAGCTGCTTCCTCATCTTCCCCAATTACAACCTGGGTCACGGGCTCATGGAGATGGCGTACAACGAGTACATCAACGAGTACTATGCCAAGATTGGTGTGTGCCGGTGTGGGGTGGGTGGGCAGCACAGATCCCTCTGGCCAGCAGTGCAGGGTGGGCTAGGAGAGGAGCCTCAGCAGCTCCAGGTGCAGGGGTGGCTGTGGGGCTGCTGGAGGCCCCCCAGCACAGGCCCTGAGCCGGCTGTCCCACAGGCCAGTTCGACAAGATGAAATCCCCATTCGAGTGGGACATCGTCACTCGTGGGCTGGTGGCCATGACGGTGGAGGGCTTTGTCGGCTTCTTCCTCACCATCATGTGCCAGTACAACTTCCTGCGGCAGCCACAGTGAGTGGGCTGGTGGCAGGGGCAGTGGCAGGGGTGGGTGGCAGCGGTGGTGACAGGCCAGGCTCTGCCCACCCTTTCTGCAGCAGTTACAGGTCACAGTGAGTGAGGTGATGGCCAGGACTTGTGGCGAGCGTAGGGAGATGGCAGGGGCAGTGGCAGAAGTGACGGCAGGGGTGGGTGACCCTGGCGGTGGTGGGCCGGGCACTGCCCACCCTGTCCCCCCAGGCGCATGCCTGTATCCACCAAGCCCGTGGAGGACGACGTAGACGTGGCCAGTGAGCGGCAGCGAGTGCTGCGGGGGGACGCCGACAATGACATGGTCAAGATTGAGAACCTGACCAAGGTGGGCTGAGCCACTGGCTGAGGATGGGGGCGTGGCCCAGGATGTGTGGGGCGTGGCCCTGGGTGAGGGCGTGGCCTCAAGGTGGGGTTCCTAGTTCAGACTGGGAGTGGGACCACGATGTAGAGGCGGGGCCGGTCGTGTGGGGTGGGGACCCAGTGTGACCGGTTGCACAGCTGAGCAGCTGAGCGGGCAGGCGCCCCCCACCGACCCCCTCACACCGCCAGGTGTACAAGTCCCGGAAGATCGGCCGCATCCTGGCTGTGGACCGCCTGTGCCTGGGTGTGCGTCCTGGTGAGTGCTTCGGCCTCCTCGGCGTCAACGGCGCGGGCAAGACCAGCACCTTCAAGATGCTGACAGGCGACGAGAGCACGACGGGGGGCGAGGCCTTCGTCAACGGGCACAGGTGTGGACGGGGCGCAGCGGGGGCGGGGCGTGGGGGGTGTCGGGGCACTGCGGGGGCGGGCACGGCGGGGGCGGTGCGCGGTGACAGAGGGCACGGGGCTGTGGGCGGTTCGCGCATGCGCCCTGCTGATGCCCGCTGCCCCCTAGCGTGCTCAAGGAGCTACTGCAGGTGCAGCAGAGCCTAGGCTACTGTCCGCAGTTCGACGCCCTGTTCGACGAGCTCACGGCCCTGGAGCACCTGCAGCTGTACACGCGACTGCGTGGCATTTCCTGGAAGGACGAGGCGCGGGTGAGGATCTGGTCGAGGGGTGGTGGCGGGGGGTTGTGTGTGGGCAGCCCCTGAGGGTCTGCCCTGCCCACCCAGGTGGTGAAATGGGCGCTAGAAAAGCTGGAGCTGACCAAGTACGCCAACAAGCCTGCCGGCACCTACAGTGGTGGCAACAAACGCAAGCTGTCCGCTGCTATAGCTCTCATCGGGTACCCGGCCTTCATCTTCCTGGTGAGCTGGCGTCCCGGTCAGGTGGGTCGGGTGGGTGAGAGCAGTGCAGTCAGCTAAGCCCTATGCCCGCCACCAGGATGAACCCACCACGGGCATGGACCCCAAGGCCCGGCGTTTTCTCTGGAACCTCATCCTGGACCTCATCAAGACTGGGCGCTCGGTGGTGCTGACGTCACACAGGTGGGCCACCTGTCTTCCCCCACCTCTCTCCCCCACCCCAGTCCCAGGAGACCCTGGGTGCCAGTCCTGCATCTTTGTCCACCGTCCCGGGGGCCCCTGGGTGCCAGCCCCACGGCCTTGCCCGTCGTCCCGGGAGCCCCTGGGTGCCAGCCCCACGGCCTTGCCTGCAGCATGGAGGAGTGTGAGGCCCTGTGCACGCGGCTTGCCATCATGGTCAACGGGCGCCTCCGCTGTCTGGGCAGCATCCAGCACCTGAAGAACAGGTGGGGGGTGCAGAAGGGGACACGGGGTGGGTGCTGTGGGTGTGGGGTCTGTGGGCAGCCATGGGGTGGTGACACCACGGCTCCTGGGGCCATGGGCCTGTCTCCCAGGTTTGGAGACGGCTACATGATCACCGTGCGGACCAAGGTCAGCCAGAGCGTGAAGGATGTGGTGCGGTTCTTCAACCGCAACTTCCCGGAGGCTGTGCTCAAGGTAGGCGTGGCCAAGGCAAAGTGGGGGCAGGGGCAGCCCTGCCTGAGAGACCCTGACCCCCCTCATCTGCCCGCAGGAGCGGCATCACACAAAGGTGCAGTACCAGCTGAAGTCAGAGTATATCTCGCTGGCCCAGGTGTTCAGCAAAATGGAGCAGGTGGTGGATGTGCTGGGCATCGAGGATTACTCCGTCAGCCAGACCACCCTAGACAACGTGAGTGCCTGAGCCTGGGCGTCCCAGCCCACTTCCCTGGCCAACCCACCCACCTGCCTGCCCCGCCCACCAGGTATTTGTGAACTTCGCCAAAAAGCAGAGCGACAACCTGGAGCAGCAGGAGTTGGGGCCGCCCTCCGGCTTGCAGTCCCCGCTGGGCCGCCTGCTCAGCTTCTTCCGGTCGAGACCCACCCCCACTGAGCTCCGGGCACTCGTGGCTGATGAGCCTGAGGAGCTGGACACGGAGGACGAGGGCCTCATCAGCTTCGAGGAAGAGCGGGTGAGGGGGCTGCCCACCATGGCCGGCCACAGGGACTCAGGGTCAGGGACTGGCCGGGGAGAGCCGGCTGTGGGGACACCTGCTCCCCAGAGCTCGAGAGGACAGATAGAGCCCACACAGATGCCCCTGGGATGGAGACGAGGGGCCTGGACGCAGGCAGAAAGCAAGGCCAACCACAGACCCCAAAGCACATTGGAAATGGTGACAGACTCAGAGACTGAGGCTGAGTGGGGGCGCAGAGCAGAGAGACTGAGGCAGAGTAGAGGGGGCAACAGATACAGAGACTGGGGCAGAATGGGGGGTGGCAGACACAGAGAGACTGAGGCAGAGTAGAGGAGGCAACAGATACAGAGACTGGGGCAGAATGGGGGGTCGCAGATACAGAGAGACTGAGGCAGTGTAGAGGGGGCAACAGATACAGAGACTGGGGCAGAATGGGGGGTGGCAGATACAGAGAGACTGAGGCAGAGTAGAGGGGGCAACAGATACAGAGACTGGGGCAGAATGGGGGGTGGCAGACACAGAGAGACTGAGGCAGAGTGGGGGGATGCGGAGAGGAGAGATTTAGGCAGTTGGAGGCAGCAGAGGGGAGAGATTTAGTCAGAGTGGGGGGCAGCAGAGGGGAGAGATTTAGGTAGAGTGGGGGGCAGCGGAGGGGAGAGATTTAGGCTAAGTGAGGGCGGCAGAGGGGAAACATTTAGGTAGAGTGGGGAGCAGCGGAGGGGAGAGATTTAGGCTGAGTGGGGGCGGCAGAGGGGAAACATTTAGGTAGAGTGGGGGGCAGCGGAGGGGAGAGATTTAGGCAGAGTGGGGGCGGCAGAGGGGAAACATTTAGGTAGAGTGGGGGGCGGCAGAGGGGAGAGATTTAGACAGTGGGGGACGCAGAGGGGAGAGATATTGGCAGAGTGGGGGACAGCGGAGGGAACAGGAACAGGGCAGGGATGGAAACACGGCAGCCGCCAGACTCAGCAGAGGGAGGTCTCAGGGGAAAGGCAGACGTGGAGCGAGGATTAGGCTGAGAGCGGAGCCTGGAGAGGTCAGGGGTGTAGGCCGTGTCAGAGCAAGGTCTGGGTTGGGGCCGGTGGGGGTCCCAGACACAGAGTCTAGGCTGAGGGTCCTCGCCTAGGAGAACACCACCCGAGCCTGGCCCACGTGCTATCCCCAGGCCCAGCTGTCCTTCAACACGGACACGCTTTGCTGACCGCCAGGAGCTGGACCCAGGATGTGGCTGTGGGACAGAGTCAGGCGGTGGCTGAGGCCTCCCCGTGCCGCCGGTGCCCGCTCGCCAGGCCTTGGAGTGGGGATCCAGGACCCCACAGACTTTGCACCCGCCTCCAGCCCACCACCCGCCCCGCCCTGCCCATGGTCACTGCGGCTGCCCAGCCCTGATTGTGCCAAAGGCTGGCCCGGCCACTGGGCTGCACACACCCTCACCCTGCTCTGCCTTAAAGCCTTGGGGTCTGGCCCAGCCCCCTGGCTCTGCTTCTGCCCAGCTCTTCCCACCACCCGCAAGGGCCAGGCTGAACCACTGTGGCTGGGCCAGGCCCACTGCCCTCTCCAGCGGTGGTCCCGAGCCTGGCCAGGCCTGGCCCTGACCGGGTGGGGGTGTCTGGTGGGGCAGGTTCATTATTTATTTTGCTTTAGGAAGAGGCTCCTTCACTGGCTCTCCTGCTGGCCGGTCAGCGCCCCCAGAGGCTATTGGTGTGGGCTGGAAAGGGGCCGCTTGGGTGGGGGTCAGGAGAAGGAAGGAGCCGCTGCCCTGCCAGTCAGGTGGGGGCCAGGCCCTCCTCTCCGCTCCAGCTGCCGTTGCTCCCCACCTGGCTTGGCCCCGCCGCCTGCGCCCGGAGCCGGGCTTGTACATAGCACACAGATGTTTGTTTTAAATAAAAAAACAGAAGTGAAACCTGCCGCGCCTGTGTGTGTGGGTGTTGGGGTGAAGCCCTCCCCAGGCTGCTTCTGGAAGGTGCAGGCTGTGGGATGATCAGCCCGGGGCCAGAGGTGGGGATGCAGCAGGTCACCCCCCAGTGCTCTGATGCTACAGGTGGGGAGACTGAGGCAGGAGCCATGTACCCGCCCCTCTCCCCCCCACCACACAGCCAGCAGGGGCAGGGGCAGGGGCAGGGGCAGGTTGGGTGGGAGGTCACGGTCAGGACTACCCCCATGCACTCACCCAGCCTGGAGGGCCAATCTCATGCCTGAGCTTGGCTAGCCCTCTGCCCTCCCAGTCTCTGGGACATCTGTGCCTTGATATCTCTGGGTTCCCCACGTTGAGATGTTCCTGGACCCCCATGCCTCATCCCTGGGCCCCCTGCCTCGATGTCGAGCCTCTTCGCCCAGCTCCCTGGGCCTGGTGTCCCTGTGGAGGCATGTGCTGGGCAGTCTCTGACTCGGGCTCATCGAGGGTGTGAGGAGGGTTTCCAGGAGGGAGGCTATCTCCAGTCGAGACTAAATTCAGAGGAAGAGCACATGGAGAGGCCTCCAGGGTGGGTGTGGAAGGTCCAAGGGATCCATGAAGCACAGGGGTGACAGAGCCTGGCGTGCCCGCCATGAGGGGTCCCCACAGCACCTGCAGGCTGACTCCCACTGTAGACCTGCTAATGCCTGAATGTATCCCCCGGAAGACGGTGCTGAAGTCCTAATCCCCGGCACCTACAAATGTGACCTCATTTGAAAACAGTCTTTGTGGACATTATGAGTTAGGTTAGCATAAGGTCACACTGGAGCCAGGTGAGTCCTGATCTGTATAAGTGGTGTGTTTATACATGAGGAGGAGAGACACAGAGACAGGGAAAATGCCATGTGACGACGGAGGCAGTGATTGGAGTGATGGCTGGCAGACACAGGCTGGAAAAGATAAGGAAAGAATCCCGTAGTGCCTCGGCTGACAGTAGGCCTTGCTGGCGCTCGCGTGTGAACTTCTGGCCTCCAGAGCTGGGAGAGAATAACTTGTGGTGTTCTCAGTCCCCCGGATTGCAGTGCTTTGTTGGAGTATCCTGGGAAACCATCATGAGTGGCCCAGGGGGACTGGAAGGGACACGGCAGTCCCCTAGGAGACTAAATGGTGGACACAAGCAAGCCTAGTACCACATGGGGGCTGGGGGCAGTGGGAAGGGGCAGAATAAGGGTGGGAAGGGTGTTGGAGGACTCATAGGCCAGGGTGACCGAGGGGGGCTGGGGAGGGCTTAGGCGACGAGTCCCATTTGGGCCACACTGGTTTGGGTTCATGTGGGATGTTCAACTGTGGCCGCCCAAGGGGCAGAGGCTGGGCCCAGAGGGTGATGCTGGGGGTCATTGGGGTACAGACCCCAGGAGGGTGCTGACTGCACTAAGAACCACAAGGATCACCCGCCCTGTGAGGGGCTGGTGTAGGTGTGGTGGTCAGCCAAGGAAAGGAGGGGGGGTCTCTAGGGTCTGGGGACCTGAGTCCTGTAACCACAGTAGCTGATTCCTTCCTGGAAGAGGATCCTAGGGTCCAGAAAGGACCACAGCCTGCAGCTTCGAGACCCTGAGCCTACGCCGTGCCCAGACCCCTGACCCAGAGACTGTGAGTGGGTATGTTGCTTTAAGTGGCTAAATTTGCAGTGGCTTTTAATGCAGCGGTAGAGAGCTAAACATCTACCACAACTTTTTATTTAAAAAAAATTAAACCTTCAGAAACATTGCAAGAGGATGATGAACACCATGTGCCCTTCACCCAGATTTACCTGCTGTTAAAATTCTGCCTCACTTGCTTTATCCCAGCCTCTCTCTATATACCTTTTTTTGCGCTGACCCATTTGAAAGTAAGAGCAGACATTGTGACCCTTCAGCCCAGATCCTGCAGCCTGCCTCTCCCCAAATTTATCAAGGACACCGTACTGTCACCTAATAAACCACCAGACACGAGTCTCCCCAGCTACCTCAATAATGCCCTCTACAGCGTTCTTCTTTTTAAAACCCAGGATTCAATCAGGAATTGCTCACTGCAGTTTCCTGTCTCGACCTTGGGTTTCCTCTCAAACAATCTCCCACATTTTCTTCTCTTGACCAATTGTAATGTTTCAATCAGTAAACAAAAGCTTAAAGGTTAATAACATCAGCGCTGGAGAGGAAAGAAGGCCTTCTCACACATACTCCGTCAGTGAGACTAGCTCTCAAATGGCATCTGGCAGTCCCTACCAAATGCACCACCTACTGATGTGGTTACGGCCTCTTTGTAGGAACAGGAAACCGCTATAAATCACGATAAATAAGGGGCTTGTGAAGTGCATTGTGGGACATGACGCAGGCACGGCTGAGATGATGTGGAAAGGATATGCTGATTTAGAGAAAAAAACCTTTACAACACGATGTTGGTGGAAGGCGTGGCATGAAGAGTGAGTATCGTCTGATGGCTTGTATACGTTTGAATGGATACAGGTACTCAGCTATGCAGAAGGTCCCAGCCTTTTTGTCTCTCATGACCTGGACGTGTGTGAGACCAGTCTGGATGGTCTGACCCTTTCTTCATGGTTAGATACAGGGCAGACCTTTGTGGCAAGGACACCACCGGCGATCTGGGGGTATATTCCCCACCACGTCGGGAGGCTAACCATATCAGTTCATCTCATCATTGGCACTGCTAACTGGGACCACGTGGTTGGGACAGCAGCAGCTGAGAGAGCACCTTTCTCCTTTAGGAACAAGTCAGCAATCTGACACGAATACCCTGTCCCCAACACCATTTCCCCTGGTGGTTTTAGCTCCCACTGGTGATTACTAAGGGAGAAAGTTGTGGCTGTCTGCTTCCATTAAGATTATAGCCTCGGACACCCTACGGGCCAGTTCTACTCTGTCCTATAGGGTTGCTATGAGTCAGAGTCGACTCAAAGGCAGTGGGTTTGGTTTGGTGATTACTACAGGGAGCCGGGTGGTGCAGTGGTTAAAGCACTCAGCTGCTAACTGAAAGGCTAGTTGTTCAAACCCACCAACTGCTCCACAGGGGAATGATGTGGCAGTCTGCTTCTGTGAAGATTTACAGTTTTGGAAACCCTATGGGGCGGTTCTACTCTGAATTCTACCTCAGAATCGACTTGACAGCAGTAGGTTTGGGTTTTTATTTTTATTTTTTGTGATTACTGTACAGATGGCCACAAAGTGGTCATTTTGTAATTATTTCCTCCTCCTACATCTATCAGCTGGCGTTTGCTCTCATGAAGAGTCCCCCCCTCCCCACGCCATTAAAAAATATTGTCATGGACTCCTGGTTTTCTCTTCAATCAATATGTTATAATTCATTGCTGACAATTTTTAATGCTTAAATTGTCCCACACGGGGCCAGTGTGAGCCCCTCCAAGGTGGTGTCAGTGTCCTTTTGCTTTGTCCTCAACATTTTTTGAGCACTTCCTTACTTTCTGGTACAGCAAAACCTCTGGACTGGCTTTATACTTTCCTTGCCCCAGCCCTGCAATTAGCCATTTCTCCAAGGAGCTCTGGTTCCTTCGACTGGGTGCTATGATTTGAATCATGTTCCCCGAAAAGATATGTGGAGGTCCTAACCCCTGCACCTGTGAACGTGACCTGGTTTGGGAGAATAGGCTTTTTTCTTTGCAGATGTGATCGGTTAAAGTTAATGAGGTCATACCAGAGCAGGGTGGGTCCTAATCCTAATTCCCTCTGGGTGGCATTTTATACAAGAGGGCAGACATGAAAACAGGGTATAAAAATGGCATGGTGGTGGCATCAGACCTTCTTGTCTGACTTCATAAGAGGGAGGAGAGAGAATCAAGACCAACATTAACCCAGGCTGATTTCAGTGAGATGGAGGTCAGATACACTCCTCTCTCAAACCTTTTATTTTTACCAATTCTGACACAAGCCATCCTTCCCATTGCACTCTCTACTTCTCTGTTTCATTTGATAATTTGTTGCAATGGCCACACAAAACTTACAGACCATACTCACAGTTATGGGGTTTATTAGTGAAGGAATAGGGTACAACTCAGGATCAGGAATGACTCAGGATATGGTTTTCGGGTCAGGACAGCTTCTTGGCCATGCCTACAGGCAAGCCTCTCTCTAGGCTCTCGGCCCCTCGGCCCCTCGGCCCCTCGGCCCCTCGGCCCATTGGCTTGACCTCTGTTCTGCTTGGGCAAGTGTTACAAAGCTCTTTAGCTCTGCCAATAAGTACCCGGAGGCACCCCACTCCATCAGCAGGCCTCCTGCCTGAGGGCACTCAGCTCTCTGGCTCCATGGGTCAGCAAGCCCACTGTAGCCACCTTGCTCCATGGGCCAGGAAGCCCACTGCACCATCTCATGCTGGTCCTCTAGTTCTGCTGCCACTGCTTCTCACCATCTCCATTATTACAGCTCCCTGTCCCCTGGGTCTAGGAAGTTCTTAGTACAGGGACCCTAGGTCCAAAGAATATGCCCCATTCTGGCTCCTCTTCTTGATGGTAGTGAGGTCCCCTTTCTCTGCTTCTGGAATTGGCTCCCTTTAAGCCTAGTGGGATGGCAAAACTGACCAAACCCTTTGTTAGGGTTCCACGCACCTTATTTGCATGGTCCCACTCCCACAAGGGCTCCATGCACTTTACTGGCATTAGTAGCAGACTGTGCATCCCCTTGGTGGGTGTCTTAGGCTGGGTTCTATAGAGAAGAAAAACCAGTGCAGCGTATAAATAAATATATAGAGAGATATAAAGAAAATGGCTCATGCATTTGTAGAGGTGGAAAGTCCCAAGTTCATGGGTCAGACTAAAGGCTTCTCCAGACTCATATAGCCACGGATGCTGGCAAATACAATATCAGAAGCTCAGATAGGCCTCTGACTCACAGGCTGTGGAGACTGATAAATCCCAAGATTGGCAGGTAAGATGGCAGGCAAGCTGCTAGCTCAAGTCCCAAGAACTGGAAATTAGATGAAAAGCAGCCAGCTGCAGGATCCAGAGTGCGTGAAAGCCCATGAGCCTTTCCAGAAAGTCTACCTATATTGGCTGCAGAACACACTCCCAGGGAAATTCCCTTTCAACTGATTGGCTGCTCACAACAGATCTTATCATGGAGATGATCACATTATATCAGATCTCATTATGAGGTGATTACATCATTACATAGCTGCCAAACTACATCATAACTGCCAAACCACTGAGGATCATAGCCCAGTCAAGTTGACCCACAATTTTAATCATCACAGTGGGCCACAAGCGCCTTATTTGTATAGTCCCAACCAATCATTTGCTTGCTGAAAGTGAAGAGGACTTGAAGCACTTACTGATGAAGATCAAAGACCATAGCCTTCAGTATGGATTACACCTTAATGTAAAGGGAAAAAAATCCTCACAACTGGACCAATAAGCAACATCATGATAAACAGAGAAAAGATCGACGTTGTCTGTCAAGGATTTCATTTTCCTTAGATCCACAATCAACACCCATGGAAGCAGCAGTCAAGAAATCAAAAGATGCACTACATTAGGCAAATCTGCTGCAAAAGACCTCTTTCAAGTGTTAAAAAGCAAGGACGTCACCTTGAAGACTAAGGTGCACCTGACCTAAGCCATGGTGTTTTCAGTCGCCTCATATGCATGTGAAAGCTGGACGATGAATAAAGAAGACTGAAGAAGAATTGAAGCCTTTGAATTGTAGTGTTGGAGAAGACTATTGAATACACCATGGATTGCCAAAAGAACAAACAAATCTGTCTTGAAGAAGTACAATCAGAATGCTCCTTGGAAGCAAGGATGGTGAAACTATGTCTCACATACTTTGGACATGTTGTCAGGAGAGATCAGTCCCTGGAGAAGGACATCATGCTTGGTAAAGTGGAGGGTCAGCGAAAAATAGGAAGACTCTCAATGAAATGGATTGACACAGTGGCTGCAACAATGGGCTTAAGCATAACAGTGATTGTGAGGATGGTGCAGGATTGGGCAGTGTTTTGTTCTGTTGTACATATGGTCGCTATGAGTTGGAACCAACTTGATGGCACCTAACAACAAAAACCCTATCACTTTGTGGGAGTCACAAGACCAAGGCTAGAAGGGCCATATTAAGTAACCCACTGCACCGCACAGAGTCACACACAAGGGGAAGAGAGAATGTGAGGATCTGTCTACAAGCCAAGGAACACCCAGTGCTGCCAGAAATGGAAAGAGACAAAGAAGGATCTTCTCCTAGTGCCAACAAGAGAGAGCATGGCCCAGCCAACACCCTGAGTTCTGACTCCTAGCCTCCAGAACAGTGAGACAACACATTTCTGTTCTTTAAAGCCACCCACATGATGTATTTTATTAAGGCAGCCCTAGCCTGCTGAGACAGTGGGGAGTGGTATTTAGAAACCAGCATCTGGGTGCTGTGTGTGCTCATGGCTACCAGGATGTTCTTGCTTCTAGGCCCTCTCAGTGGACAGAGCTAGGGATAGATGTACTTAACAACCATGAGTTCCTACTAATACCCCAAATCTACCCGAGTTTCTCCCTCCCCATCCCCCGACATGTCTGTGTCTCTCTTCAGGCCAGAGTAGTTTAACACGTTGCTGGAGTGGCCTATGGGGGAGGTCTTGAGGAGAGAAAGAGTTTCACTAATAAACTGATGAGTCCTGGGGCCCGCAGAAGGTGAGGGCAGAGACCTGTGGCCCAGGGACCTCAAAGGAAGGGGGACAAGCAGGCGCCGAGGTCCAAGAGCCCCTCCAGAGGCTCCTCTGTCCTCTGTGAATGTAGGGTGGGGGCTTTCAGGGCAGTGGGTGTTGGAGAGGTTGAAGTAAGAGCTTGGAGATAGCCACCATGGCCTGGATAGGTCAGGGTTCAGTCAATATTGGTGGGATGGTGAATTTTATGTCACCTTGGCTAGGCTCAGGTGCCTAGTTGTTTGGTCAAACACTTGTCCAGATGGTGCCATGAAGATATTTAGATATGACTAATATTTACAATCCATTTACTTTAAGTAAAGGAGATCACCCTTTGTAATGTGAGTAGGCCTCATTCAACCAGTTGAAGATCTTAAGAGCAAAAACTGAGGTTTCCAGAAAAAAATAAGAAATTCTGACTCAAGACTGTAATACAGAAATTTTACTGATATTTCCAGTCTGCTTGGCCTATGAATTTTGGATTTTCCAGCCCTCAGAATCATTTGAATTTATTCCTTAAAATCAGTCCCTATCGACCATGGTCTCGGGGAACGTCTAGCTCAATTGGCATAAAACAGTTTATAAAGACAATGTTCTACAGTCTATCTTGGTGAGTAGCGTATGGGGTCTTAAAAGCCTGTGAGCAGCCATCTAAGATACTCCACTGGCCTCATCCCTTCAGGAGCAAGGGAGAATGAAGAGAATAGGATACAAGGAAAAGATTAGTCTGAAGGACTGATGGACCACAGCTACCAAGGCCTCCACTGGACTGAGTCCAGTACAGCTAGATGGTGCCCAGCTACCACCACTGACTGCTCTGACCAGGATCACAACAGAGGGTTCTGGACAGAGCTGGAGAAGGATGTAGAACAAAATTCTAACTCACAAAAAAAAAAGACCAGATTTACTGGCCTAAAGGAGACTGGAGAAACCCCGAGAGTATGGCCCCCAGACACCTTTTAGCTCAGTGGTGAAGTCATTTCCGAGGTTCACCATTCAGCCGGGGTGTGGACAGCCCCATAAAACCAAATGGGACTAATGAGGCACAGCAGTCCAGGGACAAAAGCCAGAAGGCAGAAGGGGATAGGAAAGCTGGTGATAGGGAACCCAAGGTTGAGTAAGGATAGTGTTGATGCATTGTGAGGTTGTTAACCATTGTCATAGGGCAACATGTGTACTGTTAAATGAGAGACTATTTTGTTCTGTAAGCCTTCATCTAAAGTGAGAATAGCAGCACAATTGGAAGAGTGTAGTTGATGTCACTGAACTGTGCATTTAGAAATTTTTGAAATGGTGTATCTTTGGCTATGTATATTTTCACCAAAAAAAAAAAGGTCGAGAAGGGAGAGGGTTGACATGTTGTGGTGTTGTTAACCAACGTCATAAAACAATATGTGTACTACTGTTTCATGAGAAACTATTTGTTCTGTAAGCCTTCAACTGAAGTACAATTTTAAAAAAATGTAAAAAACAACAACAACTAAAAAAATCAGTCCCTATCTATACATTTTTCTACCTACTGACCTACCTACCTATCATTAGACCTTTTCTCTGGAGAACCCTGACTAATACAGTTGGTGACCATGAACTTCTATGCAGTTACTATGAAAGTATGGTAGAAAATTCAAACAGTACAGATGAACAGAAAGTAAAAATTAAATATCTACATGTTGGACACCATCATGTATGGTTTCTTGAGTCCTTTTTCAAACATATACAATCATAGACCCGGAATGATATACACTAATTGTAGTGGGTTGAATGGTGGCCCTCAAAAGATATGTCCACATCCTAATCTCTGGAACCTGTGAATATGTCCTTACATGGTAAAAGATTGAATGTGACCTTATTTGGAAAAATGGTCTTTGCAGACGTAATTAAGGATCTCAAGACGAGGTCATCCTGGATTACCCAAGTGGGCCTTAAATCCAATGGCCAGTGTCCTTCTATGAGACAGGCAGAGGAGAGACACAGACACAGGGGAGAAGGCCATGCAAAGATGGAGGGAAAGAAAGCAGTGATGTGACCACGAGCCAAGAAATGCCGGGAGCCACCAGAAGCTGGAAGAGACAAGGAAGTATCCTGTGCTAGAGCCTCTGGAGGCGGCACGGCTCTGTCGACACCTTGATCTCAGATTTCAGGCCTCCAGAACTGTGAGGGAATAATCTCTGTTATTTTAAGCCACGAAGTTTGGGGTAATTTGTTACGACAGCCTCAGGAGGTGAATACACTAATGTATATTTTTCTTCAGTTTGCTTTGTTGTTGTTGTTTTTCACTTAACAATATCAGTCTCTGCCCATCTGGGGACCAACTGCTTCTGTATTCTTCTGTGGATCCACCAATATTCTTCCATGGACAGGGACAGAGATGTTCCCAGAGTTTTGAGTCGATTCTGACTCATAGCGACCCTGTAGGACAGAGTAGAACTGCCCTATAGGGTTTCCAAGGAGTGGTTGATGGATTCAAAATGCCTACCTTTCCGTTAGCAGCCTAAGCTCTTAACCACTAGGCTGCCAGGGCTCTGCTATTACAGTGTGGCAGTGAACATTCCTTTATGTGCCTCTTAGTGTACTTTTATAAGGAAACCTCTGGAATAATTCCCTGCTGGGTTGTGATAGTTAATGCTATGTGTCAATTTGGCTAGGCTATGATTCTCAGTGGTTTGACAGACACCACGTAATCACCTCCCATTTTGTGATCTGATGTGAGCGGCTAATCAGTTGGAAGAGGAGTTTCCTTGGGGGTGTGGCCTGCATCCATGATATAAACGGATGTTCTGGCAAAGCTCTCTCTCAACCCGGCAGCAAACCTCCAGTTCTTGGGACTTCAGCCATCAGAGCCTTCTGGCCTGTTGCCTGACCTGCAGGTTTCAGGTTCATCAGCCCCTGCAACCAAGTGAGCCAGCAGAGGTCATCAGCCTGTCATGCGCCCCACAGATTTGGGGCTTGCCAGCCCCCACAATTGCGTGAGCCATTTCCTCACAATTGGATGAGGCATTTTCTTGAAGTAAATCTCTCTTTCCATGTACTCCATTGGTTTTCTCCTCTAGAGAACTCAGGCTAAGACATGGGTCAAGGACATAAGAATGAAAGTTGCAATGGCTACTGCTACTATACTTGTTGACGCTCCATCCCGGCATCGGTAGTATTTCCCACACCCTAGCCGAGACGTGGTATCGCCACCTTTCTGCCCGTTGGAAGGATGAAAGATATCTCATTTTCATTTGTTTCTTTAAATAAGTATGCCGTTAAACATCTTTCCGCATATTTTGTTGGTGTTTTTTATTTCCTTGTCTTTGAACCACCTGTTCACATCATTTATCTATTTCATATTTTTATGGATTTGTAAGGGTATTTTTATAATTTGTACAAGTGAAAAGACAATCTAAAGAATGGGAGAAAATATTTGTAAATCATATATCTGATAAGGGTTTAGTTTGCAGAATGGATAAAGAACTCCTACCATTCAACAACAAAAAGACAAACAACCCAGCAAAAAAACGGGCAAACGAATAGACATTTCACCAAAGATCTACACATAGCCAACAGACTGTGAAAAGATACTTAACATCATTTGTCATTGTTGTTGTTGTTAGGTGCTATTGAGTTGGTTCCAACTCATAGCAACCCCATGTATAACAGAATGAAATTTTGCTATGTCCTGTGCTAGCCCCACAATGGTAGGTATGTTTGAGTTCATTGTTGCAGCTGCAGTGTCAATCCTTCTCCCTGAGGGTCTTCCTCTTTTTTGCTGACCCTCTGCTTTACCAAGCGTGATGTCCTTCTCCAGGGACTGGTCTCTCCTGATAACATGTCCGAAGTACATGAGACAGTGTCTTGCCATCTTTGCTTCTAAGGAGAATTCTGGCTGTACTTCTTCAGATGTGTTTATTCTTCTGGAAGTCTGTGGTATATTCCATGTGCTTTACCAACACCATAATTCAAATGTGTCGATTCTTCTTCAGGCTTCATTTCTCATTGTCCAGCTTTCACGTGCATATGCAGTGATTGAAAATACCATGGCTTGGGTCAGGCACACCTTAGTCATTAAAGAGACATCTTTGCTTGTTAACAGTTTAAAAAGATCTTTTGCAGCAGATTTGCCCAATGCAATGCGTCGTTTGATTTCTTGACTGCTGCTTCCATGGGCTTTGATTGTGGAGCCAAGTAAAATGAAATCCTTGACGACTTCAATCTTTTCTCCGTTTGTCATGATGTTGCTTATTGGTACAGTTGTGAGGATTTTTGTTTTCTTTATGTTGAGGTATAATCCATACCGAAGGCTGTAGTCTTTGATCTTCATCAGTAAGTGCTTCAGGTTCTCTTCCCTCTCAACAAGCAAGGCTGTGTGTCGTCTGCATATCACAGGTTGTTAATGAGTCTTCCTCCAATCCCGATGCCACGTTCTTCTTCATACAGTGCACCTTCCTGGATTACTCACTTGGCATTTCTCATACTAAAGCGCTGAAGAAAAAATTCAAGCCTCAAGGTGCAATATCAAAGGATTCTATGAGCAAAAAAATTGAAGGACGCAGCAAGCATTAAAAGATATTGGAAGGAATATACAGAGTCACTGTACCAAAAAGAGTTGGTTGATGTTCAACCATTTCAGGAGGTAGAATATGATCAAGAACCAATGGTACCAACGGAAGAAGTCTGAGCTGCACTGAAGGCATTGGTGAAAAACAAGACTCCAGGAAATGACGGAATACCTATTGAGCTGTTTCAACAAACAGATGCAGCACTGGAAGTGCTCACTTGTCTATGCCAAGAAATTTGGAGGACAGGTACCTAGCTATCTGAGTGGAAGAGATACACATTTGTGCCCATTCCAAAGAAAGGTGATCCAACCGAATGTGGAAATTATTGAACAATATCAATATCACATGCAAACAAAATTTTACTGACGATCATTCAAAAGTGGTTGCAGCAGTACATTGACAAGCAACTGCCAGAAATTCAAGCTGGATTCAGAAGACATGAAATGAAGGATATCATTGCTGATGTCAGATGGATCTTGGTTGAAAGCAGAGAATACCAGAAAAATGTTTACTTATGTTTCATGGACTACGTGAAGGCACTCACCTGTGTGGATCATAACAAATTATGGATAACATTGGGAAGATGGGAATTCCAGAGCACTTAATTGTGCTCATGCGAAACTACATAGATCAGGGGCAGTTGTTCAAACAGAACAAGGGGATACTGCATGGTTTAAAATTAAAAATAAGTGCTCATCAGTGTTGTATCCTTTCACTGACAGTCATTTGAGAAATACAAATCAAAACGGCGATGAGATACCACTTCAAACCTACTAGAATGACTACAACAAAAAAGCTAGACAATAACTAGTGTCAACGAGGATGTAGAGACATTGGAACCTTGTCCATTGCTGGTGTTTGTGGTGATGACAATGTTCCGGATGTAGATAGTAGCAGTGGTTAAACTGCATTGTGAAAGTACATAAAGCCACTATACTACAACTTAAAATGATTAAAATGAAACTTTATTTAATGGGAAACCTAAACCTTAAAATAGTATAAACCATAAAATAGATGAAAAAGAAGAAAAATAATACAATAAAACCAAATAGATACCCACTCAAGTGAGGAGCAGAAAGGCTCTGGTGCTGGAGCCAGTGCTCGCTGGCTGGGGCTCAGGAACTGGTGTGGAGGAGGTGCAGAAACTGACTCTCCATCTGGTACCTGTACTGGACCTGGTGATGGAGCATCTCACTCTATATCAAGCTCTGGTGTTGGTGCAGGAGCAGGATCGACCTCAGCAGGTGGTCTGGGAGCCGGTTCTGGAGGTGGTCCAAGATTAGAATCCGACCGTCCAGCTGGCTGTCTGTCTGGTGCCAGTGATGGAGCTGGTGATGGAATAGCTGGTGCTCTGTGGAGCTCTGGTGTTAGTACAGGAGTAGGATGTACCCTAGGAGGTGGCCCAGGAGGAGAATCTGGCCATATAGTAGGGTCTGCATCTAATGCTGGTGCTGGACCTGGTGATGGAGTCAAACCAAGCCAAACTTGATGCTGTGGAGTTGATTCCGACTCATAGTGACTCTGAGTCAGTGAAGGAGCAGCTAGTGAAGGAGCAGGTCTACCTCAAGCTCTACCGCCCTGACTCCTCGCTCCACTCCCGGCCTTGATGGTCCAGCTGACTCCCTGCTTGACCTCCGATCCCTTGCAATGTTTCAGAGCCTGCACACTTTGGAGTCCCCAGGTATCTTTAGTCCTGGTTAGGGGGGCAGAGATGGTCAGCTATGCTCACTTGAGCCCCGCTGAGGGCAGGCCTGAGCCAGACACCCGAGATCCCCATACCAGCACCAGGACCACCAGGGACCCTCCACATGACACCTGTGCACAGGCATGACTCTGCAGGGGCCCTGATTAAACCTCACAGCTCTTGTTCATAAAGCAGCCCTGTTTCCAAGGCTCCTGACCTCAGACCTAGCTGTCAAAGGGTCAGCCCATCCTCTCAGCTGCTACCTGCACGGATGGTCGGCAGAGACGGACAGGCTGTCCAGAACCCAGACCATCTCCCAATCATGCACCACTGAGGACAAGGCCCCTGAGGTCCAGCCAAGAGCCACCTAGCCCCAGGCCCCCTGTACTGTGTCCGGGAGTTCCTCCTACCTTCATGTCCCTGCACCCAGCAGTACTCACTCTTTGCTCCTGTTTCCCTCCTGTTCCCTCTGGGATAGAGCCTGCTATAGATCAATGCTGGGCTGGCATTCCTGCCCCTGCTCATCCTCTGCCTCTTTTTCTAGTTTCTGAACCTCAGTTCCTAGGCCTCAGTCTTCCTTTTCTGTAGGATGTGGGCACCACCCGCCCTGCCCAGCTAACGAAATGGTGCAGGAAGATGAGAGAGGGTTTAGAGAACAGCTTCTAGGGACTGGGGCCATTCTTAATTGTCTGGGCTAGTGGCTGGGAGGGGGTGGTCAGCTCACAGAAGAGAATGACAGTGGTGACAACGTTTCTAGTTCATCTTTATGGCACACATACAGCACGCACACCTAGATGTGTGTGTATGTGTGTGTGTGTGTATGTGTGTGTGTGTGTATTAACCCACTGATATTTTCCTTCTACTGTAGGGATGAGGGGACAGGCCCAGAGGACTTGAGGAATGTGGTGCCCAGCCTGTGCTTGTTCTTGAGTCGTCCTCTTTCCCATTTCCAGAATATGGGGTTGACTCCCAGGGCAACCATGGCATCAGGGAGATGTTCTGGTTCTGGAATCCTGGATGCACAGGTACTAACGTGTGTGATGGCTCAGGCCTGGCAGTCCCTGTCTTCCATAGGCATATGATTCCCATCTTAGCATGAGTCCCCCGACGCCGACCAGCTGAGCCTGGGGCCCAGACCCCTTCATCATGTTGCCCCGGAGGAAAGCGCTCCCTCTTGGCCCTTTGATGAAGCTCCCTCTGAGCCTGGAAACCACTTTAGCTCACCCAGGAGAGGCACAAATGGGTGGCCAGAGGCTACTGAGGGGCAGTGGGGAGATGCGACCTCCAGGGCTGCCCAGGCAGTTCGAGGTGCACGGGGCCTCCCCCGGTCCGTGGGCACTTGTTCAGGGCCAGAGGGCCTCAGGCCAGGGCTGGGGCGTGCTGCAGGGGCCCACCTGCCACCATGGCCTCCTGACCCCTCCCATGGCCTTCTGTCACTTCTAGTCTCTGATGTCACCTGCACCAGCTCACAGTCTTCAGCTATCTTGCAACACAGCCCCTGCCTCAGCCCTGCAGAGCCTTATGATGGCTGGTCATCTGGGTGAAGGGTGGGCAGTAGGGGGTAGGGGCCGGGGATCCTGCCCTCCACCTCACTCCGCACACATGGGCATCTCCTGGCTGCTTCCACATTTTGCTCCACCCCGGCCATGCTCAAGGCCCTACACCTCCTACTGCGCTGACTCCTGACCCCTCCAAGTGTTCTCCTGCTTGTCCCCCTCCTCACTTCCCACGGTGGACTGCTTCTGCCTTTTCTACTTCTGCACTACTCACACCTGGGTGGCCTCCTGGCACCTTGGTCCCCCCTCATTCTCCACACCTGTGCTACCTCCTGGCCCTTCCCATCTGCTTCTTGGCCTTCCCTGTGCCTTCTTCTGAGCCCTCTTACCTCATTAACGCTAAGGCTCTGCCTTCACCTGGCTCGTCTCACCTGTGCTCTCTGACACAAGTGGGTGCCCTCCTGACCCTACCCCACTCAGTACCCTCATCTGGGCTGTCTCCTGACCCCTACCTTCTGACCCCTCCCATGTCCTCCTTTACCAAAACTGGGCTGCTTCCTAAGCCCTCCCACCCCCCATTACCCACAGCTCTGGGATATCCTGGCCCCACCCACATGCTTACTCTTCACAACTGTGCCTTCTCCTCCCCCAGCCCACCTCCTCACCTCACCTCTCCTTCCTCCTCAGTTCCTAACATTGGGCGTTCTATGGCCCCTCAAGGCTCCCAATTAGCCAATCCTAGGCCTTCTTCTGGCCCCGTCCACCTTCTCACCGCCCATACCGAAACTTTCCCATCTCCTCACTTCCCAAGTTCAAGTTGGGTTGCCTCCTAACTCCTTCCACCTTCTCATAGGCCACACCTGAGTTTTCAACTGCCCACCCATTTCTTCACCTTCCATACACTGAATGCCTCCTAACCCCTCCCACCTCCTCAATAGGCACATCTGGTCTTCCACTGGCCTCTCCCAACTACTCACTCCCTACACAGGTGCCTTCTACTACTCACCTCCCGCCTTACTCCCACACCTCAGTTGCTTCCTCATTGCCACACCTGTGCACTCACTGACCCCTCCCACCTCATCTTTACCACACCTGTGCCTCCTTGTGGGCCCTTGCTCCTCCTCACTTCTACACCGTCCTCACCTACCGTTACTGGGCCACCTCCTGATCCTCCCATTTCATCATTACCACACCTGATGGTGGTGTCCTGGGCCCTCCTACCCTCTCCCTTCCCATACTGGGTCTGATCCCTTCCACCTCCTGAGTCACCACAGCAGTGCTGCCTCCAGACCCCTAGTGACTCCTTGTTACTCACATCTGGGACTTCTCCAGGCCTCTCCCAGCTCCTCAGTTCCCATAGCTTATCTGCCTCTTGAACCCTCCCAACTCACTCCCCACACCTGGACTGTGTCCTCACCTTTCCCACCTCCTCTTTCCCCATTCCTGGGATTTATCCTACAGGCAGGCACTCACACAAACACCTGTCCACAAATTCTACGGCAGCACTACTTCCTCCCGTCAGTCAAAAGAGGGCAGATACAACCCAATGTCTATCAACAGATGACTAGATGAACAAAGCGTGGCCCATCTACACAATGAGATACCATCGAGTCTTAAAAGGAATTAGAAACTCACAAGTGCTACAGTGTGGATGAACCTCCAACACATGAAGCTAAGTGAAAGAAGGAGGTACAAATGGCCATATATTTCCATGTAGATAAGAACTCCAGAGCACTAAACCCATAGACTCAGAAAACCAATCACTGGTTGCCATGTGTTAGGGTGAGGGGCCACAGGGAGGATGGCTTAGTGGGGACAAGGTTTCTCTTTTTGGAGATGACAGTGTTCTGAAGTAGGTAGATACTGGTGATGATTGAACAAGGATTGTGAAAGTACATTTGTTGTTGTTGTTAAGTAGTTAAGTGCCATCCAGTTGGTTTCGACTCATAGCGACCCTATAGGACAGAGTAGAACTGCCCCATAGGGTTTCCAAAGAGCAGCTGGTGGATTTGAACTGCTGACCTTTGGTTAGCAACCGAGTTCTTAAGCACTAAGTCGCTAGGACATATATAAAGCCACTATATTACACACATTTAAACTATTAAAACAAAACTTTATTAAATGAGAAGTCTACCAGGTAAAATAGTATAAACTATAAAGTTAAATAGTATAAACTATAAAGTTAAATAGTGTAAACTATAAAGTTAAATAGTATAAACTATAAATACTACAAAGAAACCACAGCAATAACCACTCAAGGGAGAGTAGAAAGGGTCCAGTTCTGGAGCCGATGCTCCCTCGTTGTGGATGGGGAGATGCTGTGAGAGAAGTGGGGCAACTGGTTCAGCCTCTGGTGCCAAGGCCAGAGCTAGAGAGGGAGCACCTGGAGCTCCATCAAGCTCCGGTGTTCCCTGAGGAAGAGGATCAACGTCAGCCGGTGGTCCACGAGCTGATTCTGAAGATGATCTGGGATAAGAATCCAGCTTTCCAGCAAGGTCTAGGTCTGGAGCCTGGGCCAGACTTGAAGGTGGAAGACCTGCAGCTACCTGGAGCCCTGGTGTTGGTAGAGGAGTAGATTGGCCTCACGCGGTGGTCGGGAATCCCATTCTGGAGGTGGCCCAGGATAAGAACCCAGCTTTCCAGCAGGCTCCCAGACTACTGGCTGATGTTGATCCTCCTCCTGCACCAACATCGGGGCTCAATGTAGCTCCAGGTCATCTATCTCCATCTCTGGCCCAGGCACCAGATGAAGAGCCTGCTGCAAAGCCAGATTCTTACCCTGGGCCACATCCTGAACAGGATCTCGGAAAACAGGCTGACGTGGCTCCTGCTCCTGCAGCAACACCGGGACTTAATGTAGCCCCCGGTCCTTCATCTGCAGCTCTGACCCAATCATCAGACAAACAGCCTGGTGGCTGAGACAGAGCTGGAGATGGAGGACCTGGGGCTACATTGATCTCTGGTGTCGCTGCAGGGGCAGGATGGATGTCAGCCAGTGGTCTTGGAGTCGGCTCTGGAGGTGGCACAGGGTAAGAACCCGGCTTTCCAGCAGGCTTCTCATCTGGTGCCTCAGCCAGATGCGGAGATAGATGGCCCGGGGCTACACTGAGCCCCGTGTAGGTGCAGGAGGAGGATCAACATCAGCCGGTGGCCTGGGAGCTGGTTCTATAGGTGGCCCGCGTTCAGAGTCCAGTCCTCCAGCAGGCTCTTCTTTGAGTGACAGTGCTAGAACCAGTGATGGAATAGCTGGTACTCTAGGGAGCTCCAGTGTTAATACAAGAGGACTGACATCTGGACGTGGTCCAGGATAGGAATCCATCCCTCTAGTCAGCTCTCCATCTGGAGCTGGTGATGAAGCTGTGGACGGAAGGCCTGGTGTTCAATCCTGCTCCAGTGTCGGTTCAGGAGAAGGATCTACCTGACCAGGTAGTAGAAAAATGACTTCTGGACGTGGCCTAGCATAGGAATCTGGCTTCCTAGCAGGCTGTTCAACTGGTGCCTGTACCAGAGCTGGGGACGGTAGAACAGGGGCTACACTGAGCCCCAGAGTTGGTGCACAAGGCTGATCAACATCAGCCGGTGATTGTGGTGCTGGTTCTGGAGGTGGCTCAGGATAAGAATCCGGCTTTCCAGCATCCTCTTCATCTGGTGCCTGGGCAAGATCTGGCAATGGAGGACCTGGGGCTACACTGAACCCCATTGTTGGTGCAGAAGGGTCAACATCAGCCAGTCGTCTGTCAGCTGCTTTTCGCGGTGGCTCTGCATAAGAATCTGGCTTTCCAATGGGCTCTTCATTTGGTGCCTCTGCCAGAGCTGGAGCTGGAGAATGTGGCTCTACACTGAGCCCCGCTGTTGGTGCAGGAGACTGATGGACCTCAGCCAGTGGTCGAGGAGCCAGCTCTGTAGGTGGCACAGGATAAGACTGTGGCTTTTCCACAGGCTCTTGGTCTGGTGCCTTGGCCAGAACTGGAGACGGAAGACCTGAGGATATATGGAGCCCCGGTGTTGGTACACGAGCAGAATCAACAGCAGGTGGTGGTCCAGAATCCGGTGCTGGAGGTGGCCCAGGATAGGAACCCGACTTTCCAGCAGGCTCTCCGTCTGGTGCCTTGGCCAGAGCTTGATATGGAGGCCCTGAGGCTACACTGATCTTGAGGGTTACTGCGGCAGAAAAATGGATGTCAGCCAGTGGTCCTGGTGCTGGTGGTGGTGGGCCCGATGTTCTATCCAGCTTGGGTGTTGATTCTGGAGCAGGACCAACCTCACTAGGTGGTACAGGAGACAGTTCTGGTGGTGATCCAGAAAGAGAATCCAGCCCTCCAGCAGGCTCTGCGTCTGGTGTTGGTGCTGGTGACAGAAGACTAAAGAGCTCCAGTATTCGTGCTGGAGCAGGGTCACCTGGAGGTGGTCCTAGATCATCAGCTGCTTTTAGACGTGGTGCGGGCCCTGAGGTTGGAGGTGCAAGAGGAGAAATGATCACCAACATGACTGCCTTCCTTGTGCCTTGCCAACAATGGAAAACATCCCGCTGCCATGAAGAGAAAACCAAGCCCAAGTTTTCCACCCCAGGAAGTCTTCCCAGACTGTGGTCCCCTAGAGGATGACCTGAGGTTCCTTGGAGCTCTGTCCCATCCCCAGCCTCTGGGGTCTTCCCTGTGGGACCCGCCCTTTGTCCCCTTCACAAGCTCACATGCAGGCATGCCCAGTCCTCCTCACCCTCTGTCTTTGCCTTCAAGTGCTCCAGGTGATGCAGCTCAGCACAGAGACTTTCGGTGCGTTGCTCCAGATCCGTGCCGGACATGTTCTCCTTCACGTAGTTCACCAGGAAATTGAGGCACGGGAAGTGTGGAGGCTGGTCAAAATCATCTGGATAGTAGCCCATCCATGTCTCCAAGATAAAAGACATGGCTCTGGGGAGGGTGGTGAAGAGCAGAGTCAGAGGCCTGGCCTTTCCCACTACACTGCTGTCCCAGGGCACCCCTGCCAGGGGCTGGGTCCCTCTGTCAGCCTCTGTCCTTCCAAAGGCCAGCCCTACCCTGAACCACACCCTCTTGCTGTCCTGGCAGTGGCAAGCCTGGTCACTGAGCAGGGGCTAGCACAGAGCCTCGGTCCCAACTCTCCCTTCTCGGGAAGCCTGGCTTATGTCCCTGTCTCCTGACCCCCTCTTCAATGGACAGTAAACCCCCGAGGACAGGAAGGGGTGTGCCTGCATGTTCACCTTACAGCCTGGCACACAGTAGTGCTCCAGGAATATCTGATGCTGAGGGTCACACGGAGTCAGTCCCCTGTCCCAGCCTGCCCAGGCCCTGGGTGCCCTCCACCTGGACCGTGTACATCAGCGGGCTGCCTGGTTCCCTGCATGCACGAGAGGGTCTCTTCTCCCATGGTCACTGTTTTCCCGAGGGACAGGGGCCCCACATGCAGCTGAGAACCCACAAGAAGGGATGCAGGATTCGGGAGCAGGTTTCTCCCCCCACCTCCTGGTCCGGCCCCTGATCAGGGAGGGGACAATCAAAAGTTGGAGGGGATTGTGGGGAGGCGAGGAAGGATTGCTTCGGGGGCCACTCTGAGCCCCAGCCTCCCCTTTTCCCCCCAGGACTCCAGCGTTCCACCCCCAGCTCTGTGTGACTGTTTTCCTCCAGCGGGGGAGCCCCTGAACTCATTTCTCCAGGAGATCTAGATGTGTGGGACCCAGGGTCTGCTCAGCCCAAATCTAGATACAGCTCCCTACACCCCCACCCTTTTGTGGAGACAGAAGCCCCTCCTTCTCCACCCAAAGTGCACTCACTCTTTCAGCTCCTTCTGGGGTTCTCCATCCCTGGCAGAGTCGGGGCAGTTGAATTCATACCTAGAGGAGGCGTGAGGACGTCACATCGAATGCACCGTGGACACTACCTGCTTACGAGGTTTAGTGTTCCTGTCTGACTCCCCGACTACAGTGGAGGCCCAAGGCGTGCAGGGCTTCCTTTCTCCTTTGTTCGCTGAACAGTGCTAAATGCCTAGAACAGTGTCTGCAACAGTAGGGGCTTCATAGATCATTGTTGAATGAATGACCCCAACCAGCACCTTCCCTGATATCTGAGTGGGCCTGTGGCCTGCCAGCCCCCAGGGTTTCCTCTTCTGCCTACACCAAGGACAAGGAGCCACTTAAGGGACTCTCAACCCCCTTTACAAATGGGAAATAGGTTTGCTCAAGGGCACACAGTCAGTGACGGGTGAGGCAGACAGCTTCTTCATGGAGGAGAGGAAAACAAGAAATGTGAACGTCCCAGCCCTTCCAACAGCCTTTTCCACAGAGCTGGGCTCCGCGTACACACTTTCCGTGGCTTGTCCCATGTGGTCCTGACAGTAATTCTAGCGGTTTGGTCCTTTACCACCCCACTTCAGAGGAGTAAACTGAGGCTCAAAGTGGTGAGGTGACATTGCCCAGCACACAGCTGGTAGGTGGCAGAGTCCCCACTGGGCTGTGGAGGGCAGGGTGCTCACCTTTGGAGCAACAGGTCCAGAACCTGCTGGGTGGTGGCATAGCTTCTGTAAGTTTTAAAGAAAGTACTAATAAAAGAGATGTCACCCTCCAGGAATGCGGGTACCAAGTGCTCTACCAGCTGTTCCGGTGAGCCTTCCTGGACCGTTGGCTCCTCGCAAGTCTCATTTAGATCCTGCTCCGCCACACAGACACACTGCGGTGGGACAGGGGAGGGACAAACTGTCAGAGGCAGCCCATGAACCACCAGGAGGGTCAGGGTCCCAGACCTCTGTGACCTGTAGCAAGAGGTGGGACAAGAGCGCCTCCAGCAAAACACAGTAGGTTAGGTGGGTGAGTGTATGAGGACACCCCTAAGTGTTCCTACAGCCCTGCTGAAAGGGCAGCAGTAGGAATCAGTCCAGGGCCAGCAGCAGTGAGAGGCTCAATTACCATGGGAAACTGCCTCCCTTCTGGAATGTTCTGCAGCCCAGTCAGGACACAGCTTCTGACCTAAAGGGGTCATGGCGATGTGTTCCCCGAGATTGCAGGTTGCAGAAAAAGGCATGTCACAGCCTGAGACCCCACGCTTTCGGGTAAAAGAAGCCTGCTCAGCATGAGGATGTGAGAGGCTGGGAGAAGGTGTGGAAGGACAGTCCAGCGGACTGCCTCCCGGGGCCCTGGGGCCAAGAGTTAAACTCTGAAACAGGAGCAACCTGCAAAAAGATGCATAGGCTGATGTGAAGTGAAAACAGGCTAAAAGACTCGTTTCTGATATTCCTACAAATATGGGAAAAGTGACTTTGCCCCTGGCCAAGGCAAGGAGGGCAGTGGGGTGGGGAGGGAAGGATGGTGGCCGATTCCTTTGGGAGGAGACTGGGATCCTTTGAGAGAGAAAGCCCTGGGAGGGAGCTGGGGGTCACTGTGGGTGGTGCTTGTGACCCATGCCCCCTCTATTAGTCTGGGGGCCCTGAGTGGGGAGCCAACCCCCCGTACTCACACAGAGCCCGCGCCAGCCCTTCCTTGGCCCCTTCTTGGGACAGGTGGATTTGATGATGCTGTCCTCCTTCCCCTTTTGGATGTGCTGCCTGGGGTCCTGCAGAGACAGATTGTGGCAGTAGCCC
Source organism: Dugong dugon (assembly GCA_030035585.1). NCBI lineage: Eukaryota > Metazoa > Chordata > Mammalia > Sirenia > Dugongidae > Dugong > Dugong dugon. The sequence goes on from CM057471.1 coordinate 1,131,032, forward strand.
GGAAGGCATCAAGGGCCCCTCCCAGCCGCCTCCTTCCCTCTCTGCCCCTTCAGGCCCTTGTGCCCCCTGGGCCTCAGAGGAGCTCCCAGTCCCCCGTCTACACCACATGCTGGGCAGGTCAGCCTGGGGCTGCACCATCCAGCCCCGTCCAAGTCCACTGACCAGGGATAGAAACAGCACCCTCTGAGTGTTGCAGCAGGATCTGGGAGGAGCTGGGCTGGCACACGGTCAGCAGTGGCCCAGGCAAGGCCAGCAGCTAGGACCATGGGCTGACTGCCCCACTCAAGGCCAGCTGGAGCTCAGAGACGGCCCAGGTGAGAGTGAGACTCGGCCTGTGACCTCTGACCTTTCCGCCCTAAAGCTCTGGTGTGAAATGGGGCCCCTGGGCAGACACTTAGGTCCCAGTGTCCTGTGTGATCAGGGGGTTGGGGCAGGGAGGTGAAGCAGTCTCCACCTTTGCCACCCCCACCCCTAGTCTCCAAGGCACCCCACCTGATGGACTAGGCCCACCCCCACCCTCTTCCAGGTCAGTCCCAAGCCCATGAACCCGGTGATGGTGAGGGGCCGTGGGGACGGAGCTGGGGGAGCTCTCAGTGAGGGCTAGTTAGGGAGCAGCAGCATGATTTTCATCCTCCTCCTCCTCCCCTCTCCCCTCCCAGATCTCCCCAGGTCACATGGCCCCTCCTTCCCGGACCCCCATCCACTTCTCTCCCATTTGGATCCTGCCTCATCCAACAACTTTCTGCCTCCTCCTTCTGGCCTCATTTCCTCCCTGCACCCGTTACCAGGGACCCCAAGAGGACAAGGGCTGGCACAGCCTGGGGGCTGGTGTGACCTGGGGGAGGGGTGTGGGGCTGCCCAGGTGGGATCACAGTGGTGGTCTGGCCTGGCCCGGTAGCCCTGGGCCACCCTGTGTTACCTTCGGGCACTTTTCACTAAGTGGCCAGATGCGGTGACGGGACCTGAGAGCCTCTCTCACTCTTCGTGAAAAGGTGGAAGCCCTGCTTTTCATAATGGCCGACACAAGCGAGGGCGATCGGAAAGGAAACATGTTCTTCGCTCAAGTGTCTCCACTCAAGTGAGCTGGGTACAAGGCTTTCTCTAGAATGCGGGGCCTGGTTACCAGAGTTCCAAGTTCTATATACTCTGTCGCCAAGGAAATGAGGTCATAATCTGGGTCCCCTGACCTGGGCCCAACCTCAGGTAAGACCTCCCCAAAGGTCCCGCTGGGCTGCTGAATGCTCACTTCTGCCCTTGCCGTCTCCGTAACCTGTACACAGTGACACCAACACAGCCCCCACAGAACCCAGGGAAGGCCTGGGTGCAGCCGGGGCACCAGCTTTGAGCAGACAGAGCTGAGTTCAGACACAGCTCATCCCTCTTAACCAGTTAGTGACCCTCGACAAGTCTTTGTGCTTCTCAGAGCCTCCTCAGTCTCCCCACCACACAATGGGGATCGTTCTAGCATCTCCTCCTAGGGACGTCAGCAGGGGTATGTGAGATAACATCTATAAACCCGTGGGCTGGTGTCACGTGAAGTGAATGCACAAACTCAGAGATGGGAGAATTTCAAGCAGGGGTGGGGAGCAGCCTGGAGTACACGTCCAAACAGGGCTGGGTTCTGGTGGTGTGAGCTTGGGAAATCACTTCCCCTCCTGGCCTCGTTTCCCTGTCTGCACGATGATGGATTGGAATTAAATGAACATCAGATATCATCACCCTCTGCATGAAACCCTCCAACAACTTCCATTGTGTTTAGATTCTGACCCAGTGCCTCTTCTCCGACTAGGGGGTGGGAAGCCTGCACAATGGGTCCCAACAATCCCACCTGCTGGTGTCCACATCCTGTGGGACCCCCTTCCCTAGTGTGGGCTGGACTCAGGGACTGGCTTCTGAGGACTGTTGTTGTTGTTGTTCGGTGCCCTCAAGTAGATTTCAACTCACAGTGACCCCCTCTGGGCGATGTGTCCTGGCTCTCTCCTATGCTCGCTCTCTGTCACCTCTCTTTCTCATTCTCTCTCTGTCATCTCTCCCCCCACCCCAAGAAGCAGCTATGAGGTATGACCTGTCGTATGAGGCCCATGTGACAATGACCCAAAGACTCTGATCAACAGAGAGGAACGGAGGCCCCCAGTCCGACAGCTCACAAGACGGAGTCCTGCCCGTAACTCGGAGTGAGCAGGGAGCGGTTCCTCCCTAGTTGAGCCTCAGTTGAGATCACAGCCCCAGCCTCGTGACAGAACTTGGGGCAGAGTCACCAGCTGAGCCGTGCCCCCACTCCTGGTCCACAGAGACTGTGAGATCATCAGTTTGTTTTTGTCAGCTGCTAAGTTTTGGGATGATGTTGTCAAGAGCAGGAGATAGCTCCTCCAGCCCACCAGGTCCTGGGACCTGGACCTGCCCTCCTCCTCCCTCCCTCCTCTCCTCCCAGCTGCCTCCAGCCACACTGGCCGCTTTCCAACCCCCTCTCTGGACAAACTCACATCTGCCTCTGAGTCTCTGCAGCAGCTGCGCCTTCTCCCTGGCACATTGTCCTCAGACTCATACAGGGCTGGCCCCTCCTGTCATTCTGGCCACACAGAAATGTCACCTCATTGAGGCCTCTGGACCCCCACCCGGTGGCCCGCAGTCCTCTCTTGCCACACCCTGCTTTATTTTCTCTATGGAATATGCTGTTTTCTTTCCCTAGTATTTGCCTTCATGCTTTTGTGCCTCTCCCCTCCACTGTGAGCGCCTGGGGCAGGGACCGCGTGGGCCGTTTTCAGCTCCCACCCAGGACCTAACACAGACCTGGCCCAGGGTGAGAGTTCGGCGTGCAGTTGCTAAATGAATAAATGAGAGGATCTGATTCACTTCCCACTCTGACCAGCTCAGATTGTGGGCGCGGATGGTAACGTAAGGAAGTGCAACTCCGAGACAGGGGGATGGCCAGACTGACCTTGGGGTGACTGTCCCCTGGTCCAGCTGCTCCAGCAAAGCCCAGAGGGCACCACTGACAGGAGAGGCTGCTGCCTTCTGTTGGTCATCACTAGCACTTCAGCCCCAGACAGGAAAACTCACCACAAAACACACACCTGTGTTCAGGTGTCCTGGGGGCTACAGCTCTGCTGGGCCCCAAGGAGTGAAGAAGCAGGACCTGCGGGTTCACGGGTGGTGTGGGGGATATCAGGAGACTCCCCTGCCCCCTCTTTACCTCCACCGGCCCTGGGGTGTCCAGCTCACTCATTAGGCATTCCCCACATTCAGGACAAAGACCCCACTTCCTCAGGAGGACCCCGAGGCTCCACCTGGGACTGATCCTGACACTAGACATGGCCTCATGGTCCACAGCTCTGCACTCCTCTGCCTGACCCCAAGGCCTAGCTCCCACAGCCCAAGGCTCTTGCTGGGGGAATATTCTATATCAGGAAGTGGAAAGCATTTTCCCAGGGCCTCAGAGCACAGTGGGTCATCGACAGAGAACAAAGGCCAGAAGACATTTCTCCAAGAATGGGAATCTTGGGTGTCACCCACTCCAAGCTCCCAATTTACAGAGGAGGAAAGAGGTCTTCTCTCCTGCAGCCCCCTCCACTCTGGGAGGGGCTCTTCTTAGCTCCAGGGGCCCAGAGCTGTGACTACAGGATGAGGACCTGTCCTCTCAGGGTTGACTTGGGGATGGCTGGTCCAGGCAGATCCCTGGGAATCTCAGGGTTCCCCTCCCTTCATCCGGGCATCTCTCCGCCACCCATGCTGTGGGTGGTGGGCATGTGGCTAGGAGACGGGAGGCCAGTGTCCCAAGACAGCGCTGCCTCCACCTTCTCTCTTCTTTCCCAGGGGTCACCTCCATGGTGTCCTCTCCTCCTCTGACCCTACCCTATGGCCCCAGCTGTGAAGTTAGTGTATGGGGGGGGGCGGTTATGAGAGGAAGACAGCCCCACAAGGGGCTGGGAAGACCAGGATTCCCCACATCTTAGGGCTCTCATTCGCACAGCAAACCCCATAAGAGGGGCTGAGCCCTGGCTTAGCACGCCGGAACCTTCCGCAAACAGCACCAAAGTTGCACACCTTCGTTCTCTTCTGGAAGCTAGTCATTCTTCCAGCAGGCAGACCCCATGTCCCTAAGAGAAGGTCCCCTGGGCCATGACCACGCACCTCTCCCCACCCCCAATCCCTCTCATGCTGCACTACCGAGGGGCCCCACCAGGGGGCAGAGCACATGCACACACCTGGACTTGAATAGAAGTGGGGATCTGGGTGCCAGGGCAGGGGGACCCAGGGCAGAGGCTCAGGAAACTTCTAGATCAACCTTTTCTCCTGTCACTTGGAGGGACTAAGGCCTCGGGCAGGAAGGCACTGAAGGCAATTCACATGGTCCCTGACATTTACTCATCATTAGATGAACATGTCCAACCAGAACCCATGGTGTTTTCTCTCTCTCTCTCTGTTTCTGTCTATCTCTCTGTCTCTCTCTGTCTCTGTCACTCTTTGTCTCTGTTTCTATTGCTCATAACTTTTGTCTCTCTCTGTCTCTCCCTGTGTCTCTGTCTCTCTCTATCTCTGATAACTTTTGTCTCTCTCTGACTCTCCCTGTGTCTCTGTCTCTCTCTATCTCTCATAACTTTTGTCTCTCTCTGTCTCTCCCTGTGTCTCTGTCTCTCTCTATCTCTCATAACTTTTGTCTCTGTCTGACTCTCCCTGTGTCTCTATCTCTGTCTCTCTCTTCTCTCCTCCCTTTCCCTCCTTCCCTCTCCTCTGAGTAAACACACACACACACTTCTCCATCCATCATCCACTTTCCAAGCCCGAATCACGACATCATCCTTCCTGTCTCCTTTCCCCTCCTCCCTAACGCTCACAGCACTGACGGTCTTCTTGGCTTTGCCTCTACAGTGGATCCCGGGCCATCCCTTCTCTCCATCTCCACTCTCCACTCTCGTCCTGGTCACCATCTACCGCCTTTACCACGGAGCACAGCAGTCTCTGGGCTGTTCCTCGTAATGGTTCTCTAGTGAGGACTCTCTATTGCTGGTCTCTGGACTGTTCCACCCTTACCCCTCTGTAATCCGTTCTTCACACAGCAGCTAGAATGAGCCAAAAACTGAAATGAAGTTCTGCTCCCACCTAAAACGTTCCAGCGGCTCCCACTGCACCCTCACTACCATCATCAGAGAGAGGTTCCTCTCTAACCTACTGCTGAGTCTCCCTGTGTCCTGAAAAAAGGCCTTCCCTTCTCTGGGCCTGGTTTTAGCCTATGTAAAATGAGCCAGGCTGCAGGACTGTTGGGTGGTGGTGGGAGGGCAAGTAGCTTCCACCACTTCACCTGCTTTTCTCAGATGGGTAGATTAAGGCTCCATCCAAGACTTCAAGACTTGTGTTGCAGTGTCTTGCCTGTGAAGAATGCAGTGAATACATTTCCTATATGGGGTTCCATCTGCAACCTCACCCTGGAATCCTTTTTCTTTTTGAACTCTAGCCCAAGAAGCCACTCTATCAGTGGTGATACTTAGCTTCCTGAAGCTGTGTGTGTGTGTGTGTGTGTGTGTGTGTGCATGCAAGAATCCTTGGATCCTTAAAAGAGCCTTCTAAAATTATATTTAAAGTTAGAAAAATTTTTCAAATCCTGACTGAAAAGAGCATGACCATAAACACATCTTTTTAAAACACAGAGGTTTGTGAACGTGTCCTGGATGCTGATGCTGATGGTTCCATCTCGTAGGCTAACATCCAAGGTAAAATACACTCTGCTGCCAGGTGGATGATGGACAAGAGTGGATACAAATCCATATTTCTAAAGTCTTCTGCTTCACGGACTTCTCATGCATTTCAACCAGGACTCCTCAGGGTGTGAGGTTTCACTTTGTCATGTGTGGGCCGGATGCTCATACCGGGGCCAGGAGCAGCCTCTGCGCTGCCATTTTCTTTGTGTTCACTGGAACGGGGATGATTTGAAGGGTCTTGTCTGTGTGGTTTCCTGCAAGAATGTTTTACGGTTGTGTCTACTGGGTGGGGGTTGTCTAGGTAAACTAGACAGAGGGATCTGTCAGTCTGCAGAGCCAGGCCCCTGGTAACCACCCAGCACTGCAGTGCCCAGGACGCACTCCACAGGTTTAGGGAGGAGTCACCTGCTGACTCTCTTGAGGAGCAGGACCCCCCGTCCTCTGGGCTCCTCACTAGCACCACATGTGAGACGTGACCATCAGACGTGACCGAGGGAAGACTTTCGTTGACACATTTATGACAGAAGTTCTAATAGTTTCTTCCCTCACCCCAGTGGACTGTCTTGGGTGTCCAGGCACTGGGCCCACTGTGGAGATCCCTCGTCCACCTCCATCCAGGGTACAGCTGCTTTTCCTTCCTCCTGACCATGGGAAGTTCCTCTCCTGAATTTCCCTTCCTCCCTGCCCGGGCCACACAGGGCCTCTGCTTGCCCTTCTCCAGAGAACAATCATCCACCTCCCTGAGGTGGGGAGGGGCCGCCTGACTAGGAAAAGCCACAACCCCTTAGCCAGCAGAGGTGGTGAAGGGCTGTGTGCTAATGGTCTTGTCTCTGTCTTAGTTGGGTTGCCATGTTCTAAGTTCTCCGCCATGCCATTTCCTCTCTGCAGTTTCTGCCCCCTCTCCACTGTGCACGGCCCCTCTTGGCCGTGCCCACCCCGTTTCGGCTGTGCAGACCTCCTCTCCGCAGTGCCGCCCCCTCTCACCGTGCAGACCCTCTCAACTACGGCCTCTGCCGCTGGGGCCCCTTCTGGGCCTCTGCAGTCTTTAGTGTTACGGCCCTTGACCTGTATTACAGCTCTTTTAGGAGGTTTCCGTCACAGAAACCCCAGGTCTAAACTGCTCCGCTCCAGGCTCTTCTAGGTCTTGAGGTTCCCTCCTCCCCTCCTAAACTTCTGTGGGATTGGTCACTGGTATAAGCAAACTCCTTGTCAATTTCAAGGCCTGGCCCTCAAAGCAGGACCACAAACCAACCAAACCCCTCAGTGGATCACAGGTTGCTCAATCGTATTGGGTGGCTTTACAGGCCACATTTCCCATTACTAAACCAACCAATCCCCGTAAGCTAGCAAGATAGACCAATCAGGGCAGGCTGCAGCCCAACCAATCATTTTTTGGGAGAATTACAAACCCAGGGTCAGAAAAAAAGACCAAAACCAAACACGTTGCCATTTCCGTGGAGTCTATTTTGACTCACAGTGACCCTATAGGACAGAGTAGAACTGCCCCAAAGGGTTTCTAAGGAAAGGCTGGTAGATTCGAACTGCCGACCTTGGTTAGTATCTGTAGCTCTTAACCACTGTGCCACCAGGGCTCCTTTTCTTTTAATTAAGGCCACTTATAAGGAGAAACCCATTGCACTGCGCCATTCATCAGTTGATGAGTGTCTGGGTTTTTGCACTATTTGGCTGTCATGAATAATGCTACTATGAACAGTCCAGTACAAGTTCTGGTACGAAAGCCTTACTTATTTACTATATTACGCAAATGCCTACCTAGTGAGATGGAGTAGAAACTCATTATTTTTATGAGCCTTACACACCCCTAAACATAAAATAAGTTTAAAATAAGCTAACAGACTAAATTTATTATTGTATTCAATGCACACTCACTGACATTGACACGGTGGTCAGTGTCCTGGAGATTGCCTGGACAAGAGACAGAAGGGCTCTGCCCTCTCCAGGCTGCATGCGGAGGGAGGGGGAATGGTCAGCTGTGCCCACAGTGGCATCAGCCACAGGACACTTGATCCGCCATGAAGGTGGCCTGAGCCAGAGACCTGAGACCCCCAGTCCAACTCTTGGGCCACCAAGGACCCTCCATGTGACACCTGCTCACAGCAACAATTTTGTAGGAGCCCTGATTCAACCCCACAGCTCTTGTTCACAAACCAGCTGTCATGGATTAAACTGTGTCCCCCAAAAATATGTGTCAACTTGGTTAAGCCGTGATTCCCACTATCGTGTGGTTGTCCTCCATTTTGTGATTGTAGTTTTCTTACGTGTTGTAAATCCTAATCTCTGCCTGTGGTTAATGTGGCAAGATTAGATTATGCTAAAGAGAATTAGGGTGGGATTGTAACACCCTTACTAAGGTCACATCTTTGATCCAATGGAAAAGGAATTTCCCTGGGGTGTGGCCTGCACTGCCTTTTATCTTACAAGGGGTAAAAGGAAAGAGAAGTGAGCAGAGATTAGGGGATCTCATACCACCAAGAAAGCAGTGCCAGGAGCAGAGTGCATCCTTTGGACCTGAGGTTCCTGCCTGGAGAAGCTCCTAGACCAAGGGAAGACTGATGACAAGTGCCTTCCTCCAGAGCCAACAGAGAGAGAACGCCTTCCCCTAGAGCTAACACCCTGAATTTGGACCTCTAGCCTACTAGACTGTGTGAAAATAAGTTTCTGTTTGTTAAAGCCACCCATTTGTGGTATTTCTGTTATAGCAGCACTAGATAACTACAACAGCAGCCCTGACTCCAAGAAGGTCAGCCCGTTCTCTGCCCTGCTGCCTGCATGGATGGATGGTCTGTGGAACTGGACCTCTGGCTCAGGACTGGACACCCCCGAGCCTTCTCTAAATTGTAATAATCAGCACTCCCTGATAATCCCTGGGAGATCATACTGAACCTCCACCTGGAAGGTGCTCCAGAGCACATCCCTGCCCTCCCTGGGGACACTTTACAGGAAGAGACAGGTAAACAGGCAAAGCTGTTTCTGTTCCCCATCCCTATTGACTGTACCCCAGAGAGCTTGTATTCTCTCACTATGCGGATGTCACCGTTCTGAGTCCCTTATGACTTAGGTGAGGCTCCGGGTGAGGGCCTTGATTCCCAGACAAGGAAGTCAGCCTCCCCGTCACCCAGAGAGGATACCATGAGCAGGGCTCTGTCATGCCCTGGAGCATGGGCAGAAGAGGGGCTGACCAGCCTGTCTACCAGGCCAGGGAGCTACTCTGGGTCAGAGGCACTGTCCTGGAGGGGCAGGAGCAGCTTTGGCCAAGCTCAACGGTACTGCGCTTCCTGTTACCCAGAGCCTGGATGATAGACTTGAGGTCAGCAGCTCAGCTCAGTCTGTGCTGTGCCCCCAAGGACGGCAGCCCCGCATATGCAGGGTCATTGGGTGGACAACGTCCTGTGGAAGGGTGTCTCAATTTACACCACCCAAAAAAGACTTTGAGACAAGGACCTGGGCTCAAGTGGCTTACTTGGGTGGTGACCCCAGGAAGCAGACGTGAGAAGAGGGAGACGGACTGGAGAGGAGAGGAGCTAAGACAGCTTCTGACAGCAGCTGACCGCTGCAGGCCAGAGAGGGGCATCCCCAAGGGGCAAGGAAGCTGGAGTACCTGCCCCCAGATGTTCCCCTCCATCCACCCTGGGTCACTGAGATGCACACTGTTGGCCACCTGGGGGGCAGGGCGTGAGGTGGGGATAGGATGTGGAGTGGGGTGAGGGGGCAGGACCTGAGGTGGGGGCAGGGTGTGGAGCAGGGGGAGGGGGGAGGGTGCAGAGGACAGGGGTTCAGATGGCCCCCACTGAGGGTCCGCAGCCAATAGACGGAGTCAGACGGATGCTGAAGGTCTTTATTATGGTGGATGATGGGGAGAGGGAAGGGTGGGTGTGGGGGGTGAGCACGGGTGGAGGGGAGGAGAGGGCTGGTGCAGGCCTGGCAGCGGGGACTCCTTCCATGTCAGGCAGGATAGGGGCTCCTGAGGTGCCGCCCAGCGCTGCTGTGGGCGTGCTGGGCCCCTGCCCCTAGAATGGAGGAGGGGTCAGCAAGCCATACTGGAGGGGGGGCAGGGCGGGGGGCGGCTGCAGAGTGCAGGGCAGATGCCAGGCTCTCAGCACTCAGGCACAGGACAGGAGTAGACAGAGGTCCTCCCTGCAGGCAGCCACACCCCGGGAGGAGGGGTGACAGGACTTGGGGCGCTAGGGGAGCAGCGATGCTGCTCCAGATGCTGCTCTGCCAACCCTGGGCATCTCCCGGCCCTCCCTGCACCTCCAGTCCCAGAACAACCCGCGGCCATGACGCCCAGAGAGGAAGCCAGGCTTGTGACCCGTTAGCAGCTCACTGGGTGCAGAGTCACAGGACAGTTTATGCTTGGGGTGAGGAAGGTGCCGGGGAGGGTTGCACACCAGCTGGCCAGCACACTGGGGACACAAGAGGGACAGTGCTACCCTCCTGACGCTCAGCCAAGCGGACGTCACTAAGAAGGTGTCCCCGAGGACCGGGCACCGCACGCTGAGCAGGGACTCGGCAGGCAGCAACCCAGTGCCGAGGACTCTGTGAGCGTTCACTGCACCTCCCTGGCCCAGGTGGTCTCCTGCCCAGGTAGGAGCAGGAAATTGGGGCCACACATGACCTCTTAGAGTCCCATGGAACCCCAAGACTCTGGTCTTCTTGGGTGTCCCCCTAGAAGTGTTTACTCACCCTACTCTTCTCCTGGGGTGCAGGCTTCTGTAGAAAAAGGAGGACCCCAAGAACTCGCAACCCCACGTGTGTCAGAGTAGAGCTGTGCTCAATGGGGTTTTCAGTGGTTGATTTTTCAGAAACAGATTGCCAGGCCTTTCCTCCAATGCACCTCTGGGTGGACTTGAACCTCCAACCTTTTGGTTAGCAGCTGAGTGTGTTAACCATTTGCACTACCCAGGGATTCCCTTAAAATATTGTAAAAGAATCATAAAGTACCATGTTCTCGTCTAAGGTTGGTCGGCCGACTCTTTCCTGAGGGGAGAACGCGCAAGCTGCCTTCTTACCCTTCTGCTTGGGAACAAAGAGCTCCGTGTTGAAGCCTCGGTCTTCTACGAATTTCCTCAACTCTTCCAGGGCCTCCTCCTTGCTGTCTGAATCTCTCCCTGTCAGGAGAGCGGGGTGAGAGATGAGTCAGAGAAACAGTTGGGGGTGAACAGCACCTCCATCCAGTCTGGAGAAATGGGAGCCACTGGGCTGCAGGGAGACCCCGCCATCCAGTCTGGGGCTCTGGGGTGAGAGGAGAGAGCGGGGCTGGGAGAGCAGAACAGGGAGCCCCCACAGTGCACATCAGAGCCAGTCCCCGTGTGGCTGAGCTGGGGATACGAGGGTGCACGGCATCAACGCAACACAGGGTCTCCCCAGGAGTAAGGGTGGGCCTCGGGACCATGCAGCCATGGAGGAAGCATATCTCCCCTGCAGATCACGAAACCCAGGGGCCACGCCCCCTGAACTAGAGCATCACAGCTCCTGGCCCAGGGGGCCTTCCTGGCCTGCTTGCTGTCTGGAGAACGACGAGGTGTCCATGCAGATTTGAACCACCTACTCAGAATCAAACCTCAGGAGTTGGGGCTTCCTTTGCAGCCAGGCTCCCACTCCACACAGATCCCCTCAGCTGGCGACCCCAAAGGCACAGCACTGGTGAGGGGTGGCAGGCAGCCTTCCATAAGGGTGTGGTCCGGGCACATTGTGGATCTTGACCCCAGCTCCGTCCTGCGCCCCCACTGCACAGACCTGGACTGAGCAGCTCCTCCACCAGGAGGAATCCACACGCCAGCACCCTGACGTGGACTCCTGGCCTCAGAACTGTGAGGCCTGAACATCTGTTCTCCCAGCCACCCGCTGTGTGGCACTTTTTAGGACGGCCCGGGACATGAGATCCTGCTACTTTCACAAAAGCCAACCCTGAGGAAGTCATGAGAGAAGGAGGGGGTACCGGAGTGGGGAGGGAGCAGAGGCTGCAGGGTCCCTGGGTGGCTGCTCACCCACGAGTTTCACCATTTGGACCTGCTGCCCTTTTACTTCACCGTCATGTAGTGGCCTTTCACATGGGCCCTCTCAGTGGACACGTGACGCCTGCCCCGGTCTGTGCAAGGACGGTAAGGAGTCTTGCTTCAGCCACTCAATCCCTTCCAGAAGGCTCCGTGGAGCTCGCCCAGGGTGCCGCAGCCACGCAGACGTCAGAGCTCCCTGCCCCCATGTCCTCTTGAGCACCAAGAAGCCCAGGCAGTGTGAGAGCTGGAGAGGGTGTACCCCCAAACCAGCGAGCCCTGCAGAATGGGTGTCAGGAGGGCTCAGGGGCTCAGCCTCCACCAGCCGAATACGGCTCTGCCCCCCTGTGAGCACAGCCATGATCCTCTAGGGCAAGCTCTGGACAGTTCCATCCCTTATGAGGACAAGCCCCTCAAACCTGGGGTCTGGGGGCAGGTGCTTCTATCTTTAAGGCAAAGGGTCCTGTGGGAAAGAGGGGGCATCTAATGGGAGTCAGCCAAGAGTGGGACTTCTAGGCCAAAGAGCCCCTGAAAGGCACCAGAGTGTCCACTGTTCCAGCACGTGTCGGGGTGCGGCTGCTGGGTCCCAGTACTCACGGGCCGTGAATTTGCTGGGCTCATAGGTTTTCTCCAGAATCAGCTTCACCTCCTGGCACTGTCCGTCCATCCTGGAGAGTAGAAGCCACGACATGGGCAGTGAGCCTTGGCGTTACCTCATTAACTTAACTTCACCCTTCCCAGAGTCACCACAGGGCTCACCGCCTCAGTCTGCCCCGGGCTTAGACCTGTCAGGCTGGCCTGCTTCCTGGTGGTGACGCTGAGTCCAGCCCATGGCCACTATCACCTGGCCCAGCGAGGGAAAGGCTGAGTCAGGGGCTTTTGAAAAAAAAGCAGACGTGACTGTGCCAGGGTCAGTGGATTCCCAAGGGTCAGCCCCCAGGGCAGAGCACAGACACTGCCGCACCACACTAGTGGGAGCCGTACAGGTGAAGAGCCACACAGGTGAGAGCCACACAGTGAGAGTCACACAGGTGAGAGCCACACAGGTGAGAAGTCACAAAGATACAAACCACACAGGTGAGAGCCACACAGGTGAAAGCCACACAGGTGGGAGTCACACAGGTTGAGAGCCACACAGGTGAGAGCCACACAGGTGAAAGCCACACAGGTTGAGAGCCACACAGGTGAGAGCCACACAGGTGAGAGTCACACAGGTGGGAGTCACACAGGTGGGAGTCACACAGGTGGGAGTCACACAGGGGCCTCAGAGGGGCCTTTCCATTGTCCCCCAAGCATCCTTCCCTCTGCAGACCCCATCCCTGTGGGGTTCCAGTTACTATAAGGCTGTAAGTCTAGGTTCTGACTCTGGTCGGGGATAAAACGTCTTTTCATGAAGGGTGCCACGGTCAGACCGAGTGCTCCCTGAGTCAGCAAAGCAGGGGAGCCCCAGCAGACCAGGAGGCCCAGATCAGGGTACCCCCTCCCTTGGCACCCCGCACAGCCTCCCCTTCAAAGCTGCTAGGCTGAGAGTCACAGGAGGGGGTGAAAGGGAACACGGGGGCCCTGCCCGCCCAGCCCCAGGTCTGTCCTGCTCTGCGGAAGGCGAAGGCCCAGCGACACTCCCAGTATGGCGGTCTTTGCCTCCAGGTAGCCCCCCTCCAGGGCCTTGATGGTCATGGCGCCCACCGCCTCCAGCTTCTTCTCTGAGACCTCCCTGTCGGCCACCGCAGCCTTCAGATACCATTGCCCTGACACCTGAAGAAGTTTCTCTCCGTCAGGGCTTGGAAAACCCCGGCCACCCTCCAGGGCCCCCTGCTCTGCAAAGCCTGTGAAGCCCCCAACTCCACCCCAAGGGCTCGCGAAGTGGGGTGTTCAACACCTACCTCCACCCCACAGACACTGCAAACAGACCCAGACGCTGTGCTCAGCCCTCCTGGAACGCCGGCTCCAGCCCCTGAACCCCAGCTCAGACCGTGGCACCAGGAGGGACAGGTGGGGTTGGCTCCACCACCGTCCACGCTCCCAGCCCCTCTGCACACCCAAAGATCTGTCTGATCCCCACTCAGGGGCTAACACCTGGCCCTAAGATAAGCGCCTGCTCAGATGGGGGCCCCCCCGACCTGGGTCTCAGCTGCTCCTTGCCCTTCCCCCACCCCCGTCTGAGCCCACATCCTCATCTGAAGCCGAAGCCGGGGTGGCCTGGGCCTACAGGATGTCGATCAGGCCAAGCACGAGGGTCAAGAGCAGCGTCTGCATCGTCAGGGGTCTGAGCTCAGGTGGTCAGGAACTTGGCACAGACGGCAGCCACCTCCCTCCACAGCTGTGAGTCGTGACCAGCTCTGCACTGGAGAGGCAGCCATGGTTGTTGGAAGCTGCTGAATAGCGGCTCCTTTACTTCCGGAGAATCACCGAGGCAGTTCCATCAAGTCCCCATTGTCCAGAGGAACATGTTTGCAGAATGGTCTGGAGGGAAGGTGTTGTCAGGTGAGGCGTGTGGGTGCGCCCCCCCACCAGCCCACCCTGCACACAGGCACCAGCTCAGCAATGTGGCAGGGCTGGGGAGGAGCGGCCTGTGGTTGGAGAGCGAGGGTTTGGACCTCAGGGGGCCTCCCTGTGTCCCTGGGCAGGTTGCTAATCTGTTATTGGCCTCAGATTCTTCATTGTAAGAAAGGGGCCTGCGTCTGGGAGGGGCACTGAGAGGACGCGGAAGCCTCCAGGCACTTTCCTCCCCACGGACTGAGGTTCAAGGTGCAGCTGACTTTGGGCATAGTTGTGGATTGAACTGTGTCCCCCAAAAATCTGTGTTGGAATCCTAACCCCTGTACCTGTGGATGTGATCCCATTTGGGAATAGGGTTTTCTTTATTATGTTAATGAGGCCATATCAGTTTTTAAAAAAAACAAACAAACCAAACCCATTGCCATCAAGTCGATTCTGACTCATAGCCACCCTATAGGACAGAGTAGAATTGCCCTATGGGGTTTCCAAGGAGCGGCTGGCGGATTCAAACTGTTGACCTTTTGGTTGGCAGCCGAGCTCTTAACCACCAGAGCTGCATGTCAGTGCAGGGTGTGTCTTAAAAACCTAACCAATTTTGAGATATAAAAGGAGCAGCTTAGGCACAGAAGCAAGTAAGCAAGAATGGGGGAGATCTCTAAGGAACGCCAAGAAGGCTACAGAGGCTGAAACAGGGACCTTTCCCCAGAGTGGACAGAGAGAGCCTTCTCCTAGAGCCAGCACCCTGAATGCAGACTTCTAGCCTCCTGAACTATGAGAAAACAGATTTCTGTGTGTTAAAGCCACCCACGTGGGGTGGTTCTGTCATAGTAGCTCTGGGTTACTGAGACAGGCACTAGCCCTTCTCCCACGTCTCCCCCGGTTCCCCATGGTGCTGTCCCTTTCTCAGTTGCCTTTGATCTCCCTCCCCTCAGCTAACTCTTCTGGCTTCTTTCTCATTCCTGTACTCATTGCCCACCTGGCTACAAAATTGTAAACACCTATAACCTCCACCCAGGAAAGTCCCTAGGGACCTTGACTGGATGGCCGTTACAGTACAGTTCCCTTGAGTATCATTGGGGCTGACCTCGATTGGCTGGCCGTTACTGTACAGTTCCCTTGAGTATCATTGGGGCTGACCTCGATTGGCTGGCCGTTACTGTACAGTTCCCTTGAGTATCATTGGGGCTGACCTCGATTGGCTGGCCATTACTGTACAGTTCCCTTGAGTATCACTGGGGCTGACCTCGATTGGCTGGCCGTTACTGTACAGTTCCCCTGAGTATCATTGGGGCTGACCTCGATTGGATGGCCGTTACTGTACAGTTCCCCTGAGTATCATTGGGGCTGACCTCGATTGGATGGCCGTTACTGTACAGTTCCCCTGAGTATCATTGGGGCTGACCTCGATTGGCTGGCCGTTACTGTACAGTTCCCTTGAGTATCACTGGGGCTGACCTCGATTGGATGGCCGTTACTGTACAGTTCCCTTGAGTATCACTGGGGCTGACCTCGATTGGCTGGCCGTTACCTTACAGTTCCCTCGAGTATCATTGGGGCTGACCTCGATCGGCTGGCCGTTACTGTACAGTTCCCTCGAGTATCACTGGGGCTGTGGCCCGGGTTTCCCCACCACTTTCGCTCTCCATTCCATTGGGACCATGGCCTCCTTTAGTGCAGTTGATCTTTTCCTGTACACATCTTAGCTGTTTGGGGTTTGGGGGTGCATCTTATAGCCCATAAGTGAGATGACAGGCATGTGTGTCCAGGGCGATGGTAGTTCTGGAAGGCAAGGGCCACGGTGAATGCGACCGTGTTTGAGTATAGGGTCTTTGAAGATGTTGTCAGTTAACATGAGGTCATACTGGAGTGGGTCCTGATCCAATATGAGTGATGTCCTCATACAAGAGAAGAGACACAGAGAAGGGAGACACAGGGAAGACGGCCCTGTGAAGACGGAGGCAGATATTGGAGTGATGCGCACAAGCCAAGGAACGCCAACCATCGCCAGTGGTCACCAGAAGCTATGAGAGAGGTGCGGAACAGATTCTCCCTCAGAGCCTCTGAAGGAACCAACCCTGCCGACATCCTCATTTGTACTTCCAGCTCCCAGAACCAGAAGACAATACATTTCTGTCCTTATAAGCCACCACTTTGTGGTACTTTAGTGCAGAAACCCCAGGACACTCAGACCCCCCGCATCCCCTCCTCTTACAGACTCGTGTCCTTGGGGATGCTGGTCGCCCTCCCAGCTCCAGGGCAAGCCTGGTTGGTCTAGCAGTGATGCGTCCCTCAGGTCTGTGATTGTTCAGGAGTGGACTGGGGTGGAGGGGCGTGAGAAGAAGCAGGAGTGGTCACCTGAGAAGCACAGCAGGAACCCCATCAGGATGAGCCAACACTGTCAACCCTCAAAGCAGACAGACAGTAAAAGCCCAGTCCTCGGGGACATCAAGGACACTCAGACTCCAGCTGCGTTAGTCGACGCACAGCCAGGTTGATTCAGCAGCTTGAGGCACTGCACAATGCCTGGTGTGCTACAGACAGCAGGTGGTCGGGGCGGTGTGAGCACCGGGGACAGCATGGGAGCTATGAGCATCAGGGGATGGGTAGGTGCAGTGACATGTAGGGACTCTGAACAGCCACCACCAGAGGCGGCTCTCCAGCTCCAAGGAACGAGGCACCTCCGCAAACCAAGAGGACGTGCCTTGAAAACTGTAGCAGCTGACCTTTTCAGCCTCAGAAGCAAACCTGTCTCAAAACAGCTAAGTCTTTACTTGCAAACCATTATCCAGCTCACTGTACCCATGCAAAGCCAACATAAATATCACTGTGCACACTGGCTTTAGCTGGCCTGGCCATGCTGAGAGGCAAACAAAGCTGGGAGTTGGCTTGGCCATTCTGGCCTCAAGCCCCAAGCAGTGACTGCCAGACAGCGGGGCCACGCAAACTCACCAACGTCCAAGGGCCAACTCAACGACCATCAGCCTTCTGTAGGCTAAGGACAGCAGGAGCTTCCTCCTCTCTGAAATTCTCAGGGCTTCGCTTTCTCTTTTTCTTAATGTTTTGTTTTGGAAGAGGGAGAGGTTATAGATTATGGTAGGGGCTGTCAGAGCTAGATGAGTGACTAAGCCATAATTTCTCAGTGAGGTGCTGAATTATAAAATTCAGATAGCAAGAATTTTATAAAAACTGCTATGTTGGTGCTGGGAATGTTTTTAAGTTCCCTCTTCTTCCTTTGTCTCAGTTAAATCACAGAATCACTCCAGATTACCTTTGAACAGTTTGTTGTATAATTTACATATCATAATACTCATCATTTTAAGTGTGCAATTCAGTGATTTTTCATAAATTTGTGCGATTGTGTAACCATCACCACGATCTACTTTTAGAACATCCTTATCGCCCTGAAAAGGTTCCTCACTCCCATTAGCCATCACCCCCATTCCCACCCTGAGCTCCAGGTAACCACTAATCTGCTTTCTGTCTCTATGGATATGCTGCTCCTAAATATTTTATTTAAATAGAACCATATGGTACACCGTCTTTTGTGACTGGCTTCTTCCACTTAGAATCCTGTCTCCAAGGCTCACCCAGATTGTACCATGTATTGTTACCGCAAATCGAGGATCTGAGCCACCTGCCGCAGGAGCCAGTACTGAGACAGGGGTGAGGTGAGCAGCAAGAGTGTTTGATTGTGTATCATTATACAGAAAACAGAGAGGAATGAGCTCCTCCAAAAGACCTGCCTTCCTAACTGGAGACTGGCTGAAGGTTTTTTTTATAAGGACAGGATTATAGTTTCTCTTCCGGTGGGCACGTTCTGCACGCCCCAGATGATGTCACTTCTTACTGGTGATCCTTGAAGGTCATCTGGCACCGTTAATGTCACGTCACAGACGAGTTAATCCTAGTCCTTGAGGGTTAACAATTTGTTCTGCCACCCTCCAAGGAGAAACTTCAGTTAATCTTACCGGAATAGGAGGCAGGAGAAAGAATAACAGATACTATCACGAGGAGAGGCGGGGGCTAAGTAATGGTGGGAAGCAACCGTGGTAATGGAGCTTATGCAGCCCTTGCCAGTATCAGGACTTCACCCCTCTTCATTGCTGAGCGGTGTTCCGTTTATGGAGGAGCCACACTGTGTTTGCTGTTCGTCAGCTAATGGAGACTCGGCTTGTTTCCTTTTTTGGCTATTAGGAACAGTGCTGCTGTGAATGCCCATGTACGAGGTTTTCTGTGACGTGTGTTTTATTCCTCTCCATGTCTGAGTGGGCTTGCTGGGCCGGACGGTGACTCTACATTTGGCTGTGTGAGGCGCTGCCACTCTGTTTTCCAAGTACCTTCACCATTTTCCCACCAGCAATGTGTGTGGTTGTTCTGACCCACAGAGACCCTATAGGATGGTATAGAACAGCCCCATGGGGTTCTCTAGGCTGTAATCTTTATGCGAGCAGATCACCAGGTCTTTCTCTTGCAGAGATGCTGGTGTGTTCAAACTGCCGACATTTCATTTAGCAGCCAAGAGCTTAACCACTGCACCACCAGGGCTCCGTGGCAGTGTGAGGGTCTCCATTTCTCCGTGTCCTCACCAACCCTTGTTACTGTCTTTTTGACTAACACCATTTTAGTGGGTGTGAGATGGTACTTATTATGATTTTAATTTGCATTTCCCTAATGAATAATAATGTTGAATATCTTTTCGTGTGCTTTTTGGCCATTCATACATCTTCTTGGATGGAACATATATTCAAATCTTTTGCCCATTTTTTAGTTGGGTTGTTTGTCTTCCTGTTATAGAGTTGTAGCAGTTCTCCATATACTCTGGATACAAGCTCTTTATCACATGTATGAATTTCAAATATTCTCTCCCAATCTGTGAGTTCTTTTTTTATTTTAATAAGGGTGACTTTTGAATTGTAAGGAGCCCTGGTGGCACAGCGGTTAAGAGCTCAGCTGCTAACCGAAAGGTCTGCAGTTCAAATCCACCAGCTGCTCCTTGGAAACCCTATGGGGCAGTTCTACTCTGTCCTGTAGGGTTGCTATGAGTCAGAATCAACTCGACAACAATGGGTTTGGTTTAAGGTTTTTTTTGAATTGTAAATGCTCCTAATTTTGATGAAGTCCGATTTATTTATTTATTTATTTTTTGGATTATCATTCTGCTGATGCATCCAAGAACAAAGGCTAGGAGTTGAGGTTTTCCATGCTATATTCCCAATCAAATCCACTCCCTCTGACGGTGAAGCCCTGGTCCTCAAGGCTTGCCCTACCCTAGTAGAACCACACTTCCCAGGGGCCTGGGGCAGGGGAGCAGCCCTAGGCAGAAACACCAGGGCCTCTCACGGTTCTCACCCAAGGTCACAAGCTGCTGGATTTGTTGTCTGCCTTTGGTCGAGTCCCAGGGCCCTGAAACGCTCACTTTCTGGAAGAAGATTTGTCAAACGCCTCCCCACAGCGTTCTGGATTTCCTGCTGCCCCACCCTGACCACCTTTTTAAAGGAACATCGGTTTCAGCAACCTGTAGACCCAAGCCTCTGAGTGTGTGACCTGGAGTGATTTTGAGATGAGCTGGTCTGCCAGCAGTATTGCAAAGCACAGAGGCTTGCTTCCAGAAAGCTGTCTCAGGTCTGAAACCTGTTTGCTATTTTTGAATCAGAGCCGAGAGTTTTAACATCCCAACAACGTTACAACCTGGGCCAGGACAGCAAGCGTCTCTGAGCATCTAGCACCAATGAAAACACTCCCGATGTCTTGCAACTTTGAGGTGGGTAGAAAGGAATTGGAAGTGTGGGGTTGACGGGGTGGTCTTGGGTCAAGCTTAGTGTTTTCAGGGAGAAATGTCACCCAAATTAACTGGGTGCTTTGGTTTCTAGGCCTCAAATGTCTTTGCCTGAGACCAATAGGGGCAGTCAAGAACAAGCAAGAGGTTTGATCATTAATGGGGAAAGATGAAGAAGCAGCCATGCTAACTCATCCACGGGGACTCCCCAGGCCCAGCCCTGTGGGACCCTGCAGCCTGCTGGGCACTGAGCTAAACTCTCTCCCATTCTCACTAGGGAGCTGCCGGGTGACACTGGACCCTTCCCACCTGGACCCTCAGTCCACACAGCTCCGGTCATCTTGGACAGCAGTTATGGCTGAAGGAGTCACAAGATCCTCAAAGCAAATCCATTTTAATTATAAATTAGTGTCCAGCAGGAGAGGGAGGGAGGTGTCAAGAGGTCAAGAGGGCAGACTCCGCAACTCTTGAGGCAAAGATTAGACTGGACTGTGGGACATAAAGTGATACTTGTGAGGAGTGTGCTTCCTAGCTCAAGTAGATACAGGAGACTAAATGGACAGCCTCTGTCCGGAGGCTAGATGAGAAGGCAGAGAGGGTCAGGAGCTGGTTGAATGGACACAGGAAATCACGGGTGGAAAGGAGGAGTGTGCTGTCACAGTATGGGGAGAGCAGTTAGGGTCACATAACAATGTAGGTATAAATTTTTGTATAAAAGACTAACTTGAAATGTAAACTTTCACTTAAACTACAATAAACAACAACAGCAACAAAAAGAGGCCCAGCTCCCCGGCTCTGCCTTCACTCACACTAGACCTCAGGCAAGCTATTGACTTCTGTGCACCTCAGTTTTCTCAACCATAAAATGGATGTAATCAGGACCCCACCTCACAGGGTGGTTGCTACCATTAAATAAATTCATGGCGGTCCAGCAAAAGGTGAGTCCTCGTTAGTGCAATCTGTTGTTATTTAATTACCATTACTGAGTGTCTTGCCTTCCTTCATTTACCTGAGCAGTTGGCCAAGACCCAGAGAGGGAGCACAGAGTGTCCAGTAAGACCCTGACCATTTACGAGGCATGGCTGATGCCTGGTGATGGAGACCTGGGGTCTCAGAGGTAGAGGGCCTTTGCAGTGTTCCCTAAGCCCCCCGCATGGCAGCCTTGGGATAGCCTGGGCCACTGGCTGAGCTCTCCAAGCCTCAGTCTCCTCAAGGCCCTGGGACACAAACACCACGAGCAGGTGGCTTTGAAGGACAGAAATTTCTTTTCTCCCAGTTGGGGAGGCCAAAAGTCCACATCAGGTCTGAGCCGTGTGGATGCCTTCCTTATCCCGGGCGTTCCTGGGCTCCTAGGCTTGTAGGCGATCCTCACCTGGACCTGTCTTCACCTGTGTGTGCACTCCGGTAGTTCCCTGTCGATACACTGCTGCAACCACTTTTGAACGATCTTCAGCAAAATTTTACTTGCATGTAATATTAATGATATTGTTCAGTAATTTCTGCCTTCAGTTGGATCACCTTTCTTTGGAATAGGCAAAAATATGGATCTCTTCCAGTTGGTTGGCCAGGTAGCTCTCTTTCAAATTTCTTGGCATAGACGAGTGAGCACTTCCAGCACTGCATCCGTTTGTTGAGTACTGTGCAGCCATTAAAAAGGAGAACTGTCACTAGTGACTGATACTAAGTTATTTTTAGGATATGTTGTTAAGCAGAAGAAACAAGCTATACTCAGAAGAACCCATTCTCTCCCCACCCCTCACCGCGTTCCCATGGACTCCTGTCGGTAACCAAGCCCTGTCTCTGTCCTCCCTATGTATCTTTTTGCAAATTGTAAGTATGGGTGTGTGTGTCACCTTTGTTACACAGAAGTAGCATCTAAATATACTGGATAACTTTAGAATAATTTGGGAATAAAAATAATGATGGGAATTTTTTGATGCACTGTGAATAAAATAAAAAAACCAAAGCCAAACCCACTGCTGTCGAGTGGGTTTTGAATCAAATAGAGCCCAGTTAGGCATACTGTTACAAAATAATTTTTAAAGGTATCCGTGAGTCCACTATGATACCAAAACAATAATTAATTAAAGGGGTTGGAGAGGAGGAGAAGGAAAGCTTTTCTTGATAACAGAAGGCCAACCCCATAACGTAGAAGCAATACAGTTGTTTTTTTTTTTTTTAATCACCATTTTTAACGACTGTAGTAAAAACCAGCTCAGACAAGCATCACTGTTGGATGCGAAAACCCTTGAGGAAGAGGGCTGGCAGACAGGACACCCTCACACATCTCAGATTACAACATGAATGAATCATCACAAAGCAGACGGGTACAAATGGAAGGAAGTCCCAGGGAACCGTCAAGAGCCGCAGAGAACAGACTGGGAGCCACATCCGAACCACAAGCCTCAAGGAACACGCCCTCCTCAGAGTAGGGAGACCTGGCGCCATTTTCCCAGTGAGACTCCAGTGACGAGAAGCAGAGAGGGCAGGTGGCAGAGGCCCACGGTCTATTTGACAGCAGATGAGGGTCAGAGGGCTCAGGAGGAGGTGATGGTCTGGGTCTCATCTCTCTGTGGTCACCAAGGACCCCTCTGGTGGTGACAGCCGTGGCCCTGGGTTCCGCCTCAGCAATGGCCGGGAGTCTCCAAGTAGCACTTGGTGAGCAATGGGCATGAGGACTGCTCCGGAGCTCTGTTCCAGGGCCTGGGGACCCCGAGAGGAGTCCCCCAAGAAAGGGCCAAGGGCGCAGTGCTCACGGCAGAAGGGTGTTCGCACAGGAGGCTGGGGGAGGAGAGAGAGGCTGAGGGGCCAGGGTGCTCCCAGGCCCACGTCCATCGTGAGCACGTGTGTCAGGCCATGCCCTACAGCCCCAGCCCTCTGCCACAGCCACGTGTTGCCTGCTCAGGGACACTGAAAGAATGGGGGGGCCACGTCTCATGCTCTTTGCGGGACAAGGGCATGGCCAGCGCTGACACCTGGTGCAAGACCAGGAGGCGGGAATGGAGAGGACACCCAGCCCGTGTTCATGATGGCTTTCGGTCCTGACACATGGCAAGATGGGTCCCCTGCCTCCCCTCCCCCACATAAATCAACCTCCGACCAAGCGGGCAGGTGGCCAGCGGTGATCACACACTACCATCTTTTGGAAGGATAGTTGCATTGTCTAGGAGCTGCAGAACCTCAGCTGTGTCCATGAATTCTCTGATGCTCAGGAAGCTCGATGTGGTCTGCCGGCCTGGGGTGGGGGTGGCGTCGTGTGTCAGATGGTGGTTTGGGCATCGGGGCTGAGTGCCACCCCACAGCCACCAAAATGTCCCCGAGCTTGGGGGACGGAGGGATGGAGAAGCAAAGGGTTCTGCCAAGGGGAGCACTGCACTGGAGGGCCACCCCTGCTCCCTGATTCCAGGCAGATGGATTGACCACTGGGAAGCCCGCTCTGCCCTGTCCCCTACACCCTGCCCCCAAGCCCCTCGGCCCCCCACCTTCCTGTCCCCCAGCCCCCTGCCCCCCTGTCCTCCTGCTCCCTGCAGCCTGCACCCTGCATACCCGCTCCCCCGCCCCCTGCCCCACCCTCCAGCCCCTGATCCCTGCCCCCTGCCCCCATAACCCTGCATTGTCTTGGTAGCATACGTGTCCATGGGCACAGCCTGTCTCCCTGACCTCTCCCTTTCTGGACCTGCCCTCTGCAATGCCTCCTCCACCCCACTCATCCCTCCTGCAGCCAGGACCCATCTCTGTCACTCGGATTCCTAGTGTCCACGCCCTGGCCACCCACCCATAACATCTGGAACTCTCAGCTGACCACACCAGCACTCCCTGCCGCCTCACTCACCTCCTACCTCCCCTCTACCCGCTGGCCTCACCCTGAGGCTGGCCGAGGCCGTGGCTGGCCAACGCTCTGATCCTCTGGGCCTGGCTGACCTCCTGTCCCTCCGCACCCTCGTCCTACACGGCGCCTCCACACGTAGGTGCCAAGGCCTCGCTCCTGCGGCTCCTGCCACCCCTGCAGCCGCCGGCCACTCACTGAACAGCAGCAGGGTCTTGTATTCCCGGCCGGCCCGGCCCAGCCGCACGTGGACCACGCCGTAGCCGTAGTCAGTGGCCAGCACGCGGAAGGCTTTGATCCCTCTCACTGGAAGGGAAGAGCTGCAGGAAGGTCCCAGCCCGAGCCGCTTCCCCTGCTTCGGGGCGCTAGCGGCTCTGGGCCAGGGCCGGGAGGCTGCCCGAGGTCAGGAGCCCTGCCCGAGCCCAGGGAGGGTGTCTCAGGGGCTGGTGTGTCTGACCCTCGACCTGCCCCACCAAGGCCCATGAGGACATCTGTTTTAGGAGGACAAAGCCTGGGACAAAGGCCAGCCTGACCTTGGCCCCGGCGCGCTTGTCCCATCTGCCAGGGTTTCTCAGGGGCAGTGGGGTGGCTGGGGGTGTTTGGTCGGGGGTATCTCATCCAGGTCCTCCTGGGCCATGGACCAGACGAATCTGCCCGCCCTGTGCCCTCTGCAGCCTGCCCGCCCTGTGCCCTCTGCAGCCCGCCCACCCTGTGCCCACTGCAGCCCGCCCACCCTGTGCCCTCTGCAGCCCGCCCGCTCCTCCTTGCCCTCTGCAGCCCGCCCACCCTGTGCCCTCTGCAGCCCGCCCACCCTGTGCCCACTGCAGCCCGCCCGCTCCTCCTTGCCCTCTGCAGCCCGCCCACCCTGTGCCCTCTGCAGCCCGCCCACCCTGTGCCCTCTGCAGCCCGCCCACCCTGTGCCCACTGCAGCCCGCCCACCCTGTGCCCTCTGCAGCCCACCCACCCTGTGCCCACTGCAGCCCGCCCACCCTGTGCCCACTGCAGCCCGCCCACCCTGTGCCCACTGCAGCCCGCCCGCTCCTCCTTGCCCTCTGCAGCCCACCCGCTCCTCCTTGCCCTCTGCAGGCCCTGAGCCACCGGACTCACAGGTATTCCTGAACACGGTCTTCTTGTAGTCCTTCCGCAGGAGGACTGTGTGGGACTGGCACCCCTGGGACCTGGAGAGAAAGCAGCAGCTGTGAGCACGCTGCCAGGAAGCCCCTTCTTCCATCCACAAAGCCCACCTTCCCCAGCTCTGCCCCTCAGCTCCCCGGGACCTGGGCGGGGGCAGGTGCGAGAGGGCTACGGTAGCCATTTGGACATTGCTTCACCCTGCCTTGTCTCAGTCCAAGGCTCTGCTGTCCGGGGATTCTCCACGCTGGACCAGGGCCTGCCCACAGTTCAGGGGAGTCTACAAACGCCCGCTCCCGGCCGGGTGGCTACGCTGCCAAGTGGGACTCACCACTGCGACTTGTCCCAAAGAAGCCCTCTAAATTTCAGGGCAAAGGGTGGGGGGACAGAGGAAGGGGCAGTCCCTGTGGAATTTCCAGACTGAGCCCCCTCCAGCCAGGAGCCCCGTGGAGGGACCAGCTCCTACCCTTGACTGTTTGCAGCAAGCCGTGTCTGCAGAGGGGTCTGCAGAGAGCCAGCTGGGCCCACCCCACCACAGCCCACTCACCGACTGAAGGCGATGACCACCTTCAGCTGGCCCGCCTTGTGGACCTCCACCAGGGATGCCCCTAGCTTCCTTTTTTCTCTGCCCGGCAGGAAGCCCTTGGCGTCAGTGGCAATGGCGAGAATATACCAGAAGCCTGAAAACTGGACAGGAACGACTGGGTGGATGCCCCCCGCCTCCCTGATGGCTCCCAGCAGAACGAAGACCCTACCAGCACAGCCTAGTCCCAGGGCAGCAGACTGGCCCGGCCCCGGCCCTGCATGTGGAGAGGCAGCTGCCCAGCTGGTCGTGGGCTGGGCAGCAAGGCAAGGGCTCTGGGCACCAGTAGGTCAGAGCCCCCACTGCTGCCCCCTCTAGAGTCCCAGGCTCCTTTCCGGAGGGCCTCCCCGGAACAAAGGGCTGTCCTGCCCCCTCCCTTCCAGCCTGCCTCTGCCCCTAATCTGTTCTTCCTGTGTGCCCCCACGCCCCGGGCACCGCCACACCTGGCCAGCGCTGCTTCACTATGTGGTCAGCCTGTGTCTCAGCCGCAGGCCCACATCCACCCCCGCGGAACCTCACTATCCTGGAACAGGCCCTGCCTGCTCTGCTTCCCTCTGTTCCAGCAGCTCTAAGCCTCCGCCCTGCCCCTCTTTGGGGCTCCGTGGCCCCGTCCCCCACCCCCAACGCTCCAGCTCTGCAGCCATGACTCTGAGTTTTGCAGCTGTGACCAGCCCCCTAGGAGGGGGAGGACAGTGCCACCACCTCCCAGCCTGACAGGTGGCTCCTGGGGCCGGGGCTACTGTGGGGAGGCCAGAAGGCAGCACCACTGGGCCCAGCCCCTTAGTCCCCTGGAGCCTTGTACTGCTGACCGGGGTGCATGGGCTGTTTCTGGGTGACTCTGCCCCCTGTCCACTCCCTCATGCATGTCCCTCCCTCCTGACTTGGGGACCAGGGTGTGGGGGCTACCTTATTCCAGTTGATATTGTGGGACTCCTTGGGGAGCTGCTCCTGTGCCTGGGATGTGGCGGCCAGCACCAGCACCAGGAACGGGGATGGCAGCGCTGGCCTCATCCTCTCCCACCTCCTGTAGCCATGGTCCCAATAGGCCAGATACTTCATTTAAACCCCCTGGCCCAGCCCAGCTCTGCCCACTATGGGCTCTGGCCTATCCTAGAGCATCAGCCCAGCTGGGGTGTAGGGGGAGGGATGGAGCGGCAGACGGGACCATCCTCACCGTTCTGGGGACCAAGGACAGAAAACAACTGGGACACACCCTAAGCTCTGCCCGCTCCTCTCTGGGGGGCTGGCCCTGGCTCTCAGGAGGACCCTGAAAACCGATTGCATTTTGGATGCCACAATGAACTCCCCACAGCCTCAGAGGCTCAGGAACCCAAGCCTCCACCCTTGTGCTCCCCTCCCTGCAAATCTATCCTCCCCGGGCAGTTCCCTATTCTAGAGCCTTCTGGAAGGAGGCAGACATGACCTGGACATGACCTGTCTGAGCCTTGGCTCCTGACCCACAGACCATGGCCCTCAGGGTGTGGAGAACATAAGAACCCAATAGCTGGTACACAGTAGGTGCTCAGTCAGTGCTTTTCTTCACTGCGGTAAAAGACACATAAAATACCATTTTCACATGCACGACCCAGCGGCGTTTCGCACGTCCCCAATGTTGTGCGGCCCTCACCGCTATCGAGCATTGGGGGCAGACGGCAAAGATTCCTTTTTCTTTTTAACTCTGTTTCTCCTTCCCCCGGCCCCAGTAGGTGGGGCCCAGGCTGGATGTGTGTGCCCACCTGCGCACCACACCTCACTTCACCTTCAGCAGGAGCACCTCCACGACTCTGAGCCCACCTTTGCCCACAGCCTGAGCATCTCCCAAGACTTGGTCTGGGCGCTCCCCCCAGAATACGGGAGGGCCAGACAGGAGCCAGGGTTGGGAGCCCAAACTGCCCACCAAGATTGCTTGTACCCCAGCAGCAAGAGCCCCCCGTGCAGAGAAAGCCAGGTCTTGGAGAGTTGGGGGTACCCTCCCAGCCCCACCTGCTGCCCTCGAACCATGGGCAATCCCTGGACACCGTGGTACCCCAGCCAGGGACACTGGTGGGCACCAGTGCCAGCTTTCTCCACCCAGAGACCAAACCATGTCTGTCCTGTCCCACGGAGCCCTCCTCCCTCCAGGCTGACCACCACCCCACAGGGCCTCCTCCTTCCAGGCTAACCACCACCCACATGGGGCCGCTGCCCTGCCTCCCGGCCCATCCCGCCACCTCCCAGCGAGGCCTGAGCGCAGGCATCCCCAGACCAGAGACACCCAGGGATGGGTGCAGGTGAGACGTCTTGTCCTAGGACTGCTGTGACACTGACCTCACAGTGCCTGAAGTTCTGCCCCCAGTGACCCCTTCCGTCCTTCTCACTCACGCCGACCAGAGTCCCAGGAGGCAGCAGCCCTTTGGGCACCTGTCTGCCCTTCACATGCCCTTGGCCTGGGCACTGCCCCACACACAGTGCAGAGGCATCAGTGAGGGTTTGGAATCACTTTATTCTGATCCAGAGAGAGAGTCTGTGGGAGCAGCCAGCCCAGCGCCCGGCACCCCGGCCAGCCTCTGCGGCCACATGTCGGACACTCTCCCCACTGGAGGTGGCCACGGCACTCACTGCAAACCAAGAGGAGGGTGGGAGTCCCAGGGCTCGCCCCCCAGCCCTCAGCCTCACGCTGAATCTAGATCATAAGAGGATCTTCCCACCGTACAGGAGCCCAGGGCTGACGCGCACCCGGGAGGTGGCTTACCTGCAGGATCTTGTGCGCACAGATGACTGGAAGGGGAAAAGATGGGCTGTGAGGACCAGCGGGTCCCCTCGCCCCTCGCAGCCCCCAGGACAGGCTGCGGCCCTGCAGCTCAGCACCCATGGGCCCCTCCAGGCCCCCACCCCCATCAGGAGGGCAGGCTCGGCCCACAAGCCTCACCTGAGATGGGGCCACCCCTGTGGGCCCTACTTTCAGCAGGGGTGGGTGACCTGTTAAAGACCCCTCTCAGCCCTGCCAGACTTGCTAGGGCCTAGGGGACCCGAGACAGGCTGAGCAGGCTTCGGCCCACGTCTACACCACCCCGGGCCACGTCTGCACCGCTCCTCTGCCAGTGCCCAAGCTGTCCCCAGCCCTTGCCCCAGCCGCCCCCAGGCCGATGTCCATGCCGCCCCCGGGCCAACGTCTGCACCACCCTCAGCGGGGTTGGGGGGTGTCCCAGGTGCCTCGGCTCTGGCCGCTCCCACACTCACAGTCCCCCTGCAGCCTGGCCTGCTGCTGGGCCAGGTAGCCCAGGTTCCTGCTCCACTTGGAGAAGAGGCTGGTGGCCTTGGGGCTGGCCACCTTGGTCCGACCTGTGGGCAGTGGGCGGGGGGGACCTCACTGAGAGCCAGCATGGGGGCCCCGAGGTTGCGAGCCACGCCTGCCCCCCCTCTGCCCTGAGGCCCCACCACCACCCACCACCCACCACCCCCACACCGCAGCCATGCCCCCTCCCACTTCTACTCAACCAGGTGAATGAGAAAAAGGAGGGGGGCAGGGGGATGAGGGGGGACTGTGGGGTCCCTGCTTGGCAATTCTGTGCAAGGAGAGAGTGAGCGCACTGTTCCCCTCAGCAGCAGAGCCAGCACCTACATCAGGCCAGCCCGTCCCTGACCACTCCAACAGGAAGCTGAGCCCCCAGGCCCAGGAGACCCTACACCCCAGGACAGTGGCCCCCAGGCCCTCTTCCTGGGCCCCTTCTGAGTCCCGGAACTTCAGAGGATGCTCGGGCTAGCAGGGCTCAGCTGGCAGGGCTTAGCCGTGTGCCTGTCCTCTGGGGTGGGGTCCTGGGCCTGCAGCGCAAACATGGGTGCTCAGAACTAGGCCCCAGTGGTCCCCTCAGCCTCCCCATCAGCTCCTCACTGTACAGCTCAACAGTGTTGAAGGCCTCATCCCCAAACTCCAGCTGGCTGAAGACAATGGCGTAGTCCTTGAAGTTGGTGCTCAGCACCCGGTACTCCAGCACACCCAGGGCTGAAACCAAGTACACCCGGTGGGTGGGCAGTGGCTTGACCTGACCTCAGGAGGCTCCCTGGCCAAACACAACCCTGGCAGGACCGACCCCCTGGTCCCTGGCCCCACCCAGGCTGGCACTCAGCGGCTGCTCAGACCGAGGTATATGGACAAACAGACAGACCGGTGAATGCCTGTCCCCATGGTGACCAGGCAGCCCCTGTCATGACCCCAGTCTTCCACACTGTGGTGAGGAGACCCTTCCGCCTCCAGGGGTGCCAGGGCAAGGCCGGGGAGATGTCAGAGCTGGGCACCCTGTCCAGGGGCCCCCCGCTCAGGGCAGGCACCAATCCTCTACAAAGTCAGGTCCTTAAACTTCCTTGGGGTGGAGTCGGCCTGCCTCCCAACCCCGGCAGTGGCCCTGCCAATGGGGGGGTCTGGGGACTCTGCGTGGGACGAGAGGGCTGGGGGGCCAGCCTGCCCCGGAGGAGGCCCTGGCGTCACACTTACAGGGATTCTCAAACACCCATCCGGAGCTTTGCTTCAGCAACTCAACAACGGTCAGTTTGCACCCCTCCAGCCTGGGGGGAGAAGGGCCCGTGGTTGGCTCAGGATTGGACCCAGGACCTGGGTGAGCGGAGACTGAATCCTGCCACCCAGACAGGTGTAGGCCAGGGAGCTTGGGGGGCTTATGTTTCTTCCAGTTACCCCAGTTACACAGAAATCCTGTTGGAACCTGTCTGGGGAGATGGCTGGCCCAGAAAGCCCCTGCAAAGTGCAAATCAGCTCCCTTTCCCCCCACCCCAGAGAACCATTACCCAGGATCTGTGTGAAGAAAGCACCCCCTCTGTCAGTTTGTCTGTCACTGGGGTGGCTTGCGTGTTGCTGTGATGCTGGAAGCTATGTCACTGGTATTTCAAATACCAGCAGCGTCACCCATGGTGGACAGGTTTCAGTGGAGCTTCCAGACTAAGACAGACTAGGAAGAAAGGCCTGGCAATCTACGTCCAAAAATTAGCCAACAAGAACCCTATAGCTCCCAGTAGCACACGGTGGATAGAGTGCTGGGAGACGCGCCCAGGCTCATCTGTGCTGAACAGTAACGCTTAGAGTTTGCAGTGAGCGAGACTTCAGGGGGAAGGGGTGAAATGGGGAACCAAGCAGAAATGAGGAGGAAGAGGAGACAGAGTGTCACAGGTGAATCATGCCCTAAACAAGGGCATGTTGAAGTCTTAACCCTGGTACCATGAATGTAAACTTGTTTGGAAATAGAGTCTTTGCAGATGTCCTTTAGGAGTCCTGGTGACGCAGTGGTTAAGTGCTCAGCTGCTAAGTGAAAAGTTGGTGGTTCAAACCCACCAGCCTCTCTGTGGGAGAGAGATGTGGCAGTCTGCTTCTGTAAAGATTACAGCCTTGGAAACCCCATGGGGCAGTTCTACTCTGTCCTACAGGGTCTCTCTAGTCACTAGGTGTCATCAGCTAACACAAAGTCACACTGGAGCAGGGAGGGTCTTACTCCCAGCCGAGTCGGGTCCTAGAAAAGAGGAGAGACACCGAGAGCCAAGGCACCATGTGACGACCGAGGCAGAGATTGGGCCGAGGCGGCCACAAGCCAAGGAACACGGAAAAGGAAGTGACCCCTTCCCCACACGGCCCCCAGCTGCATGTCCCCCACCAACATACTCCTGGGCCCCGCCCCTCACCCTCTCACTAGCCGTGTGGGTTTGCAGGGTCCACATGCACACCCTCGCCCATCAGGCCAGTGGGACCTGAGCCTGACACCACAGGGGGCCACTTTGCTCCCATGACCACCCTCTCTGGGGATCTATTTTCTGAAAGAACCGCTTACTCCCACCCCCTGGAGTGTCCACATAACTTCCTTCGTCTGCTCACTGACCCAGCTGGCCCAGCTGGCAGAGCGCTGTCAATTGCTGCACCAGTGTGTGGCCAAGGCCGGGGTCCCACCAGAAGCCCAGCCCACTGGGGTCCAGGGCACCAAGGCCAGCAGAGGCCTGGTGGCTCAGAGGAAAGGGGGGAAGCATGGAGCTGTGTGGGGGCCTTGGTGCAGGGGCAGGCTGACATGGAGCAGAGTCTCTGGCCTCAGACGCACCTACCACGAGGCCCAGGTGGCCACATGGAGCAGTGCCTGCTCACCCGCTCCGAGAGGCCAGTATCTTCAACTTGTTCTCTGGGGTCAGAGTCACCACGACCCCTTCGATGCTCCTCACGGCCTTCTCCTCCACAAAGCCCTTTTCCCGAGAGGCCACAGCAAGGATGTACCAGGGCCCAAGAAGCTGCAAGGGGGACCATTTGAGAGGGGCGCAGGCTGCCCGGCCTCCCCCGCAAGGCATCGTCTCTGTATCTGGGAGCCCACATATCAGCTGCAGCTTGCTCCCCTGGGCCTGGGGTCTCTGACGCAGGCCCAGCTGGTCCCCTACAGCCCATAGCACTCAAAGGAGGGGCCTGGCCCCCCAGGACTGACTAGCACCAGCAGGAGGCCATTACCTGCTTGGGGTCCAGCCTTCCCAGCCACATGGCCTGGGCCCTAAGCACAGAGACCAACACCAGGAGAGCCACCAGCAGCACAGCCCTCATCCCTCTGCTGCCCGCACACCAGCACACCTGGCCCCTCCTGCCCTGGAGCCCACTTTTATGTCTCTGGGAGCCACGCCGTGGGTGGCCACTAATGGCTGGACCGCGGTCTCAGCCTCACTTCTTGCAAGGCAATGAGGAGACCACACTGCCTCCACAGTGGTGGTCTTCGTCTGCCCAGCCCAGACTCATGGGGGCCCAATGAGGCCCTCAGGGTAGGGGTGCAGATGGTACGAAGTGCAAGTCCACCCTCAGTGGACACAGGCTGAGCTGATCCCTCCATCTTTCTGTCCTGAGGGGCTCCATCCAGATTGCTGGTCCTGAGCCCCGGCCACCTCCTCCCCTCCCCAGGCCCCAGACACTCTCTGTTGCTGAGCCTGGGGGGTGGGAGGGACACCTCTGACCTCCCCAGCCCCTGCTCTCCAGCCCTCCTACCTGCTGCTCTTCAGGCTGGTCTCACAGCCCCGCACAGCCAACACAGCCCGCCAGTCCATCCTGTTCCTCCACCTCCACAGTCTCCTTCCCGCATCCGCCACCCTGGCCCAGCTCCAAGCCACCTCATCCCACTTCTGCTTCCCACTCTACTGACCTGGGCCCCACAGGGACGAGGTGTGTCTCCCAAGGCCCTTTGGAAGCTCTCTGCAGACCTGGGTCTTCTTGCCCTTGGTCACCTGAGCCCTGGGATGGGAGAAGGGACCTAGCAGGGCCCACTGCAACTTGGGAGACAGCCCAGGGGCCCCCAGAAGCCCAGGTGAGGTGGCCATCACCTGCACCTTCTGGGATTCATTCATTCACTCATTCATCCACCAACAAGTGTTTACTGAGCTGATTCTACTCAGCAACACAGCTCTGGGCACTTGGGCTCCATCTTGGCACAAATCCTCCCTCTCAGGGCCATGCTCAGCCCCTCATGGACCTCACACTCATCGGTCACTGAGATGGATAGACAGATAGACAGACAGACAAACTCCCACGCAGCTGTCAGTTTGCCACACTGTGGGAGCTTATGTATTGCTGTGATGCTGGAAGCTATGCCACCAGTATTCAAATGCCAGCAGGGTCACCCATGGTGGACAGGTTTCAGCTGAGCTTTCAGACCAAGACAGACTAGGAAGAAGGACCTGGCGGTCTACTTCTGAAAAAAAATAGCCAATGAAAACCTTATGAATACTAGTAGAATATTGTCTGAGATAGTGCCAGCAGATGAGCCTCTCAGGTTGGAAGGCACTCAAAATATGACTGGAGAAGAGCTGTCTCAACCTTAATGACGTGGATGGAGTAAAGCTTTTGGGACTTTCATTTGCTGATGTGGCACTACTCAAAATGAGAAGAAACTGCTGCAAACATCCATTAACAACTGGAATGTGAAATGTATGAAGCATGAATGGAGGAAAATAAGAAATCATCAAAAATGACATGGACTCGCCAAAACCAAAGACAAACAAAGAATCCTGAGAGAAGCTCATGAAAAACAAGAAGGCACATACAGAAGAGAAACATTAAGATTGTTGCCCAGATTATTCAGCAGAAACCATGCAGTCAGGAAGGCAATGGGATGACATATATAAAACCCTGAAAGAAAAAAATTGCCAGCCAAGAATAATATATCCTGAAAAACTCTCATTCAAACTTGATGGTGAAATTAGGACATTTCCAGATAAACGGAAATTAAGGGAATATATAAAAACCAAACCAAACATATAAGAATTATTAAAGGGAGTCCTTCGATCTGAGAACAAACAACTTCAGCTCACAGGCTGAATCTAGGATGAAGGATCATACCAGCCAGATACCAATCTAGGAAATGAACTCTCAAGGACTATCCAAAACCAAAAGAAATACAACATGGAATCAGAGCAGTTAATCTGTAAATGACAAAAACATCAGAACAATAAAAGAGGGAATAAATGGTATAGTTATAGAACCTTCTAACAGAGAGGAAGGCAAGGTGATACCAAGTAATAATAGACTGCTTCAAACTTAGAAAGATGAGAATAAATTTCATGGTAACCACAAAGAAAGTTAACAAACATACTCTTAAAAATAAAGAAGAAAAACATAAGGTCTCAGTAAAAACAAAACCTATAAAAACAAAAGAAATGAAAAAAGAATCTGCAAACAAAAGGAATTCAGAACAGGAGAGTAAGAAGAACAAAGAAAATGTCAGCACTACAAAATGACAGCAATAAACTCACATCTGTTGATAAGTACACTGAATGTAAATGGACTCAATGCACCCATAAAGAGACAGAGAGTGACAGAATGGATAAAAAAACAAGAACCATCAATATGCTGTCTACAAGAGACACATCTTAGAAACAAAGATGTGAATTTATTAAAAATCAAAGGTTGGAAAAAATATATATCAAGCTAACAACTACCAAAAAAGAGCAGGAGTGGCAATACTAATCTCAGATAAAATAGACTTTAAAACAAAATCCACCATAAAAGACAAAGAAGGACACTATATAATGATTAAGGGGATGATCCATCATGAAGACATAACCCTAATAAACATCTACGCACCCAATGACAGGGCTCCAAAATACATAAAACAAACTCTAACAACACTGAAAAGAGAAATTGACAGTTCCACAATAATAGTAGGAGATTTCAACACACCACTCTCAGTAAAGGACAGAACAACTAAGAAGAAACTCAGCAAAGATACAGAAGACCTAAAGGGCACAATCAGCCAACTTGACCTCATAGACATATATAGACCACTCCAGCCAACTGCTGCAAAGTACACATTCTTTTCCAATGCACATGGTATATTCTCCAGAATAGACCACATCTTAGGCCACAGAGAAATCCTCAGCAAGATCCAAAACACTGAGATAATACAAAGTATCTTCTCTGACCACAATGCCATCAAGGTAGAAATTAACAACAGAAAGAGCAAGGAAAAAAAATCAATTACATGGAAACTGAGTAACACCCTGCTTACAAACCAATGGGTAATAGAAGAAATCAGAGATGGAATCAAAAAATTCCTAGAATCAAACAAGAATGAAAACACATCATACCAAAACCTTTGGGACACAGCAAAGGCAGTCCTCAGAGGTCAATTTATAGCAATAGATGCACATATCAGAAAAGAAGAAAGGGACAAAATCAAAACATTAATTTCACAACTCAAACAAATAGAGAAGAGCAAAAAAAAATCCCATCACCAGCAGAAGAAAAGAAGTAATGAAGATCAGAACAGAAATAAATGAAATAGAAAACAGACACACAATACAAATAATCAACAAAGCCAAAAGTTGGTTCTTGGAAAGGATCAACAAAATCTACAAACCACTGGCCAAACTGAAAAAAGAAAAACAAGAGAGGACACAAATAACCTAAATAAGAAATGAAATTGGGGACTTTACAGTAGACCCAACGAAATAAAAGGATCAAAACAGAGCATTAGGAAAAACTATACTCCAACAAATTTGAAAACCTAGAGGAAATGGATAAATTTCTAGAAACACAGTACCTACCCAAGCTAACACAAAGTGATGTTGAAAATCTGAACAGACCCATAACAAGAGAAGAGATTGAAAAGGTAATAAAACTACTCCCAACGAAAAAAAAAGTCCTGGCCCGGATGGCTTCACTGGAGAATTCTACCAAACATTCAGAGAAGAGCTTATACCAGTATTACTCAAACTATTTCAGAACAGAGAAAAGGAAGCAAAACTTCCGAATTCATTCTATGAAGCCAGTATAACCCTGACACTAAAACGAGGCAAAGATGCCACAAAAAAAGAAAATTACAGACCAATATCTTTCATGCATATAGATGCAAAAATTCTCAACAAAATTCTAGCCAATAGAATTCAGCATCATATCAAAAAAATAATACACCACGACCAAGTAGGATTCATACCAGGTATGCAAGGATGGTTCAACATTAGAAAATCAATCAACATAATCCACCACATAAATAAAAAGAAAGAAAAGAATCACATGATCATCTCAAGTGATGCAGAAAAGGCATTTGACAAAGTCCAACACCCATTCCTGATAAAAACTCTCAATAAAATAGGTATAGAAGGGAAATTTCTCAACATAATAAAGGGCGTCTATGCAAAACCAATGGCCAACATCATTCTTAATGGAAAGAGGCTGAAAACATTCCTCTTGAAAACAGGAACAAGACAAGGATGCCCTTTAACACCACTCCTATTTAACATTGTGCTGGAAGTTCTAGCTAGAGCAATAAGGAAGGAAAAGAATTCAAGGACATCCAAACTGGTAATGAAGAAGTTAAACTGTCCCTGTTTGCAGATGATATGATACTGTACATAGAAAACCCTAAAGACTCCACGAGAAATCTGCTGGAACTAATAGAAAGATTCGGCAGAGGAGCAGGATACAAGGTAAACATTCAAAAATCAGTTGGATTCCTATACACCAATAAGGAGAACGATGAAAAGGAAATCAGGAAAACAATACCATTTTCCGTAGCCCCTAAAAAGATAAGATACTTAGGAATAAATCTGACCAGGGATGTAAAAGCCCTATACAAAGAAAACTACAAAACACTACTGCAAGAAACCCAAAGGGATCTACATAAATGGAAAAACATACCATGCTTATGGATAGGCAGACTCAACATTGTGAAAATGACAATTCTACCCAAATCAATTTACAAATACAAAGCAATCCCGATCCAAATACCAACAACATTCTTCAAAGAGATGGAAAAACTAATCATGAACTTTCTATGGAAAGGGAAGAAGCCCCAAATAAGTAAAACACTACTGAAGAAGAAGAATAAAGTTGGAGGACTCACACTACCTGACTTCAGAACCTACTATACAGCTACAGTAGTCAAAACAGCCTGGTACTGGTACAAAAACAGGTACCCTGACCAATGGAACAGAATTGAGAACCCAGATGTAAATCCATCCACCTACAGTCACCTGGTCTTTGACAAGGACCTAAAGTCCATCAAATGGGGAAAAGACAGTCTTTTTAACAAATGGTGCTGGCAAAACTGGATATCCATCTGCAAAAAAATGATACAGGACGCATACCTCACACCATATGCAAAAACTAATTCAAAATGGATCAAAGACCTAAATATAAAGCCAAAAACTATAAAGTTCATAGAAGAAAAAATAGGACCGACGCTACAGGCCCTAATACATGGCATTAACAGGATACAAACCATAACCATCAACACACAAACCCCAGAAGATAAGCTAGATAACTGGGATCTTCTAAAAATCAAACACCTATGCTCTTCAAAAGACTTCACCAAGAGTTAAAAGAGAACCTACAGACTGGGAAAAAATTTTTGGACAGTACAAGTCAGACAAAGGTCTAATCTCCATAATCTACAAGAAAATCCAACACCTCTACAACAAAAAGACAAATAATCCTAGTAAAAAATGGGCAAAGGAAATGAACAGACACTTCACCAAACAAGACATTCAAATGGCCAACAGACACTTGAGGAAATGCTCGTGATCACTAGCCGTTAAAGAAATGCAAATTAAAACCACAATGAGATACCATCTCACCCCGGCATTACTGGCACGAATCAAAAACACTGGAAATAACAAATGTTGGAGGAGCTGTGGGGAGATCGGAACTCTTATGCACTGCTGGTGGGAATGCAAAATGATACAACCATTTTGGCAAATGATATGGCACTTCCTTAGAAAGCTAGAAATAGAAATATCATACAATCCAGCAATCCCACTCCTAGGAATATATCTTAGAGAAATAAGAGTAGTCACTCGAATAGACATATGCACACCTATGTTCATGGCAGCATTGTTCACAATAGCAAAATGATGGAAACAACGTAGATGCCCATCAGCAGATGAATGGATAAACAAACTATGATACATACACACAATGGAGTACTATGCAACGAGAAAGAACAACAATGAATCTGTGAAGCATCTCATAACATGGATGAAACTGGAGGACATTACGCTGAGTGAAATAAGTCAATCACAAAAGGACAAATATTGAATGAGACCTCTATTGTAAGAACCCATGAAAAAGTTTACACACAAAAAGTAACAATCTTTGTTGGTTATGAGGGATGGGAGGGGTGGGGGAAAATACTAAATAGGCAATAGACAAGTGGTATCCTTGGTGAAGGGTGAGACAGTACACAATACTGGGGAAGCCAGCACAACTTGTACAAGGAAAGGTCATGGAAGCTCCCTAGAAACATCCAAACTCCCTGAGGGACTGAATTGCTGGGCTGAGGGCTGTGGGGACCATGGTCTCGGGGAACTTCTAGCTCAGTTGGCATAACACAGTTTATAAAGACAATGTTCTACATTCTACCTTGGTAAGAAGCATCTCGGGTCTTAAAAGCTGTGAGCAGCCATCTAAGATACTCCACTGGTCTCACCCCTTTGGGAGCAAGGGACAATGAAGAGAACAGGATACAAGGAAAAGATTAGTCTGAAGGACTAATGGACCACAGCTACCAAGGCCTCCACCGGACTGAGTCCAGTACAGCTAGATGGTGCCCAGCTACCACCACTGACTGCTCTGACCGGGATCACAACAGATGGTTCTGGACAGCGCTGAAGAAGGATATAGAACAAAATTCTAACACACACAAAAAAAGACCAGACTTACTGGCCTGAAAGAGACTGGAGAAACCCCAGAGTATGGCCCCCAGACACCCTTTTAGCTCAGTGGTGAAGTCACTTCCGAGGTTTACTGTTCAGCCTGGGTTGGACAGCCCCATAAGACAAAATGGGACTAATGAGTCACAGCAGTCCAGGGACAAGGACTAGAAGGCAGAAGGGGACAGGAAAGCTGGTAATAGGGAACCCAAGGTTGAGTAAGGACAGTGTTGACATGTAGTGGGGTTGTTAACCATTGTCATAGGGCAACACGTGTACTAACTCTTTAATGAGAAACTATTTTGTTCTGTAAACCTTCATCTAAAGTGAGAATAGCAGCACAACTGGAAGAAAGTAATAGATATCGCTGAACTGTGCATGTAGAAATTTTTGAAATGGTGTATCTTTGGTTATGTATATTTTCACCAGGAAAAAAAAAAAAGGTCGAGAAGGGAGAGGGTTGACATGTCGGGGGGTTGTTAACCAACGTCATAAAACAATATGTGTTCTGACTGTTTAATGAGAAACTATTTGTTCTGTAAACCTTCGCCTGAAGTACAATAAAAAGCAATAAGAAAAAAAAAAGAAATGGAACCCATAAACATTGACAGCCTAGGCATTAGTGAGCTGAAATGGACTGGTATTGGCCATTTTGAATCAGACAATTACTTGGTCTATTGTGCTAGGAATGATAAATTGAAGAGGAATGGCGTTGTATTCATTATCAAAAAGAACATTTCAAGATCCATCCTGAAGTACAACGCTGTCAGTGATAGGATAATATCCATATGCGTACAAGAAGACCAGTTAATACGACTATTATTTAAATTTACACAGGAACCACTAAGGCCAAAGATGAAGAAATTGAAGATTTTTACCAACTTCTGAAGTCTGAAATTACTGGGGATTGGAACGTGAAAGTTGGAAACAAAGAGGGATTGGTAGTTGGAAAATATGACCTTGATGATAGAAATGATGCCTGAGATTGCATGACAGAATTTTGCAAGACCAATGACGTCTTCATTGCAAATACCTTTTTTCAACAATATAAATGGAGACTATACATGTGGACCTTGCTGGATGGAATACACAGGAATCAAATCCACTACGTCTGTGGAAAGAGACAATGGAGAAGCTTAATATCATCAGTCACAACAAGGCCGGGGCCGACTGCTGAACAGACCATCAATTGCTCCTGTGCAAGTTGAAGTTGAAGAAAGTTAGAACAAGTCCACAAGAGCCGAAGTATGATCCTGAGTATATCCCACCTGAATTTAGAGACAATCTCAAGAATAGATTTGATGCATTGAACATTAATGACTGAAGATCAGACAAGTTATGGAATGACATCAAGGACATCATACATGAAGAAAGCAAAAGGTCATTAAAAAGACAGGAAAGAAAGTAAAGACAAAAATGAATGTCATAAGAGACTTTGAAACTTGCTCTTGAACATTGAGTAGCTAAAGCAAAAGGAAGAAGTGATGAAGTAAAAGAGTTGAATAGAAGATTTCAAAGGGTGGGTCGAGAAGACAAAGTAAAGTATTATAATGACATGTGCAAAGACCTGAAGTTAGAAAACCAAAAGGGAAGAACACGTTTAGCATTTCTCAAGCCGAAAGAACTGAAGAAAAAAATCAAGCCTTGAGTTGCAGTATTGAAGGATTCTATGGGCAAAATACTGAACGACACAGGACGCATCAGAAGATGTGAGGAATACATACAGTCACTGTACCAAAAAGAATTGGTTGACCTCCAGTCATTTCAGGAGGCAGCATATGATCAAGATCCGATGGTACTGAGAGAAGAGGCCCAAGCTGCACTGAAGGCACTGTAGAAAAACAAGGCTTTGGGAATTGAAGAATACCAATTGAGATGTTTCAACGAACGGATGTAGCGCTGGAAGTACTCCCTCGTCTATGCCAAGAAATTTGGAAGACAGCTACCTGGCCAACCGACTGGAAGAGATCCATATTTATGCCTATTCCAAAGAAAGGTGATCCATCTGAATGCAGAAATTATCCAACAATATCATTAATATCACATGCAATTAAAATTTTGCTGAAGATCATTCAAAAGTGGTTGCAGTAGTACACTGACAGGGAATTGCCAAAAGTTCAAGCAGGATTCAGAAGAAGATGCGGAATGAAGTATATCATGTAAGATGAATCATGGTTGAAAGCAGAGAATATCAGAAAGATGTTAACCTGTGTTTCATGGACTATGCAAAGGCATTTGACAGTGTGGATCATAACAAATTATGGGTAACATTGCAAAGAATAGGAATTCTAGAACACCTAATTGTGCTCACGAGGAACCCGTACATAGACCAAGAGGCAGTCGTCTGAACAGAACAAGGGGATACTGCATGGTTTAAAGTCAGGAAGGGCATGCGTCAGGGTTGTATCCTTTCACCATACTTATTCAGTTTGTATGCTGAGCAAATAATCCAAGAAACTAGACTATATGAAGAAGAATGGGGCATCAGAATTGAAGGAAGACTCATTAACAACCTGCATTATGCAGATGACACAACCTTGTTTACTGAAAGTGAAGAGGATTTGAAGCACTTACTGATGAAGATCAAGGACTACAGCCTTCAGTATGGATTACAC
Organism: Dugong dugon; assembly: GCA_030035585.1. Classification (NCBI taxonomy): domain Eukaryota; kingdom Metazoa; phylum Chordata; class Mammalia; order Sirenia; family Dugongidae; genus Dugong; species Dugong dugon. The sequence continues at coordinate 1,172,318 of CM057471.1, forward strand.
CTCAACATGAAGAACACAAAAATCCTCACAACTGGACCAATAAGTGACATTCTGATAGACAGAGAAAAGATTGAAGTTGCCAAGGATTTCATCTTGCTGGATCCAGAATCAACACCCATGGAAGAAGCAGTCAAGAAATCAAATGACATATTGCATTGGGCAAATCTGCTGCATAAGACTTTTTTTAAGTGTTAAAAAGTAAAGTCAAGCCATGGTGTTTTCAATCACCTCATAGACATGTGAATGCTGGGCAATGAATAAGGAAGACCGAAGAAGAATTGATGCATTTGAATTATGGTGTTGGCAAAGAATGTTGAATATACAATGGACTGCCAAAAGAATGAACAAATCTGTCTTGGAAGTACAACCAGAATGTTCCTTAGAGGCAAGTATGGCGAGACTTGGTCTCACATACTTTGGACATGTTATCAGGAGGGACCAGTCCCTGGAGAAGGACATCATGCTTGGTAAGATAGTCAGTGACAGAGAGGAAGATCCTCAAGGAGATGGACTGACACAGTGGCAGCAACAATGGGCTCAAGCATAATGACAGTTATGAGGATAGCACAGGACTGGGCAGTGTTTTGTTCTGTTGTACACAGGAGAGCTGTGAGTCAGAACCAACTCGACAGCACCTAACAACAACAACAACAGATAGACAGACAGACAGATGAGATAATGAGATAGAATGATAGATAGATAGATAGATAGGTAGGTAGGTAGGTAGATAGAGAGAGAGAAAGATGGTACATTGTAGAGACCCTGGATTCTGTTCTTGCCCTCTCAATGGTGTTGAGTTTCCAGCAGGAAGTTCAATTACTGGCAGATCACCTTGAACTTATTGCAAGCTTTGTATGCTTTGACCAGACAGATCTGAGGAAAATTCAAGCTCTTCCCCAAGCCCCTCTGACTTGTCAGAATTGGGCCTCCAAATGTCCCTCCTATGGGTCCTTGGGGGTTTGATTTGGAATGTGTTAAGGTGAGTCCAGGTAGGTCCGACTCTAGGGTGTAGGCAGTGCCTTTTTGGTGTTCCAGCTGGATGCCTAAGGGTTAACGAGGTCTCTCCACTCTGCTGGGCTGGTCTTCCACAGTCCCTGAATGCTGCTTGATCTCTGTGTCTCTTCTCTTTTTCAGCCATGAAGAGCTGCTCCCAGTAAGGAGTACAACGTCTGCAACTTAATCTCAAAAATGTTTCAGAAAAAAGTAGAGCTGGAAATACAACAGGAGAGAGCAAAGGGGAAAAGACATAAACAATGGTGAGTCTAGGGTATGTGGGAGTCCTTTGTGCTATTTTTGAAACTTTTCTATAAGTTTGAATTTACAGCAAAATAAACTTTCCAAAAAAAATACCTCCTTTGGTTTATATTAGCCCATGGGTCTGAATCCCAGCCCAGGGGATGATCCTCAGAGCTGCGATTCCCACTCTGGATGCCCAGCCCGGGGGGGGGGGGGGGGGGGCTGCTTCCTGCAGCTGCGTCATCAAGTCGCCTCAGGTCCCATCTGTTCTGTCTCCACCCTCCAGTGCCTCTTTAATCAGTTCCCTGTATTAAATTCTCCTGTTAATATAACTGGGAGTGCTCTGTTTTCCTGACTGGATGGACTATGGCTGATCCTGGGGCCGGGCTTTGTGTGGGGGAACTGAGAAGAACCAAGGTCACACCCAGGCAGGCAGGGGCAGCCAACCCTTCAGCTTGGCCTGAGCCCCCACCCCTAAGGATGCCCCTAGAATGGACATACACACCCCCCCGACTCCCATACTGGCTTGACTTCTGGGCCAAGAGGGTGGTGGTCGGGGGCCTTGCCAATGCTCTGACAGCCCGTGGGTGGGTAAGTGCCCCAGATCAGGGGTCCAGACGGTAGACTAGAGCCCCCAGGACTTGCAGGAAGTAGGTTCCAAGGCCCTGGGGGTCCCCGCCCCTGGATTCCCCTCTCTACTGGAGAAGCGGCAAACAGTAGCCATCTCTTCTTGGTGCCCCTGCTTCCAAGGCCTCCTGGTCTCAGGCCAGCATCTCCCAGAGGAGGGCAGGCGGCAGGCCCTGCTGATTCAAGCCACAGCCCCGCTTCCACAAAGACCCTTCATGCAGACCCCACCACTTCCTCCTGGCTGATGCTGAGAAGGTCCAGCATGGAATGGCCACTCGTGAAGGAAGTGAGGCCTATCGTGGGGCAAACCGTTGAGGGCTGATGGACGAGGAATGCTGGGGAAGGGCCTCCCCTCTGCATTCTCTGCCCTTTCCCAGACCACCTCTTCCGCTCAGGCCAGTGGGAGAAAATGGAGCAATCAGACAGTCCTAGTGTGGGCCGTGGGGGCCAGTGAGCACACACATGATGGGGACCCAGACCCTGACAGTGGGGAGCCGATGGCCGGGACAAGCAGGAAGAGGCCAGGCCAAAAGAGGGGCCACGGGGTTGGGGGGAACATGAAATAGACAATAGATAAGTGGTAACTTTGGTGAAGGGTAAGCCAGTACACAGTACTGGGGAAGCCAGCACAGCTTGTCCAAGGCAAGGGCGTGGAAACTCCACAGACACATCAAACTCTCTGAGGGAATGAATTGCTGGGCTGAGGGCTGTGGGGATCACGGTCTCGGGGAACATATAGCTCAATTGGCATAACACAGTTTATAAAGAAAATGTCCTACATTGTACCTTGGTGAGTGGCACCTGGGGTCTTTGAGCAGCCATCTAAGATACTCTATTGGTTTCACCCCTTTGGGAGCAAAGGAGAATGAAGAAAAGATTCGACCAGAGGACTAATGGACCACATCTACCAGGGCCTCCATCAGACTGAGTCCAGTACAGCTGGATGGTGGCCGGCTGCCACCACTGACTGCTCTGACAGGGATCACAGCAGAGGGTCCTGGACAGAGCTGGAGAAAAATGTAGAACAAAATTCTAACACAGACAAAAAACGACCAGACTTACTGGCCTGACAGAGACTGGAGAAACCCCGAGAGTGTGGCCCCCGGACACCCTTTCAGCTCAGTAATGAAGTCTTTCCCGAGGTTTACCCCTCAGCCAAAGATTAGACATGCCCATAAAACAAAACGAGACTAAAGGGGCACACCAGTCCAGGGATAAGGATGAGAAGGCAGGAGGGGATAGGAAAGCTGGTAATAGGGAACCCAAGGTCGAGAAGGGAGAGTGTTGACATGCTGTGGCATTGTTAACTAAAGTCATAAAACAATACGTGTACTAACTGTTTAATGAGAAACTATTTGTTCTGTAAACCTTCATCTAAAATACAATTAAAAAAAAACAAAAACAAAGGAGTGGCCACATCCTGGAGGACCTTGGACACGGTTCAGGGCTGTGGGGGCTGAGCTCTGGGCACTAGGGAGCCATGGGGGATTGTAGGGGGAGGGAGATGCAGTTGCCTCCATTTGAGACCCACTGGGACCCAAACCTACCCTTCTGCTCTAGACTGGCTCAGGGAGGCCCAGCCCAGGGCTGCCACTGGCTTTTGGGGATCTGCAGGGACCGCATCTCAGCAAGGATTTGCTGGAGCACACCCCTGGGTCAGCGGCTGTGGCTTGGCCAGCCGGGGCTCTGAAAGGGCTAGGCTGGGGGCCCAGGGAGGAAGAGGGCGGCAGGCTATGGTGCTGGGTGTGAGCTGTGTCCCCAAGCCCTGCAGGGAGGGGAGCCGAGACAGAGAGGGAGTCGGGCTGGCCTGTGGTGATCCTGGGACTCAGGCCTCCGCTGGGGACTTCGGCAGACGTCTGGCCAGGGGTGGAGGCCCAGCACTGCTCACATGGGCTGGCTCAGGGCCACAATACAGAGCAGACCAAAGCTGGGTCGCTTTTGCTGTTTTTAGGTTGGTGTTTGGTTGAATTCTGCTGCTCTAAAAGAGACGCGGAAATCCTAAGCCCTGCACCTGGGAACGTGACCTTGTCTGGGGAAGTGAGGTCTTCTTTGAAGACCTTCTCGTTATGTTAAGAAGGCCCTACTAGAGGGGGGTGGGCCCTAATCCCTTCTGAGGGGTGAGTATAAAAGGGGAGAACAGACCCCGAGACAGGGACACAGGAGAAGACGCCCTGCGCTGAGGCGCCTGCAGGCCAAGGAAGGCGGAGACGCCAGAGGCCACCGGAAGCTGGAGGAGACAAAGCAGGACCTTTGCTTGGAGTGGACAGAGAGCGTGGCCTTGCCCACACCCTGGATTTGGGGTCTCAGCCCCCAGGACTGTGAGATGATAAATTTCTGCTCTTTAAAGCCCCCACCTGTGGCATTCTGTTACAGCCGCCCCGGGAAACAGAGAACGCACTCCTTGTTGCCCATCTGTGTCCCCTCTGTCCAGCCCCTGGAAAGACACGCAGGCAGTGAGTTGGCAGCAGGGGTTTATTCAGGGTTGGCTGGGGTTTCTTCGGAGCTGAGAGCGGTGGTGGAGCCTGCCCTTGCGGGGCAGGGAGAGGCCGGGCCGGCGGGGGGGCAGGGCCAGAGCACCTGGGCAGTGCAGGGGTGAGGCTGTGCGCATCCTCACTGCAACACAGGGGGGGCGGGGAGGCCGGCAAGGTCACCGGGTCGGGAGGGGGGAGGAGGCGGTGCTGTCACATGGCTGGCCGGTGGGCCACGTCTGGAGCGTGGGGCCACAGCCCACTTGTGGGGCAGCTTCTCCTCTGTCCCGACTACTGCCCCTCAGAACCTGCCCCCCACCCCCTGAGACAAGCCAGAGCCCCCGCTCATCCCCCGACCCTTGTCTGTGCAGGAGCCCGGGAGGCTGCCACTTTCTAGAGCTTGGCAGGGAGGGATGTCCCCCTGGGGGAGCACAGGGCGGGGACCCCAATCTGCCGCTGAGAGGCTTGTCGAAGGGGCCGGACCCTCAGGAAGGACTCCCACTGTGCCTGGGGTCCGTGGGCAGGCCCCGAGTGAGAACTCAGGCAAGGGGAGCCACCTCTCTCTTCTGGGGGGACCATCGGCAGGACTAGGGGCTTGGCTTCAACGCTGACACCCCCAGTTCTCACCTTGCGGCCCCCTCAGATGCTGTGGCGAAAGGCAGAGCCCAGAGGGGTCATTGGGCATGCTCCACCCTCAGTGAGGTCCCCCTCAAGGCTAAGCCTGTGTCCTCCTATTTCTGACACTGCAGAGAGAGCTCAGACACACTCTCTTGGTGCCCCTGGACTCCAGGCCCCCCTGCTCAGCTCCCCACCCCATGAGATGAACTGGAGGGGAGGGGCCAAGCACCGTCAGACACCCATGGCAGCCAGACACCCAGGGCAGCCGAGACTCAGAACTGAGGGTCCAGGGGTAGCAACTCACCAAGAGGAGCAAGTTCACGCAGGTCGCTGTAGGGGAGAGAGGAGGTGAGTCTGTGAAGGCAGGCCCAGCGCCAGGGGCCCAGGGCGGTCAGGGCAGGGCACTCACTGTCAGGGACCAGGAGGTGCACCTCCTCCTGCAGGAACCCACTGGCCAGGGCCATCTCCCAGAACTTCTTCATGGTCTCCTCGTTGTTGGGAAAGCTCCGGGCTGCAAGGGGGGAGGGGGGGCGGGGGCTGGGCGGCCAGCTAGGGTGGGGGCCACTGCTCCCTCCCTGTTGACTGCCTGCCTGGACGGAGATCGGAGATCGGGGACTGAGCCAGGCCTCCACGGTCATCACAGTCACTCAAGAATGCCCCTGAGTTCCCTCCATCCCCCTCTCAGAGCTGGGGGGTCCCAGGGAGGCAGGGGCCAGGGCAGGAGGCCCAGAGGGAGTGGAGGACGGAGAGACACAGCCCGGGCAGTGCCCAGGCCTCAGCTTACTGTAGAGTTTCATGACCTTCTGGGTCTCATCTCCTTCGCGGAGAGTCACTCTCAGGATGGCATAGGTTGTGTAGTCCGTGAACAGCTCGCCGACCTGTTTCCTCCCTGGAAGACACACCGTCGCCAAGGGCTCTCGGGAGGCTCTGGGCTCCGGCTCATGGATCTGCAGACATCTCCCCAGAGCACACTCCCACCTTGCATGCACACTCACATACAGCAGGTGTGCACATACAGCACACACACAAGTACAGAGACACGTATGCACACACCCAGACACACAAGTACAGAGACACACACACACAGACACACAAGTACAGAGACACGTATGCACACACACAGACACACAAGTACAGACACATACAGACACACAAGTACAGAGACACACACACACAGACACACAAGTACAGACACACACACACACCCAAGTACAGACACACACACATACAGACACACAAGTACAGAGACACACATACAGACACACAAGTACAGACACACACATACACACAAGTACAGACACACACACACACAGACACACAAGTACAGAGACACACATACACACAAGTACAGACACACACACACACACAGACACACAAGTACAGAGACACACACACAGACACACAAGTACAGACACACACACACAGACACACAAGTACAGAGACACACACACAGACACACAAGTACAGACAGACACACACACAGACACACAAGTACAGAGACCCACACACACACTCAAGTACAGACACACACACATACAGACACACAAGTACAGAGACACACACACATACAGACACACAAGTACAGACACACAAGTACAGAGACACACATACAGACACACAAGTACAGACACACACATACACACAAGTACAGACACACAAGTACAGACACACACACATACAGACACACATATACAGACACAAACACACACAGCACACACTTATGTGGGCACACAAAATGGACTCACAGGTATAGACACATATGTACACACAGACACACACAGCACACACAGGACACATGCACAAGCACACACAGCACTAACATGCACTGACACATGTGCACACACATGCATACTGCACATTCATGCACAAGCATAGATGCACACACACACGCACACACAGACACATGCACATACAGCACTTGTACACAAACACACAAGCCCACACACACAAACACACTAACAAGGCCATACACACAAAAGCATACATATAAATACACACACACACACCGAGAGGCCAGAGCAAGCCCTCTGGGCTCCCTGAAGGTGGCGTCCCTGAGAATGGTGGACAGGGAATCCCTCTGATGGGGAGAGAAGATGCCTGACTGGATGTTTCCTGAGTCTCATAGAGGAAGTGGTCACCCCTCACATCAACATTGGAGATGGAGGCCAGAGGCTGGGGCTGCGGGGTGGTGCCATGGGCCCCTGGATTCCTGGGCACCTACACGACCCTGAGCACCTGGGCACCTGAGCACCCGGGAAACTGCACAGCCCTGAGCACCTGGGCACCTGAGCACCAGAGAAACTGCACAGCCCTGGGCAACTGGGCACCTGGGCCACTGGATTCCTGGGCACCTGCACAGCCCTGAGCACCTAGGCAACTGAGCACCTGGGAAACTGCACAGCCCTGGGCACCTGGGCACCTGGTGCCTAGGCATCTGGGCACCTGCATGGCCCTGAGCACCTAGGCACCTGAGCACCTGGGAAACTGCACAGGCCTGTACACCTGAGCACCTGGGCCCCTGGGCATCTGGGCACCCGCACAGCCCTGAGCACCTGGGCAGCTAGGAAACTGCACAGTCCTGGGCACCTACATGACCCCTCATGAGCCGCAGCCAGGGGCTCTGACCCAGGTGGCCTGCAGCCTCCGAGCCAGGTCCTGCCCAGGAAGGGCCTGGTCATCTCCCTCCAGAGCCGCAGAGCCCAGCAGTGCCCAGCAGTGCCCATCAGAACCCAGCAGAGCCCAGCAGAGCTGCAGAGCCCAGCAGAGCCCAGCAGAACCCAGCAGAGCCCAGCAGAGCCCAGCAGAGCCCAGCAGAGCTGCAGAGCCCAGCAGAGCCCAGCAGAGCCCAGCAGAGCCCAGCAGAGCCCAGCAGAGCCGCAGAGCCCAGCGGAGCCCAGCAGAGCCCAGCGGAGCCCGGCGGAGCCCAGCGGAGCCCAGCGGAGTCACAGAGCCCAGCGGAGCCCAGCGGAGCCCAGCAGAGTCACAGAGCCCAGCGGAGCCCAGCGGAGCCCAGCGGAGCCCAGCAGAGCCCAGCGGAGCCCAGCAGAGCCCAGCGGAGCCCAGCAGAGCCGCAGAGCCCAGCAGAGTCACAGAGCCCAGCGGACCCCAGCAGAGCCCAGCAGAGTCACAGAGCCCAGCGGAGCCCAGTGGAGCCCAGCGGAGCCCAGCGGAGCCCAGCAGAGCCGCAGAGCCCAGCAGAGTCACAGAGCCCAGCAGAGCCCAGCAGAGCCCAGCAGAGTCACAGAGCCCAGCGGAGCCCAGCAGAGCCCAGCAGAGCCCAGCAGAGCCGCAGAGCCCAGCAGAGCCCAGCAGAGCCCAGCAGAGCCCAGCAGAGCCCAGCAGAGCCGCAGAGCCCAGCGGAGCCCAGCAGAGCCCAGCGGAGCCCGGCGGAGCCCAGCGGAGCCCAGCGGAGTCACAGAGCCCAGCGGAGCCCAGCGGAGCCCAGCAGAGTCACAGAGCCCAGCGGAGCCCAGCGGAGCCCAGCGGAGCCCAGCAGAGCCCAGCGGAGCCCAGCAGAGCCCAGCGGAGCCCAGCAGAGCCGCAGAGCCCAGCAGAGTCACAGAGCCCAGCGGACCCCAGCAGAGCCCAGCAGAGTCACAGAGCCCAGCGGAGCCCAGCGGAGCCCAGCGGAGCCCAGCGGAGCCCAGCAGAGCCGCAGAGCCCAGCAGAGTCACAGAGCCCAGCAGAGCCCAGCAGAGCCCAGCAGAGTCACAGAGCCCAGCGGAGCCCAGAGGAGCCCAGCGGAGCCCAGCAGAGCCGCAGAGCCCAGCAGAGTCACAGAGCCCAGCAGAGCCCAGCAGAGCCCAGCAGAGTCGCAGAGCCCAGCGGAGCCCAGCGGAGCCCAGCGGAGCCCAGCAGAGCCCAGCAGAGCCGCAGAGCCCAGCAGAGCCCAGCAGAGCCCAGCAGAGCCCAGCAGAGTCACAGAGCCCAGCAGAGCCCAGCAGTGCCCAGCAGTGCCCAGCGGAGCCCAGAGGAGCCCAGCGGAGCTGCAGAGCCCAGCAGAGCCCAGCAGAGCCCAGCAGGGCCAGGGCGGCAGGAATGTCTTCGGGGAGGTAGCAGGAGGCCCAGTGACCAGGCACCGGTGTGGGGAGGAGGGAGAGCTCCAGCACAGGGTTTCTCACCTGAGCCTCTGGACACTGTGAAAGTCCCGGGGACAGCCCCCTGCCAGGCCCAGTCAGTCTCCTTCACACAGCGCTTCAGACTGGAAGACAGCAGACACCCGACAACCAGGGCCACCTAAGCCCCTCCGTGCCCTCAGGCAAGACCACGGAGGAGGTCCCAGCACCCCAGCTCCAGAGACAGGACCCCTGCCTGAGCCCCCTGTGCTGCCCTCTGGGAGTGGACAAAGTGGGAGGGGGCCCACCTCTGAGGCACAATAGGGACATCGCTGAGGGGTGCAGGGTGCTTCCCCTTCCAGGGGACCCACAGATGGAATTGGGGTGGCCGTGCGCGAGAGGCAAGTACTGGCACCGTAGGCAGCCAACAAGGAGTGTGGACGCTGGGCCAGCCATGCTCTGCACCCCGACCCCTCTCGGGGTGGGGGGCTGTCACTTCCTACCACCTTAGGGACGAAGGAACTGCAGCCCCAGTGGTCACTTCGCTGCCTGGTCAAAGTCCTAAGCTTGGGGCTGAAGCCCAGGCCCCAGGGGCTGAGACCCAGCCGCAGGCCAGCCCCCTGTACTGTCCCTGATCACAGCTGTTCCTGGGCACACACCTTGGGGAGGGGCTACAGCTGGTGCTCCTAGGACTTGCCGGGGAACAGAATGGAGTCCTGGGTGTGGTCTGGAAAGGGTTTCACTCCACACCCCTCAACAGCGCAGGCGCCTGGGGCTGGGAGGGCCCCACCTCTGGACGGCAGGCCACAGGCAGCTCTGCGGGCAGAGGTCCCCTCCCCATGGCGGCGAGCCCCCAGGGCCCCCACTTACTCATCAAAAACGCTGGTCAAGGCCAGGGTCTTTCCTTGCAGCTGTACGAGCATAGCCCCCACCTTCTTCCACTTGTTCTCAGTGACATGGCGACCCAGCTTGGAGGCCAGGGCGATCTGGTACCAGAAGCCTGAGAACTAGGGGGTGGGGGCTTGGAGGAGAGCTGCCCCCAGGACCACAGGAGCTCCTGCACCCAGGTAAGGGGCCCCTCGGGGGGCTCTCAGGGGCCAGCTCCTCACCCACCAGGGTGAGACCCAGCTGGGAAGTTCAGGGAGGGGATGCCCCATACTGTGAGCATCTCCTGGAGGAGATGGAATGTTCCAGAAGCCCAAGTCCTGAAGAGTACCCCACGTGTGGTCTGCCCAAGACCCCCTCCCACAGGAGCCTGGGAAGTACCTTGATGAGATCAAAGTTGGGTTGCTTCAGCTCCTGGTGCTCAGCATCCTGCGCGCGGGCCGCCAGCACCACACAGAGCCCCAGCAGCGCCGGCAAGATCCTGCCCTCCATGTTCCCAGAGCCCCCAAGCATTGCACCTGGCCTGGGACCCTGGCTTTATACCTTTGGCACAGCGGGTGCTCGGCAAGGAGGCACACCTGCTACCCATTAAGCAGATGTGGCAGCACACCACAGCCAGCCCAGGGCCCATGAACCCCCTGATGGCAGGCCACAGGCGGCCCCTGGGGCAGAGGATCTCCTGGTCTGTGAACAATCAGCCCTCACGCACTCATCCAGCATCCAGCATCGTTGGGACCAGGAGCCCCTAGAGGCAGCCACTGGCTCTCAGGTCTCCAAAGTGGACAGGGAGTCCGCTGCGGGGCGGTGCCAGGCTGTGCACGTGAGGGGCACTACAGGTTGAGCCAGGACTGAGCCTGGCCTGCAGGACCCCAAATCTCAAAGAGACGGGTGGCCCCCCGAGAAGCACTTTGGGAAGGTGGGCTTGGCTAGGGGTCTGTGAGGACGTGGGGCAGGCCTGGGTCATGGTCCAGGCTCAGCGTCCTCTCAGGAGGTCTGCAGCAGGGGCCTCAGACTGCAGATGTTGTTGAGGTCTGCTGGCCACTGCCCAGCCCCGATGGCCCCAAGTTCAGCACGGGGTCCCCTTGTGCCCCGGATGGGCACAGCACTTCCAGGCACCGCAGGAGGGAAGAGAGAAGGGGCACACTCAGCCTCCGGGACCCAGGTCGGCTAGGGCAGGGGGTTCCTGGGGCCTGGACGGTGGGGGCGGACTGTGCCACGAGGCACTGAGGAGTGGGCCGGGACGTGCAGAACTTTCCTGCCCACTGATGTCCTAAGCCCTTTGAAGAAGCAGTAATGACCCAGCGATCAGCACATGGTCCCCTGAGGCACCCAGGGGTGGAGCTGAAGGGGGGCAGGGGACCATCTGGGTCATCACCAGGCACAGAGCCAGGGCACCCAACCCCCTCTCTGCCTCCTCTCTTTGCCCGCCAGACTGTCCTCTCAGCAGGGATGGTGAGTCCCACCTCACAGGGGAGGGCTGGGCTCAGGCAGGAAGCACCTAGCCTCCAGCACACAGGTAAACAGAGATCAAATGCTGAATAAGTGAGGGAGGGGGGAGACAGATGAGGGAGAGGGGGAGGAAGGGAGGAAGGGAGGAAGGGAGGGAAGGGGGGGATGGAGAGAGAAAGATACAGATAGGTAAAAGATACAGATTGAGGAGATTAGGTGGGTAGGTGGGCGGGTAGGCAGGTAGGTACATAGGTAGGTGGGTAGGTAGGTAGGTAGGTAGGTGGGTAGGTAGGTAGGTAGGCAGGTAGGTGGGTAGGTAGGTGGGTAGGTAGGTGGGTAGGTAGGTGGGTGGGTAGGTAGGTAGGTAACTTGGTGGGTAGGTAAGTGGGTAGGTAGGTGGGTTGGCAGGTGGGTGGGTAGGTGAGTAGGTAGGTAGGTAGGTAGATAGGTGGCTAGGTAGGTGGGTAGGTGGGTGGGAAGGTAGGTAGGTGGGTAGGTTGGTAGGTAGGTGGGTAGGTAGTTAAGTAGGTGGGTAAGTAGGTGGGTAGGTGGGTGAGAAGGTAGCTGAGTAGGTAGGTAGGTGGGTATGTAGGTAGTTAGATAGGTAGGTAGGTAGATAGGTACATAGGTAGGTAGGTAGGTTGGTAGATAGGTAGGTAGATAGATAGGTAGGTAGGTAGGTAGATAGGTAAGTAGCTAGGTAGGTAGATAGGTAGGTAGGTAGGCAGGTAGGTATGTAGACAGGTAAGGGGGATAGATTAGAGACGGATGGATTGATGGATGGCTATGTGGGTAGGTGGATGGATGGACGAATGGACAGACAGACGAACAGATGAAGAGTGAGGGAGCTTCTTGGCTAGGGGGGAGGTGTACGGATCTGCCACAGGGCCGAGTCTGGTGAGGATTCATTGACCCCATTCCTAAGGGCATCGGCAGCAGGACCAGGCCCATCTGGCAGACCTCCAGGAACGCGGGGGCCTCGCTGAAGGGGGCCGGCGACTGGGGGGAGGTGTGCCAGCAGTCAGGGCCCCTGTCCCCTTTGGGTGTGCCTGGGCTGACTGCGGTGGTCAGCCTGGTCCCACCCCGCCCTGGCCTGTGCCCCCAGCCCCAGTGCCTGTGTTCTGTGTTTGCCCTGCTCCCCACCCGCCACACCTGGTCCCTGGGGATGGGGTCAGGGTCACCCACTCTCAGTCTTCATGGCAGTCTTGAGCCCCCAGGCCGGCCTAGGCAGGCTACAGGCAGGGCTTCGGGGTCCACGTCCACCTCAGGGGCAGGCAGCTTCCTTCTCAGGCCAGGTCACCCTCACCAGGCTGACATGAAATGGGGGGGCCTGAGGTGGCCAGGGGCAGAGCATGGCAGAGGAGAGAGCGGATGGTGCTCCCAAAACGGCACGTCCATGTTCTGACCCCCAGAACCTGTGAATGCGCCTTGTTTGGAAAAAGGGTCCCTGAGGACATAATTAAGGTAACCATCTCAGGTGAGGTAATCCGGGATTAATTGTTAGCTGCCTTCAAGTTGATTCCGACTCGTGGTGACCCACTGTGTGCAAAGCAGAAGTGCTCCACAGAGTGTTCAAGGCTGTGACCTTTTGGAAGCAGGTCGCCAGGCCTGTCTTCCAAGGCTCCTCTGGGTGGGTAGTCAGGCACTTAACGTTTGCACCACCCAGGGACTTACTGACGTCCCTCACTAAATCCAATGACAAGTGTCCTTAGAGGAGACAACACCACGTGAAGACGGAGCAGATTGGAGAAATGTGGCCACAAGCCACGGAACACCCGGAGCCACCAGAAGCTGGATGAGACAAGAAAGGGCCCTCCCTAGAGGCTCCAGAGGGAGCACTGCCCTGCCACACCCGGATCCCGGATGGACTTGTGGCTCCAGAGCCGAGGAGGCATTCCTGCTGTTCGAAGTCCCCGTTGTCACACAGCTAGTGTCCTACATTCCCGAAGTGATTTCCAAATAACCCTCAGGCCCCCAGCTGTGCCCCCTGCTCAGATCCACTGCCCCCTCTGTGCGCCCCTCACCCACCCTCCAGGAAGATGAACACGGCAGTGGACTTGGCAGTGGGGGTTTATTCAGAGCTGAGCAGGCCCACCGCAGGCACGGGCGGCCCCTTCAGCAGGGGAGGCCTGGGGAGAGGCCGGATGGGCAGGGGTCTCGGGGCGGCACTCCCCTAGATCAGCTCCTGCGTCAGGAAGGGAGCTCAGGTCCTGCGTGCGACCCTGCAGGGCAGGGGTTAGGGCCCGGGCTTGGGAGTGGGTGTCCTAGCTCTGTGCCTTCAGGCAAACCCTGAACCTCAGTTTCATTATCTGCAAAATGGGGCCACGGTCCCCTTCTCGGGGCTGTGCAGAGATAACATGAGGTTTTGCAGGTGATAGGTTAGCACGGCCACAGGGGCCCCATGACACTCCCCACGGGGGCCTGTGCTCCACTGCGCCCCACCTGGACGGGCAGGCAGGCGGCAACAAGAGCCACCCCTCCTCCCCTCTCCCCCTCCTTGTCCCCGCCCAGACCCTCAGGCTCCTCGCCCAACCACAAAGCAGACACACTCCTGGCTTCCCCCTATCCGTTTTGTTGTTTGTCCCATTTAGAGGAAGGGGCAAAGGGCCCCTCCCACCCCAGGCCGGGATCAGTCCGGGGAAGCCAACGGCGGGGTCGGGGGCATCGGTGCAGACCCAGGCCCCACACTCACCTCCTTCAGGAACTGAGCACACTTTCCTGCAGATGGTAGGGGGGTGCAGCGTGAGGGGCAGCCAGGACAGCCTCAACCCCACGCCCGAGGCCGGGACCTCACCTTGCCGGGCCAGCAGGTACAGCCCGGTGTCAGCTGTCAGCTCTCGGAACTTCCAGAAGCCGGGCTCATTCTCGTCCTGGAGGCTTCGGCCTGTGAGCAGAGGCAGCTGGGCCTGCGGGCGGCAGGCGGGGGTGCCCAGGGAAGCAGGCAGCCCGGCCGCGCCACGCCACCCCCAGCTGGCTTACTGAAGTACTTGAGCACCTCGAAGTTGCGGCCCCGCCAGTGCAGGGACACCCTCAGGATGGCGTAGTGCTCGTAGTCTGTGTCCAGCACCTGGAGCTCCCTGAGCCCTGGGGCCAGCGGGTGGGAGGAGACGTCTGCAGGGATGGGCTGCGGGGCTCCCCCACCCTCACCCGCCTGAGCCCAGGCCCTCTCATGATGCCCAGGGGACGGTGGGGACTTCAGGGCCTGGTCTGCAGGTACCAAGTACATGGCACTGCAGTTGCAACGCTCGGGGGTTGCCCTATGGCGTGGGCTGGGGCAGAGCCTGGACCCCTTCCCCCCAGTGATTCTCTGGAGAGTGGGGCTCAAGCCGCCTTTGGAGGGTGACCTGTGGGGGGTGGGGGAGAGTCTGGGCCACCAGCACAGGGAGCAGTGCAAGAAAGAGTGAGGCCAAGCACAGCTGCCGTGCAGGGCTCGGTAGGACAGACCACAGCCCTTACCAGGAAAAACAAATTTCCCTGAAACGTCCATTTCTGAGCCCACAATTTTTTCGGTCTCACAGCTTCCTGAGCTGAAAGGCAGCAAACGCACATTAGCAAGGAGGCAGCCAACACCTCATCCTTGCATCTCCCGGGGCTGCATCTTTGGGGAAGGACGCTGTCCCCGCCCCAGGAAAGCCTGAAGCAGAGCAGTGAGGTGCAGGGCAGGCCGTTCCCCATGTCTCCACCAGGGGGCCTGTCGCCCGCAGGAAGTGGCCGGCCCTTAGCTGTCTTCCTCTTACAGAATGATGGGGCTGCATGGATTTCTTTTGTTGGAAGAAAACGTCATTTCTTATTTTCTTCTGGCAGAACTAGAAGTTTGGATGTCTAGCTTCTCAGGGTGTCGAGGTTGTGGGTGGTGGGTGTGTGTGGGGGGGGCTGGTCCTTCACTCTCGTTCACAAACCCTGAGCACCAACATTTTCCTCCCGTCTCCCTGACAACAGGGCGGGCCCTGGTGCCCCATCCACCATGAAGAGGGGGTGTTGGGAGGTAACATCACGAGAGGGCGGAAGCTGGCTGCACCCAGACACCAGCTCACGATAGGACACCCACCCACACCTGGACACCCAGGCACATCTGGACACCCGCCTGCACCTGGACACCCAGGCACACCTGGACACCCGCCTGTACCCAGACACCTGCCCGCACTCGGACATCTGGTCCCAAACTTGGTTCCTCTCGGCAGGCACCCCGGTGGCTTCAGGTGGAGCCCAGGCCTCGGGGACCCCCAGCCCCTTACTTGTTGTACACGACCTTCACGGTCAGGTTGGCCCCATTCAAGGTCAGGAACAAGCCCTCAAGCCGCTTTGGGGTGTGGAGGGCCAGGTTGTGGTCAGAGGCCACACCTACTTCCCGCCAGAAGCCTGCAATCTAGAAGGCGGATGCGATCAGCCTTGGAGAAACCCCCCTCCCACCCCCGGCCTGGTTCCAGGGGGTGGTTCGCGGACCCTCACCTACAGGGACCTGGTGGCCTTTGCAAGATGGCAGTTGCCACGAGGCTTGGTGGCAAAGCAGCAAAAAGGTCTGGGAGCTCTTGGCCACAAGAGGAGCCCCCCAGCACAGACTGTGCCGCCCCTACTCCCCCACCGGGCCCCTGGAGCTCCAGTCCTCCAGAAAAGCCGGCCCTGCCCTCGCCCAGCAGGGGTGGGAGGAAAGGGTGGTGGGGACAATCAGGGTCTCCTTGGGGTCAAGACATGGAAGGGAAGGGTGGAGGTCAGGCCCCGCAGAGACTGGAGAGGGTGAAATGAGCAGGGAGGGGGCGTCTCCACCAGCCTGTCCCCTTCAGGAGTGACTCCACTCTGCCAGCCCCTGGGTACACCCCTCCCACCTTCACAGGCCCATCGCACCCAGCCCAGAACTTCTGTTTGAAACTTTTAAGAACAGGTCAGTTGTGCAAGAGAAGGGTTGTGTCCCACACCTATGTCCTCTCTGGCCTGGCTCACGTGCCCGGCCCTGCAGCAGGCACAGGCTGTATGGAAGGTGCTTGTGCACAGAGTCAACCTGATGGGAGCCTCCAGGTGCTCTGCACCCCAGGTGCCCTCCTCCACAGGTGTTCTCTTCCCCAGGTGCCCTCCACCCAGGTGCCCTCCTCCCCAGGTGTCCTCCACCCCAGGTGCCTCCACCCCAGGTCCCCTCTTCCCCAGGTGCCCTCCATGCCATGGAGGCCTCTGCTGGTCCTCGAAGTGTGCTGGGGTGGGGGGGAGGTATAAGAGAAGCCCACTCAACCCAGGGGCAGGGGCACCTGGAAGACCAGCCAGCCTGCCTCCAGGGACCCTTGGTGAGAGCCGAGCCCCTGCCCCTGCAGGGAGGCCCTGGGCAGGTGTGAGCTCAGCATCCCTCTAGGCCCCTTAGCTGCCTGCCCTCATCGGCCAACCTGGCCAGGGGCTGGAGGGACAGGGGAGGGGCTGGACACTGCAGCCCTAGCATTGACCTCCCAGTTGAGAGAGAGCTGCTACCTTCTGGCTGTCCAGGTCTGGCTGCACGGCCATCCTCACTTGCACCTGGAGCCCCAGGATGACAACACCCAGGACGGCACTCGGCAGCCCTGCCCCCATGCCCCCTATGCCTCCTCACAGCAGCATGAGACGGAGTCCGGGTTCTCAAAGCCTCCTGCCTGCAGCCCTGGGTTATATTTTGGAGAGAGAGTGTTGTGCAATCAACGTGATGATGTCACTGGGCAAACTTGGGACCAACTGCTTCTGCAGGGACACCCACCCCGGGGGGGGGGCAACCGTTCCTGCAGGGACACCCACCTAGGGGGCACCAACTGCCATTAGCCTGGGTGACACCCACACCCACCCAGGGGGCCAGGGTCACACTGGGTGGCTGTGGACACTGCAGTGGGGCCTGCCTGCAGGACCTGGGGGCCTGGGAGCAGGAAGACAAGGAAGACCAGGGAGGAGCTGGGGCTTATTCCGAGGGACTGTGCTCCTTGCGGGGACCACCTGCCCAGGTGGGGACCCACGGCTTCCGGGGAGTGGCAACAACAGCTCTCTAGCCTCTTCCTCCTTCCTCCCATCCTCCTCATCCTCTGTCTGATGCACACTCACACACACAGACATACACACACTCACACAGCATGCTCACTCACTCACACTCACACATCCACACGCACACTCACACTTGCACACATTCACACTTATTGGCACACTCACACACAGATATGCACTCACACAGCACGCTCACACGGTTACTTTCACACAGATATGCATGGTCTTGCACACTCACACAGATATGCACGTTTTCACACACACACACTCAAGCTAATCCAGTTGTGTTGCCACCGTCACATGTCACCTGTAGCAGTGGGTTGAGGGGACACAGCGGACGACATTCAAGCTTCCCACTGAACCCGAAACTTGGTGGTAACAGGCTAATAAAAACAAAGGCTGTCAGCCCCCTTTACACCCCATCTGTCCCAGCACTCTGTGTACACGACCTGCTCATTGGCTTTCTGCTGGTTTTAAGCCATCCGCGTGGGACGAGGTCCCGGAGCCTACACCTAACTCAGCCAGGGCTCGGCAGCATGACCTCGTATCCGGCACATGGATGGACTCTGCCAAGCCTGTCCCCCTGGGCTCCAAGCACCGCATTTGCACCCCAGAGCCCCCATGAACACCAGACACCATCCAGACACCTGTGCAGACCCTATGAGGTGGGCCTGGCCCTGTGCCTGCTGAAGCAGCCCAGAGGAAGGGGGTCCCTGCCCTCTGGCCGAAGACATGAGCCAGGGGCACCCAAGTGAGGGCTGCGTGCAGATGGCAAAACTCCAGCTGCGTCTTGAAGGACAAGCCGGCCAGAGGGCGTTGGTGCCAAGGGAACAGCATTCGAGGGGCAGAGAGGCTGAGGGGGCTGCTCAGCCTGGGGGGCACAGGGGCGAGGGGAGGACTCAAGAGATGGTGTAAGCTGGGGCCCTTACACGGAACCACCACCTGTCCTTTCTGCTGTGTGCGGTCCGCATCATCTCCCACATGGAGCCGGGGTGTATAGAACCCTCATGCAGCACCGCTGAGGCAGGGACCAGCCGAGAAGCCGGCCTCAGAGAGGCCCTGTCCTGCCCATGTCTGGCAGCTGGAGGGGTAGAGCTGAGACAAACCCAGGACTCTGCCACCAGTGCCTGTCCTGGAGCCACCAGCCTCTCCCTCGCCCGTGCCCTGGGACCCCCACCACCAGATTGCATTGTCCCCACCACCCCAGGGCAAGATGAAACAGGGTCCCTTGCCCAAAATGATCATGAGTTTCAAGATGGCAACCAAACCCACAGCCATCAAGTTGAATCCTGACTCATAGCAACCCTACAGGGCAGAGTAGAACTGTCCCACAGGGTTTCCAAGGCTGCAGTCTTTACGGAAGCAGACTGCCACATCGTTTCCCAGTGCGGCAGCTGGTGGATTCGGAGTGGCTGGTGGGTACCAACTGTACTACCAGGGCTCCTTCAAGAAGGCGACAGTGGCGGTTAAACCACGCGGCAGGCTGGGTGACCTCTCAGCTGGCCTCGGCCCTCTGACCCCTCCAGACCTTAATGAGGCAGCCCCTGCCCAGCTCTGACGGTAGACTTCACCGGAGGGCCTGGAGCTCTGTGGGCAGTGTGGCTGGGGAGTACTTGACCAAGAAGCTGTGCTTCCAGTGGGGCTGGGCCCAAGAGCCTTGGTGGGGGCGAGGATCACACAGGGGTCCTGAGTGCTGGCCCTGGGGCTGTGAGCAGGGGTGGGGCCGCCCCTGTGGTCAAGGGTGCTGACTCAGCAGAGGGGCCTATGGGTGCCTCACAGCACCCTTGCCAAGAGATCAGCACCGCAGCCCTGTGAAAACACACCCCGAAATAGCTCAAGGCTTTGGTCACCAGAGGCCCCGGTCACCACCTCTGTCCCCCACTTCCCGTGACTGTTGCATAGCAGGACCCTCGGGGGTCAGGCAGGGTGGGGGTGGAGTAGAAGTAGAGGGGCTGGGGGCACAGACCCGGCAGACCCTAGCCTCAGGCTGACCACCCAAGGCCCCTCAGGGCTCGGCCAGGTGGGAGAAGGAGGGCAGGAAGCGTGGGGACAAGGGTGTCTGGGAGACGAGGCAGGATGGGGATGGACACCCCTCAGGGCTGACTGCTCCTGGCCTGGCCCCAGCTCTGGAACCATGACCCGAGGCCTCCCGCGCCTTCCTGCTCCACCACACTGGCCCTTTGAAGTGTGAGCACCGAAACCACTGGCCTCAGAGCTCTGGGGGCGGCGGGGTGGGGGGAGACCGTGGCGGGCAGCGTCAGGGACAAGGCCAGCATGACATCATCTTCACTGCGTGCTGAGGCAGCTCAGACCCCAGACCCTGCAGCCAGATTGCCAGCGTGTGAACCCCAGCTGCAGGTACCCTACCTCTCTGTGCCTATTGTCACGATCTGAGAAAGGGGAGCAACCCCAGGGGCAGAGCCAGCAGGATCCCCTCGTCTGAGTCAGAGCAGAGTGACCCCTGGAGAGGCGGGGACCAGGCCCAAAAAACCTTCCCATCTCCCATGCCCAGGAGGAGAAGCCGGGGCCGCAGGAAGACAGAAGCCATGGTTTCGTTCCTCCTGGTTCTGGGCACGGGGGATGGTGCCTTCAGGGAGCCCTGGTCTGGTGGCAGGGACGCACGAGGGGGCAACGGTGATAGGGAAGCTCTGGGAGGGCACAGAGGAGGTGTCTACCCCAACTTGGCACCAGGCAAGCTTGTTTGAGGAGATGGCATGTAGTGGGGTTCCGAAAGGTGATGGTAATTTCTCCCTGGGCAAGGAAATGCAGAAGGACATATGCAAATCAGGGGTCAGGGAAGGGGTAGACCCCACCCCGATCAGGGCCCCCCCGAGCAGCTGGCTGGAATTGGGCATGGTGGCTTGCAGGAGGGAGGCTCAGGTCTGCGTCCGCTCATTTAGCGCCTGCTTTCCCTGCCCAGGGAGCTCTGGTGGTGCAGTGGTTAAGCGCTCGGGCTGCTAACCCAGAGATCGGCAGTTCGAATCCACCAGCCGCTCCTTGGAAACCCTATAGAGCAGTTCTACTCTGTCCTATAGGGTTGCTATGAGTCGGAATTGACTCAATGGCAATGGGTTTGGTTGGTTTTGGTCTCCCCACCCAGGGCCACTCTGCAGGGAAGCTGTGCCCAAGGCCCATCTTCCGGGTGATTCCAACTTGCAGCTCTCAAGGATCACGGCAACTCCTGGTCCCCTGGAAGGCTGCTCACTGTCCCCAAATAAGCATTTCCACCTCAGTCCCTGGATGCCCTACAGAGATGAGGGGGAGGGGCGTGGGCCTTGGGGAGCCTGAGTAGGCAGGCTGGTGCCACAGCACCCTACAGCACCCCAGTCTTCAGAAGTTCTCTTGGAGCCCTCAGGCTCACCCACAGACTTTTTCCCTGACTTGGGACATGTCCCACCCCTCTGCATCTTCATATGTAAAGCAGGGATGTTGAATACCTTCCCTCTGCCCTCCCTGGATGGAACACTGTCTGGGCTCAGAGTTCTGCCAGGGGTAAAGTGTGGCTCTTGATCTGGATTCAGCCTTTTGAACAGGAAGTAACTGATGGAAGAAGAGATTCCAGGAGGAAGGATGCCTCAACATAGAGACCAGGGAGCCTGTAATGACCCCCCAAGAGGAAGGATGCCTCAACATAGAGACCAGGGAGCCTGTAATGACCCCTCAGGACGAAGGACGCCTCAACATGGAGACCAGGGAGCCTGTAATGATGCCCCAGGAGGAAGGACGCCTCAACATGGAGACCAGGGAGCCTGTAATGACCCGCAGGAGGAAGGACACCTCAACATGGAGACCAGGGAGCCTGTAATGACCCCCCAGGACGAAGGATGCCTCAACATGGACACCAGGGAGCCTGTAATGACCCCCCAGGAGGGAGGAAGCCTCAACATGCAGACCAGGGAGCCTGTAATGACGCCCCAGGAGGAAGGACACCTCAACATGGAGACCAGGAGCCTGTAATGACCCCCCAGGAAGAAGGATGCCTCAACATGGAGACCAGGGAGCCTGTAATGACCCCCCAGGGGTAAGGGCACCACAACACGTAGACCAGCATGATGTAATGACCCCCAGGAGGAAGGACACCAGAACATGTAGGCCAGTGTGATGTAATGACCCCCAGGAGGAAGGACACCACATTTTTCCTTCAATATCTGTGAGGTGTAGGAGTGGAAATGGGAGAAATTTTATTTTGTTTATTTCTTCTTTTATGAGTATGTTTTTGTTTTTTTAGGAGTCCTAGTGGCACAGTGGTTAAAGCGTTTGGTTGCTAACCAAAAGGTCGGCGGTTCGAACCCACCAGCCATTCCTCGGGAGAAAGATGTGGTGATCTGCTTCCATAAAGATTTACATCCTCGGAAACGCTATGGGGCAGTTCTCCTCTGTCCTGTAGAGTCACTATGAGTTGGAATCGACTCGATGGCAGTGTTTTGGGTTATTGTTTAATTATATTTGTTTGTTTTTGGTGGAAGATGGGGGAAAGATAATTTTTGATGCCTGAGATATGATGTTGTTAGGTGCCGTTGAGTCATTTCTGACTCATAGCAATCCTACGTAAAACAGAACGAAACACTGCCCAGTCCTGCACCATCCTCACAATCACTGTTATGCTTGGACCCATTGTTGCAGCCACTGTGTCAATCCATCTTGTTCAGGGTCTTTCTCTTTTTCACTGACCCTCTACTTTACCAAGTATGATGTCCTCCTCTAGAGAAGAAAAATCAGTAAAGCATATATATGTACATATATACAGAGATTTGTCTCAAAGAAATGGATCACGCAGTTGTAGAGGCTGGCAAGTTCCAAGTTTGTGAGTTGCATGTCAGGCTGGAGGCTTCTCCTGACTCACATAGCTGCAGAGGCTGACGAACCCAAGATGGGCAGGTAAGATGGCAAGCTGCTGGTCACAGGCTGTGGAAACTGATGAATTCCAAGATCGGCAGGCAATACCCCAGGCCAATGACTCAAGTCCCAAGAACTGGAGGTCAGATGATTACGAGCCAGATGCAGGACCCAGAACAAGCAAGTGAGCTTTGCCCAAACGTCCATATGTATACTGGATGCAGGTCACATCCCGAGAAATCTCCCCTTACAACTGATTGGCTGATCATATCAGATCACATCTTGGAGAATGACTACATCATTGCATAAGTGCCAAATTACATCATTACATATCAAACTATATCATTGCATAACCGCCAAACCACCAAGAATCACGGCCCAGCCAAGCTGACACACAACCTTAACTATCGCAGGGGCATCCATGCCAGGGTGCCATCTGCTGTTGTGGAGGAGACAGGCAGAGAGAAAGGCAGCTGTGTCTCCTGCCCAGTTGAGAAGGAGTTGGAGGACGTGCTGTCAGAGAAGTGAATGACCCCAGCCCCCACCTGCACCCCAGGGCTCAGCCCGCCCTGGCCTCTGCCCACTCCCCGCATGACTGTTCGCTGGAAGCTGGCCCGCTAGGGCCAGATGCAGGGGGCCCCTTTCCCAAGCAAGCGCACCCCAGGCCTTCCCTGTCGCAGGGCCCTGCAGTTGCAAGGATGTGCGGGCGTGTGGCGGTTCCTTGACTGGCTAGTACACCATCCGCCTCCCCGGCTGCCGGCCCCTGAAGGAGCTCTGAGACACGGACGCCGATGGCGGTGGCTGGATGGTGAGGGTGCCTCGGAGCCGAGGGCCAGAGGGCTCGCAGCAACCGCACTTGGTAGAGCCACGGTAGGGAAGTGGCCAGGAAAACGGGGGCCCTCCCCCGGCAGCCTCCCCTGCAGTAGCAAGCCCACAGCGGCTCTATGGCCAGCAGGGCCTCGCCCCTGCACCAGACGCTGCCCTAACCTGTGCCCCAGGCCAGTGTCCCCCACCAGGTACCCAGGATGGGTCCCTGGGATCAAGAAGTTCAGGGAGCCTGCTCTTAAACCAGGGATGGCAAGCACGCCTCCTCTGCGGACCCCGCCCCTAGCTCAGAGCCGGCTCCAAGCACGGGCTTGATAAATATTCCCGGGACTAATTTGCTAAAGAATAATTGGGTGCATCGCGGTCTCCATGGTCGTTTTCAAGAGATTTAATCCTTTGCTGGGGTCTTTAAGCAAAAGAGCACGTTCCTCTGTACAAGCCCCCTTCCATAATAATAACACTTAACAGTGTCCTTTTCCGGGAAGGGAGGGTGGAATGTGGCGGTAACTGAAGCCGGGTCACCCCCGCCCCCGCAGGCTCCGCCCCCTTACCTGGTTCCGCCCCCGCGTTCTCTGCCCGGCCGTGCGCAAGCTCCGCCCCCTCCTCCCTCTCCTCCCTTCTGCTCGGCCCGGCCCCGCCCAGGCTCCGCCCCATCCTCCCTTCTCCAACCGCCCCGTCGTCGACCCTGCACAGGCTCCGCCCAGGCTCCACTCCCTCCTGTCTCTCCCGAGCTTTGCGTCTGGCCCTGCGCAGGCGCAGTTCGCCAGGCCCCGCCCCCGCCCCGCCGAGGCTCGGTCTCATTCTTCCTTCCCGGACCGCTCCGCTGACTCTACGCTACCTCCTGTCTCCCCCACACTTTCTGCCTGGCCCTGCGCTGGCCGGCCTGCTCCTCGCGCGCGGCCAGCATGGTGAACCTAGGCCTGTCCAGGGTGGACGACGCCGTGGCCGCCAAGCACCCAGTGAGAGAACTGGCCTGGTCCGCGGGCCCCAGACCTCAGAAGCGGACCTGAGCTGGGCGGGAGGCTGGGTGTGTGGGGGGTGCCTTCATCGGGGGAGAAGCGAGGGGAGGGGGTCGGGCATCTGGGGCAGGTATAGGGGGAGGGGAAAGGTGTCCAGGTCTCCAAGGTGTCAGTATGGCAGGTCACTGCCCCCGCGGCCAGAGTGTGCCTTAATGAGAGACAGGAGGGGCGGTGAAGGTAGAGAGGTCGGGGATCTGAGCCTCAACCCCTGCCCCACCCCAGGGACTCGGGGAGTACGCAGCGTGCCAGTCGAACGCCTTCATGAAGGGCGTTGTCACCTTTGTCACAGGTAGGCAGGGTCCAGGTGTCGGGGGGAGTGGGGCGGCCTCGTCTCCTGCCTAACCCTGACTTCCCAGGAGGTGGCGCCAAGTCACCTGCCCGCAGGGCGGAACCCGGGTTGTGCAGGGGCCTGGCGGGTGCCCTCCTCAGGCCGTACCGGGGCTCCCTGGCCTGCCCAAGAGCGGCTGGATGATGGGGCCTTGCTCTTGGCAGGCACTGGTGCAGCCTTCGGCCTGCAGATGCTGATACACAGGAAGTTTCCATACCCCTTGCAGTGGACTGTGCTGGTGGCTGTGGGTGGGTACCCGGTGCCCCGTGCCTGGGGACCCTGGAGTGAATCTGAATTGCCAGAGGTGACTGGCTCTTCAGTGGGGATGGGTTCTCCTCAAGGGGTGGAGGGCTGTGGTTGGGGCATCCCTGCCTCCAGGGATGGGTCCCTGGTCTTAGTGCTTGAGCCCGCCTACCACCGTCTGCAGAAGTAGCCTGTGCCCAGGCTGGGGCCCCCAGCCCACCTGCCTCTCCTTACACCCACCTGCCCCCACTCCCACCTGCCCCCACCTGTCTCTCCTTACCCCACCTGCCCCCACCTGTCGCTCCTTACCCCACCTGTCCCCACTCCCACCTGCCCCACCTGCCTCTCCTTACACCCACCTGCCCCCACACCCACCTGCCCCCACTCCCACCTGCCCCTACCTGCTCCCATCTGCCCCCACCTGCTCCCACCTCCCCCCACCTGTCCCCACTCCCACCTCCTCCCACTTGCCTCTCCTTACCCCACCTGCCCCCACCTGTCTCTCCTTACCCCCGCCTGCCCCCACCTGTCTCTCCTTACCCCGCCTGCCCCCACCTGTCTCTCCTTACCCCGCCTGCCCCCACCTGTCTCTCCTTACCCCGCCTGCCCCCATCTGTCTCTCCTTACCCCACCTGCCCCCGATGCGTCTCAGTCACAGGCTCGGTGGCCAGCTATGGGGTGACACGAGTGGAGACCCAGAAGTGCAGCAATCTCTGGCTCTTCCTGGAGACAGGGCGGCTCCCCAAAGATGCAGGCTCAGGTGAGAGGGTTTAAGGCAGCCAAGCCCTGGAGCCCCGAGCTGGTGGACTAGACAGGGCAACCCCCTCTGGACCCTGCCTCCTAATGGCGGGTTGGAGCGGGCAGTGGGGACAGCAGACTAGCAGGAAGAAGACTCAGAGGGGATGGGGGTGAGGAGTGCGGGCAGGCCCATGTAGCCTTTGTGGGCACCCCAAGAAGAGTAGCTAGGGCTCTGCATTGAGCACCAACCGGACTGATTCAGACCTGGGCTCCACTTCCTGCTTTCCATCTTGTATGGACCTCAGCCTTGCCATAGGAAAATGGGTACATGGACCCCTAGCAACTTTGGGGTCTGTGTGGTCCCACCTGCCTCCCTTTGTCTTTTACAGATCAGCACAGCTAGGAGAGACCCAGCGGGGGTGCAGAAGATCTGGAGAGAGAGTCCAGGAACACAGCCCTCAGCGCCTCCTCCTGCCCCAGCATGGTCTTCCCTACCTTGCACAGGCCCTCACTGCGCCCTATGGGTCCCCCCAGTGTCCCCTGCACACTCGCATGGCCAGGTCCCACACACCTGTGAAGACTCCTGTGACTCAAGCCCAGTCCCTGCACAGGACATCAGACCAGAAAGGGCTGTCCCTGGGGTGGTGTTGGCCTCCAGAAACATGGTTGACATCGTGAACCAAGACTTCTGTAGCCTGTGGTGCTTCTAGGGGGCAGCAGCTCTGGGGAGCAGTGAGGGAGCCTTCTGTACTCTCCTGGTGCTTCTGGTACCCCCTTCTGGTCTCTGCATCCCCAGCAAGTCAGAGGTGACAGCTGATGCTGGGGGCCACAGGGCCAATAAACAGCTTCCCCTTTTTCCAAGCTGAGCTCTAAACCAACTGAGAAGTCAGGGGAGTAAGATGAGGGATGAAAACCTCACCTTTGTTACCAACATAGCTGGTATTGGAGGGTGTCTGTCTTCGGCATCTAGTGCTGCTGTAACAAATACCACAAGGGGATGGCTTGAACAGAGAAATTTATTGTCTCACAGCCTAGGAGGATGGAAGTCTGAATTCAGGGCGCCAGCTCCAGGGAAAGGCTTTCTGTCTCTTCCGTTTCTAGCGGAAGGTTCTTGTCATCAATCTTCCCTGGTCAAGGAGCTTCTCAGCACAGGGATCCTGGGTCCAAAGGACGTGCTATTCTCCTGGCTCTTGTTTCTTGGTGGTATGAGGTCCCCATGTCTCTCTGATCACTTATCTCTCATATCTCAAAAGAGATTGACTTGAGACATAACCTAATCTTGTAGATTAAGTCCTGCCTCATTAATATAACTGCCGCTAATCCCACCTCATTAAAATCATACATATGATGTGATGAATATGTTTTACATGTGTCCAGGACGTGAATTTTTGGAGGCCAAAGGGTAGAATGTCATGGATTGAATTGTGTCCCCCAAAAATGTCTATCAGCTTGGCTAGGCCATGATTCCCAGTATTGTGTGATTGTCCACCATTTTGTCATCTGATGTGATCTTCCTGCCTGTTGTGAATCCTACCTCTGTATGAGGCAGGATTAGAGGCCGTTATGTTGTTGAGTCAGGACTCAATCCACAGGATTCAATTGTGTCTTAAGCCAGTCTCTTTTGAGATACAGAAGACAGAAGCGAGCAGAGAGATATGGGGACCTTATACCACCAAGAAAGCAACACTGGGAGCAGAGCATGTGCTTTGGACCCGGGGTCCCTGGGCAGAGAAGCTCCTAGACCAGGGGAAGATTGATGACAAGGACCTTCCCCTGGAGCTAGAGCCCTGAATTCAGACTTCTAGCCTACTGAACTGTGAGAGAATAAACTTCTATTTGTTAAAGCCATCCACTTGTGGTATTTCTGTTATAGCAGCACTAGATAACTAAGACAAATAACATACATCCCCATTGCTGTCGAGTTGATTCTGACTCATAGTGACCCTATAGGACAGAGTAGAACTGCCCCATAGGGTTTCCAAGGAGCAGCTAGTGGATTTGAACTGCCAACCTTTTGGTTAGCAGCCCAACACTTAACCACTGCTGGTAGGATTTACCAGGGCTGGTAGCATTTACAACACATAGGAAATCACATCAAGTGACAAAATGGTAGACAATCACACAATACTGGGAATCATGGACTAGCCAAGTTGACACATTTTTGTGGGGGGGCACAATTCAATCCATAGGCTGGGTTCTCTAGAGAAGCAAAACCAGTGAAGTGTCTATATATAGAGAGAAAGATTTATATCAAGGAAATGGCTTACGTGGGTGTAGAGGCTGGAAAGTCCCAAGTCCATGGGTCAAGCATCAGGCTTCATCTGACTCAAGTAGCTGCAGGAGCTGATGAACCCAAAATCCACAGGTCAGATGGCAGGCTGCTGGCTCAAGTCCCAAGATGATGACGAGCCAGATGCAGGATCCAGAGCAGAGCAAAAGCCGGTGAGTTTTGCCAGAAAGTTCATATATATTGAATATAAGTCACACCCCCAAGGAAACTCCGTTTCAGCTGATTGGCTGCTCATAGCAGATCTCATCATGGAGGTGATGACATCATTACCTAACTGCCTAACCACTGAGAATCACAGCCTAGCCAAGTTGACAAGCAACCATCACAGAGGGTGTGTGGGCAACGGAAGTTCCTAACACTGAACCCTAGAATTGGACATTTCTATCTGCCCAGGTAGCCCTGTTGGACACTGAGGCCTCTCTGCACGGGGATCTGTGTCTGTAAAGGTGGTGTGGAAGAGCATAGCAGAATGTACGCAACCCCATCCATAGCCTGGTTCCCAAGAGACAAGGGAGAAGGAGTGGCTTGGCTAACCCACCTGCTTATCATTCCAAACTCATCAATCTGATTAAGGCACTTCTTTCCAAGGGAGGGGCCAGTGAATGGCAGAGAGGCCAAAAACCAAAAAACCTGTTCATGTGCCGTCATGGTGACCCCATGTGTGTGCAAGGTTTTCAGTGGCTATGACCTTTCAGAAGTAAGAATGTAGCCTTTTTTCTGAGGCTCCTCTAGGTGGATTTGAACCATCAACCTCTTGGTCAGTAGCCAAGTGCTTAACTGTTTGCACCACCCATACATATGCCCAACAGAGAGGGCAGAGCTAGCCTTTTGAGCTCTCCATATGAAAGGCAAACTCAAGAGCTGGCAAGACTACCCCACCTCACCTTCCCCCAACAAGAGGAAGAGGCAGAGATTGCATAAAACCTTGGCAATCCCAATGTCCTTTACAGCTGATGTCCAAGTAACACTATAGGCACATACAGCTCAGGTCCATGCTTCTCCAGCCCCTACTCAGTCCCTGTGCCTGTCCCTCAAAAGAATATTTATTGAGTACCTATTAGGCACCAGAGAATTTGTTGAAAGAAATGCACCATGAGAGAAAGCCCACTGTAACAGTGGATTAACTAAGCTAGGGTTTTATTTTTCTTTCATGTAAAAGTCCGAGTAGGTAGTCCAGGGCAGATACAGATTCAGGGACCCGGGCTCCTTTAGCCTGTTCTCTGCTGTAGTGGCCACCATTCCCAGATCTATCACATGGTCTAAGATGGCTGCAGCAGCTCCAGCCATCACATCTTCATCCCAGCCAACAGGAGAGAGAAAAGCTGGAGGAGGAGGGCTGTTGCCCCCACCACTCCTGCTTACAGTGCATTGGCCATAACTAAGTCATATGGTCACTTCTAATGCAAGGGAGCCTAGGAAATGCATCTCTGTCTGAGCAGCTGTGTGTGCCGGTGTTATGGGTTGAACTGTAACCCCCAAAGATAGGTATTATAAATCCTAACCCCATGCCTGTAGTTGAAGGAGCCCGGGTGGCACAGTCGTTAAGCACTCAGCTGCGATCCAAAAGGCTGGTGGTTCAAATCCACCAGCTGCTCTGCGAGAGGAAGATGTGGCAGTCTGCTTCCCTAAAGATTACCCAACTCAAACAAACCAAACACACCGTCAAGTCAATTCCAACTCGTAGTGACCCCAGAGGACAGAGTAGAGCTGCCCCATAGGGTTTCCAAGACGGCAGTCTTTGGGGAAGCAGACTGCCACATCTTTCTCCCACAGAGCCGCTTGTGGGCTCAGCGGCTGGTGGGCTCAAAAGGCCCACTTTTCAGTTAGCAGCTGAGCGCTTTAACCACTGCACCATAACGGCTCCTTGCATCAAGATTACAGTCTTGGAAATCCTATAGGGCAGTTTCAGGGCTTGAACTGGTTCTTTCTGGTTCAAACCTCTGCTTAGAATTTGTATTTCTAACTAGTGAGGATGGAGAGATTTGATCTCATGTACTTTGAACGTGTTATCAGGAGGGACATACTTTGGACATGTTGTCGGGAGGAACCAGTCCCTGGAGAAGGACATCATGCTTGGTAGAGGGTCAGCAAAAGAGAGGAAGACTCTCAGCGAGATGGATTGGCAGTGGCTGCAACAGTAGGCTCAAGCATAGCAACGATTGTGAGGGTGGCACAGGACTGAGCAGGGTTTTGGTCTGTTAGACACAGGGTCGCTAAGAGTCAGAAGCGACTTGATAGCACCTAACAAGTTCCCAGGCTATGCTAATGTTGCTGGTTAGGAACCAATTCTGAGAACCATTAGTGAAGTGGTAGTTCTCAAAATGTGTTATACGTAAGAATCACCTGGGGATCTTTTTAAACTGTAGATTCTGATTCAGTATTTCTGGGGTGGAATACTAATTTTCAGTAAGGGTTTGGACCTGAACGAACTGGTTTGAGTCCCTGGGACAGTTTTACTCTGCTGGGAGTTGGAAGGCAAAGGATATACCTGTGGTTATACGGTAATCCCATTTGGGAAAGGATTTTCTTTGTTATGTTAATGAGGCAGGATTAGTGTCAGGTTGTCTTCAGTCAGTCTTAGAGCTATAAAAAGAGCAGCAGGAGCAAGCAAGAAAGCAAGCAAGCAGAGATGGGGGAAGACAGATGTCAAGCCGCCTGAAGAAGGCTGCAGAACAGAAACTTCGGAGCCAGCAGAGAGCCTTCCCCTAGAGCCGGCGCCCTGAATTCAGACTTCTAGCCTCCTAAACCATGAGAAAATAAATTTCTGTTTGTTAAAGCCACCCTCTTGTGGTATTTTTCTTTTAACAGCACTAGATAAGACACCCACTAATATTCAGGGGTTCTATATCTAAGGAAGGGGAGAATGGGTATTGGGGGACAGTGAACAGACTGCCTCAGCCAAACACCAGTCTATCCTGGGGTGGACAAGAGAGGAGGAGGTGACCACACCCAGAGCAGGTCCTTCATGGGCGGGGGGGGGGGGGGGGGGTGCAGCCTAGGCTTGGAGGAGATGAACTTGGGAGTGTTGGACCACACTGGAGTGACTTTTTTTTAAATAGACTTTAATTTTTAGAGCAGTTTTAGGTTTACAGAAAAATCACACAGAAAGTGCAGAGTCCGCATACACATGGTCTCCCTGCCCAGTTCCTCCTGTTACTAGCATCTGGCATTCTGTGGTCTATTTGTTACGGCTGATGAACCAATATCGATCCACTCTCATTAACTAAAGCCCATAGTTGACATCACAGCTCACTCTGCGTGTACAGTGCTGGGGGGTATGACAAACAAAATATTTACCTGCCATGACAGTGTCACAGTGTCACTGCCCTAGAAATGCCCTGGGCTCCACCTGCTCATCCCCCTTCCCACCCCTGGAACCCCTGGCGATCACTGGCTCTTTAGCTTTACCTTTTCCAGAGTGTCTCATGCTTGGACTCACACAGTGTGGCGCCTTTTCAGACTGGCTTCTTCTACGTGGCAATGTGCGTTTAAGGCTCCTCCCCATCTTTTTGTGGACTGAGAGCTCAGTTCTTTTTATTGCTGAATGAACTGACTTTTCAAAACTTGAAGTGACCAGAAGGGTAAGGTACTTGTGTGTGAGGTCTCTGAAAGGCAAGGCGGGGGCTGTAACAGCACACCACTGAAGGCCACGATTGGGGGAAATAACCCCAACTCGTGTGTACCCCCAAAGTCCTGGGAAGCTGGGGTGCACAGAGACAAGGAACCCACTCTCCTGGAGTAAGTGCCATCTGAACCAAGGCCCAGGAGTCCCAGGAAGGCAGGGGAACAGGCAGCAGGCAGAGGTAGGGACAGGGAAGGGGTAGGGCAGTGAGGCACCAGCTGGGGTCTCATGAGCCACGTCACCCATGGCCTCTGAGGTTGAACTTGGAGGTGGGCAGTGGAGATCCCTTGAGGCAGGGACAGTTGGAATAGGTTCAGGAATTTCTGTCTCGCCGATTTGTGGAGGATAGCCTGGAGGTGTGGGAGGGGCAGGGAAGGTGCAGGGGTGCCAATGTGGGGTGCAGTGCCAACTTATCACAAATCACCCCCCTGTGGAAGTAAGAGGCACCTTGACCCAGGCAGAGCTTCTGAGCAGTCCATACAGTGTCCTGGGTGTGACCCCTGGGAGCAGAGGGTGGGGGCGGGGCAGGCCTGGCATTCCGGGTTCCCTGGGCATGGAGAACCCGGTGCACATCACAATGGGCTGCAGAGGCCTGGGACTATCTGAACCAGCGGAGCAGAGGGTGTGCGTGCAGAGAGCACTCGAGGACTCCAAGGGCCACCATGAAGATGTATAGGGAAGGGGACACGGAGGAGCAGATCCAGGAACTGAAGACGATCACACGGCTCCAGGGTAGGCCAGCTGCTGGGCTTGCCCATCAGCCACTGTCCCAGACACAGGACTTTCCGCTGGAAAGCCAGGATGGCCCCGGGCAAATGGGGCTAGTGGGTTACCTTAGTGCCCTCCCCAAAACAGGGCCAGGAGGGATCAAAGGGCCCTGCCACGCAGTGGGCACTGGGGGGTGCTGGGGGCTTCAAGTAGGCCTGTCTGTGTAAGAGCTTTCTGGGCTTCCGCAGAGAGGATGGCATCCTGACCCCCCCAGGCCATGTCCTCCCAGGACACCCACTTGCTGGGCAGTGTCCCCTGCCAGGCCCTTGGCCCACACCCCGCCCTCTCCCTGCCCCCAGAGCAGTGCCGGGCACTGCAGATCCAGTCGGTGAAGGAGAAGACAGTCCACAGCAAGGCAACCGTGGCCCTCCTCCGTGACAACATTCGCCGTGGGGCCCAGGACTGGGCTCTGGCCAAGAAGGTGCCGAGCCCTCACACCCCATTGGCTGGGTCGGGTGGGCACATGCGAAGCAGCCGCCCACACACAGAGTGAGGGAGCACCTCGTTTCTGGAGGCAGGGCATCCGGGGGAGGGGCCCCCTGGGATTGGGTCTAGGGCTCCAGTTACTCCTCAGAGGACCCAGCATCGGTGAGGACAGGCTGGCGCAGAGGGAGTCCGGTCCTGGGCCACCCCCTGCAGCAGGGCCCCTCTGCTCTGCGGTCAGGGAGGGGAGGCCTGGGCCAGGATGGGGTCCTACAGCTGTCTGTTCCCTGTGGTCCCGGGAGCAGGGGTCTTGCCGCTGGGCTGGCAGAGGGCAGACGAGGCCCTGGGCGACAGGGGTAGGGGTGAGACGCAGAGGGCTCCCCTGGCTCAGCCACGGCCTCTGCGCAGTACGACCAGTGGACCATCTCCAAGGCCTGCCGGACCGACATGCCCACGAGGCTGGCGCACTGCCGCAGCACCATGGAGGTAAGCAGACAGGAAGGGGAGCCCTCAGCCCCACGCACCCCTTCTCTTCCCCCCACATGGTGGGGGTGTGGGGCAGCCCCCAACCTCAGGGATCCCTGACGCCCCGCGGCTTCTCCAGTTGTGGCCCCTCGGCGAGCGCCGCGCACCCACGAGCGGCGATGCCCTCCCCGACCCAGGTGGCCAGGGAGAAGCTGCGCAAGTACGTCTTCGACCGCGTGAACGTGCACAATGTGCTGATCCACCTGGTGCGGCGGCGCGGGCAGAAGCTGGAGAGCATGCAGCTGGAGCTCGCCAGTCTAGAGAGCCAACCGGACGCCACCAAGGAGGAGCTGCGGCTGCTGCAGGTGCGCCTCGGGCGGGAACTGGCGGGGCGGGGCTCCGCGAGATCGCTGGAGGGTGGGGTTCCACGAGCAGAGGCGGGGCTCCAGCAGAGGGGGGGGGGGCTCCGCTTGTGAAAGAGGGACGGGCTTCCACAGGGGGCGTGGCTACTTAGGAGGCAGAGCCACGCAGAGGCGGGGCCAGGTAGGGCTCCAAAAGAGGAGTGAAGCCACTGGAGGGATAGGGCCTATCTGGAGAGGGCAGGGAAGCACAGAGGGTGGCGGAAGGATGGCGGTGTGGGGGAGATCTGGAGGGGGCCTCAGGGGCAGAGAGATGCTCCTCGGGCAGAGGCGGTGTTCTGGTAGAGGCGAGGGGACCGCGGGATGGGTGGGGCTCCGATAGGGGCTCCGCGGGGGGGCGGGGCCCTGCCAGGGGGACAAGGCGACACAGGGGAGGGGCGGTGCTCTAGGGCGGGACAGAGCTGCAGATGGAGCTGGGCTCCGTGGGACTAGGTGAGCGCGACCCCCTTGGAAAGGCGCCAGGTCCCACACCCTGTAGTCCAGTCTCCTGCCCCTCCCGGGTGAGTGCAGTGGCCCGTCCCTAAGCGGGCTCACTTGTATTCTCTGCCCGCCCCAGATCATCCGCCAGCTGGAGAACAACATCGAAAAGACCATGGTCAAGATCACCACGAGCCAGAACATCCACCTGCTGTATGTAGGCCTGCTGGAGTATCTGAAGAAAGTGAGCCCCCCTCGCCTACCACGCAGTCCTCCTCTGCACCCAGAGCCCCAGGGAGCCCCACTGGGCATGAAAGGTGGGGGTCTCAGGCCCCAGGCCTCCAGCCCTTGTCCAGGGAGTACTGCCTGGTAGGAGCCGCACCACCGTCCTCAAGGCTCACACAGTCTGCAGGAGCAGGGCAGGGAGTAGGCCAGGTCCACTGAGCATGGGGCACCCTGGAGCTAGAGGGGGGGGTCAGCTCTGTACCCACCTGCCCGGCCTTCTTGCCGCAGGAGCTGGCAGAATACCCCACGCAGCTGGACAAACTGCAAAACCACGTGGTCAGCTACTGCTCAGAGCTGTCGGACATGACGGTCATGTCCCGAGATGCCATGATGATCACAGATGAGGTCAAGGTGAGCTGCGGGTCCCCGTACTGGGAGGGAGGTTCCAGGTCTTCCCGGATCTGTCTAGCCTGGGGAAACACAGTGGCTGCCCATCAGCCTCTGCCCAGGCACCCCCCTGTAACCTGGACAGAGGATCCCACTAGGATCACACGGGAGACATGAGGCAGGGGTGGGGTGGAGAGAATGGGCCTGGCTGGGAATGGGGTCCCTCACCCACCCGCTCTGTGCCAAGGCCCCTGCAGGGCTCTGCGGAGATGGCAGTCACCAAGGCAGACGTGATCCCTGTTTAAGTGTCCTGGGGCTGCTGTGACAAACAATACCACAAGTGGGTGGCTTTAAAGGACAAAAATGTATTTTCTCACAATTCTAGAGCTTTCATGTCCAAATCAGGGTCTCTCTCAGCTGTGTCAGTTCCTTCTGTGGGCACCTCTCCTATTTTCTGGGGTCTCCAGCAACACTTGGCATTCCTTTGATGCTCACAGATGTGTCTGTGTCTTCCCCACGTGTGTTTGCCCTGCTCTTTTTATAGGACACCACTCAGAAGGGATTAGGTTTAGGACCCACCTTATTCCCATATGGCCTCATTAACAGAACAAAAGAAAACCCTTATTTTTAAGCCGTGTCATAGTCAGAGGTACAGGGGTTAGGACTTGGACACATGGTTGGAGAGGGGGACACAATTCAATCCGCAGCGGCCAGCGTGTCATGAACTGCATGAGCGTTTTAGGAAGAAGGGGGTGCCAACAGCCTTGAATGCCATTCCAGAATCTAGGAAGATAAGGCCTGACTGCTGACTGCTGGACTTCGCACCCTGGGAGTCCACTGGTCACCTCGGCGGGACAGACCACCCCACACTTCCCTTTGTCCCCAGATGAACATGAGTCAAGCGGAGGCATCCTTCATCGAGGAGCGGAGGGCACGGGAGAACCGGCTCAACCAGCAGAAGAAGTTGATTGACAAGATCCACACCAAGGAGACCAGTGAGAAGTACCGGCGGGTGAGCAGCCAAGGGGTCGGCCAGCTGCGCTCAGGGTATCCCTGGGCCTACTCCCCTGCAGGGGCTGCTGCTCACCCTCCTGCCCCCTGCAGGGCCGGCGGGACCTGGATTTCCCCTCCAACCTGATGAGCACAGAGAACCAGAAAGGTGAGCCCTGGGCTCCGCCTCTCCTACCAGTGTCTCGAGAACTGGTGCTGGCTCAGCCGCTCAGCCACATGGCCCAGAAGGCCAGGTGTAAACCATGGTCACCAGGGTGAGGGAGACAGAGAAGCCCCTGCCTCTCCCTGGCTGCACCCAAAGAGGCCAGCACCAAATGGCCACACTCACACTGGGATGCCACTGCTCCCAGGCTCTGGGCCACGTGTGGCTGAGCCTCAGGCACATGGAGATGCTGTCCCCTAGCTCCCCAGGGCCCAGTCACGCAGTGAGTCCTCAGAAAAGGTGAGTCCCCGGGGCCCTAGGCTCGTCTCCAAGCAAGAAGCACCAAGCCGACCTGGGGTGTCCCTGGAGGACTGGACTGAGGACAGGTGTCCTAGCCAAGGTTCTCTAGAGAGACAGAACCCATGAGATGGATGGACAGACAGACAGATAGACAGAGACTGATTGATTTTAAGGAACTGGTTCACGGGATTATGATTGAGGGGAGCTGGCGAGTCTTAAATCCACAGGACCAGGCGGCAGTGGGGAGACTCCTGCAGGCTTATGTCCCAAACCCACAGGTCAAGTGATGGGAGGAGTGAACACAGAGTACCACCAAAATATCCATTTACAGTCTGGAGGCAGAACACATCTTAGGGAAACTCCCTTTTCTGCTCTAAATGCTTCAACTGATTGGACGAGGCCACCCACATTACAGAGGATGATCTGCTATGCTTGAGTTCAGCTGATTAAATTACACATAACTACTACAAAACAGCAACTAGACTAGTGTTTGCCCAAACAACTGGGCACCAGAGCCCAACCACATGGACACATAAAATTCACCACCACAAGGGGAGCAGGTCATCTGACTTCTACGTCCCGGGGCCGTGGGGTGGCCTCCCCTGAAACCTGGGCACATGTGGAGGCTTCCAGGGGCCTGGCACCCGCGCCCTTGTAACATCCCTGCATACCAGCTGCCCCTTGCCCTCTGTTCTGCCCAGTGAAGCGAAAGGAGACCTCCAAAGCTGACATCGAATACCAGGCAGATGTGACCACAATGGTGGAGCGTGTGAAGAGTGCTGTGCGCTGCTCCCACCTCTGGGTAAGGCCCTGGCTCTCCCTGGGTGGGGTGAAGGGCCTGTGAGCTCTGGCCCAGACCCTGGCCGATTGGGTCTGCAGGCCCCCTGGAATGGGCACAGAAAGCTGCACCCCTGGGCCTGCCTGGCCTGCAGGAAATGGCCAGTGGAGCAGCTTAGCATACAGGGCACCTGGGACGTGTCTGGGGCACCTGAGCCCTGTTCCGGGACCACACAGAGCCTGCTCAATGGAGGTTCCAGACACTGAGGGCATAGCCTTTCCCTCCACTGTGGCCCTGTCCCTAACTGCTTGCCCATGCTCAGACAAGCGACCCAAAGCACCTGGATGTCTCAGTGTAGTCTCGTCTGCGAGAGGCCATCCACCCTCTATGAGGTGTTGTTAGGCTCTCATGCAGTGGCACGTGGGAGACACCCTGCCAGGGGCTGGCCCAGCAAACCCTGGGTGTGTGGCAGCAGAAGATATTGTGACCCAGCCTGGAGCACAGAGGAGGGCCCCGCCCCCTCGGCCCACTCCTGCTTCTCTCCCTGCTGGACTGGCCAGGACATCACGGGCCGATTCCTGGCACAGAGGAACACCGAGGAGAACCTGGAGCTGCAGATGGAGGACTGTGAGGAGCGGCGGAAGCAGCTGGAAGCCTTGATGAAGAAGCTGGAGCTGGAGCAGGCAGTGCTCAAGTTCCAGCAGATGCCCAGCTCGGTCAGGTACCCCAGGGAGGCGTCCTGGCCGTGCGGACCACCTGCTAGCACCTATGGACAACCCCCGTGGGCAGGAAGCCCAGCCAGGGACCCCCACTGGCCCCCACACTGGGGCTCCCGAGCCCCTGAATGTAGCACAGCCCCCACCCGTGCCGCCGGCCAGCTTGCCCTCGGCTCCTGCATCCCCACCATCCTCAACAGCTTTGTGTCCATCGAGAATAAAATGAAGGACATGCTCCAAGAGGAGGAAGACCGGCTCCAGCTGGCCCTCAGCAACTTGACCAAGAGCCAGAAGCTGCTGCTGACCATCCAGACCGGCATCGACAACCTCTACATCCGGCTTATCGGTATCGCCACGCCGCCCGGCCAGGTGCCCGCCCAGGGAGGAGCCGCCCCCACCGCGAGGGTCGTGGGGTGGGCCAGGCAGGCATCAGACCCTCCTCATGACTACAGAAAGAAGTGGCGGTCTCCGGTCCCCTCGATGTGTACAGCAAGCTGGCGTACTGTGAGACGAAGCTTATGTACCTGGTGGACAGGGTGCAGACGCTGACCAGGACCGAGGAGGTAGCCTGGCCGGGAGGTGAACCTCGAGCCCACCGCCCGCTCTGTGCCTACAAAGCTGAGCGAGTTCTGCCCGCCCTCAGGTCGGCACGAAGGTAAGGGACATCCTGGAGTCCTCCACGTTGAAGGAGAAGCAGAACACCAAGATCAGCTTTGAGGACCTGGAGGAGGATGTGATAGGTAGGGCCGGGCCGGCGCTGGGCCGGGGCCGGGCCCGGGGGCGGGGCCGAGGGAGGGGCGGGGCCGGGACCTGGGGGCGGGGGCGGGGCCGGGGCCGGGGCCGGGGTGGCGGCCACCGGGAGGGAAGGTGGACCAGGCTGGATCTGGACTCGGCCCAGGTCACAGCAGCAGAGGGTTAGGTGATGGCGCTCGTCCTGTCCTGCAGGGCAGCCGGCGGTGGTGGGCGGGGAGGAGGGGAGGCGGTGTGGACAGGGCCCGTGAGGGGCTTCAGAGTGCCGGCTCCCAGCCGCCGCCGCCTTGTCTTCTAGAAACCTTCCAGTTTGCCGACGTGGACCACAGCTACGTCCCTTCGCGGGCCGAGATCAAGAAGCAGGGCCAGCGGCTGATAGAAGGGAAGCTCAAGATGGCCAAGAAGAAGAAGAAGTAGCCCTTTCCCCGGTCCCGCCCGCCCCCCACCCCACCCCACTTCGCCAGCTCTTTATTGTCCAAATAAACATTTTTTCCAGGACTGACGGGGGTCGATGGGGTGAGACGAAAATCTCAGAGAAAATAAAAAATGGGGAGACACAGGTCTTGGGGGTCACGCTGGGAAGTTCTCCGGGAAGCTGGGTGTCTGGAGTGAATCGGCTCTGGGCCAGCGTTGGGGGAGAGGGCGAGGTAGGTGGTATCTGAGCTGAGATGCGGAAGGGGGTGTCCAGGGTGATTGGAAACTCTGGGGGCAAACGGCCAGCAGAGGTGCGGCGGGTTCCACTTGGACCGCCAGACCTACTCGTCCGCCGGGCTCACTCGGCCCCAACCAAAGACAGCACCGCCCCGCGCATGCGATCCACGTCCTTCGCGTGGCCCTCGCGGCACCCCGTAGCCGCCGCGTCCTGGCGTCTCCGCCGCGCAAGCGCTAAGATGGCGGCGCTGACGAGCGGAGAGCGGCGGCGCTGGAGGCTGCGGGGGCCGGAGTGGAGCCGCCGCGGCTGAAACCCCGGAGCCACCGCCCGAGGCCGCCCTCCGCCCCGGGAGCCCGGCCCAACGGGCCGCCGGGTCATGGTGCGCGCCGCCTCGCGCAGCCGCCGCTGAGCTCGCCGGCCGCGCCCGGGCTCGGGCGTCCGAGCGGGGAAGATGTTTTCCGCCCTGAAGAAGCTGGTGGGGTCGGAGCAGGCTCCGGGCCGGGACAGGAACATCCCCGCCGGGCTGCAGTCCATGAACCAGGCGCTGCAGAGGCGCTTCGCTAAAGGGGTGCAGTACAACAGTAAGTGCGGGGCTGGGCTGGGGCGCCCTCACGCCACCCCGACCCGGGCTGCCCCTCGCTTCCCACAGCACCCAAGATGAGCTTTAAAAACCCTGAGTTGGGTGTGAAAGGGAAAGTGAGGAACTGTGCAAACGTATAGTGCCTTAAGCTTCCGATGGTCCTCAGTCTGACCCAACAGATCTCTAGACGTTGTTTTGCAGGGTGCTCGCGGAGCGCTCGAGAGTTAGTGTTAGAAAAAAGAAAAAGAAAGAAAATGTTGTTTGAGGGGGCGTAGAAGTTGTGCTGTGCCCCGCGAAGCCAGCAGGACCAGGAGTCGCGGTGACTTCTAACTTTGCAGAGAACGTGGAGGGGCTGGCCCTGTCCTGGTCGCCGCCGCCGGCACGAAGAAGTGCCGGGAAACCCTCGTTCTTGCTCTGTGTTGATAGGTAATCGCGCCTTGGGAGGTTTGGGCAGATTTTGTTTTTGAGAATTGCTGAGTCCTCACCTTGTGCCAGGGCTCTACAGCCACGAACTGTCTTAGGGACGAGAAGTGATGCCACGCCGGAGGTCCTGGAGGACCCGAGGGAGCCTGGAGGGGGGCTGTACCTCGTATCCTGGCGCTCTCCTCTGAACAGTGGCTCCTTCCGGAGTAATGAATGCTTGCAGGATAGGAAACCTGTTCGTTTAGTTTTAAACAGTGAAATTCGCGGAAGAAGATTTCAGTAACTGTTGGAGTGCCCTGGTGGCCTTCTGCGGTGCCCTGATGTTGCTTTGTCTGAGAGGAATTATTACATAACGGGAGAGGATAGCTGTTTCCGCTGTGACAGAAGGGGTGCTGGGGTTCTCAGTCGGTGAACTGTGTCACCACCTGGAAGAGGTGCCCTAAAACCCAGGCAGCTGAGCTCCTTTGAGCTAGGAGGTTTCTCTCTGTTGAAGTGATGTTGAGTTTGAAAACAGAATATCAGCTACGCCACAGTTCTTCCCTTTTTAAAGAAGCATCTGTAAGGGATATATTTAGAAAAGCTCCAGAAGGCACCGAGATGCTTGCTTGCTTATTATCGTGGGAGACATCCCTTCCCCTCTGGGAAGGAGGAGTTATTTACAGATGCCCAGGGAGCTGGGATGTTCCCATCCCTGTTATAAATTATGTAAATTGCACAGCGCCCCGACACTGACCGTGCTCTTGACCTCTTTGGGAGTTTTCCATCTCACTTGCTTTTTCCTGGCAGTATTTAAAGGCTTTATGCTGCCCTCTGCTTTGAAATTGTTTCCTTGATGCTGCTGAGAGATTTTGGACTGTTCCCCCCCACTTTGCGCAGTTGAAGGGGGCCTTCAGAAACTGGTTGGGAAGACTTGTGTGCGTGTCAGAGAGCTTGTCTCTGCTGTGTTGTGCTTGGAGTTCTGTACATGTTTCTTGTACGTTCAGAGAAGAGACTATGAAGTCAAAACACTCAATTACACAAATCTTTAGAGTCCACATTTGGATTCCTTAATTTATTTAATGTTATTACTCTTCATATTAGGGGTCCCTGGGTGGCGCAAATGGTTAAGCGCTTGGCTGCTAACTCAAAAGCACCCACCCAGAGGCACCTCAGAAGACCTGCCTGGCAATTTGCTTCCGAAAGACCACAGCCTTGAAAAGCCCACGGAGCAGTCCTACTCTGCACACACGGGGTCTCCAGGAGTCAGAATCGACAAGACAGCAGTTAACAACAACAACTTTTAATAGTATTTAAAACTTAATTGTAGTCTCTTGGAAATTACACCTCAAAACTGTTGACCTAGTCCTGGGTGGGCTGGGACGAAAAGGGCAGTGGAGTTGTCCGGAGCAGGGCACCACATCTGGAGTGCTTGGCAGCAGGTCATGCTCTCCTAGAACCAAATGAAGCGCGGTGAGACGGAGAGAAACTTGGATTGGCACCTAAATTACATCTTAGAGGGATGTTGTCCTGAGAGTCGAATAATGCGTGGTTTTGAAACTTTTGATTTTCTGTATTAGTCAGTAGAAAAGAAAGTGCATTTATTTCCTAAGTATCTTACTTAGGGGAACAAACCAGCAATAGGATAAGTACAGATTCAGGAATTTTATAGGTAAGAGTCGCATTAACTGTTATCCTG
This sequence comes from Dugong dugon, assembly GCA_030035585.1. Classification (NCBI taxonomy): domain Eukaryota; kingdom Metazoa; phylum Chordata; class Mammalia; order Sirenia; family Dugongidae; genus Dugong; species Dugong dugon. The sequence goes on from CM057471.1 coordinate 1,213,673, forward strand.
GGGGGGGGGGGGGATGGGGGCATGTGTTTTCTTTGAGATTTGCTGTGATGTGCGGAGCAGCTCCCATCCCACGTGCAGAGTCCAAGCATACCCATTACATTTAGAATCCAAGCCTGGTGAGCAGGTCTGACTGGCCACAGCTTCTCAGGTGGGGAAGTTTTGGCCAGAACAGCCTCCTGCAGGAGGGAGCACTGCTATCGCGGACAGCTCAGTAGGCTCACTCAGGACCAGTGCGTGGCCCCAGGAAGCCCCTCCAGACATGGGGCAGCAGGGTCCTTTCCAGTTAGAGAGCAGTGTTATGGTTTTAAACCGGGAACTTTTTTTTTTTTTAAATCTCTCATACACATATTGTCACGTGACGCTAGCTGCACTCCCTACAATGTGACAGCACACTCCCCCTTTCCATCCCTGGTTTCCCGTGTCCATCCAACCAGTTCCTGTCCTTTCCTGCCTTCTCATCCTGCCTCCGGACAGGAGCCGCCCATTTGGTCTCGTGTGTCTGCTTGAACTAAGAAACAGACTCTTCACAAGTATTATTTTATGTTTTATAGTCCAGTCTAATCTTAGTGTGAAGAATGGGCTTCGGGAATGTAAACTGGGAACTTTTTGAACGGCCAATGTCAGAGTGAACCAGCCTTTCCTGGAGGAAACAAGCAGGTGCGTTCAGCCAGTGCCTCGGCTGCCCCGGCTGGCCGGCTGGCAAATCCCCAGGCCTTCACTGCCAGATCTGCCGCGTCTTTCTGGGTTTTCCTTCCCTCGCGTTCATTCCCTCAGCAAACGTTTATTGTGTTCTCATCAGTGACAAACCAAACAAAAGTCTCTGCCCCTGAGCTTACATCCCAGGGGTGGGGATGGGGGACAGAGAGCAATAAAGATAATGAAGGAGGGAGTTTATGGTTTGTTTGTGGTATTAAGTGCTACATCAGATAAGGGGCTTGGGCCTGCCCAGGGAAGGCAGAGGGATTGTAGTTTTGAGTAGAGGATCAGGCTGGACCTCGGACCTCGCTGAGGAGTGGCAGCTGAGCAGGGACTGGAAGGACATGAGGACGCGTCCAGCTGGGGTATCTGGGAAGGTGCCTTGTGCGCAGAGTGGCGGGAATGTGTGCCTGCAAGACAGCAGAGAGGTCAGAGTGGACCCAGGTAAGGAGAGCACAGGAGGCAAAGTCCCGGAGGTGGGGGCTGACACAGTGGTCATGGAGGGCTTTGAACAGAGGAGCCACGTGACCTTAGCACGCTGACTGCCCACCTGAGGACGGGCTGCGGGGGTGGGGAGAGCAGTGAGGAGCCTGTAGCAGTGACCCTCGACCATGCCAGAGAGGCTAAGTGCAGCAGGAGCATAAACACACTGCCGTCGAGAGGATTCCGACTCATAGCGACCCTACAGGACAGAGTAGAACTGCCCCAGAGGGTTTCCAAGGAGTAGCTGGCGGATTTGAACCTTTTGGTTAGCATCCTGAGCTCTTAACCACTGTCCCACCAGGCAGTATGTTGATGCATGTATTAGGAAGGAAGAAATGAAAACAATCGATCTGCAAGTGCAACTTAAAGAAAAGGGTGACAGAATAAACCCTAAGAAAGCAGAAGGAAAGAAAGAAGCAGAAATAGATGGTTATAAAAAGAATCAAAATGTTTAACAAAGCATGTGGTGTGTACGTGTGTGTGAATGACTAACAAAGTAGCTGACAAGTACACATCCTGAACACGCTCTGGTGGTCCTCAGAGAACAGACATCCTGACACCAAAGCGGACGAGGAAGGTCCAGGCTCATCTGTGAGCACAGATGAAAAACCTAGTAAAAGATGAGCAAATTGAGTCTAGCTGCTTACTAAAATGTTAGTTATAGTAGTAAAAGTACATTACTACAGTGGGACCAAGTAGGATGACCCCTGGAATGCAAGGACTGTAATATGCTTGTATGATTTACTAGAAGGTAAAAAGAGAAAACAGCTTAATATCTCAATAGGTGCATTAAAAAAATCAGATAAAATTCAATACCTAATTCATGATTTTGGGGGGAAAAGCACACATACACACACATGTAAACTTATGAGCAAACTAGGAATAGAAGAGAATTTATTGTTAAAAGCTATCTACCAAAATCTGCGCTTAATAATGAAACAATAAGAAGCCTTCATTTTAAAATAAGGGACAAGATGAGGATTCCCACCTTCACTGAGCTGTCGTCCGTGCCTTAAGCCCCAGCAGCACAAGAGAAGGGAAATAAAAAGTTTATGGGGTGATTGATACAAGTCCTCTTTAGGGACAAAATTAACATAAATCAGCAAAGGAGTTTTCTCTTGTAGCAGGAAGCTTTTAACATGTAAGAACCAAAACGTGAGGCTGGAGATGGTTTTTACAATAGCAGCCAGCTTCTGTTTCAGGCGGTGAAGAAGCAGATAACGTGAACAGCCCTCCCTCCAAAAACGACTCAGAAGCCAGTAAAACGTGTAGAAGATGATCAATGGGTCACTCAGTTTGTAAACTTGGGTGGAGAGTACGCAGCTGTTTGTCTCACTGCTTGCATGTTTTCTATAGGTTTGAAATGTCTCAAAATATGGAGGACGTGGTGGTGGAAGGGAAGGAGTGGGTACTGGGAGGGTGGCAAGCTGGAGCCTTTCTTCCAGAGGGTGTTTGCGGGACCCCTGTGAGTCCATGCTTCCACTGGGATGGCAGCAGTGGGGACAGTGGTGGCAGCGGAGGAGGAGAAGCAGGAGAAATCCGAGAGCCCAGTTGAGAAGGGGGGTATCCAGTATGAGATCCCTGCATGAAACAGGGGACTCTGGCCATGCCCTTGGTGCAAGGGTAAGCAAGAGACATCCAGCATGCAGAAGACAGGAAGGATGCTTGCCACGTTGAACTCCTTGCCGGTGGAGAGGGACAGTCTCCCTTAGGATTTATCAGCACAAGCTGACCGTCATGTGGGTCTGCCCTCAAAATCACCTCTGTGGTTGGAACTGTCAAGTGGAGGGTTTACTGACAGGGCTCCGGGTTGGTAGTGTTCCAGGCAGCTGGCAGAAGCAAACACAATTGTACTCTTGAATGTAACCCGTGCCTCCAAGCATTCCTGGGTAAAGTTCCCAGAAACGTGAGCTGCCAGAAAAAATCAGAAAAGATGCAAGAAACAAAACACCATGTGTGGGAGCAGCAGACACAGCAGATATCCCAGACACAGACCTGTAGGGATTCCAGACGCTGGAGTTACATTCACAGGACATGAAGTCAGTGTGTCTAGTATGCTTAAAGAAATACAGTGAGGTTTTAAAACAATAAGCAGGAGTCTAGAGTCCGTACAAAAAGACCAAGTATATTTGAAAAAGAACCTGCCTCACAAGAGGTGAAAGATAAGAAAATAAACTAACCCCAAAATAAGAATGTGGTACTATAAACAGTAATATTCAGAGAATTTTTAAAAAGTTCTTAGAAATTAAGAACATGGAAGCAAAAATAAATTCAAAGGAAAGGTTGGAAGGTAAAGCTGAGGAAGACTCTCAGGGGTAGAGCAAGATGACAAGTGGCAAATGAGAGGGCAGAGTAAGTTAGGGGACCAGTCTGGATGGCCCCGTGTTCAAATAATCAACATTCAAGAAGGAGAGAAAATTGTCCATGAAAATTCACGAGAAATTTCCAGAACTAAAGGACGTACATTTTTAGGTTACATGGAGTGGCGGCATGTGGTGGGGGTGGGGATCGTGGCAGCACACACCCAGGTTCATCACGGTGGCATTTCAGAACACCAGAGTGGGGCATGGGGAGGGCACATACTGAGGGTTAGGACCCAGGACAACATCAGCTTTTTGACAGTCATGCTGCATGCTAGCGGCATGGGCAGTGCCTTCTAGATTCTGAAGGAAAATGGTCTCCAGCCTGAAATCCAGATCTAGCCAAACTCAATCAGGTGTGAAGCAATATCAAGACATTTTCCGTTGTGCAAGCTCTCACTTTTTTTTTTTTAACCTCGCTTCTCCCTTTTTCAAGAAGATACCGAAGGATTTGCTTGACCAAAACGGTCGACAGATACGTACCAGGAGAGTACTAACTGCAACAGAGTCAGTCTGGCTGTGTTAGTAGCAGACAAAAGGGACCCTGAGACAAAGAGCACAAGGAGAGGAGGGTCACTAAAAGTTATTTTTTTAATGTTCAGTCCACTAGGAAGGCAGCTCTAAATGCATTGTGCCTAGTAATGTATTCTGGTGTACGTACAGGAAAAATAACAGGTCTGCAAGAAGAAATTGACAACTGCACCATTAGGGTGGAAAACGTTAACCCAGGTAATTGAGGGTTAAGCCGCAAGAATTCAGCACAGAGGAAGGAACTAACCGGCGCAAGCGGATTTACATGGAGCAAGTGTGTGTGAAACAGTTCAAAAACCCACATTCTTTCAACCCCAGGTAGAATATTAACAAAGTTGACCATAAAGCATGTTTCCATAAACGTAAAAGAATTGGTGTGCTGCCACATTCTCTAGAAGTCAGTAACAATCAAAAATATAAAATCTGACATTTGGAAATTAAATAACATACTTTTAAGCAAAGAAGAAATATTGGAAATAAGGAAATACTTAGAACTGGATAACAAAAATCCCACATATGAAAACTTGTGGGATCCTGACAGAGCAACCCCGTGGGGAAATTTATAGCTAATGAGTGCTTACCTTGGTAAAGAAGAACAGCTGGACGTAATGAGACATTGTTAGAAGAAGAGTGGAATAAACCCACAGAAAGCAGGAGAGACTATAATGCCCAGAGCAGGAAGTGGCTCTTTGAGAAGGGCAATGAGACCAACACCTCCAACAAGACTCCAGACAAGGCCACGTGTACAACCAAACTTTAAGAACATTTGAACGTAATCGCGGTTGCTTCAGAGATCAGAAAGATAGACGGATATTTCAAACAACTTCATGCCAGTAAGTTTGGAAAAGTTAGATGTAATGATAAATTGTTAGAAAACATAAAACCTGCCCAGACCGACTCAAAACCTAACGTTCTGCAACCATGAAATAAATCGATAGGTAAAAATCTCATAAAGAAACCACCAGATGGTTTCTCTGGTAAGTTCTACCAAACATTCAAGGAATAAAAAAATCCAGTCTTAACAAGTTCTCCTGGAAAATAGAAAAACAGGAAAGGAACACTCACCCACTCCTTTTCTGCATCCAACATCACCTTGATCCTAACCAAGCAGGGATCCTTCTAGAAAGGAAAATCTTGTCCAGGCCTACCCTTGAGTTGAGATGCAAAATACTGAAACCTGAGCACTTCAAGTCCAGCAGTGTTTCCAGGCTGCTGTCTCCCGAGGAAGACAGGGTGCACTCAGCTTTGGAAGCCCGTTAGTATCATCTACTTCACAAAATCAAAAGGGGAAATTGTATGACCAGCTAATACTCATTTGTGAAAACAACAACAAAAACTTCGAGCTAATCAAGAGTAAACAGGACTTGTTAGTGTGGTGAAATACTAAAGACATCTCCAAAATCCGTAGGGCAAACCTTGGTGCTCGCTGGTGAGAGTGCCCCTTTAAGATCAGGAGTAAGAGGTGGTACTCACTGTGGCCATTCAGAGTCAGGCATTGTCCGTGAGGCCCTCCCCAGTACCTCCTGACACACAAGTAGAAGGATAAGGACTGAGAAGGAAGAACCGGAACTCCTGTTGTTTGCAGATGATGTGACATCTGCATAGCAGCTTGAGACGGTCTACAGAACCCTGGGACCTGGCTGAACCAAAAAAAAAAAAAAACCAAACTCATTGCTGTCAAGTCGGTTTCAACTCATGGCGACCCTATAGGACAGGGTAGAACTGCCCCCTAGAGTTTCCAAGGAGCGGCTGGTGGATTCGAACTGCTGACCTTTTGGTTAGCAGAGGTAGCTCCTAACCACTACCCTGGTGGTGCTGTGGTTAAGAGCTCAGCTGCTAACCAAAAGGTCAGCAGTTCAAATCCACCAGCTGCTCTTTGGAAACCATATGGGGCAGTTCTGCTTTGTTCTATAGGGTCGCCATGAGTCGAAACTGACTCGACGGTGGGGGGTTTGGTTTTGGGAACCTGGCTGGGGAGAGTAAACGTGGGCAACTTACAGGGAAACTGGTAGCATCTAGGTAAACTTTAAGGCTCAATAGCTTACACCTGGTGGTTCTGCTCCTGCACTACATGCAGAGAAACACTTACACCTGTGTAAACATGGACAGGAAATTCTCAGCAAATAACAAAAACCTGGAAACGTCCCACGTCCATCAGCAGCAGTGCAGATAGATAGGCAATGTTGTGAGCTGCTGTGGAGTCAGCCTGACTCACGGTGACCCCGTGCACAACAAACAAAATGCCACCCGGCCTGCGTCACCCCATGGTCGTTTGCACATTGGACTGTTGGGACCCATAGGCTTTTCATTGGCTGATTTTTGGAAGTAGATAGTCAGGCATTTTTTCCTAGTCTGTCATAGTCTGGAAGTTCAGCTGAAACCTGTCCACCATGGGTGACCCTGCTGGTATTTGAAGTACCCAGTGGCATAGCTTCCAGCATCACAGCAACACACAAGCCCCCACAGTGTGACACTGACAGACTGACGGGTGGGGGTGGAGGTTAAGAGCAGACTGCTCAGAATCAGGGTCTGTGCCAGGGGCGCCCTGGCAGAGCACGACCATGGGCACTGGTGGGGCCTGGGCCCTGGGGGTGCTCGCTCCAGGGAGCCCTGAGCCAGAGCCTGGCTTCTGTCAGCAGGAAGAGGTGGCTGTGTAGGGCTGTGGGCACTGAGCAGAGGTTCTTGGCCTCCAGACAGCACCTTGTGCCCCGTGGATGGCCAGCTTTTCAGTGCTTCCTGTCTGCGTAGTTAGACACTGTGCCACATGACAGCTTGTCCCGGGTCACCGGGGGCGTGTGAGCAGTGGCAGCCCTGGCCTGCCAGCCTCTCCCCATTTCCCAGCACTTAGTAATTGTCGACAGTCACATGTGGCGGCAGGACAGACTAAACATTGTGATGTTGGCCTGTCTTCTCTTTCTGGTTCTGCCTGCCCCAGTGAAGATCGTGATCCGTGGGGACCGGAACACGGGCAAGACAGCCCTGTGGCACCGGCTGCAGGGGAAGAAGTTTGTGGAGGAGTACATCCCTACCCAGGAGATCCAGGTCACCAGCATCCACTGGAACTACAAGGGTAAGGGCGGGTGCTTGCCGGTGGGGAGGGGGGGCCTCCTCCCATGGGATGAGGCTTGTCCCCCATCACCCTTTCTCTGCATGACCCCTTGGAGCTCCCCCTGACCTGGCATCTTGGGAATGAGCTTGTCTGGGTAAAACTCCTATGTGTGGGGTGTCCCCGGGGACTCGGGGCTGGCATGGGGGTCCTGCTGAATGCTGGGGACTCGGGGCTGGGGAGGGGTCCTGCTGAAAGCTGGGGACTCAGGGCTGGGGAGGGGGCCCTGCTGAAAACTGGGGACTCGGGGGGCTGGTAAGGGGGTCCTGCTGAAAGCCAGGGACTCAGGGCTGGGGAGGGGTCCTGCTGAAAGCCAGGGACTCGGGGCTGGTGAGAGAGTCCTGCTGAAAGCTGGGGACTGCGGGGGCTGGTGAGGGGGTCCTGCTGAAGGCTGGGGGCTTGGGGTGCTGGTGATGGGGTCCTGCTGAAAGCTGAGGGCTGAGGGGGCTGGTGAGCAGTTTTGCTGAAAGCCAGGGACTTGGGGAGTCTGGTGTGGGGGCCCTGCTTTAAGCCATGCCTAAAGCACCCTGTGTCCTGGGTTGGGATTCATTAGAGGCCTGCTCAAGGTTCGGAGCCTCAGGGTGGTGGCTGAGCCACTGCTGGGAACCAGGCATCAAGGGAGCCACGGTGTGCAGCGCATGGGACAGAGGGCCCGAGGGAGCCGGGGTGTGCAGCGCGTGGGGCAGAGGGCCTGAGGGAGCCGGGGTGTGCAGCGCGTGGGGCAGAGGGCCCGAGGGAGCTGCGGTGTGCAGCGCGTGGGGCAGAGGGCCCGAGGGAGCCAGGGTGTGCAGCGTGTGGGGCAGAGGGCCCGAGGGAGCCGCGGTGTGCAGCGCGTGGGGCAGAGGGCCCGAGGGAGCCGCGGTGTGCAGCGCGTGGGGCAGAGGGCCCGAGGGAGCCGCGGTGTGCAGCGCGTGGGGCAGAGGGCCCGAGGGAGGCATGACCAAAGGCCACTGGGGGATGTCCCCCAGCACACAGAGGCCTCTTCGGGCGACAGGCCCTGCTGTGGCTGCCTGGATGCGGGTGACCACCACCTGCTCCTTGCAGCCTCAGTGCCCTCGTCTGCTGATGAGGTAGACATCCTCCCAGGATTGCTGGGTGATTTGGTTGGCATGGCTGATGGACAGCTCCCTGTCCTCCTGGCCTCAGCCAGGCTGCTTAGAGGCCTGGGCAGGCGTGTAGTGGACATTCAGGTTCTGGGCCGGGCATGTCGTCCGGGCAGGCGCAGGGCAGATGCTCAGGTTCTGGCTGGGCATGTCATCCGGGCAGGCACAGGGTGGACACTCAGGTTCTGGACCAGGCATGTCATCCGGGCAGGCGCAGGGCAGATGCTCAGGTTCTGGGCTGGGCATGTCATCCGGGCAGGCACAGGGCAGATGCTCAGGTTCTGGGCTGGGCATGTCATCCGGGCAGGCGCAGGGCAGATGCTCAGGTTCTGGGCTGGGCATGTCATCCGGGCAGGCGCAGGGCAGATGCTCAGGGCCGGGCATGTTGTCCGAGCAGGTGTGTAGTGGGCTATGGATGTTGGGGGGAGGCCCTGGTACGCAGTCTGGTCAGCCTCCGTGGAGGCAGAGGAGCTGCTTCACATGTTAAGGAATCCTGACAGCAAAAATACTTTGAGCCATTTTAAACTTTCTTTTCATTAAGAAAATAAAATACTACTTAGCGTTTTAACAGAGAGACATGCGGGGGCCTTTTTTAAATGCCAGTTCTAACTCCATTTAGTAACATCCTTCTGCATGTAATCACAGGATCATCCTCGTGATGAGCAGCTTCTGTCAGCATCCTGTGTGACCATCCACGTGTGGATGCCTGCGTGTGAACGTTTGTGTGTGACCGTCTCACGTGGATGGCCGTGTGTGAACATCTGTGTGACCATCTCACATGGATGGCTGTGTGTGAACGTCTGCATGTAACCATCTGACGTGGATGGCTGTGTGTGAACGTCTGCATGTGACCATCCCGTGTGCTTGCCCGTGTGTGAATGTCTGTGTGTGACCATCCCGTGTGCCTGCCCGTGTGTGAATGTCTGCGTGTGACCATCCCGTGTGACCGCCCGTGTGTAAATGCTCACGTGTGACCATCCCGTGTGACCATCCCGTGTGCCTGCCCGTGTGTGCATGCTCACATGTGACCATCGTGTGTGACTGCCCGTGTGTGAATGCTCATGTGTAACTGCATGTGAACATCTGTGTGTGAATGTCCCCTAGGACTGTCCTCGGCCTCCACATAATTCAGCGTCACCTATGTTCCTGTCACGGGGCTCCACTGGCTCTGGGGAGCCTGGGGGTGGCACTGGGCTGGCAGGGACCCTGAGCCTGTGGAGCTAACACAGAGGAACCCACCCCACTCTGGGGCTTCCTTCTCGGTGCTACGTGGGTGGGTGGCGTGGCTCCCTTTACCCTCAGGGCAAGGCGGAGCATGCTTCTCTCCCTCTGACCTTCTCCTTCCCCTCCGAGACCTCGGAGCGTGGGTGGGTGGTCCCATCGTCCCCACACTGGGGTCCACGACCAGGAGTCACCTGCTCATCCCTCCAGGCACAGCAGGGCAGTCGCTCTGGATGGAGGGAGGAGACAGGATGGCTGGGCACACTCCCATGAGGCTGTGAGAACGGAGAAGCCAGTGGACTCAGGAAGACAGCCATGTGGCGTCAGGAGGCCTAGGGCCCTCCTGGGCTGGCACACTGGCCTCACATCCCAAGGCGTCTCACAGGGTGACGAGTGACAGCTGGGGAGGCACGGTCTCCACGGCCCAGCGGTTGTCTGCGTCCTGCAGCCTCCAAAGCACGTGTGAGCAGCTCAGTGGACGAGGAAGCAGAATAGTCAGAGGAAGTAAAAGGGAGTGACATCAACTCGAATCTCCTAGGTGTCCCCAGGTGCCCCCTCCCCCCACTGTGTGACCTGACTGGTAACGAGCCCCTCTGTGCCCCATGAGGCGAGGGGGTGAGGGGTGTTGGCAAGGATACTGAGGTCGTGCACGGCCGGGGGTGCGGCCAGGGCAGCTGCCCACCTCGCACCACCCCAGCTCTGGGCCTGCCCTCCCCTCACGTGGGTGCAGCTGCAGACACAGGAGGGGCCGCTGCCTGCTGGGGCAGAGGGGTGAGCGCTGGGCGGGGCTCTAGGGGGTGCGCTCTCTGTGGTTGTCTTACCAAGAGGGCTGCATTTGAGCAAAAACCTGAAAGAGGAGACGGAATGCGCCATGGGGCCTGGGGAGTGACCCAGAGCACAGTGGGGGTGTCAGAGGGGCAGCTTTCGGGGCACTGGGCAAGGGGGGCAAGTGAGGGGTTGTGGGGCAGGCAAGAAGTGCAGGTGAGGGGATGTCGGGGCAGGTGAGGGGTACAGGTGAGGGGTGCAGGCGAGGGGACATGGGGGCAGGCGAGGGGTGCAGGTGAGGGGACGTGGGGGCTGGTGAGGGGACGTGGGGGCAGGCGAGGGGTGCAGACGAGGGGACGTGGGGGCAGGCGAGGGCTGCAGGCGAGGGGACGTGGGGGCAAGCGAGGGGACGTGGGGGCAGGTGAGGGGATGTGGGGGCAGGTGAGGGAGGCAGGCAAGGGGACATGAGGCAGGCGATGGGTGGATGAGGGAGCATCAGCAGCTCCCTCCAAGGGGAGATGTGTGCTTGAAGAGTGGGCACAAGCGGTGGCCCCCAGAAGCCTCTTTGCAAACCAGAAGCTTACTCCAGGTGTTAATCATAAGAATTTTTCCCATTTCAGCCACTGATGACATTGTGAAAGTTGAGGTCTGGGACGTGGTTGACAAAGGTGAGTTGCATGTGTCTGTAAGTCTTTTTCTCTTTACTGTTTCATTCACGTGCACGCCCTTCCCCCGCCCCCCACCATGAGGACATCCTGGGGTGCTGTCCTGTAGAACCAGCTGTCCTAGTCCCTGTTGCCCTCCCCCCGGTACGTGGTCCCGTGGAGCACTATCCTGACCCCCCTGTGTGTGTTCCCGTGGAGCACTGTCCTGACCCCCCCTGGTGTGTGGTCCCGTGGAGCACTGTCCTGACCCCCCTGCCGTGTGGTCCCGTGGAGCACTGTCCTGGCCCCCTGCCCTGTGTGATCTGGAACCATGTCAGGGCAGCTGCTGTGCTCAGGGCTGTGAGGGATTGCCCTCTGCTGGATGCTGGTCCTGGCTTCCTCCTAAGCCTGGTGACTGGGACGTTTGTCCCTGTGCTGGCCTCCCCCCGAGCCACTGAGCGCAGGCAGCGGGGTGGATGTGGGGGCCGTTCTGGAGCTCCCCGTGCCAAGCCAGGGCCAGCCCCCCTCGCTTCAAGGGAGGTTCCTCTCGGGGTGGACGAGGTCTGTGTGATGGCGGTCGCAGCTGGGGGCCGGGGCAGGGGTGTGTGTGCCTTCTCAAGACAAGCACGAAGTCGTTCCAGACCCACAGCGCAGCCCCTGGCCGCAGGTGTGTGTCCCTTGTGGTGGGAGTTCCAGTTCCACTTGTGGGGATGGCCACATCTGTCCTCAGGCCACTGTCTCACCTCCATGCCATCTTCTCCTTGCACTCAGGCCCCAAGTTCATCCCTAGGGACATGCTGGGCGAGCGCTCGCCCCAGCTCTGAGCCATGTTGCCTTGTGTGCGTGTGTGCCATGCGCAGGCAAGACGTGGCCTCCAGTACAGGGCCCCACCTGAAAGGAGCCTGCACCTCCTTGAGCTGGGCCTCCACGTCCAATCCCTGTGCCTCACTCCCTGCGCCTGTGTCTGGGGGCAGGGTTTGGGTTAAATAGCAGCAGTTCTGCGGTTCTGCAGAGGAAGGAGAAGCCCGGCTGGAGGGCACGCCCAGCCCTAACCCCGTCTCTGTTCCTGTGGTAGGCACAGTGGCTGCAGCCCCAGGCAGAGGCGCAGACCCTCCAGCGTGCCTTGTATGGCCCTCCCGCCCTGCAGATGCTTCTCTTGCAGGGCTGCAGGCAGGGGTGTGTGGGCATGCAGGGGCCAGCCCACCGGCAGCGAGCCCAGCCCCGTCACAAAGGTGGGGGAGCCATGGGGTTCGGGTTTGGCCGCCTTTTCAGCTCCTTAGTGGCCAGGAGTACAGGAGGCCATGTCTGTTCACACACTATTTCCTCTCTGAGGCAGGATGGCGTGACCTTGCCCCGCCTGGCCACAGCCTCCTGGGTGTGACTGGCTGAGGTGCAGTGTGGGATCCCGACTGCTGGTCCCTGTGGGGAGCTGAATTCCACCTGGGCCTTTAGTCCAAACTGTGCCCGCTGTCTAAGCTGGGTCCCTCTGGGTGGATATCTGTGCCCTCAGCTGGCAGGCTGGCCCAGCAGGTGCACAGGCAGCCCCCTGCCCCCCTGCATGGTGCACCCGAACCTGGCGGGGCCTGCCAGCACATTTCTCACAGCTGAGAACCGACACTGGAACACTGCCATGCACGGGACTCCAGACTGTCCGGGTACCCCGGTTTCTTCTCCATGTCCTCTTCCTGCCCCAGGTCCCCACCAGGACCCCCACACCCTGCCCTGTGTCCTGTGGTCCAGCTCCTGAGCCCCTTGGGGCCATGGCAGCAGCCAGCCTGCCTTCATCATGGTCCTCGCAAAGCCAGGCCTGCTCGGGCTTGGCAACTGCCCCTATGTGGGCATGTGGGACATGGGGAAGCCACGGAGGTGAGGGGCCTTCCTGTCACATCAAGGCTGGGGTACAGGATGTAATGCTCACCTGGGTCACCTGGACCGGGTTCTAGATGGCCATCTGCCCAGGGTGGTGCAGCTGGAGCAGCTCCCTGAGGGCACCCCGTGTTCTACCAGCCGCCTGAACCCCCCCTTGGCCCATGCTGCGGCTCCAGGCCCAGGCCCCCAGAGCCGACCACACCCTATCCTCGCCCCAGCCGCTGTGAAGGCCCACGCGTGTCTTTCTCCCAAAGCCGCCTGTGGGCAGTGGGCCCTCGGGCTTCTTGCCATGGGACCCCCTACGGGGCCTCCCTTGGGCCATGACAGGCAGGTGGCCCAGCCTGGGCTGCAGCTCACCTGGGGGACGCAGCTGCAGCAGGGGGCTCCTCTGGGCGGCCCTGGGCCCAGCGGTTCTGCCGCATAACTTCTGTCTGTGTTTTCACCAGGAAAATGCAAAAAGAGAGGCGATGGCTTGAAAATGGAGAACGACCCTCAGGAGGTAAGCGCACCCCCGGGGGGACGCAGGAACCCCTGTGCGAAGGGGCTGCTGACCCACAGTGGCCCTCTGGTGCAAGGCCGGGGTCGTCTGTGCTGTCTGCCACGTGACCACCACCTGGCACTGAGCCCTCGTGTAGGCTGTGGCGGCCTGCGTGGCCTTGACGTCAGTCGGTGGGTTCTACCCCCCATCACAGGCCAGGTGGCCCACGGGTCAGCTGTGAGTTGTCTCTAGGCCCAAGATTGTGAGCGCCGGCTCTGAGGGGGCGGCCCAGTGTGCCTGGGGCTCGCTCTGGGCACCCCTTTGCCCCCGGGGGAGGCAGGGCCCTCAGTGGGAGTTGGGCTGGCCATGGGCCGGCGCCGCCCTGCCACCCCTCACCAAGGACACTGACAGACTGCCTGTTTCCGTAGTGTGACCATCACCCCCGCAACACGGGAGAGCTTTTCTGTTGTTCGGGGCTGTTGGCTGTGTCCCTCCTGTCCTGACAGGCAGTGAGGCCACAAGCCCCTCTTGCCGTTAGGTGGGGAAGGTGAAATCGCAGAGGTCCGGTGAGGGCCTGCCTGCGGCAGCACCACACCCAGAAATGGCCTCCTGGCTGGCCTGACACTGTCTTCCTGGTATGCGGCCCTGCCCCAGTTCTGCTTCTAGAAGGTTCTCTGTAGGCACTTTACCTTCAGTTCAGCACGCAGCCTCACTGCAGGGCTGTGCCTGCTCTGATTCCTTGTGTTTCCCGAGTGTTGGCTTTGAGCGTCCCTGCACCCCGGTGGGGCGTGCTGGTGGTCGATTGGGCAGACCTGGAGCTGGGGGCTGCTGAAGGGCTGCGGGAGCCGACCATGCATCATGGTGGGCCCAGGGCTGCCCCACGCAGCCGCCCGGCCCCACCGCCCACCCCACACTGCTGCCTGGCCCCTCAGAACGAAGTCCCTGAGCTGGACACCGAGTTATTTCAGGCTTGTCTGGCAGTTTTGTCCACTCGGCACACTTCTTTCCCACGTGGGATTGATTCTGCCTGATTTCTTCAGGCTGTGAGTCCCGCTGAGTCTCCTCGGGTGGTTGTGGAGCCCCGTCATTTCCGTGTGTCCCCCCTGTTCCTAGGCAGAGTCCGAGATGGCGCTGGATGCCGAGTTCCTGGACGTGTACAAGAACTGTAATGGGGTGGTCATGATGTTTGACATCACCAAGCAGTGGTAAGGGGGCTGCTGGCTGTCTCTGTACCTTGTAATGCCATGGGCCATGCTGTCTGTTCAGGTGACCTTGCAGGCCACTGTGGGCAGGCACACAGTGGGAACGTGGCTGGGCGGAGCACCAGTGGGCACCAGCTCACTTCTGCACACGGGCCAACTGGGCTGGTGACAAGGCCAGGCAACACCAGTTCTGTAAAATGTGGTCATATCAGGTAGCTATTTGTGTTGGGGGTCCCCAAGACCACCCCCAGGCTTGGCAATTGAGTAGGAGGACCCCCAGGACTCAGATGATCCCAGGAAAGGACCCAGAGCCCAGTCAAAGGGAGGAGGCACGTGGGGCGGGATCTGGGACACCAGGTGTGAGCTCCCGAGTCCTCTCCCCATGAGTCACGGGGGCATGGCATTCCCCAGCAGTGAGCTGTGACAACACGTGTGACCCACCCACCACTAAAAACCAGAACCTAGAGTGGTCACGGGGGTGGTGACGTGGCCACCTTGCCTGGCATGTCTGGATCCAGATCCAGAGGGAAGTGGGTATTCAGCATGAGCCACATGCTCACACACGGTGCAGGCCAGGGGGTCATTGTCCCGGGCAGGGCACAGTGGGACCCTCCGGAGTCCATGCTCCATGGTCCCATGCAGTGCAGGCCAAGGGGCAGCTGTCCCGGGCAGGGCACAGTGGGACCCTCCAGAGTCCGTGCTCCCGACGCCGCCTCGGTGGGCTCCTGCACACCCTGAGGATGGGTTTCTTGGACGTGCGGAGCTGGGACCCGCCAGCGGCTTGTTTGAGAGCTGGCCCGTGGGGCGTCTGCCTTGCTGGCTTCCTCTGTGTTTTCATTGTCACTGTTGCCAATGTGACCCCCGTTAGCTGTAGAAGATGGGGAAGTGCAGTCCGCCCCCCCCAGAAACCGTCCCTGGAGCATTTCCGTGACCCCCTCCCGGATTTTTTTCTGCATGTTACACACGCACGTGGAAAATGCAGTGTTTCTACAGGTTTGAGGTCTTACTGCACGGCCTCTGGGCACACTGCTGTCACACAGGAGCACCCCACACGGTTACCACACCAGGGCTCTGGGTGTTGGGGTGCAGGCACTGCTGTCACGTAGGAGCACCCCACATGGTTACCACACTGGGGCTCCGGGTGTCAGGGTGCAGATGCTGCTGTCACACAGGAACACCCCACATGGTTACTACACTGGGGCTCTGGATGTTGGGGTGCAGATACTGGCTGCAGTGCACTACACACTGGGGCCACAGGCCTGGACCCTGATCTGCTGCAGCCACAGCTGTGGCCAGCGTTCAGGCTGCCACCCACCTCAGCCCAGCAGCTCCCAGGTAATGCAACCTCAGCCCCTGCATCATGCCCCGAGTCACCACGAGCAGTGTCCTGTGGCCCAACTGGCCCTTGTGTGAGAAGCCTCTGGTGGTCTGGGGTAGCGCCTCAGGGTGGACACCTGGGAGGACGGTTATGGCACAGCAACCCGCCACATACAGAGTAGCGGGGTCAGCACACAAGACCCAGGTGTCTGAAAAGCGGCAGCTCCCCCTCCTCAGGCACAAAAGGGGGAGCATAGCATTTTTCCTTGTGACCAACTGTGATCCACGTAGCTGGGGTGGGGGGGTCATCCATGCTTTTGCCTCTGGCCACCATGGCCTAGATGCTTAACGGCAGGCCAGCCCCAGGGTGGGCTGTGAGCATCACGTCCATGTCCCAACACACCCTCCACGGCCCTTTGCACCAAGGGAGGAGAGCAGTTTGGAGACAGCTGGGGGTGCATGCGGGCAGGGAGGCGGGAGGTGGGTCCCTGGAGCTCTAAGTCAGGCGAGAAACGTGGCCAGATAGAGCGTGTGGTCCCCATCCCGGCCACAGTGTGAACGGTGGGCACGGCTGGCAGGTCCAGGCAGGAGCAGAAGCTCGCTCAGCCTGTGGAGACCAGGGGCTGGGTGGTCAGACTGCCGGACAGGGCCTCGGAGCCTTTTAGGCAACCAGACAGTGCCTGGGCAGGCCAGTGCAGGCTTCTAGAGCCAGCTGTGCGAAGGTGGAGAACACGTCAAGCAGACCGCCAGTGACAGGCCGTGTCGGAGGCCCGAGTCCTGTTGGGGGTGTTTGGGGCCGAAGGCTGGGGGCCGATAAGACCCTCTCCCCTTGGGGTGGGGCTCCTGGAGGGCTGGAGATGCGCTGGCCTGTGCTAATGGTCAGCTTACCTGCTGGGTGTGAGTCAGAGCAAAGCCATGCTCAGCTTCCAGCCTCCTCGGGAGCAAGGTGTCACGCTGGGGTTGCCAGTCACTGTTTACACGCCATCTGGAGGCTGGTCCAGGGCGCCCTGCAAAGCCTAACACCTGCAGTGCCATGCCAGCAGGTCCCCACAAGCTGCCACATGTGCCCTGATCCAGGTGACCACAGACCCAGGCCATCCTTCAGCCTCAGCACGGGGCGTGAGCTCAGCCGTGCGCCTTCGGACGTTGGTCCCGAGACTGGCCCTGACAAGCACATGGGCCTGGGCAGCTGTCTGTGTGGCGTGGACACACGGGGTGTGAGACCTAGGGGAGCAGGGAGGGCCCCAGTCGGGAGGGAGAGGGACGGCGGCCTCGGCCCCTCTTGGCAGGCGCACTCACTCTCGCCACTCCCCCGTGCCGCCCAGGTGGGCGTGCCGCGCCCTCACCGCTCTGTCCCCACAGGACCTTCAACTACATCCTGCGCGAGCTGCCCAAAGTGCCGTCCCACGTCCCCGTGTGCGTACTGGGCAACTACCGCGACATGGGCGAGCACCGGGTCATCCTGCCCGACGACGTGCACGACCTCATTGACCACCTGGACAGGTGGGTGCGGCTGGCGGGACTCTCCTCCCTGCAGCATGTGGGGTGGGGCTCCTTAGTGGCCTCCTGCCTCACGAAGTAGGGCTTCTGTGAGGCAGCCGGGTGCCGAGTGCAGCTCACAGGCCATCAGCTCCCTCCCCGTCCCCTCCACCATCCCGTCCCATCCCCTGTCCCCCTGTCCTACCCCCCATCCCCTTCCCATCACCTCCCTGTCCCCACCACACTGGGCCCCACAGCTGGGCGCCGCCCTTGCTATCTGCCCTGAGTTGTGTGGCAGCCTTGGCCGGTGTGGCCCGTGGTGGCATGGAAGGAGGTCGCACGGCTCCCGCACTCTGCCTGCTGCATCTCAGGCTTTCCTCCTTAATGACAGGCCCCCCGGTGCCTCCTATTTCCGCTATGCCGAGTCTTCCATGAAGAACAGTTTTGGCCTGAAGTACCTTCACAAGTTCTTCAACATCCCGTTTCTGCAGCTGCAGGTAGGCCCCGCAGTGCAGCCCAAGTCCCACGCTTCCTGACCCCGAGGACGCAGCTGTAGTGGTTTGCCCAGGATGTCACTGGTTTGGATCTTGGGCTCGAGCTGGTGCGCTGTGAGGACACCCCCGGCCCGGCCCTCTGCCCTCCCTGGTGGGGGAGTGGCGGTCCCGGGCCATTTTCACTTCAGCTGTGAACACCTCGTGCTTCTCTGAGGGGTCAGGATGCCCTTTAACACGGCCAGGCCCTATCTCAGGTGAAGAGCTGACAGGAAGCTCTTCCCCAAACGTGTGGCCATTCTTCGGGGGCTCTGCTGGCGCCTCAGGTTTTCCTTGTTGGG
The DNA here is from genome assembly GCA_030035585.1 of Dugong dugon. NCBI lineage: Eukaryota > Metazoa > Chordata > Mammalia > Sirenia > Dugongidae > Dugong > Dugong dugon. The sequence goes on from CM057471.1 coordinate 1,231,759, forward strand.
TTCCAGTGGGATCCAAAGACAGGTTGCTGACAGGTCTCTGTCTCTCCTAAAGCATGTTGTGATTTGGAAAGTGGGTCTGTCACTCATGCAGCGTCCCCTCTACAGACCCCTCCCGTTGTAAGATGCCCCCCTTTGGGGTTTTGTCATTGCACTATGGGTGTCGCTCCGTGGTCAGTTCAGTGGTCAGGCCCGGCACCCGCATCTCCTGCCCCGGCTGTTGGAGTCCTGTCCAGGAGAGCCACAGCGGAGGGCACGTGCAGGCCCGCGCTGTCTTGGCTGGCACTGCTCCCCACAGGTGGCCCTGGAGCACTAGGCCAGTGCACCTGAGAAGCTGGACTTTCCGTTTTCCTTACCTTGGTCTGGTGGCTGCGCGGACATGCGGGCCTAGGCGCTGGGTCAGATCAGGCATTAGCACCAGGAGTGGACGCGCTCTGCCCGAGGCACAGCTGGGGAGCAGGCTCTCTCTAGGAGGCCACCCCACCCCCGGCTCTGTGGGTGCCCAGGGCTGTGCTGCCAGCTCCACCCCAGGCCTCGGGAAAGCAGTGGGACGTTTGGCAGGTTATGGGGGTGGACATGCAGGCGCTGAGTGCTGACACAGTTCCCTTTGGCATGAGGGTGCCCCCACTTAGGTAGAAGAGGCACAGGGAGTTCCCTGTTCACACACGTGCTGGGGACTCGAAACCTTCAGGAAGCACATGGGCTTGAGCCATGACGGCTTCCTAGGGAGGTTTGTCACATTGCCAATGCCCACCCCGAGTGGCTGTGAGTTGTGCTGACCGCCTGGGGACAGGGCTGTGGCAGGAAATCACACCACCTGTGTGCCGGCCCGGCCGAGGCGCAGCTCTGTGCTTGGACGTTGCGAGGGGTGGCGCCCCACCGTTCTGCTTTACGGGTGCGCAGGGCCTTTCTGCTGAGGTCCCCTCTCCCTTCTTCAGAGAGAGACATTGCTGCGGCAGTTGGAGACCAACCAGCTGGACGTGGATGCCACGCTTGAAGAGCTGTCGGTGCAGCAGGAGACCGAGGACCAGAACTACGAGATGTAAGTCGGCCACGCTGCAGGGCTGTTCCCGCCCCATGGGACATGCGGCCTCGTAGACGCTCACAGAGGCAGACGCTGGGTGCCCTATCCCAGTCCCACTGCCAGCCCTGGCATCCGTCAGGCCTCCCTCAGGCCCCACGTGCATGTCTGCAGACGGGGCTGTAGGCAGGGAGACCTGGGGCTGCACGTCAGGGCAGACCCGTTGATGGGAGCAGTGATGCTCCTCAAGTCGTGCGCCGTCTCAGCTGGGAGCGTGACCGTGCTCAAGGAGCAGGGAGGTGGGGGGCTCTCCCACAGCCCAGCGCAGGCCCCCCGAGGAAGAAAGAGACGGTGGCCCTCTTGTTCCGTACAGCAGCTTTTATTATTAATGTGCAATGATGAAATATTTACAGTCCAACACCGTCTAGAGCAGGGAGATTAAATTTTTAAATGGAGCAGCTTTTCCTTTGGAAGCAGATACTCGGCTCCTCCAGAGGCTCCTGGTCCCCTGGGGACAGTGGGACAGACACTCCCTGGGGAACAGTAGGGACCCTCTGTGTGCCACCAGGCACCAGGGGACTGTGTCATCTCTATTGGGCGAGACAGCTGATTCCACAGAGCTCATGGGGTGGCTGGGAGTCTGTAGCCACAGTGTGGCCGCACAGGGCTCAGTCATACGATTGACCTCACCAGTGTGTGCAGTGACTGCCTAACGGCCACCTGGGACATGGGTGTGGTGACCACAGAGCAGGTGGGCTAATGACGGGGCCCAGCTGTGCAGGCATCCTGCCCCGACTGTGGCCCGTGGGACCAGCTGGCTCAGCACAGATGCCTCCCCTGCTTTGGTGCTCAGGTCCCCCATATGGACCCTGGCTTAGGATGGGGTCTCAGGGTTCCTGGTCTGGAGCTCACTGTGGCCAGGAGGCAGGCTGGCACAAGGGGCAGGAGTGGAGGCTCCTGGTCCCTGGAGGCAGAGTGGCGTTTTGGATGGTGATTTTCCTGGTAGTCAGTTCATTTTTAAATGCCTCGGCAGCGTGCGTGTTGGCAGGTCTGGTGGCCCGCATGCTCCGGGGGCCGACAGTGGGTCCCGCTGCGCGTCATAACACCGCTAGGTGCTCCTGGGTCAGGGGGTGCCATGGTGCTCCTCAGAGGGCAGGGGCCACACTGTGCAGATGGGGTGCTGTCCCGCACTGCTTGCCCTACGGTGTTGAGTACTCATGAGCTCCTCCGTGGGCGGTGGGCCGAGGTGTGGAGGGACAGTCAGCAGCCCCATGAGAGGGTCCTGCTGTGAGCTCAGGTGTGCCCCAGCTCTGCCTTGTCAGCAGCTTGTCTTCAGTGCTTCCAAGGTCTTCTAGTCTCTCCCACACCTTGTTGCAAAATGCAGGGTAGGACACTTCATCAGATGCACAGGGTTCCGGTGGCACAGGGCTCCGGTGGGCGTGCCCATGACCCACCAGGGCTGCGTGGCTCGGCGGCAGGGCCTGGGAGCCTGCGTGCTGAAGGGCCAGCCTGTCCCACACACGCCCACCCATTAGCTGAGATGCCTTGGGGAGGGGCTGCGGGGTCTCTGCTCCCTGCTCACTCTCTGCCCTCTGTCCCCAGCTTCCTTGAGATGATGGACGCCCGCAGCCGTGGCCATGCGTCCCCCCTGGTGGCCAATGGGCAGAGCCCAGCCTCTGGCTCCCAGTCGCCTGTCGTACCTCTGGGCGCTGCATCCACCGGGAGCTCCAGCCCTGGCACACCGCAGCCCGCCCCGTCACCGCTCACCATCCCTTCTACCTGCCCCACCCCAGTGCCCTTGGTGGCCCTGGCACCCCCGGCTGAGGCCCTGCTCCCCCACACCCCAGTCCCAGCCCCGCCCCAACGGCGCAGCATCATCTCTCGGCTGTTTGGGATGTCACCTGCGGCCGAGCCGGCTCCCACCCCTCCAGGTAGGCCCTGGCCCCCTCAGGAGGAAGCCCCCTGTCAGCAGGAAGCCTCCCCAGCCGTCAGCAGCCCCTGGGATGGGGGCACAGGGTCTGCACAGGGACAAGGGAGCCTCTTGCCCCCCGCTCCTGCCTTGGGCCTCACCTGTCCCAGATGCACTGTGGACCCTGAGTGTCTGGAAGCCCACCACCTTCTGGACAGGGTGGCCTCATGGGCCTGGGGCAGGGCAAGTGTGTGACGGCAAGCTGTGTCTGCCACCCACAGAGCCTGCATTGTCCACAGAGGCCCCAGCAAAGGTCCCAAACGTGGAGGACTTTGTTCCTGAGGACAGCCTGGACCACAGCTTCCTGGAAGATGCAGCTCCCCTGAACGACGAGAAGGCCCTACCGCAGGACAGCGATAGGTAGGGGTGGGTCAGCTGGTGGGGACGCTCAGCCAGGCCATGCCACAGGAGTGCCGAGTGCTAGGAGAAGGCTGCTCTGACCAACTGTCGGAGACCACTGCCCCAGGGTCCTTGAGGGGCGCTGGGCAGCACTGCTGGTCCAGGCCAGCCAAGGGCCTATCAACACAATTCCCCAGAAGCACGATCCCCCGGGCCACCCCAGCCTGCAGAGAGACAGCCAGTCCCAGAGTTAGCCCACCGCCCACGGAGTTGGGGGCTTGGCTACAGGCAGACTCTGAAGACAGGGACGAGGCTGGGGTCCACAGGGAGGGCAGCGGTGTCATGGTGCCCGGCCTGGGGGCCATCCTCCCGCTACTTCCACTTGGAGAGCATTGGCACGGCGGACACCATCGGGCAGGCATGGAGGGGAGCCGGGGCTGTCCCTAGCGTCTCCTGGGAGTTTCCAGTCACAAAGCACAGAGGGGACGTGGGGGGCAGACATCTGCCAGGAAGGGACACCAGCTCCGCCCCCCACCCTAGTCCCACGCTGGGGATCTCTCCCTGGGTGAGTCCCTCCCTCCCTCCCAGCAGCCCCCACCCTGCATCCAGCCAGGCCCCGAACTCACCCCAGGGTCTGTCCCACATCTTGTGTGTGCACTACACAACCCCCCAAAAAACACGTGACACAAGACAGCCAGGGACCACCCCCCGGCACCCTGTCACTGCTCATGGGGTTCCCGCATCCTCACCCCACTGGCCTGCAGGGGCACCTGCAGGGCCCAGCCTCTGCTCAAAGCTGCAGGAAGCACAGATCACACACGCACCCCTCCTCCTCACTGCAGACATCATAAACTCCTGGTGGCTTTCTGCTGCCTCGTCCCACCCCTGGCCTGCACGCCCTCAGTGCCTGCGTCTCCAGGCTGAGACACCTCAGTAGGTCCCTTCCACAGGTGTCCCTGTGACTGCCCCAAAGTAGCCCCCCCCCAATCTGACCCCCACTGAACGACAGTGTTGGGAACGCTGGAGGCACCAGAGCCCAGGGATGGGGTACAGGGCCAGGGCTGGCAAGGCTCCTGCCCTACCTAGTGACCTTTGACCGCGTCCCCCACCCTTTGCAGCGACGGGGAAGCCCCAGGCGGGAACCCGATGGTGGCAGGTTTCCAGGACGACGTGGACCTGGAAGATAGGCCATCGAGCCGACCCCCGCCGCCCACGGACCCCCTCCCCAGCAAGCACGTCACTCTCTCTAGTGAGGAGGAGGCTGAGGAGCCCACGGGTCCACCCAGAGCCTCCGTCCTGGTCCCCCAGCCGTGCCTGGAACCAGAGATGAAACGGTGTGTGGGGGTCTGGGTCTCTGGGGGCGTGGCCCATAAAGGGGGCAGGAAGCGGGGTACCCAGAATGGCTCTGTGCTGAGACTTTGGGGCCACCAAGCAGGTCCTGTGCCTGGAGTATGGGGAGGTTTCAGGCCCCTGACCCCTTCCTGTCTCCAAAGATCTTCCAGAAAGACCCTGAAGTCACAGGCCGAGGCGGCGCCCTCCCAAGCCCAAGAGCCTCAGGTGCCGGACAGTTCCTCAGTATCTGCAAGGCCTGCCCTCGAGGTGCCAGCATCCAGGGTCACAGCCCCCACGGGGGGCCCCTCCCGCAGACCCGAGGGGGCCACAGCCGAGCAGACTGCATCATCAGAGAGTGACCCTGAGGGGCCCATTGCCGCCCAGATGCTGTCCTTCGTCATGGACGACCCCGACTTCGAGAGTGAGGAGTCGGATGTGCCGTGGAGAGCGGTGAGTGGTGAGGAGACACCCGGCCAGGCCGCCCGGTGGGGACACGTGCTGGTGGCGCCACTGCGGGCAGGACAGCATCCTGGGGGGCGGGTGAGGCATGCCATCGAGCTAAAGGATACGTCCCCAGACCCCGGGGGGGGGGCACGCGACCAGGTGGGCCCTCATCAGAACTGGCAAGGGCACCTCGTCTGTCCTGAGGCCCAGCGCCCAAGTGCACAGGGCAGGCAGGAGAGTCCCCAGGCTGGGACCCCAAGCAGACAGGCGGCCCTGCAGGAGCCCCCGCCGTCTGTCCCCAGAGTGCACCTGGGGACAGGGAGTCCTGGACTCAGGAGAGCGAGAGGGCAGTCTCCAGGCTGGCCCCCTATGCCAGCTTTCCCCCCGACCAAGCAGATCTGATGGCCGTGATGCCAGGTGGCAGCCACTCAGGTCATGAGGGTCACGGGCTCCATGGAGGTTTGGCTGTGACCAGCTCTGACCCATCCGCCATCCCTCTCCCAGAATGAGTTCCCAGTCCGTGAGGACCTCTCTGACCTGACCGAGGAGGACACCACCCCAGCACAACCAGCCCAGCCACCTCAGCTCCCTGTGTCCCCCTTCAGACCCAAGAACGACACCGACCTCTTCGGGTTGGGCCTCGGGGAACCGGGCCCCAGGGACAGCAGCGACGAAGGTGAGCCTTGGGTCGGGGCTGGGTGTGCGGGGCCTGCCCGGGCCCACCAGGCCTTGTCTGCATCCCCTGCGTGGCCCATGGGCCTGTCACTCCATGCACAGGAGCTTCGAGGACAGAGAAGGGGCCAGGCCACTGTGTCTGCAGGCCTGCTGTCTGGTCAGGCTGTCCTGGGGGCTGTCCTGGGGCCGGACCCAGAAGGCCTGCCTGCCCGGTGTGTACCACTGACCATGGGCTGCCTGTCCCAGGCCCGTTCAGATGACACCCCGACTTTCTGAGGGAAAGACAAGCTGGATGTGCTCATGTTGCCCAGGCATGTTGCTGCAGGGCCAGATGGAGGGGTCACTGGTGGCATGTCCCTGTGAGACCCTGGGTGTCACACGTGCTGACCCGCCCGCCCTCACTATAGTCACCTCCATGTGAAGGCTTGGGGAGGGTGAGGTCTGCCTACTCGGTTGCTCCCGGCCAACTGTGGCAAGCCAGCGCCCAGGCATGCACCCCGCCCCTGGTGGCTGCATGATCTCAGACATGTTGCAGAAGCACCTTGTCCTCAAAAGTGGGTGGATAGTGCCTTCGTCTCTGGCGTGGCCCAGGTGGAGCAAATGGTGTGGCATGTTAGTGCACCTGTGGGGGCGCCCAGGCCCGTCGCTTGTCCACGGCACAGCTTCATGGCCAGGGCTCAGCCGGCAGGGGCCCTCAGTTTGGTCCACCCATGCGTTTCTGAGGTGCCCTTGCTACAGTGCCCCGTGTGAGGTGGTGGTCAGCGGCTGCCCACGTGGGTGCCCCAGGGCCCTTGTCCCACGTGGGGTGCAGAGGGGCTATGGAGACAGCCTGTGTCGAGGGGACAGTGGCCGTGGAAGGGTGTGTGGGGTAGAGTTTCACTCAGAGGCAGGGACCCCTCCCCCTCCGGCTGCCCACTCCTGTAGTGGGGGGGCCTGGCCCCCGCAGCGTGTGGCACAGATGCCCTGGGAACCGGAGCAGAGCGCCCGCCTGTGTTATCTGTGCAGATAAGGATGGCAAGCCGCCCTCCAGAGAGAAGAAGAAGAAGAAGAAGAAGGAGGTGGGCTTTGGACTGCCCTGGGGTGGGCCGAGTCTGGGGTGGGCCGCTGCCCCTGCCGCCCCGGTGACTGCACTCTCCCTCCTCAACCCAGGAGGAGGGAAAGGCCACGAGGAAGAAGAACAAGCACAAGAAGAGCAGGGAGAAAGAGGGCAGCGAGAAGAGAAAGAAGAAGGCACCTCGGGGCAAGGAGGCCGGGGATGAGCTGGAGGCCTTCCTGGGGGGCGGGGCCCCCGGCAGCCAGCACCGCGGGGGCGGGGACTATGAGGAGCTCTAGGCCTGGCTGCTGGGGTGGGACCTGGCTGTCTTGGCGGTGACCCTGCAGCGGGTGGCACAGGAAGGCCCGCCCGCGTGACCCACCACCCCTCCCACAGCCCAGCTTCCCTGCCGTAGAGGCCCGGCCAAGCCCCCTGTGCAGCAGGCCCCGTGCGCCAACTGGCCCTGCGGGGCTGTGCCCGTGGCGGGTGGGGCAGCGTTTCTCAGGGATGTGACTGAGGCCCGTGAGGGAGCTGCAGGGTCTGTTTACAGGGGGCACACCGCTCGGACTCCTTGGATGCCGACACCCCAGCTCCCGCTCCTGCTTGCCCTGGGCGCACACCCACCACCCACTCGCAGCCACTACATGCAGACGGCACCCTCTCCGCCACACGGCTGGTCTCCAGGGAGGACGCGCTGGTCCCTCAGAGCAGCCCCCAGCCCGCTAGGCAGGGCTGCAGGGGTGCAGCAGCCCAAGCAGCACTTCCTGGGACGAGTTCCCCCACTTTTTCTACTCTGCCATCTGTGGCCACGGCTGTGGTGAGCACCCACAGCTGGAGCCGGGTGCTCCCCGGTCGTCTCATCTCCATTTGGACCATAAATCTCTCCTGTTTTATACTGTGTCCTGTTTTCTCTCCTTGCCCCTTGGGCATCTGCAGCCCAGGGGGCCAGCCTGGGACCTGCCCATCTCCTCAGCTTGCTCTCCCCATCCCTGGGGACACCATCTTTTGACATCCCCCCACCCCCCCCCCATTGCTGTGGGTTGGCAGGAAGTCCTGAGCGCCCTGCTTGTGGGCCACATGGAGCCCTTCCCCAGAAAGGCTGGGGCTCTTGGGCTGTGAGACAGCCTGGTACCTCTCTTCCAGCTGGAAGACACCTGCCCATCAACCCCACCCCTGGCCCTTGACCTTGGTAAAGGGGTCTCTACACGTGCGGAGCTACCTGCCCTTCACCCCAGGTGGGGACCCTGCTGCACTGTGGGTGGGGGACTGGGGGTGGTCCCCAGACCAGGACTGAGACCCCACTAGCTCAGCCAGTAGCCAGGCCTAGCCCCCCACACACCATCTGTCCAGCTGAGTGGCATGCCCATGGGCCTGGCGTGTCCTGGCCCCTAGGCAGGGGTTGGGTAGCTGCTCCCCAGGAATACTGTGGCCCAGCCCTGTGGGCAGGTGTGTAGCCACCTCTTTGCCCTGTCCTGGGCACTCCCCTGCAGCCCCTGCCCTTCCAGCTGCTGGCAGCTCCCAGCGCCTCCCACTGCCTCCCCTGTTGCCTTGGAAACAGTGCCTGATGCTGGCTCCTGCCCCTCCTCCAGAGGAGGCTAAGCAGCAGGTCCTCTGCCCCAAACCAGAGCGTGGGCCAAGCAATATGGGCATGGCCAGGCCCCCTCCTGCCCCGGATGTTGGCCAGGTGGCTGGGTGTACCCCTTCCGGTCACAACCTCCCCACCCTTCTCCCATTCTCGGGGACAGGAGGCATTTACTGAGCATGCACAGTGGGCCAGACAGCACACTGAGCTCCGTGGAGGTTTCCCTCCAAGCCTGCCCCAGCCTGTGAGGTCAGGGCTGTCTGCTCACTGATGTGGGGACTGGGGTCTGGAGGAGGTGACCCTGTCAGGACCCATGGCAAAACACCACCTCTGCCAAGTACCTGATAGTGGCTGCTCCCCCTCCAGAGCAAGAGCACCAGGGCTGGCCCTCTGCAAAGCTAGACTTGTCCTGAGGTTCAGCATCTTGTTATGGAGAGGGGCTGGCAGGGTTGCAGCAGAATATCACCCTGCGGTTGACAAGAGGGCCTGGTGCAGACCTGCCCTGGGCAGTGACAGCCCTTGTCTGGGTGCAGGGGCCTGCCCTGGCAGGATGCTTGGACCAAGGGCCCTGTGGCCATCTGGCCCCAAAGTGCCTGCTGTGGTGTTGGCACTTCAGCCCCGTGGCGGATGAGTCCTGGGGAGGGGACTGGCGGGCAGGGAGCTGCCCATCTGCTCTGCCCGGGCCCAAGCCGAAAGGGCAATTCCGGATCCCATGCCCAGTGTCCGCAGCCTAGCCAGGCTTTGGGCTCCTCCAGGGCCTGCTCCAAGGCCCACGCCAGGCCAGCTGTCCCGCTCCGGAGGTGTCCCGGAGGTGATGCCTGGCAGGACCGGGGCCGTCCCGCGTTAGGCGTGTGCCCTGGGGACCCGGTGGGACTCGTCGCCATCCGCCGGCACGGGCCCAGCCTCGCGAGGCCCCACCTGGGGCGCGGCCCCTTTAAGTGCCGCCCCCTCGGCCGCCACCGGGGGCAGCAGTGAGCTGTCGGCCGGCGAGCGGCGCCGCTGCCTCGAAGCTTCTGCCGGCGCCGGGGACGCGGAGGTGCCGGCGCCGGGGCTGCGCAGCCCACCCCGGACTCGGGCAGCGGAGCAACGCCAGGTAGGGGGCGGGGGCCGCGCCGCTGGCGCGCCGCAGTCGCGGGTCGGGACCGTCCCCGGCCGTCCGCAAGGATGGGGAGTCCTCGCCCCCGGCGACACCGGCCGGGCCCTTGCCAGGGCCTCCCTGGCCGGGGCCTGGGGCAGAGCCGCGCGGTAGGGAAGGTTGGCCGAGCGCGAGGGCTCAGGGAAGCCTGGGACCCCGAAGGGGGCCGAGCCCACCCCCGGAGAGGAGCTGTCATCGCGTCCAGCTGCTGACAGCCTCGCCGGCAAGGACCGCGCTGCCACTTCCCTGGGCGGAGCCTCGCGCGGTCACCGGCCCTGATTCTGGCCTGGCTCTAAGCTTAGGATGGAGGGGGAGGGAAAGTGGGGAATGGTCCTGCGAACCTGGGGCAAAGTTGGGGGCGGGCACGAGGCTGGGATGGGGACAGGGACTGTGACCTGGTGGCCACGACCCAGAGGCCATGCCGACAGGAAGCCCTTGCACAACGGGTCCCCAGAGGGCTGACCCAATGAGACCCGAGTCGCCGCGTCCACCGAGGTCCTGCCAGGTGAGGGGCGGCCTCTTGTTTCCCCTCCCTTTACTCCTTCCACCCAGCACGCTGCTACGGCAGCGCGACCCCTCCTCGATGGGAGCCGGCCTCCAGGGTCGCGTGTGACCGCCTGAGCACCCCGCCCAGCCCAACGCGCAGATGCTGTGTGGAGCCCCAGCCTCCATCCCAGCCCCCGGGGACCCCAGAGGGGCCGCGGCCGCATCTGAGTGTAGCCGGCGAGGGGCGCCGGCCCAGCCTGCAGCGTGGGGGCCGCGGAAACGCGGTTTCCATGGAGCCTTCCGGCGCTGGGGGCGGGCCCTCGCCGTGGAGCCGTGGAGGAGAGGGTTTGCCCGGCCTCCCCCTGCCCCTTCTGGCTCCCTGACTGGCGACCGCGGGCTGGGCGCGCGGCGGCCATGAGCTCAGCTCACACGTCCCCCCACGTGGTCCTGCACCCGGGCCCGGTTTCCCTCTGCCAGGCGGTGGGCACGCGCTGTGGGGTGTCTGTGCACTTACGCAAAGCTGTGGGGGTCGCTCTGCCGGCCTTGTCGTGCCAGCCCCAACTATCTCGGTGGGTTTCAACCACCCCAAAATCTCTGGGATCCAAGAAAGTTTCTGCAAAGGACTTGGGACTTTAGGGCTGTGTGCTCCTAGAGCATCTTCCTGGCACGGACCAGCCCGCAGGGGCAGGGGCGAGGGAGCCGCCTCGGGGTGCAGAAAGGACTCAAGCTTCTGACGGTGGCGCCGCGGAGTGCAGCCGCCTTGAAGCCCTGGGGAGGGTCTGTGCGCAGCCTGGTCAGAAGTGGAGAGGAAAATGTCTGCAGTTAATTAAGGCCTGGACTCACTTCAGGCCAGTGCACGTGGGAGGGGTCGCTCTGCAGGAGGCGTTAGAAGGGGATGCCGTCACCCAAAGCTGGAGTTTGCAAGACCCAGAAAGAAGTGCCCACCCGATTATCTAGCCTGGGCTCTGGGACCACGCCCCCACTGTCCCACCAGCTGGCAGGGCCTGGCCCGGGGATGGTAGTCCACCTGAACCTGCAGGCAGGGGGCAGAGCCCGAGTACGGGGGCGGGGGTGTTGGGAACAGGAGCAGGGAACCAGGGCAACTGCATCGCCTGCCTGGCTGGACCGGTGGGTTCCTCCTGCAGGTGCCTCTGACGGCGGCATGGAGCAGGCGGCCATGGCCCACTGCCAGGGCTGCTGTGCCCGCTGCGCCCCAGGTAAGCCGGGCCAGCGCGGGGGTGGCTGGCGGGCGGGTGAGGACGGGTCCCTGACCCGCTTCCACTCCGCAGGGCGAAAGCCCCGCCAGGCCAAGTGAACTGGAGCCGCCAGCCTGGGGACTTCTTTTAAGATGACCCGCACGGACCCACCGGACCTGCTGGTGTCAACCGTGTACCAGGACATCAAGGTGGCGGCCCCGGACCCCGCGTCGCGGCGCCCGACATGTGAGCGCTCCATGGCCCGGCCTGCTGCGCCCACGCCTTTCAACAAGCGCCACTGTCGCAGCTTCGACTTCCTGGAGGCGCTGGACGGGCCGGCCATGGAGGGCCAAGGAGGGCGGGGGCGACCCGAGCCACCGCCCCCGGAGCCCGCCGCACCGCGCCCCCGGCCTCGCGAGGGCGAAACTCGGCGCCGCGCCCGCTCCAAGAGCGCGCCACGCGCGCCCCCGGGCCTGGCGCCCGCCGCTCCCGCTTCGCCCCCGGTGCTACCGCGCCGAGGCCGGGAGGCCCAGCGGGCGGCACGCACCGAGGCGTCGCCGCGCCAGGAACCCGCGTACCCCGCGCTTCGCGCGCTCGCCAACGAACTGCACCCCATCAAGCTGCAGCCGCAGCGGGGCGGCCCCGGCCGCATCGCGCCCCTATGCGCTGTGGCCGGCCGCTGCCCGCCGGCGGAGCAGCCCCCGGGGCCCGCCCCGCACGTCCGCTGCCGCCTAGACATCAAGCCGGACGACGCGGTCCTGCAGCACGCTGCCCGGGGTCCACGGTCTTCCGGGCCCGTCGACGCTGCACCCTGGGTCCGCAGCACCCCGCAGCTGCACGGCCTCACGGTGCCAGGGCCTCGGCACGTGGCGCTGTCCCGCACGCCCACCCCCAGTGACTCGTACTGTGCGGACCCCCGGGCGCTGTACTGCGATGGACCCCTGCCTGGGCCCCGGGACTACGCCGAGCGCCGCAGCCTGCCCTTCGCCACCCCGCCGGGCCCCACCCAATTCTTCTATACCGAGGAGCCAGAGGGCTACCCTGGCGGCTTTAGGGTGAGCCCGGGCCCTCCCTTCGACGGCTACTGCCCCAGGCCCTACGTGTCTGAGGAGCCCCATGGGCCCAGCCCTCGGCACAGGCGCGGCTACTATGCGGGGGAAGTCCGGACCTTCCCGATCGAGGAGCCGCCCTCTCGCTCCTACTACAGCGAGGCGACCCGCGCCTACGGCCCGCCCTGCGGCCCTCGCTATGTCCCTGAAGAGCTCCGAGCCCACCCAGCCGCGCGTCCCTTCCACACGGAGGACTGGGGACGGTACTGTGAACGCGACGCCCTGGCTCGGACTTACCCTTACCCGCGCAGCAGCCCAGCCTGGGGCAACTGGGGCCCGCGGCCTTACAGCACCCTGCAGGTGGCGCCCCCCCCTGACCCCCGGCCGCTGCTGGCCTCGTGGCATGGCGGCACGGGCACCAGCCCACCGCGGCTGGCCACTGACAGCCGTCACTACTCACGCTCCTGGGACAACATTCTGGTGCCTGGGCCGCGCCGGGACGACCCCCTGGGCCGGGGCCGCAGCTATGAGAACCTGCTGGGGCGCGAGGCGCGCGAGCCACGAGGCGCATCCCCCGAAGGCCGGCGCCCGCCAGTCGTGGTGAACCTGTCGACCTCGCCCCGGCGTTACGCCGCGCTATCGCTGTCCGAGACGTCGCTCTCCGAGAAAGGTCGCGCCGGCGAGGGCCTGGGCCGCGCCTGGTACGTCACTCCGGAGATCACCATCACCGACAACGACCTTCGCCTCGCGGAGCGCCCGTCTGCCAGGGCCTGGGAAGTGCCTGCGGGCCGCCAGCGGCCTCCGCCGCCCCCGGCCGCTGACTGCGCTGCCTCAGGTCGCCAGCGCAGCCTGGAGCAACTGGACGAGCTCATTACAGATCTGGTCATCGACTCGAGGTCCCCAGCGGGCCCAGCCGCCGAGCGCGCGGCAGACAGCCCGGGCCGCCAGCTGCGCCGCCTGCTCGACCTGCGGCCCGCTGGCCCCGGTGCCCCTACTCTGGCGCCGCCGCGCTCACCTCCCGCCTCCGCCGGGAGCGCCGAGGAGCCGGCGGGCTCGGGGGAAGCGGCCGACGGGTCGCCGGAACCCGGCGCCGACGAAGACGACCTGATGACCTGCTCGAACGCGCGCTGCCGGCGCACCGAGACCATGTTTAACGCCTGCCTCTACTTCAAGTCGTGCCACAGCTGCTACACCTACTACTGCTCGCGCCTGTGCCGCCGCGAGGACTGGGACGCGCACAAGGCGCGCTGCGTGTACGGCCGCGTAGGCAGCGTGTGCCGCCACGTGCTGCAATTCTGCCGCGACAGCGGCCCAGTGCATCGGGCCTTCTCCCGCATCGCGCGCGTCGGCTTCCTATCGCGCGGCCGCGGCGTGCTCTTCCTGGGCTTCCCGAGCCCCGGCTCGGCCGACAACTTCCTGCGCTTCGGCCTCGAGGGGCTGCTGCTGTCGCCCACCTACTTATCCCTGCGCGAGCTGGCCACGCACGCGGCGCCCCTGGGCAGCTACGCGCGCGAGCTGGCGGCCGCCGGGCGCCTCTACGAGCCTGCCGAGTGCTTCCTGCTCAGCGTGTCCGTAGCGGTGGGCCCCAGCGCCGCGCCCCCCGGCGCCCCCGCCCGGCCCGCGCCCGCGCCGCGCAGTGCCGGCCCCACGGTGCGCAAGTTCGCCAAGGTGGCTCTGGCAGCCGGCAGCCCCGCGCGCCCGCCGCCACCGCGGGGCCACGAGCCCGACATGGAGACCCTGATTCTGACGCCGCCGCCCGGCACGGCAGGCCTGGACCAGGAAGGCGAGGCTGGCCGCCGCGCGCGCGAGGTGGCCTTCATCCACATCCAGCGCGAGCTGCGCCTGCGCGGCGTCTTCCTGCGCCACGAGTTCCCGCGCGTGTACGAGCAGCTCTGTGAGTTCGTCGAGGCCAACCGGCGCTTTACGCCCACCACCATCTACCCCACAGACCGGCGCACGGGCCGCCCCTTCATGTGCATGATCATGGCCGCCTCCGAGCCGCGCTCTCTCGACTGGGTGACCAGCGCCAACCTGCTGGATGACCTCATGTGAGCCGCCGCGCTCGCGGGCCCACTCAGGCCCCGCTCCCTCGCTCAGGCCCCGCCCTGAGCCTACCCAGGCAGCTCAGGCCCCGCCCCAGGCTCCGCCCAGGGTCCTTACGCCCACGCCCCGCTTCGACTTCCGCCAGTCTCCGCCCGGAGTTTCCTCCATAGCCCCGCCCCCACCCAGGCCCCGCCCCCAGGTCCTGTCTCGAGCTCCGCCCCGAGCTCTTCCAGCCCCGCCCCGTTCCCCAAGTCCACCCTCCGCTCTTCCCCCACCTGCCAGCACCCCGCCTTATTCCCCGCAGACCCACCTCTTACCCCCGCCGCGCCCAACGACCTCCGTATCAGACCCCCCCTCCCGCACCCTACTCTCAACAGCCACCTCGGCCCGGGCTCGCCCTAGGGCCCCCAGAGGCCGATCCTCGGCTGCTCGGTGCTCCCGGCTGGGAGGCGGGGTGGCCTGAGGACCGCCCGGGCCCTACCTTCAGGTGGAGTCGGGGCACTACTGCACAGACCCCCGGCGCCCGCACACAGAGCCGGCCCCATCGGTCCGCAGGGCTTCGGCTCCAGAAGCCGGGTGTTGACAAAAGGCCACAGTCTTGTCACTTTAAACTCGCCTACTGGCCTGCCCCCCTCAGCTCGGAGCAGGCCGGGGCCCAGGTGCCCGGAGGGGTGCACGGCCTCGGCTCCGCGCGGACCCGTCGCACCCGACCCGGAGCCGGCCTGGATCCGCGGGCTCGTCCGCTTGGTCTGAGGTGTGTCCTGCTCATGGGCCTTTTCTCAGCGGAGAACACTCGCCGTGTCCTGGCGAGGCCCTGCGGGTCACACGGTGCTGCCCGCTGGTCCCAGTCCTGACCCGGAGGGCAGAGACCAAGTCTGGGTCCTCACATGGACAGTCTTCTCCCCCTTCTGTCCCCTCACCTCTGGCCTTACTTCCGCCCTGGCCTGGGTCTGCAGGGCACCCGGGGGAAGCGGCAGGGACGGATTCGGAGATCTTCGGGCCAGGGCACAAGACACCCAGCCAGAGGGCAGGGGCCCAGGGTGAGGGTGGAGGCGCTGCCGCGCTGAGGCATGACTGGGCGACGGTCGGGGTGCAAGTACCAGGGCGGAGCGAGGGCAATGATAGCGCAGTCCCAACCCCCGCTGGAGGCAGAAACGTGCGAAAAAAGGATGGATGGGCGGGGGGCCCTGCCCACAAGCATGTTGGACGAAAGAGGAGGACGCGCTTCCTGTGGGAGCAGGTGCGGGAACGAGCTAGTTGGCCAGTGTGGCGTCCACCGGAGGTGGGATGACCTATCCCGTGTCAGGTTCTTCGATTGCACAGACGTTGCCCAGCGCTCGCTCTGGCCGTGCCCTGTGCTAAGGGCGGGAGACCTGAGCCTGACCTCAGGCCCCCGCCCTGGGGAGCTCACGGGCCCGGGACGACTCCAGGCCGGCGAAATAGTGAAGCCTGACGCTGCGAGAAGACATTGTGCGTGGCCCCGGCGGGACGCTCCTGGAGCCCCGAGCCCTCCATAAGACCCAGGCAGGAGGACACCGAACGAGATAAATCCTGAACGCCCCCAGCCCTTGCTGTCCGCCTGCCTCCGACCGTCTCCATCTTCCCCGTTCCTCGGCCCCTGACACGCCTGCGCGCCCGCCCCGGCCCCTGCGCGTTTGCACTGCAAGCTCATTTGCACCGGCCACGGCGCCCCGCTTGTCCCGCGGCTTTCGCGGCCTCCCAAAGTCCGGCCGCCACCCCCGCCCCGTGGCCTCCTGCATCCGGCCCCCTCGCCCGAGGGCCAGGCCAGGGCGACCCTGGAATGACTGTTTCCAGAGGGCAAGCGCTTTCGAACCAAGTAAACTAGAACTTGAATGTAGCCTTTGCTGCCTCCTTGGGGAGTGTGGGGGGTGTGGGGTGGTGGAGGGGGCCTCGGACAGCGGGAGGCGGGGTGGTCCCTGGACAGCAGCGGGTGAGCACTCGGGGCGCGTCTTTCGGACCCCAGGCAACATCCTTCCCTTTCCCCAACCTCCCGTGCCGCCTAACTGTCCCCTCCAAAGGCGCCCCCCGCCGCCTACTCCACCTTCCCAGCCCTGCTGGAAAAGAACTTTTCCGTCGGCAGGATTTTAATCACGGCCCACTCCAAGTTTCCTCGTTTCCCCTTTAAGCGGGACCAGCGTGGTCTCAAGGCTGTAAGGAGTTGGGCTGCAATTGGCTAGGCTGCGTTTCGAGTCGGCGGGACGATTGGCTGAGGCTACAGGCCTCCGGCAGTGGTAGGGCTCACCCAGAGCCCGCCTCCCGCGCTACCGACGTTGACCCGGATCGGGAGGGGGAAAGGGCTGCAGGAGCTGGGGGGCTGGGCGCGCGCCGGCGAAACATGGCGGCGGCGGCGGCGGACCTCGCTGAGATTCCCGATGTGGACATCGACTCCGACGGCGTCTTCAAGTACGTGCTGATTCGAGTCCACTCGGCGCCCCCTTCCGACGCCCAAGCCGCGGAGAGCAAAGAGATCGTGCGCGGCTACAAGTGGGCCGAGTACCACGGTGAGGGCGGGGCCGGCGTCCCCGGGGCGGGACCTGGGGCGGGGCCGGCACCTGTGGGCGGGACTGAGGGGGGGGCAGGCGGGGCTCAGGAGGCGGGGCTCAGGAGACGGGGTCGGGGGGGTCGGGGGCGTCGGTGAGAGGGGCCAGGCTCCAGCGCTGCTGGGGTCCGGTCCCACCGAGCAGCAGGGCGGAGCATCGGGCCCAGAGTGGGCAGGGCCCCGGACGGGAACCCCGGCGGGCGGGGTCTGATCCGTGCTGGCCCACAGGAGTGGGGGGTGGAGAAAGGGTACTATAGCCTGATCCCTCTACTGGTGCATCCTCCTCTTTATTCTCTCCACCGGGGAAGGGACTGCACCAAGCTGAGGCTCAAGCCCCTTTCCGTGCTCCTGGCCTCGGGGGTTCTGACCCTCGGCCTCCATGCGTGCACATCCTGAGGCCACCCTCCCTCCTAGCTGACATCTACGACAGAGTGTCAGGCGAGATACAGAGAAAGGGTTACGACTGTGAGTGCTTGGGCGGCGGGCGGATCTCCCACCAGAGCCAGGACAAGAAGATCCACGTGTACGGCTACTCCATGGTGAGCTGCTGCCCTGGGAGGTGCTGGGCCCCAGTCCTGCCCTCCTCGACTCTGGCCGGTTCACCTGATGTGTCCATGAGTCAGCGACTGGAACGTGGGCCTGGCCACTTCTCACAGCACCCCCGTGTTCTCCTGCATTCGATTCGGGTTGTTTTCCATGCAACCTTAGAGGCGGACGCGCTCTGTACACAGAGGTCTGGGCTTCAGATACGCAAAGGCCCCCTGCCCTAGAGGCCCTGCTGGGCTCTTGCAGCCCTCTGGCTCTTTGGACCCTGCCCTCTAGGCAGCCGGTATTGGGGTCCTGCCACCAGCCTGTCCTGCTGAACTTAGAGTCCCCTTCTCCCTTCAAGAAAGCCACCACTGCATACACCTAGTGCTCACACAGCCTTGTGGTGCCCAGCACGCCCAGGCCTTGGATGGCAGGGTCCACTCTCAGAGTCTGTTCACCTGCAAAGACCACCTTGTCCCTGGAGAGCCCCCAGGGTGGTCTGGGCGCCAGGAGGCTTGGCTGCACCCTGAGCCCCAGAGCTCTGCTATCCCCTTCCCCCTGGTGCCAGGCCAGGGCAGGGGTTGAATGGAAGGGCCCAGCTGGAGCCAGCACCTGCCCCCTCTCTCTCCAGGGCTATGGGCGTGCCCAGCACTCCATCTCGACAGAGAAGATCAAGGCCAAGTACCCTGACTACGAGGTTACCTGGGCCGATGACGGCTACTGAAGTCCTGGGCCCAGCCGCCCCCGACAGCCATGCCAAAATGCTCTGCCCCTGCCCAGGCCGCCCTCCTCGGGGGTCAGGCCAGCCTTGCTTCTGACCCCGAGTGGTGTGCTGTCCCTGTCGGGCCCTAGAGATAAGACAGCCTGGGCCCCAGGGCCACCCAGAGGAATTAAAAGTGTTGTCACCGCTACCTGGTCCCTGGACTTTGTCTCATGGCTTCCCTGCCCTGCCCAGCTCCTAAAACCCTAGCTCAGCCCAGATCTCAGACAGAAGCAGGTGGGTGGCAGGGAGAAGGGGTCCCTGGCAGTGGGCCCATGCTGGCTGCCCTTCCCCTGCTCCCTCTGCCTCCAGAGGCCCTAGGGTGCTGATGCACACTCAGCCCTTTGGGGTTTGCTCAGGGGCCCAGCACGCAGCTGCTCCTCTACCCCAGTTTATGGCCTGATTGCCCCTCGCACAGCAGCTATCCCCAAGGACGTCTGGGAGAGGCCTCGTGATCCTTGCACAAGGAGTCAGTGCTGGCCCCTCGGGTCTGCTGCATGGCCACAGGAGGCCTCGCTGCTATCCCCCGAGATCCCACAGGAATGAGCACCACAATCCCCTGCTTCTGAGACCAGACCCCAAGGCCCCTCAGACAGTCTTCAGTGGAGCAGGAGGTTGGGCTCCAAATGATACTGGCCCTGCTGCCCAAGCCCTAATGGCCCCAGCCAGGCTTCCTCTGCCCCATGCCCCCCCCCCCCATGCTGGGGTGCAGTGGGTGGAAGGCCAGTTGGTGGTGGGTAACGGGCAGGGGAGTTGAGCTCTCAGGGGGAGGTGGAGTGTGGGCAGAGCGATGGGGTGACTAGAAAAGAAGTGGGGGCCACATAGAGGGCATGAGGGCCCTCAGAGGGTCCAGTGTCTGCACCTGACACGTTCGCTCATCGTGGGTGGTCAGTGTGCCCCTCACTGGCACAAGTCCAAAGGCTGGGCTCTGTGCTGCACTCACTGGAGTCCTCGGCCTGCCCTTGTGCAGTGCCATGTGACCTGCCTCGTACAGATGAGGAAACCGAGGCCCTGAGGAGTGACATCAGTCCCAGGTCCCCCCGCAGAGCCGGGCTCCTGCACCCCGTGCCCACCACAGCCTAAAGGGCCTCCCAACCAGAGTTGGGGTCTGCAGGCGAGAAGCAGACCCTGCCTGGCCACTCAGAGGCAGTGTCACCTGCTAAGTGATCCCATGCCTGGGGCGTGGCGTGCAGGGGTGGGGGCTCCCCAGGGGAATGCAGGGCAGGCTTTGGATTTTGCACATGGCTGGGTCCTGACCTCGGTGGCCCGGGTGGAGCTAGAGGTGGCACGAGAGCAGTGGCTGCAGTCTCCGCCCACCGTCACCCTGCCCCCCTGCCCAAGTCCCAGTTTGTAGGGCGCCTGGGTCCCACCAGCTTCCTCTGGGCCCCCACCAGCCAGGCGTCTGAGGGGCAGGCAGGTGGGGTTGGACCCTGGCCGGGGCTCCCTGGGCATTTATGGCCGGATATGGGTGTTCAGCAGTGTCAGCAGGGGCGACCCAGAGGGCGGGGAAGCCTCAGGTACCTGTGGGGCCAAGCCTGACCCCACAGCAGAGCAAAGCCAGCCACAGGGCTGCAGGGCTGACAGCAGACCAAGTCCCCTCCAACTCCGTGCCTCACTCCCTCAGCCAGCCATGCGTTGGCCCAGTCACCTCCCGGCCACCCTGGCCCTGCTCGCAGGTGAGCTGCTGGCCCTCCACTCAGGCAGGGGCTCTGGGCTCAGAGGCTGCCGTCGGGGTGGGCACGGGGCAGGGGCCACGGCCGTCCACAGGGGTCTCGGAGTCCTGAGCCTTCCTGCCGGGGAAGGGCAGGAGTTCTGCCCTCAGCTCCCCAAGACAAGGGAGCCAGGAGGCAGATTGGGGGGGCACCCTCCCAGCAACCTGGGCCTACGTCTACCATTCTCGGGCACCCTCAGATGGGCCCCGGGGCCCTCCTGCAGTCCCCAGCTCCTGACTGGGCAGCACTATGGAGTCCTGCTGCCTTTCCCAGCCATGTCCCGGTGGGGCCTTGTTAACTTGCACTTGCCCGGACCCCCGCACCGTCCTGCCCTCATTGGGCTGGAGGCGTGGGAGGCCCCTGATGGGGAGCCCTCAGCAACAGCACCCTCTACCCGGTGTGGCCCCACGGCGGAATGACCTCCAGCTGCCTGGGGTTTACCAGGATATCCTGGGCAAACCCGGGCGGCTGGTCACCCTGTTCTCTAGCCACCTGGCTGCCTCTGCCAGCAGGGTCCCTGAGCTGCGCCTGGGTTCCCGACGACTGCGGGAGTCCCCGGGAAGCCGTGTGCAACTTCGTGTGTGACTGCAGAGGCTGCTTGGATGAGCTGCAGTGTGGTGAGTGGAGCCCCGTGGGCAGTGCCGGCAGGCGGGGGTGCCCCATGGCAGCCGCTGACCCTCACTCTCCCCAGGTTTCCACGGGGCCGCTCCTGCCCCAGGCGCCCCCTTCACCTGCAACTTTGAGCGGGACTCCTGCGGCTGGCAGGACATCAGCACCTCGGGTTACAGCTGGCTTCGGGACCGGGCAGGTGCTGCGCTAGACTGGCCCAGGGCACGCACAGACCACACGCTCGGCACCGACCTGGGTGAGGCCCCCCCCACCCCGCCCCATCTGCCCCCTCTCTTCCCGTCTCCTGCCCGGTCCCCTGACTCTCTCATCCGGCCAGGCTGGTACATGGCTGTTGACACCCACCGCGGGAAGGAGGCGTCCACGGCAGTCCTGCGCTCACCACCCCTGCACGAGGCGGCCGCCCCCTGCCAGATCCGGCTCTGGTTCCACGCAGCCTCAGGAGGTGTGCTGCTCAGGCCCCCCTACAGGGTGGTGCCCAAGGGGAGGGCGGCTGTCCTAGGGAGGGGCTGAGAAAGGACAGACCGCTGCGGAGAGTGGGGGTCCCCAAAGGAGGGGCAGGGTTGGGAGCAGATAGGAGAGGCGCTGGGGTCGTGGCTGCCCAGGACCCCCTGCTGCAGATGTGGCTGAGCTGAGGCTGGAGCTGACCCATGGCGCCGAGACTCTGACCCTGTGGCGGAGCTCAGGGCCCTGGGGCCCCGGCTGGCAGGAGCTGGCGGTGGCCACAGGCCGCATCTGGGGCGACTTCCGGGTGAGCTGGGGGTGGCCTGGACAGGGGGTGCCCTCCTGGGCAGTGGGGGGGTCGGGTCGGGCCCAGCATGGGCCCTAAGTCTCCCTGCTGTCCTCAGGTCACCTTCTCTGCTACCCGAAATGCCACCCACAGAGGTGCAGTGGTCTTGGACGATGTGGAGTTCTGGAGCTGTGGGCTGCCCAGTAAGCCCCCTGCCTAGGGCGGGACCCCTGCCTCAGAACGTGGTCTAGTACCACCTGGCTCCCTGGGAGGGGCAGGGGTTAACAGGCACCCCTCAGCCCTGTCTGGTTCCTGCTCAGACCCTCTCACCACCTCTCCCCCAGCGTATGCCCCCCAGGGTCTTGGGGCCAGGGTGACGGGGTTCCCCTCCCCCAGCCCCCAGGGCCAGCTGCCCCCTGGGGCAGCACCACTGCCGAAACAAGGCCTGCGTGGAGCCCCACCAGCTGTGCGACGGGGAGGACAACTGCGGGGACGGCTCGGATGAGGACCCGGCCACCTGCAGTGAGGCTGGGACGACAGGGGAGGGGCTGCAGAGGCCTGAGAGCTGACCCGGGGCCCTCAGCTGGGGGCCTGCAGGGAGGGTGCGGCTCAGCCTGGTCATCGTGGGAGGCACCGCTGGTGTGTGAGCCGGAGTTGGAGCCACAGTCACGGGGAAAGCGGCGTGGGCCTTGGGTTCAGCTGGGCTTGGGGAAGAGGCCTGGAGGCCCTGCCCAGGGACGCTGAGCTTCCTCCGCCTCCCGCCCTAGGTCACCACACGGTCACTGACTTTGAGACTGGTCTGGGTCTGTGGAATCTTTCAGAGGGGTGGTCCCTCAACCACAGTGCTGGAGGCCTCGAGCACCCTGCCTGGCCACGCCGAGACCACAGCCGGAACAGTGCAAAGGGTGAGCACCCTGAGGCCCGGCCACTGCCACCCACCCGCCCAGCCCCCACCACCCCCTCCCTACAGCCACCTGTCCAGCCCGTCACTCACCTGGCCATCACCACCTGCCGGGCCAACGTCACCCACCCAACCACAGCCACCCGCCAAGCCACCAGGCCCACACCTGCCCTTCCCCAGGTTCCTTCCTGATCTCTGTGGCCAAGCCCAGCACGCCTGCTGTCCTCTCCAGCCCCAAGCTCCAAGCCTCCGGTGGCCACTGCGCAGTGAGTCAGTGGGTGGGGGTGCAGGGTCAGCATCCTGGCTGCCCAGCTGTGGAGGACCTCCCCCCGACTGCAGCTCTGTCCCCCCAGCTGGTCTTTTATCATTACCTGTGCGGGTCTGAGGCCGCCAGTCTCCAGTTATTCCTGCAGTTTCAGGACCACGGTGCCTCCCAGACCCCTGTCCTGCTGCGGAGCCGCCGAGGGGAGCTGGGGGACATCTGGGTCCGCGACCGGGTGGACATCCGGAGCGTGCACCCCTTCCGGGTGAGGGCCAGCAGGGCTGTGCGGGGGCTGTGTGGGGGAAGGCAGAGTGGGGGGTGGGGGGGCTGGCAGGGTAGGGAGCCGCGACAGGATGTGTGGGGGCCATGGGGAGGCGGCGGGGCAGGGGGCCGGCAGGGCAGGGACGTGTGGCAGCCGTTCAGGGCCAGGCAGGGGACAGAGCAGGGGCAGCGCTGGGGCCCAGGGCCCTCACTCAGCACTACTGGTTCTTGCTGGGCTGTGACAGAAGTGCCCTGAGAGGCGGATGGGGGAGAGAAAGGCAAGGAACTGGCTGCTGCTTTAGGGGGTGGCGAGGGGCACCGGGTGCCTGCTGAGCCCCTCTGCCCACAGATCCTGCTGATCGGGCAGACAGGCCCGGGGGGTGTCGTGGGCCTGGACGACCTCATCCTGTCGGACCGCTGCACCCCAGTCCTGGGTGAGCCTACGCCGTGCACTCCCCCACCAAAAGCTCACTGCCCTTCCCCACACCTGACCCAGTTCTGGCCCCGCAGAGCCCTCTGCCCTGCAGACACCACCCCCACAGCCCCAGGACTCCTGTGAGCCCGGATCCCTGTCCTGTGGGGACCTGTGTGTGCCCCCCGAGCAGCTGTGTGACTTCCAGCAGCAGTGCGCGGGGGGTGAGGACGAGCAGCACTGCGGTGAGGGTGCAGGGCTCCCTTCCTCCAGGTGGAAGGTGGGGGGCAAGGGGGTCCATGGGAACGGGGCCAGGGGCGGTCCTGGGAGCCACATCGTTGGGTGGGAGTCCCCAGCAATGGGGGCAGTTGGGGGTGCCAGGTCCAGGGCAGGTGGGGGTCCTGGGTCTGGGCTGAGTCGGGGGGTTCCCAGGAATGGGGCTGGGTGGGGGCCCTGAGAGCCGCCCAGGTAGGGGCCCCGGGCACATTCAGCACAAGCTGCCTTGCAGGCACCACAGACTTCGAGTCCACGGCTGGGGGCTGGGAGGATACCAGCGTGGGGCGGCTGCAGTGGCAAAGGCTGGAGGCCCAGGACAGCAGGGGCCCTGCCGGTGAGGCCCGTGAATCACACCCAGAAGGATCTCCCCACCTGCTTCTCTCTGTAGGGAGGGTCCCTTCACTGGGGTCTCTAGTGGGGTGCCCCTGAGCCCCGGGAGGGCTGACTCTAAGCAAGGTGCTCTTCCTGCCCCCCAGGACACTTCCTGTCCCTGCAGAGGGCCTGGGGGCAGCTGGAGGCTGTGGCCAGTGTCCTCACGCCAGCCCTGGGCCCCTCAGGCCCCGCCTGTGAGCTCCACATGGCTTACTACTTCCAGAGTCACCCCCAAGGTACCTGGCCCTGGGGGCCAAGCTGGCAAGGCGTGGCGCTCCCTGGAGGGAGGGAGGGAGGGGTCAGGGACAGTATGGTGACCCCCCCCTCACCAGGCCTGCTGGCACTGGTGCTGGTGGAGGGTGGCTACCGGGAGCTGGTGTGGCACGCTCCGGGCAGCAGCAACGGCAGCTGGACAGTGCACACGGTCCCTCTCGGGGCACGCCGCCGGCCCTTTAGGGTAAGGAGGGCAGCCGGGGTGGGGGAGTCCGGAGCTGGCACCTGCGTGACCATCACCCCCCCACACACCTGTTCCCCTCCCCCTGGTGAAGCTGGAGTTTGTCGGCCTGGTGGACCTGGACGGCCCCAGCCAGCAGGGTGCCGGCGTGGACAATGTGACTCTGAGGGGCTGCAGCCCCATGGTGACCACCGAGAAGGACAGAGGTGCTTGGTGGCTCTGTCCTGCTCTGCCTCCACCCTGGCCCCCGCCCTGCAGATCAAGGCCGGTGGGGTAGGGGGTGGGGGATGGTGGGGTGGAGCTGACCCTCTTCGGCCCCACTCCCAGAGGTCACCTGTAACTTTGAGCGGGACACATGCGGCTGGCACGCCGGCCACCTCACAGATGCCCACTGGCACCGAGTCAAGAGCAGCGGCCCGGATTACGACCACACCACGGGCCAAGGTAGATCCAGGGCTTCCCAGAGCTGGGCACCTTCCCCGTGGCCTGGCGTCCGCCAGTCAGCCTGCTGTCCCATCTGCACGCAGGCCACTTTGTGCTCCTGGATCCCGCTGAGCCCCTGGCCCGGGGCCCCAGCGCCCAGCTGCTCACCGGGCTGCAGACGCCAGGGGCGCTGACAGAGTGCGTGTCCTTCTGGTATCACCTCCACGGGCCCCAGATAGGTATGTGACTCCTGGGGGGCACTTGGGTGCTGAGAGGGCCGAAGGCAGGCTGGAAGGGAACTGAGTCACTCCCTCCAGGGACACTGCTCCTGTCCATGCGGCGGGAAGGGGCCGTGGAGACGGCCCTGTGGTTACGCTCAGGCTCCCACGGCAACCGGTGGCAGCAGGCCTGGGCCACCCTCACCCACCAGCCCGGCTCCAAGTACCAGGTGAGCCAACCTGGGGTGGGGCGTCGCTGGGGCCCTGTGGGCTGATCCTTCTTCCCGGGTGACCCTTCCTCCCTGGCTGTGAGAGGCGGGTGCTGGGGGCTCCCCTGCTGGCTGACGCCTCCACCCCAGCAGTGGGAGAGAGAGGCTGGGGTCCAGCCCCCTACCCACTGACTCCCCTGCCGGCCGACCCCTCTGTCCTGGCCGTGGGAGGGGAGGTGCTGGGGGCCCACACTGGCTCATCCCCTCTGCCCCCAGCTGCTGTTCGAGGGCCTGCGGGATGGCTTCCAGGGCACTATGGGGTTGGACGATGTTGTTGTGCGGCCTGGTCCCTGCTGGGCCCCCAGGCACTGCTCCTTTGAGGACTCAGCCTGTGGGTTCTCCACGGGCGGCCAGGGCCTCTGGAGACACCAGACCAACGCCACAGGCCAGGCTGTACAGGGCCCCTGGGCAGACCACACCACCGAGACAGCACAAGGTATTGGGTGGACAGGGGCTCGGGGGGCTCAGGGATCAGGCTGCAAGGGTGGCCAGGTGGCTACCCTGACACTCGTACTGTTCCCAGGGCACTACATGGTAGTGGACATGAGCCCCCACGCACTGGCCCGTGGCCACGTGGCCTCCCTGAGCTCGGAGAAGCACGGGCCTCTGGCCCAACCGGCCTGCCTGACCTTCTGGTACCACCTGAGCCTCCAAAACCCAGGTGAGGGGTGGGGGCAGGGCCTCTGGTAGGCTCCAGCTGTGCCCTGGGGTCCAGGTGTCTCCACTCCCATGCCTGGGCTGGAGGTCTTGGGGAGCCCCCTCCCCCATGACTGTGCTGACCTTGGCCCCACGTGGCAGGCACCTTGCGGGTCCACGTGGAGGAGGGTGAGCGACGCCAGGTGTTCAGCGTCAGTGCCCACGGTGGGCTGGCCTGGCGCTTAGGCAGCGTGGATGTGCAGGCTGAGCGAGCCTGGAGGGTAAGTGGGCCAGCGGGGGTGAGGGGCCTTACCTGAGCCAGAGTCAAGGCTTAGCATCCTGCCCTGCATCCCCAGGTGGTGTTTGAGGCCGAGGCTGCGGGTGTGGAGTACGCGTACATTGCAGTGGATGACCTGTCTCTCGAGGATGGGCCTTGCCCTCAGCCAGGTGGGAGCCCACTGCCCAACACTGGTGCCTCTGGGGCCATGGGCAGACCACGGAGGCTGGGGGCCATGGGAGGGGCAGTCACCACCGGACCTCCTTACAGCATCCTGTGACTTTGAGTCTGGCCTGTGTGGCTGGAGCCACCTGCCCTGGCCCAGCCCGGGCGGGTACAGCTGGGATTGGAGCAGCGGGGCCACACCCTCCCGGTACCTCCAGCCCTCCGTGGACCACACCCTGGGCACCGAGGCAGGTGAGCCCTGCCAAACCCAGGAGGGGTTCAAGCCTCGGAGGGGGGACCTCGGAACCAGAGCTGGCCCCAGGAGCCAGGCATGCCCCCGTCGCGGTGCCTGCCTGGCACCCTCCACTGCTGGGTTGGGGGTCTGGCTCCCCGTGTGCCCACGCTTAAGTTCTCCATCAGCCAGCCAGGACCTGTTGGCACTCTGCTGTCCCTTCTTGTCCCAGGCCACTTTGCCTTCTTTGAAACTGGTGTGCTGGGACCGGGGGGCCAGGCGGCCTGGCTGCGCAGTGAGCCGTTGCCTGCCACCGAGGGCTCCTGTCTCCGCTTCTGGTACCACATGGGCTTCCCTGAGCACTTCTGTGAGTGGGGCTGGGGCCAGCAGGGGCCCAAGGCAGGACAGTCTGTGTCTTTACCTCTGGGGAGTCCAGGCGTGACCACCTTCGTCCTCTGCCCCCAGACAAGGGGGAGCTGAGAGTACTGCTGAGCAGCACCCGGGGGCAGCTGACCGTGTGGGGCACAGGTGGGCGTCAGCGGCACCAGTGGCTGGAAGGGCAGGTTCAGGTGGCTAGCCCCGAGGAGTTCCAGGTGAGGCTGGCCACAGGAGCAAGGGTGGCTTCAGGTCCCCAGGCAGGGAGTGGGGTTTGGGGCTGGCAGGGTCCCCCACTGGGATCCACTCAGCACTGCTGTCTCCCGGTCAGCTCATGTTTGAAGCCACGCTGGGTGGCCAGCCAACCCTGGGGCCCATTGCTCTGGATGATGTCCAGTACTTGGCCGGGCAGCCCTGCTATCTACCTGCACCCAGCCAGGGTGAGTCAGGCTCCAGATAATGCACCAGCCCTCCCTCCTCCTCCCCTGTGCCCACTGGGCTAGCCCCCTGCCTGCCTCCCCTTTCCCCTCTCAGCTGTGCCCTGCCTTGGAGCCCCTGTCCACTTTGTGGGGTCCCCTCGGCCAGCTGCCCTGGCTGGAGCCTTTGCCCCACCACATCTGCACCCCAGAGCCCAGCAGGGCCAGGGCAGGTTGGGGAAGCTAGGGCGGCACTCGCCAGGGGAAGGAGGCTGGGGCAGGTCTAGCCCAGCTGTGACCTCGCAGAGCCCACAGACGGCAGGGCTGCCTGGGGTCAGTCTCTTCGCTCCTGGGAGTGTCTGGACCTGGGTGGCAGCCTGGCCGACGCCCTCCGGCGTTTCCCCTTGTAGAGGGCGGCCCCAGGAGCCAGGAGGGCAGGGCGCCGGGCCAGGACACGAGGCTCAGGTCTGGTCCGTATCTGCGGCCCGCAGGGGACGGGCCCGCTCCCACGTTGGTGCCCGTCGTGGTCGGCGGTGCCCTCTTCCTCTTGCTGCTCCTGGGCCTGCTTGGATTTGCGGGGCAGCGCTGGCTCCGGAAGAGAGGGGGCTGCCTCTTCCTGGGGCGCCGAGAGACCGGGGCAGCGCAGGGCTTCGACAACATACTCTTCAACGCGGTAGGAAGGCGGGCCGTCGCCTGCGGGGGCGGGGCCTACAGGTGATGGGGCGGGGCCGAGCCTAGGGGCGGGGTAGGACCGGGGGCGGGGCCTACAGGTGGTGGAGCGGGGCAGGACCGAGGGCGGGGCGACAACGTTCTCGTCAAGGCGGTAGGAGGGCGGGCCGGCGCCGGTGGGGGCGGGGCCTAGATGTGCTGGAGTGGGGCCGAGAGCGCGGGGCGTACAGTGGCCGGGGCGACAGTGTTCTCTTCCACACAGTAGGAGGGTGGGGCGGGGTGGGGCCGAGAGGAGGCGAGCGACATTATCATCAACGCGTAAGGGGCGGGGCCTGCGGCCTCCCGAGGCGGAGGGGGGAACCTGTGGACTACTGGGGACAGATCCTCACCCCTCACCCACCCTCTTCCTCCCCAGGAAGGCATCACGCTCCCGACGCCCGTCACCAGCGACCAGTAGCCGCTCGCAGACTCGGAGCTGCCTCTCCAGGAACAGCTCCAGGCCGAGTGTGGTCAGGGTCAGGGACAGCTCAGGCCCTGCAGTGATACAGGACAGTTCCCACCGGCCCCTCACCCCAGGCTGGGCCCCAGGAGCCGAGGGGACCTGGAAGCCTCCACCCCCATCGCTGGCCTAGGGCCTGTCTGATCCCTGAGGAGGATGGTGGTCACGCACCTCAGGAATAAACACCCCGTGCTGTCCCCAGTTCTGGCTCCCAGGCTGTGGTTACTGCCCCCATCAGCCCTGACTCACGCACAGCTGGCTGGCTCTCAGGAGTGACCTCACACCCTGACTCGGGAGACAGATATGATATAGAAGAACATGCTCTTAGATGACCAAGGGGACAGGAGAGCCACAGGTCAGACAGGGCGGGAGTGACCCCAGGAACAAACAACAGCAGGAACCTGAGAGGGCACAGCCAGGCTACGTGAAGTGCCCACAGGCAAGTGACCCTGCCAGGGTTCCAGCAACGCCACAGAGTCAAGGTCCCCAGGGACACTCTCCACGGTGGAGGTCCCTGCGTCCACTCACCACGATGGAGGTCCCCCATGTCCCCATGTCCACCCACCACGGTGGAGGTCCCCGTGTCCACCGCCCCACAGTGATGGCAGTCTCTGGAATGGGGCATCTCCATGTGGTCCTCACACTCAATGCCGCCGTTGGGCACTCCTGAGCATGTCACAAGGCCAAGCGCTGAGGTCCCTGTCCCCTCCCCATGGGTTCATGCCCTGGTCTAAGTTACTAGGAGTTTGCTCGGTCCTCGCTCATCTGGAGAGTCCCGAGACCCAGGGCTGACCTGCACGTGGGGACTTGGGGCTGCCTCTCCTGCACCCCTGGAGACCTCCCTGAGGGCGGGCCCTGTCCGGCCTTCCTCCGAGAAGGAGGGGACCGTCACTTAGCACCAAGTGGGCATCTGTGGAGGGAAATGTTCCCGAGACTCCAGGAGCAGAGCCCCTCACGGGCCAGGCAAGGCCTCACAGCAGAGCCCCCTACTGCAGGCAGGGTGCCGTCACGGGGCTCCCCTCCCAGGGAAGCGTGAGGGTCAGGCCCGCAGCGACAGATGCCATCCTGGGTCCTCCACGGGTGCTGAGCCGCAGACCAGCACCGCCCACTGCCCCGGGACGACGTGGTGCCCAGGGAAGGATCCTGCCTGGGAGGAGGCGGCTTTCAACACCCCCAGCCCCACAGGGCTCCTCACGGAAACCCTGGCTTCCTTCCCAACAGCCAACGTCCAGGGAGCCGGGAGTCTGTTAGATTAATGATCTACCACAGCAGGAGAAGCAGCGAACTTTTATTAGCTTCTCTGAAAGCTCCAGGAGGGGGAAGCCTGCGTGAACCGCCCAACGGCCCTCTACCACTTCCCAAGAGGCGGCCCCACCTCAGACCCCCAAACCTCACAGCTAACACTACCACCGCTCAGGTGCGCGTGTGGGGACAGGATGGGGGAAGAAAACAGGCAGGAGAGCCAAAGACTTTGCAAGGTTTTGTTTGTTTGACAGCAGGTATGGGATGAGGAGTTTCCCCAGCAAGGCCGGTGCCCCACGCGCCGCTGGCCAGGTGAAGAGACCCATGCTGGTTCTGGTGGTCAGGAACCAGCCAACGAGATCAGCTGCAACAACTGATTTCGAGGCTTTGTGTTCATTTCGCCCTTGGCCCCTTCTCGATGGGCTTCCCAATGTCCTTGCCCCGGAGCTTGAGGCCTGCAAGGGACGGAAGCCTGACGACTCCACGGCCCCCCGACTCCACATCCCCCCCCGTTCCTGAACCCACCCACGACTCAGCAGTCCCCCACCCTCCCCAACTCCACAGCCCTCCACCCTCCCTGACTCTGCAGCCCCCTAGGATCCTGAACCCACCCATGACTCCACAGCCCCCCACCCTCCCTGACTCTGCAGGCCCCCCTAGACTCTGCAGCCCCCGCCCTCCCCCTGACTCCGCGGCCCCCACGTCTCCACAGCCCCCGCCCTCCCCCTGACTCCTCGGCCCCCACGTCTCCACAGCCCCCGCCCTCCCCCTGACTCCTCGGCCCCCACGTCTCCACAGCCCCCGCCCTCCCCCTGACTCCTCGGCCCCCACGTCTCCACAGCCCCCGCCCTCCCCCTGACTCCACGGCCTCTCCACGATCCCGCAGCCCAACTTCCGGGAACCCTCAAGATGGCAATGGGCATCTTCCCCACAACAGCAACAGCTCTCTTCCCCTCCCTAGCAATGCCCCTTCAGCAGCTTCTCAGAGACCTGCCCAAGGCTTAGATCCCCCACCAAAGATTTCCAGTAGGAAGGAGGGAGGGACACAGAGATGGCCCCCTCCAACTCGGTTAGGCGCTAAGCACACAGAGCATCACTTGTTGTCATGCCTAATCTAAAGAGCAGGAATCTGTCGGGATCTTAGAAGTCAGAGAAAGTGAGCACCACTAGGGGGCGTGAGTGGGAACAAGACGGCCGGCGGCCGACACCCTTGGGGAGGATACCGTGTCTGAGCAGAAGGCCCCTGAGACCCCTTGTCCTCAGGCTGAGGAGGTCACTGACCAGTACAGGGGAGGCCGTGAAAGAAGCGTGAAAGGATGGAGCCAAGGCACCATCAGCTCACGGGCATTTCCTCACAGCCACAGAGCCCCACCACGCTCCTGCCAGGCGGCCGCCTGCAAGAACAGAGCTCTCGGGCAGGAGAGCTGGCAGCTTAAAAGGTCTCAACGCCCCGAGGGCCACCTGAGCGTCCTGGGCACCAGGTGGCAGTAGCCAAGACCCCAGGCAGGCCACTCACCGATGGCTCTTTCAATCTTGCCCAGAACCTGGTTGTTG
This sequence comes from Dugong dugon, assembly GCA_030035585.1. NCBI lineage: Eukaryota > Metazoa > Chordata > Mammalia > Sirenia > Dugongidae > Dugong > Dugong dugon. Next base: position 1,262,890 of record CM057471.1, read on the forward strand.
GGGATGGCCCGTCCACTCTCATAGTCAGCGATCACTTGCGGCTTCTCATTGATTTTCTAGGGAGAAGACGTGCTCTATACACATCAGTTCATGAGGACACGCTGTGAAACTAGGGCACGCTGGGAGGGAGGCACCTGGGCAGCTGCCCCCCGCTGCACCTCAGCCCAGGGCTGCAGCAGTGGGGTTCCACGCAAGCACAGGGCCACGTCGGTGTGAGAGGACCACACGGCTGCCCGAGAGGCCTGCAGGTCCTGGGACAAGGCCAGCTGACACCTCCATGGTCACCCAGCTCACCAGGTGCCTTCCAAATACCGGCCGCCCGCCCCCAGCCCCAGCCCCAGCCCCAGTCCTGGATGCAGCAGAGGGCTGGCGGGACTCACCGTGGCCAGGTCCTTCTGTGTGAGCCCCTTGCTCTGCCGGCCCTGCTGGATCACCTTGCCCACCTCCAAGGTCACCCTGTCGTGGTGCAGTTCCTCTGTCTCCCGGTCCAACTTGGCAGTGTTCTTGGTGATTGAATGCTGTTTATTCTGGCCAGCAGCCCCTGGGGCAGGAGCGAGGCCAAAGCAAAGGAGAGGGTTTGGGAAACAGCCGAAGACAAACCACTTCAGAGTGGTGGTCTCACCGGACACTCTCCTGCAGGGGAGACTTCACACATCTAAGAGCATGCAGTTCCAGAATGTTCTCTCAGTTATGGGAAGCAGGCAGGCAGGAGGTAGGTAACAAACCTCCTGACCTGCTGCCAACCAGGGCAGCCTTGGTAAGATCACAGCTATTCCCCACCTCTCACCTGCTAGCCGCCAAGCAGGCATCCTTCCTAAAGATGAGGATGGGCACACCTCTGCCTTGCCAGCTCCTGACACCATCCCCTGGGAGGCACTGCGCACACACGCTCACACACACACAGAGACACACAGAAACCCCAACAGCATGGCTGCCTTTCGTGACCGGGAACATGGTACCCACATTTCTTGGAAGTCTCCACATCTTCTCCTCGTCTCTGAGCTGCTAAAATGGCCTAGAAAATTAGAAGAGGTTTTCTGGTTGGAATCAGCCTCAGCGTGTCCAGCGTGCACCAGTTCAGCCCTGCTGGCCGATCAGCACACCAACGACTAGTGGTTCTGGAAACACAACATGTGGTGCTGGGTTTAACAGCCCAACCTTGTAGCATAAAACCCTGGACAATCAGCTATCCACGCAACTTGTGGCAAGCTGCCACCAAAGACAAGAAAAACAGTGCACTTCTTTTGTTGTTGAGAAAAATATGGTAAAGGATTCTTTTCAGAAATTCATATTCAAGACACAATTACTTGTCTACCAGACCCTACTACAAGAGCAGGAAAAAAGTCCAGTGTAGACATGACTTTGACATTAGTATCTGGCTCCCTCCTAATAAACCTGTGCATAAGCCTTCCCAAGGAAACCCGGGCCTCCGGGGACAAGCGTGATGCCCTTTGATCTGCAGTCACTGAACATTCACATGGCATTCTCTCCTGACATTTCCATACTTGAAAAAAGTGACTTGTGAACTCTAGGTTCACTTGTTCAAAGATGCTTTCTAGACAACTTACTCACAAGACTACAGAAACTTACTGCGACTGAGCTTCCTTTAAAAAAAAGGGGGGGGGGAGGATCTGAATTTCACAGGAGTACTGATTACTCTGCAGGTCAAAGAATGTCCCTTTCTATGGCAGGGGTCCTGCGCCTGTGTCTCAGGCTCTCCCTCAGGGCCGCTTGAGGAGTAGAAACGGAAGGAGGGGGCGACTGAACTGCCTCCTCCCTTATCACACTGGACTCACAAATGAAGCTTGGGTGGGTCAACAATGCCGGGTGACCTGTTGCCCACAAGTATCTCCTGGGTATGTCCATCTTCTACCCAGCAACAGGGAAAAGCAGGGTCACCACCAGACGACCCTGGTCTGTAGGCTCCGCGGGATCCACGACACGTCTCGCCCCTGTCCCCAGTGCCCCTGCCCCAGGGCCTGTCCCCTCTGGGGCCTGTCCGCACCAACTCCCCGGCCTTTCCCCTCTGGGGCCTGTCCATACCCCCTCCGGGGCCTGTCCGTACCCCCTCCCCGGCCTGTGCCCTCCCGGACCTGTCCGCACCCCCTCCCCGGCGTGTCCCCTCCCGGACCTGTCCGTACCCCCTCCCAGGCCTGTGCCCTCCAGGACCTGTCCGTACCCCGTCCCAGGCCTGTACCCTCCCGAACCTGTCCGTACCCCCTCCCAGGCCTGTCTCCTCCCGGACCTGTCCGTACCCCGTCCCAGGCCTGTGCCCTCCCGGACCTGTCCGTACCCCCTCCCCGGCGTGTCCCCTCCCGGACCTGTCCGTACCCCCTCCCAGGCCTGTCCCCTCCAGGATCTGTCCGTACCCCCCCCGGCGTGTCCCCTCCCGACCTGTCCGTACCCCCTCCCCGGCCTGTGCCCTCCCGGACCTGTCCGCACCGCCTCCCCGGCCTGTCTCTTCCCGGCTCTGTCCCCTCCCGGGCCCCGTCCCGCCCACGGCCCGGCCTGTCCCCGCCGCCCCGCCCCATCCCGGCCGGCCGTCCAGGCCTGTCCCCGCGAGGTCCGGGGCACCGCCCACCTGTTTGGACTTGGCCTGGGCCGCCGTGGGGCCCTTCTTACGCAGCACCGTCACCGTGTCCCAGTCGCTCTCGGCCATGGCGGGTCGGGCGCGGTCGGCGGCTCCGTCCAGCGGCTCCGCGGCTGCAGCTCCAGACCCGGCGCGGCGTCGCGACGTCCGTCGGCGCGAGGCCCCGCCCCCGGTCCCCATTGGCCCGCGGCGCGGGGGGGCGGGCACTTCCCGAGGTCCGGGGCCAATCCAGGAGCGGCTCGTCTCAGGGCGCGCCGGGCGGCCCGCGGGCGCACGACGTCGGGCCGCTAGGGGTGGCGCTGGGGGCGAGGGGGAGCCGGGGGGAGGAGGGGCGTCGGGGGTAAAGGGGTGCCAGGAGGAAACGCGGGCATCGGGGTCTCCGGGATGAGAGGAGCCCCGGGGTGAGGGGAGCGCCAGGAGGAGGAGGCTGGGAGAAAAAGGGGGCCCCGGGGGGAAGGGGGCCGCAAGGATAAAATAGGGCCACGGAGAGTATAGGGGAGCTGGGGAAAGGTGGCGCTGAGAGGAGGGGTCAGGGAGAAGAGGGGGCGCTGGGAGAAAAGGGGGCACCGGAAGAGACGGGGGCGCGAGGTGAAGGGGGCTACGAGACGAGGAGGCGCGGGGAGAACGGGTGCGCCGGGAAAACAGGAGGCGCAGGGAGAAAAAGGTGTCGGGAGGAGTTGGAGCCACGGGGAGGAGGGGGCGAAGAGAAGGGGGCGCGTGGAGTAGAGAAGGTCGGGAGACAGGAGCCCCGGGGCGCGAGCGGGCACCTTTGGGGATGGGGTCCCACCAGGCCCGCAGGCCACGTGGGCGAGGAGGGTTCGGATACCGGCGCCCAAACTCAACGCGGGAAACGCAACCTCCTCAGTTTTTCTGTAGCTGATCTTAGTTTCTGCTTCATACCTTGATTTTGCCACCTTGGTGTACTCAATGCGAAGTTCTTTCCCTGTTTCTGTGGAGTTGTGTTCGTGAGATGCAGAAGTGTTAGGGGCAAGGGCAGCAGGTTTGGGCCGTGGTAAAGTGATGCGGCTGCTCACCAAAAGGTCGGCAGTTCAAATCCACCAGTCGCTCCTTGGAATCCCTAGGGGGCAGTTCTACTCTGTCCTATAGGGTTGCTATGGGTTAGAATGGACTCCACGGCAATATATTTTTTATATAAATATGAATCCATTATTTTATAATAATTTTGTACTTTTTAAATTATTTTGCATAGTGTGCATATTTGAAATAATGAGAAAAGATTTAAAAAACTGACAAAGGCCACACAAGCGTCTCAAAATTCAGAAAAATAGCATTTTTATAAACGTACTGACGCATCTCTCTAACGCTTTGCTAACGTTTCCTGACGGCGTGCTTTTGTTTTGTTTCATGACAGTTTTGTAGAATTGTTTTATACACAGAATAGAAAGCTGATTCAGACGTTTCTCTAACACGGCTGATCCAGTGGATACCTCATTGTTAGTACTGATATTGGTTCACACACAGAACTTACTGTTTATGGCGCTACTACAAGTTAGTGCTCCACATATACAGGCATTCTGATGAAAAGTATATGTAGTATTAATATAGTATAGTATTAAGTGTGTAATAGTATAGTATGTTAAATTGCGTTCGCTGCATCGTCGGATACGTTCCCGAGAGGAGACAACTTTGATTCCACTCAGGCATCGAGAGAGCCGAAGGCTCTGCTTACTGTGTGTATTCTGGATGACTGGAAGATTTTTGCAGATTCACTCTTGACTCAAGAGTTGTTAACTGCCATCAAGTTGTCCTCCGACTCATGGCAAGCCCTTGCACAACAGAATAAAACAATGCCCAATCCTGTGCCATCCCTGTAATCAGTGGCAGATCAGACCCTTGTGATCCATAGGCTTTTCATTGTCTGATTTTCAGAAGTAGATCGCCAGGCCTTTCTTCCTAGTCTGTTTTAGTCTGGAAACTCTACCGAAACCTGTTCAACATCACAGCAACACAAAAGCCTCCGCTGACAGACGGGTGCGCTGCGCGTGAGGTGCGCTAGCTGGGAGTGGAAGCTCGGTCTCCCCACGTGTGCAGGGCCAGTGTCTCAGTCATCCAGTGTTGCTGTAACAAACATGCCACAAGTGGGTGGCTGCTACAGATTTATCTTCTCACAGCTCAGGAGGCTAAAAGTCCGAATTGAGGGCGCCGACTCTAGGGGAGCGTTTTCTGTCTCTGTGGGCGTTGGGGGAGGTCCTTACTCCTCTGCTCCTTCGTGCTCTCCGTGTGGCATGGTGTCTGTCTTCTCCAGCGCTGCTTGCTTGTTTCATTTCATATCTCAAAAGAGATTGACTTAAAACACACCCTACACTAATACTGTCTCTAACTTCACAAAACCCATTCCCTCATGGGGTTATAACCACAGGTATAGGGATTAGGATTTACAACACATATTTTGGGGGGACACAATTGAATCCATAACAGCCAGCACTGCGGGTGGGTAAGTCGCTAGTCAAAGAAGCCACTCCTGCCCCAGGACCGCTAGCAAGGACCTGAATGAACCACGTGAACACCTCCCATAAACCCCAGTTAAATGCATTCCAACTCAATTTCTCCTTTGCCGGCTCCCAGAGATGACCGCAGCCACTCCAGTGCCACTGTACCCCAGTGAAAGTGATGAAGGGGGAGCAGTGGTATCACTAGGGTTGGTGTCCCCCCCCCCCCACCCCGGACCTCTTCCTGTACCAGACCATACAGAATCCTTAGTCATGTTTTTTGTACTAATGTTACTCATAAACCATAATTCCTATATGTCACTCCTTTTCCTTTAATTACTACTTCATCCTCAAAAAAGTTATTGATATGGGATCAGAAATACTAATTACCACAATATTACACCGGAAAATTGCACAAAATCAGCAACTATAAAAACACCAGCAGCAATGAAAACAAGTGTGTGCTTGTAGTGTGCGCAGATGCAAACACGTGATTCATTGTAATTGAGTGGAGCCCTGGTGGCACTGTGGTTGAGAACTCGGCTGCCAATGACAAAGGTCAGCAGTTCAAATCCAGTGCGTTCTTATAGTGCGTGCAGTTGAAAACGTGATTCAAAGTGTTATTGTAATTGGGTAATGATGACAGCTCTCACCATAGGTATACTGAGACATGCCAGCTGGGCTTACGAAAAATGTGTTTGTTGTTATATCTAACTACAGGGATATTTTTATAAAAAATAATACATTTCTGCTAAAACACTGCACAAAAATTTTATAGACAGTCATTCTGGTGTCACCCCCTCTGACCGTGTCACCTGGTGCGGCCCGCACCCCTCACCAGCTGTCTTAGCCCATTGCAGGTAAAACATCCTGCGCTGCAAACTGAACCTGACCACCGAACCGGTTGCAAGGCCCCTCTCAGAGCCAAGGCTGGGTCCCTGCCGGTGAAGCCGCACCAGCTTCATGATATGTCTGCCCTGATTGGCCTGGGGGGGCAGGCGCCTTAGACCTAGCTGTCTTCTTCCCGGGTGTCCACCAGGACAGCCTTCAACCCGTCTGGCCCTCAGTCAGGAGTCCAGACCACAGAGACATCCACCAGGGCCCATCTGGGGGCAGGGGTCTCTAAAGCCTTCCAGCCATGCAGCCGGGCTGTCTCTGGGGTCACCTGTGCACAGGAGCTCCTGGCTCTGGGATTCTTCACATTTACTCGGGGTCCAGAGGAAGGGACTAACCACTGTGTAGAAAAAAGAACCAGCTTTGGGAGGCAGTATCTGCAGAGAGGCCACGCCAGTGTCATTTGAATGGCTCCTTCGTCTGCATCATTTAAGATAAGCAGCCTACCAGAATTATCCATTTATCTTTATGCAGGAAGGAAGAATAGAAAAGAAAGTTCCATAGCCTTCCAGAAAACAAATAAAAAATGGCTATTTCTATATTTCCAAAATAAAAACCTTAATTTGAATATTGTATCCACGATAAAAAATAACATCAAAAGTCATTATCAGTTAAAAGCTATCTAGTAAAATCTGGTAAATTTGAGATTCCAGATATCTCACCAAGAAGTTCCGCACATAATGAACAAGTAATCATGATTATGGTGGCAGACGAACTTTAACGTGGCTCCCACGATCCCTGCCTCCTGATAGTCAAACCTTTGTGTAATCCCCTCCCTGTGAGCGTGGGTGGGCCCTGGGGCTTCTAACCAACGGAGCGTGGCGAGGGTCATGAGATGTACGCGATTACGCTCACGTGGTTACGCCAAGTGTCCTGCCTCTCTGGCTGGTGGTCCCGCCGTTGCTGAACAAGCAGCATTCCGTGAGCCCTGCAGCCAGGAGGAACTCAACACTGCCAACAACCGCGGGGGCCTGGAAGCAGGTTCTTCCCCAGTCCAGCCTCCGCATGAGAAAACGGCCCAGCTGATACCTTGACTGTAGCCTAGCGAGACCCTGAGCAGAGGACACAGCTGAGCTGTGCCTGGACGCTGGACCAACAAAATGGAAATGACAAATTTGTGTTCTCTTAAGCCACTAAGTTTGTGGCAATTTGTTACAGCAATAGAAAACTAATACAATTGCTAAGTGTAGGACAGGATTTAATTTTTTCCACCTTTTTGGAAGTATAATTTAAATAACGTAATTATGTTATTTAACTTAAATAACATAACTGTTTAAATAACATAAAATTTCTTAACTTTATCTTTCAAAGAGCAGAAGTTTTTATATTTATGAAGTCCAAATTGTCAATTTTTTCTTTTGCGGTTCATGCTTTTTTGTGTCCTACCTAAGAAATCTTTTCCTGTCCCATCTCCTTTGTTTTCTTCTAAGAGTTTTATAGTTTTAGCTCTTACGCTTAGTTCGTGAGTTATCCCTGCCCTGAGTTAACTTTTGTGCATGGTGTGGGTAAGGGTTGATGTTCACTGTCCTCATCAGCCCCATTTGCTGAAAAGACTTCTCACTCCCCCATTGAGTTACTTTTACACCTTTGCTGAAAATCAGTTGGCCGTATACGCGCTGGTTTATTTCTGGGCTATTTCACTTCATCATTCTGCATATCTCTCTTTATGCCAGCATCACACACACTGTCTGGATTACTGTAGATTGATAATAATTTTTGTAATCAGATAGTTTAATCCTCCAATTTTGTTCTTTTTAAAAATTGCTTTGGCTATTCTAGGTCCTTTGCATTTTCATATAAATTTTAGAATCGGGTTTTCAATTTCTACCAAAAAAAAAAAAAAGCCCGCTGGTGTTTGGACTAGGGTTGCCTTAAATCTTGAGATCAGTTTGGGAGAGAACTGACCTCTTAACAGTATCAAGTTTTCGAATCCATGATCACGGGATCCCTCCCCATTTATTCAAAGAAAAAAAAAACCAAACCCATTGCCGTTGAGTCGATTCCAACTCATGGTGACCCTATAGGACGGGGTAGAACTGCCCCATAGAGATCCAAGGAGCACCTGGTGGATTCAAACTGCTGACCTTTTGGGTAGTAGCTGTAGCACTTCACCACTACACCACCAGAGTTTCGGATCATCTTTACTCTCTCACAGCAGTGCTTTTTAGTTGCCAGTGTGAAGGTCTTGCACATCTTTTGTTAAGTTTATTCCCTAGCATTTTTTATGCTATTGTAAATTGAATTTTTATAATTTCATATTCCAACTATTTGTTCCTAGTATATGAGAATACATGGGTTTTTATATATTAATCTTGTATTCAGTATCTTTCTTAAATTCATTTATCAGTTCTGAGTAGTTGTTTTATTGATTCTTTAGAATTTTCAACATAAACATTAGCATCTGTGAATAGAAACAGTTTTACTCTATCTTCTGCAATAGTTTATACCTTATGTATTGTTTCTGGTTTCATTGCAGTGGCTAGGACCTCCAGTACAATTTTGAACAGAAGTGACGAGAGCAGGCACGCTTGCCTTGATCCCAGTCTCAGAGAGAATGTGTTTAGTATATGGCTGTTTAGAATAATCGTTAGCTATGGGGTTTTTGTTTGTTTGCTTGTTAGTTTTTTTAGACACCCTGTACTGCCTTGAGGAATTTTCTTTCTAATACTAGTTTGGTGAGTTTTTTTTTTTTTTTTTAGTCATGAATGGGTGTTTAGTTTTGTCAAAAGCTTCTGCATCAGTTGAAATGATCATATGGTTTTTCTCTTTTATTCTGTTAATATGTACTGGTGGTTTTCCAACGTGAAAACTTACCTAGGCTGAACTACATTTCCCAGAATTCCCTTCTCTGTATGCTAATGTAGGGTGGGCCATAAACCTTCTATATGAGATTTGGAGGGCATAAATGAAGCACCGGCCCTATTGTTGTTTTTATGTTCGTAAAGTGTCTTAGTTATCTAGTGCTGCTATCACAGAAATACCACAAGTGGACGGTTTTAACAAACAGAAATTCATTTTCTCACAGTTTAGGAGGCTAGAAGTCTGAATTCAGGGCGCTGGCTTTAGGGGAAGGCTTTGTCTGTCAGCTCTGGAGGAAGGTCTTCGTCTCTTCTGAGCTTCTGCTCCTGGGCGATCTTCATGTGCTTTGGCATCTCTCTTCCACATCTCGGCTGCTTTGCTTGTTGTTTTATATCTTAAAAGAGATTTACTCAAGACACACGCTACACTAATCGTCCCTCATTAACATAACAAAGACAACTCATTCCCAAATGGGATGATAACCACAGGCATAGAGGTTAGCATATACAATGCGTGTTTTGCGGGGACACAATTCAATCCACAACGGAAGGTCAGGTTCTGGTGCTGTTGTAGATTACCCATGTCCTGGTTGATCAGCTGACTTACCTCATCAGCATGGGTAGCTAGCAGCTGGGCTTGCAGCTGCTCGAATTTGCCCTGAATGCTCCTTCAATTTTTCTAACTCCTGGGCCGAGTGTGTACTGAACTCTTCAATGAAGGGTGCCAGTTTCTCCAGTAGGACATTTACATCCTCAAGATTGGAGGCAGTGAGAGGCTGACATGGGTGTGAGTTGGTTCTCATGGTTTTCAGTTCATACTCGTAGATTCCTTCTTGTCTTTGCTGCCCCTTCATTTACTTCCATCTCCTCCCGACTTGCCTGCCCTGTGAATTTCAAGCTCAAACATCAAATGCTAATAGTCTTACAAAGACTATTTAACTAGCTCCCACAATGGTGTCAGGTCAAAACGCTGTAACAAATCCCTTGATATATATATCTCCTAGTGATTCAGCTTTCTTACTGAACCCTGTCTGATACGTATGTTGAATTACATAGATTTATTTTTCAATGTCAAATCAAACTTTCATTCCTGGGATAAACCCTTTCTATCTACCTACCTACATACCTACCTGCCTATCTGTCTATCATGTATCTATGTATCTATCTAGTTGGATTTAGTTCCAGCCTCTTAAATGAAGTGTTTAGTCCATTTACATTTAATATAATCATTGATATGGTTAGTTTAAGTCTACCATCCTGCTAGGAGCCTGGGTGATGCAAGCAGTTTGCGATCAGCCACCAACCTAAAGGTTGGCGGTTCGAACCCACCCACCAGCTCCACAGAAGAAAGGCCTGGTAAACTGCTTCCATAAAGATTACTGCCAAGAAAACCGTATGGAACAGTTCTACTCTGTAATGAAAGGGGTTCCGATGAGTCGGGGGCTGACTCAACAGCAACTAACAATAACAACAACCTCCTGATATTCATTTTCTATTTGTCCTTTCTGTTTTATGTGCCTCTATTTTTATTATCCTGCCTTTTTTTGAGGGGGGTTCTTAAAGTAGTCTTAGTATTCTATTTATTTCTTCCATTGGCTTTATTAGCTGTACCTCTTTCTACTATTTTTTAGTGGTTGCTCTAGGAATTACAGTATGCTTCTTTAACGTAACACAGTCTATTTAGAATAAAGACTGTACTACCTCATACTTCATTCTTCATACTTCTCAAATGTGAGAACCTTACGAAAGTATAACTCCATTAATCATCTTATTCTTTGTACAAGGTCCCTGAGTGGTGAAAATGGGTAAGCACTGGACTACTAACCAAAAGGCTGGTAGTTCAGATACACCCAGTAGCACCTCAGAAGTAAGTCCTGGCAATCTGCTTCTGAAAGGTCACAGCCTTGAAAGCCCTATGGAGCAGTTCTGCTCTGCACACGTGGGATCGCTATGAGTCAGAATCGACTCGATGACAACTAACAACAGCAGCAGCAGTTCTTTGTGCTGTTCTGGTCCAATATTTGATTTCTACATACAATATCAATCCCACTTTATGACGGTCTTAGTTTTCATTAGTCATTTGTGTTTTAAGGAAATAAAGAGAAGAAAAATAGCTAGTTTGCTTTATTTACCCACATATTTTCCATTTCCAATGCTCTTTATTTCTTTCTATAGGTCTAAGTTTCTCTCTGATATCCTTTCCCTTCAGCCTGAATAATCTTCTTTAGTATTTTTTGTAATGCTATCTGCTGTAAATGAATCCTTTCATCTTTCATTTAACTGAAAAGATTTTTATTTTACCCTTGATTTTTAAGAATATAAAATTTTATAGATGTTATCCCATTGTCTTCTGACTTCCATTGTTTCCCATAAGAAGTCACCCACTCTTCTTATCCATTTATGTTATTTTTTTCTTCAGCATGTAATGTGACTATCGCTGTTCTTCTGTGTGTAATGTGACACATTCTATGGCTGCTTTCAAGATTTTCTCTTGATTTTCAGGAGTTCCCATTATGTGCCTAAGTTTACGTTACTTTATATTTATCCTGCTTGGGTTCACTGTGATTCTTGGGTCTGTATATTAATGTTTTTTACCAAATTGGAAATTGTCTACTATTATTTAAATATTTTTTGTCTCATTCTCTTTCTTTTTTGTGAAACTCCAGTTAATGTATATAATTCCACTTTGTATTGTTCTACAATTTTTCCCCAATCATTATTCTTGCTATTCTTTGTGCATTTTCTTTTCATCTTTTTCATTGTTGTTGATTTTGTGTTTGCTGAGTCTTTATATTTTTCTAGTTTTTTATTTTGACTTGTAGGATTGTTAGTTTCCTTTGTGGCTACCTTAATATTTACCCCTATTTTTCTAACTTTATACCAGTCTTTTATTTCTTTATATCACCTTGACTTCCTCTCCATATGAAAAATCTATGTCTACATTTTTTAAGTCCCTCTTTTTTGTTTTAATGTTGTCATCTTTTACATATTGACATCAGTTTCCCTATTTTCAGTGTTTTAGCTTTGATTTACTTTTGTAACTCCCCTATCTGGGTTGATATCTGGTTGCTCTGTCCTGTATTCTAGTCTTGGGTTGTTATCTGATGTTACTGATTTTCTAACCAGAGGACTCCCTTTAGTATTTCTTGGAATTTTGGGTTGGTTTTTGCAAATTTCCTAAACTTCTGTTTATCTGGAAATGCCCTAATTTCACCAGCATATTTGAGAGACAGTTTTGCTGGATATATAATTCTTGGCTGGCAGTTTTTTTCCTTCAAGCTTTCTATATGTCATCCCATTGCCTTCTTGCCTGCATGGTTTCTGCTGAGTAGTCTGAGCTTAGTCTTATTGACGCTCCTTTGTAGATGACTTTTCGTTTATCCTTAGCCGCTCTTAAAATTCTCTCTTTATCTTTGGTTTTGGCAAGTTTGATTATAATATGTCTTGGTGACTTTCTTTTGGGATGTACCTTATGTGGGGTTCGATGAGCACCTTGGATAGATATCTTGTCATCTTTCATGATATCAAGGAAGTTTTCTGCTAAGAAATCTTCAACAATTCTCTCTGTATTTTCTGTTATCCCCCCCGTTCTGGTACTCCAATCACTCATAGGTTATTCCTCTTAATAGAGTCCCACATAATTCTTAGGGTTTCTTCATTTTTTTTTTTAATCCTTTTATCTGATTTTTCCTCAGATAAGTTGGTGTCAAGTGCTTTATCTTCAGTCTCACTAATTGTGACTTCCATTGCCTCAATTCTGCTCCTATGACTTTGTATTGAGTTGTCTAATTCTGACATTTTATTGTTAATCTTCTGGATTTCTGATTGCTGTCTCTCTATGGATTCTTGAAGCCTGTTAAATTTGTCATTATTCTCTTCTCTAATCTTTTTAATTTCCTCTATTGCATGTTCTGTGTTTTGTTTAGTTTCCTTCCTAATTTCTTGAAGAGTTCTGTATATTAATCTTTTGTATTCTGCCTCCGGTAATGCCAAGAAATTTTCCTTCTCTGGAAAATTTCCAGATTCTTTATTTTGGGAGCTTGCTGAAGCCATCATGGATTGCCTGTTTATGTGATTTGATATTGACTGTTGTCTCCAAGCTGTCAATAAGTTATTATATTTATTTATCTTATGTTTGCTTACTGTGTGCAACCTTCTTATTTTGTTTTGATATGCCCAAATAGGCTGCTCATATGAGCTAGTTTGATTATTGGCACCTTTGAAGCTCTAATGTCCTGTCACCAGGTGGTTAGATCTGTTACTAGGTATGTGTGCTCCAGAGTCCGCCCACTCCTCCTGTATGGATTCAGCTCAAGTACCCAGGTAGATAGACACCATGTGTGTGGTGCAGGCTCTCACCTACAGTCCTAGACAGGCATGGGTGATTGGTGTAGGCACAGCTATCTTGTTGCAGCAGGGGGACATACTCTGAGCAAGGCAGGGAGCTGACGGCTGCCCCTGAGTGTCCAGGAGGAAGGCGTGTCCCTGTTCTCTAGAGCACGTAGGTGGGTGGGTTTTGCAGCAGACTATGAGCACGTAATGTTGTTGGCTGTAAGGACTGGGGGGCACCTCTTATTCTTGGGCCCCTCTCGCAGGTGGCTGGTTGGCATGGGTGGAGCCACCAGTCCTCAGGCCCCTGATGTGGGTAGGTCAAGACCTTGCTTAACGGGCAGAACAGTGTCAAATGTCACAAACCTGCCACTTCACAGCTGAAACAGTTGAAGTTATAGTTCTGGTATATACCCTGTTGTACCATGGTATTGAGGGCCTACGCTGTTGAGATGGGCCGACAGAAGTCCATGCAGGGGGAAAGGCGTTCAAAGTCTGTGGATCCCTTATGCCTGTGCCTAGGCAAAGGAGCTGTGCCTACCCTGGGTTCCTGGCTTAGGGGAGCTGGCAGTTTATTTTTTCCCCTGTTAATTTGTTCATTCTCCAAGGCAGGGAGAATGGCTCTGGACGTGTGAAAGATCCTACTTCCGGCCCAGGGGACTTGGCAATTGCTAAAGCTGGTCTGGGACCCAGTGCATAGCAGGGAGCAGGGAGGTAAATGGGAGAGAGGGTTTTCCCTAAGGGGGGTGTTTTTGATTCACGCAGTAAGCTGTATGCAAGTACATATCTTTCGTGGAGGGCTGCTTCTCACTGGTTCTGGGTGGCCGTGTAGAGTCTCTGGGGCTGGGTCCCTCCCGGTGTGGAAAACACACCTCCTGAGCACGGCTGCTTGCCTGCCTCACCGATCACCCCCGAGCTGATCAGGCCTGAAGGGCTCAGGCTCTCGCCAGGTCAGGTCTGGCAACTCCTCACTGCTTCTGCTTCTGAACAGTCTCTCCCTCCCCCTGCCACTCAGTCCGGTTCCTCAACTCTGCCTTTGTTGTTCAGGGCTCCCAGATTGCCATATATAATCGAATCACTTGTTTTTTCGGGTATTTGTTGTAAGAGGGTCCACCGGAAGTGTCTGACTACTCCGCCATCTTGGCCCCACCTCTATTCTTTCTATTCTTGAGATCTAATAATTTCTATGGATCTGTCTTTAAGCTCACTGATCATTTTTTCTGCCATTTTCAATATAATATAAAGCCCAAAGACTTTTTCATTTCAGATATTTTACTTTTTGATACTTTTCAGTACTATAATTTCCATCTGTTTCTTTTCAATAGTTTTTATATCTTTGCTGAGATTCTCCATCTGTTTACTCATTAAAGTCATATTTTCTTTTAAATCCTTGGACAAATTTATAATATAGATGCTTTAAAATCCTTTTTTTCTAATTCCAACATCTGGGTCAACTAAGAGTCTTTTCTAAGAATTGTTTTGCTCCTTGATTATAGAACACATTTTTCTGCTTTTTTGAATATCTAGTAATTTTATGCTGCACATTGTGAACAATACATTGTAGAGAGTCTGGATTATAATGTCTTTCTTCATAGAGTTTTATTCTGGCAGGCAGTTTATTTTTTATGGCTTTTCTTGGTCCTATTGAGGCTTGGTTTAAGCCTTGTTAGGGCAAGTCTAGAGAGGCCTCTGTTTAGGCTTAGTCCTTATTCCCAACTTTTCTGGGGACTCAGCTGAATTCCTTGAGTATTAATAAGGGCTCTCCAACATCTCCAGCACTGTCAGCCTCTAGCATCTTTATTCCACTCTTAACACTGTAGCAGCCACTCTCTGCTAGGTCTCGGAGTCTCACTCTGCTCATGTGCAGCCAGATGCTCATCCAAGAACCACAGGGAGCCCCCACAGAGACTTCTGGGACTCTTCTGTGCAACTACCTCTTCTCTGCAACCCCACTTTGCTGATTCTGGCTACTCGGGCTGCCTAGACTCTGAGTTCTGCCTCCTCAACTCAGCAGGACTGCCACATTTGGCTTGGTCTCCACCTCCCTGTGCCAAGGTTGAGAAATTGTCCCCAGGCAGAAAGCCAGAGAGAATGTGGGGCAACCTCATATGTTTCCCTTCTTTCAGATTCTCAGTCGTACGCTCCCTGTTGCCCAGTGCCTGAAAACAGTCACTTCCTGTATTTTGTCCAGTAGTATGGTTCTTTATGGTGGGAAGGCAAGTCCAGGGCTACTTACTGTGTCACAGCTAAAAGTAGATTTCCAGGATTTCATTTTCCTAAATTTTTTTTTTTTTTTTTTTGGCTCCAAAGTAATCTAAAATGCTTGTAGAGGACTTACTGTTTAGAATTCTGTCTCTGTCTGTCCCTGCATTGTTCTGTCTGGAGTCCGTCTTTTTCTACAACTGACAATTGAGAAGGCCTGCAGTTCCAAAGGGGAGTACAAATGGTTAATGCGCTCAGCTGCTCAAGGAAAGATTGGAGGTTTGAGTCCACCCAGAGGCATCTCAGAAGAAAGTCCTGGAAATCTACTTCTGAAAAATCAGCCATCGAAAACCCTGTGGAGCACAGTTCTACTCTGATATACACAGTGTCGCCATGAGTCAGAGTTGTCAGCAACTAGGCAACAGGCAGTGTAAGACTGAGAATCTTTTTGGGAGATACAATTCAATCCCTAACATAGTCTGTCTTAGTCATCTAGTGCTGCTACAACAAAAATACCGCAAGTGGATGGCTTCGACAAACAGAAGTTTATTCTCTCACAGTCTAGTAGGCTAGAAGTCCAAATTCAGGGTGTCATCTCCAGGAGAAGGCTTCCTCTGTCGTCTCTGGAGGAAGGTCCTTGTCATCAGATTTCCCCTGGACTAGAAGCTTCTCCTTTCAGGAACCCTGGGTTCAAAGGATGCGCTCTGCTTCTGGTGCTTCTTTCTTGGTGGTATGAGGTCCCCCCTTCTCTGCTTGCTTCCCTTTCCTTTTATCTCTTGTAAGATAGAATGTGGCGCAGGCTACACTCCAGGGAAACTCCCTGTACATTGGATCAGGGATGTGACCTGAGTAAGGGTGTTACATCCCACTCTAATCCTCTTTAACATAAAATTACAATCACAAAATAGAGGACAGCCACACAATACTGGGAATTATGGCCTAACCAAGTTGACAGATATTTTTGGGAGACACAATCCAATCCATTACATCATCCATCCATTCATTTGCTCAGTGTTCATTGATGGAGCCCTCATTTTGTTTGAGGTGGTGTGCAGATGCTGGGGATACAAAGATAACTCACACAGGAACCATGTCTATGAAGCTCGTATTCTGGGGGGCAAGAGGGCCACAAAACATAAAATCTCCATCCAATGTCACTAGCTTTGTGAGAGAAGCAAGGACAGACATTGTAGGAGCACAGGTGGCCCAGAACAATGTCACTGGACCTGACACCTGAGCTCAACCTCTAGTGAAGGAGATGACATGAGGAGCTGACACCTGGGCTCGGGCTCCAGTAAGGAGGGCATCGCAGGGCTTCATCAAAATAAAACATTTCTACCTTTCAAAAGGAACTATTAAGATAATACTGTATTGAAGTTGTCAAGGACTTCATTTTGCTTGGATCCACAATCAACGCCCATGGAAGCAGCAGTCAAGAGATCAAACGACATATTTCATTGAGTAAATCTGCTGCAAAAGACCTCTTTAAAGTGTTCAAAAGCAAAAATGTCACATTGAGGACTAAGGTGGGCCTGACCCAAGCCCTGATGTTTTCAATTGTCTCATTCACTTGCCAAAGCTGGACAGTGAATAAGGAAGACGGAAGGAGAATTGACACATTTGAATTATGGTGTTGCCAAAGAATATTGACTATACCACGGACTGTCAGAAGTACAAACAAGTCTGTTTTGGATGAAGTACAGCCAGAGTGCTCCTTGAAAGCAAAGATGGTGAGACTTTGTCTTAAATACTTTGAACACGTTATCAGGAGGGACCAGTCCCTGGAGAATGACATCATGCTTGGTAAGGTAGACGATCAACAAAAAGGAGGAAAAGCCTTGACAAGATGGATTGACACAGTGGCTGCAACAATGTGCTCAAACACAGCAAAGACTGTGAGGATGGTGCAGGACCGGGCGGTGTTTTGTTCTGTTGGACACGGGGTCACTATGAATTGGAACTGAGTTGAAGGCACCTAACAAGAACAACAAATGACTAGTTGTATGCCAACAAATTAGATAACTTGGATGAAATGGACAAAGTCTCAGAAACACATAAACTACCAAAACTGACTGAAGAAGAAATAGAAAATCTGAAACGTTGTCTGGTCCTGCACTATCTTCATGGTTATTGGTGTGTTTCAGTCTGTGGTTGTGGCTATTGTGTCAGTTCACCTCATTGAGGGTTTCCCTCATTTTTGTTGGCCTTCCATTTTACCAGACATGATACCCTCTTCTAGCAATTGATCTTTCCTGACGATGTGTCCAAAACAAGTGAGCCAAAGTCTCACCATCCTTGCTTTTATGAAACATTCTGGTTGACCAGTATGAACTCATGTAAACTTAGCTGATAACATCTTCAAAGACTGTAAAAATGGTGTGGCAGAGGCATCGCACCTCCTCAGTCTAATTTCACAAGGGGGAAGGAGAATCAAGATCAACAGCCCAAGGCTGATTCCTATGAGGCGGAGGTTAGACATACCTCGTCTCTCCAATCTTTTTACCAATTCTGACACCAGCTGTCCCTCCCACGGCACTATCTCTCTCTCTGCTGGGTTGGATAAATCATTGCAATGGCCACACAGAACTCATGGACAATACTCACAGTTATGGGGTCATTAGAGAAGGAACATGTTATGATTTAGGTTCATGAAGGCTCAGGATGCAGTTCTTCCATCAAGACAGCCTCTTCTCAGCCATGCCCTCAGGCAGGTCTCTCTCTGGCCCTCAGTCCCTCGGCCTGGCCTCTGCCCTGCTCAGGCAAGTGTTACAAAGCTCTTTTAACTCTGCTAATAACTACCCAGCGGCACCCCACTCTGCCAGTAAGTCTTCTGCTCAAAGGTGCTCAGCTGTAGCTCTGTGGGTCTGCAAACCTAGCTCCACCAAGTGCCTGGAGGCACCTTACTCTGCCAGCAAGCTTCCTGCTCCAAGGGGCTCAGCTTTCTCGCTTCATCGGCCTGGAAGCCCAACACACCATCTCCTGGCGGTCTCCTGCCTCTGCTGCCGCTGTTTCTCTGCCGCCTCTTATCGCCTCTCTCTCTCTCTCCCCCTTTCTCTCTCTCTCTCTCTGTCTCCTGGTTCCAGGATCTTCTCAGTGCAGGGATCCCAGGTTCAAAGGACATGCTCCACTCCTGAGTCTTTCTTTCCTGGTGGTGATGAGATCCTCTTTCTCCTCTGGAATTGGCTCTCTTTTAAGCCTAGCAGGATGGCAGAACTGACTCATCCCCTTGTTAGGGTTCCATACACCGTATTTGCATGGTCTTGCCCCCGCAAGGGTGCCATGCCCCTTGTCTACATTATTAGCAAGCTATCCAATCCCCTTGGTGGGCCACAAGCCCTCATTTGCATAGTCCAACCTAGTCTTTTGGTAGGAGTTACAAGACCATGGCAAGAAAGGCCACATAAAAACGATCCATTGCACCACAAAGACCCTATTTCCAAACAAGGTCACATTCACAGGTATAATTAGGACTTCAACACGCTTTTTAGTGGGACACAGTTTAATCCATAACAAGATGTAAGCTTCACACTAGCAGATTTTAAATTCTTATCCTTCCATAAACATTGCATTCTACACGGGAATCAGTGGCACACTTTGTTTCTAGAGCAAGTTTGTAGAATTTGGAATTGTTCCAGCTCCCTGTGCACAGTTCGGGTTCCCAACGCCGGTGGCACTACCCATTCCTGTGGTTACATAGCAAAGGTCACAACATCAGCACAGTGATTACAAAGATGCAGACACATCTTGACCTGAGCCATTTTCAGCCTGCCACTCTATGTTTCCACGTGAGCACTTGGAGACTTCGTTTGAATTTAAAATTTTTTGCTGCAGAAACACCTGAAAAGCCCCAGAACCGACCCCGAGGGAACAAAGACGGAGACAGTATCACAATTTCTAGAACTCACCTTGAATTGGAAGCATTAGGAATCTCCACCAAACTCATCCTATGTTAGGGCTCTCTCTGTTTGTACGTCTGTGGCTTCAGGTGAAAGAAAATCTTTCAAAATTCAGATGAATTAAAAAGTATTCTTTAATCAACTAGGAACAAAAAAATAGATGGGCGAACCTGGCTGGACCGTCTACTGACCACGAGCGACAGTGGGAAGTGGATCAAAAATCACTGGCCAGTTTGGAGACATTAAGGCTCAAAACCAAAACTGAACTACATTACTATTCATTACTGTGAACAACCAATACATTGGTGTAAGTGCCCCCTTCTGAAAAAAAAAAAATCCAAGTAATTAATGTTTTAATTCGTCACTTTTTCCTTTTCTGGTGCTGTAATGTTCATTTGGAGTCCCTGCATAGTGTAAAGGTTCCTGAGTGTCGAAAATGGTTTCCACTCAGCTGCTTACTAAAGAGGAGCCCTGGAAGCACAATGGTTAAGCACTCAGCTACTAACTGAAAAGTCAGCGGTTCGAACCCACCAGCCACTCTGTGGGAGAAAAGACCTGGCAACCTGCTATCGTAATTGACTTGCCCACACACAACAACAACAATCCCACTGATGTTGAGTCGATTCTGACTCGTAGCAACCAGATAAGACAGAGCAGCACTGCCTCATGGGGTTTCCAAGGCTGTAAATCGTTACGCGAGCTGACTGCCACATATTTCTCCTGTGCCACCAGGGCTCCTAATTACAACAATAACTAAGCTAAAGGTTGGAGGTTTGAACCTACCCAGCAGCACTGTAAGAAAGACCTGGAGATCTGGTTTCGTAAAGATTACAACCAAGAAAACCCTGTGAAGCAGTTTTACTCTGTAACACATGGGGTCTCCAGGAGTCGCAATTGACTCAACAGCAACTGGTTTGGTGGGTGGTGCAAATAGCAAATGCACTTGGTTGCTAACTGAAAGGTTGGAGGTTCAAGTTCACCCGAGGCACCCTGGAAAAAAAGCCTGGTGGCCTACTTCTGAAAAAATCAGCCATTGAAAACCTTATGGGGCACAGTTCTACTCTGATACACATGGGGGTGTCATAAGTCAGAGTCAACTTGACAGTAACTGGTTTAATGTTTATTTAATGTATTCACTTTTTTTTTTTTTTTTCACTTGCGGGATTGTATACAAGAAGTTTAATGACAGACTATTTCACAGATGCATTTCTTTTCTGACCATTATTGTTACTATTGGATATACTTCTGTTGGGGCAGAGAGGGGAGACTCAAAAAGGCCCACTTAGGTGTCCAGCCACTGGGTGCCCCAAGTAGAGACAAGGTGGGTTTGCAGAAGGAGAAGGTGTGAGTTGGTCTCCAGGGAGGGTGAGTGAGCAGACCAGGCAGTAGAGGAAGGTGGCCGTTGATGGACAGTGAGCCTGCCAGCCTGGGGAGCAATGTCCTTCAGCTACAGCCGAGAGGGGAGGTGGGCTCGGCCAGGTGTGGGGCCATGAGGGGGTCAGGCAGGTGGAGGGGGACAGGGAGAGTTGACAAAGATGGGTCTGGAGTTCAGGGAAGCAGGGAAGGACGGTGGACAGGCAGCAGGTCCCAGGTGGGCCAAAGCGTCATGGGGACTCCAGCACAGAGCGAGAGAGAGGACGGAGGGGGGACCCGAGGAGGGCCATGTGGAGCGTCTTGGACACAGGGCTCAGAGCGCCAGCCCGCCAAGTGCCACCTCGCCGGGCCCGAGTGTTGGCACAGGAAGCCGCCGTCAACCCTCTCCTGGGGCCGGCGGTTGTTTTGGGTCCGGCCGGCAGGCGGCGCTCGTGCACTCGCCTCGCCTCACCGGGAGGCCCCCGCCTGTAACGCGGAAAGAGCAGCGGCCGACCGCGGCCCTGCCGGCCCGCGCGTGTCGGTCATTGTTGTCCAACGACAGAGGGGGCGGAGCTGCGCCCCCAGGGCTGGATCTAGGGGAGGAGAAACGCACACAAAACGGCGCTGTTGTGGAGGTGTCGGCGAGTCAGTTCCGACTACAGCGACCCCATGTACAACAGAAGGAAACACAGCCAGGTCCTGCCCGTTACTCACAATGGTTGCTATGATTGAGCCCGTTGTTGCAGCCACTGTGTCAATCCATCCCGCTGAGGGTCTTCCTCTTTTGCACTGACCCTGTACTCTACCAAGCATAAAGCCCTTCTCCAGAGATTGGTCACCATAAATGCACCCAGCGTGACCCAGGCAGGGATCCAGGCTGGGGCTCAAGGAGGTGGGAACCCACGTGAGTTAGACGACCGGGACAGATATGTCTTCATCCTGAGACAAGTGGCGTACTGGGGAGTGGGAACCGCATCAGATGACACTGTCCTGGGAAGGGGACCACAATAACTGTCTGTAAAATGTTTGTGCAGCGTTTCAGCAGAAATGTATTATTTTTTATAAAAATCCCTGTAGTTAGTTATAACAACAAAAACATTTTTCATAAACCCAGTTTACATGTATCAATATACCTACAAGGCTAAAGCTCTGCTCATTTACTTTTTTGAACCTTCTGATTTGCTGTGGTCAGTCACTGTTACCCAGTTACAAGGAGGCTTTAGAATCACGTGGTTTCATCTGCACGCGCTACAAGCACGCTCTGCTGTTTTCCTTGCTGCCGGTGGTTTTATAGTTGCTGGTTTTGACAAATTTTCTAGTGTTTTAGCTACAATATTGTGCTAATTAGTATTTGTGGACCTATATCAATAACTTTTTTGAGAATGAAGTAGAAATTAAAAGAAAAGAAGGAGAAAATAAAAGAAGGCTTCCCGCTCAGTTACTAATAATGTTGTAACTAACAATGTGATTCAATGTAGAAAGATTTTACAAAACAATCTTGCTGTTAGTATTCATACAATCCAAGAAATATTACATTCAAGCAAGTCACACCCATATTTAGCACATATTATTCTATGATTAAAACTGATAATAAACATTGCTAAGGATTCTATGTTCTGGTACCAGAGGAAGTCCACGGGGGAGTGACACCATGAGTGACATCAACCCTGGTGACGCCACCACCTGAGATTGAGATCTGTAAAGTGCCTGGCTGTGCCCTGAGCCTGCGGGGGCGGGGAGTGTGGCCCAGGTGAGCACTGGCTGGTGCAAAGGCCCTGGGGCCAGCCAGGTGGGCGAGTGGAGGCCAGGATGGCAGGGCAGCTTGGCACCCTGAATTATCTGAATGAGAAGTTGTCCCCTGGGCCCCTGCCCAGGGACGTGGGATGCGTGTGTTCTGAGGGTGGCTTAACAAAGGCCAGTGTGAAAACCAGTTAGGATCACAAGTGCTGGCAGAGCTTGGCTTTTGGCGGGGCAATTTTGGGTGATCTTTGTTTTCTTTTTGTACTTCTGTGTGTTCCCCAGAGTTTCTGAGGTGAAACAAACAAAACACAGTTGCCGACTCATGTGACCCCATGTGCATCAGAGTAGAACTTCGCTCCACAGGGTTTTCGATGACTGGTTTTTTGAAAGTAGAATGCGAGGCCCTTCTTCCGAGGCATCTCTGGGTGGACTCGAACCTCCAACCTTTTGGGCAGCAGCCAAGCAACTGTTTGCACCATCCAGGGACTCCTGTTGCTTAAAACACAAACGTTTTTGAAGTGGTGATGCCATCGTACGGTTTAAAACAATGAGAGACAGTGTAGAGTGAGGTGTTCGGCCTCCCCCCACTCATGTGCCCCCAGAGGGACCAGTTTTATTAATTTCTTGTGTTTCCCTCTGGAGTTTCCTCACAGAAAACGCATATGAAAATCTGTTCCTCGTCCCACCTTTGCTTCTGCAAACACTGCTGACCGGCAGGCCGTCCGCTGACATGGCTAACCCTAAAGGTTGGTGGTTAAGCCCACCGCGAGGCACCTCGGAAGAAAGGCCTGCCTGTCCATCTACTTGTGAAAAATCAGCCCCTGAAAGTCCTGTGGAGCACAGTTCTACTCCGACACATACGGGGGCGCTGTGGCTTTGGTTGTTTTATGACTTGGGTTCCTGTTTATTGGGGTCCCTGGACTGACTGTTCTGGTGGGCGCTCCCCTGTCCCCCCAGCGGTTCTGTGACGCCGACTTGAAGGACAAAGTTGAACAAGCCCACCAGCTGCTGCTGTCCCGTGGAGGGTCTGCATCAGGAAGCGGACACAGCCTCCTGGCCCTTAACCACGGGGCTACCATCCCAGGTCTTTTCTCCTCAATCAAGGCTACCTACGAGGGTGACCAGTGTGTGGGGGGTGGGGGTGAGCAGCTGGGAGGTGGGGCCCAGTGGCCTGGCCGTGGCCTGCAACCTCCCTCCCCGGAAAAGTCCCTCCTGGCTGGGGGTTTCTGGCTCCGAGCTGGCTGCTGCCTTTCTGGAAATGCTGTCAGGTGCTGCTGAGCAAGACGGAAACCAGCTGCCTTCAGAAGCAGCAGGAGACCTTCAAAGTCTTACAGAAAAGGGAGAGCAGGCCAGTGCCTGCCTTGGTGGGCAGCCAGCATTGTGACCACTGGGAGGTGGGTCCTGCAGGAGTCTGACTCCCTAGGGCTGCCTGCGCCCAAGGGTGGCCCCATCCAGGGTCCAGGCCGGCCGCTGGTGTCCCCAGGCCACAGGGAGCGTAGGATAAGAGGTGAAGGCCTTTGAGAGACCCTCTGAACCTTCTGAGTGGAGGTGCCCCCAGGGTTCAGGAGTGTCTGCAGGGTGGGCTCGGACACTCTGGTGCATAGGCTAGGTGCAGACAGACGGACACAAGAAAGCGGACTGCGTCCACTGTCTCTCAGGGGTGCTGGCTCCATGGCGTCAGGAGCAGGGGCACCCTGGGCCAGGGCCAATGCCCCCAGGTGTCCCACTGTCCCTGCTGACTGACTGGCAGGATGGGGGCTGTGCGCTTCCTGGTCCTCTCTCCTGGTGAGCTCGGGACGGCCCCAGGTGCTTCCCTGCCGGGCTGCCTGGCACGACCAGTTTTGGTTTCTTTTCAGCAGGAAGGAGCCCCGGGAACCCCCGGGGCCTGCTCACCAGGATGAGTCACCCTCTCCGGCTGGCGGGGGGGTGGGGTGGGGCAGGGCGCCCTCTTGAGGTGACGTCGCTGGCACCGGCTGGGGAATGATGAGGAGATCGGCCAGGCACCTGGTCTCCCAGGAGGCGCTGCGGGGCTGGGGAGCAGGGACTGGGAGGAGGGACAGCCCAGCTCCCACACCCACCATCTACAGGTCGTGCAGGCACTGGGGCAGAGGGTCATTTGGGAGTCTATTCCGTGCTTCCCTGGCTGCTGCGGTGTCTGGTTGATCTTGCTTTACTGTAGGGACCCTTTTAAATTAACCAGTAATGTCCTAGCCACCCCCAGGGGGCAGGTGGGGTGAGGGGGTACCAGCCATGATGGGCCACCCCACTTGGGCCTCTGACCACCGTCAACAGTGTGGGGGGTGGGTGCTGAGGGGGCAGAGGGGGACGCCTGTCTTCGAGAGGAGGGGTGTGCTTGGGGAAGATGGGGCAGGGCTCGGAGGACAGACAGACTTGTGGGTGGCAGCTGGGGCCCTGGGACGTCACAGCAGAGACATCAGCTGGCTTACCTATTGGGGCTGGGGGCTGTGCTGGGCAGCCGACCTGGGGTGTGCTGGCTGTGTCCAGGCAATGGACCTGGGGTCACAGGTACAGAGGAATCCTCCTTGGGGGGAGTCCCCCCACCAGACTCATCAAAGTGGTGTCAGGACACATGGACATTGCATCGGCAAGGGTGGGTGGGTGCGGGCAGAAGGCAGCCTCGTTTTGCTCTGGGCCGATCCCTTTGGTGTAGCTGGCTCTTCCCCTGTCCCCGGATAAAATCTCTGATGACTTCAAGACTTCCGGTCACCCTTGCCAGTGGACTCAAGGCCCCTCCACTGTCCACCGAGTGCCCAACTTTGTTCTGCGAGTGGTATCTCCCCTCCTGGCCAGTGGCTGCTGCCAGCTCTAGTCCCCTCCTTTCTTTTCTCCACCCCTACCACCAATCTGGTACCCCCCACCCCGACCCCTGAGGCCATCCCTGAACCCCAGGTTGTCCCTGACCCCCTGAGGTCATTCTTGTGCCCCCAAGGTCATCCTGGAGCCCTGAGGTTGTTCCTGAGCCTCTGAGGCTGTGGTCTGGGAGGGAGGCAGGAGAAGCGACAGGGATGTTTTCACTGGCCTGAGGCCAGGGTCTAAAGCCAGCTCTGTCCCTGCAGGGCGCTTTCAAGGGTTTTCATCCCCCACCCCCATAACCAGGGTCTTTCACCCACATTTCCTCCAGCTCCTCATACTCCTTCCTCAGCTCCCAGCACCTGGAGATTTGAGAGAGGCTGAGGCCTGTCTGCCCCTCCAAGTGACCCTTCCCCCAGAAAAGACCCAAAACGCCCCGGACATCACCTCTGCCAGGCACACAACCCCTTTTTACCCTGGGAAATACTCCTGGATCCCAAACCTGAGAGCCTCACCCCACACAGCCACACCGTCACTGAAATCAGCCAGTCCCCCACCAGTGGTCAGGCACCAGGCCATTGGCCCCAATTACTGGGGACAACTTGGGGGTTTTGGGGTGAGCCATGGAAAGAAGGGTCTCGGAGTGGGCAGCTGCCAAGCCACTCTCCTCCAGTGTTCTCAACTCTCACCCCAGGCCTGTCACGAGAATCCAGTAAGAAAAAGAGTGTGTGTGCGTGCGTGTGTATGTGTGCTCACGGACGGGGAAGTCCAAAGTAAACCGTGGGAGGCATTTTCACGCTGACAGAAGCCCTGGCAAGGACTTGGAAACTGGCATCGATGGTTCCCTGTGGGCCCTGCAGGCAGTTCTTTCCAAGTTGGTAAGACCTTTGCCCCGGAAGCCATTTCTGGACGTGGGGCGGAGCTGAGATAGCTCTGAGTCCAACCCTTGTAAACTGTCACAAATCCTGGGCGCTGGCTGTCCTAGCCAGGCTGGCTGACCTCGGGGCAGTTCCCTGGGAGGGCAGGGGGAGGGCCGGCTGCAGGCTGATCTCTCTTTTCTCCTGGTCACAAGGGCGACTCTGGCTCGGCTGCTGGCGGTTAATGTGCCGCTTGAAGCTTCAGACTTCCAGGTGCCGCCAGGAGGAGAAAGCCCCTTACTTCTGAGAGCTCCCTCGTTCCTGGGCTTGAATGAAACACACTGAATCTGCAAGTGGGACTTGCGATGTCCCCACGGGGGGTACTGGGCCTCAGATGAAGTGATGATGGAGTGAGTGGGATGCCTGGGTCTGTCAGAGACTGGAAGGTTCTGCTGTTGGATTGCAGGAATGTGGTGTCGATAGGGGAATTCCAGCTCCAAGTAATGATTTACGCAGCGTGTCCTTAGCACTTCCACGCGTAGACTCTTCTAACGAGGTCACATAGCTTCACATGTCAGTGCTGTTTTCTGGCTTAGTCTATCCAGGTATGTTGTTGTTGGGTGCTGTCAAGTCATATCCAGCTCACAGTGACCCCATGTGACAGAGCACAACTGCCCCATAGGGTTTCCTAGGCTGTATTCTTTATGGAAGCAGATCACCAGATCTTTTCTCCTGCGGAGCTACTCGGTGGGTTTGAACTGCCGACCGTTCAATTAGCAGCTGATCACTTAACCGAGAACAATTCTCATGATTTCAGCTGCTCCTCCTGGGGTGCAGGTTCCGAATGCACCACATGGACCTCTCTGAAGCCTTCTCTTCTGCAAAATGGGGGAAGGGTTCCCATGTCACGAAGGCTTGTATCAAACTAGACGCCGTCTGTCAAATGTTCCACCAAGGCCTGGGCTGTCACCTGTGTCCAATTAGTGATATTCCACTGTCATTTTTCAGCGAGTACAGACACAGAGGCCTCTTCCTGCCACATTGCTCTGTAGTGCTGATGGCATCTACCCACGCAGCCCCCTCAGCCTGGTCCCCCATCCTGGATTGAATTGTGTCCCCCTAAAATATCTGTCAACTTGGCTAGGCCATGATTTCAAGTATTGTGTGATTATCTACCATTTTGCCATCTGATGTGATTTTCCTATGTGTTGTAAATCCTATCTTTATGATGTTAGTGAGATGGGATTAGTGGCAGCTTTGTTAATGAGGCAGGACACAATCTACAAGATTGGATTGTGTCTTAAGCCAATCTCTTTTCAGATATAAAAGAGAGAATGGAGCAGAGAGACGGGTGGTGGGGGGCGGGGGAGGCGACTTCATACCACCAAGAAAGTAGTGCTAGGAGAAGAGCGTCCTCCTTTGGACTTGAGGTCCCTGCGCTGAGAAGCTCCTAGTCCAGAGGAAGATTGATGACAAAGACCTTCCTCCAGAGACAACAGAGAGAGAAATCTTCCCCTGGAGCTGGCGCCCTGAATTCGGACTTCTAGCCTCCTAGACCGTGAAAGAATAAACTTCTGTTTGTTAAAGCCATCCACTTGTGGTATGTCTGTTACAGCAGCACTAGATAACTAAGACGCTTCCTTTTTCTGGCCAAGACCACAGCCTTGTTTCTAGATGTTTCTGTTTGTGTGTTCCACATTTCCATGAATTGGGGGGCCATATGTTGAGGGTTTGTTTTGAAAATTATAGTAAAATTCACGTAACACAAAACTCACCATTTAACCATTTTAAAGTGCATAATTCATAACTGGACCAATAAGCAACACAAATGGATAAGAGATTGACGTTGTCAAGGATTTCATTTTACTTGGATCCACAATCAATGCCCATGGAAGCAACAGTCAAGAAATCAAACGGCATACTGCATTGGGCAAATCTGCTGCAAAAGACCTTTTTAAAGTGTTAAAAAGCAAAGATGTCACTTTGAGGACTAAGGTGCACCTGACCCAAGGCATGGTATTTTCAATTGCCTCATATGCATACAAAAGCTGGAAAATGAATAAGGAAAACCAAAGAAGAGTTGATGCATTTGAATTATGGTGCTGGTGAAGAATACTGATATATCATGGACTGCCAGAAGAATGAACAAATCTGTCTTGGAAGAAACACAGCTAGAGTGCTCCTTGGAAGTGAACAGGCAAGGCTTCATCTCATGTACCTTGGACGTGTTATCAGGAAGGACCAGCCCCTGGAGAAGGACATCATGCTTGGTAAGGTAGAGGGTCAGCGAAAAAGGGAAGACCCTTGTCGAGATGGATTGACACAGCGGCTGCAACAATGGGCTCAAACATACCAACGATGATGAGGATGGCACAGCACCGGCGGTGTCTCCTTCTGTTGTACGTAGAGTCGCTGTTAGTCAGAACGAGGCACCTAACAACAACAACTCTTTAAGTGTGCGTGGGTTACTTTTTGTATTTCTTCTCATACATGTAACCCGAACGAAGCACTACTGTGTGCCAGCCCCCGGGAAAGGCCTGCCGTGCTGACCAGGTCACCCATCCCACAGAGCCCGGTCCGGCCGTCCGGCCAGACCCCGCGCAGGCTTCAGCTGGCGGCCTAGGGCTGACCCTGATGGCCGCTGGACAGGGCAGCCGGTGCCAGGCAGCAAACCCCGCTTCCCTGCAGCGCTTGCTTCCCTCGTGTCCCGGCTGTACCGCCGCCTCTCTGAGGACCGAGAGGACAGGGTCGGCAGCGGGAGTCCTGAGACAAGGGGCGGGAGGCAAGGAGGCGCGAGGGACTTGGCTGCGGTGTGGGGGTTACCCCGCTGTCTCGTGTGCGACCAGCAAAATAGCCCAAGAAAGGCGGACAACCTCCCGAGCGCCATAAAACGCCCTGGTCGGAAAAGCCTCCCGGGAGACGGCTTAAATAAGCACGTCGCAGCAGCGCCGGCCAATCAGCGCCCGCTGCGGCACTTGCGCGCTCGCAGTAGGCCGTGGACACTGTCTGTCAGGCGAACTGGGGGGGCGGGATGGCGGCGGGGCGGATCTGACCAATCGGCACCCGCTACAGCTCCCTGAGCGCCTGCGGTAGGCTGTGGCGACCGTCTGTCAGGCGAACTCGGGGCGGGATGGGGGGGCGGCGGCGGTGGCGGTCGGGAGGGTGCTCAGTTCCGGGCGTGCGGCGACGGTTGGGGTGAGTTGGCCTCGGAGGGCGCGAGGAGCGCGGGGGACGTGGGGGGCGCGGGGCCGAGACCGGGCGGGGCGGGGGCGGGGAACCGGGCGGGCGGGCCGGGCCGGGAGGGAGGGACGGCGGGCGGGCGGGCGGCCACCCCGCGCCCGCGGCCTGAGGGGATTTCTCAGGAGCAGGGAGCCGGAAACTGAAACTCGGAGCGCGGCCGCGCAGGAAAGTTCGCGAACGCCGCGGCCCGCGTGCTGCGGGCGGGGGTCGGCGGGGCGCCCCTCCTCGCGAACCCGCGTGAGCATCTCCTTCTCGCTCGGCGGACTCACCTGTCCCCGCACACCTGTCCCCTCGCAGCTTTTCTGTAGCACCGCCTCCCTGCTTCCAGGGCCCTCGGACCTCGGGGGTGCCTTCCCAGCCGCTCCGGCAGGCCGCGCCCCTCTTGCTCACCCACCTGTGGGCGCCGCGGTCCCTTCCTGCTCCTTTGAGGTCTCGATCCCCCCGTCCGCCTGACCCCGAGACCCCGCAGTCAGCCCTCCCCTGGCTGTTTCCCAGGAGCGGATCTAGGCCAGGTGAGTGCACAGACGTGCACCTGGTGCCCGCCTCCCCTGGCCAGCCCTTCCGCCGCCCGTTCCTCAGGGGCCCGCCCGCCTGCTCCCGGCCCCGTGTGGGGCGTTTGAGCCCGGTGGACATGCAGACAGTGAATGTCTGGGCGGCACGGGTGAGGGCCTGGAGATTGGCCGCAGCCCAGAGGCAGCGCCCGGGGGACTTCCAGGCCGGGGAGGCCAGAGCAGAGGCTGTGCGTGGAGTTTGAGGACCGCAGGGTCAGTGTGCAGGGGCTGGGGCAAGACTGCTCGGCCCAGCGGAGCTGTTGTTCATGAAAGGGTGACTCGTTAGCCAGAAGTGAGGGTGTTTGACAGGGGAAGCAGGTCCTCTGACGCCTGCCGGGACAGCTGTGCTAGGTGAGGGCAAGTGCCTTGTTCTTGCGTCAGAGCTGGCGGCTTGCGTTGGTGTCCGGCTTGACTGCAGCCATCGGAGGGAGAGGTGCTCTGGCCAGCGCCCTGACCCTGCTTGACTGGGGGCATGTGTCACCTGTTGGGCAGTGGCATTTAGAGACTCAGCTATTGCTTTCAGGTGGAGGCCCCAACCAGCGTGAAATTGTCGCTTAATTTTTGTTTTTTTAAAACAGCTTTACTGAGGTGCAATTTACATACCATAAAATTCACTGATGGTTGGATTTTGAACCAAAGAAAAGGCCTAAGAATTGCTCTCTTAAAAGTCTCTTCCTGGCAACGGTCTTGTAACACATTTGCCACAAGAGTGCACAGGCCCTTCCCACCCTCTGGGATACCCTGGAAAGTGAGAGGACAGACCCCTGGGTGACCACAGATGTATGCCCTGGGTGCAGTGCCTCCTCTCTGCACACTGTGGCGCTCAGGATTCAGCTCTGTGTGCTCCGACATCGGGGCCCTGCGCTGGCTGTTCTTGGTCACCTTCAGGCTCTGCCAGATTGTTTCCTGCATGCAGCTCCCCCAAACACACCCCTGGGCTGGGCTAGGTGCCCTCCCTGCCATCATTGCCCTGTGTGCCCCTCAAAAAGGACAGGCACCATCGGGATTCACATCACAGGCTCCCCAGCACCGAGCTGGCCTGCGGTAGGAGCCTGGGAACATCTGTGCAAGGAGTTGTGTTACGGAGGAGTGCCTGCCTCTTGCCAGCCCAGGGGCTGGGGCTGTGGGACTTTAGCTGGAGGGACCACCAAAATTTAGAGTTAGTGGAGAAATAAGCCCTGGTGTGGTCATCTTGGGCTCCTGAAGGAATAAATACATTTTCTCAAAGCTGCAATTTGTGCCTAGAGCCCTGGGTTGGAAACACTGTAGTGACAACTAACTTGTCCTTGGAGAAAGCATTTGCTTCCTGTCTTAGTTATTTTTTATCTTGTGCTGTTATCACAGAAATACCACAAGTGGACGGCTTTAACAAACAGAAATTCATCTTGTCACAGTTTAGGAGGCTGGAAGTCCAAATTCAGAGCGCCAGCTCTAGGGGAAGGCTTTCTCTCTCTTTTGGCTGTGGAGGAAGGTCCTTGTCTCTTCTGAGCCTGGGTGATCTTCCTGTGGCTTGGCATCTCTCTTCCCCTATCTCTGTTTCTTTCCATTGCTTGTTTAATCTCTTTTAAACCTCAAAAGAGATTGATTCAAGATACACCCTACACTAATCCTGCTTCATTATCATGACAAAGACAGCCCATTCCCAAATGTGATTGTAACCATCACCTGCATAGTGGTTAGGATTCATAACATGTATTTTCTGGGGACATGACTCAATCCATAACACTTCCCCACATAACACTTCCCCACCAGTCCGCCCACTTTTGCATTCGGAGAGTCACGCCTGTCACCCTTTCCAGCCCAAGGCCTCCCAGGAAGTATGGGAACAGTGTTGGTCAAGCACTCAGCACCCAACAGCTGTCGTTAGTGGAGAAAACGTCTGTCACTCAAGCTTTCCGGTAATTCTGAGCAGTGCAGGCTAGTCACCTTCCTTAGTTAAATGCAGGTCCCCAAGGTTTCGCTCTGGAGAAAGGATGCTCTTGGTACAGAGGGTGCTTCCTGCCAAGGCTGCCCTCTGCTGTGCTTGGGGCCTGCCCCTTCTGCCTGGGGCTCCCTCCACGTGGTGGCACCTCCCACACACACTTGGGGGTCTCCTTGCCCTGCCCAGGGCTCCCCTAGTGAGGAGTTCGTCTCCTCTTGGAAACCCCCCTCCCACCATTGCTTCCTTACCCAGAAGCACTTCACCAGAAGAAGCTGGCTTGTCCGGCACATGGCACCAGCGAGCTGGGAGACTCCACAGTCCTGTTTGGCAGATTGGGTGCTCTGCTTGCCAGGTACTTTCAGCGAGTGCTGACTGCCCCAGGCTGGGGAAATCAGGCCTGGCAAAGGACCACACCTCACTTCGGGCTCCCAGGGTCTGGTGAGAACAGTGCGTGGCGTGGCAGCGAGAGAGTGGCTGGGTGCTGGAGGCCCTGTGCTCAGGAGCCCTGACCTCAGACGGCGGAGAAGTTGAGTCCACTCACCTCGGCCAAGACCGCTGGACAGTTGAGGCCCGGCCCTGCAGCCACTGCCGTTAGGTCGTGGCTTATTCTTATCGTAAGCGGGCTTTTGTGAGGTTGCTTTCCTGTGTCCCAAGCTGAGAAAACAACAGGTAGACATATTCCCAGTATTCTCTGTTTGGCCAGGACCTGTCCGACACCAGTATCCCACATCCTGTTCTGAATCCAGCTTGAACTTCTGACAGCTCCTTGTTGATACATGGCTACGGTTATTTTTGAATTGTCTTCAGCAGAATTTTGCTAGCATGTAATAATATTGTTTAATAATTTCTGCATTCTGCTTAATCTCGCCTTTTTTTGGAATGAGTGTGAGTATGGATCTCTTCTGGTCGGTTGGCCAGGTAGCTGTTTTCCAGATTTCTTGACATAGACAAGTAAGTGCTTCCAGCATCACGTCTGTTTGTTGAAACATCTCAGCTGCTGTTCCATCACTTTCTAGAGCCTTAATTTTCACCAGTGCCTTCAGTGCAACTTGGTCCACAGTCAACGCCCGTGGAAGCAGCAGTCAAGAAATCAGACGATGTATCGGGCAGATCTCCTGTAAAAGACTTGTTTGATGTGTTAGAAAGCAAAGATGTCACTTTGATAAAGGCATGGTCTTTTCACTTGCCTCATATGCACGCGAGAGCTGGACAGTGAAAAAGGAAAACAGAAGAATTGGTACGTTCATGGTGGTGTTGGCGAAGAGTATTTAACACACCGTGTACTAGCAGAAGAATCAACCAGTCTGTCTTAGAAGAAACATAACCAGAATGCTCTTTGGGAATGATGGTGTGACTTTGACTCTTTTACTTTGGACGTGTCATCAGGAAAGACCAATGGCTAGAAAAGGACATCCTGTTTGGTATAGTAGAGGGTCAGCAAAAAGAGGGAAAGTCTCCACAAGATGGATCGACACAATACTTTCCAACAGTGGACTCAAGCATAGCAGTGATGGTGAAGATGTTGCAGGACCGGGCAGCATTTCATTCTGTTGTACATAAGGTCACCATGAGTTGGAGCCGACTTGACGGGCACTAACAAGGATGGCAACGCCCCAAGTGGGGCCCCATCCACACACACTTGCTCACAGGTAACGCTCTCTCTGCAGAGCCCCTCCTCAGCCAGAAGTGTGGAGGCCCTTGGTCCTCAGGCTTCGCCCGTCTCACCTTCTCCAGAAAACGTAGGCAACATAGAGGCATGAGGCCACAGTTTGGAGAGTGGTGGCTGACTGTTCTCCTTTGTTTCCCTCCTGCTGAGCGGAGCCCTGGCTTTTCTGAGACTGAGGTGGCCTGTGCTACTCCATCCTCTGCTGGAGCTCAGTCTCTGCGGGTGGGGGCACCAGAGCAAGCACACTCCCCCACTGCCGTCTCTCCTTGGCTCTTACACACGGAGAGCCTGGTGCCAGGAGGAGGAGGGCTCTGGGAGCCTGGAGCCCCACCTGGCCGGGGGCTGCCCCCTGAGCAAGGTGGGAGCTGGCAGAGTGGCCAGAGGGGGCACGAGGCCGCACTATGAAGATAGGAGGGAAGGGCGTCTCCCACGGTGCGGCTGGGCAGTGCTCAGAGAGAATCACGTTGGCTGGGACTGCCAGGCCAGGGCTGATGCCCACCTGGAGCAAGTACGAAGCTGGTGACAGCAGTGTGGCGCATTAAGCAACCATGCTCCTGGTGGTCTGCAGAAAAGCCAGAGACCTCGGCTGAAGCCCCTGAACTCCCCAAGGGGCTGGCAGTAGGACCCTGGCCCTCTCTGGTGTTGAGCGTTTCACAGCCACACACCGTCCTCAAGGACTGAAAGGCAGAGCCAGGCCCCAGTGACGCTTGGTCACCAGGAGGGTGTCTTCTGTGAGCAGGTGTGGCAACCCCGTATGCCCTGGTGTCGGGGGCCCAGGGCGCCTTGGGGGTGTCGCTCTGCTCACATGAGGCCCTGTGCTGGACCACGTGCAGGCAGCGTCGGGGTGGTGTGAGGGTGGGCTCCACTGCAGGAGCTCCGCAGGCCCAGGCAGCTGTGACCATCTGGTGGTCAGGATGCAGACTTGAGGGATGAGAGGTGCAAGGAGGGCCTCTTCCCACCCACCGGTTGACCCACGCCAGGCAGTCCTGGCTCTGTCGGGCGGTGGCGGACGTGTATGAGGCACTCGGCTGGCATGGGGGGCCATGTGGTGGGGCCGGGCCCTAGCTGAGCCTTAGTGTTTAAGTTTCTGTTGGGAGATTGGCCTGCGTTGTCTCTCAGTCTTCGTCCCTGAAGGTGGTTCTGTCAGGTGTTGAGCCCCTGTGACGTGTGGCTCTTCTCTGCAGGCTCCAGGCATCAGCCCCCATGGCAGCCGCGAGCGTGACCCCCCCGGGCTCCCTGGACCTGCTGCAGCCCGGCTTCTCCAGGATGCTGCTGGGTGCGAAGCTGGAGGACAAGTACCTGTGCTCAGCCTGTGGGAACGTGTTGCGCCGGCCGGTGCAGGCTCAGTGTGGCCACCGCTACTGCTCCTACTGCCTGGCCAGCATCCTGAGGTGAGGCTCACACGGGGGTTGTCGGTGTCGGGTGCGCGTTGACGTGGCAGTGCCCCCGCGTACGGGGTTAGGTGAGGAACACTGGGGGTTTGAACTTCCCCTGCCTCTTCTCGTGTCTTGGTATGTCACTAGTCGCTTCTGAGTTATGCTCACAGCTCTCACGTGTTTGCACTGGCAGCACTGTGACAGATGTATTGTGGGCCTTGGGGACGGCTGCCTGGTGAGGACTGGCCTGCAGGTCAGCAGCGGGGGGCCCGCGGGGAGTGAGCAGAGCGCACGTGTGCACGCGTGGACGCTCAGCCCGGTGCAGCGCTGATGCTTCAGGGTTCTAGTGGGGATTCACTGGTTTTAGATCCTCTAGCAGCTGAACAGTTAGATGCTCGTCACTGACCAGAGCAATGATGAGGGTGTGTGAGGGAGGTGGGCGAGGAGGATGGTGCTTGCTCACCCCTTGCGGGGGTCTCACAGTGGGCTCTTCCTTCTCTTCTCAGCTCCGGGCCGCAGAACTGTGCTGCCTGCGTGCAGGAGGGCATCTACGAAGAAGGCGTTTCCATCTTAGACAGCGGCTCGGTGAGTGCAGCGTCTCTGAGCTGGACACACTGACAGGGACAAGAAAATACTCTGGAGTCCCCTTCAGCAGCAGGGAGGGTGGGTGACATTTGAAATAAGTGGGAAAGCGTCCTGGAGCAGATACGCACAATGCTTTGAGTCTGGGGAGGTCCAGGTTGAGAGCCGACTCCTGAGGAGCCTTCTGAGTGAGCCGGACACGGCTCAGCCTGGGCTTGGCCCAGCTGGCTTGGGCGATGCTGCTCCTGGTCTATGTGAGGAGTGGATGGGAGGACGCCTGACCAGGCCTGCTTCTCTCCCCAGGCTTTCCCGGACAATGCCGCCCGCAGGGAGGTGGAGGGCCTGCCAGCCATCTGTCCTCACAGCGGGTGTACCTGGACGGGGACAGTCAAGGAGTATGAGGTAGTGTCGGGAGTAGGGGACGCCTGTACAGGGGGCATGGGGGGACATTGGGGCCTGGGTGGGCTCAGGGCTGCAGCCCTGGCCTCACAGTCCACTCTCCCAGGTGGCTACGCCCAGGCCTGTGCCTTGTGCCTGCTGGGATTTAGCAGGGGTGATGTCTGTCTGAGAAGTGCAGTGACTGCTCTCAAAACACGTCCACGTGGACACGTACATCACGCGGCACCCCGGCTCAGGTCCCAGATCTGCCACCACCAATGGGCCGTGTGGCCTCGGGTGCCTGCTCTCTCTGTTCAGTGTCTAGCTTGTGGAAGGCTGCCTTACCCCACCGTGGGGAGTGGTGTGCCGTGTGGAGGTTTGAGCATCTGCGACAGAGTTCCTGGCGTCACCATCCAGCCGCAGGCCCGGGACCAGCCCTCTCCAGACCCCTCAGACATGATGCTGCACAGCCGCACACAAGGCGTCTTTCCCTTGGGTTTGTTGACGTGGGAATTGGGGATGCCATCGGTGCTGTCACGCGGCCGCAGGAAGGCCTCTGGTGACTGGTGGGGCCGTGGCTGGCTCACAGCCTCACATGGGCTTGTCCTGCTGCCAGCGGGGCTAGCTTGCAGTCCCCATATGGCACCTCAGGGAATGTGTGATGGCCACATCACCTGTCAGCGTCCAGCAGTGCACTTTTTCACGTGGAGGCTGGCAGTTCTGAGAGCAGCGGCCTTGGCGGTCAGGGACGCGCCATCCCCTCCTCAGTTGGTGCCCTCTCAGGATGGGTCAGAGGCCGGGTTGCGAGTTGGGAAGGCCCTGGCATCACGCCCAGGTGTGGTGGTATGGGGATTGTGAGGTGTTTGCTTGGAGCTGGACTCCCTGGTCTAGGAGCACCTAGTCTCAGGACCACATAGGGGTCAGGGCAGAGCTGGGGGGGTCCTGGAGCCGCCCCTGCAGGACTCTGGATGGGGGTTAGGCCTGCCGACCGTGCTGTCAGCCCCACCCCGCCCACAAGCTCGCCGCACTCTTGGCTTCTGGCTGGCTCTCATTTGTGCTCTCTGGCTCTGCGTTGCTTTTTGCTAGACAGGGAGGAGCTGGAGGTGGATGGCCTGTGTGTAGGGCCGGTTGGCTGCAGGGTCAGGGTCCCTCCTGGGGCCAGGGGCTGGCCTGGTGGGCGGTACAGGGCTGCCCCCCTGGGGAGGTGGAGTCACACACCCCTCCCAGGCTTGGGGTCTTTCTGGGGGCTCCTGACCCCTAGGCCTGCTAGTCCAGCTATGGTTGGTGGCTGTAAGCAGTGAGTGTCCTCCGGCCATGGGCCAGAGACCGCAGCCAGCGTGGGGCTGTGGGGGCCACGCCACCTGCAGGCATGCAGAGTGGAAAGTCCCTGGCCGGGCCACTGCAGGCTTTGGAAAGTCCCTGAGCCGGGAGGCCGGCTGGTCGTGTGGGCGGCGGTCAGCTCTGAATTCACGGCTCAGCCTCTCCTGGCTCTGCGCGTCCCAGGGCGAGACGCAGGTCCTCTTGTGCAGCTGAGACCCACCCTCGGCGCTGACACAGCACAGCGGCGCCTGCATTCCGTCCCGGCTGCTCGGTGTCGGTGCCTGTCCTTGGAGGTCTGGGTTGTTTGGACATGTGGGAAGATAGTCTGGTCCCACCTTGGATGTTTTTGTCTTGGTTGCCATGCCTAGCGTGTTCTAAGAATTTAAGGATTTTAAACTCAGGTTCAATCTGAAGTGCTTACTGTGTTCTGAATGCTTGTAGTGAACGCACACCACAGCCTTCCTCATGGTGACGCTGCAGGGCGGCAGGCTGTGGTGGGCTGGGCCATGCTGACAACCCAGTGTGGGGGTTAGGAAGGCTTCCAGGGAAGGTGCAGGAAGGGGATACAGTCAGCATGAAGGGGTCCTGAGAGCCTCTGACATGGAGGGTCAAGGAACAGTCCCATCCCTGGTCCCACGTTACGTCTTAGGGAAGGTTAGCACTACAGTGGCTGTGTCTGTGCAGAAGCCTGAATTTGGTGCTGACTGGGTAGACTCTGATTTGTGCCAGCGCGTGCTGGTCTCTGAGCGTTGGGGGGTCTGAGCATTGTCCAGTCATTTGAGGCCAGTGTGTGCTGGTCTCTGAGCGTCGGGGGTCTGAGCATTGTCCAGTCATGTGAGGCCAGCGTGTGCTGGTCTCTGAGCGTCAGCGACTCCTGTAACGCCACTGGATTGGGTCTTGTGAGGAGCGGGCAGGAGGCAGCCTGACCAGGCCTGGTTCTCTCCCTGGCTTTCCCTGCAGCGCCGCCTACCGGGATGTGGAGGGGCTGTGTGGGCGAGTGCCCCGTCTTTGGTGGCAGGGACAGCGTCTGCCGTCTGCTGCAGGTTGAGGACTCTAGCTTCCCCTGGGGATGGAGTGTGCAGAGTTGTGACGCTGGACGTGTGGCCCCGTGTACCCACTCTCTCCGTCTTCAGCGGTTATCACTTCTGCTGGGCTGGTTTCACCCCCACCCAGTATTCTTTATTTTCTGGGTTATTTGAAAGCAATTGCAGGACATCGCATTCCGTCACCATGAGCATTTCCTCATGGTTCTGACTCCCTCATTTTTTGTAGGCGAGGTTGATGGGGCAGGGGCGCCTAGGGACCTTGGGGGCAGGAACGCCGGCCCCTTTGAAGGTCTTCCTTCAGGGACACGCCATGGGTGGGTGGCGGAAGAGGGCAGGGGGGAGTGACAGGGTCAGGCGCTCGGGGCACTGGCTGCAGTCACCAGGCCTTTCAGTCACAGGGGGTGGTGGGGGCAGGAAGGAGGGGAGCTGGGCTGCGGCGGGGCCTCTGCAGGGTTGTCGCTGGGAGTGGCAGGGCCGGCCGGGGGGCAGCATGCGATCTGGGGAGAGGCCCGGGCAGTGCCCTCATTCTGCCTCATTCCCAGCCTGGGTGGTGAGTAGGGGCACGGGGTGCTCACGTGGGTCTCCAAGCGAGGCTTGTGCCCACCTCGGCGTCTGGGCAGCTGTGAGCACATCCGCTCCCGACTGCCTGTGCCTGCTGCGTGTCTGCTGGCTGTGGGGCGCCCCTTGGTCTGCACATGAGGTTAGAGTGCAGAGGGCGCCCACCCCAGGAGGCCGTGAGCGGGGCCCTGGAGACCTGTGGCCGCCTCTCTTGCCCCTCTCCGCACATCCGCGTGGCTCTCAGCACATCGAGTCCAGCCCTTTCACCTCTTCCGTCAGCCCCGTGCAGCCAGCTGTCCTGCAGCAGCTCCTGCCAAGAGAGCAGAGTTCTTGGGACGGCAGGGCTGGGGGGTGTCTCTGGCAGGACAGGCTCCCACATGGTGGCAGGGGTTGGATTCTGGGTGTCACGGTTTGAGCCAGCAGGTTTCCTGGGGGAGGCGGGGGCTCCAGAGAGCTACAGGCCACTCCTCCCCCCGGGGTCACGGCTGCCGTCCAGCCTCGCACAGTGACGTCCGTCTGTGCAGACGTGAGTGCTCTTTGGACCGGGTGCCTTGTGACACTGCTGAGGGCTGGCACAGGGTCTCAGGGCCTGGCCTGGGGATGCTCCTTCCTGGAGTGGACGAAGCACCCACTGTCAGACGAGCAACACCCAAGAGGAGAAAACCGGGACGGGGGGGTCCTTTAGAATACAAGGGGTCACTGCTGGGCTTTTGGTGGGGCCCCAGCCCAAGGCCAGCAGGCATGGGAGCTGGGTGGTGCAGCCCACAGAGGGGTCCAGGTGCCCATGTTGCCCCAGTGACACCCTCGTCCCTTACTGCCTCAGAGCGGCCACGAGGGACACTGCCCATTCATGCTGACTGAGTGCCCCGCCTGCAAGGCCACCGTGCGCCTGAGCGAGAAGCAGCGCCACGCTGAGCTCGAGTGCCCGGAGCGCAGCCTCAGCTGCCCGCACTGCAAGGCCCCCTGCTGCTGGGCTGACCTGCAGGTAAGTGATAGCTGACTGCTCCTGGGGCAGGGTGGGGCAATGCCGTCAGCTCCCTGGGGCCTCACCCTATGGCCTCGTAGCCCCCTACCCCGTCCTTGAAGCAGGTCCCCTTGTCTGAGATATTCCGAGCACGCTTCCGGAAGGCAGGGGCGTTGTCCGTGCAGACTGACGCCCCGTCACAGTGAGGTGTCGGTGGTCGTCCCTGGTGGGCAGTCTGCCTTGTGCAGTCCCTGTGGTGCCTGGCCGTTCGTCCCTGCCCATGGGGTTGATGACTCAGGACCTGGATGCGCCCACACACACTGGCTCAAGTTCCTCTGCATCGCTTTATCTTTCATGGTCCTGCTGACTCCCTTTTTCTTGCCTTTGCTGAAGAAACGTTGCCTCCTGTCCGTTGGTTTTGCTGAGTGTACCCCATGCTGTTTCTGATGTGCCCATCTCCCTGGCTTCCTGGGAGTGGTCAGGCCCGGAGGCCGCTCAGACTGGCAGCCGTACTGAGCATACCTGCAGTGTCCTGTGGGGGCTGGGACTCCCGGCCACCCGGGCTCCTGTTGACGTGTAGGCCCACTGCTTCAGCAAGGGGTGTGGATGGCAACGGGCACGTTTCAGAACACGTCAGGGCTCTGTGTCCCTGGTGCTACTGTGGGGTTGTCAGGGTGAAGGAGGAGGCCCACCGTCCCGGCCTGGTCTGAACAGGGCTCCTAGCGGAGGCCTACATGCTCTGAGCCTCCCCTGGGGTCTTCCATGACCCACCCTCATGCCTCCTGACACTTCCTTTCAGGCGCACTGTGAGGTCTGCCCCAAGCTCCCCCTGACCTGCGAAGGCTGCGGCAAGAAGAAGATCCTACGAGAGAAAGTAAGTCACTTGTTGATTCTGGAACCGCGCGGGTGGAGGTGAATGTTGCGAGAAGAGTTAGGGCTGCGAGGTGTGGCTGGGTTATACCCTGCGGCCCTGTGCCGAGGGCCTCATCAAGGGGGTCGGCGTCTTGGGAGCAGGCATGTCACTCACATCACCAGCCAGCCCCTGAGGGGACCAGTAGCCAAGCGGCTGAGTTGGGAGCCCTTTTTAAAACGTTTCCAACATACATTGGATGAATCCCTGGTTGGTGCAAACAGTTAAGTGCTTAGCTGCTAGCCGGAGGGTTGGAGGTTTGAGTCTACCCAGAGATGCCTTGGAAGAAAGGCCTGGCAATCTTCTGAAAAAGCAGCCATTGAAAACCACATGGAGCACAGTTCTGCTCTGACACTGACTTGGTCGCCATGAGTCGGAGTCAACTCGATGGCAACGTTGGTACTTTTGGGCGAATAATTTATTAATTACTTGAGATTAAGCATTAAAGTTATCATCACCCTCCAACTGCGTTTTACCAGAAGTCCTGGTAGTGACTCGGCAGCTTCATGTCTGTGGTGGGTGGTTGGGGTGTAGCAACAGCTGTGTGTCTGTCCGAAGGAACAGTGGACGTCCAGGCCTCAGCAGGGAGGCCACGTCACTCCGAGTTCCGGCTGAGTAACATGCTTCCTGTGCTGTGGAGAAGGCCGCTCCAGGGGGAGGTTAGGGAAGGAGGTTGAGAATTAGTAGGAAAAGCAATTCTTTGTAAAGTTCTGCACTTTTGTTGGGCTGGGTGTGGGGGTCGCTTACCCTGAGAGCTGAGAGTGCTGGTACAGACACCACCTGTGCCCTCGGCCATGCCCCTGGCACCTGTGTCCCCCGCTGAGCCCCGGGCCGTGCCCCCCGGTACAGGCACCCGTGGTGGTGCCGTGAGAGAGCTAGCCCGCCAGCCGGGTGATGGTGGACCTTCAGGTGGATGCCGTGGGACAAGAGAGTAGTTCTGGGGGCTTGTGTTTCACACGGTGAGTGGCCTGAGCTCGCAGCATCTGTGCATGGCGCGTTCCCAGTGGGGCTGGGGGCTTCCTGTCCTGTTCCTGGAACCCTCCACACAAGGGGTTGGGCCTCTGTGGTGGGAGCTGCTACTCTCTGCCCATTCACTCTGCTCTGGGCCTTTTGCTTTGTCTGTTCTTTGGGCTGCTGGGCAGGTTTTCCCAGCACTGCTTCTGGGTTTGGTTCCATTAGGACCATCCCCCCACTGATGTGGGGGACACCTCCTTCCTCTGCTGTTTCCACATTTGAATCCAACACGCTGGGACGCAGCCAGTGGATGGGCCTGCTTTTGCATTTCCACATGCCCGTCCCCACCGACCTGAGTTGCCACCTCTGTACCACGTACCAGACGTCCAGTGCGCTGGGCCGTTCCTGGGTTTTCTTCCCGTCTCGCCGGTCTGGTTTTCGCATGCCATTGTCGTTTGAGTTCACGACGGGGTACTGACTGCAGAAAGGCTGGCCCTTCTCAGTCAAGCCTCGGTTTCCAGTCCAGGCCTCAGGTTCCAAGGCCCTGGGGCCTTCCTGGGCCATGACTTGTAGACAGGACGGAGGTGACATGGCTGCTTTCTGTCTGGTACTCAGCTACCTGTACACACAGGACGGGGTCTCTATAGGCACCCCGAGACGCCCCTGGGTCCGTGCCCCCCGGGGTGTGAACAAGCTAGGGTGAACGTGCGTGTACGCCTGCATCTGTGCGCATGTGGTGAGGGCCCGTGCACGTGTGTGCGTGTTGCTTTCTGCAACGTGGGGGTGAGGAGGCCAGTGGGCAGTGGTGTGCCTGGCGTCTCTGGACGGTTCATCCTGTGGAGTGCCGAGGTGGTGCCGTGGTAACGGGTGCACGGGGTGAGCCGTCACCGTCTCTAGTTCCAGGAGCACATGAGGACCTGTGGCAAGTGCAGAGCACCCTGTCGGTTCCAGGCCTTCGGCTGCCCTGACATGGTGAGACCCTCATCTAGGTGGGCAGGTGGGTGGGGTTTCTCCATTCGGGCTTTCGAGGTAGCAGCCCCTCCTCCTCCCCCTCGAGAACATGGCCTGCCCCAGTACCCCCACCTCCCAGCCACCCCCTCAGCCCTTCCACAGAGCCCTCCCCGACCCCTCCTGCAGAGTTAGAGTGGCCCTGCTCATCCCAGTCCCTGCCCTTGGTGGTCTCGTGGTCCCCACGCTCAGAAACTCCACGTGTGGTGTCCACTGTTGACGTCCCCCCATGCATCATGGACATCTCCACCTTGCCAGGCCAGCGCCGTGGTTTCTGCACCCTCTCCCCACACCCGGGTCCCTGTGCCTGGTTCGGGTCAGCAGTGGGCCAATTCCTGTCCCCCATAGCTGTGCCTGGGTTGGGCCAGCGGCGGCTGGGTACCTGACCCTGGGTCCTTGGGCCTGGGTTGGGCCGGCAGCGGGCAGGTGCCTGTCCCCGGGTCCCTGTGCAGGGTTGGGTGGTGCCAGTGCCCTGTGTGGTCTCCACAGGTGGAGAGGGAGCAGCAGCAGGAGCACGAGGCGCAGCGGCTTCAGGAGCACCTGGGCCTGCTGCTGGGCCGCATCCTGGAGGCGAAGCACCTCTCTGGAGACGAGGGCTGGGAGGCCAGGGTGCCGGGGCTCCCGGCGCCGGCCGGGCTTCTGGAGAGGTGCGACACCCTGGAGAGGAAGACGGCCACGTTCGAGAACATTGTCTGCGTCCTGAACCGGGAGGTGGAGCGGGTGGCCATGACAGCGGAGGCCTGTGGCCGGCAGCACCGGCTCGACCAGGAGAAGATTGAGGCCCTCAGCAGCAAGGTCGGCGCACAGCTGCGTTGGGGCAGTCCCGCCTTCTGACCCTGGGCTTCTCGTGGTCGGGGATTTTAGAGCCGGGTCTCGGGACAGTGCCACCAGCTTAGAGCCTGGATCTTCAGACTCCGGTCCTGTCTGTCCCATTCTGTGCCCTGTCTCCTTGATTTCTGGGTGAAATGTCCTTAGTCATCATGAGCTGATGGAGCAGACTCGGGGCTCAGAGGCCGGGAGGCAGCAGGGTTACCTCGTCAGGATGGGCCTGACGCCCGTCCGGTTCTTCAGGAACAGCAGGATGTGTTTTCTGTCTGTGGGGACCTTGGGGCACAGAGCCCTGGGCTGCCGGTCACCATGGAAACACCGCCCACAGGAAACGGCGGGTGGCCCGCGGTGACTTATCTCCGTGTGCTCCAGGCCCAGAGTCGGAGCTGGGAAGGGTCCCCGGGACCCTCCCTCGTGCCCCGGGGCTCAGCAGGCACACCGTACGTCCAGCGGGTTCCCTGCGTCCCCCGGCAGGTGCAGCGGCTGGAGCGCAGTATCGGGCTGAAGGACCTGGCGATGGCCGACCTGGAGCAGAAGATCCAGGAGATGGAGGCGGCCGCCTACGACGGGGTCTTCATCTGGAAGATCAGCGACTTCGCCAGGAAGCGCCAGGAAGCCGTGGCTGGCCGTGCCCCTGCCATCTTCTCCCCAGGTGCCCTCCGGCGGCCAGCTCGGGGCCTTTGCCCTGGGACGCCACGCCGCCGCCTCTCAGGCTGGGGGGCCCGGCTCCGCCCCCCGCCACCTGCCCCACCCCCACCCCGGCACTTGCCCCGCCCCCCTCCCCCGCCGCGTGCCCCGCTCCCCACGGGCTCCGCCCCTGTCTGCTCACCGCTTGGCCCGCCTTTTGCAGCCTTCTACACGAGCAGGTACGGTTACAAGATGTGTCTGCGCATCTATCTGAATGGAGATGGCACCGGGCGTGGCACCCACCTGTCTCTCTTCTTTGTGGTGATGCGCGGCCCCAATGATGCCCTGTTGCGGTGGCCCTTCAACCAGAAGGTGGGCCTCTGCCCTGTCCCATCCCCAGAGGCTGCCCCAGCGTGGGTGGGGGCGTCTGGGGGCCCATGGGAAATGGTG
The DNA here is from genome assembly GCA_030035585.1 of Dugong dugon. NCBI lineage: Eukaryota > Metazoa > Chordata > Mammalia > Sirenia > Dugongidae > Dugong > Dugong dugon. The sequence continues at coordinate 1,307,189 of CM057471.1, forward strand.
CAGCTCCCAGACATCAGGTTTGCTGGACACGGTTCTCCGAAGCAGCCCGGGTGCACAGTGGCCCTGGTGGTGTACGCGGGGTCCTGCCCACGGTGCTTTTCACGGCACAGGTGACTGGGTCCATGGCCCACTGAGACCAGCGATTAAAGAGCCTACTCAGGAATGCGCTGTGAAGGGAGAGGCAGCCAGGGCCTCCCGAGGGTGGGGGTGCAGAGCCCGAAACCAGGATTGCGTAATTGTTGTGAACATACATATAACAGTGTTTTTTTTGTAACACGGCATTTTATAGTCAACACGTTAATAACATTTTAAACGTAACACATAACAGCATTTTACACGTAACGGTGTTTTACACGTGACACGGAACAGTGTTTTACACATAACAATATTTTATACATGACACAACAGCGTTTTATACGGAACAACATTTTACGTGCAACATAACAGCTTTCTGTATGGAACACATTTGTCGATGCAGCGTTTTTCAGGTGTACGGTTTAGTGGTATCAGTTACATTAATCACGTTGTACAGCCATGGCTGTGGTTGATGCCACGTTTCTCGTCATCACAAAGGTACTGCTTTCTAAACAGCGGCTCCTCCTGTCCCTGGTGACTGCTCATAAACTCTGGTCTCTACGAGTTTTCCTGTCCTGGCTTGTCCGTGAAGTGGGGCCGTGCGCTATCTGCCCTTCTGTGTCTGACTTGTTCCGCTCAGCACACTGTTCTCACGGTTCCTCTGTTGTAGCGTGTGTCAGCACTTCATTTCTCTTTGTGGCTGAGTGATACCCTGTCCCACGTCCGTGCCGCGTTTGTCCACCCGTCCTCTGTGGAGGGGCCCAGGGCTCTGTTTGCTTCCCGGCCTTCAGTTCTGGGCATACGCTGAGAGTGCACTTGCCATGTCGTATGCTTATCTGTTTAACTTTCTGAGAAACTGCCACACAGTGCTCCACGGCAGCCACACATTTCCTGTGGCCACCAGCAATGGATGCAGGTTCTGGTTTCTTAGAGGGGTGTAGGTGCAGGGGCGCAGGACACTGGGCGCGGCTGATGGCTTCCTCCCCCAGGTGACGCTCATGCTGCTCGACCAGAACAACAGGGAGCACGTGATTGACGCCTTCCGGCCTGACGTGACCTCATCCTCCTTCCAGCGGCCCGTCAGCGACATGAACATCGCCAGTGGCTGCCCCCTCTTCTGCCCCGTCTCCAAAATGGAGGCCAAGAACTCATACGTGCGCGACGACGCCATCTTCATCAAAGCCATCGTGGACCTGACGGGTCTCTAGCACTGCTGCTGTGTGGGAAGGTGCACCGTGGGCTCCACGCTGGGCAGGGCCCCCGGGTGTCAGGCAGGGCCGGAGAGGGTCTCCATCTCCCACCAAGTGTGCCCTCAGCACCCAGGGGAAGAGGCCCGCTGGCGGGCACAGAGGCCCACAGGGCGGGAGTGTGGCCGTGGACTGCAGCTGCGCCCTGCGGCACCGGGAGAGCGTTTCCTGTGCAGTGTCAGAGCACTTCGGGTGCAGTGGGAGCCGCCGTCGGGGACCCTCGTCCCTTGGACATGGGGAGCAGGAGAAGGGGGGCTGTGGCCCGCCACTGGGCTTGGCCCTTGAGGCCCTGCTGTTCATGCAGGGCAGGAAGACGCCCATGTGGGCCCCCCTGGCTGTGCGTTTCTCAGGCCTGGGCCTAGGCTTGGTGCTGATTGCAGGGTCCTATACCCCTCAGGGTGTCAGGGTACCCTGCCTCTGCGGGACCTGCAGGGGTGTAGGTGGGGCGGGTGTACAGTCCAGCCCCACTCACTGGAGGACAGGTCAGCCACACCGTCAGCTGACAAGAACTTGTCATTAAATCTTTCAAACCTGCAAGGCGTGTGGTGTCCACTTGACTGTCGGCCCTGCAGTGGTGACCCTCGGGGCCTCCTGATTACCCCTTTGTGTGGGGACAGGAGTGGGCATTCTGCCTCTCCCCGCTGCTGCAACCCCCAGTGCTGCCTGTGTGGGGGCCTTGCCGGCCAGCCTTTGTACCTCAAACACTGAGTCCCCTCCCTCCTGATGTCACTGGATCCCGTCTCGGTTGCTCCTCTCAGGCTTCACAGGGATTCTTGGGGAGTGGGGCCAGAGGTGCCCCCACCCCTCACTTCACCCTCCCTGTGCACAGGTCAGCCCAGGCCCGGAGGAGCCAGTTGCTTCTTCCACACTGGGGGTGTGACAAGCATGTCACTGCCTAGAACCAGACTTCTCCAGGTCCCGGGCGTTGCTGTGACAGTGGCAGAGCCTTGGGGTCCTGATGACTGGGTTGCACCTGTGATAGGCCTGTCTGAAAGCCTTCTGGCCCAGGGCAGTGGCTGAGGGCGGGAGGGCCTGTGCAGCCTCAAGTTGGGGGGCCTGGAGCCTAGGGTCCTGGCAGGGGCCCGTTTTTACCCCAGACTCAAAGGTTATCTGTTCTCAGGGTGAAAGGGGCTGTGTGGAAATTTCACATTTATTGTTTATTGCCAACAGCATAGGTCTAGCTTCCTGGGGATTGTGGTGTTGGTAATGCCTAGCTTGGGTGGTTCGCTTTTGCATGCTCCTCCGATTTTGACTTATTTTCCCCCTGTCCTCCCTTTTGGTTTCCCATGATTTTAAAGTTTAACTGAATTTCTCTTCGAGAGGTAGAATGACCTTGGAGGGTAGCAGAAGAAATTGTTAACCCTCAAGGACTAGGATTAACTTAATCTGCAACGTGACAGTCGTGACTAACGGTGCCAGATGACCTTCAAGGATCGCCAGTGAGAAGTTAGATCATCTGGGGTGTGCAGAACGTGACCACTGGAAAAGAAACTATAATCTTGTCCATATAAAACCTTCAGCCAGTCTTCAGTTGGGGAGACAGGTCTTTTGGAGGAGCTCATTCTCCTCTGTCTCCTGTATAACAATACACAACAAAACTGTCTTGCTGCTCACCTCATCCCTGTCTCAGTATTGGCTTCTGGGGCAGGTGGCTCAGACTCGTCATTGCGGTAACAAATTTTGGTGCCCGATGTGGGGCTCTCCGGCTGCTTGAGACATGGTGGCCCTGGGGCTGGCCCGGGATTGTCTGGCTGTCTCCCTGAACAGCTGGCTACAAGAGGCTCCCTTTGCCTCCAGGGAGCTGCCAACAGCACCAAGGCCCGCTGCGGCACCGCCAGTCCCCAACTGCACTAGACGGAGGTGAGTGAGAAGGGAAGCAAGATTGGTATAAAGATCCTGAGGTGAGTCTGCAGTTCCTCTTCCTGTTGTGCTCAGGGCTGGGATGGATAGGGCAGGCCTCAGGTTTCCAGAGAGGGACCTGAGCTCTCAGTTTCAGAGGCAGAAGGTGCCTCAGATGACCGATCCCCATGAGTAGGATTTTAGAAAAGGACTCTTGGTGATTCCAGAGTTGTGGTCTTGAGTGTGTGAGTGCTCGTGAGTGTGGGAGGTTGAGACCACTAAGATCACCTCTGTCGGGAGGGTCGTCTGAGAGGTTGAAAGGGTTGAGAGCACCTCCAGCAGCTTTTGGGATTTATTTGCTTAGTATGGTTCTGTGTCCTGACCATTGTCTGTGTGTACTTAGTCTTATACCATCTTCTTGGGCGCCATCTGCCGGTGATTAGAGCTAACCGTGGCTGAATCTTGTTATCTCTATACGGTCTCTTCCTCTGAAGATCTTAACAAGTGGTGGGTAGATTGTCGGGAGCACCCTGGATCTCTCTAGTCATCTCACCCACCGCCCACTGAAATCTAGACACCCTCTTGTGGGCCAAACTTACTCTCCTCTCTATTTCCTTCACTTTGTGTCATGGCATCTGGGCCGCACCTGCCAGGAACAGAAACAGGGCTGTGTCCCTGACCTTCAGGACTTAGCCCTAGTGGGAATTTTTGTGGCCCTAAGCCAGACCTACGGGGAGGGTGAGTACCAGATGGATCAGGAGAATAACCTCATCGTAACCCCAAACCAGCACACCCATCGTCTCTTGGGCCGCTCATTACAGGAGAGGAGAGGTATGAAGTGAGAGGGCAAGGTGAAGACGGGGAATCAGCTGAGTATTCCCAAGGATTCCCCTCTAGGATGCATTTTGGCAAACGGGAAAAGGTAGAGCTATGAGCCTATGACAAAAAAGAAAATAGTATTTCTGTGTAATGATGCCTAGCCCCAATACCGGCTAGGGGATCAGGAGGCTTGGCCCCAAAATGGGTCAATGGCTTATAATACAATTTTGCAACTTGATCTGTAGAAGAGAAAAGAAATGGACAAGGTCCCGTATGTCCAGGCCTTTGTGTGTCTCTGTCAGACCTTAAACCCCTCTAACCAGGTACTCTTCCAAGGAAAATCTAAGGGAAACGTGCTTCCAGAATCCTCAGTAGAACCCTTTGTTGGAAGGACTAGTCCCAGTACCTGCCTGGCCGCCCGCCCTGATACGGGGGTGGTGTGGGTGTGGCTGACAGGACAGGGACAAACGGGGACAGGAGGAATGGAACCAGACTCCAGCACAGGAGGCTGAGGAGGGTGCAACTGCCTCGACTTCAGGTGTGGTCTCTCCCTCCCACGCCCATCAGGGTACGGTGTTCGATGAGGGTGCTCCCGAGGCTCGGGCAGGGCAATCCTGTTGAGAGAAGTCCTGGCAGCCGGAGGAGGAACAGTGTTGGTGCACACCCCTTTTTCCACCTCTGACTTATATAACTGGAAAAATTATAATCCTCCCTACCGGAGTGATCCAAATAAGATGGCAGAACTATTTCTGTCCATCTTTTCCACTCACCGCCCTATGTGGGCAGACATACAAGCCCTACTGACCACCTTATTGAGAAGAATGACACATGGTATTAGAACAAGCCCGCAAGGAGGCTGATAGACTCTACTGTCAGGATCCCCGGACTCAGCCAGTTGGGGAGGAGGCCATCCAGCTAGGGACCCAGGGTGGGACCCAAATCAGGAAAATGGACGGAATAGACTCTAGCTTTACCATGACTGTGTGTTAGCTGGTTTAAAGAATGGGGCACCAAAATCCAAGAGCCTACAGAAAATTAGGGAAGTTATTCACGGGGAAACAGAGGATCCCTCCACCTTCCTGGAAAGGGTGTCTGATGCCTTCCATCAGTATACTGATACAAACCCAGAGGACCCGAATAACTCGCAGCTCTTAAATATGACCTTCATTTCCCAGAGTGCCCCCAACAGCCAAAGGAAGTTACAGAAATTAGAGGGTGGACTAGGAATGCCTATGGGACAGTTGCTCGAAATTGCCATTTCAACGATAGGGATCAGGCAGCTGAACGAAGAGAGAAACAAAAAATGAAACAGAAGGCCGATCTGTTGGCTGCCACCCTTGTCCCTTCAGGCTCAGTAGAAAGACTGGGGATAAGAAAGAAGGCTGACTCAGGGCGGTGAGCGAGACCACCACTGGGGGCAGATCAGTGCGCATATTGTAAGAAACATGGGCATTGGAAATGAGAATGCCCTCTGGGGGCCCAAATCACCTTTGGGCCATCCCGCATCCTGGTGCAGACCTCCCCAGAAAATGCTTGTGCTTTCCAGGCAGCACTATTACAAAGGGAGGTGGCAACATCTAGCAGTGTCTCCCCACATTTTGTGGGAAGTGAACCCAGAAGTATGGGCAACAGGAAGGCCAGGGTGGGTGAAATCCACAGTGCCAGTAAAAATAGCCTTGAAACCTGGAGCACCCATTGTAAATCAAAAACAGTATCTCCTCCGAAAGGAAGCATTGGAGGGAATTGCACTTTCGGTTCAAAAGTATACAAAGATTGGACTTTTAAAATTCTGCTGCTCCCTGTACAACACTCCTATTCTACCAGTATTAAAACCACAGACAAAGGAGTACCAGTTTGTCCAAAACTTGAGAAAGATAAATAGTGGAAGATATCCATCTGGTGGTGCCAAACCCCTACACCCTTCTGGTCACCATCCCCAGCCAATGTGCCTGGTTTTCGGTCTTGGACTCGAAAAATGCTTTGTTTTGTATTCCTCTGCATCCTGAGTCCCAGCCACTTTTTGCTTTTGAATGGACTAATACTAAAACCGGGCCCAGAAGACACCTCACATGGCAGGTTTTGGTCCAAGGGTTCAAGAACTCCCCCACCATTTTTGGAGAAATTTTAGCGAGAGACTTGAGGACATTAAAATTAGAGAAGGGTCTTGTTTTGCAGTATGTCGATGGCGTTCTGATAACGAGTGAGACCAAGGAGGACTCTGACCAGAACACCATACTGGCCCTAAACCATCTGGCTGAATGTGGATATCGAGTCTCTAAGAAAAAGGCCCAGATATCCCAATGGTAGGTAAAGTATCTGGGTTTCCAAATCTCACAAGGGCAACGGAGCTTCCTCCAGGATCAGAGGGAAGCCATAATGTGGGTGGCACCTCCTACCTCCAAGTGAGAATTGCGAGGTTTTCTTGGGATGGCGGAGTTCTGTCAGATCTGGATCCCAGGATTTGGGCATATGGCAAAACCTCTATATGAGGATTTGAAGGAGGACCAAGGAAGGTCTGCAGGCTTTTTGAAAAAGTAAAGTACAAGTTAATGACTGCTCCAGCATTGGGGTTACCAGATTTACAGAAACCTTTTGTACTGTTTGTGCATGAGAGACAAGGAATTGCTGTGGGAGTATTAGCTCAGAAGTTGGGGCCCGCCAGGTGACCCCTGGCCTACTTTTCCAAACAATTAGATAATGTGGCCTGGGGATGGCCCCCATGTCTTCTGGCTGTGACAACAACTAGTGACCTGCTGCAGGAGGCTGAAAAATTCACCTTAGGGCAGAAGGTGACAGTGAATACCCCACGTGTGGTTCTGCCCCTTTTAGAACAAAGGGGGGCTTCTGGCTCACGGCAGGCCAAATAGGCAAATATCAAGCCATCCTGCTGGACAACGCAAATGTGGTTTTAAAAGCCGTCTCCTCCCTCTACCCAGCCACCTTGCTGCCCATATCAGAAGGGGCTCCTATGCATGATTGCTTAGAGATAACCGAGGACGTTACTCCAGCAAACCCGGTCTCTTGGACACCCCTCTGACTGATCCTGAAGTACAAATGTATACTGATGGCAGCAGTTTCATGCATGAAGGACACCGCAGAGCAAGGTATGCCGTAGTGATGCTAACTAAAACTTTAGAGGCAGCTCCGCTTCCTGCCGGAACCTTGGCCCAGAAGGCTGAACTCATTGCTCTGGAGCGAGCTCTTCGACTGGGAAAGGGGAAACGCATAACAGTGTATACCGACAGCAGGTATGCTCATTTAGTTCTCCATTCACACGGAGCTGGGTGGAGGGAAAGGGGCCTTCTAACGGCTGCCAACAAGGAGGTAAAACATGTAAAGGAAATGTTGGAACTTTTAGAAGTGGTGCATGACCCCCTCCAGGTGGCGGTAGTGTATTGTCCTGGATACCAAAAGGGACCTCTCCTGAGGCGATGGGAAACCACAGGGCGGACTCAGAAGCTAGAAAGGCAGCCATGCGGGAGAATGGGGGAAAAATGGAGGTGGCCCTGATTCCCCATCTAGACCCAGCTGACCTTCCTACCCCCTCCTACACTTCCAGAGACTTAGAAAGCGCAACTGAAGGGGATATAATCCAGCCTCCCATTCTAAGTGGCTAGTAAACCCAGACAGCAAGGTACTATTGCCAGAAACACAAGTTTACGGTATAGTCTCCACCCTACATGAAGGAACACACTATGGAAGAGACGCTAGCCTTGAGTGGATTCAGCGAACAGTTACTGGGCCAAACCTTTTCAAGGCCATCTGGGATGTGACAAGGAGATGTCATCTCTGTGCCAGACACAACCCAAAGACCAACCCTCATCTGGTGGGAACTGGGAGTCCCACACTGAGGGACTAACATGGGAGATTGGCAGGTGGATTTCACAGTGATGCCTCAAGCACTTGGGAACTTCAGGTACTTGTTAGTTTTTGTGGATACATACTCTGGGTGGCTGGAAGCCTTCCCTTGTCGGACTGAACAAGCTCGAGAGGTAACCAAACTGCTACTCAAAGAAATTATCCCTTGTTTTGGGTTGCCAATATCCATCCAGAGTGAAAATGGGGGAGCCTTCGTGACAATGGTCACACAAGAGGTTAGTAAGGCTCTGGACATTAATTGGAAATTACATTCAGCCTGGAGGCCACAGTCAACCGGGAAGATTAATTCATCACACTCTGAAGGAAACCCTAGCCAAGCTCTGCCAAGAAACACGTTCCACCTGGATACAAGTTTTGCCCATTGCCCTGCTCAGAATCTGGGTAGCCCCTCGAAGCAGGCTTAAATTAAGCCTTTATAAATTAATATATGGGAGACCATTCCTGAAAAAGTCGACTTTCCCCACCTCGGTCATTACCGAGGTGGAGAAAACAGACTGGGTCCGTTCTCTGGGAGCTGTCAGGAACACTGTTAATCAGTATGCTTCTTCTCGTTTGTCTTTTCCTTCTGACACCCCCCTCCACAGCTTCCAGCCTGGAGACCGGGTCCTGTTGAAGACTTGGAAGAACCAGGACCTGGAAGATCAACTGGCCCTGAAGTAGGAGGGATTGTTGGATGTCTGCCTAACCACCTACTTGTCCTTGAAGCTGGGAGGAGCCACTGCCTGCGTGCATCATTCTAGAGTGAAGGCGGCTCCACCAGAAGAGGAGAAGTAGGAGCTGAACAACCGTCATACTCCTGCACTCCATGGCAAGGCTTAAGATACAAGTTTAAAAAGCTTACTGAATGATGATCTTAATTTTGTTCCTTTTAATTCTCCTGCCCTCTCGGGAAACCTGGACAGGAGAGGTGTCCGTGATCCTGCAGGCAAAAGGGACACTGACTCTCTAAGCTGGAGACACCTCAGCCCTTCTGTGCGTGATTTCCACCCTGACTCCAGTGGGACGAGTCAAGTGGATCGTGAAAAAGCCAGAAGGGGGACAGGGTGCTCACTGAGGGGCTACTGGTACTCTCAGAGATGTTGCTGCGATAAGTCGGGATGCCCCTTCATCACGCCACCTAGTTCATCAAGATGCAACTGATTTCCATTCTCACTCACCCCCCTATACTCTTTCTAACACGCATTGAAAATCCTCAACCCCGGTCGATGCCCCTGGTCAGCAGGAAGTAGCCAGAGGAGAACAGGGCTCTGTTTCCCAAGATTGAGAAACTTCCAATAAAAGGGGAGACTGAAAGGGGCTGCGTGGAAATTTCAGATTTATTGTTTACTGCCAGCAGCACAGGCCTAGCTTCCTGGGTACTGTGGTATTGTTAATGCCTAGCGTGCATGGTTCACTTTTGCATGCTCCTGTGATTTTGATTTATTTTCCTCCTGTCCTCCCTCTTGCTTTCCCATGATATTTTCTGTTTTGTTATTCTTTATCCCTCCTCCCATTCCAGTAAGATTAACTAAAGTTTTTTCTTGGAGGGTGGCAGAACAAATTGATAACCCTCAAGGACTAGGATTAACTCGTCTGCGACGTGACAGTAACGGTGCCAGCTGACCTTCAAGGATCACCAGTAAGAAGTGAGATCATCTGGGGTGTGCAGAATGTGACCACCGGAAGAGAAACTATAATCCTGTCCGTATAAAACCTTCAGCCAGTCTCCAGGCGGGGAGACAGGTCTTTTGGAGGAGCTCATTTCCCTCTGTCTCCTGTATAACGATACATAGCAAAACCCTCTTGCTGCTCACCTCACCTGTCTCAGGATTGGCTTCTGCGGCAGGTGGCTCAGAACCGTCACTGCAGTAACAAGGGCGAAGTGCATTCCAGAGGGCTGGGTGGGTGGGCTGGCCCAGGGCTGGTGGGCAGGGGTCTTTCGAGTCTCCCCTTTGATGTTAGCACTCAGGTCTTTGTGTTGAGAAGTTAGAACACCATGTGGAAAAGCACAGGGAATAGCCCAGCAAGCATCTGTGTATCCCCAGCAAGGACAAATGTGCACGTGTTGTGTTACTTAAGACAGGCTAGCAGTTCAAACCCACCCAAAGGTGCCTCAGAAGACAGGCCTGGCAATCTGCTTCCGAAAGGTCACAGAGTTGAAAACCTTATGGAGCTGTTCTGCTCTGCACACATGGGGTCGCCGTGAGCCGGAGTTGACTCAACAGCAACTAGCAACAACATATGTCTCAATTAAAAGAACCAAACGCTGCAGGCAAGGTGGCTGCCCCCTGGTCCTCACCCGCCTCCCCTCCCCCTGCTTAAGAGCTGTCATTGGAACTTGACAGTCTCCTCTCTGGGCTTCCAGCTTGTCCCTTTGCATTTCTGCATCCAGAGCAGAGGTGCTGCATTTAACTTTACGGACACTTAGCAGAGTCCTCTGCAGACAGCCCTTCCCCTCAGCCTGTCTAAAGTCCTGGCATGCGGACCTGTGTGCACCAGTGGGTGTCCAGCTGCATGCAGAGTCCTGCAGGATGATACTGCGGCAGAGTAGACACCTGAGCCATCATATCTGGGGCAGGGTAGACAAGGCTGAGATGCAGGTTCCCTTCTCAGAGTGGCTGCGCCATGTCCCAAGCCTCTCCAGAATTCTCCTTAGGAGGGAGGATGGTGAGACTTCATCTTAAGTACTTTGGACATGTTATCAGAAGGGACCAGTCCCTGGAGAAGAACATCATGCCTGGTAAAGTAGAGGGTCAGAGAAAAAGAGGAAGACCTTCAATGAGATGGATTGACACAGTGGCTGCAACAATGGGCTCAGGCATAACAATTATGAGGATGGCACAGGACTGGGCAGTGTTTCGTTCTGTTGTACATGGGTCGCTATGAGTCAGAACTGACTTGACACCATGTAACAACAACACGGTTTCTTAAGATGGAGGCTAGATTATGAGTTTGAGATCTTTCTTTACTAATATAAGCACTTAAAGCTTTAGTTTTATCCCGGAAGTGTAATGCTTCGCTTTCATTTTTGTTAAGTTTGAAATGTTTTCTAATTTCCCTTGCGACTTCCTTTTTGACGTCTGGATTATTTACAAGCATGTTGTTTAGTTCCCAAGTGTTTGGAGATTTTCCTGCTGTCTTTGTTACTGATTTCTAGTTTAATTCTATTATGGTTTATCAACATTTTAATTCCTTTAAATTTGTTAAAGTTCATTTTATGATCCAGGCTATAGTGTATCTTGGTGATTGTTCCATGTGCACTTGAAGAGAATTTATATTCTGCTCTTGTTGAGTGGAATTTTGTAGACATATCAGAGTCAGTTGGTTGATGGTGCTGTTCAGTTCTATATCCTTGCTGATATTTTTGTCCACTAGTTTTTTTTTTTTTACTTTTTTTATTGTGCTTAAGTGAAAGTTTACAATTCAAGTCAGTTTCTCATACAAAAATTTATATATGCATTGCTATGTGACCCTAGTTGCTCTCCCTATACTGTGACAGCACACTCCTCCATTCCACCCCGGATTTCCCGTGTCCATTCAACCGGCTCCTGACCCTCTCTGCCTTCTCATCTCACCTCCAGACAGGAGCTGCCCATTTAGTCTCATGTATCTACTTGAGCTAAGAGGCACACTCTTTACAGGTATCATTTTATGTCCCATAGTCCAGTCTAATCTTTATCTGAAGAGTTGGCCTCGGGAATGGTTTTAGTTCTGAGTTGACAGAGAGTCTGGGGGCCATGCTTTCTGGGGTCCCTCAAGTCTCAGACCATTAAGTCTGGTCTTTTTTACTAGAATTTGAGTTCTGCATCCGACCTTTCTCCTGCTCCGTCGGGGACTCTGTTGTGTTCCCTGTCAGGGAGGTCATTAGTGGTAGCCGGGCACCATCTAGTTCTTCTGGTCTCAGGTTGATAAAGTCTCTGGTTTATGTGGCCCTTTCTGTCTCTTGGGCTAATACTTTCCTTGTGTCTTTGGTGTTCTTCATTCTCCTTTACTCCAGGTGGGTTGGGACCAATTGATGCATCTTAGATGGCCACTCGCTAGCCTTTAAGACCCCCAGATGCCACTTACCAAAGTGGGATGCAGAACATTTTCTTAAACTTTATTATGCCAGTTGACCTAGATGTCCCCTGAAACCATGGTCCCCAGACCCCTGCCCCTGCTACTCTGTCCCTCAAAGTGTTTGGTTATATTCAGGAAACTTCTTTAGCTTTTGGTTTAGTCCAGTTGTGCTGACTTCCCCTGTAGTGTGTATTGTCCTTCCCTTCACCTAAGATAATTCTTGTCTACTGTCTAGTTAGTCAATACCTCTCTCCCTCCCTACCCACCCTTGTAACCATCAAAGAATGTTTTCTTCTGTGTTTAACCTTTTCTTGAGTTCTTATAATAGTGGTCTTATACAATATTTGTCCTTCTGTGCCTGACTAATTTCACTCAGCATAATGCCTTCCAGATTCCTCCATGTTATGTTTCACAGATTCATCATTGTTCTTTATCATTCTGTACTATTCCATTGTGTGGATAAACCAAAATTTATTTACCATTCGTCCATTGATGGGCACCTAGGTTGTTTCCATCTTTTTGCTATTGTGAACAGTGCTGCAATGAACATGGGTGTGCATATATCTATTTGTGTGACGGCTCTTATTTCTCTAGGATATATTCCAAGGTGTGGGATTGCTGGATCGTATGATACTTCTATTTCTAGTACCAAATCGATTTCTAAAGTGGTTGTACCATTTTACATTCCCACCAGCAGTGTGTAAGTGTTCCAGTCTCTCCACAACCTCTCCAACATTTATTATTTTGTGTTTTTTGGATTAATGCTAGCCTTGTTGGAGTGCGATGGCATCTCATTGTAGTTTTGATCTGCATTTCTCTGATGGCTAATGATCGTGAGCATTTCCTTATATGTCTGTCTGTCTACTAGTTTTATCTATTACTAAAAGAGCAATGTTTAGTTCTCCAACTATAGTTGTGGATTTGTCTATTTCTTCTCTGAGTTTTGTCACTTTTTGTTTATTCTGAGGCTCTGTTGTAAGGTACATATACATTTGAGAGTGTTATGCATTCTTGGTGAATTTACCTTTTTATCATTATATAATGTCCCTCATCTCTGGTAATATTCATTGTACTTTGCTTTATCTGATACTAATATAGCAACTCCCCCCACCCCTTTTTTTTGCAACCATCACAATTTCTTTCCATCACCCCAAACAGAAGCTCATTAAACAATAACTTCCCATGCCCCAGCCCTCGTAGCCACAAATCTACTTCTGTCTATGCATTTGCCTATTCTAGGTGGTTCACATAAGTGGAATCAAATAATGTTCGTCTCTGTGTCTCTTGACTTACTTCACTCAGCATAATGTTTTCAGTATTCATCCATGTGTTTAGTGTATATCAGAATTTCATTTCTCTTTATGGCTGAATAGTATTCCATTATATGTATGGACCACATTTTGTTTATCCATATTCATCTGTTGATGGACATTTCAGTTGTTTCCACCATTTTGCTATTGTGAATAATGCCGTAGTGAACATAGGTGTACAAGTATGTGTTTGAGTCCCTGCTTTCAATTCTTTTGCGTCTGTACCTAGGAGTGGAACTTCTGGGTCAATTGATAATTCTGTTTACCTTTTCAGGTAACTGCCAAACTGTTTTCTACAACAGCTGCACCATTTTACAGTCCCACCAGCAATGCATGAGGGTTCCCATTTCTCCATATCCTCGCCAACACTTGTTTTAGTTTTTCTGATAATAGCCGCCACCCTGGTGGATCTGAAGTGGTATCGCATTGTGGTTTTGATTTGCATTTGTCTAATGATTAATGATATTGAGCATCTTTTCATGTATTTATTGGCAATTTACGTATCTTTTTTAGAGGGATGCCTGTTCAAGTCCTTTGCCCATTTTTAAGTTGGGTCATTTGTCTTTTTGCCAGTGTTGTCATTGTGTGCCATCCAGTTGACTCCAACTCCTAGTGACCCTACAGGACAGAGTAGAACTGCCCCACAGGGTTTCCAAGGAGGGCTGGTGGGTTCAAACTGCCGATCTTTTGGTTAGCAGCCTGTATATATTCTAGATGTTAATTAAACCTTTGTTAGATATACGTTTTCTGAATATTCTCTGCCGTTCTGTAGGTTGTGTTTTCCTTTGATTCATGTAAGTTTTTAATTTTGATGAAATCCAATTTATCTGTTTTTTCTTGTTGTTTGTGTCATATCTAAGAATCCATTGCCAAAAACAAGGTCTTGAAGATTAACCCTGTTTTCTTCTGAGTTTTATGGCTTTAGCCTATATATGTAGTTGTTGATCCATTTTGAGTTAATTTTGTATACGGTGTGAGGTAGGGGTGCAACTTAATTCTTTGTGTGTGGAAATCCAGCTGTCTCTCTAGTTTTCTTTTGATTAGTGTTTTCTTGGTATATCTTTTTCCATCCTTTTACTTTTAACCTGTTTATATTTCAAATGAGTTTCTTATATGCACCATATAGTTGTGGCTTTTTTTGGGTTTTTTGGTTTACCGACTCTTGTCCTCTCTCATCTCCATTCTGCTACTGAGTCCATCCAGTGACTTCAAATTTTAGTTATTGTGCTTTTTAGTTCCAGCATTTCCATTTGGTTCTTTTTATATCTTTTTTTGTTTTTTGCTGAGATTTTCATATTCTTATATCTCTTGCAAGATGTTTGTGATTGCTTGTTCAAGCATTTTTGTAACAGCTGCTTAAAGTCTTTGTCAGACAATTCAACGTCTGTGCCTTTTCATCCTTGGTATCTGTTAATTGTCTTTTACCTTGTGAGTTGAAATTTTCATGGTTGTGTGCTTAGTGATTTTGGATTATATCCTAGATGTTTTGAATATTACTTTATGAGGCTCTGGGTCTTCTTTAAATCCTATGGACAATGTTGGTATTTTAGTTTTACCAGACACTTGATCTTGTTAGTTCAGTTCACAAGCCAGTCTGCCTCCGTGAACCTGGATTCCAATGTCAGTTCAGTGTTGAAAGCCTTCACACTGCTCTCTGGGTCAGTCCCACATGTACACCCTCCTGTCACCAATCCAGGACTCAGGTGCTGGTCTGTTAGTTCTCGAGTCACTGATATGGTAATTAGGACCAGATCTGTGCATCCGCAGTTTGAGGGTGAGCGTTGAAGTTCCTATCTAACTCTGTGGGTTGTTTCTCATTCTCTTCTTGCTCAGTTATCTCCCTGCTAGTTTCTGGCACCCTTTTTGGTTCTTCAGCGGGAAACTGGGGCATCTGTTTACCCCGCTCTGTCATGCCCTTCCTCAGTTGGCCCACTTCTGGGCCCACCCAACAAGAGGTCACAGAGAGAAAGGTAATGAGGTTGGTCCTCCTATGGAACCACAGCCCCACCAAACAGTGAGGAAGCTTCTCTTCCTTCAGAGTTTTGGTTCACGTGAGTTCCCATGGCCACCGCTCCACTGTCACCAGGGGGTTATCTGGGGACTGGCTGGGTGCAAAGCAACAAGGAGAAAAAAACAGGCATTTCCCACTAAGTGTTCAGAGTTCCCTTTGCTAGTCCTTGAGCCAGGCTTCTCTGGAACTCTCTCTGGGCCCCAGCATTCACCTCCAGGTTACCGCTTACCCTGTTTAGGCCGGGATACCAGAGGGAGAAGAGGGTGAGCACTGCCGATCCTGGGGCACTTCAAATCCTGTTGTTCTCCAGTCCTTGTACGCACTTTCCCGAGTTCTTAATTAGCTGCCCCGCCCTCTGCCCAGTGGAGGAACAGGCTCTCACCCAGCGCCAGAGCCTTGCTGAATCTCAGATCTCGACAGTCCATGGTCCCATGATGCTGTGTCTGTGTGTGTGCCAATTCTCTTCCTGTCCAGGCTTCAGCTGTACACGTCTTCCAAGGATTTCCATCTTTCGGTAATCAACCCTTCTTTCTCTATACACAGGTCTCTGCTGCTGTCCCTGCCTCTCCTGGGAACCCTGCAGGTGGGTGGGCACTAGAATATTCTGGGCTTTGGGGTCTGTCCTTCGGGTCCTCTGGCTGCGTTTGTTATGTTCAGATTCATCTCCTTCCTAAGTTCTATCCAATCCATCTTTTTTGTTTTGATGTTCTAATTTTACTGTGTCATTTTCTGCAGTTTCTAATTGTCGCCCCTCTTGGACAGTTAAGTGGTTGGGACAGTGAGGCTGATGTACCTGAATACTTCTGTGCGCTTGTGGGCTCACTCCCCCCCCCCCGCCCCATGCTCACAGAAGGCCAGGGAGGCCCTGCAGTGCAGTGGTTGGGGACAGACTGTCACCAGCCTGCTGGACCCAGCATCTCCACTGTAGCCCCGGGTCTCCCTCACCTGTATCAGATGGGGACCATGAAGATGGGCCTCTCCCCAAGCCTACAGACACAGCACAGAGACTTGGTGGGTTCGTGTTGCCAACTGTTTATTCAGAGGACAGGTGACAAGTGTGCAAGTGGACATGTGGTACGCTCCAGTGTGCTGGGTAAGCCTGGGCCTGTGGCAGACTGACTTGCTCTTCCCCCAGCTGCCGATGAGGGCAAGTGGTCAGAGGAGGGGCCTGGGCCCAGGACAGTCGGATCCGGTAAAGTGCTGCTGCCCAGCAGGCCGGCCCTGCGGATCAGCAGTGGGCTTGTCAGCCAGAGGGTGCTACGTGTGCGAGCCAGACCACGGGCCTCAGCTTAGTGTGTCCTCCAGTCCCCTTGGAGAAGTGGCCCCATCCTGTGCACCTCGGGGCCAGCAGGAGGCAGATGTGTGGGTGGGGCAACCAGCCCCCAGGTGCTGAGTGTCACAGCGGTGAGGTGGGGTGTCCTGTTCCCACAGCCCCCGCCGAGCCTGCTGGGCCTCCCTCAGGCAGCGTCACTGCTCTGAGCTCTGCCCCTACATGCCTGGGCAGTGGCTCGGCTGAGGAAAAGGGCCTGTGACGTCCCCAGTGGGGTCTAAGCAGCTCGAGGACACCCAGGGCTGCTGCCGCCCCACCTGGGTGGCTCCTTCTTGCTGCCAAAAGCGCCCGTCAGCGCCTCTGGCTGGCGAACCAGGAGAAAAAGGAGCGCGGACGCGGGCGTGGGGCCTGGAGGGCGCGCACAGTGTGTGGTGAGCGCCAGGCCTTGATGGTGGCATCATCGCTGGCTGTCAGCAGGAGCTCCTGCTCCTGGGGGCTGAAGGCCACTGAGTTGACCACGTCCTCGTGGCGCAGCTTGGCCAGACAGATGTTGTAGTGGCGGTCCCAGATGTAGCCGTGCCGGTCCTCGGCCCCACTGCGGACGGCAGCCAGGCGAGACTCCCTTTCTCTGCTCCTGCTCACCCACACCCTGCCTGCCCACCCACCCACGCCCCCCGCCTACCTGGCCACAAAGTCCCGGCTGACATCCAGGAAGATGAAGAAACACTCGTCGTTGGGCGTGTAGGCACGGTGGGCGCGCAGGGCCCGCTTCACCTCCCGCATGGTCTTGAGGTCGAACACATGCAGGTCAATCTCC
This sequence comes from Dugong dugon, assembly GCA_030035585.1. Classification (NCBI taxonomy): domain Eukaryota; kingdom Metazoa; phylum Chordata; class Mammalia; order Sirenia; family Dugongidae; genus Dugong; species Dugong dugon. The sequence goes on from CM057471.1 coordinate 1,324,494, forward strand.
TCAGCAATGGGGGGTGGCTGCATAGGGTCGGCCACCACTGCACCACTGGGCCAGGAGCGGCTGTTCACGTACAGGTACCTGGCCAGGGGACACTGCTGGAATGGCTGCCAGTCCCCCGCCCTCCATGCTCCGCCCTCCGCCCGGGGCCCACCTGTGGTCGGGCGACAGGCCCATCCCAATGACATGTCCGTGCACGTCGATGACGTGGTCCAGCGAGTCGAAGAACTCGTCTGCTCCCCGCTCCTCCCCCAGCACTGGCCCCGCCGTTGTCATCTGGTGTGGCAGGATCTGCTTGATGCCTGAGAGGACGAGGGGGATGAGGGCGCCGCGGGGCTGCCTGACCTGTGACCCCAGACCCGAATGAGGGCACCAGTCACTGCGCCCACGGCTGCCTGTGCTTCTGAGTCTGGCGTCCCCCGACCGGTTCCTTTACAATAAACACCCCCTCTCCCCATGGGAACGTGTGCTCCATGCACGGGTCTGCAGCCCAGAGAACTCCCGAGCCTGGGAGACCGGCTAGGCTCACGTCTGAGGCAGCAATAGCCTTGTCCCCCAGGCCTGGCCCCACCCGTGCGCCCACCCACTCCTATTACCAATCTGGTGTGGCGAGTAGGTAAGACAGCCCGTGGTGAAGACCAGGTACTTCCTCCCGCCGCCGGCCACCGGCTCAGGGGGCCTGGTGCGGCCCTGGGCCAGCAGCTCAGCCACCCTGGTCTCCAGCGCATTCTCGGACAGCGGGGGCTGCACCCGCCCGTCCAGGATGTCGTCCAGGAAGCGCCGCAGACCCTCTTTGGCCCGTGCCGGGGCCGGTGCCTCATCATCACTGTTGCTGCCAAGGTCAAAGACCTGGCAGGAAGGTGCGGCTGGGCCACCCACATCCAGGAGCAGGTCGGGGCTGTCGAAGCGGCTGCAGTCGGCCACCATGACAGTGCGGATGGTGCTGGCGTTGAGGTTCTGGATCTTGAAAAGCCGCTTCACCACGTTCACATTCTCCGACTCCACATCCTGGGGAGGGCGGGGTGGTAGGCATAGTGCAGGGGCACAAGTAGCCCCCCTGTCTCCCCTCAACCCCCACCCCCAACCTCCTCTCAACCCCCACCCCCACCTGGAAGGCATTGTTAAGCCAGAGCACTGAGCACGAGGTGATGTCTCCAATCCGATGCAGGTTCCCCGAGATGAGGCTGGTCTCAGTGAGCCAGCAGCCAAACACATCGTAAGGCTTGTTCCGCACCCGGGACAGCAGGGCAAAGGTGTCTGGGGGAGGGAAGGGGTCAGGGTGGGCAGGTGCTGGCAGGGTCGCGGGCGGCGGGGACAGGGCGGCCCTCACCCAGGCTGATAACAGCAATCTCGCCTGCCGAGGAGTTGTGGGGCCCCAAGAACACGCCCGACACCAGCAGTAGCGAGTCATCCATGTTGAACTGGGAGAACTGGGTGTAGCTCCAATTGTAGGGCCGCATGTCGGCACTGTGCAGCAGAGAGACCACCAGGTCGTTGTTCCAGATCTGTGCAGGGGCAGGATCACCCACGTGGTCAGGTCAGGGGGCTCTCGCCCTGCATGGGGCACCCCAGGGTCCACGTGTGGAGCTCTGGCCCCTCTCCTGAGCGTCTCTGCTGAAGCCGGAACCCAGAAACTCCACTGGGGTGAGAACTCCTCCCAGCCATCATCAGCGCCCTCACCCTGAAGTTGCATCTATATGCCGGGCTGGGGGCTCCTCAGGAGCAGGATCTCCCTGGTGGGAGCCTCTCCTCTGTGGTCCTCCTCCTGCCTGGTGGGGTCCCACCTGGGTCTCCGTGGCTGCCCTCACCTTCACCGTGCAGTCCTTGGAGCAGGAGGCGAACTGACAGCCTGAGTGGGAGAAGCTGAGGTGCAGGACCTGGTCTGTATGCTCCTTCAGAGTCTGTACCTCCACGCAAGGCACAGTGTCGTAGAGCCGCCGGAACTCCTCGTACCAGGATGTGGCAGCTGTAGGACGTGCAGACCTCTCCCGCTTTCCACCTAGGCCTCATCTTCACCTCCAGCCTGCATGGCCCTGTCCACCCCTCTCCCCCCAAGCCCTGCACTCCGAGCCCAGGCCGTGTCCTCTTGGCTGGACCCCAGGGTGAGTCCCTGCCTCCCACCCAGCCAGCCTGCCCTGGTGTGGCCGTGCACTGACCTGGGTGTCGGGGCACGTCCCGGGCCACCTGGTAGTATCTGTAGAACTGCTCTCTCCAAAGGAACTCATCCCGGGACACAGCCTGCCATTGGCGGCACACCAGCCCGGCGGCCAGCACGTCCGCGGGGCCCAGGCTCAGGAAGATCTGGTAGACAAGGCTGTCGGGGAGCAGGGGCGTGCCACCCTCGTCCATCGTGACATAGTGTCCCAGACGGCCCTGAAAGCCACCCACCACTGCCCTTAATGACAAGGCCCGGCCCGGGAGACTATCGTCCCCTTGAGCCGCTGCCTAGGGCAGGAAGGGCTTGGGCCGCACCTGGGGCCTGGCCACAGAGAGGAGCCACACAGCCTCCCAGCACCACCAGCTGCCCCCCGCCGGGATTCCACCGGACTGAGCTTGTGCGGAGGATACCCGGCCGCTTCTCTGGGCCTTTCCAGCCTCAAGTGGCGTGTGGGGCGGCCCCTCCGGACCTGCCCTCACCCCCAAAGAAGAGCCCCAGACCTCGGCCTCCCCCAACCCCCGCGGGCCCAGGGAGCCGGCCAGGGGCTGGCGAGTCAGAGCTGAGTCAGAGTTGAGCAGGCTGCTCCAAGCCAAGGAACGTAGCCCGCGGCACCTGCGCACTCCTGCCACCTGCCCGCGCTGCCCCGGGGCTCCAAGCGCGTCAGCCAGGATCGCCCCTCCGAGAGGAGCCGGGCGGCGGGGCGCGGCCAGCTCGCGGCGTGCGGGCCAACGGCGGCTGCTGTCGGCCGCGGCCCCCCGTCCCCGCCCGGCTCGCTCACTGGCCCCCAACGCGGCCGACCGGCCTGGCGGGGACGGGGGGCGGCGGCTGGGGTCCGAGCCAGCCCGAGGGCGGACCGGGGCGGGGTCACTCACCACGGCCGCCTCCCACCGGCTGCAGCGTCCCGGACTGCGCCCCGGCTCACTTCCGCCCGCTGCCGCCGCTCCGGCCGCGCGTCTCTATGATGGGGCCGCCAGGCTTCATGCACGAGCCCCGAGGCATCGATGGCCGCGGAGGGCCGAGCTCCTGCAGCCAGCGTCCGCAGTCTGTGGGCCTGCGCGCGCCCAGGCCCTGCTGGAACAGTGCCCCTGGCGGCCGGGAGGGGCGGTGCCGCGCGCCTGGGCCGTGGGCGAGGCCCTCGGGCCGCGGGTCTGTCTGAGACCACAGGCTCTGGCGCCTGCCCGCCTGTTTCTGGAAGGTGCTGTGCTAGGGACTTCAGGAGCCCAGTTTCCTTAGTCGAGGTTAAGACCAGTTCCTACCTATAACCCTGTTGGTCGCTTAAGGGAAATAAATGTTTAAAAGGCTGAGCACAGGCCACCAGTGGGAAGTGGGGGGTCTAGGTGTGCACGGACAAAGGGCCAGAGGTCAACTAGGACTTTGTAGGCAGGAAATGGGCAGCTATTCCTGCCGGGAAGTGCAAGATAAAGGTCAGATGTCCAGGGCCAGGCTGAGGCTCAGGAGGAGGCTGGTGGATCAGGGCCCAGTGAGGGGGTAGGCGGGAGGCTGGACTGGACTTCCCGGCTGGGCCTGACCCCGCTCCCCTAGCCTGGGCTCCTGGGCGCACTGGATGGTGGACTCTGACCCGGGACGTGGCCTTCCTAGCCCTCAGCCGACCTTAGTCCAGGCTTGCTCCGCTGCCGCCGCCGCCACCATGCTAGCCCCCAGGCGCACAATCCTCTTGACCCTGCTCCTGACCCTTGGCTCGCTGGGCCAGAGGGCACGCAGGCCCCCTCGGCCACCGTCCCCCATCAGCACCATCCACCCCAAAGCCAACTTCGACACCCAGCAGGTAGCGGTGTGGGGAGTAAGGGCTGAACCCTGGGTTGCCCCATCTCCTTGTGTCCCCAGGGCTCCCTCACGGGACCTCGGCATCAGTTTGCAGGGAAGTGGTTCCTCGTGGCCGTGGCCTCCACGTGCCGCTTCTTGCAGGAGCAGAGCTACCGGGCAGAGGCCACATTGCTGAATGTGGCTCCCCAGGGCAAAGCCATGGCTGTCAGCACCTTCCGCAAGCTGTGAGTCCCACTCCTGGCTCCCGACTCCACCCCAGGTTCCCGACCCCCACCCAGGCTCTCACCCCTACTCCCAGCTCCCAACCCCCACTCCCAGCTTGTGACCCCCACCCAGGCCCAGCTCCCGACCCCACTCCCAGCTCCTGACCTCTACCCCAGCTTCCAAACCCCTGCCCCAACCTCCAGACCTCTTAGCCCAGGCTTCGGACCCTACCCTGGGCTCCCGACCCCCGTTCAAGGTTCCTGACCCTACCCAGCTCCCGCCCTCTACTCTGGGCTCACGATCCCACCCCGGTCTGTGACCTGGACCAGTGAGTAGTCAGTGGCAATCTGTCTTGGGTGTTCCCGCTTGGCCCCACAGGGTCAGGGGTCCCCCACGCCTGCTGTGTCTTCTCTCACTGCCTCCCCCGCCCCCCCCAGGGATGGGATCTGCTGGCAGGTGCGGCAGCTCTACAGAGACACTGGGGTCCTTGGGCGATTCCTGCTCCAAGGTGAACGCAGGGCTGCAGGTGGGGGGTGCAGGGCAAAGTCCAAGGTGAGGGCAGGGCCGCGGGGGGAGGCGGTGTGGGGCGAAGGGAGGCTGGTGCTGACAAGGCTCTGCCCCCATTCCAAGGTGCCCGGGGGACTGTGGACGTGGTCGTCGGGGAGACAGACTACCGGGGCTTCGCCATCCTGTACCTAGAGCAGGCTCGGCGGCTCTCAGTGAAGTTGTATGGTGCGAGACCACGCAGGGCGCTCCCCATGCGGGAGCCCCAACTCTGCCCCCACCCAGGATGGTGGGGGAGACAGCACACACGGACATGTGGGCTGGTCTGGGCACCACAGCCCTCCCTGCTCCCACCCCTGATGCCTCAACCCAGGCATCCCAACCCCAGCACCCCAACCCCGATCCTGGTGCCCGGCACCCTGATGACACTGACCCCAGTGCGCGGACCCCAGCTCCCCAGTGCTCTGACCCTGGCACCCCAACCCTGGCACCCTGATGACACCCCTACCCTGATGTCCTGATCCTGCACCCAGATTCCAGCACCCCAATGCCTCAGCCCCAACCTCAACACCCTGACCCTGGCACCCTGACCCTGATCCTGGTGCCCCAACCTCATACCCCGACCCCACACCCTGCCCCACTCCTGCCAGCAGAGGCCCAGGAGGAGTGGCTGCAGGTGTGGGGCAGCCAGGGTGCGTCCCAGGGCCACACAGACTCAGTTTTGCAGAGTGTCCCCGCTGTCCTCCACAGCCCGCTCGATCCCTGTGCATGACTCGGTCCTGAGCGTGTTTGAGCAGCGGGTCCAGAACGCCAATATGACGGAAGAGCACATCGTTTTCTTCCCCAAGTACGGTGAGTGCCTCCCTCCGCCCAGCATGTCCTGGTGGCCAGCTCTGACCCCCACCATCTCCCCACGGGAGGGCTGTGTCTGCTGGGGCAGGGCTGACCCTGTCCTGGGCCCCCAGGTTTCTGCGAGTCTGCGGACCAGTTCCACCTCCTGGATGGTAAGGGTGCCACAGCTGGGGCTCGGTCAGGCAGATGAGGGATGGGGACCTGGCCCCCAAAAGCAGGGCCCAGCAGTGTACCTGGTGGGTCTGGCACATCTGGTGAGTTGGATGTCTGTGCTGCAGAGGTGAGGCAGTGAGGCCGGCAGCAGGTGAGGCTGGCAGCGAGGTCGGGTGGAAGCAGGAGGCGCCTGGTGCCCGGCATCGCCCCCAGAGAAGACCCCATGGATGAGGGGCGCCACTGCCTCCCTTGTCAGGGGCCCACCATCCTACGTGGGCCAGGGCCTCGGGGTCCAGGGCGTGGCTGATGCCTTGTGGGGGGCTCTCTCCATCCCGTCTATCCCCTCACTGTTTCTGCATCCCCAGGAGCTTCTGGAACACAGCCTGATTGGGGCAGAACTGCCTTCTCATTAAACTCATTCAGACAACCTCTTATGCCCTTTTTTCCATCCTGGACCTGCGCGGGCCGAGCCTCTGCCCACGGGCACGAGCAGCCAGGCATTTCTCAAGCACCTGGGGTTGCTTCCGGGAGGATGGGCAGAGCTCCCCGCCCCAGTTCCCCCCAGCGCAGGGTCAGGGAGAAATGCCAGCCCCTCGTGTGCCCAGAAGCCGTGGTACCCCATCTCCCCTGGCCTCAGTTCCCCACTGCAGCTGGGCCCCACCCCAGCCTGCCCTGTGACTGGGGAGCCCACACCCAGTGGGTGGGCAGAGATGAGGCACTGCAGAGGGAAGGAAGTGACCTGGAGGGTGACTTTTTGGGGGATGCACGGGAGTAGGGGAGAGTCTGAAGCAAGGAGGGAGTGGGCGCAGGACTGAAAACCGGGAGTAACTGCGGTCCCGCTCTCCATACCTGCCTGCTCCAGTGATGCAGCTCCCCACTGCCCCCAACCCCTCAAAGAACTGGCCCCAGCGAACCTGCCTGTCCCTCACCAAGGGTCACCCGGCACTGGGGCAAACCTACTGAAGGAGAAGGACTGAGGCTGGAAGAGCTAGATGTTTCGGGGAACCTGTGGGCACTTGAGAAACAGAAACAGCAGAAGCAAAAAATGAAAACAAAAAGCACATCCTTGGATCTGGACCCTCCACCGCCCCTCTTCCTTCCTCCTGCCCCCACCCCACCCAGGTTCCAGGACCGCTCATCAGGGCTGACAGCCCCATCTCCCATGGAGCCTAAGCTGGGCTGCAGTCCAGTGGATGGGCTCTCTCCCTGTGCCCAGGGCCCAAGGGGCTCATATGATAGGCTCAGGGCTCTGTTCCAGTCCCAACATGAGCGTGAGCGCACACCTGCTCTCCCCACTACCCCCCCCACCTCATCATTGTTCTCAGCTAGCTGAAGGACACGGTAACCCCAGAAGGGTGTTGGGCCCCGTCTCTCAGCTCCAGTGACTCTGCAGGGCCCTCACCGCTCATGCTCACCCTTGTGCCCTGGTGGGATCTGGAGAGCACGCTGGGGGAGGCGCTTGTCTCAGGCTATTGTCCTGTGTCTTTGCCCTTAGGCTGTCCTTCTCTTCCACCCCCACGCAAACTGCAGGCAGGAGCCCCCCCGGCCAGAGGACAGCTCGCTCCTACCACTGTCCCTTTCAGCCTCTCTCGAGGAGGCACTGGGCACCAGCCAGGCCCTGGTGTGGGTGTGAGCCTGAAAGTCCACGGCCAGCCTGCCAGGTCACTGCTGCCCACCCCACCACCCCCTAGGGCACAAGGCAGCACCCCTATCAAAGCTGCCTCTGCTGTCCTGGTGCACTGTTTGGTCCAGGACCAAGGCCTCTCCGGGGGTATCATGTGATATGAGCTGAAGTCCTCTGTGTTCTGGGCCCTGTGAACATGGGGTGGGGGCAGGCCATGGGTGGGAGGCAGGTCCTTGCCCCCGGGAGGGAGCCCAGTGTCCAGAACTTCAGCCACCAACGGATGAATAAAGGGAAGCGTGAAGTCATGTGGCCGGGAGTGGGGGTGGGAAGCATGGCTTGGGGCTCCAGGTGCGGCTGGGGGACACCTAGGAGCTGGTCTCCCCTCCATGTTCTGTCCAGTAGCTACTTTTCCTGCAGAGGACCTTGAACACCTGGGTGAGCTCAGGTCCAGCGAGTAGGGGGTCCCCCAGCCCTGCCCACTGCCACACCCCACCTACCCTCCTCAACCAAACCCCAGTCCAGGCTGGGAGGGCAGAGCACCCTGCTGGGGTGGGCCCTGCGGAGAGACCCAGTCTCAACCCCCGCCTGGTGTCCCTCTGCTGCTAGGCTCCCAGGAGGACAGCAAAGTGGGGCAGTGGGGAAGGGGGTCTAGGTGCAGCCCGGGAGGGAGAGGGCAGGAGGGCCTCTAGGCCCCACAGCCCGCAGCCCCGCAAAGCTGTCATTAAAGACCATGGCGCTTGTGTCCCGTGGGACGTGGCCTTAGACTGGCATGTACCCCCAGAGCCCTAGACACTGCCCAGCCTCCACTGCCCCTACGGCCCCAGGAGGACCCTGTGGCCCCAAACAGAAAGTGACTAGCTCTGCTTGGGGGGCGGGAGGCCTGTGCAATGGGCAGGTGGGTGGGTGGCCAGGAATCACCTCACACCCGTCCTCCCAGGGTGTGGGGCCGTCAGGTGGGGAGGGCCACTGAGCACCCAGGGCCTGAGGTCCTCCAAGGCTGCCGCATCTTCACTGGGGCAGAAATGACAGCCCCTTGACCTCCAAGTCCCCGACTGCAAATCCAGGTGTGACAGGTACAGGGAGTCCAGGTGTGACAGGCGCGGAGAGTCCAGGTGTGAGAGGCACGGGGAGTCCAGGTGTGACAGGTGCGGGGAATCCAGGTGTGACAGGCGCAGAGTCCAGGTGTGACAGGCGCAGAGAATACAGGTGTGACAGGCATGGAGAGTCCAGGTGTGACTGGTACAGGGAGTCCAGGTGTGACAGGCGCAGAGAGTCCAGGTGTGAGAGGCATGGGGAGTCCAGGTGTGACAGGTGTGGGGAGTCCAGGTGTGACAGGCGCAGAGAATACAGGTGTGACAGGCATGAAGAGTCCAGGTGTGACAGGCATGGAGAGTCCAGGTGTGACAGGCATGGAGAGTCCAGGTGTGACCGGTACAGGGAGTCCAGGTGTGACAGGCATGGGGAGTCCAGGTGTGACGTGTGCCGGGAGTCCAGGTCTGACTACGAGTCGGAACCGCCAACAAAAAAAGTCCTGGCGCAGATGGCTTCACTGGAGAATTCTACCAAACTTTCAGAGGAGAGTTAACACCACTTCTACTAAAGGTATTTCAGAGCACAGAGAAGGATGGAATACTCCAAACTCCTTCTATAAAGCCACCATAACCCTGATATCAAAACCAGGTAAAGACACCACAAAAAAGGAAAATTACAGACCAATATCCCTCAGGAACATTGACGCAAAAATCCTCAACAAAATTCTAGCTAATAGAATTCAGCAACGTATCAAAAAAAATAATTCACCATGACCAAGTGGGATTTATACCAGGTATGCAGGGATGGTTCAACATTAGCAAAACAATGTAATTCATCACATTAATAAAACAAAACACAAGAACCACAAGATCTTATCAATCAATGAAGCAAAGGCATTTGACAAAGTCCGACACCCATTGTCATGGATTGAATTGTGTCCCCCCAAAAATGTGTGTAGCAACTTGGCTAGGTCATGATTCCCAGTATTGTATGATTGTGTAATCTAATGTGATTTCCTTATGTGTTGTAAATTCTATCACTATGATGAGATTATATGTGATCTCCTTATGTGTTGTAAATTCTGTCACTGTGATGAGGTTATACTGATGAGGTTGACAAGATTGGATAGTGTCTTAAGCCAATCTCTTTTGAGATATAAAAGAGAGAAGCGAGCAGAGACACATGGGAACATCATACCACCAAGAAAGCAGTGCTGTGAACAGAGCGCGTCCTTTGGACCTGAGGTTCCTGCGCAGAGAAGCTCCCAGACCAAGGAAAGCCAGATGCATCACAAGGAATTTTCTCCAGAGCCGACAGAGAGAAAGCCTTCTCCTGGAGCTGATGCCCTGAATTTGGACTTGTAGCCTACTGGACTGTGAGAGAATAAACTTCTCTTTGTTAAAGCCGTCCACCTGTGGTATTTCTGTTAGAGCAGCACTAGATGACAAGACACCCATTCATGATTAAAAACTCTCAACAAAACAGGAATAGAAGGGAAATTCCCCAATATAATTAAGGACATTTATACAAAGCCAACAGCCAACATCATCCTAAATGGAGAGACTTTGAAAGCGTTCCCCTTGAGAACGGGAACCAGACGAGGATGCCCTTTATCACCACTCTTATACAACATTGTGCTGGAGGTCCCAGCCAGAGCAATTAGGCTAGAAAAAGAAATAAACGGCATCCAAATTGGTAGGGAAGAAGTCAAAGTATCTCTATTTGCAGATGATATGATCTTATACACAGAAAACCCCAAAGAATCCACAAGAAAACTACTGGAACTAATAGAAGATTTCAGCGAAGTTTCAGGATACAAGCTAAACATACAAAAACCAGATGGATTCCTTTACACCAACAAAGAGAACCTCGAAGAGGAAATCACCAAATCAATACCATTTATAATAGCCCCCGAGAAGATAAAATACTTAGAAATAAACCTAACCAGAGATGTAAAAGACCTATACAATGAAAACTACAAGTCACTACTGCAAGAAACCAAAAGAGGTCTGCATAAGTGGAAAAACATACCTTGCTCATGGATAGGTAGACTCAACATAGTGAAAATGTCAATTCTACCCAACGCGATCTACAGATACTATGCAATCCCGATCCAAATTCCACCAGCATTTTTTAATGAGATGGAGAAACAAATCACCAACTTCATATGGAAAGGAAGAGTCCCCGGATAAGTAAAGCATTACTCAAGAAGAAGAAAAAAGTGGGAGGCCTCACACTACCTGATTTTAGAACCTATTATACCGCCACGGTAGTCAAAATAGTCTGGTACTGGTACAACAGATACATAGACCAATGGAACAGAATTGAGAATCCAGACATAAATTCATCCACCTATGAGCAGCTGATATTTGACAAAGGCCCAAAGTCTGTTAATTGGGGAAAAGACAGTCTCTTTAACAAATGGTTCTGGCATAACTGGATATCCATCTGCAAAAAACTGAAACAAGACCACCTCACACCATGCACAAAAACTAACTCAGAATGGATCAAAGACCTAAATATAAAATCGAAAACAATAAAGATCACGGAAGAAAAAATAGGGACTACGCTAGGAGCCCTAACACATGGCATAAACAGAATACGAACCATAAGTAACAATGCACAAACACCAGAAGAGAGACTAGATAACTGGGAGCTCCAAAAAATCAAACACTTATGCTCATCAAAAGACTTCACCAGAAGAGTAAAAAGACAACCTACAGACTGGGAAAAAATTTTTGGCTACAATAAATCCAATCAGCGTCTAATCTCTAAAATCTACAAGATACTGCAAAACTTCAACAACAAAAAGACAAATAACCCAATAAAAAAATGGGCAAAGGATATGAACAGGCACTTCACCAAAGATATTCAGGCGGCTAACAGACACATGAAGAAATGCTCACGATCATTAGCCATTAGAGAAATGCAGATCAAAACTACAATGAGATATCATCTTACACCAACAAGGCTAGCGTTAATCCAAAAAACACAAAATAATAAATGCTGGAGAGGTTGTGGAGAGTCTGGAACACTTATACACTGTTGGTGGGAATGTAAAACGGTACAACCACTTTGGAAATTGATTTGGTGCTTCCTTAATAAGCTAGAAATAGAAGTACCATACGATCCAGCAATCCCGCTCCTCGGAGTATATCCTAGAGAAATAAGAGCCGTCACATGAGTAGATATATGCCTACCCATGTTCATTGCAGCACTGTTCACGATAGCAAAAAGATGGAACAGCCTAGGAGCCCATCAACGGACAAATGGATAAACAAATTATAGTATATCCACACAATGGAATAGTACAGAATGATAAAGAACAATGATGAAGCTGTGAAACATCTTATAACTTGGAGGAATCTGGACGGCATTGTGCTGAGTGAATTTAGTCAGTCACAGAAAGACAAATATTGCATAAGACCACTATTATAAGAACTCAAGAAAAGGTTTAAACACAGAATAAAATATTCTTTGATGGTTACGAGGGTGGGGAGAGATGGTGAGGGTTATTTACTAACTAGATAGTAGACAAGAATTATCTTAGATGAAGGGAAGGACAGCACACACTACAGGGGAAGTCAGCACAACTGGACTAAACCAAAGCTAGGAAGTTTCCTGAATACAATCAAACATTTTGAGGAACAGAGTAGCAGAGGTAGGGGTCTGGGGACCATGCTTTCAGGGGACACCTAGGTCGACCGGCATAACAAAGCTTATTAAGAAAATGTGCTGCATCCTACTTTGGTGAGTGGTGTCTGGGGTCTTAAAAGCTTGCAAGCGGCCCCCTAAGATGCATCAATTGGTCCCAGCCACCTGGAGTAAAGGAGAATGAAGAACACCAAAGACACAAGGAAAGTATGAGCCCAAGAGACAGAAAGGGCCACATAAACCAGAGTCTACATCAGCCTGAAACCAGAAGAACTAGATGGTGCCCAGCTACCACCAATGACCGCCCTGACAAGGAACACAACAGAGAGTCCCTGACGGAGCAGGAGAAAAGTAGGAAGCAGAACTCAAATTCTAGTAAGAAGACCAGACTTGATGGTCTGGCTGAGACTGGAGGAACCCTGGAAAGCATGGCCCCAGGATTCTCTATCAGCCCAGAACTAAAACAATTTCCAAGGCCAACTCTTCAGACAGGGATTGGACTGGACTGTGGGACATAAAATGATACTCGTGAGGAGTGTGCCTCTTAGCTCAAGTAGATACATGAGACTAAATGGGCAGCTTCTGTCCGGAGGTGAGATGAGAAGGCAGAGAGGGTCAGGAGCCGGTTGAATGGACACGGGAAATCAGGAGTAGAAAGGAGAAGTATGCTGTCACAGTATAGGGAGAGCAATTAGGGTCACATAACAATGTGTGTATAAATTTTTGTATGAGAAACTGACTTGAAATATAAACTTTCACTTAAACTACAACAATAAACAAACAAAGTTCTTCGCAGCTTTTTTTCCTCCTGGGATGAGCCCAAGTCTCTTGTGAGTGAGGCTGGGGAGAGGGAGGAGGTGACCTGGGTCGGGGCCTGGGGTAGGGGAGGAGGGGCCAGGATAGGCACACTTCTGGAGAGGATGGGAGGGTGGTGGGGCAGGGGTAGAGCCTGCGGGGGAACAGGGGTGGGTCAGAGGGCGAGACCTGGGGACCTCCCTAGTTGTTGGCGTTCTCCCCTTCCACCCAGCTGCCCGGGGTCTCCTGGGTCCCAGCCCCTTACCCATTGGCCCTGCCCTTCCTCTCCCCCCTACACCCAGCTCTCCCCTGGCGGAGTTCTGCCATCCCCTAGGAGGAGGGCAGAGGGGGCCCACCTTCAGGATGCAGCTGCCCAAGGGCCAATAAGAGGTGTGTCTCTGAGGTGACCACTCACTGCCACCTTCATTCCCTCAGTCCCCTGGGGGCCCGCAGCCATCCGTCACCCAGCATGGGGCCGTGGTGTACCTTGTGGGTGGTGCTCTCCCTGCTGAGGGCCATGGGGGTCGAGACCTCCAACTCCGTGGTGGCCCCGGGCACGAGCAGGCTGCTGGACTTCCAGGAAGACCAGGTACAGGGCCATGGGGAGGGACAGCCTCAGGGAGGGGGCAGCTGGTCTGGCCGCGAGTGCAGGAGGGAGACGGGGCAGACCCTCACACCCAGGGAGTGAGGCTAGTCCAGCCCTGCTCCAACCAGGGCCCCCGATGGAGCCCCCAGCCGCCATAGGAAAGGACCCTGCTCAGACCTCCCTGTGTCACACACTTCTTCCTGTCACCCCGCCAATTGTGGCGAGGTAGGAACATCTCCAGCTCTCTGCACAGATGGGGAAACTGAGGCTTAGGAGGGGCAGATGCCCAGGGTCACCCTGTTCCTGCCCTGGCAGCCTCTGGCTCCTGACGACTCAGTAGACAGACCCAGCCCAGGTCCCCCGGCCCAGTGAGAGGGTTCAGGCTGCCAGCAGGACAGGGTGTGAGGGGGCTCCCCCTGCAGTTCCAGGGGGAGTGGTACGTGGTCGGCCTGGCGGGGAACACCTTCAGGAAGGAGGAGAGGGGATTGCTGAATCCTTACACTGCAACTTTCGAGCTAAAAGGAAGTGGCCGCATTCAAGTGTCGTACGCCATGACCCGGTGAGTGACTGTTGCTTCCAAGCAGTGGGGGTTCTGGCCCATGTCTCCAGGAACCCTCCAGGTGCTACTAAGGCTGGCACAGGCTGCTCAGTGCCTCTGGCTGCCAGTGACAAAACCCAGCTCATGTACACAAAAAAAGGCAAGGGGTTTACTAGATCACATACTAGAAGGTCCAGGGCTGACGGGTTTCAGGTACAGCTGGACCCAGGAGCTCAGAGGCTGTGATCAGGACTCCGCCCCCAACTCTCTTGCCCCAGCCTGACCTCTGTCCAGATGGGTCCTCCCTTCTTGGTGGCAGGCAGCCCCAAGCTCAGGGTCCTGATCCCAGAGAAGAATGGGAATGGCCTCTGATTGGCTCTTCTTGAGTCATGTGCCCCTTCTGGACCAATGGCTGCATCTAGGGTGATAGGCGCTGTGTTTGGCCGGCCTGGATGAAGAGCCTGCCCCTGGCTGGGGTGAGGCCGACCCTGATGGATAGTCCCAAGGAATCCCATGGAGGGTGGAGGCGGCCCCTTGGGGGACACCGATGCCAGTGAAGTCTTTGCTGCCCTGCTGCCCCTCCCATGGCTGGGCCTAGTGCCTTCTTTGCCCACCGCCCTGCTTGTTGTGGGAGGACAGTGGCAGGACCTCTCTTTCAGGCTCTTTGGTTCAAGCAGCACCGAGTACCAGTCAAAAGCATAGCCGCAGGAGTTCCTCGTGCAGACCCCTGAGGCTCCTGGAGTCAAGGGTGGGGTTGTCTTACTCTGAGTGCCGGGGGCTACACTCAGCCCCTGCCCCTCCTGGGGCCACCGCAGCCACTTGCCAGCCCTCCAGGTCACCGTACAATTCCCTGGTATTTCCAGCCTGGGGCAGACGACTGAGTGGGGGAGAGGCAGGGGACCCAGGATAAAAACAGCTTGGACACTTGGACCCCGAGCCCTCTGGGCAGCTCACCCCTCTCTCACCACAGGCCCCTCAGAAAAGGCCACTGACTCCCGAAGCCCCTGTGGTGCTGAGCACCTCAGTGAGGGAGAGCAGGGGCAGAGGATGGTGGGTGTTCTCCTGTTCTCCTGCCTCTTTACCTGCCTCCATCAGCCAAGTCTGACGCCAGCTACTGGGCTGCTGTCTGGGTGCCCGCCTAGCCATTGTCACCTCCTGGACGCAGCCAGCACCCCCAGAGGGAACACTGCTGCCCAGAAAACACGCGTGTGTCTACAACTGTGCATCCCTGCAGCCTTCAGGTCCTGAGCAATGGCTAGAGACTCTGCTCAGGGGCTGGCACCCTCGGGGGAAGAACGCAGCCCTCACTCATCCAGCCCGAGATGCACCCCTGGAGAAGGGCGCAGGGCTCCTGGGCCACACCCTCTCAGGGATGGTCTGCCATGGTTTCCTCCAGTGTGTTCTCCGGGGGGCCCATCACTGTCTGTACCCACAGTGGGCCTGGCCCTCCACCACTCTCCCCCAGGGGCCAGCGCTGTGTCACCTGGGCTTATACACTGAATCCTGCCGGCCAGCCTGGGCACTTCAAGGTGGACAAGAGCAGGGGTGAGACCTCAGTGGGAGGCAGACAGGATGGAGCGGGGTGCTGGCTGGGGGGACACTGACACTGGCCTGTGCCCCCAGACCTGCAGGCAGACAGTGAGGAGGTCCAGGTGACCGACAGCGACTACGTCACCTTTGGCTTGATGGTGTCCCGTCGCAACTCCACGGGCCGCCTGGTCCTCAGGGTCAGCCTGCTGGGTGAGCCTCCAGGCCATGGGGCTGCGGGAGGGGGGAACCCCCTGACTGGCCTCCTTCTGGGGCAGGCCGGGGGTGGGCAGGGCCTGTGCTGGGCCCCCAGGGAACACTGAGTGCTGCCCGATGGGTGAGAGCGGGCTGTGCTCGTGGGCACAGGCAGGAGCTGGACGCTGCGTCCCGAAGCTCTGGACAAGTTCATGTGCCTGGTCCGGGCTCACCACCTCTCAGATGAGCAGATCGTCTTCCCAGCTGTGACTGGTAATGGGGCCAAGGACAGCGGCTGGGGCAGCAGGCTCAAGCCCTGTGGAGCCCCCGTGGGGGTGGGGGTGGGCGTGGTTCATGTCCAGGGTCCATGTAGGTGTCTGTGTGGCCCCAGAGGAGGTGGGCCTCAAATCCCTCTCCCTGTAGCTCAGTCTAGGCCAGAGCTAGAGAGTGCCAGGGCTCCTTGTCTATGCCACATCAGGCCACCGTCCCTAGCCACCTTCTCCCCTCACCCCGGGACCCTTGGTCCCCAACCACCTCCCCCTAATCCCCAGGT
This sequence comes from Dugong dugon, assembly GCA_030035585.1. Taxonomy (NCBI): domain Eukaryota; kingdom Metazoa; phylum Chordata; class Mammalia; order Sirenia; family Dugongidae; genus Dugong; species Dugong dugon. The sequence goes on from CM057471.1 coordinate 1,340,651, forward strand.
CACCTGTCCCCAACCACCTCCCCCCAGTCCCCAGGTCGCCTGTCCCAGCCACCTCCTCCCCACACCCCAGGACCCCCTGTCCCTGGCCACCTCCCCATACCTCAGGTCCCCCTGTCCCTTGCCACCTCCCCACACTCCAGGTCCCCTATCCTGGGCCACCTCCTCCCCATACCCCAGGACCCCCTGTCCCTGGCCACCTCCACCCACCCCAGGACCCCCATCCTGGACTACCTACTCCCCACAGCCAGGGATCCCCTGTTCCTGGCCACTTCCCCACATCCCAGGTCTCCACATCCCCAGCCACCTCCCCCCAACCTCCAACACCCCTGACCCCAGCCACCTCCTCACACACCCTAGGTCCCTCCATCCTGGGTCACTTCCCCCCAATCCCCAGGTTCCCCTGTCCCCAGCCACTTCCTCCCCACACCTCAGCCCTTCTGTCAGGAGGGGTCCTGAGCCTGGAGCAGCCTGGCTGGGGCAGGAGCTCTGGCCAGCCATGCAGAGTGCCCCCGGCCCTGAGGGGCTTCAGGGCTTGACTCCGCCCTGGGCCTCGCTCTCTTTCTTCAAAGTGTGAGGACCCACCAGCCTTCTTCCAGGAGGATTGCAACTGTCCCCTCTGTATTCTGCCTGTGTCCCCTTTACACCTGCACAACCATGGGCACACACAAAACACACGTGCACACATACACCACATACCACACATATGTGCTAACGTGTGCACACAAGCCCACACAGAGAGACACACACATGCTGTATGCAGACAATGAGCATACGTGCACACAGCGCACACAGAGACACACACATGCCATATGCAGACAATAAACATACGTACACACAGAGACACACACATGCCATACGCAGACAATGAACATACGTGCACACAACGCACACACACATTTGCACACCCGCACACCTGCCCACAGTCACACTTGCAGGCACACCTGTGCCCACACAACACGTGCTCCCCGTGACTCTTCCTCACAGAGGACTGTGCCAGGGCTGCCCGGGGCTGCAGTCTGGGGTCCAACAGGGGCCAGGCGGGGGCTTCCTGAGGGCCCTGGGCTGGCGACAGGCAGTGCCCTGGGCAGAGGGGGGTCCCTTAGCCCCTTGTGCACCTCCCCCTCCCCAGGCCTTCCCTTTCCTCCTCCTGTTCCCTCTCTTGGTCTCCCTCCCCCCAGTCTCTCCCCCATCCTGCCTTGGGTCTGTCTCCCCCATCAGCTTGGGAGATTACTCCGGACAACTGCTGAAGGACAAAGTGGCTGCCCCTACCCCCGGCCAGCCCCTGCCTCCTGCCACTGTCTCTGTATCCTGCTCTGCCCTCCTCCCTGCTCTTCAAGAAAAAATAAACAAGCCTTACAGGACCCAGAAGCATGGGCAGTGTGGGCCTTGGAGAGGATGGGGAGGGACAGCCAGGAGCCCATTGGCCACGAGGGCAGACAGCGCCCCCTCTGGGTGCCCAGTTCCCGCCCCAACGTTGCCCTGCTCAGATCAACCCTGCCTGTCCCTACACCCGCTCCCCTCAGACCCTCCTCAGACCAGCCCTTCCTGTCCCTACACCCACCCCCCTCAGACCCCCCTCAGATGGCCCTACCTGTCCCTACACCTGCCGTCCTCAGACCCCCCCCCTCAGATCGTCCCTGCCTGTCCCTTCACTCGCCCCCCCAGACGGCCCTGTCTGTCCTTACAGTTGCCCCCCTCCGACCCCCCCTCAGACAGCCCTGCCTGTCCCTACACCCACCCCCCTCAGACCCCACTCAGACGGCCCTACCTGTCCCTACACCCACCCCCCTCAGACCCTTCCTCAGATGGCCCTGCCTGTCCCTACACCCACCCCCCTCAGACCCTCTGGTCAGACTGTCCATGCCTATCCCTACACCCATACCCCTCAGACCTGGCCGTGCCGACCCACAGCACCCTGCCTGGACCTCGTTCTGGTGCTGCTCCTGTGCCCCCTAGGTGGGTGGGTGTGAGTGTCCGTTTGGACATCTTTCCAGCCCTCAAGGTACGAGGAGCAGTGAGGGTCCCAGAGTCACAGAGGAGCACATGTCCAGGTGGAGGCCAGCCACCAGGGTCAGAGGTCAAGGGGAGCCACAGAGGTTATGCCAGAATGGGGTTTGGGGGTTGTCGGGATCCAGGATCCACTCCTGTCTTCCTCTGTGTGAGAACCCTGGGTCTCGGCCACCCGACCCAGCTGTCCCCATAGCATCAGGGCAGAGAGGAGGCAGGGAGAGGGGCCGAGGTCAGGGCTGGGTGAGACAGATGGGAGAGAAGCTGAGTGGACAATGGCAGGGACAGGGGTCGAACAGCCCAGGCCAGACTCAGGGGCCCCATATTCCACCCTGAGGTCTGCACAGCCCAGACCCGGGTCCAGGGCTCCGTGAGGCTCAACCTCGTTGTTCAGCCCAAGGCCCTCCGGGTGTCAGGCGGGACTGCACACAGCGTTGCTGCCCTGAGTGCACGTGGCCTTGTCTCCTGGCAGAAGGGCCCTGTGGCTGGGGCATCCTTCCTGGGGTGGACCAGCTACCAGGTAGGACATAAACAGGGTCCCTGGGGCTCTGCCACCCCTCTGGCCCCACGGCTGCCTGGTCTTGGGCTTCAGTGCCCCCGAGCATCCTACCTCCCCGGCACCTTTGTGCAAAGTCCAGTGGCATCCCCGGGCAGCTGTGGTGGGCCCAGCCCTGGCCCTTGGTGGGGAGACAGGAGATGCTGAGCAGGGGTGATTCCCTTTCCTGGTTCCCATCATTCAGTTCCAACTCGCAGCGACCCCGTGTGACAGAGGAGGACTGCGCCACAGGGTTTCCAAGGCTGTAATCTTTATGGAAGTGGACACATCTTTCTTCCGCGGAGAGGCTGCTGGGTTTGAACTGCCAACCTTCTGTCAGCAGCTGAGTGCTTCACCACTATGTCACCAGGGCGCGTCCTGCCCCTTGATGAGCCGTGTCTCCCCTTCCTCACTCCTAGGGTGGTGTCTGCTTCTCGCCCGAACAGCCCCTCCCTCCACACACACTGCCGGGGGAGCGGCTACACGGGAACAGCGGGCGCGGACGCCAGGCAGGGCAGGTCCAGGGATGCTGGCCTGCGCGGGCTCCAAGCCCAGAGGCCCCCGGAGAGAAACACTGGCAGGGTGGGGTGGGGTGGGAGGCTCCTGCTGGCTGCTGCCCCCACCTGAGTGGGGGCGTGCCCTCAGACCTCACTGCAGGCAGTGGGCGGAGTCTCCGGGTCACCATCTGGGCCTTTGTGGGACAGCCCCCTCCTCCTTACAGATCAGGGTCAGCTGGTATTGGGGGTGGAGCAGTGGCTGTGGGGCTGGTCCCAGAAGCCTGTGCCTCGTCCTTATGATACCCCTGCCCACCTGAGCTCCAGCTACTGCCATTGGGTGGGACCCTCCCCTAAAGGGCCCCCCGAGGCTGGCCACGGTCCCAACAACATCCCTGTGTCTGGGATGCACTTGTCCAGGGGTTCGAGGTGGGGGTTGAGCAGGGGCAGCCCAGGGTTTTTGGGGCAGTGACACTGTTCTTCCAACACTGTAATGGTGGACACGTGACATGATGCATTTGTCACAACCCACAGGAGGGTCCAAGCAGAGAGGGAGCCCTGAGGTGAAGGCAGACTGCAGTAAGCAACAGTGTATCCATGTGGGCTCCCCAGGAGTACAAGAGGGTACCAACAGGAGGAGCTGTGCAGGGGAGAGGAGAACTCTGTACTTTCTGCACGATTTTCCCGTAAACCTACAGCCGTTCTAGACAAATAAAGTCTGTTTTTTTAAAAAGCCAGCCAGCTGCAAAGCTGTGGGGTTTCGTCTTGTGCAAGTCGGGGAGCTCAGTGTATCTTGGGGGCCGGCAGTTCTTTGTTCTTGAAAAGCCCTTGGCAGGGTGTTTAGTTGTGCGCTGTAAAGCAATGTCTCCCCAAAGGGTCCTGTGATGTGGTTTCAGGGCGACCTAGGGTGAGGCCCCAGTGGCTTCTCCCCCTTCCTCCCCTGGCTGAGCCCCACTAGCCCAGGACCAGTCCGGGAAATCACCCCCTCTCTGCTCACTCTTGGGGGTCCTGGGCTCTACGTGCCGGCTCCACTCACGGCCCCAGGGTGAGTGGGTGTGTAAGTGGCCCTTTCAGACTCAGCCGGTCCCAGACACAGCTCCTGGTTCCTGGCCTTTGTGTCCTGAGGCTGCCGTACAAAACACCACGAGGTGGGTGCCTGTATGAATGGACATTTACCTTCTCCCAGTCTGGAGGCCAGGAGTCCAAAATCCAGGTATGAGCAGGGACACGCTCACCTCCTCCTTTCCAGGTGTTACGCCTCCCACCTATCCCGTTGCCCAGAACACAAGCATTTCAGAGCTGGTTGGAACTGGCATGGAGTCCCTGGGTGGTGCAAATGGTTAATGCCCTCAGCAGGGTGGCTGGTGTGGGGGTTGCCGACTCAGCGGCCCAGATATCATGAGGCAGCTGTGGGGGTCAGCCGGCGCAGGCCTGGCCCCCTGCTTGAGTGTTGCCACAGCTGCCTGCTGGCCTGCTGCCCAGGACACTCCAGCAGCCTGCTGGAGCCCTCTCTCAGGCACCAGCCTTAAGCCTCCAGGCCACCCTCCCCTGTCCAGATGGGGACAGCTTCTCCAGCTCTTGCCCCCACTCCTGGTCACCCCAGCAGCCTCTGGGTGGCATCTCCTGTCGTCCTCATGACGTCCGGCTGCTCCTCCCTTCATCCAGGGCCCCCGACAGTGAGAGCCCTGACCTGGCCTTGCCGGTGGCCACGGGTTGGTGGTGGGCTGAGTCCAGGATGTGGGAACCCCAAAGACGACAAAATGGACAGAGGACCAGACATTGTCTGCATGCGTCTACGCAGGACAGCCCTGGATGAACCTGGTGAGGGCAGTGCAAGGGGAACAGCACCCCTCACCCCCCACCAGGAAGGGCAGCCTCCAGAGGCCTAGAACCTGGGTCGCAGGGTCTCAGGACACTGTGGGACCCCATGTCTGTGTCTGAGTGTCCTGGGGCTTGGCCACTGCCTCTAGGCAGAGCCAGAGCAGCTGCACGCAGCAGGAGCAACCCAGAGAGGACAGGTGGGACTCAGGCCACAGGCTGCGGGTGCTGGAATGTTCGTCTTGATCTGGGTCGTGTTTACCCAGGCGTGTACGCTTGTCAAAACTCACTGAACTGTACACTTAAATTGTGAGCATCTTATCGTGTGTCAAATACACCTCAAGAGCATCTTTTAGAAATGAAGATGAAATAAGGACATTCTCAGACGAATAAAAACAGACGGAATGTCTGTGATTCAGTGGCAAGGTAGTGGCTTGAGTGCATCGCTGACTCCGCTTCCCGCCCACGGCGGTCTCCCCCGCGTCTCGGGGTCTCCGCTGTCCTCGCCCTGTCTTATGGGGACAGCGGTCACCGGATTAGTGCCCAAACCGAGACCCTTTACCTGATGACACCTGCAAAGACCCTCTTTCCAAACAAGGTCACGCTCACTGGTACAGGGGTTAGGGCAGGGACATAGCTTTTCAGGGGACACCACTCACTCCCCTGCAGGGAGCTGAAAGTGCTGTCCCCTCTTTGGGAGGCGGAGCAGGGGACGGGCTTCGGAGAAGAGAAGGCATTGACAGCAGCGAAGCCCCTCTCACCGCCCTGAGCAGCGGGCCTTCCTCCAGGGAGGCCCAGCCAGGGTGGAGTTCCCTGACCAGAGCTGCCCAGAGCTCGGACTGACTCTCAACGTGTTGGCCTTGCCACAGCCCAGGGGTGTCTGTGTCCTCCCCTCAGTGGCCAGTATCCCCTCCACTTGGCCCCTCCTGGACACAGCGTCTCAGACAGGCACCCAGGGGCTGTGTGTAGGGGGGCGGGGGTGGGGGAGAGGAAGAGCAGGGGAGGGCCTGCGCCCTTGGGCCTCTTGCACAGACACTCTGTCCCTTCCATCCTGTGAGCACGATCCCTCCCCCACCCCACCCCTGCCTGCCTGGGAACAGGAAGCAGCTCTATGTCTCCCAGGCCAGGCCAGGGGCAGTGGGCCGGAGCCTGTTCCTACCTGGACAAGGGACAGGCGGGGGCAGGTTCCAGGGCCCTGCTGGGCTGGGCCCACAGTGGACCTTCGCTGGGGGCCTGCTACAATCCCACCCAGACCCAGCGTCCGGGAGCACTCCCTTCCACGCTGGCCGGGGGGGGGCGGCGCAGGGACAGGTGGGGTAGGTACACGTGAGAAGTCAGGGGGCGAGGCCCAAGGACCCAGCAGCTGGCGGCCCCAGCAGCCCTCTCCCGGCTCCATTTCCTCGCCCCCACTCAGGAGATCCCAGCCGTCTTCCACCACCACCCCCAGGAGACCCCAGGCAGGTAGGTGGGAAGGAAGACCCACCCCGACCTGTGCTGCGTGGGGTCCCAGGAGAGACCTGCCCCTGCCTTCCCTTGGCCCCCCCGGCCCCCCATCTCCCCTGCAAAGGGGCAAAGCCTCCTCAGGTCCCTTGGTGGCTGGTGATTGCCTCCTCACCTGGCAGAAGATAAACTGGCCACCCCAGAGCCTTTGGCCAGGGATGGGGCCATAAATAGGGCTTCTCAAAGGCCTGCCCCAGTCACCTTCTGCCGGGCCCAGTGCTGCCCAGCCCATTCATGCCCCTGGGTCCCCTGTGGCTGGGCCTCATCCTGCTGGGGGCCCTGCAGATCTGGGCCCAGCACCCCACCGTGGTTCCGGTCCCTGCCCCTGCTCCGCTCAGGGTTCCTGTGCAGCCCAGCTTCCAGGAGGAACAGGTAAGGCCTGGGGCCAACTCGAGGGTGGCTGTCCGCTCAGGCAGGAGGCAAGCCTGTCCTGGGCTGGGGCCTGTCTGACAGGGCGCCCTGGAGCCTCATCCCCTACCCTGCCCAGGCAGGTGCTGCAAAGGAGCTGGACCTCAACCCTTCCTAGCCTGAGGGCCTGAGGAGGGGGCTCCCGGGCCGTGTGGCTCTGCCATCCCCATCTCTGCAGTTCCAGGGACAATGGTACGTGCTGGCTGAGACCGAGAACAGCTCTGAGCAGAGGGAGCCCATCAGCTATTATGTGAACACCTTCAAGCTGCTGAAAAAGCACAGCTTCAGAGTGACCTCATTCCAGAAAACGGCTCAGGGACCTCCTGCTGGGCACGCCTGGTGGGGGGGGGGGGGCGGGGGCGGCCCCTAGCCCAGAGGCCCCACCTTGCCCATCCTCCTTGCCGACAGGGGCAGATCTGCAGACCAATATGGCTGCCTCTGTGCTCAGGCCCCAAGCTTGCTGCACGCGCATGTGTGTGCAGTGTGCACATATGTACGTATCTGAGTGTGTGCATGTATGCACGCGTGTGTGTGTGTGTGTGCCATGCACTGTGTGCGCCTGTGCACATGTACACGTGTGCCTATGTGCGCCTGTGTCTGAGTGATGTCCATGCGTGTGTGAACGTGTGGGTGCATGCGCACGTGTCTGCATGTGTTGCACGCACGCATACGTGTGAGTTACATGTGTGTGTACATACATGCGGGGGCCCACTCTTCACCCCCCGTCAGATAGTGCTCTCCCCCACAAGCCCCCTCCTGCCCCCACCTGTCTCCTCTCAGGAACAACAGCTGTGACTACTGGATCAGAAACCTCATCCTGCAGGACAAACCTGGCCAGTTCACCCCGGACAGCTTCAGAGGTGAGGTGACTGCAGCCCCCAGCCCAACACACACCTTCAGTCCCAGAGAAAGGGTCATTCACAGTCCCCTCTGCTCTGGTAAAAGGCCAAGAAGTGCCACGGCCTTCCTCTGGAAGCTTTCAGAAGGTTCTGGAAGGCTCTGGAAGGTTCAGGTCTGACTGCTGTACCCTCCATAGGACAGGGGCTGAAGAGATATGAGTTGAAGGTGAAGACTGACTACCCAAGGTTTGCCCTGGTCCTGCACACCAGCGTCAGGGCCACAGAGGAGCGAGTCAGGGCCTCCCTGTATGGTACGTCCTCAGCCCCTTTCAACACACCCATCGTTCCACCTCAGGGAGTGGACCCCACCTGGCATCAGCTCTTCCTGAGAAATGTCCCCAGTGGAGGAGGGCTGGGTCTGTGGGCTGCACAGGGCAGGGTGGAGGGGAAAGGAGAAGGCCCAGGAGGGCCGTTCAGGGCAGAGGGGATGTGTGGTCAGGGCCTGACTCCATCCTGCCAGGGAGGGACAGCCAGCTGGACCCGGAGCTGAGGGACAAGTTCCTGGACTTCACTAAGTCTCTGGGCCTGACAGACCACCATGTCACCTTCATCACACATGACGGTAAACGGGGGCCAAGGGAGGGGGCACAGGCTGGCAGCTTCCCTGCAGGGGAAGGGAGGCGAGAGCAACAGGGTACAGGCTTCAGTTCTGGGCCCAGGGGCACTCTGGGAGCTGCTTGGGGCTGGGGTGGGTGCTATCCACCCCCCGGGTCCAGGGACTCATCTGAGCCTATCGGGTGGGGGGGTCTCATGGTCTCGGCCCACCCCCTGGGTCCCTCGTCTAGGGCCACCTCCTCCCCGCTCCCCCAGGTCCTCCATCCAGGGCCACCTCCTCCCGATAACCTGGGCCCCCCTTTCCTGGGCCACCTGCCTCCTCCCCGATCCCTCTGTCTGGGACCACCTCCCTCTCACCCCAGCCTTGCTCATAAGGGACTTGGGCTCACCCCAGAAGATGCCCTGGGCCTCAGATGGCCTGGGCTGGGCAGGAGCCACAGAGGGCTATCCAGAGTGCCCTCGGCTCTCCAAGGCTAAGGGGCTGAGTCACTGTGCCTGTCCTCACTGCCCGTCTGAGGGGAAGGGCACCCCTCTAATGAGCCCTTTCCCCCACTGTCCCCCTCTTCCTCCTTCTGTCCCCCAACCATCTCCTCCCCTGAAGGGAAGCTCCAAACCTTCTGCCAGGGGCCCAGGACAGCTGGAGGGCCAGGTCCTGGGCTGTGCGGGGCCCCCCAGAAGTGGGGAGGGGGCTGGGCTGGGTCTTCGCCTCGTGGTCGCTCCCTGAGCTGCGTCTTGGTTGCTTCCTTCCATGCTTTTCTGCTGCTGCCTGAACCTGCTCCACTGCCCAGATGCCTCGACCAAGTGCCCCTAGTGAAGGAGGATGATGTTCCCTCAGCCAGCCCCTCACTGCCCAGGTCCCTGCCCAAGGCCCACCTTGGACCGGCTCCTTCCATCTCTTTGAAATAGTCACCACATGCCGAGGACTGCCTGGTCTCCCTGGTGACTGGCCTTTGTCATCACTGTCTTCCTCACCTTGGCCTCACACCCCCTCCCCCGAAAGCCTGGCTAACGTCACTGTCACTTTGCGAAAACTTAAAACAGGACTTTCATACAAATACGGAATACGAGCGCTAAAGAGTTATTTAATTAATAATTGGAGAACCGGCAGGTTCAAAGGGCATGTGGACAGGTGGGCCCTGCAGCCTTGGCCAGGTAGGGGCCACCTGTGGGGACTGCACTGGTGGAGAAAGTCTGTAGAGGGTCAGCAGGGTCAACGAGGTCTGGCAGTCCTGACTCTTACACAGCACCCTGGCTGCTTCTTGTGGCTGGTGGACAAGCCTGGAGCGGCCAGGTGGACCCGCTTCCCCTCGTGTACCCAGGACACCGTCACCGTCACAGACGGAGCCGCTCTGCCTTCTATGCTGGCACCGTGGAGGCAACAGGTCCCAAAACCAAAGGGTGTGTGTCCACAAACTACGGAAGTGCTGCCTAGGCTGGGTGAGGGCAGGTCAGCCCCAGGCCACCACACTGTCCACCCCTCCCCACACCGCCCTCCACACCCTTGACAAGGTACCTGGGCCCTGGGCCATTGGGACCTGGAGTGTCGGGGGAGGGTGGAGAGGCGAGGGCCAGGGCCTCAGGGCAGAAACCCCAGGAGAGAGTGCCCAGGCCTCCATAGAGGTGGGGGGCAGGTGGGGGCTTGTCTGGAGGAGCTTCCCCTGGGGCAGTGAGGAGAGGGGGGTCTAGTGGGACATACAGCCCCCCCTCACTGTCTCAGGCCTTGTAGGGACAGGACTTCGAGGGGACAGTGTGGCCAGTCGGGCACAGCCAGCAATGTTGGCCCATGGGATGGGGGTGGGGGTTCTGGGCCAGGATGCCCTGGGGATGGAGGAGGGGCTCTGGGTTGCCCTGGGAATGGGGGAGGGGCTCTGGGATGCCCTGGGCTGGGAGCAGCAGGAGGACTGATGGCCAAGTGGGGAGGGGGCTCCTACCAGCCCCCCCACCCTTGGGCCCCACTGGGTGCAGATGGAGTCTCTTTATCCTGGTCTCAAGCAGCCCCTCCCATCACCATCTGGGCCTGCTAGCCCTGGACCAGCACCTGTGGGTTTTCAGAGTGCACCCCACTTGTTTTCTGGAGGAGGGCTAGGCTGAGTTGATATGGGATATGGGGGGCTGCTCCGTAGGCACAGAGCTGGAGCCCCTTCTCAGAACCCCTGACCCTGCCATCCCCCACAAGATCCACCTGAGCCCCCACCTTCTCCTTGGGAAGCTCTGGATCCTGGAAACTCACAAGACCCTCTGGCCGGCCAGGGAGCCAGGGGGCATGAGGGGCTGCACCCACACCCTCAACAGTGGCTACAGGGCTCTGACCAGGCGCTCTACCTCTGGGTGAGCAAACAGAATCCAAGGAGGGTGAAGAAATGCCTCCCCACCGCCACCAGTCAGGCAGGCAAGGGCTCCCGCACACCCCAAGTATTGCAATGTGGTCACATCCTGCCCGGTCCCAGGGTTCCAGGGCACCACAGCTGTCCAGACACAGGCTTGACCGCTCAGAGGGCTTTGCGAGGGAGCTGGCCTGGGGCGAAGAGAGGGCCCTGGCCAGGGGAATCCATGGCAAAGCAGCACTGCCAGCTCAGGGGCCAGGGTGCAAAGTTGTGCAGCCCAGGTGGCCTGTCCTGGGGTGCCTTCCTGCTGTGCCCAGCGCCGTCCCCGCCTGGCCATAGTCCACAGCTTGCCTGACACGCTGACAGGCCCACTGTGTCCCTCGGGGTGCTAGGGGTGCAAGTAGGACTCCATGCCCACTGGGGCATGACCGCTTGTCCAGTGGCATCCAGCCACCCTGCACCTAGGCTGGGGAGGAGGGGCTGCTGTGGAGCCCTGTACTTCCCTTCCGTGGAGGCCAAGCTGCAGTTTCCCAGGGAGGTTGAAACAGTGTGTCCACACTCCTCATGTTCATACACACACACACACACACACACACACACACACACACACACACACACACACACACACACACCACACACCCCGTTTTTCTCTGGACACACTGTCTCTTTTGTGTTTCTTCTGGAAGCTCGCAGGGGGACGCTTCATCAGTGAGGCATCAGTGAGGAATGAGGGCAGAAAGCTCTCTTGTTTACTTCTTGGATGTGTGCGGATGAACCAGAGGTAGGTTTTTCCTTTCCGTCAGGGCCTGGCCAGGAGCCCAGAGACTGCAAGTCACAGACATCATCTCCTGGTGATCCTGCGTGTTCAGTCAGCAATTCGAGCTGGACTGGGCTCCTTCATCTTAACCCTGACCCTAGGACTGGGCTCCTTCATCTTAACCCTGACCCTAGGACTGGGCTCCTTCATCTTAACCCTGACCCTAGGACTGGGCTCCTTCATCTTAACCCTGACCCTAACCCTAACGGCAGCTCTGTACACAAAAGAATGGAATGTACCTCCATAGGGTTTTCATTGGCTGACTTCAGGAGTAGATTGCCAGGCCTTTCTTCCTAGTCAGTCTTGAAGCTCTGCTGAAACCTGTCCAGGATCACATCAACACACAAGCCTCCACTGATGGGGGTCCATTTCAGAAACAGGGTGTTGGGGGTTCACAACTGCTGGGGAGGACCCGAGGAGAGGCAGGCGAGGAAGGGTTAGGCGAGGAAGGGTCGCTGTGGACTCAGGGGCAGCCACCACGCTGGGGCTGGTCAGTGGAGGCCAGTCCAGCCCCCTTCTACCGCCAGGTCTGGACAGAGAAGGGGGGGTTCAGAGCAGGGCCCCCGGGCCAGGCTGCACCTGTAGGCGGAGCAGAGTTGGCACAGACACTCTGTCCCTTCTGTCCTGTAGGCACAATCCCTCCCCTGCTCACCACCGCCTTCCGGGGACAGGAAACAGCTCAGCGTCTTGCAGGCCAGGACAGGGCAAGGGCAGGGGCTGTGCCCACCTGGACCAGGCGTGGGCAGGGGCAAGTTTCAGGGCCCTGCTGGGCTCAAAGTGGACTCTCAGCTGGGGACCTGGGAGCCTGCTCCACTCTGCCCAGACCTGGGTCAAGGAGCCCCCCATAAGTGTGGGGCACAGACGTCACCAGCCTCGGAGTGGGGCACAAGGGCAGGCAGGGCCAGGGGCATGTGGGTAAGCCTGGTGACCTCCCTGGGAGCTGGTGGCCTCAGCAGCCCCCCAACACCCCCACCTCCATTTCCTCCCCACCCCCTCTCTGGTCTTGGACCCAGGAGACCCAGGTGGGTGGGTAGGTGGGAAGACCAGCCCCTTGCCCTGTGCTGGGTGGGATCCAAGGAGGGCCCTGCCCCTGCCCTTCCCCCAGTCCCCCTGCACCCCCACAACCATCTCCTCCCTGGCTAATCGTGTGTCCTCTGTCTGTCCTTCTTGGATTTGGCGAAAAGTGAGTCACGTGTTGGTGGGGGGAGCAGGTGGCTGGCAGGTGAGTTCATAAATAAGGGTCCAGAGGCTGTCCCCTCCCCCGACTCTCTGCCCACCCCTGCAGGCCAGCCACTCCCCAGGGCTTGCTGCCTCCTCCACCCAAGGATGTGGCCCCCTGAGACCCCTGTGGGGTGGTCTCACCATGCTGGGTGCTCGAGGCAGACCCAGGCCCAGGGTCCCCAATGGTTCTGGGGGCCTCAGCCATCCCAGGCCTGAACCTATCTTTCCACAAGATCTGTCTCCAGCCAGGCCTGGTGGAGGAAGAGAGGGTGAGCAGGCACCTAGGTGGGTGAAGGGTAGCCTGGGCCCAGCCCAGCCTGGAAAGGGAGGGAGGAGGTGCCTGCAGGCCTAGGCCGACTCCGGCCCTGCCTGGGGCCAAGCACTCTCTCGCACCATCCCCATGAGTTTCTGTGAGGTGGGAGCAACTCCGTCCCTCCACATGGATGGGGAAACTGAGGCTTAGAGAGACTTCCTGGCCTGGTGGCCTCCGGCTCCTGCCAGTATCAGCGGGGCAGACCCAGATGGGTCCCCGGGGCTGGGTGAGAGGGGCTCCAAGTTGTCAGCAGGATGGGCCGCCCAAAGGGGGCCCCCAAGCTGTCCCAGCTCTGCCCACCACCAGCTCCTGTGGTTTCAGGGGGAGGGGAGGCCCTGGCCAGAGAGCCTTCAGGAAGAGGACAGGCCCCCCTTCTGGATGTGTGCAGTGACCGCAGGCTCCCACTCAGGCGCCAGGCAGTGGGGTTCCCTGGGGAGAGAGCTAGGTGGGGCCAGGGGCGCCCAGTGGTGGGGAGGGGCATGGCCGCTTCCTAAATCTGTCCCCCCCCCCGCCCGCCCTTCCTCAGTTCCATCAATGCTCATCTCAGGCACCTACTCTGGGTGGGTCCTGGGTGGCCTGGAGGCACCCCAGCTACCACAGGCAGCCTGGCGCCCCTGGCACATCCAGGTCACAGGCTGCTCAGGTCCCGGCCCCACCCACCCCTCCCGATCCCACCATGGTGGGAAGTGGGGTGGGTGGTGGCAGTGAAGGTCCTGGCCGTCGGGACGCCTCCCACCATCCGGGCCCCAGGGCAGAAAGTCGCTAGATTTGGAGCTGAGAGTTGTGTCGAGTTTGTCCAGGCCCTGAGTGCCTGTGGTGCCTACACTGTCCTCTTGCCCAAGGCCAGTCCGGTGGGGGTTCCGGGGCATGAGGGGGCACGGGGCCTGCACAGATGGGTGGAGAAGTGAGCCCTGAGCCCCAGGGGTAGGTGGATGATGGGTAGGGTGCAGCTAGCCAGGCCCCTGGGCTTCCCCAGCCATAGGGTGGCTGGCTGGTGGGACTGTCAGTCTCAGGAGATGAAGCCAGGTTCTGATGGCTCAGGATGAGGGTGGGACCGGGGTCACTGAAGGCCCCAGGACCCCGTGGCCTAGGGGCAAAGACAGCAGGAGGTGTGGTGGGGACAGGGAGTGCAGCTGGGGGCCAGTGTGTGGCGGGACGCCTGAGGGCCAGACTGATGGCCTGGCGGTGCCGGTTTTCCAGGCGGGAGAGACTAGGATGAGTCAGCTTTGAGGCGGGAGAAGGCTCACGACTAGAGAGGCCAGGCCCCGAGGGGACCCGGTGGGCAGGGCCAGCTTGTGAAAGAGGCCGAGTGGGGTCTCTCTCCCTAGGAAGGGGAAGTGGGAGGTGGGCAGATCCAAGCTTCCAGGGCCGGAAGTTTGCACAGCTGGGAGGGGGCTGTTTACGTAAGAGAACAAGAAAAGACCAGTACAAAATTAGGTCCAGAACCTTAGGGTGGCCGTGGGTAAGGGAGGGCCCCAGCTTGAGCCTCACTAACTACTCCATGAATCTGGAATGAATGGAGGGGGGTGGCAGACTCAGGATAGGCCAGTGGGGTCCCCAGCCCTTTGGGGGCTCCCTGGTCCCAGGGGGTGTCCTTTCAGCCTTTTGTGCTCATTTAACCCTCCGGAGCCCCCATCCCCCGCCCCCAGCAACCCCCTGCCCTGGGCTGAGCCCGCCCCTGCCCCTGGGTGTCCTGGGCTCTCGGGCTCAGGGTGAGCACAGCCAGGCCCTTTACAGAGCGGGTATGGGGGGATCTGGGGGCCCTGGCTGGGCTGCCCCCCACTGCTCCCAGCCACAACACCAGCGCCCCTCCCCTGCCTTGGGCTGGAGCTTTGCCTGGAGCACAGCCACACTGCCCTGCCTTTCCACCGGAATATTCCATCCTGCAGCTCCTCCATGGCCCAGGGGAACGCTCCTCTCCTAGTTCAAATTCTTCGAGTCACCATCTGAAAAGGCTGAATGGGTCCAACTACAGGACGTTCTAGAAAAGGCAGAACTACAGAGACAGTGAACGTTATCAGTTGTCACCAGGGGCTCGGGGTGGGGGTTGAGCAGGGGCAGCCCAGGGTTTTCGAGGCACTGACATTGTTCTTCGGACACTGTAATGGTGGACACGTGACACAATGCATTTGTCACAACCCACAGGAGTGTCCACGCAGAGAGGGAGCCCTGAGGTGAACGCAGACTGCAGTTAGCCAACAGTGTATCCGTGTGGGCTCCCCAGGAGTAAGAGATGGTAACAGCAGGAGGAGCTGTGAAGGGGAGGGTACGTCGGAGCTCTCTGTACTTTCTGTAAACCTCAAACTGCTCTAAAAATAAAGTCTATTAAATAATAACAGTAATTCTTTGGGGCTCCATCCACTGGACTCCCCATGTTCAACAGTCAGTGCATTCGTGGAGATGCCTTCTAAGAGACTAGTGAGCTGAGGGAATCCTTGACACCTCAGGAGGGCCCGCTGCTCAGGACCATGCCGGAGCCCCTCCCCACAGGCCCTGCCACCCAGAGCCCAGGTTGGGGGAGCCAGTTCTGGAGCAGCAACTGGGAGGGTTGAGGAGGTCCGAGTGAGTCCAGTCCCAGGCAGCGAACCTTCAGTCCAGCCTCAGGTCAGCCAGCATCCGGGGCACCTTCTCCCCAGACCCAGGGACCCCCTCTCCTGGGCCACCTCCACCTCTCACCCTGGGTCCCCCTGTCCTGGGCGTCCCTGTCCTGGGCCACCTCCACCCCTCACCCTGGGTCCCCCTGTCCTGGGCCACCTCCTTCCCACACTCCCAGGTTTCTTTGTCCTGGGTCTCCCTGTCCCAACCTCCTCCCTCACAGTCCCAGGTCCCCTTATTCTGGGCCACCCACCCTTGTCCCAGAGGTTGGTCACCACTGACTTGGGAGGTGGCCCTTGTCTTGGGGCCACCAGCCTCCCAAGGCTGCAAGGCTCCAGAGCTCAGCCAGGAAAACAGACAGGGGGCTGTGGGGAGCGGGCCACTGTCCTGAGATAGCTTCCTAGTCCCCTAGTGTGGCCATAACAGAAGTACCACATGTTGAGGGCTTTAAAGAACAGACATCTATTATCTTACAGTTCTGGAGGCTGGGAGTCTGAATTCAAGGGGTGGCTTTCGGGGAAGGTTCTTCTTGGTCTGTTTCAATCCTTGGAGTTGCTGCGTTGTAGATTCATCTGCCTCCGTTGTCCTCAGAAGTTGTCTGTCTTCCCCGTCTGTGCTCACTTGTCCCTATGTGTATGCTGCCCCTTATACCACCACTCAGCAGTGATTAGGTTTAGGACACACCCTGCACTGATGTGGCCTCATTAAGATAACAAAGAAAACCCTATTCCCAAATGGGGTCACATCCACAGGTATAGGCATCAGGACTCCAACATACACATAGTCATGCATTGCTTAACATCCACAATAAGTTCTGTGAAATAGGATGTTATGTGATTTGGATGTTGTCCAAACACGATATTATACACAGGCAGTCCCCGAGTTATGAGGAGTCGGCTTACAGACAACTCGTATTTAAGAACAGAATGTCATAAAGCCTATCATATTAGAATTTTGAGCTAAACACAATGGTTCATAATAACAAACACAGGCACTACTTTGTGATGCTCATGAAAACATTGTGCGGTTTGGAAGTGTTTTGTAAGCGTTTTATATGCGTAGAAAGGTAAAATATATACTATATATGTATAACCTTATGGGACCTTGGACGTATATACTGTCGGACGTGGACATTATGCAGCACGTGAATGTATATATATTTTTTAGATATTGTAAAAAAATATACAACATTTTCCAATTCAACATCTCTAGGTGTACAATTCAGTGACATCAATTACGTTAATCATGTTGTGCAACAACCATCCATTGTTGTTGTTGTTAGGTGCTGTTGAGTTGGTTCCGACTCATAGTGACCCCCGTGCACAACAGAACAAAACACGGCCCGGTCCTGCACCATCCTCCCAGTCATTGCTATGTTTGAGCCCATTGTTGCAGCCACTGTGTCAATCCATCTCCTTGAGGGTCTTCCTCTTTTCTGATGACCCTCCACTTTACCAAGCATGATTTCCTCCTCCAGGGACTGGTCCATCCTGATAACATGTCCAAAGTACGTGAGATGAAATCTCGTCATCCTTGCTTCTAAGGAGCATTCTGGCTGTACTTCTTCCAAGACAGATTTATTTGTTTTTCTGCAGTCCATGGGCTATTCAACATTCTTCACCAACATCATAATTCAAAGGCATCCATTCTTCTTCAGTCTTCCTTATTCATCGTCCAGCTTTCGCATGCAGATGAGGCGACTGAAATATCATGGCTTGGGTCATGCTCATCTTAGTCCTCAGAGCGACATCTTTGCTTTCCAACACTTTAAAGAGGTCTTTTGCACAGTGTTGACATGTCATGGGGTTGTTAACCATTGTCATAGGGCAATATGTGTACTGTTTAATGAGAAACTATTTGTTCCACAAATCTTCATCTAAGGTACAAAAAAAAAAAAAAAAAAAGAATTATCTATGTGAGATCAAATTGACACAGCAACTCAAAAGGTTTGATGGGAAGCTTAGGGGACAGTGAGTTGAAGATAATGGTGATGGAATAATTTGGAAAAGGACAGTGAGAACAGCAGCACAACTGGAAGAAAGTAATCGATGTCACTGAATTGTACATGTAGAAACTTTTGAAATGGTTAACTTAGGCTATGTATATTTTCACCAAAAAAAGATCCTCAAGGTCGAGAAGGGAGAGTGTTGACATGTCGTGGGGTTGTTAACCAATGTCATAAAACAATATGTGTACTGACTAATGAGAAGCTATCTGTTCTGTAAACCTACATCTAAAGTACGATTAAAAAAGAAAAAAAAAAAAAGGTCTTTCGCAGCGGATTTGCCCAATGCAACACGTCATTTCATTTCCTGACTGCTGCTCCCATGGGTGTTGATTGTGGATCCAAATAAAATGAAATCTTTGCCAGCTTCAATATTTTCTGTTTTTCAGGATGTTGATTGCTAGTCTAGTTGTGAGGATTTTTGTTTTCTCTCTGTTGAGGTGTAATCCATACTGAAGGCTGTGGTCTTTGATCTTCATCAGTAAGTGCTTCAAGTCCTCTTCCCTTTCAGCAAGCAAGGCTGTGTCATCTGTATATCGAAGGTTGTTAACGAGTTTTCCTCCAATCCTGATGCCTCGTTCTTCATATAGTCCAGCTTCTCAGATTGTTTGCTCAGCATACAGATTGAATAAGTATGGTGAAGGATACAACCCTGATGCACACCTTTCCTGCCTTTAAACCACATGGTATCCCATTGTTCTGTCCGAACGACTGCCTCTTGGTCTATGTACGGGTTCCTCGTGAGCACAATTAAGTGTTCTAGTCCTATTCTTTGAATGTTATCCATAATTTGTTATGATCCACATAGTTGAATGCCTTTGCATAGTCAATAAAACACAGGTAAACATCTTTCTGGTATTCTCTGCCTTCAACCAAGATCCATCTGATATCAGCAATGATATCCCTGGTTCCACGTCCTCTTCTGAATCTGGCTTGAATTTCTGGTAATTCCCTGTTGATGTACTGCTGCAACCACTTTTGAATGATCTTCAGAAAAATTTTACTTGTCTGTGATATTAATAATATTGTTCGATAATTTCTGCATTCTGTTAGATCACCTTTCTTAGAAATGGGCACAAATATGGATGTCTTCCCGTTGATTGGCCAGGTAGCTGTCTTCCAAATTTCTTGGCACAGACAAGTCAGCACTGCCCGTGCTGCGCTTAAAACAAACAAACAAACAAAAAAACCATTGCCAGCAAGTTGATTCCAACTCATAGTGCCGTGGCTGGTGGATTTGAACTGCTGCCTTTTGGTTAGTCGCCTGAGCTCTTAACCACTGTGCCACCAGGGCTCCCCAGTGCTGTATTACTTTGTTGAAATGTTTCAGTTGGTATTCTGTCAATTCCTGGAGCCTTGCTTTTCACCAATGCCTTCAGTGCAGCTTGGACTTCTTCTGTCAATACCATTATTTCTTGATCATATGGTTCCTCCTGAAATCGTTGAACTTTGGTCAATTTTTTTGGTACAGTGACTCTGTGTATACCTTCCATCTTCTTTTGATGCTTACGGCATTGTTCAGTATTTTCCCCGTAGAATCCTTCAATATTGCAACTCGAGGCTTGATTTTTTTCTTCAGCTCTTTCGGCTTGAGAAATGCTGAGCATGTTCTTCTCTTTTGGCTTTCTAACTCCAGGTCTCTGCACACTTCATTGTAATAGTTTGCTTTGTCTTCTCGAGCTGCCCTTTGAAATTTTCTGTTCAGCTCTTTTACTTCATTGTTTCTTCCATTCACTTTAGCTACTCTGCGTTCAAGAGCAAGTTTCAGAGTCTCTTCTGGCATCCATTTAGGTCTTTTTTTTTTTTTTTTTTTTTTCCTGTTTTTTTAATGACCTCTTGCTTTCTTCATGTACGATGTCCTCGATGTCCTTCCACAACTCGTCTGGTCTTCAGTCGTTAGTGTTCAATGTGTGAAATCTGTTCTTGAGATGGTCTCTAAATTCAGGTGAGATATACTCAAGGTTGTATTTTGGCTCTCGTGGACTGGCTCTAACTGTCTTCAGCTTCAACCTGAACTTGCCTATGAGCACTTGATGGTCTGTTCCTCAGTCAGCTTCTGTCCTTGTACTGACTGATTATATCGAGCTTTTCCATTGCCTCTTTCCACAGATGTAGTCAATTTGACTCCTATGTATTCCATTTGGTGAGGTCCATGTGTATAAGTTGCCATTTATGTTGTTGAGAAAAGGTATTTGTAATTAAGAAGTCACTGGTCTTTCAGAATTCTATCATGTGATCTCCAACGTCATTTCTATCACCAAGGCAATATTTTCCAACTACTGATCCTTCTTTGTTTCCAACTTTCACGTTCCAATCACCAGTAATTATCAATGCACCTTGATTGCGTGTTTCATCAATTTCACACTGCAGAAGCTGGTAAAAAATCTTCAATCCATCTTTGGCCTTAGTGGTTGGTGTGTAAATTTGAATAATAGTCGTATCAACTGGTCTTCCTTGTAGGCGTGTGGATATTATCCTATCACTGACAATGTTGTACTTTAGGATCTATCTTGAAATGTTCTTTTTGAAGATGAATGTGATGTCATTCCTCTTCAATTTGTCATTCCCGACACAGTAGACCAGATGATTGTCTGATTCAGAATGGCCAATACCAGTCCATTTCAGCTCACTAATGCCTAGGATATCGATCTTTATGTATTCCATTTCATTTTTGACAACTTCCAATTTCCCTAGATTCACACCTTGTACATTCCACGTTCCTATTATTAATAGATGTTTGCAGCTGTTTCTTCTTATTTTGAGTCATGCCACATCAGCAAATGAAGGTCCCAAGAGCTTTACTTCATTCACATCATTAAAATTGACTCTACTTTGAGGAGGCAGCTCTTCCCCAGTGTATTCTGAGTACCTACCAGCCTGAGGGGCTCATGTTTCAGCACTATATCAGACAATGTTCCGCTGCTACTCATAATGCTTTTACTGGCCAATTTATTCAGAAGTAGACTGCCAGGTCCTTCTTCCTAGTTTGTCTTAGTCTGGAAGTTCCGCTGAAACACACCCACCAAGGGTGACCCTGCTGGTGTTTGAAATACTGGTGGCCTAGCTTGCAGCATCATAGCAACACAAAAGCCACCACAGTGTGACACTGACAGACGAGTGAGGACACATGTTTTGGGTGGACATGATTCATCCATAACACCCCCTTGGGAGCCTCCTGTCTCTGACCCTCTGCCCAAGAGGGTGGCTGTCCGCTCCCCCAGCCCCCACACTGGGCCATCAGGGACAAGGGCGGGTGAAGGTCACTCCCCAGGCCGGCTGGTCCCCAGCAAGGGATGGAGGTCACAGATCAGGCCCAACAAAGGGGCTCCCACCCTGTCACCTCCAGCAGCCCCTTGAAGCTGACTGCCCCAGCCCCTCCTCCATGGAAATGCCCCTTACTCCTGCTTTGATTACACATCTTCCAGTGCCCACTCTGGGCCCACCCCGAGACCTTTGCCTGTGAGAGGCACCCAGTCCAACCAAGGACTGATGTGGCCACACCCCACACCCCACACCCATGCCTGGCCGCCTGCACCAGGCCCCTCAGGGCTGGGGCGATGGAGGGGCCAAGGGGGCAGGAGGGTGGACACTGAGAAGGAGGGGTGCAGAGTGCTGGGGCAGCAGCACCCCAGCCTAGGGTCAGCAGGGGCAGCCCCACCCCAGTGCCCACCCTCCCACCCCACCATGCCCATGCTGAGCCCATTACGTTGCTGACCTTGAGCCCATGCTTCTCCCTACGATCACCTCTGATGGCCTCAGGGACCATCCAAACCTGGGAAGAAGAGAGGGGGGTTTTCACTGTAGGAACCCAGCTGCCAGCAGAGCCTCCAAGCCCTGGGAAGGAGACTGCGCCCACCGCCCAGCCCGGCCTGCGTCTGGGGGCCCTGTCCCTGCACCAGCCGCAGCCACAGCTGGTCTGCACCACACCCAGGAACTCCTTCTCAGGGCTCTTCTCCTCTCCAGGATCAGAGGCCAGGTGTGTGCGTGTGTGTGTGTGGGGGGGGGGGGCTCCGGAAGAAGAGCCCAGGCTTCCTCCCACCCCCCGTCCACAGACACTCACACCTGCACTGTTCACCATTGACCACAAAGCTGTCCCTACTCAGGCCTGTGCTGGGGCCCAGGGACAGCTGGGGAGGGGGCAGCACCACGTGCTGGACTCGGACTGGGCCAGGTCCTTTGGAGCAGTCGGTCAACCCAGGGGGACTTCTGGAGGGAGGTCACCTCTCTGGAAGGAGGGCAGGTGTCCTCACTGCCTCTGCTTCTGCGGGGAGATGTGGGAGCTGTGAGCAGTCCAGGTCTCAGCCCCCAGGTAACAGGAGAGATCCAGTCCTATGTGCTGCTGCTGCTGAAGCCTCGGAAATTTGGGCCTGAGGCTGAGGAGGCGCCACCGGCCAGAACCCCCCAGCTGCTGGAGAGGCTGTGCCCAGCACACCCCACACAGGTGGCAGGCCTAGTTTCTTTACCTTGGTAGAGCTTTCCCTAGTACCAGGCCTGCTGGGCCTTCGGGACTGAGCTCTTAGGGCACAAATAGGGCTCTGTCTCCCGGAGGTCCACTGGCTTGGGGACGGTGTGATGGGGGGCCGGTGAGATGGAGGAGAAAGGAGGGGTCCTGGCCCCAGATGGGAAGTGACCATGGCCCCAAAGGCAGGGCAGTGCCAAGGCACATGCCCCTCCCCTGTGAGGGCCAGCTTGGGGGTGTGCCAGAACTGCAGGGCTGGAGTTGCCAGGGTCCAGCTCTGTCTGGCCTGCCCTGCCCCCACTCAGATCCGTGAGCCAGTTGCATAAGCTGCCCTGTGGGGGATGAGGATGCAGCTGGGCCCGGGCTGCCCAGCCCTCCCCCTCCAGCATCACGAGCCTCCACTGGGCTGTCCTTGGGCCCTGGGAGGAGGCCAAGCCAGGCCCATAAATAGGGGTCTCTCCAGTGCCCTCCGTCCACTCCTCCTGCTGGCTCCCGCTCTGCCCACACTGCTGGCTCCCAGCCCCAGCACCTGCTCAGGCTCCAGGAGAATGGCCGCGCAATGCCCACTGTGGATGGGGCTGGTCCTGCTGGGGGCCTTGGGGGCCCTGCAGACCCCAGCCCAGGCCCAGGTCTCCGTGCAGCCCAACTTCCAACAGGACAAGGTGAGGGCTGCGCTGTCCGGTCCCTGCAGGGGAAGGGCACTCGCTCCGCTGACCGTCTCCCGGCAAAGGGCCACCGAGTGGGGCTAGAGGGGGCGCAGGACAGGGCACCTACCCCAGGGTGACTGTGAGAGTCCCTCCCCAGGGCCACCACACTTCACCAACCAAGAGAGCAGAGCCCCACGTCCCCTGATAGGCAGGGAAACACCTGTCTGCATGTGAGCACACAGGTGTGCAGGCACGTGGGTCACACCTGTGCACGTGCAGATGCCATCCAAACACTTCATTTCTATGAGCACACGACGCCCAGAGACAACCACACGGCGCTCCCGCACCCAGGGGTGGGCTTAGGATGCAGGCACACGGGGAGGGTGACAGACCTTCAGAGAAACACGCAGGTTCCCAGACGCACGCAGATGCGCGTGGGTACCCCGCAGAAACAGCCGGCAGACGCGTGCTCACGCCAGGAGCTTCGCGGAGACGCACAGATGGGCGGGTCCTCCCGCTTAAGCGCCTGGCTGTGCGCCGGGTCACGCGCATCTCGCCACCTGCCCCCAGCGGTGCGGAGCCAAAGTCGCGCCCCGAACCTCTCCAGGAATGGGCCAGGCGCCCCCTGCCGCCTTCTTCATGGATGGGCCGGGGCATAGCCTCCCTGAGGGCTGTGGGCGGAGGGAGGCGGCGAGGCGGGGAGGCGTGGCTGGCCCCAGGGATGTGGGCTGGGGGCGCAGCCCACCTCTGGAGGCCTTGGCCATCCTCTGCGGGCGTGGCTTGCATTGGGGGCAGGGTATGGGGCGGGGCAGGCCCGGGGCTGGGCCAGGAGCTGGGAGGGGGATACTTGTTGGGTGTGGGTGCCCACCCCGCCGGCCCAGGTGGGTCTCGGCCGACCTAGTGAGAGCCGTTCGCCGCAGTTCTTGGGGCGCTGGTTCAGCGCTGGCCTCGCCTCAAACTCGACCTGGTTCCGGGAGAAGAAAGCGTTGCTGTCCATGTGCAAATCCGTGTTGGCCCCCACCGCCGACGGCGGCCTCAACCTCACCTCCACCTTCGTCAGGTGGGACGGTGGGGGAGGGCTTCTGGACCCAGAGGACCCTTCTCCATTTTCACGGTCTGGTGACACACCGGGCCTGACCCCTGACCCTGAGGGTGACCTACCCACAGGAACAACCAGTGTGAGACCAGAACCATGGTGCTTCAGCCGGCAGGGCCTCCAGGCCACTACAGCTACCAGAACCTCCGTGAGTGGGACCCTCAACGGCCACCGCCCCCACCCAAGGGTCCTGTCTGAGAGCGGCACTTGTTGGCGGGGCGACTTTGGGAGAGCCCCCCTGCCGGGTGGTACGGGGGTGCGAGGTGATGGCTGCTCCCGGATATCAGCGAGGAAGAGGCTGGGCGGGGTCAGCCCCCCTCAGGTGGGTGGGGTCTGTCACACTCAGGTAGGCGGGGTCTGCTCCCATGCTCAGGTGGGCGGGGTCTGTGCTCACACTCAGGTGGGCGGGATCTTCTTACACTCAGGTGGATGGGGTTGGGTTCCCCCTCAGATGGGTGGGTCAGCCCCCTTCGGGTGGGCGGGAACTGAGCGGCCCTTTCCCCACCTGGCTTGGATCTTCTTTAGAGCCCACCTCATGCCAGTCCCCATCTTGTCCTGTGATGGAATACCCCCCTCTGTCCCTCTGCTGGGCACAGGAATGCAGCCCCCTAACCGGCCCCCACACACACCTCTCCACACAGTTCCCCCTACACCTACCTGGGGCCTTCTCACCCAACCCACACCCAGCAAGATGGCCTCCCAGCTGGGAAACCTTTCCCCTTCTTTGGTCCTGGCGAAAGTTTTATGGCTGCTCCAGAAACCCCTCACTTTTCTGAGCTTGCAAGTTTCCTGCCACCCAGGGCCCTTGGCTTGGGGACAATGGACGCCAGTGTTCTAGTGGGGGAGGGGTCAGTGCAGGCAGGAAGCGCTGTGCTAGGCTCCTGGCCCAATGGGGAGGGAGACTGGGGGCAGGCATCCCACGATCCTTCCCACTCCCAGCCCACCCCTCCCCCAAAGTGGAGGCGGCACTGGGCAGGCTGGGGTTTCGGAGGGACGAGGTCCCCAACCAGGGCCGCCTCGTGGTTGCAGACTGGGGCGGTGTGCACGAAGTCTCAGTGGTGGAGACGGACTACGACCAGTATGCCCTCCTGTGCACCCAGGGCTCCAAGGGGCCTGGGCACGACTTCCGCATGGCCACCCTCTACAGTACGTGCCCCCGGGACCCCAGCGGGCCTGCCCAGGGGTGGCAGAGGGCCGAGGGGGGCTCCCAAGGCAGGGGGGCAGGAGTAGAGCACTCCCACCCCCTGAGGTTGGCTCCTGCTCCTCCCCTGCTCTAGGCCGAACCCAGAGCCCGAGGGCTGAGTTTAAGGAGAAATTTGCTGCCTTTGCCAAGGCCCAGGGCTTCACAGAGGACACCATTGTCTTCCTGCCCCAAACTGGTGAGGGGCCCCTAATCCCATGGGGAGGGGATTAAGTTCAGATTAGAAGCCAGCAGACAAACCGCCTCCTGATGGAGGTGCAGAGGGGGAGGGGGAGGGGCGGGATTCAGCTGGCCCTCCAGAAGGCTGACCTGCCCGAGGCAATGGGAGGAGATCAGTGTCCCTCACCCCCTGGTCTGCAGCCCTGGGGTACAGGGAGCCCGCAGCCTGGGGGCAGGCAGGCCCTAAGATGGGAAGAGCCGTCAGTGTGACCTCCTCCTTGTGCTCCGTTGTGACCTCAGGCCATGTCAGTCCTGGAGGGTGCTGTTGGGGCACAAGGTACCCCTGCACTGTGCTCAGGCCTGGCCTCCCTGGGTCAGTGGGCCCAGTCTTGGCGAGGTGGAGAAAGGCCACCCCACTTCATTTTGAGGAGCAGGGGCTGGGGGAGGGGTGGGAGGGCACCCGCATTGGGATGTGATGGAGGTCATTCAGTTTGGGGGCTCAGCCAGGACCAGTTCTGGGCAGCTGGGAGGAGGGGCTTCTCAGGTTAGGGAGGAGCTTGGGCCCAGATGGGGGATTCTGGCCCAGGCTTGGGGCACTGACCTCAGCCACCTGTCTTCTTTCTCAGCAGATAAGTGCATGGAGGAGCCCAAATAGGTGAGTGAGGTCTGGCTGTGGGCTGGCTTCATCCCAGCCATGGTCCTTCGTTCACTCATTCACCCAGGGACACACACACACACACACACACACACACACACGTGCGCACACACGTACATGCGCACACACACATGCACACACACATGCACACACACACATGCGCGCACACACACACATGCACACACTTACGCACACACGCGGGTAACCACTCCATTTTACCCCCTCCCCAAGGTGCTTGAACCAGGTGTCCCAAAGCTCCCCTGGGGCCCCCGGTGCAGACCAAGCGCCCAGCCTGGGGTCAGAGAATCTGTCCCTGAACCACATGAGAATAAAGCCTGAATTCCAGGGGCTCCTAGAGGAGGGGGAGGGTGTTGGGGGGCGAGGGCAAAGGTGCAGTCAGACAAGGACCGTCTGCTCTGGTTGCTGGTGGAGGAGGAGCTGGAGGCTGGGTGGGAGATCCAGCTGCCAGGAACTGGGTGGGGGTGGGGAAGATGGAGGGGAGGAGGATGGAGAGGGGAGGCCAGATCGGGAGGGACGCTCTCCGCTGCAGAGCCTGGAGCCCGAGGGTGCCCCAAGTCAGAAGTGGAGCTGGGGACCACCATCCGGTGGGGCAGGGAGGAGGCGGAGTATTGCCTGCCCCATCAGACTGGTCCTGCTCTCCTGACCAGGTCACCCTGGCCTTCAAGACTCTCCCTCCTGCGTGCTCCATTCCGAGACCCCCCTGAGAGCCCTGCTCCCCACAGCCACTTCCTGGGTTCTTTATTCTGGCTCTGAGAAATAAATGCTGAAGCAAACAGCCAGCCTGGCGTCTGTCTGTCCTTGCAGCCTTGGCCCCTGGGCCCCACCAGCTCCCCAGACCTCTGTCACCTCCTCTAAGCTCTCAGCTGGAGGGAGGGAGGCTGGCTTTGTACCAGATGTCACCATCAAGGGGGTGGGCAGAGACCTCTAGTGTTTCCTCCTGGTGAGGAGGGTGTCTGCCGGGGGCAGCAGTCAGGATAACTAAGGAGGAAAGGCCCCTCACTGTCCCCCTGCTGCCGCACACAGGGCTGTGCCCTCCCCACCCTCCCACCCTCCAGCCTCTCCTCCTAAGCTGCCAGCTACAGCTAGGCCGTTTGTGCTTGGGGCAGCCCCTGGCCCTGGTGGCGGTCAGTCCCACCCCAGCCTGGCACTCGGAGCTCTGATCCTTAGGCAGGTGCCCCACCTGTCCCGTCTCCTCTCTGGCCAAGAGAGGTTAAGAGCCCAGGAGAGCTTTGAGTCCATGGGTTTTCCAAGGCTGGGGTTAACATACTGAGATTGGGTGGAGATCAGGGGATAAAGGACATGGCTGGAGAGTCCATGCCCCACAAGAGTGGGACAGACTGACAGTGCGGGCTGGGACAGGCCACCCCCACACCCCTCTGCCACCTGTATGCCTCCAGCCCCCCTGCATGCACCCAGCCCCCTTGGACCTCAAGAACACACAGCTCTGCCCACTCACCAGGGTCCAGGCATGGACTCGGCCACGGTGCCCCTGGGCAGTCACCCTCCCTGCCCTGCCCTCCTCCCGGCCTCCTACCACCCCCAGCTTCCTGGCCACAGAGGCTGTCCTCAAGCCCCTGTCCTGGGCCCTCCTGGCGTACAATGTACAAGAGCCACTGAAGTCGGCCCACTGGGCCCTACCTGGGCAGACCTTGGCTGGAGCCACCAAGGTGAGGCCAGAGGTGAGGGTGAGCTGGGCGAGCTTCCTGGAGAAAGGGGTCTGGGTGGTGGGGCCCTTGCTCCTTGGAGGGCTGGGGACCAACTTCCTGGAGAGGCTGGGGGCCCACATCCTGGAGGGGAGACTGCCCAGGGCAGGGTCAGGGGGCTGTCAGGCAGGCCCTGGCCCAGAGGCTGGCAGAACCATGCAGCCCTCTACCAGGAGGAAATCTGGGGAGTGGGCGGGTTTGAGTGGATGGCAGCAGTGCCAGGGTGCTGCAGGGGGCAACCCGATCGGGGGCTTATCTGAGTGGGCTCCATCCCAGGACAGCCAGCCAGCGCCCCAGGGCACCTTCAGGGCATAAAGGCCGCATGCAGGGCAACCACCCCAGCTCTCCTGCTCGTCTGCTCTCCTGCCCGTCCGCCGGTGCCATCACCACACCACCGTCCTCCACCATGCTGCAGGCTGTGCTGACCACAACCCTCCTCAGCCTGCTCTGGGCAACCCTGGGCCATGCCCAGGGCCCTGTCCAGACCAACTTCGATGCCAGCCAGGTGCGCCCGGGCCGTCTGCTCCTCCTCCCCCACCACCTCTCCAGCTGTTTCCCCTGTCGCTGCACCTGGGGGCCTGCTCAGGGCTGGGGTGCAGGGAAAGAGCCCCACCTCCCTGCCCTGTGGAACTCGGGGCAGGGAGGGTGGTGGGGCCTTGGCCACTGGGCTGTGCCCACCGCCACTCCCCAGGGCCTCTAGTTGAGACAAGTTGCATCTGCCCCCCCCCCAGCTCTGGGTTGGGGGTGACAGGGCCACAGAGGCCGGTGGTTCTGGGCCTGGAGCCAGGTCAGTGTGGAATGGGGACCCAGCGCCAGGGGCAGGGGCTGCCACCCAGCTCTCTCCTGCCCCTGCCCTGCAGTTCCAGGGCATCTGGTACGTGGTCGGGGTGGCCTCGGATGACCAAGGCTTCCTGGAGTCCAAGGACAGCATAAAGATGCCCGTGGTCTCAGTGATCCCCTTGGCCAATGGTGACCTGGCTGTCAAGTTTGGGTACCCCACGTAAGTGCCCCCACAAGCCCCACCCCAGGCCTCAGACAAGGGCCAGTGTGAGGCCAGGGGTGAGCCAGGGATGAGCCAGGTGTGAGGCCAGATGTGACCCAGATGCATTGGGGCCAGACCCACAGGCTTGTAATGGGCCTGACGGTGTCCATTTCCTCCGTGGGCTGCAGAGGCCGGCAGCGGGGGGCAGCTTGCCCCTCCCCAGAGTGACCAGGTCCCTGGTGGGCGCCTCCGCCTGAGGCCTCGGTGTTGAGGAAACTTTGTCTGTGTGTCTGTGCGTGTGCGTGCCTGTGTGTGTGCGTGCCTGTGTGTGTGCCTGTGTGTGTGCATGCCTGTGTGCGTGCCTGTGTGTGTGCCTGCGTGTGTGTGCGTGTGCCTGTGTGTGTGCCTGTGTGTATGCCTGTGTGTGTGCGTGCCTGTGTGTGTATCTGCCTGTCTGGGTGTATATCTGCGTGTCATTGTCTATGTGTGCCTGGGTGTGTCTCCCTGCCTGTGTGTGTCTGTGTGCCTGTCTCTGTGTGTGTCTGTCTGGGTGTATGTCTGCGTGTCAGTGTCTGTGTGTGTGAGTCTGTGTCCCCGTGTGTGTCTATCTGTGTGTGTCTGTGTGTCTGTCTGCCTGTCTGGGTGTGTGTCTGCATCTCAGAGTCTGTGTGTCTGCATGTGTCTGCCTGACTCTGTGTGTGTGTGTCTGTCTGTCTGTGTCTGCCTGTCTACCTGATTTTGTGTGTCTGTCTGGGAGTCTGCCTGTCTGGGTGTGTATTTGGAGGGGAGACCAGGAGACCCTATGCCCCCCACCCCCTCATGCCTTGAACAAGTACTTAGACCCCACCCCAGCGTGAGCTCCTTACCTGTAAGGTAATCACAAAGCACGTGTGTCCTGTAAGAACTGTTGTGAGGGTGAACAAGTGGACCCTGGGCACCCTCAGCTCGGGCCCTGAGTGGAGGCCATGTGCATTGTGGTCAGGCAGTGTCCTGAGACTGGCCAGGGCCAGGGCTGTCTGAGAGAGCAGAGCAGGGCCTGGGATGGGGTAGGGGCTGCTGGTCAGGGGTTTGGCTGGCTCCTGACAGGCCTGATGGTGGGTGCCAGAAGGTGGATGCGACCTTCACCAAGGGCTCCGTGGACGGGGAGTTCAGCAATGCAGGTGAGGGGGTGGAAAGGGCGGGTGTGGGCCACAGGGGGATGGGGTGGGGACTGTTCAGGCTGCTGCGCTGGTGGGCTGGGCATCCCGGGCGAGAGCACTGGGCTCAGCTGGCTCTAGCCCCCAGCCATGGGGCAGACCTACATCCGGGTGTTTCATACCGACTACAAGCACTTTGCCGTGGTGTTCTTCAAGACGGAGAAGGAGAGTGTGCAGAACGTGTGGCTGCAGCTCTATGGTGGGTACCCCGGAGTCCCCTCAACTGTCCCCGGGCACAGCCTTCCCCTTGTCCTTTGGAGCCCAGGTCTGCTGTGGAGCTTACTCATCTACAAGTCCCAGCACATTCCAGAACCACTGTCTCCCAGGTGTCTCCTTGGGACCTTGGTGTCTGAGGCCAGGGGTTCCAGGAGCCCACCCCACCCCGTCCGCCGTCCCCCCCCCACCCCGCCTGCCCTCACCAGCACTCCTCCCCCAGCCCGGACCCCTGAGCTGTTTCCTGAAGGTGTCCAGAAGATGCAGCAGTTGGCACCACAAGTGGGCCTGAACCCCAGCCAGGGTGCCCTGCTGCCTAAGTCAGGTGAGTGCTGCCCCATCCCTGCTAGGGGGCTGCAGAAGCCCAGAGACCCCAACCCAGACTGGGAGGGCAGGCCCAAGGTATGAGGTGGAGGGTGCCCAGCCCACAGTCTCTCCGGAGGGGTAGGAGGCTGGGTGTCTGGGCAGTCAGGGGAGGAGGGGGCCTCTGCTCCCTGGAAGGGGACAGGCAATTTCTCAGCCTCTTTCCCTCTCTCCCAGACCAGTGTGCCAGCGCCTTCCCCTAGGTGAGTGTGGGGGAGGGGGGCCCACACGCCCGCTGCTGCCGGGTGGAGGCCCCTGCCTCTTGGCCTTGAGTCCTCTCTGGGGCTCTGACTTGGGGACAGGGGGTGGGGTGAGTCATCTCATGGAGTCAGGAGTACCAGAGCCTGGGGGGGGGGATGGGGGCAGCAGGTGGCAGTGGGGGAGGGACCACGAGGGGCACAGAGGGGCACCCAGCGGTGGAGGTCCCTGCCTGACAGGCTGTCGACCTCTCCCTTGCTTCTCAGTGAGGGATCCCGCCCAAAGCACAGAGGTCAGCGGAGGGGCCCAGCTCAGTGAGGGATCCCGCCCAAAGCACAGAGGTCAGCGGAGGGGCCCAGCCCTGGTCCGGGTGGTCCGGGTGCTCTGGATGCTCCAGGTGCTGTTCCCCCAACGAGCGGCCCTTTTCTCTCCACACCCCCTCTCCCAGCACAATAAACGGTGTCCGAAAGTCTGCGACAAGTATGCGTTTCTGGGGGGGCGGGGACAAGGGGCAGGGCCCGGAGCGGGGCGACTGGGTGAGGGGCTGGTGAGGGTTCGCTGTCCCCTCGCCCCCATCCCGGAGTCCTCCGCCTAGGAGGGACCCAGGCTCGCTCGCACCCGCCGCGACCAGCCGTGGGCGGGGAAGGGTCTTCCGCCACCGCGGACCTGGGCTCCTGGCCGGCGCAGACCTCGTCCCGCGGCCCGATTGTCCGCAGCGCCGCCGGACGAGCAGGACTCGATCCATGTGCGCCCGGGACAGCAGGCGGGGCGCGCCCGCGGGCCCTTCCCAAACCTAGGTGGAGGGGGTGGTGGGCCCTTAGATTCCCAGGCTCCCCTCCCCGCCCCATGCCGCCCCTGCACGGGGCGAGGGTCCCGACTCTGGAGGACCCCGCAACCCTTCCTGACTCGGTATCACACTTACTTTTTATGGCTCTGAGTTCTTTGGGAGTATACATTTCCTGCTGAAAGTATTTGTTTCCCTCTAGTGGGGACTTGTGTAACTGTGAAGGGCGAGAGAGAAATGTTGGTTGAAGCAAAATAGCTGGGGCATCAGGCAAAACCAGAGGTGCCCAATGTACCCAAATGGAAGGCGCCTTGCAATAAAGCCTGCTACCCAAGATGGGTGGGACAGACAGGCCCTCACAAATCATGTGTTTTCATATAATAGTTCTCAAAATCTGTATTACCAACCAAAAATGTAAACACGTGGCGCCAACAAACAATTCAAAGCAGAAAATAATTGGGTCTTGAAAGGGTTAAAGACACATCCTAAAGAAGTTGGGGCTAAAATATCATAATGCCTATAGTTAAATATTTCATCAAAAAGTCATAGGTGGCATAAATATGCCAGAATGATGAGAATTGCTCCATGTGGGTGCTGAGGGCTCATTACACTATCATTCCTGCTTTTCTGTTGGCTAGAAAAGTCTCATTAAAATTGAGACCCACAGCCTGTCCTGCCTCCCTTGTTGGATGTGATGTGGGCCTCTGGGCTGGGGGTGTTGTCAAGGGCTAAGGCGCTCCCCTCCTCCCTTAACCTGACCCCAGGTCACCCCGTACCCCCCTGCACAGGCCTGGAAGTGAGCAAGGAGTGAATGAGAACCTGGGGGGAGGGCAGGGTGGAAAGGCTTAGACAGCCAGCCCCCCCCCCCACTTCCCCCATGAGCCATGTGTCCTGGGAAAGCCGGTCACCTTCCAACCCTTGCTCCCAACTCTTGGGCTGGGTGCCTTCTGCCCACTTTAGAGGAGGCTGGGCTCAGAGAACATGTCATCAGCTCCCACGTGGACCAAGGGGATGAAGGGGTGGCTGAAGGGGCAGCTAGCACCTTCCGAGGTAACAGCAAGGATTTAAAGCAAAGAGGTGAGTGGAGGCTGGCTCGACTCCTCGGCCCCTCCCAGCTCTGATCCCCCTGCCCTGCCCTCCCTCCAAAGGGGCCGGAATTTGGGAGATAACCATTGCCCTCAGTGATCAGAAACCTGGGACTTCCCTCACTGGGGACTCCCTTCTGGGGTGGGGCAGCCTGGGAAGGTCATCCGGCCACCTGAACATAGTTCAGCCTGACACGTCTCTACCAGCACAGCCCTGCTCTGGCCACTTGGGGGCAGCCCAGAGCCAGTTCACCCAGAAGCCGTCAGGATCCATTTATAGGCCAAGTCAGAGGATGCCCTCCTCTGCTCTGAACCCCGTGTGGGACCCCATGTCACTGGGAGTAAAGGCCAAAGTCCTCACAGCAGCCGACACGCCCCTTCCTGGTCGGTCCTCCCCGAACCCCACCTCCCACTCACCCCCTTGCTCTGCTTCAGCACAGCCCTGCCTCAGGGCCTTTGCCTCCAGAGCTGCGAGACATTAAAAGTTAGCACTTTAAAGCCCTCTGTGGGGTATTTTGTAACGACAGCCCCAGTTCTGCTCGGCCTCCATCGTGGACCACAGCTTGCCTCCACCCCAAGCTGCTGTAGTGGCAGAGAGGAAAGAGAGAAAGTGCACCCCCTGCAGATGTTGACACGTCATTTACCAAAGCAAATCTTGTGGCCCAGCCTGAAGTCAGTAAGGTGGGAGGTAACACGCCTCCCCCAAGGAGTCATCAGATACTTGTGAGCAGCAACAGTGCCCTCCAGCCCTCCCTGGACACAGTCCCCACCACCTCCACATGCCCACCCCTGGGGGTCAGGTATCTGCCTCGCCCTCCCTTGGAATGCCTTTCTCCCTTTGGCCTGGGGACCCCCAGTCCCTGGCTGCCCCTTCTTGGTGTCCTTTGCTCACCATCCATGTGCCCCATGGTGTAGGCCTGATGCTCTCCCTCAGACACCCATAGCTGCCAGGCTGCTTGAACAGGTGTAGACACTGCCTTCTGGCCCCGCCCACATCACATTAACACATCCGCCAAAACCCTTCCCTTTCCAGTCCATCCTGACCCATAGCGACCCTAATAGGACAGAGTAGAACTGCCCCACAGGGTTTTCAAGGCTGTAATCTTCATGGGAGCAGACTGTAGCATTTTTGTTCCGGGGAGCGGCTGGTGGGTTGGAACCACTGATCTTTTGGTTAGCGGCTGAGCGCTTTAACTGCTGTGCCACCGGGGCTCCTTTGACACATCCCCACATCCCACATGAAGGGACTGCTCATTGAGCAGGTAAGAACCGAACTGCTGTAGACTGCCTGATAGTTCATTCATGTAAACAGTTCTTAATTTAGATTTTGCAGTTTTCTAATGTTTTGAAGTCAGTTTTTGTCTCAGCTCTTGTATAGTTTCCCGTGGCTGCTGTAACAAACCACCCCAAACAGGCGGCTTCCAACACATGCTCATCCTCTCACAGTTCTGGAGACCAGAAGTCTGAAATCTGCGTCACTGGGCTGAAATTGTGGTCGGCAGGGCCGTGTTCCCTCTGGAGGCTCCAGTGAGAACCCTTGCTGGCCTCTTCCAGTGTCTGGTGACTGCTGGTGCTTCTTGGCTAGTGGCCGCATCACTCCAATCCTGCTCCCGTGGTCACCTGCATCACTCCAATCTCTGCTCCCGTGGTCACCTGCATCACTCCAATCCTGCCCCCGTGGTCACCAGCATCACTCCGGTCTCTGCCCCCCGGTCACCTGCATCACTCCGGTCTCTGCCCCCATGGTCACCTGCGTCACTCCGGTCTCTGCCCCCGTGGTCACCTGCGTCACTCCAATCCTGCCCCCGTGGTCACCGGCGTCACTCCGGTCTCTGCCCCCCTGGTCACCGGCGTCACTCCGGTCTCTGCCCCTGTGGTCGCATGGCCTCTGTGTAGCCTCCCCCTCTAACCTCCTCTTAGAAGGAGACATGAGATTGCATTCAGGGCCCACTGGATAAGCCAGGATCATCTCCTCATCTCAAGATCCTTATCTGAAATCACATTTTTCCATATAAAGTCACATTCACAGGTTCCAGGAATTAGGACTAAATATTTTTGGGAGCCATTATTTTCACCGACCACGGTCTCAAAGTCATCTATCTGTGACTCCTTTGAATTGTGGTGTTGGCAAAGAATATTGAATATACCATGGACTGCCAAAAGAACAAACAAATCTGTCTTGGAAGAAGTACAGCCAGAATGCTCATTAGAAGCAAGGATGGCGAGACTTTGTCTCATGTACTTTGGACGAGTTATCAGGGGGGACCCATCCCTGGAGAAGAACATCGTGCTTGGTAAAGTGGAGGGTCAGCAGAAAATAGGAAGATCCTCAATGAGATGGATTGACCGTGTCTGCAACAATGGGCTCAGGCAGAACAATGATTATGAGGCTGGCGCAGGACTGGGCAGTGTTTCATTCTGTTGTACATAGGGTCACTATGACTCAGACCTGACTCGAAGTCACCTAACAACAATAATAACAGTCTCAAACATTTTTTTGGGCCCTGGGCGCTGTGCCTTGAGAGACTCATGTGCTGGCGACCTCCCCTCCATTCATCTCCTGCCCTAATCCTCCCCTACACTGGAGCTTCGTGTACACAGGGGGGCCCCAGTTCACCCCCATCAGACTTCCAAACGCATCGCAGCATTCACGAGCCAAAAGTGAGCTCTCTTCGTCCTCTCCAAACCTGCTCCGCGCCTACCAAAGGCATTTCCACTCTCCGAAACACGGGGGCATGCCACCTCCCTCCCTCCTCCTCTACCCTGGCCACTGTCCAGCCTCCAACGGCACGGAAGAGGCTCTGGGTAAACGTGGAACGAACTAATGAATGAGTGAGTGAGTGCTGGAAGCTGTTTGCACCGGTTCTCATGCACATCTGTATTTTGACTGGTTACAGTTAAGGCTTTAAAGATGAAGTGAGACATATATGGGGAAGGAGTGGGTAAACTGGGCAAGGAGACCAGCCTGGAACTGCGGGGAGCCGCAAGGAGAGATGAGGCGGCTGGCCGGGGGCTGGAAGGCGCGCAGGAGGGGACAAGGCCGGAAGAAGCGCTGGAGCCGGAGCCCAGGACTGTACCGCAGAGCCCACCTCCTGCACAGAGCCTTCAGCCTTCAGCCCCGACGCACTCTTCTCCCGCCCGGCGCAGGCCCCGCCCCGCGCCCTAAGTCCCGCCCATCTACAGCAGACCTCGCCCCGGACCCAGAAATCCCCGCCCACATACAGACTCCGCCCCGCCAGCACTCTAAGCCCCGCCCCGCATATGCGCCTTGAGCCCCACAACCAGCCGTTGCCCCGTCCGACTCCGGAAGCCGCCGTCATTGCGCAGGCGCTGTGAACTCCTCCCGCGCAGGCGCCCTAGCCCTTGTCTCTCCCGGCGCCCCCCAGCCACACCCCATCGCAGTCCCTCCCCTGGCCAGGGTGTCATGGTCCCGCCGCCCCTGTCGCCGCCGCTGTGCACGCTGCCGGCGGGCCCCGGGCCCCCCCGCTTCGTGTGCTACTGCGAGGAGGACGGGGCCCGCGGCAGCTTCAACCTCTAGTGCGTAAGGGGGTCGCGGGAGGTCGGGGGTTCCGGCGGCTCTGGGGCCGGTCCCGCCTGACAGCCCCTCCCGCCCCAGTGTGACGGACGCCGCGGAGCTCTGGAGCACCTGCTTCTCGCCGGACAACCTGCCGGCCCTCGTGGGTAACGGGCGCGCCCGGGTTGGGGGGCCTGGGGACCGCAACACCCCAGACCTACGACCCGGGCCACGGGTGGGGCGGAACGGGGGCTGGAGTCCTCGGGAGGGGCAGGGCGTCCCCCTAGGGCTCTGGGGCTGCAGTCTTGACACTAGTCTGGGGTCCCAGGCTCTGACACCCCAGGAAGATTGGGGTGTTCCCGATGGAGCTGGGACAAGTCAGGTCTGAGCACTCCTTCAGGCTCTGGAGTCCCCAGAAGCTTCTGGGGTCCCAGGCAGCTTGGGGGTCCGGCAGTCGGTGACAAGCCCCTGTGCCCTGCAGAAGGCTCGTTTTGGCCTGAGTGCAGCTGAGGACATCACGCCCCGGTTCAGGTGAGCCCGTGAGAAGGGAGGACGGCCGGGCAGGAGCAAGGGCGTCTCCCCTGGCACTCAGCATCCTCCTTTCCCAGGGCAGCCTGTGAGCGGCAAGGTGTGACCCTGACTCTGCAGGAGGACATCGCATCCCTGATGCTTTCCGGTGGGCCCTGGACCCTGACTTTTGACCTCTCAAAGGTGCCGGGCCCAGAGGCAGCCCCCAGGTTGCAGGCGCTAACACTGGGCCTGGCAGAGCGTGTGTGCAGGCTGGAACGGCGGCTGGCAGGTGGGGTGGGAGGGTGGGACCCGCACCCTCACTAGGTCCCCTGCCCATGCCTCATTCCTGGCACCGAGCGGGCACCCCCTGGCTTTCTTCCTCAGCTGCCGAGGAGACAGCTGCCAGCCCCAAGAAGAGCCCCCCGCGGCCGGGGCCTCAGCTCTTTCTACCAGGTAAGGTGCACACCCTTCAGCATTTGACCCAGGCTGGGGCTGTGTTCATTCCTCTAGGACTCAGTTTCCCCAGAACAAGTCCACCCTGAGCCTCATGCTCCAGACATAGGACTGTCGCTGAGGGTGCTGCTGGGATCAGGAGCCCCCCATCCTGTTTTCCCACAGACCCCGATCCTCAGAGGGGTGGCCCTGGACCTGGGGTCAGGAGACGGTGCCCTGGGGAGTCCCTCATCAATCCGGGCTTCAAGAGGTACCTGCCCACCCCGCCTCCGCCCAGCACCCGGGCCTGGCCTGGGCCTGCCCTGCACGCCCCCGCGTAATGGCACACTCTCTCTCCTATTCCCAGTAAGAAACCGGCCAGTGGTGTGGACTTTGACGACGCCTGAGGGTACAGCAAAAAGTGTGACCCGACCAGGAATCCGCCTGGAGGGGAGGGACAGTCCTCTGGAGACCCCTTTCCACCTCCCCACCCCTGTCACCGCCACTGTCCTGCTGCCAGCCCACCAGGCTGTTTCTCAAGCTCCTCCCCCACCAAATAAACGGAGCCCTGGTGGCGCAGTGGTTGAAAGATTGGCTGCTAACCAAAAGGTCAGCAGTTCGAATCCACCAGCTGCTTCTTGGAAACCCTACCGGGCAGTTCCGCTCTGTGCTTAGGCTCGCTATGAGCCGGAACCAACTCCACTGCAACAGGTTTGGTTTGTTTTTTTTTTTTTTCAGCCCTCAGGGGAGGTGTGGGGCCAGGCTCACTACCTGGGGGCTGGCTTGGGGGCGGGGCCATAGGACGTAAGCAGATTGCGTCATGGCTCAAACTTGGCGGCTGCTTGGTGCTCCGGGGAGGAGGCTCCTGGTCACTGGGTCTTCGAGAGACTGAGCCTCGTCTCTTGCAGACCCTGCCCAGTTCTCCCCGCCTGTCCAGCCAGTGCAAGGCAGGCCCAGAACTACCCAAGTGGGTGACACTACTCCCACCCCCCACCCAGCACACATCCTGCCCTGCACACCCCACTCTGACAGAACCCGCCCAGACGGCCACACACCGTGCAAGGATGCATGCTGTAGAGCCTGGGCAGTTACCGGTTGGAACGGCTCCCACCGGGAGTCCGACAGAGGCGGCAGCCACCGGATGGGGCAATGTTGAGGAATGTGGGCCAGCCCCCGCCCACCTGGCCCGAGCCCCGGGGAGTCCAGGGCTGCGCCCTGGCTCCCCACCCAACTCGGCCATCCTGCCGCCCCGCCCTGGCCTGACTGGTTTGGGAAACCAATCCGGTCCCCACGATCCCTATCGCCGGCCCGAGGCGACTACAGGAGGCTCCGAGCCCCTGCTTTTGCCCGGCGTGGGGAAAGGGCTGCGTCTCCCTACCCCCACGCACACACTCTCCTGCCCCAGCCGTTCTGGGCCGGTCAGTTGGTGCTGAGATTCGCACGGTGGGGCTTGGGGGTAGCAGTGATCATGGGCTCTGGGCCCTTGGTCGTGAGGACACGCACACTCGGGCCCGGGTGCTTTGATGGGGCTACGGACAAGAAGTGGGCATGGGGGCGGCGGGCGGGGAGGCTGGCCCGTAGGGAGACGTGAGTGGCTAGCGGGGTCGCACGGCCTGTCGGTAGGCCGCCAGGATCTCGGCGCTGTGCGGACACGTGTACTTGAACTCCTTTTCTTGCAGCGCGCTGTCCAGGTAGCGGCGGACGCCGCGCAGTTCGCCGGGGATGGGCGCCTGACGGAAGTGTGCGCACACCGTCTGGGGAAGGGCCAAGGGTTAGGCTCTCGCGCGCCCGCACCCTGCTGCCCGTGCCCCGTGCCCTTTCACCCGCGCCCCGCGCTCACGTCCACGATGTGCAGCTTGGGCAGCAGCCCGCAGTCAGCCAGTGTGAGGCGGTCGCCATCCAGGAAGCGGCGGCGCGATTCGCGCAGCTGCGGGTCGAGCTCCAGCTCGTGCTCTCGGGGCGCGCGCAGGTAGCCGTCCAGCCGGACCAGGGCACGCAACAGTTGCTGGTATAGGGCTAGGGGATTGGGGGCGGTGAGGACCCGGTCGCGGCACACCCTCTCGGCCGGCCTGCTCCCACCCGGCTCACCGTCGTCCTGCGCGGGCACCGGGTTCTTGATGAACGCGGAGAACTTGTGGAAGACGTCGTTGCCGGCTGTACTGGACTCCGGGCAGCGGGGCGCCAGACTGGGGAAGCTGCGGGCGGGGCGGGCGGGGACGCTCCATCAGACCTCGTCAGGCACCCCCCCCCCCCCACTGCGCCCCGCCAGCTTCGTCCTGGGTCGTCCTCCCGCCGGGGGTCCATCGCTGCCCCCCCGCCAACCCGGGGCCCTCACTCAGGCGGCCCCAGCGTCTCCTCCAGAAATTCCTCGATCTGCAACGTGTCCGTCTTGGCGTCGCCGTCGTAGAGCAAGATGGGCAGCTGCGAGCCCGGGGCGAAGTCCTTCAGCACGTCCGGGGACCTGCGGCACAGGAGGAGGGAGGGCGCTGGCCCAGCGGCGCGGAGGCTCGGGAAGGGTCGCGGATCGGGGGCGGGCTCACCTCCGAACATCCACGGTGGTGAGCGTGAAGGGCACGCCCTTGAGGAGCAGGATCATGAAAAGCCGCTGGCAGGAAGGGCAGTGCCCCACGCTCTCGCCGTCCTCGCTCGCCTGCGTGGGCGGAGCAGGGGGTCAGGGCAGGAAGCAGCCCCAGGAATCCACCAACAGGCCGGGTGGGAGCAGTGCCAGGGCTGGCTGGTCGGACAGGACCGAGCCAAGAGGGCCCTTGAGTTGGAGAGGGTGCAGAGCTGCCAGGGTGGGGTGGGGCCTCGGCCTCTCAAACCTTATCTTCAGAGCCTGGGCAGAGGCCAGGCCCCCCCCAGGGCTCCAGGCCTGGCGGCTGGCGGCAGGGTGGGGTGGGCTGGCGAACTGTTTTCTCAGTGATTCACACAGCGGAGCTGGGCACCTCGGCTGGCACCACACTGACTCCCTGCACCCCCAAGGTGGGGAGGGGTGGAGGCTGGCACCACACTGACTCCCCACACCCCCAAGGCACAGACCCCAAGAATGGGCGCAGACCTGAGGCTGCTGGGCCCAACCCCTCCTCACCTCCTTACACTGACCCCAAGCTCCAGGGCCTCAGCCTGGCTGGCACCTCCCCACTAGGGGCCTTTTCCCCAGAGTGCTGGGCTGGGCCCAGAACCAGACTGAGAGTGGGGACACTCCCCCACTTTGGGGGTGACTCACTGGGGGTCTTCTCCCCCAGGCTGCCCCCACTTTACTCATCCTCCAAAGGGCTGCCTGAGTCCCTGAGCCCACCGACCAGGAGGGGCTCAGCCACTGTCTTGGAGACCCCCTCAGCCCGCTCCAGAGAGCTCAGCCCCCTCCCCATGGCCCTGTCCCCCAGCCCGACCCACTTGGCACCTTGACAAACAGCTGGAGCTTGCCGGTCTCGGCCATGGCAGACGACTGAGGCTGTGAACACTGACACAGGGCACATCCCGCTGACCTGGGCTCTTTAAGGCTTTCTGACTGCCCCGCCCTCCCTGGAGCCGCCCCTGCCCCCACCAGCTACTTAGGGGGGAGGTGAGGCTGCAGAGATTTGGAGCCGGCTTCGCAGGAAGGTGTGTGCAGGAGGCTGAGCTCCAGGGTGTGACTGTGGAGCGGGGGGTGGGATTGGGTGTTTGGGGCTAACCCGAGATGGAGACCAGGCAGCTGGTGCAGGCTGAGTGCCCAGGGCTGGGGATCTGGTTCAGGGCAACCAATGGAATGGGTTCTAGAACAGTGGACTGAAAGGTGGAGCAGGGGGGTGCAGCCAGTTGGAGGGGGCACAGCTCTGGATCAGGCACCCCCCATCATGGACCTCAGCCCAGGATCTGCACCCAGGACCCTCTGCAAGAAGCACCCGCTGTCAATCAGGGCCCCAGCCCAGAGAGCCGAGTAGTCTGCTTACTGGGGGGAGAGGGGCAATGAATCGCCTAGCCTTAGTTTCCCTATCTGCAGTATCTGCATTACAGGTGATGAGACCTCCTGGAAGGGAGGCGCTCCGCATGGCAGAGCTGGCCGGGCAAGGTCAGGTAGTGTCGCAGACAGGCCTGCGCTCCTGCTTAGGGCAGCGCCCCGTTTTCCAGCTCGCCAGTCTAGGAGATGAGCCTGGCTTTCAAGCCTGCAGTGGAGGCGCGCTCCACCCTGTCCTCCCACGCAGGCCTAGCGCGGGCTTTTCTTTCTCCGCGAACCTTTTCAAAAGAAGCATCGGGAGGGGAGTTAGATCCTCAACTTGCTGGAGACCCTCAACAACCTGGGCCCACGCCCCGCGGTCCCCCACCCTGCCCTCCTCCTGGCGCCTGGGGGGGAAGGGGAGCAGCCCCAGGGTCCCCCGGAGGGGAGACGTCCTCCCGGTAGGGCGTCCGTGGAGGCTCGGCTGCCGCCCAGTGGCCGCAAGCTGCATATCCGGGAGCCCGCGCGTCCTGCTCTCCCGGCCAGCGGAGCTCCCCAGGCCCGCCCGCCCGCTCTGCCCGCCGCCTCATCACTAAGGGCCCTGGTTCCCAAGCCCTGGGCTCCTGTCGCCGGATCAAGTCTCCAGGGCCTTCCGGGCGGCTGTCCCGCACCCCAAGTGCCCCCTCCTCTCCAGCACGCGGTCAGGGCTCCGGGGCACCGACCAGCGCGCGGGGCCTCGGGCGGCTGTGTAGTCGCCTCCTGCGCTCCAGCTACACCCCTGGAGCCTCAGTTTTCCCCTCCACCCCGCCTCTGTGAAGATTCCGTGCGCCGCCGTTTAAGCTGTGGCACTCTCAGTGCCACTGCTGGTGGCTCGTCCGTGTGGTTTCTGCTTCCCTCGCAGATGTCTTGGTCATCTAGTGCTGCTGGAATGGAAATACCACCAGTGGATGGCTTTAACAAAGAGAAATTTATTTTCTCACAGTCTAGTAGGCTACAAGTCCAAATTCAGGGCATGAACTCCAGGAGAAGGCTTTCTCTCTGTGTCGGCTCTGGAGGGAGGTCCTCGTTGTCATCAGTCTTCCCTTGGTCTGGGAGCTTCTCTGCGCAGGAACCTCAGGTCCAAAGGACGGGCTCTGATCCTGGCACTGCTTTATTGGTGGTAGGAGGTTCCCATGTGTCTCTGCTCGCTTCTGTCTTTTGTATCTCGAAAGAGATTGGCTTAAGACACTATCCAATCTTGTGTAACTCATCAGTATAACTGCTGCTAATCCATCTTATTACATCATGCTGATAGAGTTTACAACACATAAGGATATCACATCAGATTACAGAATGGCACACAATCATACAATACTGGGAATCAAGACCCAGCCAAGCTGGCAGATATTTTGGGGGGACACAGTTTAATCCATGACAGCAGACAAATAGCCAACCCTAGAAAAGCAGCCTGAAGTCCTGCACACCTGTACCTGTTCACCACGTGTTGTGTGTGTGTGTACAGTTTTATGTATGTATAGATAATATACGGTATAGAACTTATATAGTTATATACATATACAGTTACATAGGTGTAATATACATAGTTATATGGATGAAATATATGTCGTTTCTTTTTAACCCTAAAGAGAAACCCCGTACACTTGAAGCAATAGCTACCCCCAGCCCCTGGAGCCACGATTTTCCTTTCTTTCCATGCATTTGCCTAGTCTAGATATTGCATATAAATGGGATCATATAGCATTTGTCCTTTGGCGTCTGATTTGTTTTCACTCAGCATCTAGGTCCCATTCATGTTGTGGCGTGAGTCAGCACTCCATTTCCCTTTAAGATTGAGTAGTCCATTGTCTGCAGAGATGACACATTTTAATCAGTCTGCCTGTTGCTGGACACTTGGGTTGTTTCCCCCGTTGGCTGTTAGGAAGAACGCTGCAGGGAGCATTGGTGTGCACATATCTGAGACCCTGCTTTCAGTTCCTTTGGGTATATACCTAGGAGCGGAATTGCTGGGTCAAACGGTGATTCTGTGTTTAGCTTTTTGAGGAACCACCAGACCGTAGAGCTGTCATTTTAAGATGGGGGTTAGATCCTGTTTGGGGCCCTGGCTCCACGCTCTGTCAGGGAAGGGTCAGAGGGAGCAGAAAGATTCAGCTCTTCTGCTCCC
Source organism: Dugong dugon (assembly GCA_030035585.1). Classification (NCBI taxonomy): domain Eukaryota; kingdom Metazoa; phylum Chordata; class Mammalia; order Sirenia; family Dugongidae; genus Dugong; species Dugong dugon. The sequence goes on from CM057471.1 coordinate 1,383,437, forward strand.
CGAGCTGCCCCTCCCAGGGCACAGGGTCCTGGAGCAGGGAGCAGGCTCAGCTTAGTGACCCCCTCCCCAAGGCATTTCAGGGTCATCCGGAGCAGGGCCTTGTCCTGGTGAAGAACAGATCTGTGGGGCTGCAGACACCTTCTGCCTCCGTCTGGGGCCGAGACTGTGTGGTGGCTTTGCACTGACTGAGCTGGGGGGCTTCCCAATGTGGAGGCTGGCCAGCCTTTAGAGGCTGCAGCCAGTGCTCGGGGTCCAGTCAGGGTGGCTGGGCCGTGTGCTGCTGGGGCGCGGGTGGGCCCTGGAAGATGGGGGGGTGCGGGGTGGTAGGGGCGAGCTGAGGGCTCATGCTTCGCCCACCTCCAGCTCCCAGGGGCCTGGTATGTGAAGGCTATGGTGGCCGACAAGGACCTTCCTGCAGAAAAGAGGCCCAAGAAGGTGTCCCCCGTAATGGTGACTGTCCTGGAAGGTAAGGACCTGGAGGCCTTGTTCACTTTCCTGAGAATCTCAGCTCCTCCCCCACTGGCTCAGAGGCTTCCTCTCTCCACCCTAAGCAGTCCCACCTGCTGCTCCTCTGCCCACCAAGCATTTGAATTCTTGCACGTTGGTAAATAGATGTCTCAGGTTCGTCACCTAACTTTGGGGGAAGGAGTCCCAGGTGTGCTCTAATACTCAGGAGCAGGTGGCAATGAAATTTTGGGGACACCTGAGCAGAGGGTCACCTGGGCCAGGTGAACTGAGGACGGTGCAGGTGTGCTGCTTCCCGTTTCCCAGGAAGCAGCATCAGTGCCACAGCAAGAGTTGTGATGGGGAGAACGGGGAAAGGGGGGGAACCCGGCAAATACAGCACCCTGAGTCTGGCCTCCTCCCCTGCCTCCCCACCCCACCCCCAGCCCCATCCATCCCCAGAGAGTACCCAGGGTGGCCTTCCTGCCTGGGTGTCCCTGCTCTGTCCAGACCCTAGAACATGCTAACCTTCACCTCCCCAGGGTCTTGCTGCCCCAGGATGCAGTGACCTGACATCAGACCCCAGGTATGGCGGCTTCATCTGCAGCAAGGACTGGCTGATCACCCCGTCCCCTTGAGTGGTCCTAGCTGTTTACCTGGCAGGAGCATGGGGGTTAGGGATTGGGGAGGGATGGAAGCATAGCCTCGGGTCAGGGACCGGTGTCCAGCTGCCCTGAGCTGAAATGGCCAAGCTCCAACCTCTGGCACCCTCTGCCCTGACCCACCTCATGTCTCCATGAGTGGATGGGGACCATTCCCCCAGGAGGTGGCTCTCTCCCAGTAACTGGGGTCCATGGTGGTAGGGAATAGCAAGACCTCCGGCTCCTGCCAAGCTAGGGGGTCTGGGGGCTGGGCCCTCTGTACAATGAGGGCAGCCTAGAATCCGGAATGTTCTAGGCTCTTCCTTAAGAGCTCCGAATGTTTTCTCTCGGGATGAAGACACTGAAGACCAATTTCCTCTCTGCCCTCAGATGGGAGCAGGAAGCCGACGCAGCTCCAGGAGCTGCCTGAAGGACCATCACACCCTTTACTTCGAAGGTGGCTGCTGCAAGAAAACCTTCCACACGGCAAAGCTCAGGGGTGAGGGGCTTCTGGCCATCCCCTCCATCTCTGCCCCAGGGAGCTGGGGCCCAGCGCCAGCCACGCGCTGGTTCCAGGGAAGGTGGTCCTGCACTGGCCTCTGCCCTCGGCGCAGTGGGCCTGGGGCTCCCTGTCTGAGCTCCCTGCAGGGGTGCATAGGTGGGGGACACCACGGGCGGGGCAGGACTATGGGGGGACAGGTCATGGAGGGGAATCCCATTGCTGCTGCAGCTACAATGCACATCCCCGGGGGTCTCTGGGACTGGGGCTGGGGTCAGTGTGAGACCGGGTAAGCTCTGCTACTAGACCTTCATGAAGGAGGGACCCCAGTCCCAGTGCACGTTAGCTCCCACGGTGCTTGGGACGAGGTCCGCAGACCAGGGCCAGGATCCTGACTGTGGCTTTGGTGGCTACGCAGACCCCCAGAGGAGCCGCTCTGTGGCTGGGGTCTTGCCCCCATAGCCCCATCCTCGGGCCTGCTCGGCTGGCTATGATCGCTGGCTTGTCAGGATCTGTCCCACACAGAGCTCTGGGCTTCCGTTCAGGCGGGGTTCTTCTCTACAGAACTGCCCCCTGTGCTGGGGGCGGCATCTCCCCACGTCTGCCCCTCGGAGGCTTCTCGTTGTTGTTGTTAGGTGCCATGAAGTCGGTTCCGACTCAGCGACCCTATGCGCCACAGAACAAAACACTGCCTGATCCAGCGCCATGCTCACAATCGTTACGCTTGAGCCCAAAGTTGCAGCCACCGTGTCCCTCCATCTCGTTGAGGGTCTTCCTCTCCTTCGCTGACCCTCTACTGTACCAAGCACCATGTCCTTCTCCAGGGACTGATCCCTCCTGCGTTGGAGGCTTCTCAGTGACCTGCAAATCCAGTCTCCTTCTCATCTCACTTTGAGGCAGGAACCCAGAAGTGAACGTGGGAGTACTGAACGGATGTGAGAAATTTACAAACAGCAAAGGATTCACGCGGGAGAGCTTCACCCCAACCTGGACGGGTAAAGGGGGCTCTGCTGTGTTCCCATGTCCCCACATCCCTATATCCCTGTGTCCCCGCACCCTCATATCCCCATGTTTCTGGGGAGGAAGCGTTGTTGAATGACTGTTACACGCGGGGCTGAGTCTGGTCATGGGCAGCTCTGACCTGGGGGCAGCCAGGGGGCTGGCCCCTGCCTTGTCTGTTGTTCTTTCACGTACGTTTTCTTTGCCCCCAAGAGAGCTGCACTCCCGAAAAGGGGGTAGGGTGAGTGGGCACTTCTGGAGGATGTTGGGAATGACCAGGAATCTCTGGGGTTCAGAAGCCATGTGCTCTTACATCCCCACTTGCCCCATGCCAGCAGGAGAGGCCCCACCTGGGCCGGGCAGGGGCCATTGCCGCCCTTTTTGTCACCTTGGGCCTCTGGTCATGACCCTGATTGTAATGCCTGGGACACTTAGGATCTTTTTACCTAATCCAACCAGCCACCCTGTGTCCTTGCTCGTGGTGCCAGGCTCCTTCTTGGAGCCCTGCTCCCCAGACCTGTGACCACACCGACCTCTGTGAGTGCCTCTTGGTGTTGGAGCAAGGAGGGTCTCCCCTCAGTTTACCCCTGTCCCTCACACCCAGATACACAAGTAAAGGATAGTCAGTGACTGCCTGTCTCAGGATCCAGGGCTGCAGGGACAAAATACCACCCGTCAATGGCCTTAAAGAACCGAAACTTATGATCTCACACCTCTGGAGGCCGGAGTCCATGCCAGGTTGTTGGCCGGGTTGATTCCTTCGAGGCTTTGGGGGAGGAAGAGCTCCAGGCCCCTCCCAGCTCTGGGTCTGCTGGCGTTCCTTGGCTTGTAGCTGTATCCCCCACAGCATCTTCCCCTTGTGACTGTCTCCGTGTCTGCTCCCCTCTTTTAGATGACACCCCTCAGAAGGAGTTAGAATTGGGATCCACCCTGCTCCGGTAAAACCCCATTAACTGAAAACATCTGCAAAGAAAAGCCTCATTTCCCCAAACAAGGTGTGGGGTGAGGACCTTGGGGGACATAATTCAATCCATGACAGCTGCCCAGTCTTTGGAGGGGCAGGGTAGGAACAGTATAGACCAAGTCTCCCTCTAGGCCCCCATTTCCCCCGAAAGGACAGCCACAGAGGGGTCCTCTCTGAGTCTGGCACCTGCCCTGCCCCTGCATCCCGAGTGGCCCGCTGATGTCTCTCCTTCTTCCTGACCCTGCACCCTGTCCCCCTGTACCCCGAGTGGCCTCTCTGACATCCCCCCTTCTTTCCCAACCCTGTGTCCTGTCCCTCTGCACCCTGAGATGCCCCTCTGTTTCCCTGTCTTTTCCAGCCCTGCCCCCATAACCCAGCACCCCCCATATCCCAGCACCCCGAGAAGCCCTGCTGCCATCTCCCTGTACCCTTTGTTCCTGATCATGCACCCTGCCCACCTACACCCTGAGTGGCCCACTGATATCCCCCCTTATTTCCCAACCCTGCACAGCAGCACCCCCAGTCAGCACCTCCCGAGAGCCCTGCCTGGACTGCCCCCGTCCTGCCCCGCCCTCTGCCCCCTCCCCATCAGGCTGCTTTCTGCTGACTCCAAAGAGTTTCAGCAAACGCTCTGGGCTTGTTTGTGAAGGGGCCGCGGTGCTGGCTCCCTTGGCAATCTGCTGGGGGTGCACTGGGGAGAGGGGGACCACAGTGGCTCAACATCTGACTCACTTGCCTAGCTGCTCGCTGCCTCCAACAGGTCAGCACACCTTGGGACAGAGTGAGGCCTGGGCTGGGGCTGTGACCTGCGGGTTTGTGAGGCCATGGGTGAGGGGCAGGGAGGAGGAGTTGGCGTCAGGGTGCAGATGGGGGTTGGACCCCAGCTGGGTTCCTACCCCAAATGGAAACCCACGGTCCTCGCTCGGTCCCAACCCCCAGCCTCCCCAGGTGGGCCCATGTGCTGGACCCATGCTGGATCCTGGGTTGCAGGGTGGGGTAGCCCCTGTGGAGACCTGGAGGGCCTGGTGTCCTGGGAGGTGGCTACAGGGGAGACCAGACAGGCAAGCCCAACAGCCTGGGCTTCTTGGAAGATGCTCGAATGCAAGGGAATTGGTTTTTCTTCACAGGGCGTTTACCGTAGGGCTGAAAGACTCTGCCCACCTCATTCCTCTCTCACCTGTACGTAATTACAAATAAGCAGCGACCAGGGCACGGTCATGAAGTAAAGCCAGACAGCCAGGTAACAAGTGTGATCCAGGCAGACGGAGGCCTTGGTGTCTACGAGAGGAGAGGGGGAGCAGCCACTCATCTTATAGAAGGCGGGACAAGGACTGGTGTGTCTTTACCTTACTCCACACACCAAATACATTGCTGAAGTGTTAGAGACCCTCATGTAGAAATAAAAAAACATCGGTATAAATATTTAACTGGTTTTGGAGTGGAAGAGAATATTTGAAGCATTAAAGTCATTGCCATCAACTCGATTCTGACTTACAGCATCCTCGTGTGTTACAGAGTAAAACTGAGCTTTGTAGGGTTTTCTGGGCTGTAATCTTTATGGAAGCAGATCACCAGGCCTTTCGTCCTCGGCGTTGCTGAGTGGGACCTAACCACCAGTCTCTAGGTTAATAGTCAGGCAGAAACCATTTGTGCTACCCAGGGACTTAAAAAGCAATGGGAATCAATCCCAGTTGAAAAGGTCAAGATTTGACTGCATGAGAATTTAAAACAGAGAATTTTCACGATGGACCCCAAAGACAAACGACAGATTGGAAATCGATCAGTGGCCCCTGAGGATAGCCCGCAGTGGACGTTGGCAGCTCTCCCAGCATCCCTGCCTGGTCTTCACTGTGAGCGCTGACATCCCCCTCGCATTGTGCTGCCTCCCTGGCTGCCTCCCTTCCTGGTGGGCCATCAGTCCAGCTGCCCTGGGCCCTCTGGCAATGGGCGGTCCGAGGATGGGAGCCAGGCAGCCACCCTCCGGCCTCTGGAGTTTAAACCATGAGCTGAGAGACAGGAGCTGTGCGTTGGCAGCACTGTCCCCTAGTCCCTGCTCCCTCGCTCCCTGGAGCTGTGCAGATGGGCCTTCTCCGTGTTTCCTGTCCAGCTTCCCCTCCCCTCCTTACATCACCCAATCCCAGACCCATCAGTTCTCGATTTGCTTGAGTCAGAGCTGATTTCCGTGGCTTTTAACCACAGACCCCTCATCTACATCCAAATATCCAAACTATTTGAGAAGAGCTGTTACAAATAAGCCAGGGAAAGTCTTAACCCCCAACCAAAACGTGTGCTGAGGCAAGGGACAGAAAACCAAGAAGTCACAGAGATGTCGAGGAGAGCCACAGTGTGTACATATTTATAAATGTTGTATTTTAATTGTTGTAAAAATATGCAACACCACATTTTCCAGTTTGAGATTTTTCAGGTGCACAGTTTAGTGACGTCAGTTACATTCATCATGCTGCGCAGCCCCCAGCTATAGTGGTTGCCTGATTTCCCATCACCATAAAGATGCCCACGGCTTCCTCCCACCCCTGGTAACCACTAATAAAGTTGGGTCTCTGTGATGGTTAAGATCGTGTGTCAGCTTGGCTGGGCCATGATTCTCAGTGTTTTAATGTGATCACTCCCATGATTAAATTTACTGTGAGTAGCCAATCAGATGAAAGGGAGTCTCCTTTGGGGTGTGGCCCGCATCTGGATATAAGCAGACATTCTGGCTTTTTGCTCTCTCTGGATCCTGCCTCCTGTCGTCTCATCTCCGGTTCTTGGGACTTGAGCTGTCAACTTATCTGCCGAACCTGGGATTCGTCGATCTGCACAGCCTGTGAGTGGGAACCCTGCTCTCCGACCTGCCGATCTTGGGCTTGCCAGCTTCCGCGGCTGCGTGACTTGGGAGAGGCCTCTACCCTGATCCACAAACTTGGGACATTCTAGCCTCCACAATCGCGTGAGCTGTTTCCTTGATATAAATCTCTCTCTCTATATATATATTTATGCACTTTACTGGTTTTGCTTCTCTAGAGAACCCAGCCTAAGACAGTCTCTATCCATGTGCCTGTTATTGTTATTTCATATACGTGAGATCACAGAATGTCTGTCGTGTTGTGATTGACTCCCTTCACTCAGCATGTTGCCAGGGCTCGTCCATGTGATAGCATGCATCAGGGCTTCACTTCTCTTTATGGAACCACAGAATATCTTTTGGTTCCCAACAAAATGGAATTTTTTTTTTTATATATACAAGAGAAGATGCAAGTGCCAGAGATGATGCACCAAGACAGGTTCCCTCTGATGTTTGCCCACCGGGAGGCTGACAACACATGGATTGAGAGCAAGGACTCTGCTGCCAGACAGACACCTCCGTTTCAGTCCCAATTCTGCTCAGCGATTGCCTACCTTGGCCGAGTTATTTAACTTCTCTTGGTTTCCTCATCCATAAAATGAAGTTTACAAAAGCACCCACCTTTTAGGGCTTCTATGAGGAACACACACATACACACGCACCCCACTTGGGTATATGTCTGGTACTGCCGGAGTCTATCTAAATATTATCCTTCACGCAGGTGGAGTGTAATTTGTATAAGCCTTAATGTGGTGCCCTGTGGTTTTCTAGGAACTCAGGTGGCACAAATGGTTTGCAATCAGCTGCTAACCTAAAGGTTGGTGTTTCGAACCCACCCAGCAGCTCCATGGAAGAAAAGGCCTGGTGATCTGCTTCCATAAAGACAAGAGCCAAGAAAAACCCTACAGAGCTCAGCTCCACTCTGTAGCACATGGGGTCCCAGGAGTTGGAGGTTTACTCAGCAGCAGCCCATGACAGCATGATCGTCTAACTCCAACCTTGGACGCAGTATTAGAGAGATGATGCTAACAAATACTTATGGAAAAGATTCCAAGGCACAGCGCTGTACATAATTGTACAGTGAAAAATATAGAGTTTCGATCCCCAGAAGGAGATGAGGTAGATTCAAGCTCAAGTGGTTTATAAGGGAGGTGACCCAGGAAACGCTGCTGGGGGTGGGGAGGTGGAATCAGATGGGAAGGCTGCCGACACGTGTTTCGTTGTTGAGCCAGTTCCCACTGTGGGCCCTGGGCCCAACCTCCTAAGACGGTGGGGGCACATGGGTCCTAGAGTTATTACTTCTGAGGGGTGAGAGAGCTGGCGTGTCATCGGATGTGGGCTGCACCCGGGGGGGGGGGGGTCTCTGACCAGTCAGCCTGGCCAATCCGCCCTGCCCAGGAGTATGTCCTTATGACAGCAGATTTCTCCGCCACACCAAGCTGCTGGCCATGGGGACTGCTGGAAGCAGTGTCCCCTGGGAAATCCCTCCCCCAACTCTCTCGGTCACCCTGAGTAACGGTGCAGTCAGCAACTCCTACTTTCTGGGTGCACCCACACATCAAGCTGACAAGCCATGAATGGGCCAGTGGCTCTTCCTCCACTGTCAGCTGGTTGTAGGCAAGTCCCTGTGAGGCCACAGAAGTAGACCGGGGAAGGGGCACTGGTGCAAAAGGAGAGGCTGTGGGGTCCAGACCACCTATTGGGTTAACTTACTTGTGCCCTCTGGACCTGCTGGGTCTGATCCTGGGGGACCATTTCCATCAGACAATGGATTACTCCTGGGCCACCTACATTATGGCCATACCCAGGTTGAGCTGGGAAGCTCCGATATCATAGACATGTGGTATCTTGTGGTCAGGAGCTCAGTATGTACTGGGACCCAGGAGGAAGGCAGATGTTACTTTTTTAAAGCATTGTTATAAATGTTAATTTTAAAGCCATTCTACAGCCCCGCACGAGTCTGAGGAAGAAGGGAGAAGGTACAGCTGCTGCAGAGACTCGGAGGCAGAAGTGAGTTTGTCCAGAGAGGGGGTTGGAGAGTGGCCAGCATGGCTGGAGCCAGCTGGGGAGGAGGGGAAGGAGGAGGAGGGCAGGTCCAGGTCCCAGGACCCGGTGGGCTAGAGGAGCTATCTCCTGCTCTTGACAACATTGCCCCAAAACTAATGATTCACAACGGCACACTTTGATGATCTCTGTGACCAGGCATGGCTTAGCAGATGACTTTGCCCCAAATTCTCTCACAAGGCTGAGGCTGTGATCTCAAGTGAGGCTTGACTGGGGAGGATCTGCCTCCTGCTCACACCATGCTATGGGCAGGATTCTGCCTTGTGAACTGGTGGACTGGGGGCCTCCGTTCCTCTCTGTCTGTTGATCAGGGCCCTTGCGTCATTCTCCTGAGGTCATACATCACAGCTGCTTCCTGCGAGGAGAGAGAGAGCATAAGATACAGCCAAGACAACATTGCCCTCTCCTATTCTTTAGAATTGAGTCCCTGAGTCCAGTCCACACTCAGGGAAGGGGGTCCCACAGGATGTGGAGACCAGCAGGTGGGATTGTTGGGACCCATTGTTCACGCTGTCCACCCCCTAGTCCAGGATGAAGCACTTGAGTCAGATTGTAAGTATAATGGAAGTTACTGGGGGGCTTTATGCAGAGGATGATGATATCTGATGTTCCTTTACTTCCAACCCCTCCTGGTGCAGATAAAGAAACGAGGCCAGGAGGAGAAGTGATTTCCCAAACTCACACCACCAGAACCCAGCCCTGTTTGGAGGTGTACTCCAGGCTGCTTCACACCCTTCCTTGAAATTCTCCCATCTCTGAGTTTGTACATTAGCTACATGTGACACCAGCCTATGGGTTTATCGGTGTTATCTCACATACACCTGCTGCTGTCCTAGGAAGAAGATGCTAGAATGATCCTTATTGTAACAGACAGGGTTAAACTCTTCCCCCTCCTCCCATCACACCCGGGTTCTGCGAGTTCCTGATAAGACATTCTGTGTAACGGCCCAAGGTTGTCTTACTTCTTCTCTGCTCAAGGCTGCTTCACCACCCACTGCGCCCTCCTCCATGTGGACATGAGCAATAAGCTGAAAAGCTGTCCTTAGAGAAACTTCATGCATCATACCTCCCCAAAACACACACACCCAGCCACCATATTGCACCCCCCCACTGCACCCCATACATGTTAATTAGTTCCTGAAATTGCCCACCTACTGCCAGAAACTTCATGAATCATGCATAAGTTCCCTATCCTGAACCCTGTAATTGACCTAGACTCCCCAACCTTGGGGAGCTTGATTTGAGACTTAGTCTCCTAGCTGCTTGCTTGACCAGCTTGCAATAAAGTCCACTTTCTCTTTCTCAAAGACCTGGTGTCTCTCAGTTGACTCAAGGGGTCACACCAGGCAGGACCCAGCCTCATTGGGTTACACCATCGTATGGTCAGGAGACTAGGGAACACGACAGAGCCCTAGTGTCAGATGATTCTGGGCTCTAACCATGTGACTTGGAGAAGACACTGGATATGGCTAAGCCTCTGTTTTCTCATCTCTGGAATGTGTGTTTTGTGAGGACTTACTGGGACACTGCTGTTACTACAGGGAGCTACCATGATTATTTAGTTAACAAAATGACTTCAGGTTCCTGATGTTTTTAATCACCCCTATGTCAAATTCTACTTTGAAAGCCGAGTCCTGTTTTCTGCTGGAGGCTCTCTTGTTCCACCTCCTGCCACAGGTCACAGAGGTCTGGGACCCCATCCTCCTGGTGGTTCATGGGGCAGCCTCTGACAGTATGTCCCTCCTTTCAAATCAAAGTGTATCTGTGGATCAGACCAGGACCTGGATGTGACATGGGTGGTGTGGACCATCAAGGCAGGCTCACTGGAAAAGCTGGTAGAGCACCTGGTGCCCGTCTCACCTTCAATGACATCTTCCTGGGAACCTACAGAACCTTCACTACCACCCAGCAGGTCCTGGACCTGTTGTTCCAAAGGTGAGTGCCCAGCCCTCCACAGCCTAGTGGGGAATCTGCCCCCTACCAGCTGTGAGTCTTAGAAATGTCACTCACCTATCTGTGCCTCAGTTTGCTCCTCTGAAAAGTGGGGAAGAGGACCAGCTTCCCTGGGTAATTGACAGAACCTCACGGGACAAGCCATGGAAAGTGGGTACCCCAGCCCAGCTCTGCAGAAAAGCTGCTGGAAGGGCTGAGATGTTCACATTTATTATTTTCCTCTCCCCCATGAAAAAGCTGTCTCTCTCACCCCTCACTGACTGTGTCATCTTGAGCAAACCTATTTGGAAAGGGGGTTGAGATTCCATGAAATAGATCCTTGTCCTTGGTGTGGGCAGAAGAGGAAAACCTGGGGGCTGGCAGGCCTCAGACCCACTCAGATATCAGGGAAGGTACTGATTGGGTTCATTCATTCAACAATTATCTGTGAAGCCCCTACAGTTGCAGACACTGTTCTAGGCATTTAGCACTGTTCAGGGAACAAAGCAGAAAGGAAGCCCTGCACGCCTGGGCCTCCATTCTAGTTGGGGAGTCAGACAGGAACACTAAACCTCGTAAGCCGGTAGTGTCCACGGTGCATTCGATGTGACGTCCTCACGCCTCCTCTAGGTATGAATTCAACTGCCACCACTCTGCCAAGGACGGAGAACCTCAGAAGAAGCTTAAAGAGTGAGTGGACTTTGGGTGGAAAAGGAGGGGCTGCTGTCTCCACAGAAGGGTGGTGGTGGTGTAGGGAGCTGTGTCTGGATTTGGGCTGAGCAGACCCTGGAACCCACACATCTAGATCCCCTGGAGGAATGAGTTCAGGGGCTCCCTCTGCTGGAGGAAAGCAGTCACACAGAGCTGGGGGTGGAACGCTGGAGTCCTGGGGAGCAAAGGGGAGGCTGGGGCTCAGAGTGGCCCCTGAAGCAATCCTTCCCCACCTCCCCACAATCCCCTCCAACTTTTGATTGTCCCCTCCCTGATCAGGGGCCGGACCAGGAGGTGGGGGGAGAAACCTGCTCCCGAATCCTGCATCCCTTCTTGTGGGTTCTCAGCTGCATGTGGGGCCCCTGTCCCTCGGGAAAACAGTGACCATGGGAGAAGAGACCCTCTCGTGCACACAGAGAACCAGGCAGCCCGCTGATGTACACAGTCCAGGTGGAGGGCCCCCAGGGCCTGGGCAGGCTAGGACAGGGGACAGACTCCGTGTGAACCTCAGCATCAGATATTCCTGGAGCATTACTGTATGCCAGGCTGTGAGGTGAACATGCAGGCACACCCCTTCCTGCCCTCAGGGGTTTACTGTCCATTGAAGAGGGGGTCAGGAGACAGGGACGTAAGTCAGGCTTCCCGAGAAGGGAGAGTTGGGACCGAGGCTCTGTGCTAGCCCCTGCTCAGTGACCAGGCTTGCCACTGCCAGGACAGCAAGAGGGTGTGGTTCAGGGTAGGGCTGGCCTTTGGAAGGACAGAGGCTGACAGAGGGACCCAGCCCCTGGCAGGGGTGCCCTGGGACAGCAGTGTAGTGGGAAAGGCCAGGCCTCTGACTCTGCTCTTCACCACCCTCCCCAGAGCCATGTCTTTTATCTTGGAGACATGGATGGGCTACTATCCAGATGATTTTGACCAGCCTCCACACTTCCCGTGCCTCAATTTCCTGGTGAACTACGTGAAGGAGAACATGCCCGGCACGGATCTGGAGCAACGCACCGGAAGTCTCTGTGCTGAGCTGCATCACCTGGAGCACTTGAAGGCAAAGACAGAGGGTGAGGAGGACTGGGCATGCCTGCATGTGAGCTTGTGAGGGGGACAAAGGGCGGGTCCCACAGGGAGGACCCCAGAGGCTGGGGATGGGACAGAGCTCCGAGGAACCTCAGATCATCCTCTAGGGGACCACAGTCTGGGAAGACTTCCTGGGGTGGAAAACTTGGGCTTGGTTTTCTCTTCATGGCAGCGGGATGTTTTCCATTGTTGGCAAGGCACAAGGAAGGCAGTCATGTTGGTGATCATTTCTCCTCTTGCACCTCCAACCTCAGGGCCCGCACCACGTCTAAAAGCAGCTGATGATCTAGGACCACCTCCAGGTGACCCTGCTCCAGCACGAATACTGGAGCTCTGTAGTCTTCCGTCACCAGCACCAACACCAGACGCAGAGCCTGCTGGAGGGCTGGATTCTCTTTCTGGATCACCACCAGAACTGTCTCCTGTACCACCTGGTGAGGTTGGTCCTGCTCCAGAATCAACACCCAAGCTGGATAGAACATTGGGCCCACCATCACCAGCACCAGGACCACTGGCTGACATCCATCTTGCCACTGCAGTAACCCTCGAGATCAGTGTAGCCTCAGGGCCTCCATATCAAGCTCTGGCCAAGGCACCAGACGGAGAGCCTGCTGGAAAGTCGGGTTCCTATCCTGGGCCACCTCCAGCACCGGATTCTGGACCACCACCTGCTGTTGATTCTGCTCGTGTACCAACACCGGGGCTCCATATATCCTCAGGTCTTCCGTCTCCAGTTCTGGCCAAGGCACCAGACCAAGAGCCTGTGGAAAAGCCACAGTCTTATCCTGTGCCACCTACAGAGCTGGCTCCTCGACCACTGGCTGAGGTCCATCAGTCTCCTGCACCAACAGCGGGGCTCAGTGTAGAGCCACATTCTCCAGCTCCAGCTCTGGCAGAGGCACCAAATGAAGAGCCCATTGGAAAGCCAGATTCTTATGCAGAGCCACCGCGAAAAGCAGCTGACAGACGACTGGCTGATGTTGACCCTTCTGCACCAACAATGGGGTTCAGTGTAGCCCCAGGTCCTCCATTGCCAGATCTTGCCCAGGCACCAGATGAAGAGGATGCTGGAAAGCCGGATTCTTATCCTGAGCCACCTCCAGAACCAGCACCACAATCACCCGCTGATGTTGATCAGCCTTGTGCACCAACTCTGGGGCTCAGTGTAGCCCCTGTTCTACCGTCCCCAGCTCTGGTACAGGCACCAGTTGAACAGCCTGCTAGGAAGCCAGATTCCTATGCTAGGCCACGTCCAGAAGTCATTTTTCTACTACCTGGTCAGGTAGATCCTTCTCCTGAACCGATACTGGAGCAGGATTGAACACCAGGCCTTCCGTCCACAGCTTCATCACCGGCTCCAGATGGAGAGCTGACTAGAGGGATGGATTCCTATCCTGGACCACGTCCAGATGTCAGTCCTCTTGTATTAACACTGGAGCTCCCTAGAGTACCAGCTATTCCATCACTGGTTCTAGCACTGTCACTCAAAGAAGAGCCTGCTGGAGGACTGGACTCTGAACGCGGGCCACCTATAGAACCAGCTCCCAGGCCACCGGCTGACGTTGATCCTCCTCCTGCACCTACACGGGGCTCAGTGTAGCCCCGGGCCATCTATCTCCGCATCTGGCTGAGGCACCAGATGAGAAGCCTGCTGGAAAGCCGGGTTCTTACCCTGTGCCACCTCCAGAGCCGACTCCAAGACCACTGGCTGACATCCATCCTGCCCCTGCAGCGACACCAGAGATCAATGTAGCCCCAGGTCCTCCATCTCCAGCTCTGTCTCAGCCACCAGGCTGTTTGTCTGATGATTGGGTCAGAGCTGGAGATGAAGGACCTGGGGCTACATTAAGTCCCGGTGTTGCTGCAGGAGCAGGAGCCACGTCAGCCTGTTTTCCGAGATCCTGTTCAGGATGTGGCCCAGGGTAAGAATCTGGCTTTGCAGCAGGCTCTTCATCTGGTGCCTGGGCCAGAGATGGAGATAGATGACCTGGAGCTACATTGAGCCCCGTTGTTGGTGCAGGAGAAGGATCAACATCAGCCAGTAGTCTGGGAGCCTGCTGGAAAGCTGGGTTCTTATCCTGGGCCACCTCCAGAATGGGATTCCCGACCACCGCGTGAGGCCAATCTACTCCTCTACCAACACCAGGGCTCCAGGTAGCTGCAGGTCTTCCACCTTCAAGTCTGGCCCAGGCTCCAGACCTAGACCTTGCTGGAAAGCTGGATTCTTATCCCAGATCATCTTCAGAATCAGCTCGTGGACCACCGGCTGACGTTGATCCTCTTCCTCAGGGAACACCGGAGCTTGATGGAGCTCCAGGTGCTCCCTCTCTAGCTCTGGCCTTGGCACCAGAGGCTGAACCAGTTGCCCCACTTCTCTCACAGCATCTCCCCATCCACAACGAGGGAGCATCGGCTCCAGAACTGGACCCTTTCTACTCTCCCTTGAGTGGTTATTGCTGTGGTTTCTTTGTAGTATTTATAGTTTATACTATTTAACTTTATAGTTTATACTATTTAACTTTATAGTTTATACTATTTTAGCTTGTAGACTTCTCATTTAATAAAGTTTTATTTTAATAGTTTAAACGTGTGTAATATAGTGGCTTTATATATGTCCTAACGACTTAGTGCTTAAGAACTCGCTTGCTAACCAAAAGGTCAGCAGTTCAAATCCACCAGCTGCTGCTTGGAAACCCTATGGGGGCAGTTCTACTCTGTCCTATAGGGTCGCTATGAGTCGAAACCAACTGGATGGCACTTAACAACTTAACAACAACAACAAATGTACTTTCACAATCCTTGTTCAATCACCAGTATCTACCTACTTCAGAACACTGTCATCTCCAAAAAGAGAAACCCTGTCCCCATTAAGCTATCCTCCCTGTGGCCCCTCACCCTAACACATGGCAACCAGTGATTGGTTTTCTGTGTCTATGGGTTTCGTGCTTTGGAGTACTTATCTGCATGGAAATACATGGCCTTTTGTACCTCCTTCTTTCACTTAGCTTCATGTGTTGGAGGTTCATCCACACTGTAGCACTTGTGAGTTTCTAATTCCTTTTAAGACTCGATGGTATCTCATTGTGTAGATGGACCACACTTTGTTCATCTAGTCATCTGTTGATAGACATTGGGTTGTATCTGCCCTCTTTTGACTGACGGGAGGAAGTAGTGCTGCCATAGAATTTGTGGACAGGTGTTTGTGTGACTGCCTGCCTATAGCATAAATCCCAGGAATGGGGAAAGAGGAGGTGGGAAAGGTGAGGACACAGTCCAGGTGTGGGGAGTGAGAGTTGGGAGGGATCAAGAGGCAGACAAGCTATGGGAGCTGAGGAGCTGGTAGAGGCCTGGAGAAGTCCCAGATGTGAGTAACAAGGAGTCATTAGGGGTCCGGAGGCAGCACTGCTGTGGTGACTCAGGAGGTGGAAGGGATCAGACCCAGTATAGGAATTGAGAGGGTAGGAGGGGCCAGGACACCACCATCAGGTGTGGTAATGACGAAATGGGAGGGATCAGGAGGTGGCCCAGTAACGGTAGGTGAGGACGGTGTAGAAGTGAGGAGGAGCAAGGGCCCACAAGGAGGCACAGGTGTGGTAATGATGAGGTGGGAGGGGTCAGTGAGTGCACAGGTGTGGCAATGAGGAAGCAACTGAGGTGTGGGAGTAAGGCGGGAGGTGAGTAGTAGAAGGCACCTGTGTAGGGAGTGAGTAGTTGGGAGGGGCCAGTGGAAGACCAGATGTGCTATTGAGGAGGTGGGAGGGGTTAGGAGGCATTCAGTGTATGGGAGGTGAAGAAATGGGTGGGCAGTTGAAAACTCAGGTGTGGCCTATGAGAAGGTGGAAGGAGTTAGGAGGCAACCCAACTTGAACTTGGGAAGTGAGGAGATGGGAAAGTTTCGGTATGGGCGGTGAGAAGGTGGACGGGGCCAGAAGAAGGCCTAGGATTGGCTAATTGGGAGCCTTGAGGGGCCATAGAATGCCCAATGTTAGGAACTGAGGAGGAAGGAGAGGTGAGGTGAGGAGGTGGGCTGGGGGAGGAGAAGGCACAGTTGTGAAGAGTAAGCATGTGGGTGGGGCCAGGATATCCCAGAGCTGTGGGTAATGAGGGGTGGGAGGGCTTAGGAAGCAGCCCAGTTTTGGTAAAGGAGGACGTGGGAGGGGTCAGAAGGTAGGGGTCAGGAGACAGCCCAGATGAGGGTACTGAGTGGGGTAGGGTCAGGAGGGCACCCACTTGTGTCAGAGAGCACAGGTGAGACGAGCCAGGTGAAGGCAGAGCCTTAGCGTTAATGAGGTAAGAGGGCTCAGAAGAAGGCACAGGGAAGGCCAAGGAGCAGATGGGAAGGGCCAGGAGGTAGCACAGGTGTGGAGAATGAGGGGGGACCAAGGTGCCAGGAGGCCACCCAGGTGTGAGTAGTGCAGAAGTAGAAAAGGCAGAAGCAGTCCACCGTGGGAAGTGAGGAGGGGGACAAGCAGGAGAACACTTGGAGGGGTCAGGAGTCAGCGCAGTAGGAGGTATAGGGCCTTGAGCATGGCCGGGGTGAAGCAAAATGTGGAAGCAGCCAGGAGATGCCCAGGTGTGCGGAGTGAGGTGGAGGGCAGGATCCCCGGCCCCTACCCCCTACTGCCCACCCTTCACCCAGGTGACCAGCCATCATAAGGCTCTGCAGGGCTGAGGCAGGGACTGTGTTGCACAGCTGGTGCAGGTGACATCAGAGACTAGAAGTGACAGAACGCCATGGGAGGGGTCAGGATGCCTTGGTGGCAGGTGGGCCCCTGCAGCACGCCCCAGCCCTGGCCTGAGGCCCTCTGGCCCTGAACACGTGCCCATGGACTGGGGGAGGCCCCGTGTACCTCGAACTGCCTGGGCAGCCCTGGAGGTCGCATCTCCCCACAGGCCCTCAGTGGCCGCTGGCCACCCATTTGTGCCCTCTCCGTGGTGAGCTTGAAGTGGGTTCCAGGCTCAGAGGGAGCTTCATCAAAGGGCCAAGAGGGAGAGCTTTCCTCTGGGGCAATGTGATGAATTGGTCTGGGCCCAGGCTCAGCTGGTGGGCTTGGGGGGGGCTCATGCTAAGATGGGAATCATATGCCTCTGGAAGATGGGGACTGCCAGGCCTGAGCCATCACACATGTTCGTACCCGTGCATCCAGGATTCCAGAACCAGAACATCTCCCTGATGCCATGGTGGCCCTGAGAGTCAACCCCATATTCTGGAAATGGGAAAGGGGACAAGTCAAGAATGAACACAGAGAGTTCTGGCAAAATGGCGCTCTAGGCAGAAGCACCACACCGTCCCTCCACAGCAAACATCCGAAAAACTAAGCCGAACAGAGAATACAACAGTCCCGAAACCCTAAAACTCCAAATGAAGAGGTAAAGAACTCAGCCAAACACCAAATGGAGTGAGAAAACTGACAGAGAATGGAGAGCAAGGAGAGATTCATGCAGAGGTCCCCTACCAGCTAACGCAGTGCTGATCCGCCATCTTGGACTCCGATCGGAGACCAGCAAACAGGGGGTTAGAGAAAGCAGCCTCAAGGAGCGTCCAGCGGGAGACAAAACAACTGGTAATTTGTGATGCACGCTTTCCCACCTCCCACCCTTCTTCACCCCGACTCGGCCTCCTCTGCTTCCCGTGGCCACGATCTCTTGACCGGGAAACACCGGCTGCTTGGATTCCACATACCCGAACGGGCCGGCTCCCTGAGTGCCATTTGTTGGCTGCGGGTGTTGCTTTTTTCTGCTTCTTTTGATTTCTTCCTTGCCTCTCGCCATCTCCTCCTCCTTTAGCTCAAATGCCTGGCTTCCTGCGCCATCTTTGCTTCTTCCTGAGGGGCTGCAGAGCTCCGGTAATTTGTGCGCTTTCCCACTCCCTACTCTTCTTCACCCACACTTGGCCCCCTCTGCTTCCCACGGACACAGTCTCTTGTCCAGAAACACCAGCCCGCACTAGCTGGCTCTCTGAGTGCCATTTGTTGGCTGCTAGTGTTGCTTTTTTTCCCTGCTTCTTTTGATTTCTTCCTTACCTCTCACCACCTCCCCCTCCTTTCGCTCAAATACCTGGCTCCAAGCTCCATCTTTGCTTCTTCCTGAGGGACTGTGGAGCTCCGTTCCAGTGTGGAGCTGCTTCCCGGTCTGGGCTGCCGCGCTGGTGGGATCCCGAGGCTTTTGTTCGTTTGTTTGTTCTGAATTGTTTGTTTATTTGTTTTCTTTTCCTTTTCTTGAGTTGGGAGCCTGTTCTGGCCGGGTGTAGCTGCGTAGCAAGGAGACTCCCCCTCGGCTTCCACAGACATGCAGAGGGATCCCTGAGACCATTTTTTTGTTGTTCTTGTTGGGTTTTTTTTCCCTGTTTTTTTTTGGGGGGCTTTTCTTGTTTGTTTGTTTTTTTAATTTGTTTTGTTTTCTTTTCCCTCTTTTTCGCTTTTTGTCGTTCTTCATTGTTCAGTTTCTCGCCTCTCTATATCTTCCTTCTCTTTCTGTTCCCTGAATACCTGGGGTTGTATACCTCTACGCCTTCTAGCCAGGCTGTACTGCAACACCTGAGAGTGACTTCCCCAGACCTTATAGCTGCACCGGTGGGATCACTGGGAACTTTGTGGTTCTTTAACCTTTCTGATTTTTATTTATTCATTCTTTTCTTTTCTTCCTCTTTCCCTTTCTCCATTTCATAGTCTCTCATCTCTCCACTCCAACGGCAAGCTCCCCTAGCATTCTTTTTGTTTGTTTGTATGTTTTTGGCTCCTGTTCCTCTCTCCTCTCTCCCATATCCATCTTAGCTCCACACATAGCAATCTCCCTGCTGCATCCTGCCTACCTGCACCATGCTCTTGACATCACATCAACAAGCAGCACAGGCACGCCTGTCCCAGTAACTCCTCTTCAGCTAGACCTGCCCTGCCGTATCATATCTGAGTGACTGACCCTGCTAATTGGAGAAGGAGGTGAAAAGTATTGTGCCCACAGATGAGCAAACAACAAAGAACACACAGTCCACCTGCTCAGACATAGTCAAACTTAAAAAAAAAAAAGGGACAAAACAAACAAATCTACAATCAATAAACGAGAAAAATTAACTACTGAATGCCCCGAAGACAGCAGACAATATCAAAACATTTACGAAAACAGGACAGGATGGTTCCAGTAGGCAACCAAAATAAAACACCAGATGACTCTCCAGTGGAAGAAAATGCACTAGAACTACCTGATAGGGAATTCAAATCTCTAATACTCAGAATTCCCCAAGAGCTGAGGCAAAAAGCCGACAAACATGAGGAAAAAATAGACAAATTCATGGGGAAAAAATTGGAAGAATTCAGGAAAATAATGCAGGAACAAAATGCCAAAATAAATTCACAACTAGAAATTATACAAAGACAACAATTAGAAATCCAAAAGATAAACAACAAGATTTCAGAAGTGGACGGTGCCATATAAGGGCTGAGAAGCTGATTTGAAATGGTGGAAGACAGGATCAGCGAAATTGAAGACAAACACTTGGATACAACTCTGTTTCAGGAAAACTCAGAAAAAAGAACAAAGAAAAACGAAGAGACCCTGAGAGTTATGTGGGATACAATCAAAAGCAAAAATTTTCGAGTGATGGGAATTCCAGAACAGGGGGAGAAAACAGAAAACACACAGAGGATCATTGAAGAACTGCTGACAGAAAACTTCCCCAATATCATGAAAGATGAAAAGCTGGCCATCCAACAAGCTCAACGCACCCCACATAGGAGAGACCCCAAAAGAAAATCACCAAGGCATATCATAATCACACTCGCCAAAACCAAAGACAAACAAAGAATCCCGAGAGCAGCTCGTGAGAAATGAGAAGTCACATACAGAGGAGAATCAATAAGACTAAGCTCAGATTATCTGGCAGAAACCATGCAGGCAAGAAGGCAATGGGATGACATATATAAAATCTTGAAAGAAAAAAATTGCCAGCTAAGAATAATATATCCTGCAAAACTCTCGTTCAAATTTGATGGTGAAATTAGGTCATTTCCAGATAAACAGAAATTAAGGGAATATGTAAAAGTCAAACCAAACTTACAGGAATTATTAAAGGGAGTTCTTCAATCTGAGGACAAACAGCTTCAGATCACAGGCAGACTCTAGGACGCAGGATTGTACCAGCCAGATACCAATCTAGGAAATGAACTCTCAAGGACTACCCAAAACCAAAAGAAATACAACAGGGAATCAGAGCGGTTAATCAGTAAAAGACAACATCAAAACAATAAAAGAGGGAATAAATGGCATAGGTATAGAAACTTCTAACGGAGAGGAAGGCAAGGTGATACCAAGTAATGGCAGACTGCTTCAAACTTAGAAAGATAAGGGTAAAATTCATGGTAACCACAAAGAAAGTTAACAAACATACTCTTTTTAAAAAAGAGGAAAAATATAAGGTCTCAGCAAAACAAAATCTACAAAAACAAAAGAAATGAAAAAAAAAATCCACAAACAAAAGTAACCCAGCACAAGAGAGTAAGAAGAACAAAGAAAACTTCACACCACAAAAAGAAAAAGCCCTGCAAAATGACAGCAACAAACTCACATCTATCAATTATTACACTGAATGTAAATGGACTCAATGCACCCGTAAAGAGATGGGGGGTGAGAGAATGGATAAGAAAACCGGATCCATCAATATGCTGTCTACAAGAGACACACCTTAGAAAAAAGATGTGAATTTATTAAAAGTCAAAGGTTGGAAAAAATATATATCAAGCTAACAACTACCAAAAAAGAGCAGGAGTGGCAATACTAATCTCAGATAAAATAGACTTTAAAATGAAATCTACCATAAAAGACAAAGAAGGACACTACATAATGATTAAGGGGATGATCCATCATGAAGACATAACCATAATAAACATCTAAGCACCCAATGACAGGCCTCCAAAATACATAAAAAAAACTCTAACAACACTGAACAGAGAAACTGACAGTTCCACAGTAATAGTAGGAGACTTCAACACACCATTCTCAGTAAAGGACAGAACAACTAAGAAGAAACTCAGCAAAGATACAGAAGACCTAAAGGGCACAATCATCCACTTGACCTCATAGACATATATAGAACACTCCATCCAACAGCTGCAAAGTACACATTCTTTTCCAGTGCACATGGAACGTTCTCCAGAATAGACCACATCTTAGGCCACAGAGTAATCCTCAACAAGATCCAAAACGTTGAGATAATTCAAAGAATCTTCTCTGACCACAATGCCATCAAGGTAGAAATTAACAATAGAAAGAGCAAGGGAAACAAATCAATTACATGGAAACTGAATAATACCCTGCTTACACATCACTGGGTAATAGAAGAAATCAGAGACGGAATCAAAAAATTCCTAGAATCAAATGAGAACGAAAACACATCATACCAAAACCTTTGGGACACAGCAAAGGCAGTCCTCAGAGGACAATTTATAGCAATAGATGCACATATCAGAAAAGAAGAAAGGGACAAAACCAAAACATTAACTACAGAACTCAAGCAAATAGAAAGAGAACAGCAAAAAAAGCCCACAACCACTGGAAGAAGGGAAATAGTATAGATCAGAGAAGGAATAGATGAAATAGAGAACAGAAAAACAATAGAAAGAATCAACAAAATCAGAAGTTAGTTCTTTGAAAGAATCAACAAAATCGACAAACCACTGGCCAGACTGATAAAAGAAAAACAGGAGAGGACACAAATAACCCAAATAAGAAATGAAATGGGGCTTCTTTCCTCACACAGCCAGGCAGCCTCTGCTCGAGACCCGCGTCACCATGACCACGGTTCCCGGGTTGCTGCAGCAGCAGGAGGAGGACCGCAGCACGGCATTTTAGCATCTGGCCCAAGTCAGACTCACTGTTGGCTGGCAGAGCAAAGCTGTACTCCAGATGCTTTAAAATTAGAGGATAGAGCTGAGATCTGTGTCTGTGAACCTGAATGTCGATCCCTCGCTTCAGATTGACATACCCGATACGCTCAGTGAGAGAGATAAGGTCAAATTTACAGTGCACACAAAGACCACACTGTCCACGTTTCAGAGCCCAGTGTTTTGTTACGAGGCAACATGAAGACTTTGTGTGGCTACATGATACCCTTACTGAAACAACAGACTATGCTGGACTTATTATTCCGCCTGCTCCTACAAAACCCAACTTTGACGGCCCTCAAGAGAAGATGCAGAAACTGGGAGAGGGTGAAGGGTCTATGACCAAAGAAGAATATGCCAAAATGAAGCAAGAACTGGAAGCTGAATACCTTGCGGTCTTCAAGAAGACTGTATCCTCCCACAAAGTCTTTCTTCAGCAGCTTCCTTCCCACCCTTTCTCAAGAAAGATCGCAACTTTCATGTTTTCCTGGAATATGATCAAGATCTAAGTGTTAGGCGGAAAAATACCAAAGAGATGTTTGGTGGCTTTTTCAAAAGTGTGGTGAAAAGTGCTGATGAAGTTCTTTTTTCTGGAGTTAAGGAAGTGGATGACTTTTTTGAGCAAGAGAAGAATTTTCTTATTAATTATTATAATAGGATTAAGGATTCGTGTGCAAAAGCTGACAAAATGACCAGATCTCATAAAAATGTTGCAGATGATTATATCCACACTGCAGCCTGCTTGCATAGCCTGGCTTTAGAAGAGCCCACAGTCATCAAAAAGTACCTTTTAAAGGTTGCTGAGCTATTTGAGAAACTTAGGAAAGTAGAGAACCGAGTCTCATCAGATGAAGACTTAAAGCTGACAGAGCTCCTCCGGTACTACATGCTCAATATAGAGGCTGCTAAGGATCTCTTATACAGACGCACCAAAGCCCTCATTGACTATGAGAACTCAAACAAAGCTTTGGATAAGGCCCGGTTAAAAAGCAGAGACGTCAAGTTGGCAGAGGCACACCAGCAGGAATGCTGCCAGAAATTTGAACAGCTTTCTGAATCTGCAAAAGAAGAGCTGATCAGTTTCAAACGAAAGCGAGTGGCAGCGTTTAGGAAGAATCTGATTGAAATGTCTGAACTGGAAATAAAGCATGCCAAGAATAATGTCTCCCTCTTGCAAAGCTGCATTGACTTGTTCAAGAACAACTGATCTGCCTTTATTCTGAGTGAAGTAAAGGAAACAGAACGAATGTGAAAGCCAGGATCACTTGCACTTAAATCATTAGCCACGGAAGATTTATTAGCTTTTGACTTTAGTTTAAAATGATGTGAATAAATATTTTGATTTCTAAAACTCGTAACACTTAACCATGTTCATTTAAAACTATTTTTATTGCATGTTACTTGGACATAACTAATCTTTTCCTTATGCATTTAATACCTCAAGTAGGCAGAATCTAAATACTAGGTTCTTCTGTAATTTGTCTTTAGTTATTAAGAAAGGATGTAGGAGACATGTGCCTTTTGGAAACAAGTATAAGAAATTGCCTGGCTCATGTTAGTCTCACTATTTCGTGTATCCATGTCCCCACAAACAGAATATTTTAGGGTAGGAGTCAGTTAACAACAAACTGTTCAGCTGCTTGTTACAGGTAACAGACATTCCATTCCTTTATCAGGCGTTTTTTCTCCCTGTTGATCTCATGGTGCTTTAGCCATCTCCAGCGTTTGCACTGTGACAAGAGAAGACATCTCGTTTATCTTTACACACCCTTTGCAGCTCCGTTTCTGTAGTTGGGATATTAATATTGGAGGGGAGAGAAGTATCTAAGGGTATAGAAACAAGTATGTGGCCTGCTATAGAAAATGGCCAGATCTACATTAAGAACGTGTGAGCCCCCTCCCTCACTGGTAGTAAGGGGTATGTGAATGTTGGGCTTTTGTTTTTTATAAAATGTATAATAAAATAATCATGCTAAAAAAAAAGAAAAGAAATGAAATGAGGGGACATTACAACAGACCCAACTGAAATAAAAAGGATTATAACAGAATATTATGAAAAACTATACTCCAACCAATTTTAAAACCTAGAGGAAATGGATGAATTTCTAGAAACACACGGCCTACCCAAACTACAACAAAGTGATGTTGAAAATCTGAACAGACCCATAACAAGAGAAGAGATTGAAAAGGTAATAAAAAAAATTCCCAACCAAAAAAAGCCCTGGCCCAGATGGCTTCACTGGAGAATTCTACAAAACATTTACAGAAGAGCTTGTACCAGTACTACTCAAGCTATTTCAGAGCATAGAAGAGGAAGCAACACTTCCAAATTCACTCTATGAAGCCAGCATAATGCTGATACCAAAACCAGGCAAAGACGTCACAAAAAAAAGAAAATTACAGACCAATATCTCTCATGCATATAGATGCAAAAATTCTGAACAAAATTCTAGCCAATAGAATTCAGCATCATATCAAAAAAATAATACACCACGACCAAGTAGGATTCATACCAGGTAAGCAAGGATGGTTCAACATTAGGAAATCAATCAACGTAATCCACCACCTAAATAAAAGGAAAGAAAAGAATCACATGATCATCTCAATTCACGCAGAAAAGGCATTTGACAAAGTCCAACACCCATTCCTGATAAAAACTCTCAAGAAAATAAGTACAGAAGGGAAATTTATCAACATAATAAAGGGCATCTATGCAAAACCAATGGCCAACATCATTCTTAATGGAAAGAGGCTGAAAACATTCCTCTTGAAAACAGGAACAAGACAAGGATGCCCTTTAACACCACTCCTATTTAACATTGTGCTGGAAGTTCTAGCTAGAGCAATAAGGCAAGGAAAAGAATTCAAGGACATCCAAATTGGTAATGAAGAAGTTAAACTGTCCCTGTTTGCAGATGATATGATACTGTACGTAGAAAACCCTAAAGACTCCACGAGAAATCTGCTGGAACTAATAGAAAGATTCGGCAGAGGAGCAGGATACAAGGTAAACATTCAAAAATCAGTTGGATTCCTATACACCAATAAGGAGAACGATGAAAAGGAAATCAGGAAAACAATACCATTTTCCGTAGCCCCTAAAAAGATAAGATACTTAGGAATAAATCTGACCAGGGATGTAAAAGCCCTATACAAAGAAAACTACAAAACACTACTGCAAGAAACCCAAAGGGATCTACATAAATGGAAAAACATACCATGCTCACGGATAGGCAGACTCAACATTGTGAAAATGACAATTCTACCCAAATCAATTTACAAATACAAAGCAATCCCGATCCAAATACCAACAACATTCTTCAAAGAGATGGAAAAACTAATCATGAACTTTCTATGGAAAGGGAAGAAGCCCCAAATAAGTAAAACACTACTGAAGAAGAAGAATAAAGTTGGAGGACTCACACTACCTGACTTCAGAACCTACTATACAGCTACAGTAGTCAGAACAGCCTGGTACGGGTACAACGACAGATACATTGACCAATGGAACAGAATAGAGAACCCAGATGTAAATCCATCCACTTACGGTCACCTGACCTTCGACAAGGGCCCAAAGTCCATCAAATGGGGAAAAGACAGTCTTTTTAACAAATGGTGCTGGCAAAACTGGATATCCATCTGCAAAAAAATGGAACAGTACCCATACCTCACGCCATATACAAAAACTACTTCAAAATGGATCAAAGACCTGAATACAACGCCTAAAACTATAAAGTTCATAGAAGAAAAAATAGGACCAACACTTCAAGCCTTAATACACAGCATTAACAGGATACAAACCATAATCATCAACGTACAAACCCCAACAGATACGCTAGATAACTGGAATCTTCTAAAAATCAAACACCTATGCTCTTCAAAAGACTTCACCAAAAGAGTTAAAAGAGAACCTACAGATTGGGAAAAAAATTTTGGACAGTACAAGTCAGACAAAGGTCTAATCTCCATAATCTACAAGAAAATCCAACACCTCTACAACAAAAAGACAAATAATCCTAGTAAAAAAAGGGCAAAGGAAATGAACAGACACTTCACCAAAGAAGACATTCAAATAGCCAACAGACACATGAGGAAATGCTCGCGATCACTAGCCATTAGAGAAATGCAAATTAAAACCACGATGAGATACCGTCTCACCCCGGTATTACTGGCACAAATCAAAAACACTGGAAATAACAAATGTTGGAGGGGCTGCAGGGAGATCAGAACTCTTATGCACTGCTGGTGGGAATGCAAAATGATACAACCATTTTGGAAAATGATAATGGCGCTTCCTCAGAAAGCTAGAAATAGACATACCGTTTGATCCAGCAATCCCCCTCCTAGGAATATATCTTAGAGAAATAAGAGTCGTCACTCAAATAGACATATGCACACCTATGTTCATGGCAGCATTGTTCACAATAGCAAAACGATGGAAACAACCTAGATGCCCATCAACAGATGAATGGATAAACAAACTATGGTACATACACACAATGGACTACTATGCAACGAGAAAGAACAACAATGAATCTGTGAAGCATCTCATAACATGGATGAAACTGGAGGACATTATGCTGAGTGAAATAAGTCAATCACAAAAGGACAAATATTGTATGAGACCTCTATTGTAAAAACCCATGAAAAAATTCACACACAAAATGTTACAATCTTTGTTGGTTACCAGGGATGGGTGGGGGGTGGGGAAATACTAAATAGGCAAGAGATAAGTGCTATCTTGGGTGAGGGGTGAGACACTACACAATACAGGGGAAACTAGCACAACTTGTTCAAGGAAAGGTCATGGAAGCCCCATAGACACATCCCAACTCCCTGAGGGACTGAATCGCTGGGCGGAGGGCTCTGGGGACCATGGTCTCGGGGAACATCTAGCTCAATTGGCATGACACAGCTTATAAAGACAGTGCTCTACATTCTACCTTGGTGAGTAGTGTCTGAGGTCTTAAAAGCCTGTGAGCGGCCATCTAAGATACTCCACTGATCTCATCCCTTCGGGAGCAAGGGAGAATGAAGAGAACAGGATACAATGTAAAGATTAGTCCAAAGGACTAATTGTCCACAGCTACCAAGGCCTCCACCGGACTGAGTCCAGTACAGCTAGATGGTGCCCGGCTATCACCACTGACTGCTCTGATCAGGATCACAACAGAGGTTTCTGGACAGAGTTGGAGAAGGATGTAGAACATAATTCTAACTCACAGACACACACAAAAAGACCAGATTTACTGGCCTAAAGGAGACTGGAGAAACCCCGAGAGTATGGCCCCCAGACACCGTTTTAGCTCAGTGGTGAAGTTATCTCCAAGGTTCACCATTTATCCTGGGAGTGGGCAGCCCCGTAAAACCAAATGAGACTAACGAGGTACAGTAGTCCAGTGACAAGGGCCAGAAGGCAGAAGTGGACAAGGAAGCTGGTGATAGGGAACCCAAGGTTGAGTAAGGATATTGTTGATGTGTTGTGAGATTGTTAACCATTGTCATAGGGCAACATTTGTAGTAACTGTTAAATGAGAAACTATTTTGTTCTGTAAGCCTTCATCTTAAGTGAGAATAACAGCACAATTAGAAGAGCGTAGTCAATGTCACTGAAATGTGCATGTAGAAATTTTTGAAATGGTGTATCTTTGGCTATGTGTATTTTCACCAAAAAAGAAAAAGGTTGAGAAGTTAGAGAGTTGACATGTTGTGGGGTTGTTAACCAATGTCATAAAACAATATGTGTACTACTGTTTCATGAGAAACTATTTGTTCTGTAAGCCTTCACCTGAAGTACAATAAAAAAAATTAAAAAAAAGAATGAGCATGGGCTCAGCACCACATTCCTCAAGTCCTCTGGTCCTGTCCCCTCATCCCTACAGTAGAAGGAAAATATCAGTGGGTTAATACGCACACACACACATACACACACACACACATACACACACATCTAGGTGTGCGTGCTGTATGTGTGCCATAAAGATGAACTAGAAACGTTGTCACCACTGTCATTCTCTTCTGTGAGCTGACCACCCCCTCCCAGCCACTAGCCCAGACAATTAAGAATGGCCCCAGTCCCTAGAAGCTGTTCTCTAAACCCTCTCTCATCTTCCTGCACCATTTCGTTAGCTGGGCAGGGCGGGTGGTGCCCACATCCTACAGAAAAGGAAGACTGAGGCCTAGGAACTGAGGTTCAGAAACTAGAAAAAGAGGCAGAGGATGAGCAGGGGCAGGAATGCCAGCCCAGCATTGATCTATAGCAGGCTCTATCCCAGAGGGAACAGGAGGGAAACAGGAGCAAAGAGTGAGTACTGCTGGGTGCAGGGACATGAAGGTAGGAGGAACTCCCAGACACAGTACAGGGGGCCTGGGGCTAGGTGGCTCTTGGCTGGACCTCAGGGGCCTTGTCCTCAGTGGTGCATGATTGGGAGATGGTCTGGGTTCTGGACAGCCTGTTCGGCTCTGCTGACCATCTGTGCAGACAGCAGTGCAGAGGATGGGCTGAGCCTCTGACAGCTAGGTCTGAGGTTGGGCCTTGGAGTCAAGAGCTGTGGGGTTGAATCAGGGCTCCTGTAGAATCATTTCTGCAGACAGGTGTCACATGAAGGGTCCTTGGTGGAGCAGGAGCAGGACTAGGGTCTCAGGTCTCTGGCCCAGGCTGCCCTTGTGGGTGCTCCAG
Source organism: Dugong dugon (assembly GCA_030035585.1). Lineage (NCBI taxonomy): Eukaryota > Metazoa > Chordata > Mammalia > Sirenia > Dugongidae > Dugong > Dugong dugon. Next base: position 1,412,161 of record CM057471.1, read on the forward strand.
TGTGATGTGGGTGGTGCCACTGTGGTCACAGCTGACCATTCCCTCTCCTTCCCCATGCAACCTGGAGAGGGCAGAGCCCATCTGACTCTTGTCCATGCAATCCCCAGCACACTGACTACAGCGTCAATGTCAATGAGTGTGTGTTGAAGGTAATAATAAATATCATCCGTAAGTTTATTTTAATTTTTGGGGTGTGTAAGGCTCATAAAAATAATGAGTTTCTACTCCATCTCACTAGGTAGGCATTTGCGTAATATAGTAAATAAGTAAGCCTTTCATACCAGAACTTGTACTGGACTGTTCATAGTAGCATTATTCATGACAGCCAAATAGTGCAAAAACCCAAACAGTCATCAACTGATGAATGGCGCAGTGCAATGGGTTTCTCCTTATACATGGCCTTTCTGAGGCTGGGTTTGTAATCCTGCCAAAAAATGATCGGTTGGGCTGCAGTCTGCCCTGTGATTGGTCTGTTTTACTCACCTTGCAGGGAATGGTCAGTTTAGTAATCAGTAATGAGAGAGGGCCGAGATACTGGCCATGAGCTGGGCCACTTAGCCTGACAGCAGAGAGGCCTGATGGCAGACAGCCATGGAGAGAGGCCTGGTGGGAAGCTGTCATGCACTGAAGAAGAGAGGGATGTGCCTACCATCTCAGGGAAGCCTTCAGGACCTTGTCTATGTGCTTCCTGATCCTGATCCCGAGTTATTCCTGTTAATTCTAAGTTGATCCTGATCCCAAGTTGTAGGCTGTTACTTCCCTAAAAAACCACACAACTGTGAGTATGGTCTGTGAGTTCTGTGTGGCCATTGCAATGAGCGATCAAACCCTACAGAGAAGTAGAGACAGTGCATTGAGGGAAGCGGCTGGTGTCAAAAATAATGGAGACATGGGAAGGCGGAGATAGACGTGACCTCCGCCTCACAGGAACCAACTTTGTGCTGATCTGGATTCTTATCTCTCATGAGGTTAGACAGTTGCCGACACTACATTACACGTGGGTAAACAAAATGTAATTCCATACGATTTCAGATGATCAGACCTAGGAAAGCATGAAATTCTGACAAATGCTACAACGTGGATAGGTCTTGACAACATTATGCCGAATGAATGAAGCCAGACACAAAGGACCATGTACTGTATGATTCTATTCACATGACATGTCCAGATTAGGCAGATCCATAGAGACAGAACGCAGATTGGTGACTGCTAAAGGCTGGGGGAAGACGTTGAGGGAAAAAAGGAGTGACTGCTAATGGGTGCCACGTTTCTTTTTAAGGTGATGAAAATGTTCTGGAATTAGATAGTGGTGATGGCTGAACTTCGTCAGGAATATACTAAAAACCACGGAGCTGTAGACTTTAAAAGGGTGAATTTATGGTATGTGGATTCCATCTCCAGAAGAAAAATAAGTGAAGCCAATCCTGGAATTCCATAAAAATGGTTTGCCCTCCCATGGGGTCCGGGCCGCTTGTGATGAGAGAAGCCGGCGCAGGTGAGAGCGGTTGGGAAAGAGTGTCAGGTACTGGGGAGCACTGAAGATAGAGGGGCCAGGAGAGTCGTTCTGTCACTGCCCTGGAATGCACCCCGCCCATCTGGCCCAGTCCCCACAGGCTGAGCAATTAGGAGGCTTGAGGGTGTAGAATGGCCAATGTTAGGAATTGAGAAGGAAGAAGGGGTGAGGTGAGGAGGTGGGCTGGGAGAGGAGAAGGCACAGTTATGAAGAGTAAGCATGTGGGCGGGGCCAGGATATCACCCAGATGTGGGTAAGGAGGGGTGGGAGGGCTTAGGAAGCAGCCCAGTTTTGGTAAATGAGGACATGGGAGGGGTCACAGGCACAGGCATGTGAAGAGAGAAAGTCTGAAGGGTCAAGATGCCTCTCAAGAAACAATATTTGAAGAAATAATGGCCAGAAACTTCCCAAATTTGGTGAAAAACATACATTTACAGATTCAAGAAACTCAACAAACCAGAGGCAGAATAAACAGCACACATACATGACTGCACACACACACCTACTCCTAGGACAGTCAGAGTCAAACTGATGAATCCGAAGTTTAAAAAAAAAAAAAAAAAAAAACTCTTAAAAGCGGTCAGAGGAAAAAGAATATATCACATCCAGGGCAAGACAAATGCAAACACTTATTTCTCTTCAGAAGCAATGGAGGACAGAAGACAATGGGCTGACATCTTTAAAGGGCCAAAGGAAAACACTGTCACCTCAGAGTTCTTTACCTAGTGAAAATGTCATTCACCAATGAAGGCAAAGTAAAGACTTTTTAAAAATACAGAAATTTTCGGAAAGGAAACCTAAGAGACTTTTCTGCCAGCAAACCTACACTACAAGAAAAGCTAAAGAGTTCTTCAGGCTGGAGGAGTATGATACTAGATTAAAATCTGGATCTGTAGGAAGGAATGAAGAGCGACAGAAATGGGAAACGTTGGGTACATAGAAAAGGACAATCTTTACTCCTGATTTCTAAAGACGTATATGACTGTTTCAAGCAAAAATTATGACACTGTAGTGTGGGGTTTATAACATATGTAGATGTAATTACATATGACAACTACGGCCTTTAGGATGGGGGGGGCAGTAAAGGAATCTATATAGTTACAAGGTTCTTACATTTTACGTGACCCAAACCCAAACTGAAACCCACTGCCATCCAGTTGATTCTGATTCATAAGGACCCTGTAGGGCACAGTAGAACTGCCCTATAGGGTCTCTAAGGAGCGAATGGTGGATTTGAACTGCCAACCCATGGGTTAGCAGTCGAGCCCTTGACAACTGGGCCACCAAGGCTCCCATTATACACGATGTGGTACAATATTAACTCTAAGTTGTTGTTAGGCACCATCGAGTTGGTTCCAAAGCATAGTTACCATATGCACAAGAGAATGAAACCCTGTCCAGTCCCATAACATCCTCACATTCGTTGCTGTGTTTGACCCTATTGTTGCAGCCACCGTGTCAATCCCTCTCATTGAGGGTCTTCCTCTTTTTCACTAACCCTCTACTCTACCAAGCATGATGTCCTTCTACAGGGTCTGGTCCCTTCTGATAACAAGTCCAAAGTACGTGTCTTAGTCGTCTAGTGCTGCTGTAACAGAAATACCACTAGTGGATGATTTTAACAAAGAGTTTACTCTCACAGTCCTGTAAGCTACAAGTCCAAATTCAAGGCATCAGCTCCAGGGGAACACTTTCTCTGTCAGCTCTGGAGGAAGGTCCATGTTATCAACCTTCTTCTGGTGTGGGAGCTTCTCTGCGCAGGAACCTCAGGTCCATAAGACACGCTCTGCTCCTGGCACTGCTTTCTTGGTGGTATGAGGTTCCCATGTGTCTATGCTCGCTTCTCTCTTTTATATGTCAAAAGAGATTGGATTAAGACACTATCTAATCTTGTAAACCTCATCAGTATAACCTCATCACAGTGATAGAAGTTACTACACATAAGGAGATCACATCAGATTACACAAACTTACAATACTGGAAATCATGACCCAGCCAAGTTGACAGATATTTTGGGGGGACACAATTCAATCCGTGACAGTACATAAGATGAAGCTTCACCATCCTCACTTCCAAGGAGCACTCTGGCTGTACTTCATCCGTGACAGATTTGTTCATTCTTCTGGCGGTCCATGGTGTATTCAATACTCTTTGCCAACATCATAATTTAAAGGCATCTATTCTTCTTCAGTCTTCCTTATTCAGTGTCCAGCTTTGAAGCAATTGAAAATATCATGGCCTGGGTTCGGTGCACCTTAGTCCTCAAAGTGACATCTTTGCTTTTTAACACTTTAAAGAGGTTTTTTGCAGCAGATTTGCCCAATGCAACGCGTTGTTTGATTGCTTGACTGCTGCTTCCGTGGGCGTTGACTGTGCATCCAAGTAAAATGAAATCTTTGAGAGCATCAATATTTTCTCTGTTTTTCAGCACGTTGATTGCTGGTCCAGTTGTGAGGATTTTTGTTTTCTCTATGTTGAGGTGTAATCCATACTGAAGGCTATGGTCTCTGATCGTCATCAGTAAGTGCTTCAAGTCCTCTTCACTTTCAGTAAGCAAGGATGGGTCATCTGCATATCACAGGTTGTTAACGAGTCTTCCACCAAGCCTGATGCCACTTTCTTCTTCATATGGCCCAGCTTCTGGGATTATTTGCTCAGCATACAGATTGAATAAGTATAGTGAAAGGATACAATCCTGATGCACACCTTTCCTGATTTTAAACCATGCAGTATCCCCTTGTTCTGTTTGAACAACAGCCTCTTAGTCTATGTACATGTTCTCCATGAGCACAATGAAGTGTCCTGGGATTCCCATTCTTCATAATATTATCCATAATTACTTATGATCCACACCATCAAATGTCTTTGCATAGTCAATAAAACACAAGTAAACATCTTTCTGGTATTCTCTGCTTTCAGCCAAGATCCATCTGACATCAGCAGTGATATCCCTCGCTCCATGTCCTTGTCTGAATCCAGCTTGAATTTCCAGCAGTTCCCTCTCGATGTACTGCTGCAACTATTTTTGAATTATCTTCAGCAAAATTTTACTTGTATGTGATATTAATGCTATTGTTCGATTATTTCCACATTCTATTGTATCACCTTTCTGTGGAAGGGGCACGAATAAGGATCTATCTCTTCCAGCCGGTTGGCCAGGAAGCTGTCTTCTCAATTTCTTGACATAGACGAGTGTGCACCTCCAGAGCTGCATCCATTTGTTATAACATCTGAATTGGCATTCTGTCAGTTCCTGGAGCATTATTTTTAGCCATTCCCTTCAGTGCAGCTTGGACTTCTTCCTTCCATACCATCGGTTCTTGATCATATGCTAAATCCTGAAATGGTTGAACATCAGCCAATTCTTTTTGCTACAGTGACTCTGTGTTTTCCTTCCATCTTCTTTTGATGCTTCCTGCGTCATTCAGTATTTTGCCCATTGTTATTATTGTTAGGTGCCGTCGATTTGGCTCTGACTCATAGCGACTTTATGTAGAACAGAAGGAAGCACTGCCTGGTCTTGTGCCATCCTCACAATTGTTATGCTTGAGCCCATCATTGCAGCCACTGTATCAATAGCCCAAGCCTGATTCCTATGAGGCAGAGGTCAGATATGCCTCATCTTTCCCCATCTTTACCAAATCTGACACCAACTGTCCCTCCCACAGCACTCTCTGCTTCTCTGCTGGGTTTGCTATTTCATTGCAATGGCCACAGAGAACTCACAGACAATACTCATGATTCTGGGGTTTATTAAGGAAGTAACAGATTACAATTTAGGCTGAGTAATGTTCATACGCATGTGAAAGCTGGACAATGAATAAGGAAGATGGAATAAGAATTGATAACTTTGAATTATGGTGTTGGCGAAGAATACTGAATATACCATGGACTGCTAGAAAAACAAACAAATCTGTCTTGAAAGAAATACAGCCAGAATGCTCATTAGAGCATTGACCTTGATTCTGCTTCCCCTTGTGGAGAGAGAGGAGGTCAGATGCTGTAACCACACCATTCTTACAGGGGGGAAAGCCTTGAGGCAAGATTTCTGGTATTACTTCCAAACCTCGGACGCTAACCTGTCTTTCACGTAGCAGCCTATTTACCCCTTTCTCCACTTGGAAACCAAGAAGCAGACGCTGTAACACAAGTTGGAGTGGTGCATCCCAAAGGGGAAGCTACCCACAGGATTTACCAGAAAAGTGGGCACTGTAGTGCCTGTGTTGGTTGAAAAACAGCTAAAGAGGCAGGCATAGCAGTGAAGTATAGTGATTTGGAGGTTGCTGTACAAAATTATCCTGTGTGCTTACATCAACGCACAAGGCATCTCCCCACAATCCTGGGAAGATACATAGGTGAACACAGCCATGGATGAACTGGCAGGTAGCTTATATAGGGCCCGTGCAGCCCAGTGAGAGAGCACCATACACTCTCATACGTGTGGACAGTTACTGGCTTGACACAGGCGTTCCCGTGTAAATGAATGAACCAGGCTGCTACAATAAAAGAATTACAAAAATAGAGTGTTATGTATGGAATACCCCGAAGGATTGATAGTGAGCAGAGCACACACTTTACGGGTCATTTAACAGGACATGTGCCATAGTAAAAACTGAGTGTTGTACCTATATACCAGACTATCACCAGAACACAACTGATTTGTTAGGCCATATGAAGAAACAGATAGAAGCCTTGGACACATCTGATGGCTGATCTGCTGTGGCTGCCTGGTTATCCTCTTTTCCCTCTGGCTGGTGAGGTTTGCTGTTGGGTCTAGGTCTTTTCTGTTGTGTTTGTCTATATTGCTAGTGTGGTCTTTGCCTCCAACTACAGCAATGCTGTCTGTCCCTACCTGGTGTAACACCTCCTCTCGAAGCCCTCATGGACCTTGCAGAAGAGGGGTAATGTGCCAGATTGTAAGAGTTGGCCTCGAGCAGTGGGCTGAAGGGAAAACAGGCTTTGTGAGGCTGAACATGGCTTCCATCATGCTTTCTACTAGTTCACTGACATTTGCTAAGTCATTCTTATGTAATTCTAGCTGAGACAGCCTTATGTCAGTCTAGAGATATCCCTGGCATGTAGCCACTATTGTTCACCACCAGTATAAAACCTCTGCGCCCCGCCCCCCACTGTGGGGCACAGAGATCTGCTTGGTCCTGCTGCCACCCAATACCTGCCCTACATGTAATACTCCCTAATAAGCTCCTCTGCTGCCAACCTAGAGTCGCCTCTTTCTTCAGTCTTTCGGTGCCCTCCATTTTTGGAGGCAAGTTTCATGTTACCGGGACAATACTATTTACAGGACATTCTAGAAAAGACGGAGCTAATCGACGGTAGGAAAAAAATCCTAACAGTGATTGTCTGTCAGGGGCAGGAACAGGGATTGACTGGAAAGGGGCAAGAGGGAACTTTCTGGAGTGCTGATGTCTATATTTCAGCGGAGTTTGTGGTACACAAGAGTATGCAGTTGACAAAACTCACCGAATGGTGCACTTCAGATCTGTGTAGTGAATATCCACTGGTTGTAAATTTTACCCCTAAAAAGAACTTCAGACCAATATTGAACTCTAATTCATATTATGTATGCTGAAGTATTTAATGGTAAAATGTATTGATATCTACAACTTATTATCAAATAGAGAAAAAATTTGTTGGTTGATGGATGGGTGGAGGAATGGAGAGATGAGTAAGGTATGTGATGAAGCAAAAACATGAAAACATTGATGGTAGAATCTGGGTGATAGGCATATGGATGTTCACTGTACGGTTCTTCCAACTGTTCTGTATCAGTTTGTTTGGTGAGTGGCGGCACCACTTCAGAAGAGGAAATCAGAAGAAATGAACTCACTTTACCAAACTTTGACCAATCTGTTATAAAAACGCCAGCACCACTGACATTTATTGCCAGCCTTACAATGAATGTAGAGAGTCTGGTCTCATTGGCTCCGGATGGCTTGGTGGTTCTTGGGCAATGCCACGTATCGCAGTTTCCTGAGGGAAGGTGGTCTGCACAGCATCCTCTCATCCCACAGGTACTCAGGGGAGAGCACCTTGGTGGGCTTGTGGTACAGCAGGTACTTGTTCAGGTGGCTTGTCATGCCACATGGCCTCAGTGTGATTGGCGTGGTCCACCATCACCGCCTGGTGACAGGCCTTGGTAAGCCTGTGCACCTCTTGCACTGAGCCCCTGCAAAAGCCACCGGCATAGTAGAAATCACCTTCATGTCTAGGAATGTGGGCCCGAGACAATGGGCGGTGTTCATACCTGAAGGCCTGGTGATCGGTAGCATAGAAGCCAGGGTGGAGAGTGCCAAACAAGGAGGAGAGGATCTCCACACCCACGTGATTGCAGGACTTCACGTCCACGTCTAAACACACCAGGTAGTCCACCTCATGCAGGAAGCACTGCTTGGAGAAGTTGCTGATCATCTCCATGCGGTGCATGCACACGTCCTGCCAGCGGGTGTAGTTGCGGATATCGAGGACCACCACCTGCTGGCCTTCCTGGAGGGAGATGTGCAGGATGTCAGCTGGCCAGTCAGTGAAGACGAAGTAGTTGACCTTATGTCCCACCCTGAAGTACTTCTCTGCAGTCTCCAGGAACAGCTTCAGGAAGACCACGTATCTAAGACCAGGAAAGAGAGGGTGAGAGTTAAACAGACTGAACGGCAGCAAAAGAAGGAGACTTAGATGAAACTGGCTCATAAAATGGTAGCCATTCTACTCGCTACAGACGATGTGGCCCAACTGTACTGGGCATATGCAGGGACATTCAAATCTGCTTGGTGTTGAACAAATATTCACAGTAACAAGATATTTCATTTATCCATATGGTTTGCAAACATTCAAAAAGTTGTTAATACTACTCCATAGCTCTAGACCCTCCAACAGCTTTGTGTCTCTTAAGAAAAGAAAGAAAAAAAGCCATCTGGGGCCCTACAATGGTCTACCAGGTCCTACACGGTGGGCTTTAACCTCTTTCTCCTTCTTCTCCATCCCTCTGCTCTGGGCAGCCAACTCCTTGATGATCCGGACACACACTACACATGCTCCAGGGCCTTTGCACTTCCTGTTTCCCCTGCCTTGAAGCCATTCCCTGCAATGCTCACCCCTACGGCTTTCATTCCTCTGCTCACAATCAGTTCAATAAGAGAAGACCTGCTGATTCAAGCCCTCAGCTGCAGGTGCTCTACAGCTCCCTCTGTAGGTGCTCACACAGAAGTGTGCATTGTGACAATTCAGCAAGCCCTTGTGCTGAGATGTGTGTATTTCCCTATGTGGAAACTTTAACTCAATAAAAAAGAAAAAAGAGCAAAAAGACACATACTTAAATACATACTAACACAAGTCACTCTGTGTCTCGTTATCCAGCCTTCGTTATGTTTTTAAAGCCCATATCACCCTCTGAAGTGTTTTGTATTTGTGTTTACTTGTTCTTCTGTCTTCTTGGGCTAGAATATAGCTGCACGAGAGCAGGGACTTTATGTGTTTTGTTGACTGCCTTCTCCCCATCATCTGGCACATAATAACTGTTTAATAAATACGTTTTAAACACGTGAATAAGTGAAAAATTCAGCACAGTCGATGATGTGGGGACGAAGAACTCTCATGCCCTGCTAGTAGGAACGTCAATCGTTTTAACCCTTTTGGAGGCCACTGTGAGAAACTCTATCTAGATCTTGAGTGTGCGTATCCTTCTCCCAACTCCACTTCCAGGCATACACCCCACAGACCTACTCACACACGTGTACAAAGACCCAGGTATACAAGTTTACAGGCAACTCACGTCATCAAACGTTGGTAAGCATGTGAGCCACTACAATTCCCAGGTGTTGTTGGTGGGAATGTAAAATGCTACAGTCAACTTGGAAAAAGGCCTGGCAATGGTTTTTGTTTTGTTTTGTTTTTTTTAATAAAACTAAACATACATGTAATCTTTGACTGAGCAATTCTCCTAAGTCTTTAAACAAGAATAAATGTACCACACGCCCACACACAAGACTTGTCCAACAATACTCCTAGATGCTTCACTCATAATAGCCAAAACTGGAAAAAACCCAGGTGTCCATCAAAAGGGGAATGGATAAACAAGCTGCAGTATACCACACAATGGGATACTACTCAGCAAAAAAAAAAGAAAGGCTACTGATCCATGCAAAACCATGAAGAATCTCAAAATAATTATGCTAAGCGAGAGAAGGCTACCACAAAAGAGTACAGGCTTCACAATCCCAGTGGGTAAAAACCATCTCATGGTGGAGAAAAATCAGAACAGTAGTTGACGTTGGGGAGGTAGGGGCAGGGACCTACTGGGAAGGGGTAAAGGGATCTTTCTGGGGACGATGGTGATTTCCTATGGGTTGATAAGGATTTCTGTTACACAGCTGTAAGCATTTGTCAAAACTCAGCAAACAGAATTAAGATATTGCTCTTCACTGTACCTTTAACTTTCAGAGAAAGAACACTGTAAACACACACTGAATTCTAGTTAATGATTTGCACACGGACATATTTAGGGGAAAGTGTGCTGTGGTCAGAGTCCCTGGGTGGTGCAATTGTTAACACACTCGGCTGCTAACTGAATGGTTGGACATTCGAGTCCATCCAGAGGCACTTGATCTTTTTTTGGAAGTAGATCCTCAGGCCTTCAGAAAGGCCTGGCGATCTACTCTCAAAAAATCAGCCATTGAAAACCCTATGGAGCACAGTTCTGCTCTGACACCCATGGGGTCTCCATCGGTTGGAATTGATGGGAGGACGACTGGTTTGGTTCTGGTATCTGGCTAAGCCTCAGTTTGTCTCCCGGTTAGGTTGGGGTAGGGAGTACCCCTTACTGGCTGTGCTTAGATGAAGCTCCCAGCATGCAGACTGGGACACCTGAGTGTCGTTGGCCTCACATCTCCGTAGAGGAAGCTGCCTGGTGACTTCGGGCAGAGGGGCTGCTTTTTGAGCAAGGGTCTTCCTGGGCCGTGGAGATCCCAGCAAGTCCACCTACTGCAGAGCCGCTCTGCCTCCTCCCTCCCTGGTAAGCCAGCACCTGGACCGGAAAAGGGTGGCATGAAGGAGCCTCCCGCCCACTCCGAGGGCCCTTCTTAGTTCTCCCTTTCCCTCCTCCGCCACCCGCGGACTTACTTTCTGACGGCAAACACAGTCAGCCGCATGGTGGTGTTTCTGAACGGCGTGTCCAGGATGGCAGAGTCAAAGGTCCCATCCAGATGATGGGGGCAAACCAGGGAGTTGTGACCAGCACGACTGTCTGCCTTCGGGGACGAAGCAGAGCACACTAGAGCAGACACGGGGAAAGGCGGCCACAGGGACAAAGGTTTGTACAAAGGGACTCAGCGGTCAGTAGTCAGCTTTGAGTAGACACGGGACTCCAGACTCTCAGTTCAGTGCTCTCTCCACTACCAACTCAGAGGCTGAGACCCGACTGAACAGAGGACTCATGTCACCCCTCCCGCTTCTCTGCCTCGGCCTGAGAAAGCTTGGTGCCATATCGTGGTGCGTCCCTGAGCATCAGCCCTGTGCTGGATCCCACGGTCTGTCAGGCAGGCCTGGGCTTGCCTCCTGACCAGCCCCTCACCAGCTGTAGGAACTTAGGGAGGTTCCTTCACCTCTCTGAGCCTCAGTTTTCCCATGTGGAAAATGAGGACTGATCAGGTAGTCACTAAGCACCCTTCCCACACTGAAGCTCTGGGGTATGGTGAGGCTGAGGGGAGCCCTAGGCACAGAGAACTTGGCTCCTCTGAGCTCTGCTTCACATGGTTTTCTGGGTACCACGGCAACGGGCTGCTGTACCCTCTCTGGGGCAGTGGAAGCAGGAGGTGTGGGCCAGGGCCCTGATGTGGGCAGTGGGTAAAGAGGCCTGGAGATGGAGACAGCCATCTGTGCAGCGAGGGCTTTGGAACCATTGTCTTCCAGACACTCGTACCGTGGAAAGACCTCGGGGGGAATCCAGCCCACACCCCTGCGTCCGGCCATCCTGCCCCAGGAGAAAATGTGAAGAGTGTCTGTCACTGGTGTGGGTGGCCACACAGCTCCTAATGATGAAGCAGGTTCAGGCCAGGTCTCCTGCCTCTGATTCCAGCACCTTCCATCACCCCCTTGAGTCGGACCAAACCCACTGAACTAATTTGCCTACTTACGCTTATAGCTGTGAGAGAAAAAAAAGGGAAAAGGCCAAGGGAAGCCCAGGAGGCAGGGAGAGATGAGAGAGAGCACACATGAGGTAGGTGTGACAGGGACCCACCCAGCTCTCACAGAAGTCCCTGCTCATGTGGGCTTGAGGAGCTGGGGTTTGGGGTAGATCATCCTGTGGAGAAGAACACCAGGGCTGGTCCACACCCACCCCGACCATGTGCCCAGCTCCACCTCGCCTCCAGCCCACCTCCATCTGTGCTGTCTCCTTTGTCCTCCACACCCCCACCACCACCACCAACCATGCCATGTAGGTTGCACCTGAACTGAGGACTGAGAAGCAGGGATCCCAGTACACCACAGATAAAACCCCTGACTTGGGGCAGCCAGGTGACACGGGAGTTCACTGGAGCTCGCCTGTGCCATCACCATCTAACGCTACTCCATTGTTTTCTTTTCTCATGTCCCTGCCCCCCTTCCCTTGCTTCTTCACTCCCTATGAATCAGGCCCTGGAGGGGCTAGAAAGGGGCCTGCAGGGGGAGGGGGCATTGTGACTTGCTGGGAAATCGGCACAGAAACACCCCAAAGATATGGTCCACAATACCTGGGTACTTTGGGCACTCTGCAGGCATCCATGTGGCCGTCACTTTCACTGAAGAAGTAAACGGAGAGTGTTAGAGCCCGGGGTGGGGCCGGGAGAAGCATCACTGTGCTGGACAGCCCAGGTTTCCCCAAGAGCCGGCCATGCCACAGGCCCGCTGAGCTGCGAAGCTGGAGCCATGCAGCGCTTCTACCCTAGCCAGGTGAGCAGACCAAGCTTGGAACCTGTTACGGGTTGAACTGTATCCCCAAGAAAGATCTGTTGCAGTCCTAACTCTGCACTTGTTTGGGGAAATTGGGTTTTTCTTTGTGATGTGACCGGTTAAATTAATGAGGACACGTCAGAGCAGGGTGGTCCCACTCCTAACCCCTTCTGCGTGGCAATTTATGAAAGAGGAGGACAGACACGGAAGACAGAGTCACACACATGGGGAAACAGAGACACGTGTGACAACGGAGGCGAATGCATCTCCAAGCAGCCAAGGAACGCCAAGGATCGCCGGGAGCCACCAGAAGCAGGAGAGGGGCATGGGACGGTCTTCTCTCAGAATCCCCAGAAGGAATGGACACAGCCGACACCCTGATTCAGACTCCCCACCTCCAGAAGTGTGAGACAGTAAATTCCTCTTCTTTAAGGATGCCAACTTTGTGGTATTCTGTTTGGGCAGCTCCAGGAAACCAAGACAGAGACCACAGCAAAGTAAGTCAGGCCGGCTGCGTCTGGGAGCTTGACGCACAGCTCTGCCAAGAGGCAGCCCACGCGGGTGGTGACGGACTGGCCTAGGGCAAGCCCCTCTCTGGGAAGGTCATGAGTGGGGGACGTAGAGACAGGGAAGCAGGCACAGGCATGCCCAGCACTGGTCCGGCGACCACATGGTGTCAGTGGCTCCCGGGGGTACTTATGTAACTGGAAGAATATCGTTTTGTAATATGTGTGTTATGGATTGAACTGTGTCCCCAAAAAAGATATGTTGCAGCCCTAACAACAGACCCTATGAATGTGAGCTTGTTTGGAAAGAGGGTCTTTGAAGATGTTATCATTAACATGAGGTCATACTGGAGTAGGGTGGCTCCTAATCTTACACGTATAACGAGGATACATGCTAAGAATCATTGGGATAAAACTGAGCTCTGCAAAGTTCAGGCGGAGCCTGGCCACCTGCCGCACATACTGTAGGAGGAATCCCAAGCTGGAGCGTAGGGCAGACCACCCAGATGACCTCTGAGGGTGGCTCCGAATTTAAGACTTGGCGTTTGCTTCTGTGGCTGGAAAGTGCAGGGCTTGGTTGAGCTGAAGGAACTGCAACCTGCAGGGCTGCCTCACCTGTGAAGCTGGTGCAGTCACCTGACCCACAGCACCGCCCCTCTGAAATGGAGCCGCCCAGAAGAGCATGTGGCAATTGGACCCCACGCCTGGTAGGTGGCACTGTCTGCAGGGGAAGGGCCCCAGGCAATGTGCAGGGAGCCACTGGAATGTCGCCCCCCCGCCACTGGACCACTGTGTAATTGGTTCCACTTGTTGGCTTAGACAGAAGGTGCTCTAACTCAGGTAGAACTTGGGGGTCCTCCTTCCAGGAGCTCTAAGAAGTCCTACACTGAGGCTGGTGACAGCTGCCCTGCTCCGGTTTTAACTGCCTATCTGTCTGCTCCCTAGCTGACCATGTCCCCCTTCAGTGCAGGGAGCTGTGAATGGACAGTGTCCTCCAGAGCTTCCCAGAGCACGAGGCTCAGAGCAGGTGTTCAATTATACTCACCAGGCAAAGGTGCGGACCTGAGCAAAGGCACAGGAACACATTTTTCCAAAGCGAGCTTGGGCTGTAACATCAGCTCGGACCCTGGATGCTAAATCCCAGGTCCGACGCCAGACAATCGGAGAATACCTTCCCTCTAGGGGCAGGAGGGCCTGGTGTTGGAGTCAAGTAGAGGGGTCTGAAGCCTGGCTTTACCACTTCGAACCTACGTAACCTTGTTCTCACTACTTAACCATCAGAGCTTCAATTTTCTCAGGTGTAAAAAGGAGATGATCATGCATATTGTACAGGGTAGTCAAGAGACTAGACAAGAACAATGTCTAGGAAGCACTTAGCCCAGTGCCTAGCACAGAGTAAATATCCAGTAAATGGGATTCTTTCTACCAAATTCCTTTTCAAAGGTCACCTGTGAAAACATGTATAGCTCTAAAAGCTAACCACCACTTGGATATCGTCTTAGTTCTCTAGCGCTGCTATAACAGAAATACCACAAACGGGTGGCTTTAACACACAGACTTTTATTTTCTCTCTCGGTTTAGGAGGCTAGAAGTCCAAATTCAGGGTGCTGGCTCTGGAGGACGGCTTTCTCTCCTTGGCTCTGGGGGAAGGTCCTTATTCCTTGGCTCGTTGCTGATCTTCGTGTGGCATGGCATCTATCCTCTCCCCTCTCTGCTTTCTCGATTGCTGTTTAATCTTTTTTATATCTCACAAGAGATTAACTCAAGATACAGCCTACAATAATCCTGCCTCATTAACATAACAAAGACAACCCATTCTCAAATGGGATTATAACTCCAGGTATAGAGGTTAGGATTCACAAGACACATTTTTGGGGGACACAACTGAATCTATTACAAAATACCTTCTTGTGGGCCTGAAACACATAAAAAATCCATACTCGTTCCAACATTTAGGTTAGGGACAATTCTAGCTTCATGTGGAATAAGAGCTGATGCACTAAAAAAAAATGTTGTTATTGTTGTTAGTTGACTAGATTAGGTTTAAATTATTTTAAGTGCATACAATTTTACAATGGCCAAGTTTGTTTAAAAGCATAAGCTAGAGTAAGGTAATACCGCTACAAGGAGTCATTTATTTTCCAAAAATGTATTTAAAGTATGATGAGAGCTACATGTGTCAGTAAACGGTGTTTCTAAAAAGCTATGAAATGCTGCCCTCTGAAGCCCTCTAGATCACAGTCAAGTTTATACTAACTCCCCCAGGGATGAGCCCCCCCCCCCTTCCTTAGGCTGGGTTCTCTAGAGAAGCAAAACCAGAGCAGCACAGAAATACGTATAAAGAGAGGCTTATATCAAGGAAATGGTTCACGTGGTTGTAGAGGCTGGAACATCCCCAGTCCCTGGGTCAGGCTGGAGGCTTCTCCTGATTCATGTAGCCACAGGGGCTGGTGAACCCAAGATGGGCAGGGTCACCTAGCAGGGCTCTTGCTCACAGGCTGTGAAGACTGATGAATCCCGCGATCGAAGGTAAGCTGCTGGCCCAAGTCCCAGGGCCAGAGGTTGATGAACAGGAGCCAGCTGCAGGATCCAGAGTGAGCAAAAGCCAGTGAGCCTTGCCAGAGAGTCCAGCCATATTTGATGCAGCCCACATCCCCAAGGAAGCTCACTTTCAACCGACTGGTTGTTCACAACAGATCTCATCATGGAGGTGATCACATTATATCAGATCTCATTACGGAGGTGATTACATCATTACATAGCTGCCAAACTACAGCACAACTGCCAAACCACTGAGAATCATGGCTCAGTCAAGTTGACACACAACCTTAATCATCACAAATACAATAATGAATTGTATTTGTGAGCTTATTTTCAACTTATTTTATGTTTAGTGGTGTTTAAGGCTCATAAAACTCTTTGAGTTTATACTGAATTTTTCCTAGGTACTCATTTGAGTTACATGATTAAAATAAGTAAAATCTTTCATACCAAAACTCCTACTTGACTATTCATAGTAGCTTTATTCATGACAGCCAAATAGTGCCAAAACCCAAATGCTCCTCAACTGATGAATGGTGCAGCGAAATGGGTTTCTCTTTATATTTGGCCTTTCTGACCCTGGGTTTGGAATGCTGCTAAAAAATGATTGGTTGGGCTGCAGGCTGCTCTGTGATTGGTCTATTTTACTTACCTTTCAGGGATTGGTCAGTTTAGTAACAATAGGATGGAGCAACTTGTGGTCCACAGAGGGGATTGGTTGGTTCATGATCCTGCTTTGAGGGCCATGCCTTGAAATTGACAAGAAGTTTGTCAGAATCAGCTCCACTGCAGTGGGTTTGGTTTGGGTTTTGCTTATGTAAGTGACCAACCTCACAGAAGTTTAGGAGGGGAGGAGGGAGCCTAAAGGTCAAGAAGAGCCTGGAGTGGAACGGTTTGGACCCAGGGTTCCTGTGAGGGGCACCTCCTAAAAGAGGTGTAATATGCGTCAAGGGATGTAACCTGGGGTGGAGTGTCCAATAGGCAAGGTAAGCACAGTGCTTACCTTGTGTTATGGAGTGAACAGTGTGCCCCCAAAATGTGTGTCAACTTGGCTAGGCCATGATTCCCGGTATGATGTGACTGTCCACCATTTTGTCATCGAATGTGATTTTTCTATGTTTTGTAAATCCGACCTCTATCATATTAATGAGGCAGGATTAGAGGCAGTTATGTTAATGAGGCAGGATACAATCTACAAGATTAGGTTGTGTCTTAAGTCAATCTCTTCGGAGATAGAAAGGAGAGAATCGAGCACAGAGACATGGGGACCTCATCACCACCAAGCAAGGAGAGGCAGGAGCATGCGTGTCCTTTGGACCCGGGATCCCTGCACTGAGAAGCTCCCAGACCAGGAGAAGATTGATGACAAGGACCTTGTCCCAGAGCCAAGAGAGAGAGAAAGCCTTCCCCTGGAGCTGGCCCCTTGAATTCAGACGTCTAGCCCCCTAGAAGTCCAAATTCTAGACTGTGAGAGAATCCATTTCTCTTTGTTAAAGGCATCCACTTGTGATATTTCTGTTACAGCCGCGCTAGATGCTATAGACTAAGACACCTGGAACAAGCTTCTGAAGGAGGAAGGCTGTGAGAAGAAAGAAAAATGGCTTTGCAGGAACTTGTTGCGACAATACTGGAGCACCCTGTACTGGTTGGTGATGGCCTCTGCCTCCGTTCCCCACAGTGCCACCACAGACACCCTGGTCCTTCTCCTTGCACCCCTGGGCTGCCCGGGAAGTGGCTCTGATGGGTTAATTCAGCACGGCAGAGCCCTCAGGACCCCCGGCTCCACCTCAAGGCCTTGTCTGTGTTGACTTTTCAGTGTCAGGTATTCATATTCTCAACAAATACAGAAACGTTTGCATACAGCCTGGTCCAGAATGAGGGGACATGCACACACAAAGGAGACAGGTTGGCAGGTCTCACTTTAGGGAAGCCTCCAGCTGCTCAAGGATACTTTGCTCTTTTGCCACTTTGGTTTCCAGTTCATTTAAATCTACTCTCTCATTTGAGCTTAACAGCCCTGTGAATAAATACACAGACCCTCTTCAGTTTTACTAGGGGTCTTTACAAGGGGGTTCTAAAAGACCTTGCACAATTGCCCAGACCACCTGAATATAGGTTTTCATTTCCATTTTGCTGATGAAGAGACTGAAGCGGGGAGCTTCAGTTAGGTGCCAAGGTCAGCCAGCTAATTGGTGAGGAGCTTGTTCTGGAACTCAGGCTCGTAAGGCCCCAAGGTAGAGATAGGAGAGTGTTGCTACCAGTCACATGTGTCTAAATGAGGCCCCAGTTTACTTTACATGGTCTTCTTCCTTAAAGTCCATTCTTCTCTCCCATGTGAAAGGGGCAAAGCTATTCCAGGTCATTGTGGGGCCAAAGCAAGGGATTTTCGATTCCCTGTCTTGACACCTAGCAACCCAGCCAAGACAGGGCACCTTGGGTGACAGAGACAAGACCATTAGTATGCAGTCCTTCACCTCCTGGTTCTGGTTTTTTCTAATGTGTCCACCCCCTCCCCGCCTCAGAGAGGTGGATGATGGTTCTCTGGAGAAGGACAAGCAGAGGCCCTGTGTCACCTGGGCAGGGAGGGAGAGAAATTCAGGAGAGGAATTCCCATGGTGAGGAGGAAGGAAAAGCAGCTGTACCCTGGATGGAGGTGGACGAGGGATCTCCACACTGGGCCCAGTGCCTGGACGCCCAAGACAGTCCACTGGGGTGAGGGAAGAAACTATTAGAACTTCCATCATAAATGTGTCAATATGAGTCCTCCCTCGGTCACATCTGATGGTCCCGTGTCACGTGTGGTGCTAGTAAGGAGCCCAGAGGACACGGGGGTCCCACCCCTCAAGAGAGTCAGCAAGGACTCCTCCCCAAGCCTGTGGAGTGCGTCCTGGGCACTGCAGTGCTGGGTAGTTACCAGGGGCCTGGCTCTGAGGACTGACAGATCCCTCTGTCTAGTTTACCTAGATAACCCCCACCCAGTGGACACGAGGGTAAAACATTCTTGCAGGAAACCACACAGACAAGACACTTCAAACCATCCTGGCTCCAGTGAACACAAAGAAAATGGCAGCGCAGAGGCTGCTCCTGGTCCTTATATGGACATTTGGCTCACATGTGACAAAGTAAAATCTCACACTCCTGAGGAGTCCTGGTTGAAACGTATGAGAAGCCCATTGAACGTAATACCTTTGAAATGGATTTGTATCCACTCTTGTCCATCATTCATATTGCAGCGAGAGTGTATTTTACGGTGGTTGTTAGCTAAAGAGATGGAACCATCAGCATTAGCATCTAGAACATGTTTACAAACCTCGACGTTTTTAAAGGTATATTTATGGTCACATTCTTTTCATCCAGGATTTTAGCAATTTTTATACCTTTCAATATAATCTTAAAAATCTCTTTAAGGACCCAAAGATTCTTGCGTGCACGCGCACGCACGCGCACACACACACACACACACACACACACGGTTTCAGGACACTAAGTATCACCACTGACTGAGTGGCTCCTTGGGCTGGAGTCAAAACAGAGAAAGGATTTAGGGTGAGGTTGCAGAGGGAACCCCGTACAGGAAACATATTCACTGCATTCTTCACAGGCAAGACACCGCAACACAAGTCTGGAAGTCTTAGATGGAACCTTGATCTACCCATCCTAGAATAGCACCTGAAGTGGGTGAAAGCTACTTCGTCCTACCCCCACCCCCACACAACAGCACAGAGGCCCAGGTCCTTTCAAAGAAGCTAAATGAGGCCCAGAGAAGGGAAGGACCTTGCTTAGGACACACAGAAACCTAGCAGTAGGTTAGAGAGGAACCTCTCTCTGATGATGGTAGTGAGGGTGCAGTGGGAGCCGCTGGAACGTTTTAGGTGGGAGCGGAACTTCATTTCAGTTTTTGGCTCATTCTAGCTGCTGTGTGAAGAACGGATTACAGAGGGGTAAGGGTGGAACAGTCCAGAGACCAGCAATAGAGAGTCCTCACTAGAGAACCATTACGAGGAACAGCCCAGAGACTGCTGTGCTCCGTGGTAAAGGCGGTAGATGGTGACCAGGACGAGAGTGGAGAGTGGAGATGGAGAGAAGGGATGGCCCGGGATCCACTGTAGAGGCAAAGCCAAGAAGACCGTCAGTGCTGTGAGCGTTAGGGAGGAGGGGAAAGGAGACAGGAAGGATGATGTCGTGATTCGGGCTTGGAAAGTGGATGATGGATGGAGAAGTGTGTGTGTGTGTTTAGTCAGAGGAGAGGGAAGGAGGGAAAGAGAGGAGAGAAGAGAAAGGCAGAGAAAGAGATAGAGACACAGAGAGAGAAAGAGATAACACCATGTGTCCTGGTGGGACATGTTCATCTAGTGAGGAGTAAAGGTCAGGGACCACGTGAGTGGCCTTCAGTGCCTCCCTGCCTGAGGCCTCAGTCCCTCCAAGTGACAGAAGAGGGGGTTGATCTAGAAGTTTCCTGAGCCTCTGCACCAGGTCCTCCTGCTGTAACACCCTGATCCCCACCTCTATTCAATTCCAGGTGTGTTCATGTGCTCTGCCCCTGTTGGGACCCCTCGGTAGTGCAGCATGAGAGGGACGGGGACAGGCGGAGGTGCACTGGTCATGGCCCAGGGGACCCTCTGAGGGACATGGGGTCTGCCCCCGGGAGAATGACCAGCTTCCACAAGAGAAGGAAGGTGTGCAGGTTTGGTGCTGTTTGAGGGGGTGTGGTGGAATTGGGAACCCCTACCCCTGACAGGACCCTTCCCCTTAGAATCATGGGAGAGTTGATGCACAGAGAGGGGGACACCTGCCTCACTGGAAGTGGGGATTGGGGGGAATCCAGGACGACTTCTTGGAGGAGGGACTGTTTGTTCCCAGCTCTGACAGCGGGCAAGACCTGGGTGGGAGAGGGAGAAGGAGGTCCCACGGGAGCACAGACCCAGCTCCTGGCCCCTGCCCCACCCAATACCCGACCCAGTCTCTCAGCACCCTGCCCTCCCTGTGGCCCAGGACTGGAGGTGATCCTGAGACCCAGCTGCTCCAGTCAGCCTGCGACAATGACGGTGTCATTGTTTGAATTATGTCCCCAAAAAATGTGCGTATCAATTTGGCTGGGCCATGATTCCCAGAACTGTGTGGTTGTCCTCCATTATGTGATTATAATTTTATGTTAAAGAGGATTGGGGGGGATTGTAACACCCTTACTAAGGTCACATCCCTGATCCAATGTAAAGGGAGTTTTCCTGGGGTGTGGCCTGCACCACCTTTTATGTTACAGGAGATAAAACGAAAGGGAAGCAAGCAGAGAGGGGGACCTCATATCACCATGAAAGCAGTGCCGGGAGCACAGCGTGTCCTTTGGACCTGAGGTTCCTGTGCTGAGATGCTCCCAGACCAAGGGAAGACTGATGACACGGACCTTCCTCCAGAGCCAACAGAGAGAAAGCCTTCTCCTGGAGCTGATGCCCTGGATTTGAGCTTGTAGCCTACTGGACTGTGAGAGAATGGATTTCTCTTTGCTGAGGCCATCCACTTGTATTTCTGTTATAGCAGCACTAGATGACTAAGACAGACAACATCACCCAGGAGCACTTTTGGGCCTAGCTGTGATCCAGGGAGGGGCTCAGGGGGACTGAGAGGTGAGGCCCAGGCAGGAGGTGGGAAGTAAAAGGGGTAGGGGCTCCTGGTGGTGCTCCAGAGAGCAGATCCGGGCAGTGGGGATACTCAGTGTCTCCTGGGTCCCCAGGCTCTCCACGCCTACCCAGCCCAGTGCCTTGAGGCCCTCCTGTGGGGGAGGGGTGGCCCCAGGAAATCAGACTCCATGGAAGTGGGAGGCACAGAGATGGTGGAGTTAGTGGTGGGTCCACATGGGACCCCCGACAAGCAGAGCAGTTTGTGTGGGCACGCACAGGAGGTGGGTCACTTACACACGCTGCCCCAGGCCACAC
Source organism: Dugong dugon (assembly GCA_030035585.1). Taxonomy (NCBI): domain Eukaryota; kingdom Metazoa; phylum Chordata; class Mammalia; order Sirenia; family Dugongidae; genus Dugong; species Dugong dugon. Next base: position 1,433,592 of record CM057471.1, read on the forward strand.
AGGCCCCCTTAGCACCAGGCAGTGCACATCGGCCTGGCTGCCCCGGGCAGTATTCGCCCACGTCCCTCACACTAAGGAGGTTGCATGCTGTGCTTACCCTGAGCTTCCACTCACATCCACCACAGTGTGGGGTCCTGGTCCTGCATCCTTCCTGAGCGAGCACTGAAGCAGTTCCCTGTCCAAACCCTCAGTGCACAATTGGGAAACTGAGTCCAAGAGAAAGGCGGGGGGACCCAGGACACAGAAGTGGGCAGAGTCCAGACGATGAGGAAGGTTCCAGCTTCCTAGACCAGGGCTCAGCCCTTCTCATGGGATTGGCTTTGGGAATGAGAGCACCCTAGATGTGGGGAACCTCAGCACCCCCTCCCTTTGTGGGGCCGATTACCCTTTACCACCTTCACATGTGCATGGGTGTGCTCTCACACACACACACACACACACACTGACTTCACAGGTGCAGCCGTGAGGGTGGGGTCAGAGGAGGAGAATACACAGGGAGGTGACCCCGGGGGGATAAGAGAGAGGGTGGAGGCAGTGCCATCTTGAGACAGTGGCCTCCAGGCTCCTAGCCACATGCCAACGGCCCTCAGCAGGGGAGGGAGGAGATGCTTGGATGAAGGGAGGAGGACCCCAAGGTGCCCAGGGCTCTGCCGGGGCCAGCCATCCCCAGGGCAACCCAGAGAGGACAGGGCCTGGTCCTGCAGTCACCGCTCTGGGCCCCTGGTGCTAGGACGAGTCCCTCCCAGAGTTGGGGGGTGCTGCAGGAAAGAAGTCCTCAGTTTCCTCCTCTGTAAACTGGGGTGCTTGGAGTGGGTGACCCCCAGGGTTCCCATGCTTGGAGAAGTGTCTGCTGGCCTTGGTTCTCTGTCAATGATCCTCTGTGCTCTGAGTGACTCCATCCCTGCCACAATCCTCTCCCAGCTCTGATTGTCCTCTCCCTGATCTGGGGCCAGACCAGGAAATGGGAGGAGGAACCTGTTCCCAAATCCTGCACTCCTGGGGGCTCAGCTGCAGGTGGGGTGTCTGTCCCTTGGGATAACAGTGTCTGTGGGAGGAGACCCTCAGGTGCATGCAGAGAACCAGGCAGCACACTGGTGCACACACTCCAGGTGGAGGGGCCCCAGGACCCGGACAGGCTGGGACAGAGGACAGACTCCGTGTGTCCTCAGCATCAGATATTCCAGGAGCACTACTGTGTGTCAGGCTGTGAGGTGAACATGTAGACACACCGCTCCCTGCCCTCTGGGGTTTACTGTCCAGTGGGGAGGGGGCCAGGGGACAGAAAGGGACGTAAGTCAGGCTTCCCAAGGAGGGAGAGTTGGGACCAAGGCTCTGTGCTAGCCCTCTGCTCAGTGACCAGGCCTGCTACTGCCCGGACAGCCAGACGGTATGGTTCAGGGTAGGGCTGTCCTTTGGAAGGACAGGCGCAGACAAGGGACCCAGCCCCTGGCAGGGTTGCCCTGGGACAGCAGTGTAGTGGGAAAGGCCAGGCCTCTGACCCTGCTGTTCGCCACCCATCCTCAGTGCCATCTCTTTCATCCTGAATACCTGGATGGATGAATACTTGGAGGATTTTGACCAGCCCTCGTACTTCCCCTGCCTGAAGCTCCTGGTAGAGTACCTGCAAGTGAACCTGCCCTGCTCAGACCTGGAGCGCCATGCCCACCTTCTCTTTGCCCAGCTGGATCACCTGGATGCTACTGAAGCAGAGCCAGAGGATGAGGATGACTAAGCATTCCTGTATGCGAGCTTGTAAGGGGGACATGGGATCTGTCCCACAGGGAGGACCCCCAGAGGCTGGGGTTGGGTCAGAGCTCAGAGTAACCTCAGACCCTCCTCTGGTGAACTGCTGTCTGGGAAGACTTCCTGGGGTGGAAAACTTGGGCTTGGGCTCTCTTCATGGCAGTGGGATGTTTTCCATTGTTGGGAAGGCACAAGGCAAGGCGGTCACGTTGGTGATCATTTCTCCTCTTGCTCCTCCAACATCAAAGCCAGCATCAGATCTAAAAGCAGCTCACGATCTAGGGCCACCTCCAGAAGCAACTCCAGGACCCCCTCCTCAGGCAGATCCTGCTCCAGGACCAACACTGGAGCTCCATAGATCATCAGGTCCTCCATCAGCAGTGCCAACACCAGATGGAGAGCATGCGGGAGAGGTGGACTCCCATCCCGGGTCACCTCCAGAACTGGTGCCTGTACCACCTGGTGAGGTAGATCCTGCTCCTGCACCTACACTGGAGCTCCACAGATCACCAGCTATTCCATCACCAACTCCAGCACTGCCATCAAATGGAGAGCCTGCTGGAGAGCTGGATACTTATCCTGGGCCACCCCCAGAACCAGCTCCTGGACCACCACCTGATGTTGATCCTGTTCCTGCACCAACATCAGGGCTTATTATAGCCCCAGGTCCTCCGTCTCCAGCTCTGGCCCAGGCAACAGACCAACAACCAGCTGGATAGCTGGATTCTTAACCTGAGCCACATCCAGAACCAGCTCCTAGACCACAAGCTGATGTCGATCCTGCTCCTGTAACAACGCCAAGGCTCTAGCCCCCGGTCTTCTATTTCTGACTTAGGAACCAGATGAAGAGCCAGCTGGAGGGTCAGATTCTTATCCTGGAAAACCTCTAGAACCAGCTCCCAGAGGACCTGCTGATGTCGATTCTGCTCCTGCACTAACACTGGGCCTCAGTGAAGCCCCAAGTCCTCCATCTCCAGCTCTGGCCCAGGCACTAGATGAAGAGTCTACTGGAAAGCCAGATTCTTATCCTGCACCACCTCCAGAAATGACTCTCGGAGGACCTTCTGATGTCCATCCTGCTCCTGCACCAACACCAGGGTTCTATGTAGCCCCAAATCCTCCATCTCCAGCTCTAGCCCAGGCACAGAAGAAGAGCCTACTGAAAAACCAGATTCTTATCCTGAGTCACCCCAGAACCAGCTCCCAGACCACCAACTGATATCGATTCTGCTTCTGCACCAATACCAGGACTCCATGTAGCCTCAGATTCTTCATCTCCAGCTCTGGCCCAGGCACCAGATGAAGAGCCAGCTGGAGGGTCAGATTCTTATCCTGGAAAACTTCTAGAACCAGATTCCAGAGGAACTGCTGGTGTCAATCCTGCTTTTGCACCAACACTAGGGCTCAATGTAGCCCCAAGTCCTCCATCTCCAGCTCTGGCCCAGGTACCAGACCAAGAGTCTGATGGAATGCCAGATTCTTATCCTGGGCCACCTCCAGAACCGGCTCCCAGACCACCAGCTGATGTCGATCCTACTCTAGCACCAACACCAGGGCTTGATGTAGCCCCAGGTTCTCTATCTCTGACTTAGGCACCAGACAAAGAGCCAGCTAGAGGGTCAGATTCTTATCCTGGAAAGCCTCTAGAAACAGCTCCCGGAGGACCTGCTGATGTTGATCCTGCTCCTGCACGAACACCAGGGCTCAATGACATCCTACGTCCTCCATATCCAGCTCTGGCCCACGTACCAGACCAAGAGCCTGACGGAATGCCCGATTCTTATCTTGAGCCACCTACAGAACCAGCTCGTGGACCACAGGCTGATGTTGATTCTTGCTCCTGTACCAACATCGGGGCTCAGCGTAGCCCCAGATTCTCTATACCTAGCTCTGGCCCAGACGCTAGATGAAGAGCCAGCTGGGCTGTCAGATTCTTATCCTGGGCCACCTCCAGGACCAGATCCTGGACCATCTGCTGATGTCCATCCTCCTCCTGCACTAACTCCAGGGCTCAATGTAGCTCCAGGTCCTCCATCTCTGACTCAGGAACCAGACAAAGACCTAGCTGGAGGGTGGAATTCTTATTCTGGACCACCTCCAGAACCAGATCCTGGACCACCTGTTGACATCAATCCTGCTCTTATACCAACACCAGGGCACGATGTACCCCCCTGTCCTCCATCTGCAGCTTTGACCCAGGTACTAGACCAAAAGCATACTGGAAAGCCAGATTATTATCCTGGGCCACCCCAGAACTGGCTCCTGGACCACTGGCTGATGTTGATTCTGCTCCTGCACCAATATCAGGGTTCCATGTAGCCCTAAGTCCTCCATCTCCAGCTGTGGCCCAGGTATCAGATGAAGAGCCTACTGGAGGGTCAGATTCTTCTCATGGACCTCCTTCAGAACCAGCTCCCGGACCACTGACTGACATCGATCCTCCTCCTGCACCAACATGAGGGCTCCATGTAACCCCAGGTCCTCCATCTCCAGCTGTGGCCCAGGTACCAGAGGCCAAGCCAATTGCTGCACCTCCTCCACAGCAGCTCCTCAGCCCCACTCAGGGAGTGTTGGCTCCAGAACCAGAGCCTCTCTTACCTCACCTGAGTGGGTATTTCTGGGGGTTATTTGTGGTATTTTTCCAAGCTCACTTTACACTTCATAGTTTATACTATTATAAGTGGTAGATTTCTCATTAAAGTTTTGTTTTAAAATTCTAATGGGTGTGATATAGTGACTTTATGTACTTTCACAATCCTATTCAACCATCACCAGTATATATCTACTTCTAAACACTGTCATCACCACAAACTGAAACCCTGGACCCATTAAGCAGTCTTCCCTATGCCCCCTGCCCTGTGCCCATGGCAATCAGTGACTGGCTTTCTGTGCCTATGGATTTACCTGCTCTGGATTTCTTATCTAAACGGAAATACGTGCCTTTTGTACCTGCTTCTTTCACTTAGCTGAATTGTTTGAGGTTCATCCACATTGTAGCATGTGTCAGTTTCTAATTCCTTCTAAGGCTCTGTGGTATCCTGTCGTAGTCATCTAGTGCCACTATACCAGAAATACCACAAGTGGACAGCTTTACCAAAGAGAAATTTATTCTCTCACAGTATAGGAGGCTAGAAGTCAAAATCTAGGGTGCCAGCTTCAGAAGAAGCCTTTCTCTGTTGGATCTAGGGGAAGGTCCTTTTCACTAATCTTCCCTGGTCAAAGAGCTTCTGAGCACAGCGACCCTGGTCCAAAGAACGCACTATTCTCCTGGCTCTTGTTTCTTGGTGGTATGAGGCCCCCATGCCTCTCCACTCCTTTCTCTCTTTTATATCTCAGAAGAGATTGGCTTAAAACACAACCTAATCTTGTAGATTGAATCTTGCCTCATTAATGTAACTGCCGCTAATCCCACCTCATTCACATCATAGAGACAGGATTTACAACACATAGGAAAATCACATCAGATGACAAAATGGCAGACAATCACACAATACTGGGAATCATGGTCTAGCCAAGCTGACATATTTTTGGGAAACACAATTCAATCCATGACATATCCCATGGTGTGGGTGGACCACACTTTGTTCATCTATTTATCTGCTGATGGATGTATTGGTTGGTTCCACCTATTGACTGATGGGGAGAACAGTGCTGCTGTGAGCAGTCATGGACAGGTATTTGGGTGAGTGCCCACCTACAGGATAAATCCCAGGGATGGGGAAAGAGGAGGTGGGAAGGGCGAGGACACAGTCCAGGTGTGGCGAGTCAGAGTTGGGCGGGATCAAGAGGCAGAGAAGATATGGGAGCTGAGGTGGGAGAGGCCTAGAGAACTCAGTACGGGAAGTGAGAGGGTGAGAAAGAGGGGCCAGGACACCACCACCAGGTGTGGTAATGAAGAGGTGGGAGGGGTCAGGAGGTGGCCTAGTAATGGTAGGTGAGGAGGGTGCAGGACTGAGGAGGAGCAAGGGCCCACAAAAAGGCACAGGTGTGGTAATGATAAGGTGGGAGGGGTCAGTGAGTGCACAGATGTGTCAACGAGGAAGCCACCAAGGTGTCAGGAGTAAGATGGGATGTGAGTCCGTAGAAGGCACAGGTCTAGGGAGTGAGGAGATGGGAGAGGTCAGTTGAAACCCAGGTGGGACGTTGAGGTGGGAGAGGTCAGGAGGCAGCCCAGATGTGGGAAGTGAGAAGGTAGGAGGGGCCAGGACTCAGCCTGGGTGTGGAAACTGAGGAAGACGTAGGAGTTAGGAGAAGCCTCAGGTGTGGGCAAGGAGGAGTTGGGAAAGTTCAGGTACCAGCCTGGTTATGGGAAGTTAAGGGGAGGCAGGGGTCAAGAGAACAGCTATGTGAAGGTACTGAGTCAGTGGGAGGGAGCTGAGGGTAGCCCAGGTGTAGGGAGTGAGAGGATGGGCGGGGTCAGTTGAATGGGTAGGGTTGAAGAGGAAGCAGGTGGGGGTGACAAAGAAGACCCCAGGTGTTGGATAGAGGAGATGGTTGGTGTCAGGAGGCAGCCCAGGTAAGAGAAGTGAAGAGGTGGGAGGGTGAGGTGGTAGGTGAAGTGTGGGTGATGAAGAGGTTGGAGGGGTCAGGAGGTGACTGCGGTATGGGGGAGTGAGGAGGTGGGAGGCTTCAGGAGCTAGTCACGTATGGGAGTGAAGAAGTGAGAGGGGCAGGTGAAAGCCCTGGTGTGTCCGATGAGAAGGTGGGAGGAGACAGGAGGCAGCCCCGCTTGAACTTGAAAAGTGAGGAGATGGGAAGGTTACCGTATGGGCGGGGAGGAGGTGGGTGGGATCAGAAAAAGGCCTAGTTCTCAGGAATGAGGAGGTGGGAGGGGCCTGGTGGCAGCCCAGGTATTGGGAGCAGGTGGGCTCTCCAGGATGCCCAGATCTCAGCAATGTGGAGGTGGGAGGGGTAAGAAGGAAGGGTTCAGGGGACCCCAGGTGTGGGTACTAAGGAATGGGGCAGGGTCAGGAGGGCACCCACTTGTGTTAGAGAGGGGAGGTGACGCTGGTCAGGTGAAGGCAGAGCCTTAGCGTGAATGAGGTAAGAGAGCTCAGGAGAAGGCACAGGTATGGAAAATGAGGGGGTCCAAGGGGTCAGGGGAGCCCTAGTGGTGCAGTGATTAAGAACTCGGCTGCTAACCGAAAGATCTGCAGTTCGAATCCACCAGCTGCTTCTTGGAAACCCTATGGAGCAGTTCTACTGTGTCCTATAGGGTCGCTCAACAGCAATGAGTTTTTTTTTTTTTTTAAGGCATCAGGAGGCAGCCCCGGTGTGGGGAGCGAGGAGGTGGGCGGGGGTCCCTGGGCGGGTTTCCTGGCCGCCAGCCCCAACCCCTCACCCAGGTGACCAGCCATGATAAGGCTCTGCAAGGCCAGGGCAGGGACTGTGTGGAGGAGATGACCTCAGAGACTAGAAGTGACAGAGGGCCAGGGGAGAAGTCAGGAGGCCATGGTCGGGGGTGGGCCCCTGCAGCACGCCCCAGCCCTGGCCTGAGGCCCTCTGGCCCTGAACACGTGCCCACGGAGGGAGAAGTCCCTGTGCACCTGACCTGCCTGGCAGCCCTGGAAGCAGCACCTCCCCACTGCCCCCCAGTGACTGCTGACCACCCACGTGTGCCCTCTCTGGGCTGAGCTAGGAGTGGGCACCAGGCTTGGAGAGAGGGCTTTTCTCCTGGGAACTGGGAACCTCTGGAAGACAGGGACTAAAGGCCTGAGCCATCACACCTTAGGACCCCTGCGCCCAGGATTCCAGAACCAGAACATCCCCCTGATCCCATGGTGGCCCTGGGAGCCAACCCCGTATTCTGGAAATGGGAAAGAACAAGCACAAGTTCAGCACTGCAAGGCAGGGAGGAGGCTGCTGCAGGGAGTGGGGCTGCGTGCTGGATTTAGCGCTTGTTCTGGAGGATGGGGAAAAGGAAGGGAAGAAAAGGGCTAGACCAACCCCTGAACCCCCTCACAGACACATGTAGAGGTCAGCACCTACCTTATTGCTTGGGTGCTGGACCCCTACCCGTGCTCCCATGCACCCTCATGTCGGGTCTCAGGGGCTGTCTTAGTTCTCCAGTACGCTATAACAAATACCACAAGTCGATGACGTTAACAAACAGAAATCCATTCTCTCACAGTTTATGGTCGTTGTTAGATACCATCTCGTCGGTTCCGACCCATAGCAGCCCCTGTACAACAGAAGGAAACACTGCCCGGTCCTGCACCATCCTCACAAGCCTTGCTGTGCTTGAGCCCATCGTTGCAGCCACTGTGCCAGCCCATCTCCCTGAGGGTCTTCCTCTTTTTCACCGACCGTCTACTTTACCAAGCATGATGTCCTTCTGAAGGGACTTGTCCCTCCTGTTAACATGTCCGAAGTATGTGATAGGAGGTCTCGCCATCCTTGCTTCTAAGGAGCATTCTGGCTGTACTTCTTCCAAGACAGATTCGTTTGTCTCACGGTTTAAGAGGCTAGAAGTCCTGATTCAGGACACCAGCTATAGGGGAAGGCTTTCTGTCTCTGTCAGCTCTGGGGGAAGGCCGTTGCCTCTTCAGCTTCTGTTTCCTGGGACCTTGGAGATCTCTGCGTAACTTGCCATGTAGCCTCCCCATCGCTGCTTGCTTAATCTGCGGTGAGCCGGGATGCGGCCCTACCGGGAGCCTCCGCTAGGGGGCACTGCGGCGACAGCGGCTGTGGGGCGGGGCGGGGCCGGGCCGGCGCGGTTGGCCCTCGCGGGCCGCCGTACAAACTATAAAAGGCGCGGCGCCTGCTCCCGCGTTCTTTCTGGATGATGCAGGAGGCCGGGAGTTTGTCGCTGCGCGGCGCTGGCCTCGCCGTTGGCGTGGCGGCTTCTACTGCCGCACTGGCAGTCGGCTCCCCGCCACGTCCCTGCGGCGCCCAGGCCCCTCGCGAGCCCCCCGCCACCGACTGCGCTTCTGGTGGCCGTGGTGGTCGAGGACCCCCCGCTTGACCCCGCATCCTCCCGTGGCTTCTCGGCGGCACGACCGCCGAGGGGGCCCCTGGCTGCGCTCCCGGGTGGTGGGCCCCTGGCCGGTCGCGTGCCCGAGCTCTGGAGACGCGGCCGCCGCCGAGTTTGAGCGCCCGAAGGTACCTCCTCCCTGCCTGCCTGCAATTAGAAAAGGGCCACGGGAAAGCGGGGCGACCCGCCGGAGACCCCGCAGCTTTATTCCGTGTAGGGCAAAGCTCGGGGGCGATGTGAGTGCCATTGTTGGCCGCTGACCCCGGGGGTCTCTAACCGAACGTGCCTTGGTCTCTCTCTGTCCGACCCGTTTGGTCCGCCTACTGACTGGGGATCCCAAGTCCTGCTGGGTTGATAGGGAGGGGGCAGTCGGAGGAAGATGGCACCTTCGTGTTTCCGTTCCTCCCGGTTCGCAGTTACAGCCACGTTCGGTGTGAGTCGAACAACCTGGAGATGGAGGCCCTGGAGGAGCGGTAGCTTCCCACTGAGGAGCTGGGAGTGTGAGGGGTCGTGAAGGAACTACCCCATCAGCTTCCTTACCTCCTTACGCTGTTAGGTTTTTTCCAGCCGGGAAGCTTCAGTACGGGGGAAATAGTAGTCTGAGGAATGAATCCAGAAGTTACAGAACCTCCTCCCCCTTTCATCCACGTGGCTCCCTGCAGTGGGGGTCTTCACCAACTGCTGGGGACTCTGAGGAAGGGGCTGCGGATTTCTGGGTGTCGGGATTTCTAAAAAAAAACAAAAAGGCTTGACAGTCACGCTGCCCCGAGGTTGGGAGATTTCCATGTCAAGGCAGGCGTCACTGATTCTGCTTAGTGAGATCCTCGCTTGGTGGGAAGCGATGGCCGCCTTCCCCTTTGCGCAGCTCAGAGGGGGATGGGCATTACACTCTTCTAGGCCTGGTCCTTGGTCACCTGAGACGTCTGCAGTGGCCTACAGCTGTCACTGTGTTACTGTAACCTGTCATTTCTATGCACAGACACCAAATTGAGCAGAGAATGGGAAGGGCAGGACAGGAACTGGTTTGGGGTTTCCTGGAATGATCCTTGGGAGTGTGGCCATGACCCATATTTGGTCTGTTTTCCTAGAGAGCGAATGCAGCAAACAGCTGTCCTGTGTCCGATGTCCCTCTGTGGATGCGCACGGAGGCGTGTGTAAAACATGGGTTTCCGTTTTTCTCTCGGGAGTTTGCCGGCTGGAAACGATGCAGCTGGACAGGGTGCTGGGGCCCTGGGTGAGTTGACACATTGGTGCTGGAACAGTTTCCTTCCTGGAGCCAAAAGTAACCCTTTGTGTGACATTCTCAGTGATTGCCAGCACCAGTTAATTTTGGCAGCATAGTCTTCAGGCCAGGGGAGGGGGGACTTAAAACCTTGGACTTGATTTTCCACGTGCGCTGCCCCTAGAGGCGTTGCAGGGCTGGCTGCTGTGCCACTCCTGTGTCATTAGGTGGCAGAGAGAAGAGAGGCTATGTCTACGCTCAGTGTTCCGGCCGTGAACAACCTGAATGATTAATAGTCTGACACTCATGCCAGCTCGTGTGCTGACCCTGCCCACTGGCACCCTGTGCAGCTCGTGGGAAGCGTTCGTGCTGTCCTAGTTCCCAGTCAGTGGGTGGGACGAGGTGGAGGTGGGCCAGTGGTGCAGGGCGGAGTGGAAGAGGCGCGCAGCTCCCCACTACATTGACTTGTAGAAAAGCGGGTCTAAACTAGCGTCTGTTGTGACGCGCAGTGGGCAGTTAGCGCTTGCGCGATGATTGACAGTTGAGTGCACAGTACTGCCGAGCATGCGCACAGGTCCTCTGCCTATGGATGGCGCGGCTGTGCCCTGTCCTATGGCCAGGACTGGACACGCAGCGTGACTGCTGAGATGTCCGTGGGCTTCTTCGGGATGTGCCCCCAAGTATGACAACTGAAAGGGTTGGGCAAACACTTGTTCAGCGAGGGCGGGGTTCCATTCAGAAACGAGCAGCGTGGAGTGTCCTGGCGTGCGGCTGAGGCGTTTCTGGGGGGACCACGTGGTTTCTCTTGTGGGTGCCACCACGTGCGCTCTGGTGTGTGCAAGAGCCCTGAGCCCATACTCATCGGGGGTAGGTTTTCAGACTCATCTAGAAGTGTTTGCTGGGCTTGGCTCAGCTCCCAGCTGACAGTAACTGTTGTAGCCCCGGTTTGTCACTCTGTGGGCCAAGGACCGTTGTTGATATTTGACACAGGGAGGAAGGTGATGCCAGTTCCTGAGAATCGACGTGGACACTGGCCGCAGTGACCGACTAGACCATCCAGCCACCGACCGCGGTAAGAGGGGAGACGGCCCCCAATGTCCCGGTGCACCCCTCACGGAGGAGGGGGTGTGAGCGGCTGCCCTGGACCTGCCAGCACCACAGGTGTGGCGGCTCTCCTGTGCCTGTGACAGTCGGGGGCAAAGAGGAAGTGGCTATTTCTACGCTCAGTGTTCGACCAGTGAGCACTAAGAATGGTTTCTAGCCTGACAGTCCCGGCAGGTGCCAGAGAACGTTCTTGGCTGGTCTGCTCCACTGGCGGCGGCCAGTGCGGTGGGGAAAGGCGCTGTGTTGGGGGGTCAAACTTGGATTCGTCTCTGTAGCTGTGACCCCTGAGCAAGACTGTCTCTGAAGTAGGGGCGTGGCCACTGCGGGCAAGGGTACCAGCCTCACAGACTTTAAATCAGAAAACAGGCATTTTGTGCCTTTTTCTTTCTCTGGATGATGTTGGAGAGTAACAAGCTGTGATCCATGGCTCTCAGCCAGGATGGTGCATGTCCCTCCCCTCCTCCCAGGACCAGCCGCAACATCTGAGGCATTTCATTTTGTTTTGTCACAGAAATGCCAGCGAGGTGCACCTTAGGGGTGCAGCGGCGGTGCCGGGCAGGGAGGGGGCAAGTGCTGCATGTGGGTGTGGGGCTCCTGAAGCCGGGGGGCAGGGGGTGGTTTGCTGCACCCCACTCCTAGGAGCAGGGCCGGCTTGCACGTAGGAAAGGACCAGGGAGCGATAATTTTAAAGTAACAACAAAAATCTTCTTTTCTCCTTGACAGCCTTTTAAGATACGAGATGCAGAAATTCTGTACCGCCAGCGGCGCACTGGAAGCACTCGGCGTCCCAGGCCCAAGGCCACACAGAAACGGGCTGTGGGCTGCTTGGCCGTCCCCACCCCAGACACTGGGGACGGGTGGACCCTCCCTTCAGTCTGATGGCGTGGGGCGGTCCCTTTTCTGAGGGCCCGGAGGCCAGTGGGTCTTTGCATTTTCATGAGGCTGACTGTCCCAGCAACGCCAGGTGGCGAGTGGAGCTCTCGAGGACAGCAAACCTGCATCGGTGCAGCTGAGGAATCCTCCTGAGCTGGGTCTCTGAACACCAGAAACCCTCCTGCTCTGCCTTCCTCAGCCTCCAGCCCAAGTGAGGCTCAGCCAGGTGAGAGGCTTGTGATCTGCTTCCCTTCCCTCCTGTCTCAGCAGGAAGCAGTGGGGGTCTTGGAAGTGACTTTTTTGGTCCACAGGTGGGGACCCTGCCAGAGGGGTGAGTCCCACCCCTGATGCCAGCCACCATCTTCCACTTTGAAGACTAATGGGCTCTGCATCTGCCTTAGGGACCTTTGAACGGGGCCCAGCTCGGCCGGGCAGAGCGCTGACAGCGTCCTGGGAACCTGTGTGCTTGCCAAGCCTCTGTGGTGTGTCCGGAAGCCCAGGGGAAGGTGCACAGGAGTGTGAGGCTGAGGGAAGGTGGAGCTGCCCGCCTCGGGTGAGGATGGGAGGGCTTTGCTGCAGGCTGGTGACGTTGGCTCACATCTTGGGTAGCAGTCGCTCTGCTCTTGGCTGGGTGGTGGCAGCTGAACGTGCCCATGTGAGTACACGTGGCATCTTAGCCCACTGCTTGTTGCAAAGGCAGGTGACTGAGCCAGTGTGTTGAGGGGTCAGGTAGCAATACAAAGCTGTGTCCCCTCACTGGTGCACCGCTGGACCCGGGCACTGTCCCAGAAGAGCGTCTGTGGCAGGGAGAGGACCTGAGCAGGCTGAGCACCGCCTGATGCAGTCACCTAACCTAGGGGATTCCTGAATTCTGTGACAACTGAACTTCGACGAGAGTCTGGAAGAAATGGTGGCCCCAGGTTTTCAGAACTGTCTCCTGGTGGAGCGGACCGTGTCGGTGCAGGCAACAGGCATGCATGTGGAAGAGCACCCTCTGCCTCCCCAGAGCATCTGCACAAGGAAGGTGGGCAGTGGGTTGAGACCAGCGAGGCTGTGAGGTGGCAGACAGGACTGTTGATCCGAGAAGTCAAAGGCCCAGAAGATGACAGCCAGTACAGTGGGGAGGGTGGGGTAGCTGTGAGCCCCGCCTCAGCTTTCCGGATGACTGGAGTCTGCGGGAAGGCTCTGCCTCACAGCTTCACCCCAGAAAGTTGTGTGAGTGCAGCAGGGGGCAAGCAGGACATCAGGGCGTCCCCTGTGCTGCGTGTCCTTTGGCCTCAGGTGCTGGTGCAGTGCGCCAGCAGTGTAGGCCCACACGGCAGACACGCGAACAGTATGGCGTCCGGAGTGGGCCAGCTGTTCTGTGGAGCAGCTGTTGAGTGGGGACCTGAGCTGCCCACACCTCCTGCCTGCCATCCTTGGTCTCCCGTGGCTAGGCCCCGGCAGGCTGGCACTCAGACCCTAAGCTACCTTGTGTACAGTGTTTGGATTATCTTGTTTTTTTGTTTTTTTTTTTTTTTTTAAGGAAGAAGTGTATTAACGGCAGAGGAATAATTTCAAAAAGGATAAAGTGAATTGAAGGATTTGATTAATGCACTTTTTCAAGAAAGGCATTTATTTCTGTGTCAGCAAAACTTGAGAATAAATTGGTGTTGATCTGAATGGAATGGATCGCTGCTTGCATTGAGTTTTCCACAGTCTGATGGGCTGAGGCTGATCTGGAGGGAAGCCACGGTGCCCCATCCTACCCACCCCTTTTCCCTGTAGGGAACAGGGCTCCTCCTTCTGGTATGGGGGGACAGGATTAAAAAACAGAGCACTGCCCCAAAACTATGGCCCCCGGACACTCTGTTAACCCAGAACTGAAGCCATTCCCGAAGCCCACTCTTGAGACAAAGATTACACTGGACTAGAAAACAGAAAATATCACACGTGAGGAGTGTGCTGGTTAGTTCAGTCAGATAAATGAGACCAAATGGGCAGCTCCTGTCCAAAGGCAGGATGAGAAGGTAGGGACAGGAACGGGACAAATGGACACAGGGAACCCAGGGTGGAAAGGAGGAGCATGCTGTCACATCATAGGGATTGCAACCAACGTCACAAAACAGTATAAGTTTTTGAATGAGAAATTAACTTGAGCTGTAAACTTTTCTCTGAGAGCACAGTTTTTTTTAAAAAAAAAATGCTCCATAACGGGATGACTCACATCTGATAGCTTTTTTAAAGCAAATTCCTATCCCTGAGCTGTGTTTCCTGCAGGAGCTTTACAGGAGAAAGTGTTGATGCGGAAGACGAGGTTCCTGTCAGGCTTTGTAAGGCAGTATCTGGTCCACCCATGGCCTCTGTCCATCCACCATCCACTGTGAACCAGGTGTGGGCCTTCTGCATGTTGGTTCCTTTAGACTCTGCTTCCAGGATTTCCCGACCCCTGGGCTGGGCTTCCAGCTCACAGGCCTGGGTCCTTGAGGTCTCCCTGGTGGGCAGGACACATTCTGTGGCAGATTGTGACAAGCTGGCAGAACAGTGTTTTGTCAAGGATGACTTGACCCTTGTCAGTCGGAGCTGTATTTCAGTCAGCTGGGCATCACCCAGGAAGGACTTAATACCCAGACTCAAGGGTGGGCTGCTGCAGCTTCAGCTTCAGGGGGTCATGGAAGTTACACTGATGTGGTAGAGTTGGGAGGGGGGTCACTACTACCACGGATACTCCCCAGACCCCAGCTCAGCACAGGCATGGGGTGCCAGCTGCAAGGGGGACAGGCCAGCGGAGGGAGCCTGAGGTCCCCCCACCTGAACTTGGGAGGGTGCAGAGCCATGGGAAGCTGGGGGGTCCCAGAAAAGGACAGGGAACAAGCCTGTGCCTCGGCTGCCACCCACTGCCTGGCTGAGGTTGGCCGCAGCCTGCATGGAGGGCACAGCTGTGTGGGAGGCTAATGCTGGGCCCCTCTGCTCCTTGTTATCTAGAGCAGGAGGTGCTCTAAGCCCAGAAGCCATGCCCACCCTAGACTTGGGCCAGAACCCCCCCTTTCAGGGTCCCCAACAGCTGGTGTGTAGGTCAGAAGCCTGAGACCAGGTCAGGCAGGGCCTGGCCAGACCCTGGGGTTGGGGGGTGCGTGTCTCCACACCAGCACAGTGGCCAGAGCCCCATGGGCCTGAGGGGACATTGCTCTCCTGTCCGTGCTAGGCAGAGAGCCAGCAGCAGAGGTGGGGGCCTGCAGGGGCCCAGAGAGGGGGGTGAAGGGAGCCCCGTGTGCCGTATCAAGAGGTGCCCCAAAAGACCCACGCATCACATGAAAGCTATTTATTTACATCACATTCTTCACAATAACAGCCCACGCCACCTGAGGGTCCCCTCGGTGTCAATCCTTTCCCCTTCCTGCCCTTCCCCATTGGAGCTGGGACCCCCTCATAGCCCATGGGCTATTGCAGTCTGAGGGCCCTCAGCTGGGGGGTGGCTGTGATGGGGTCACCCGCAGCATCTCCCGTGGAGAAACAGGGCTGCCTGCAGAGGCTCCCGTGGAAACCGTCTGCACCACACTGCCCAGGGTCTTGGCTGGGCTGGAGCCACAGAGATCACTGCAGCCAGGGGGGCTGTTCCCCCACCCCTGGCTCCTGTGACCCCCCAAACTCCTGTGACCCCCTGGCTCCTGTGACCCCCCCTCACTCTGTAGCCCCCCTGGCTCCTGCGGCCCCCCTCACTCCTGTGACGCCCCCAAGCTCCTGCAGCCCCCTCCTGTGACCTCCTGTGACCCCCTCCCACTCCTATGACCCCTCTCCCGTAGCCCTGTCATTTGCTTGGTGGCAGGGGACCAGAAGGCTGTCATCTGACAGGCTAGGGTACGGAAGCGTGGGGAGTGCCAGGAGGGAGGCCCAGCAGCAGACGGTCGTGTGGGGTCCCGGCCCCCCACAGGCCCGGGCGCTAGGAGTACTTGGTGTGGGAGATCTCCTTCCACAGCAGCGTTTTCAGGTGGCTGAGCACCAGCGCGTGGTGCGCCTCCACCTGGCTGGCCAGCCCGCTCAGGGTGGTGCAGGTGCGCAGCTGCCGGCCCAGCTCTGGGCGGAGGGCGGCGGGCGCGCCGGGCAGCAGGTAGCCCCGCAACAGCTCGCACACCTTGGCCAGGTTGGGCTGGATGAGGTCGCCCTTGCACTGCCGCATGAGGCGGTCACAGGGCGCCCGGCAGTCATGCCCGTAGGTGCAGTCCTGGCTGCGCTCACAGCGGCGGCCCTGCAGGAAGCGTCGCACGGCCGCCTCGGGCGCCACCTGCTGCAGGTCAGCCATCTTGAAGTCGTAGCTGGCCGTGTAGCCTACGTTGGCCAGCGTGGTCTCGCACATGTAGAAGGTCCCGTAGGCGCCATGGAAGAGCTCCTCCACGAACTCCAGGAGGCCGACGGCGACCTTGGCCCGCCAGGGCCACGCGGGGCCCACCCACTGCTGCAGGGCGCGGAGCAGGGCGGCGGGCAGCAGGGGCCGCAGTGGGGCGGGCAGCGCGGTGCCGTGGGCGGAGCTGTGCGGGCGGCCTTCGGTGAGGTACAGGTCCCCGCAGTGGCCCAGCAGCCGTGCCGTGTGCTCCTTCCCCTGCAAGGCCAGCAGCAGCAGGAACTCGGTGCGCTGCAGCAGGGCCCACACCGACTTGGCCTCGGCCAGCGACACCCGGCTGTCCTTGTTGAAGTCGGCCATGGCGAGGACCTGCCCCACCAGCGCGGGCAGGGACGGCAGGTCTCCCAGGGTCGCCTGCACGGGGCCTCAGAGAGGGAGACGCGTCGTGAGGAACCCACGGAGCTGGACCCACGGCACACCCGTGGTCCCACAGGCCCGACCGCCCGCCTCTGCCAGGGACCTCGAGTCCTAAGTCTTGGCCTCAGTCCTGCCCCTCGCGTGTGTCCTGGCCTGTCCAGCCGCGCCACCTCTTGGGGGCCTTGTGGGGCCTGCCCCCTCCTCCCCACACTTCCATGAGGGGCTCCTCGGAGCTTGGTGTCTCTGTCCCCTGGGTGTGGGCGCTCCACACAGAGCTGCCCCGTTCCCAGGAGGAGAGACTGGAATCGGCAGAGGGCGGTGCGGTGGTGCTGCCCCTGGTGTGCCTGGGGGAAGGGGCGTCTCTTCATCCCCCCAACTCTGCTCCCACCTCCTGCCCGTCCCCACTCCTGGGCCCAGGCCTGGGGAGCCTTGGTGGCAGGCTGGCCCTACAGTACACAAGTCCCCATCAGGACAGCAGGCTGACCTTGAGGAAGCCAAGGGTCATCTCCCGGAACTCCTTCATCGAGGTGCCACGGGGGGGCTTGTCAAACAGCACCAGCTCCCGCCGGGGGGCCAAGTCCGGCCGGGCCTTGGCGCCCAGGGCCTCCTCAATGCCACACTTGATGATCACTTCCTTGTCCTGCCAGAGCCCGCTGTACACCTGGACAGAGCCAGATGGATGGCTCCGGGCACACTGCCGTACTGACCTCCCTCCCACGGGCTCCTCAGGGTCTAGGCAGAAGGGACCCATGGGCTGGGCCAGTGCGAGCCCCTCTCAAAGGAAGCCCTGCGTCCCCAGATGCAGATGGGTGGCAGGGAGGGAGGGAGGAAATGTCTCCCGGCCCCTCTACAGCTGGGCTGGGGCCCCTGTGGAGGGCCTGAGGGCAGGGCACCCAGCCCACTCACCTGCTGCCCGGGGGCCACAGACAGGCAGGTCCTCCACTCCACTGTGTGCAGATCACACAGGTCCTGACAGATGGAGCCCGAGATGATGCCCTTGTGGTACTGGTCGCACTGGGGAGACGCCAGGGGTGGCTGGGCTGGCAGGGGTGCAGGCATCACACGCCCCACCTGCCCCCACCGGGCCCCTCCCCCACAGCCCTCCCCGGCCTCCCACAGGTGCAGTCCACTGGCACCCACTCCTCCAGGGAGCCCCGGGTATCCTCCCACTCCTCCCAGGTGGCCAGTCACTCCAGCGCCCCTCCCCTGGCGAGCACAGCCAGCTGCACCCCAGGGGCTGCTGAGGTAGATGAGGAGGCTGCCAGAGAGCCTGGGCCCTGCCCAGCCCAGCTCCTCCCACCCAGGTCTCCCTCCCTCCCCAGGTCTCCAGGTCTCCCTCCCGCCCCAGGTCTTTGTCTTCACCACCGGCATGCTGCTGGGCGCTCACCGCACTGCTGGGCGCTCAGCGTACTGCTGGGTGGTCACCACGTGCCTGACCTCGCCCAAGGTGGAGGCGGGTCCCTATCACCCCCTTTATGATGACGGAGGACTGTGTGGCTCCTCAGAGCCACACCGGTGGCAGAGGCTGCCCCTTTGCCCTTGCTCATCCTGCAAGCATCCACCCAGCCTGTCATGGCCTTGCAGGGCGCCCGGCAGGCTAGGAGCAGTGGAGATGCTGGGGCTGCCGACACCAGGCGGTGCAGCGGGCTCAGCCACGGCTGAGTAGTTTCCAGGTTTGCGGACAGCTCGGAGTCACCCACTAGACACGCGAGAGAAGGCAGATGTGCCAGGCCTGTGCTGTGCTGGGGAGGCCTGTCCTCTGGGGGCCTTCAGTGGGAGATGTCTCGGGGAACTGCTGGTCCTCAGCCAAGAAGTAGTCGCCAAGCCCACACATGTGTCCTCACCACCTGGGAGGGGCAGCTGTCCCATGCTCACCATCTGCCTGCCTTCCCACCTACGATCTGGGCCCAGGGGCAGGTCACCCCACTTTCCCAGCCTTCCCTCGCTGGCGGAGGAGAGGGACACCTGGATCATGGTGTGACCAGGTGAGGGCCAGGTGCAGCTGCACTTGGCATGGTGGCTGCCAGGAACACAGCACTTTCCCTGGTCAGGGCAGTTGGGGCAGCAGGGCCCTGCCTGGCCCCCTGGTTTGGGTCCCGTGTGGCCCTCCAAGCAGTGCCTGGAGCCCCTGCCCATCCATCGTGCCAGGGGTGTGTCCCAGGGCAGCTGGTGGGTGTGGCTGGTAGGGCACACAGGCCGAGCTCCCCCGCCCATCAGTCCCTGGGACCCCCAGCGCTGCCTGGTCAGCGGGAGTCTTCCATAAACAGTCTTGCAGGTGAGACCCCAGCCTCGGAGGCAATGCCCCAGAGCGGACGGGCCCCAAGACCAAGCAGCCTCCCAAGCCCAGCCTTGGTCAGCTGAGGAGACTGAGCCCCAGCTGATTGCTGAGCACATCTCTGCGCGCCCCCAGACTCAGTCCTTTGTCTGTAGACGGGAGCTTCTCTACCCACGGTGAAGCCCAGCCCAGCCTCCCTGCCATCAGCCAGATGCCGGGAGATCCACTGTCTCCTCACCTCGGCCCCTCCCCGGCTCTGTACAGGGCTCTGCAACTTCTGGAATCCCAGGGGTCCACTGCCTCCCTGCCTCGGCTCCTCCCCAGCTCTGTACAGGGCCCTGCAGCTCCCAGAATCCCGGGATTCTGGCAGGAGAACCTCAACCTGAGCAGGAAGGCAGAGCTGGAGGTGACAGAGCAAGTTGGGGTGAATTCCTGGCCCCATGGAGGAAGGAGGGGGGAGGGAGGGCCCAGAACATGGCGCCCTCCGAGGTGGGGCGGGGAATGGGGAGAGGCAGGGACAGCGGTGAGGGACAAGAGCACAAGGGCCCCACCTTGCACTGTGCACTGAAGGAGCCATATGGCCTGTGGCAGCGTGACACGCTGCCCCCGCAGTATCAAGACAAGAGAAAAACAACTACGTAGTTGCTCCCCCATGCGGTCTGCCCTGACACCCCCCCCAAAACCTGCATTGCAACCACAAGACTGCTGCCTCCATGACCCGAACCCCAAAGGCCGGCGAGGGGTGCGGTGCACAGGGGTCAGCTCCAGGTGGAGGTCCTCACGTACTGCCTCCAGGGCTCCAGGGCCCTCAGGCCAAGCACCACCACCTGCATTTGGGACCAGGATTTGCCGGGGGGGGGTCCCCACTGCCCCTCGGGCACCTGTGCTGCACATCCGGGACTGGGAAGGGGGCAGGTCACTTCACCTCTTCTCCCAGCCTCAGTATCCCCATCTGCAGCATGGGCTACTGTGGGAATTCAACATACAGCCCCCGGCTGAGCAACGACCTTCTAAAACCTTCCCCCTCACTGTGGCCTCGGACAGGCCACTGACCTCTGAGCCAGAGTCGGTGCCTCTGAAGATAGGGTTGTGCCTGCAGATAGAGCGGGTGGGGGCTCGCCCGGAGGGGATTTTCCCAGCGTCCCCCAGACACCACGTTGGGAGAGCCAAGCTTAGGGCCCCAGGAAGGCCCTGAGGCAGCACTGGAACCAGGGTGGGGAGCAGGACAAGACTCCCTGAGAAACGGAAGTTACAAGTTCCTTTGTTTGGCAGTGGGGGGGAGGGGGTGTCACTGGCATACAGTAGGCGCTCAGAAAACACTTGCCTACATTCTGGTTACCTGCTCACTCCCACCCCTCTGCCCAGACACCCACCCCTCACCTGGACCAGGGCAGCAGCCTCCTCTGGGCCTTGCTGCCCACCCATCGCCATCCTTCCAACGGTGCATCTGCCCAAGGCCTTGCCTGCCCTCTACAACCCTCACCCACTCCCCGCGGCCCTCAGATCTGCCACGTAGCCACACCTGGCCCCTCCACCCACCATGAACCACTCCAGCCCTGCCCTCCCCCTCCTTTGCCTGAAGCACCCCCGCCACCCCGACAGTCCCGCTTCCAGGCAAACAGCTCCCACTGGCACCCCTTGAGCGTCACCAGTGGCCCTGGGTGTGAGAGCAGAGGCATATCCCTAGTGCCCAGCCCAGTCCCAGCCCCTGGAGGCCACCAGTAGACACTTCTAGAACTTCAGGAACGAATGAGCTCCTGAGCATGGCTGGGCCTTCTGCCCGAGCTGGCCTGGCCCCAGTCAGAGCGTCGCCAACACCGGACAACCTGCCTGTGTCCACCCTCCCTCCCCCTGACCCCATGTCCCATGCAGAGAGGCCTCTTGAGGTCGAGCCAGCACCCCGCAAGTCCCATCACAGTGGCTTGCCACTAGCAGTGTCCCCACTCCGAACCCCCCCACTCCCCACTGCTGCCTCTGGACTTCTCCAGAGATGGCCCTCAGACACAACTCCCCAAGACTGGCAAGCCCCAGGCTGGCTGAGAGGCGGGTACCCACGCCCAAGCCTTCCAGTCCCAAGGCTGCAGATGCACATCCACCCCTGGGGAGGGGCCGTGCGAGGTCATCAGCTAGCATGGGGTGGAGCGGACACAGGCCTCTGTGGCCCCAGAGCCCAAGTTCTCCCACACTGAGACCTCACTGCTGCGTGAAACTGCTGTCAGAGAACCTCCCTGCTCACTTGCCTCCTAGGCCTCCAAGGGCTCTGTTCCCGGGCGGAGGGGGGGCATCACAGCCCTGGTCACTGGCCTCCGAGGGCACCTATCCACCCAGGCCTCCCTTCTGCCAACGGCCCAAAGGATGGGGGACAGAGAGACTGGGCAGGACAGAGGGTCATTATGGCCCCCACCCCCAAGATCACACCTGCAATTGCCCGTCTGTCCACCCACAGCCACCAGCCGGCCCGAGCCCACCCATTGTCTCCTGGGCACCTGCAGCAGCCCCCAACGGTCCCCCCACTTCCTGCCATAACTTCCCAATCCTCCACACTTTGTGCAAACCGGATTCCATTCTAAAACTCAGCCATGCCATGCTCCTGCCTCTTAGGACCAAGACCCAAATCTTCAAGTGGCCCACAGCCCGCGTGCCCAGCACCCCCAAGCCTGTCCCCAGTCACACCCAGCCACATTCTCAGTGTTAGGGACTGGACTATGTCTCCCAAATGGCTAGGCTAAGTCCCTACACCCTCTCAGGTGAACGTGAACTGATTTGGGGAAACGAGGTTTTTCTTTGCAGATGGCATCAGTTAAATTGTCAAATGAGGCCCTACGGGGTAGGGTGGGTCCTAATTTAATCCTTTCTGGGTGGCATCTTACGAGAGGGGAAGCCGTCACGCAAGGATCCCGCTAAGAGCCCAGAAACGCCCAGGGCTGCAGAAGCTGGAGGAGCGGAGGAAGGATCCTCCCCCAGAGCCCACAGAGAGAATCAGTCTCCAGACCTGTGAGAAGATAAATGTCTGTTCTTCAGAGCCACCCGCTGTGTGGTATCTTGTTACGTCAGCCCCAGGACACTATGACACTTAGCAGCCCACCTCTTGGTGAGGAGGCTTGGGGTGACTGGGAAGGAGGCTCCAGGGTCTGGTGAACAGGGGGCCCCCCGCCCGCACTGGCCCACGCAGCCCCGCCCCGTGGGGAGCCCGGGAGGCGGCAGTCCCAAAGACACTTACAATGACCAAGCGGCAGATGTGGCCGCGGCAGAGCTCCGAGTAGGACGAGTAGTGCAGGTACATCATCCAGCTGCCTCCCAGGATGCCCAGCCAGACCAAGAGGACATACCTGACCCTGAGGCCCGGGAGCCGGCCCTGCGAGGAAGAGGGTGGCACTGGAGCGGCACCACCGCGACAGGGAGGCGCCCACCCAGAGCCCCACTGAAGCCAAGGCCCCACCCACGCCCCGCCCAGAGCCCCACGGAGGACGAGGCCCCACCCACGCCCCGCCCAGAGCCCCACGGAGGACGAGGCCCCACCCACACCCCGCCTCCTAGCCCTACAGACTATCCCACGCAGAGCCCTCCCCTTCCCACCTCTGAAGCCAGCGGCTCCCAGACCTGTGCATCTCACAGACACATAAGAGTAAATTTAAAAACGCAGGGGACGTACGATGACCGCGCCTTTATTTTGATGAGTCCCGTCTCATCTGGCCCTCATGTCTAGTGACGTTTCAACCTCCGCGCAAGGCCAGGCGGCCCGCATACCCCTCCTCACACCCACACTGTCCTTCTGTCCCCGGCTATACCGTGGGCTGGTGGAAAGTTCCGACTGGACCAGGGCCAGCCAGGGAGGGACCAGCCTGGGCCTTGAGAGAATCAGCCTCTGGCCCCACCAGCAGAGACCCCCCCCCCAACACCTAGATGCCTGGTGGGCCTGGAACTTTCATCGAGGGCTTCAGGTCCCTGTCGTCTTCAACCTCCCTGCCCAGCTGTCAAGTGATGATTCCAGCGTCTTTGGTGGCATGGCGTGAGCTGGGGACACTTTCTCCATCCCAGCTCCCAGTGCTGGGAATCCCACGGGTGCTAGCCGAGGACCAGCTGGGCGCTCCCTCCCTCCCCACCCTCTGCCCTGGCAAACTCCAGCCTCCATGAGCAGCCAGCAGAGGGCGCTGAGCTGCCGTGGGGGCACCTGGCCCCACGCAAAGGCTCAGGAACCTTGACCTTGACAGCTGAGCCCCTGGGGCGCACTGCTGAGCTGGGGCAGGACAGCAGGGGGGCCAGGGCTTCTTGGTCTACTGCCCTAGAGGAGGCCCCATTGCCGGCGGCTGGACACCCCTGTGGCCTTCCATTGACAGGCTGCCAGGGAGGGCTGACAGCTGGGGTCCAGCCAGTCCCCCCCAGGACCCCAGCCTCCCAACCACCTGCTGCTGCTCACACATGGGGCTAAGCAGCAGTGTGGGCTCAGAGCCCAGGGTCCAGTCCCGCTCGGTCCCTATTGGCTGTGGGGCTGGGCTGGAGCCTCTGGTTCCTCTGAGCAACAGGTCCAGCAGCTCCTCACCGAGGACAATGGTGCCGGGCACCTCTTGGCCCAGCCCTAGGCAGCTGTGGGCATTTTTATGGCATCCCAGCTCCTGCTTTCTGGGCACCAACACACACACTGCTGGCCACCCTGGGGGAGGCTGCATCGGGAGGACCGGGGCCCAAGTGACCACCACCGGGGTGAAAGGCACAGCCACAACAGCCACTGAAGAGCAGCTGGGCCTGGGGCCAGCGTGACAGGGACAGGTCTGTGGGACTCCAAGAGTCCAGGTTGAGCCTCGCTGCCCCCCCGGGCCCCCACTTCTCTGGTACTGAATCTGCTTCCTCAGATTTGTTCAGAAGGAAAAACAGGAAAGCAGAGAAACTGTCCTGAAGGCCTTCCTCCAGGCAGCGAACAACGCGGGTGTGAGGCCTTCCTCCAGGCAGAGAACAACGCGGGTGTGAGGCCTTCCTCCAGGCAGAGAACAACGCGGGTGTGAAGGCCTTCCTCCAGGCAGAGAACAACGCGGGTGTGAGGCCTTCAGCTGGGACCGGGGGTGGGGGGCGCTGGGGGGCAGAGGAGGATGGGTGGTGTGTGGCACTGCCTGACAGGGGCTGGACTCGGGAGCCAGCCGGCCTGGGTGGACAGGATGGTCCACACACTCTGACCCAGCTGGCCCCGGGGGTTCTGGGTCTTGGGTGGGTTGTCGGCTCCCTGTGACACCATGCCCACCTGGCTCCCTCCACCTCTCCTCCACCTTTCTCTTTTCCAGCACGTTCCTCAGGGGTGGGTCAGGCCCCTCTGCGGCATCCTCCCACCCAGCCCTGACCCCTGTGAGGTCCCACGGGCTGGTGAGCTCCCTGGGCGGACCGGATGACCCTGCTCCTGGAGGGTCCTGAGGAGTGCCCAAGTCCAGGGCAGGAAGCACTCCACCCCGTCACTGCCTGTCACCACCCCGTGTACTGGCTGCCTGGGGGAGGGGCGATTGAGCAGGCACAAAAGAGCCTGGAGGATACCCCACCCCCAGTAGCCAGGGCCCTGGGCTAGGGCTCTGCAGAGGTCAGGAGGCAGCCAGCTCCTCGTAGAGGCCTTAGGAGCTGGAGGAGGGTCAGGCCATTCCTCCTGGGGACAGTGATAGCATACGGACCAGAGCTGGGAAGCTGTGCCATGGGCCGGTGCCCACACCACAGCATCAACCATCACCACCAACCCTGGAGGGTGCTGGGGGAGGACTGAGGCTCAGAGCGAGTCCCGACACCAGCTCACCCCAGCCACCCTCCTACGAGCGTGCTCGAACCCCCTCCTGCTCTGGCCTGGGTGATGCCCTTCCCTCTGGGCCCAGACAGGGTGAGCCCCCAGACCCCTCGGCTCCAGGGCTGGGCGGGAGGAGGCAAGAGGCTGTGGCCAGCACTAAGCCTGGGTCCCCAGCAGGCAGGGGGTCAGCTCAACTGTTAGGGCCCGTCTGCTCCCCACCCTTTTCCATCGGGGGCTTTGAGGGCCAATGGCA
This sequence comes from Dugong dugon, assembly GCA_030035585.1. Taxonomy (NCBI): domain Eukaryota; kingdom Metazoa; phylum Chordata; class Mammalia; order Sirenia; family Dugongidae; genus Dugong; species Dugong dugon. Next base: position 1,458,525 of record CM057471.1, read on the forward strand.
GGACCCCCAGGGCCCCTCCTGCCCTAACGCCTGGATGGTCCTGTGGGCAGGTCTGCAGGGCCTTGGAGGGCGTGGCGGTCATCGGGTGGGTCCCAACCGATTTGAGACTCCTTTGAGGGCCTGGCCCGATCACCCCAATGCAGGAGGGAAAAGGAGTGGCGTCTGCTGGAGCCTGAGGAATCCTGGAGGGCACTGTGACTGATGGAAGGTCAGCCGTGGGTCAGGACACATCCTTGCGCCCGGCTGGCGATGGGATGACCCAGAGGGAGAGTAGGCACTCCTTAGGACGTTTCTATTTGTCCCTAGTTTTCTAGGGCAAGAAAACCAACCTCCGCTTCTAAGAAAACAGGCGGGGAATCAGGGTCGGCGCTGAGGGGCCCAGGGACAGGGATGTGTCACCGCAGCACCGCGGCCTGCTCCTCTCCCAAGGTCTTACACCCGCCACCCCGAAGGCGACACGCCCCGACCCATTAACCCCTTCGGCCCTGGAACCCAGCGACCCATGCCCACCCCGCCGCCCCTCCACGCGCGCCCCCGTCCGCGGTGGCCCGACCGTTTCCCTCCCCGCCGCGGCCGGGCACGAGCGCTGGCGCTAGGCCTTCGTCGCAAGGGTGGCACCGCCGGGCGGCGCCGCGGATGGACCCGGACCCCGACCCCGGCCGGGGCGCCGGCTCACCTGCAGGCCCTTGGAAAAGGGGCAGAAGAGCACCAGGTGCGCCAGGCGCCGCAGCCGCCGCATGGTGCGGGCGCGGGCCCGGCGGGGCGACTCGCTCGGCTCAGCCGCGCGGCGCGCTCCCTCGGCGGCCGTGCGCGCCCCCGCCCGCGCCTCCCGCCGCCAGCCCGCGTTAAAGGCGAGGGCGCGCCTTTCTGACGGCAGATCACGGCGCGGGGCGCGCGCGGGGGCGCGGTCGGGTGGGGACGGGGCGCGCGGGCCCGGGAGGGGAGAGGCGGCCCTGGCCCCCTCCCCCCATCCCTCTCGCGCAGATCTCTGCCAGCCTCCGTCCCGGCCACGGGGGACGAAGGGGAGAAGGCACCCAGGCCCCCCACCCCCATGCTCGCAGTCACTGAGCCGCGCGATTGTAACGGGCCACGTGCCAGGCGGCCGCCGCCGATGTCCTGGGGGCCTGGCAGTACGGAGCCAAGCGCGGGTGCGGGACGGGTGAGAGGCGGGCGGCCCACGTGGGGCGCGGAGACCTGGCGTGATCTGGCCAGTGGGCGCCGGGCAGGGTTGGCGCAGTTTCTTGCATTTTTAAATCAAAGTATCTTTGGCATGCAGGAAGATGCACCCTTTTTTTCGTGTAAAGTTCTGCAGTGTTTACAAATACGTGCAGGCGTGTAAAAGCCACCAGCATCAGGAACCAGAGCAATCGCATCACCCCAAAAGAATCCTGGTCCCTCCGTGGTCCCGCCTCCCCGTACCCCGGCCCGGTGCAAACGCTGCTTTGTTCCGGTCCCTATAGTCTGTTCTCCGCGCCATAGAAACGGAGTCAAACTGCGGCAGCCTTTTGAGTCCGGCCTCTTTCACTCAGCATAATGCACTTGCAATTCAGCCACGCCCTTTAGTGTATAGGTAGATAGTTCTTTGTATCGCTGAGTAGTGTGCCATGGTGTGGGTGCACCACAGTTGTTTAAACCCTCACCCGTTGAAGGACATTTGAGTTGTTTTCAGTTCAGAGTGATTAGGCAGAGAGCTGCTATAAGCCTTCCCATACAGGTGTGTGTAGGAACATAGGTTTTCATTTCACTTGGGTAAACACCCGGGAGTGAAGCTGCTGAGTTGTAAGTGTGTTTAATTTTAAAAACAACCGCCAAATGTTTTTCCACAGCGGCCGTACTGTTTTGCATCCCCACCAGCCATGTATGAGGGTTCCAGTTGCTCCATGTACTCATCAATACCTGGTATTGTCAGTTTAAAATTTTTAACCATTCTAGTGGGTGTGAGGATGGCACAGGACCAGGCAGTGTTTCCTTCTGTTGTACATAGGGTCGCTGTGAGTCAGAACCAACTTGCCGGCACCTGACAACAACAGTGGGTGTGTAAGGAGCCTTGGTTATGCAACAGTTAAGCATTCAGCAGCTAACTGGAAGGATGGTGGTTCAAACCCACCCAGCAACTCCAATGGGATCGATATGAGTGAGAACCAACTGAACAGCACCCAACGACAGCAGTGGGTATGTAGTGCAACCTCATTCTGGTATCATTTGCAAATCCCTAATGATTATTGACGCTGAGCATTATTTCATGTGCTTATCTGCCATCCGTATATCTTTTTTCGTGAAATGTCCGTTCAATTTTTTGCCCAATTTTTGTTTGTTTCCTTTTTATTGAGTTTTGATAGTTCTTTGTATCTTCTGGATATTGTTGTGATTGCTAGGTGCTGTCAAGTTGGTTCCGACTCATAGCAACCCCGTGTACAACAAAACAAAACACTGCCCGTCCTGCACCATCCTCACAGTCATTACTGTGCTTGAGCCCATTGTTGCAGCCACTGTGTCAGTCCATCTCGCTGAGGGTCTTCCTCTCTTTTGCTGACCATCTACTCTACCAAGCATGATGTCCTTCTTCAGGGACTAGTCTATCCTGATAACATGTCCAAACTACATGAGACGAAGTCTCGTCATCCTCGCTTCTAAGGAGCATTCTGGCTGTACTTCTTCCAAGACAGATTTGTTTGTTCTTCCGGCAGTCCATGGGATATTCAGTAGTCTTCACCAACACCATAATTCAAAGGCATCAATTCTTCAGTCTTCCTTATTCATAGTCCAGTTTTCCCACGCTTATGAGGCAATTGAAAATATCATGGTTTGGGTCAGGCACATGATAGTCCGCAAAGTGACATCTTTGCTCTTCAACACCTTAAAGAGATCTTTTGCAGCATATTTACCCAGTGCAATACTTCATTTGATTTCTTGACTGCTGCTTCCATGGGCATTGATCGTGGATCCAAGTAAAATGAAATCCTTGATGATGTCAATTTTTTCTCCATTCATCATGATGTTGCTTATTGGTCCAGTTGTGAGGATTTTTATTTTCTTTATGTTGAGGTGTAATCCTTATTGAAAACTGTAGTCTTTGATCTTCATCAGTAAGTGCTTCAAGTTCTCCTCACTTTCAGTAAGCAAGGTTGTGTCATCTGCATATCGAAGGTTGTTAATGAGTCTTCTTCCAATCCTGATGCCACGTTCTTCTTCATATAATCCAGCTTCTCAGATTATTTGCTCAGCATACGGATTGAATAGTATGGTGAAAGGATACAACCCTGACACACATCATTCCTGACTTTAAACCATGCAGTATGCCATTGTTCTGTTCGAACGACTGCCTCTTGGTCTATGTACAGGTTCCTCATGAGCACGATTAAGTGTTCTGGAATTCCCATTCTTCACAATGTTATCCATAAGTTGTTATGATCCGCACAGTCAAATGGTTTTGCATAGTCAATAAAACACAGGTAAACATCTTTCTGGTATTCTCTGCTTTCAGCCAAGATTCATCTGTCGTCAGCAGTGATATTCTTCGTTCCACGTCCTCTTCTGAATCCAGCTTGAATTTCTGGCAATTCCCTGTCAATGTATTGCTACAACTACTTTTGAATTATCTTCAACAAAATTTTACTTGCATGTAATATTAATATTGTTTGATAATTTCCACATTCATTCCTTTGGAATGGGCACAAATATGGATCTCTTCCGGTCGCTTGGCCAGGCAGCTGTCTTCCAAATTTCTTGGCTAAAAGGAGTGAGCACTTCTAGTGCTGCATCTGTTTTGTTGAAACATCTCAGTCTTCTGGATACAAGTCCTTTATCAGGTATGTGATTTGGAAAGATTTTTCTCCCAGTCTGTGGCTTGTCTTTTCGTTCTCTTTAGGATGTCTTCCAAAAAAAGCAAAAGTTCTTAATTTTGATCAAGTCCAATTTATCAGTTTTTTCTTTTATGGATTGTGCTTTTTGTGCATATACCTAAGAAATCTTAGCCTAGCTCAAGGATAACTCCCCTTGCTCAGGTGACTCAAGGTGTCTTCACCTGCCCTTCCTCCCAATCACCGGAATTCCTCAACCCTGGAAGGCACAGGTCAGGAGGTGGGGGGCAGGGAGCCCCGGCTTGTGGGCCAGCTCTGTGCTACCAGCTGATGCTACACCCCTAGCTTTCTGGATCCTCTTCTGACTGAGACCCACTGTCTTAGTCACTCAGTGCTTCTGTAACAGAAATACCGCACGTGGGTGGTGTTAAAGAATTGAAATTTATTTTCTCACGGTGCTGGAGGCTAAAAGTCCAAATCAAAGCCTCAGCCGTGTCAATTCCTTCCTTGTAGGTAGCACCGGTGATTCCTTGGTTCCTTGGCTTGTAAACAGTTGTCCCGTGGCGTCTGTCTTCCCCCATGTGTGTCTCCGTGTCTGGTCTACTCCTTTTATAACTCAGAAAGGATTAGGTTAGGATCTACCCTACATTAGTCACCTCATTAACATAACAAAAGAAAACCCTATTTCCAAACAGGGTCATATCCACAGGTACAAGGCCAGGACTTCAACCATATTTTCGGGGGGACATCATTCAGTCTATAACAGCTGCCTCAGACAGTTCCGTAGATAAACAAGTTGGCTGAGACAAACTGGTCAGAAGCAAACACTCCCGATACCTGGTTTCACATCTCGATCATTATGGCGTAACTTGAGGACAGTTGGTCTACTTGAATTTTCGTCATCTTCCAGGATTTTTTCAAGTGTGTGTTTGTAAAGTTTGCTTTGTTCACTTCATGTTTGACTGCTTGTACCTGCTCCTGCTGCTTGTAAAGTAAAAAGTGGGGACACCCTGAATACTGACAAATGCTCTGTGCTCTGTCCACACAGCAGGATCCTCCACAGCTGTTAAAAATTAGGGTGACCCCGTCTGGAGCAAGGGAGAATGAGGAAAACCAAAGACACAAGGGAAAGATTAGTCCAAAGGGATAATGGACCACAACTACCACGGCCTCCTCCAGACTGAGTCCAGCACAACTAAATGGTGCCCAGCTACCACCACTGACTGCTCTGACAGGGATCACAGTAGAGGGTCCCGGACAGAGCTGGAGAAAAATGTAGAACAAAATTCTAGCTCACAAAAAAGAGAGAGAGTGAGAGTGAGAGTGAGAGAGAGAGAGTGAGAGTGAGAGAGTGAGAGTGAGAGAGTGAGAGAGTGAGAGTGAGAGAGTGAGAGGGAGAGAATGAGAGAGTGAGAGAGTGAGAGAGTGTGAGTGAGTGAGAGTGAGAGAGTGAGAGTGAGAGAGTGAGAGTGAGAGTGAGAGAGTGAGAGACTGAGAGTGAGAGTGAGAGAGTGAGAGTGAGAGTGAGAGAGTGAGAGTGAGAGTGACAGAGTGAGAGAGTGAGAGTGAGAGTGAGAGTGACAGAGTGAGAGAGTGAGAGTGAGAGAGTGAGAGTGAGAGAGAGTGAGAGAGTGAGAGTGAGAGAGTGAGAGTGAGAGTGAGAGAGACAGAGTGAGAGAGAGTGAGAGTGAGAGAGTGAGAGAGTGAGAGTGAGAGGGTGAGAGAGTGAGAGTGAGTGAGAGAGTGAGAGTGAGAGACTGAGAGTGAGAGAGTGACAGAGTGAGAGTGAGAGTGTGAGAGTAAGAGAGTGAGAGAGTGACAGTAAGAGAGTGAGAGAGTGAGAGTGAGAGAGTGAGAGTGAGAGAGTGAGAGAGTGAGAGAGTGAGAGTGAGAGAGTGAGAGTGAGAGTGAGAGTGAGAGTGAGAGAGTGAGAGAGTGAGAGTGAGAGTGAGAGAGTGAGAGTGAGAGAGTGAGAGAGAGAGTGTGAGTGAGAGACTGAGAGAGTGAGACTGAGTGAGAGTGAGAGAGTGAGAGTAAGAGAGTGAGAGAGTGAGAGTGAGACAGTGAGAGAGTGAGACTGAGAGAGTGAGAGTAAGAGAGTGAGAGAGTGAGAGTGAGAGAGTGAGAGAGTGAGAGTGAGAGAGTGAGAGAGTGAGAGTGAGAGTGAGACAGTGAGAGTGAGAGAGAGAGAGAGAGTGAGAGAGTGTGAGTGAGTGAGAGTGAGAGAGTGAGAGTGAGAGAGTGAGAGTAAGAGAGTGAGAGTGAGAGAGTGAGAGAGTGAGAGAGTGAGAGTGAGAGTGAGAGAGTGAGAGTGAGAGAGTGAGAGTGAGAGTGAGAGAGTGAGAGTGAGAGAGTGAGAGTGAGAGTGAGAGAGTGAGAGTGAGAGTGAGAGAGTGAGAGAGTGAGAGTGAGAGTGAGGGAGTGAGAGTGAGAGAGTGAGAGTGAGAGAGTGAGAGAATGAGAGTGAGAGTGAGAGAGAGAGTGAGAGAGAGTGAGAGTGAGAGAGTGAGAGAGTGAGAGTGAGAGGGTGAGAGAGTGAGAGTGAGTGAGAGAGTGAGAGTGAGAGACTGAGAGTGAGAGAGTGACAGAGTGAGAGTGAGAGTGTGAGAGTAAGAGAGTGAGAATGAGAGAGTGAGAGAGAGAGAGAGTGAGAGTGAGAGAGTGAGAGTGAGAGAG